>OY998151.1:0-1283763 GCA_963921925.1 Sphagnum tenellum
CACCCAAAAAAAAGGAAAGAATGAAAGTACTCAAGGAATCTAACAAACAATAGAAATGCCTTGGAAAGGTTATAAACCAATGTACTCAAAAGCATGGAACTTGGTGAAATTGTACATTGAATTGTAAATTGCAATGAATGGTAATAAGGGAACTTTTTGTAACCAATGGCATGTTTTAAATGACTTTTCTATTGTTCGATGATTTTTTTTTGTAATTTAGTATGTCTGACCATATTCAAGCGTCATGTACCTAATACCTACATGATCCAACACTTAAGGTGAAGTGGGCAAGTAGGTATATGGTTTTTTTTGTCCATGTAATACATGTAGCGCACATTTTTTTGTTTTTTGTTGTTGTACCATTATATATCTTTTTATTTTATTTTAATTTGTCTATTTGTCTGAAAATAAACATTGATTTCCTCAAAGAAAATGTTGTCAACCATGATTTGTAATTTTTGTAAATTGAATATTATTCCAATGATGATGAATTTTTCATCGAAGATGGTTTAGGTAGGAGGACAATAGGCTCCCATAGTATTTCATTCTACCATGTTCCTTTCCATAATATGCTAAAATGAATTATTCTAACTCAAAATCTATTATATAATTACCTAGAATGACATCTTTATTTAAGGAGCTCTTATTTGGTTGGAACCTTTTGAATTTCTTGTTTTTTTGTATTCTTGTTGCATGCATTTATTTGTTTATTTATTTATATTTATTTATTCTTTTCTTTTCTTTTCTGACAACACTCATGGCCTTTCTTTTCATTTTTACTTGTATAATGTAATAGAGGAAAACACATTTTATTTTGAAAATTTTGAATAATCTTTTTAAAAAAAATAAACTTATATAATTCCAAATGTGAGCACAAGTTTATCGTCATTGGTAAAGCATAGCAACGTGGAGCCCAAGTTTGTTATATGTGAATGAAAATTAGAGGGAATTTGCACCAGTTCAAAATAACCATTTATACCCTCATAAATGGTTTGTTAAAATAAATCTGTTATTTGCAATAAATTCATCACCAACATTCATCTATTGTTGACATGTTCTTATAGACCATGCTTCTATTGGACATTTAATGAATTGATTAACCAAAAAAAGATTGTAAAATTAGCCCATAGACCTCCGTTTGTAGCTCACGGTGTTCCATTTTTTGGTAAAGAAATTTATGCAGAATTTAGACCATGCAAACTCATTACAAAATTAGGACAAAGAACAAATGTGAAATAATGTTTAGTTCTTTGATAATTTGCTAATAGAGCTTGTCATAAACATTGGACTTCACCTTTTCTTAATGTAATATTAGATATTTTGTATCATAACAAATAACTTACAAAATCAAATATGTAATCACCAATGATATAAGGATAGTCTGTGATTTGTTTTAATCCAATAATCACGAAAGTATTATCTATGTTTTTGGCAGCCATTACTTTCAACAATATGAAATTGTGATTTTCTTAAAACAAAAAAAATTATAGACTTTGAAGCTTGCTAGGATGCTGATGAAGTTTGACAAGTAATCAATAAAACTTAATTAAAAAAACATTAACAGAATGAACCTTCTAAATTGAATAAACCAAGCTCAATTGATTAAACTAAAATTTTATTTGCAAATGTTGAAATTTTAACACTATAATTTGTGCATGTTAAGTGATGAAAAGTATGAATATATTCACTTTCAACAAAGAAGTAATAAAACCTGTAAAAATATATTGAAACAAATAACATTCTTAACATGACATTTTTATTCATATTTGCATCAGTTTAGTACATAATGAGTTTATAGCTGAAAAGTCCTTTCACAAAAGAAATGTACAACAAGAAAAACTATACAAGAAATAAACAACATCGAATGTTTTTGAAATGTTGAATGTCTGATCTGAATACGAATACTTTAGAACTTGACCTAAACCTACTTGAAATTAAAAGCATGCCAACATTGGTCACAACTAGTGTTGAGTGAGTACCTAGTTTCTCTTCTATACCTTTTCCTGTCAAGTACTGAAAATTTGCAAAAATATTTACCTAGTGAGTGAGGTCATATATTTCCCTCAAAAAAATTCCATCTGAAAATGAATATCTATTGAATCAAGTAGAGTGCAAGTAGCTACAATTGTATGTCACCTTGTGTAGGTTAAAATGGGTACTTGTTATCATTAATTCAGCTAATTCTATTTGTGTTTAAAAATCATTAATATAATTTCTCAAACTTAGCCTTGTAACTTGCAAGTATTAAGCAAATAACCATCATTCAAGTAACAAATCTAGTGTACACAATATTTGTGTTAAGATTACTGTGAGTTCTTCACACAACTTCAATAGGATGGTCACATAATAGGGTGGGTATAAGGCACTATGGTGTGCAATGTGCATCTTCCCACAACTTTAGTAGAGTGGTCTTGGAAATGACACTATGACAAAGTGTAGGGTAACACCCTTGAGGAGAGGCTTTTCCAAAAGAAACGCTCGCTAGTGGAGTAAAGCACTAGTAGGATTTTCTTCCCATGACACCTGTTGGATACGTGCCCACGTCAGGATACCTCCAAAATGAGCATTCTCAATACCTGCTGCGTACCATGGGAAAATGAGAGATTTTCAAAATGAGCATTATGACAGCTTTGCACATGTTTAATTTGCTCAAGGCACATTCCCTTAAAAATAAACATTATGTTGATTTTGTGCCAAGACATGCATTTTGTCACATTCACTATCTGACATAACAGTGCCAGGTTAGGTAAGAAGACTATCATCAGGTTAACACCCATGTTTCTATTTTTCAATTTTGCGATGTTGCTAAAGTGGCAATCATCCATAAGATGATTTCGCCAGATTTGGGGATAAGGAAATATGAAAGTAAAAAAAATCTAGTATATTTCTATATTTTTTGCTACCTCCTGGAACTTAGGATAAAGTCTGGTGATTTTTTTAGTTATACATTATTTTGAAATTTGATGACTAAAAAAACACTAAATATTTTGCTAACTTGAAAAATAGTCAGGCTTTGTTACGTTGAACGTTCCGCCCCAGAGCTCCAAATTTCGTTTTTTAAGGATTTTCAGAACCAGTGTTCAGATCCTTTCCAAATTTCGCTTCTGATCTTTTTGTTACTTGTCATTCCTCTGGATTTTTTTTTGGTGTTTGTAAGTTCCAAATTTACACAAAAGAAGACAATACACACTCTGATATTATTGCGCTCTGCATGGATCAAATTGAAGAGAGAATTGCAGCTACCAGATCTCAGGCTGGTGTTGTGCCCTTTGCATTGCATATGTAGTTAACTTGCACTGAGGTACAAAAGGCCCGAATTCGCCAGATTTCGAAGAAAAAAATTTCCAGTTCACCAGATTTCGATGATAACGTCCAGTAGGTAGCCAAGTTTGGCTAAATTAGCCAGTTTGATTGAATCACAAAATCCTTAACAGAAACCCTGGTCTAGATTGCCAAAATGTTAAGTACTTGATGGGTGGAGCTATTATGGAAATTTTGGAATGGCAATCTGAATTAGGTGAAAATTTGAGCTTTTTAATAAGGTTTATTTCCTACATTAATGTCTGGGATGTTAGATTATGTTATTTTCTTCATCACATTGTGTGCCGTAATTTTTTCTTGGATCAGCACAAGACCCACAGACATGTCAGGGTCCATTAATCTGTGTACAAATACCAATTAAAACAGATCATGGCATTCACCTTTACTTCATTCAATATAATTGTCAATACAAAAGAGAAAATAATATGCCAGTAATGAGCTTTGTTCGTTTCTTCGACTATTAAATTGAGTCAATCACCACTCTTTCTTCATACAAGGACCACAATAGTCTAAAGGGGAATCTCGCCACTGTCAGCCACTGTAACTTTCCTCTTGGTCTGTGCACCCTGTGTTCCTTCCGCCTCCACTTTGTACACAACATCAAGGCCACTTACAACCTTGCCAAACACAACATGTCTGCCATCCAGCCTTCAAACAGAAGAAGATACCCCTCTGTTACACGATGTACTCCCAATATTCAGATCCAAGTCATTACACCATGAGCTATTGGAGGTCAGGGAGGGATTCAACAGTGTGCAACTTGTAAGTTTGGAGTAGATGGAAAACAACAATCATGCAAGGGCAAAAAGATACCAGCTTGTTTTGACAGTTGTGATCAAGAACTGAGAGCCATTTGTGTTTGGACCAGCTTTTGCCATTGACAATATCCCTGCAGCAGTCAAGTTTCAGATATCCTGATTCTTAAACAAAGAGCAGAGCCCCCCTGATAAAGAGGTTTCTCGGAAAATTTGTCAGCTTCATTTCCAATTGCATCAAGATATGGCAATTTTGAGTCTAGGTGCAGCACTTCAAAGAATCAAGAGAAATGGCCATGATATGCCATACAAGACAAATCAGACCAAGGAGGAAAGAATGCTTAATCAACACTAACAGACATGGACATCTATCTGTGAAAAGAATGCCACACCTGCTCCAGTGTGCTTCAGTTTGAAGTATTCATCCGCAAACTTCACACCATAAATGGATTCACCTCCCCGCCCATTCCCATGTGTGGTGTCCCCACCTTGAATCATAAAGCTGGGAATGATGCGATGAAATACAGAATCCTTGAAGTGAAGTGGTTTGCCACTTGGCCCTTTACCTTTCTCCCCTGAATCCAGATGCATAACCACGTGGCTATAATAAGCTGCATAGTTTGAAATTCATTCAATTCATTACATTATAACCTGCAATCTGCACAAGAAAAATTGCTCAAAGTAGCCACACAGCTGCTGTCTAGCACCAAAAGCTACACATTTGATGCAAATCCAGTGTACCACAGAAACCAATCCATCTGAAAGACAGCAGCCAAAGCTTACCAGTGCAAAGTGCTCGGAAGTTTTCTGTTGACAACACAACAAAGAGCTATCATTAGATGAAGATGAGAAATACCCTCTTCCAGAGCAGAGGCCCATACCACTTCAAAACCCATATTCTGCTGGAATTTTCTTTGGTCAAGCAATTCAGCCTGAATTCCAAACCATTTCTCGACCAAGTCTAAAACTAAACAAAGGAAATTTGCAGCAAAGAAGCCAATAGTTTAAAGACATACCGACAGTTTTGGGGACTGCATTGCCAAAGAGGCCAATCACCTCTTGACCTGGCACACATCAAATTAAGTCCTTCAAGATCACTCTCATCTGAGGTCTGAGAATACTTGCATCAATATTCAATAACTTGATGTAAACTTGATGTAAAGATGGCAAGAGATACATACCAGCATTAACACCATCAATTTCAATGTCGAAAAAGACTTTATGTGTGATCTCCTCCAAGTTGTCTTGTTTCACCTGTTGCACAGCACCCACTTTTTTCTGCTCAGTTTATACGAGGAACATACAGCTTGCTATTCTCTCAGAGACATATGATCCTACCGCATTTCTGCACATGCAATCAAAGTGGCAAATTGCCCAAAAGACAGAGGAAACGAACGCTACCAACTATGAATTTTTTTACATATGTTTTCTTCTTGACATTTAAAAGTTATTCTAATCATTTGAAGTTGTGCTAAATGACTAATATGAATGTTGAGGAATTCAAATTAAAAATTCATTAAATTAAATTTTGGGTTTTGGTTTTTAAAAAGGACATTTGAACTTGAATAGGTGCTACTTTAGATTGTGGTTATGTAACCGAACAAAGGGTGACCGAACAAAAACTCTGTGGTTGTGCAGTTTATGTGAACACCAGAATCACTGATCAGGGTTAATCTAGTCGCCTCTATTGATGACTGGCGACGGATTTTATCTTCATTTGTGTGAGAAAAGCTGGATGTGCATGGGATGCATGGAGGGAGTGTTGTTTGGCTATGTGGGATGGCAGGAAGATGGCGGCGCAATTGATGGAGTGGAGCGGCATTGCATTGATGAATTATGGAGGAAGCCAATGGAACCAGCTTGGAAGGAAGGAGGAGAGGAAGTCCAGTGCATACTAAGGGAGGTGGGGGGCCGAGACAAGAGGTGGGCTAGGAGATTCAGGAATGGGTCGTCAATTGGGTAGACCTGTTTGATTGGAGTAGACAAAGGAACTTAGAAACATTGCTAGTTGCTGATTTCTCCCGCTACGTGAGTGACTAGAGAATGTCTAACTTCTACATTGGGTGAGGTTGAGTCGAGATTGAGGACCGATGCTGTAGACAGAGCAAATTTTGGTTTGTAAAGCGCAATCTTTGGTTGTGTCACTATCAGACTTTTGATGAGCATTTTGAAGAGGAGAGAAAGCTTGTGCTGTCGAGGACCTATGTGAAATATGAGCTATGAATTTTGGTCATTGAAGCTTTGTCTCTCAGATTTGTGTGAGTAGGAATTGCATCTGCAGAGGCTCGGGTGGGATGATTTTGTGGCTGTAGTGTGAGTCCCCCACTTGGAATTTAAACCAGGGTGGTTGCTGTGTTATCTCTTTGATGTGTGATTGCCCATGTGTGCTCTATCAGCGCGAGTCCGAACAGAAGGGTCTGGTTGCTGTTTGGTCTCTCTCCTTTTTTGTTTTGTTTTTTGGTGACAGTTAATTTTACAAATGACTAGGTAAAGGACTATTGTAATAACATAATTTTGATGGCAAAAAAAAAAGATGATAATAACCTAGTACCCAAGTTCAAAAAGCACTCATAATTTAAAAGATACGAAATTTTAAATTTTTAGAAATTCAAAGTATTTTTCAAAATTTTTAGTTTTCAAGAGTCATTTACCACATGTAAATGGGGTGTAATGTGCATGACATACCAAACAAAGTTGTAGTTTATGATAAAATAAACAAAAACCTAAAGTAGTTAACATATTTTGGCATGATTCAAAGTTATGATACATTTTAAAAATGAAACATAGAATCTAGCAAAATTTACACACTTTGAGAAATTCATATTTATTCAAGAATGATTAACAAAAAAACATGTGACATATTCAGGGTCCTATATGTATTTCTAATAACAAGTTGCAAAAGATTTCATTCAAAAATTCTTTTATTTGGAAAGTGAAAAAAGACTAAAAAGAATTCATAGTCTTTTTTATAAGTAATCTCGTTGGTTCCTATTTATGTACTTGCACCCACTACACAATTACAACTTTTTTTGCCTAAACCATAATTTGGGAATACCTAGGGTCAATTTTAGATCCTTATGTGGGATGGTTCCAAGTTTGGGTCAAGGATAATTCAAGTATTAAATTGTATATTAAAACATTGAAGCCATTTTAAAAGAGCAAGTTTGTTCAAATACATCTATGTTAAAATGGTCCACTACATGTGTAACAAATATTGAATAACATGCTTGTAAATTTTCAATTTAGTTTAAGATTCAATATTTTTCATATAAAGGTGCATTTGTTTTATTAGGAACCACAAGCACTAATTTTACAAAGTTTATAAGGAGTGGATATTGGGGTGGTCAAATTGATGTGGCACAACATAATTAATCATTTTGAGAGAATATTTTTAGAATCATGATAAATACAAGTTGCCAAAAAAATTACTTTTATTCTTATGACCTAAAAAAATCTTATAGTATATTATCATGTGAATTTTTTATTGGAAAAATTCTCATAAATATGTCATAAATATAATTCAAAACCTTTTAGAAATCCATTAAATAGTGATAGGACTAGTTACATGCACATTGTTGTGCTTTTGCATCCAACAATTTTGTTATCATCATCTCTTATTTTGGATTCTAACAATAAAATACATAATGAAAGGCTCCATGCAAAAGTTTTACAAGATTCTAACAATGCATTGATTTTGAAGCCATAAAAACTCCAAATTTAAGTCTATGCCAACAATGATTCCTAAAATTGAAAATGCACCCATTCTTTACATCTTGTGATGTAATATACACTTTAAAATGATATACAAAAGTGTGAATCAGTTCTATCAACATTTGAAGGTGAAAAAACATTCATTTAATACTTGTAACAAATCTTGAGTTCTTGAATTTGTCAAATAAACATTCTTGGAATATGATACAAATTTCTTTGGAAATTTTCACATTTTTCAAATTGAATAATTAATATTGCACTTTACATGGTTTGGGGTCATCATTTGGATTCAATTTATGAATGAGTTGTGATATTGTAAATTCAAAAAATAAATTAAAAATGTAAATATAAATTGTGAAATTAAAAAAATGTAATTCAAACATAAATTTTGTGCAATGGTTGGATACCACATCACCTTTCAATGTTAATCCCTCATTATTGTGTTTTTGGAAAAGGAGTTGGGTGTGGGTCCTTTGAGCATGGACTCACCCATTCTCAAGTAGCCAAGTTCAAAAAAGCTTTGAAGGTTTGAAAGTTTGGGTTGAATTGCAAAATATGAATGATACCATGCTCTTGGGCTAATATCATACTTGATTAATTAGACTTGCAAACAAGGGCTTTTCCAATTAAATACTTATATGGTCATGTGCTTGTTGGGGTGAAAACACATTATGATGACCGTAAATGGAGGTAACATTTTAAGTTTTATTATATCTTTTAAATGTTTTAAAATATATATTTTGAAATACATAAAAAAGGATCATTTATGTAAAATTGCAACAATGAGCTTTTCAAAAATGCAAAATTGGAAAAACACATCAAAGTAATGTATATTTAATAAATAATGGCGGACTTTTGAATTTTGACAACAATTTTTGTCTCATGTATACATGAATTCAAAAGTTCAAAATTGTTGTCAAAATTCTGAAAATACCTTATAATTCATCATAACTTGAAAATGGAAGTTAGATTTATGTTTATTTTATTTTAATAATTTTGTAATAAATTTTGTTAGAGCCAAGTGAAGGTGCGTTATTTATAGTAATATTGCCTCTTGGAAATGCAAGGCAATATTACTATTGCATTTCCATTGTTTCAAACGAAATGCTCGTTCTGACGACAAGCGTTTCATTTGCATTTTGTTTCAAGGCATTTTAAATGAAATGCTCACTTTCATTGGTGTTTCATTCACATTTCATTTCAAGGCGTTTCAAATGAAAAGCTTGCTTTGATAGGCATTTCATTCACATTTTGTTTCAAAGCGTTTCAAATGAAATGCTCACTCACTTTGATATGTGTTTTCACTAACTATTTTTTGTTTTGGATACTTGATGGGTATAATGAGAACATTAGTTTTTGTTTGGTTATTTATTACTTGGGATTATGCCCCTGGACACATACATGGACACATATATGTTCTCAAAGCAGGTCCCACCCTTGATTGCCACCTCCTCAAGGGCCCTGACTTTGAGAATGCTGCATCCTTGGGCATTATCAACATACACACAACATCAACACAAAAGTGAGTCGAAAACCCAAACAAAAAGCAACACCTATAGGACATGAAAAAGGTTGGGAAACACAATCTACGAAGAAGAGCATCCCAAAGGAAAAAGGTGAGGTTCCAATCAAAAGTATCCAACTCCAAGTTTGTCGTTGCAAGGGGACAAGTTTTTGTTTTGTTTTGAGCCTTATGTGCCAAGTGTTGGGTTTGCACATTGTCTATAATCTCGTCTATACACTTTGTAAAGTACTTTGTGAAAAAGCTTTTTCACGCACCCCTAGGTATTGAGTTCAATGTTTTTTTTCCAACAATAAAAATTTTAAGAATTTTTTTTTACTACTTTAAAATTGACTAATTTTTTCTATTATGTTGGGAAAAATTGCAAATTAAATTTTAAAAAATTGAAAAAATTGAAAAAAAAAAATGGCCCATTAGATTCTATCCTTGAGCGATCTTCTTCATATAGCTCGTGCAATGAAAGAATGTTAAAAAGGACTCGAGGATGAAAGTTTCAATTTGTCCACCTTGTGTCATACCATACCCATTTTCCCCGTCCTGCACCCAAACCAATGCTTACACTACTACTAACTACATGGTCAATTTAACCTACCATTGTCCACATCTAGTTTTGTATGTGTACATACTTAGTTTGAAGGTCCATTTGACCATAAGTTTTGTACGTGTACATAATTAGTTTGAAGGTCCATTTGACCATAAATTTTTGTATGTGTACATACTTAGTTTGAAGGTCCATTTGACCATAAATTTTGTACGTGTACATACTTAGTTTGAAGGTCCATTTGACCAAAAGTTTTGTATGTGTACATACTTAGTTTGAAGGTCCATTTGACCATAATTTTTGTATGTGTACATACTTAGTTTGAAGGTCCATTTGACCATAAATTTTGTACGTGTACATACTTAGTTTGAAGGTCTATTTGACCAAAAGTTTTGTACATGTACATACTTAGTTTGAAGGTCCATTTGACCATAAATTTTGTACATGTACATACTTAGTTAATTTTGTCCGTATTATGGAAATTTTGTCCATTGATGATAAGTTTTGTATAAGGGAAAGCATTGCTGTTAGTGCCTTCTAATCGGGTGAACCAGTGCAGGCGGAGCCTGAGCTTTGCCCGAGGTCCAGGGTGAAAGGCCCTGATAGTCGTCTGTCCAAGCAGGGTTTCTTTTAAGGAGTTTGTGTGTTGTAGCCAAAGTGATGATCATCCAGTAAAATAATTTAGCCAAATTTGGCTACACACTAGATATGAAAGTAGGGGGAATTTTAAAAAAAAAAAAATCCTTCTATATTCTTGACTACGTACCTACTGGAACTAATCATAAAAAATATGGGGATTTGGAATTTTTTTTTTTTCTTTGAAATTTGGCAAATTTGAGTCAAAATTTTCAATAGCTGCTGCTAATTTGAGGTCCTGAAAACAATAGCAGCTACTAGTTTGAGGTCCTGAAAAACAGCTGCTACTAGTTTGAGGTCCTGAAAACAATAGCTGCTACTCATTTGAGGTCCTGAAAACAATTGTTGCCACTGATTTGAGGTCCCGAAACAACAGCTGCTACTAGTTTGAGGTCCTGAAAACAATTGATCCTACTCATTTGAGGTCCTGAAAACAATTGCTGCCACTGATTTGAGGTCCCGAAACAACAGCTGCTACTAGTTTGAGGTCCTGAAAACAATCGATCCTACTCATTTGAGGTCCTGAAAATACCAGTCTTCAACGTACCAGCGGCTTCTGTAGATGATACTCACATTCTTGAAGATACCTTCAAACAAATCAGAAGCTTGAGTGATCATGTAGCATATCTCAGTGCAAAGTTCATATTCACAATCTTCTCAAGAGAGCTCCTGATGAAGTTCAAGACCTAGAGGTTGACTGTTACCAACCTCTTGACACAGCTTGTTATAGTCTTTGATCCTGCAGATTCAGTAGGTGATACTTGAATTCTCTGAGACATCTTACAAGACATGATCTGGAAGCTTGAGTGACCATGTAGATAAGCTTAAGTCAGAAGGTTTCTAAGCTGCCACAGTTACAGAGAATCGTTGAAACTTTTTTTCTGTCAAGTGTCGTTCATTATAGATTGGACCTGAGCCATAAATCAAGCATCTGAAATACTTCTAATTTACAGGCTGCAAGGCAAAGTAGCGTTCATAACAGGGGCAGCTTCTGGACTGGGAGAGGCCTCAGCCCGTCTGTTTGTTGCGAATGGAGCAAAAGTTGTGATTGCAGATATCCAGGATGAGAAGGGTACGAAAGTTGCCACAGAACTTGGGTATAAGAATGCCAGGTTTGTACACTGCAATGTGACCAAAGAGAGTGATCTTGTTGCAGCTATAAAGTTCACTGTTTCCACATTTGGCAAGCTTGATATCTGTTTCAGCAATGCTGGTTACATTGGTGAAAATCCTACTCTCTCTCTCTAACTTCAAGATGAGAGCATCATTATTGATAGATGTAACCTAAAAATCCGATTCAAAGCGCGACAAGGAGGAGGAAACAGGAGACTATATTTTCGCTTGCAAAATCCATCGATTGCACTATCAGTTTCTGGCGCTCTTGGAAGTTTACGAGTTTGCTCTAGTTTGCTTGCTGTCTTAGCACTTCCTGCAATTCTGCAATTTTTCTGAGACCAGTGCTCTGTTGTTTGGAACTAGTTCTTGTTATTTTTTTCCTTGTATAATGGCTCGTACTAAGCAAACTGCGAGGAAGTCTACCGGAGGCAAGGCGCCGAGGAAGCAGTTGGCGACGAAGGCGGCGAGGAAGTCGGCGCCTACAACAGGGGGAGTGAAGAAGCCCCACAGGTACAGGCCTGGCACTGTTGCTCTCCGTGAGATTCGCAAGTACCAGAAGTCTACGGAGCTTCTGATCCGTAAGCTGCCTTTCCAGAGGTTGGTAAGGGAAATCGCTCAAGACTTCAAGACGGATCTCCGGTTCCAAAGTTCCGCGGTTTTGGCATTGCAAGAAGCATCGGAGGCGTATTTGGTCGGGCTGTTCGAGGACACCAACCTGTGTGCCATCCATGCTAAGCGCGTGACTATCATGCCTAAAGACATTCAGTTGGCTCGTCGAATCCGCGGGAGAGGGCGTAAAGCACTTTTGTGTCATAATTCCTTGACGTTCTTTTCTGGTGTATTTGTACACCACCCTCCTTCTATGAGATTGTCAATTCTTGACTCCTTACTATCAGCTCTCCTATGTCCTGTTCTTCTTCCACTGCATGTGCACAGAGCTCATGAGGTCGTAGGTGTTTTATCATGTGTTGCAGCATGTGATCTATCAATCAGGACACTTGCAATGTGTGATAGTTAGAAACATTGAACACCACTTGCAGCTGGTAAATTTCATTGCATTTTGTTCAGGATGCCCAAAATAGTGTGAGCTAATGTAATCAGTGAATTCAGCTTGTGAACATTTTCACTGACTAATACCTTCATTGCTCATAGAATGTAGAGCAGCTGAAAAATGGAGAAGGGTAATGAACATAAAAAGTGAAGGCATGTAAAATTTAGCATTTAAAAATTCATGAACACCATAAACAGTTTAACCACCTTGGTTGTGGACATTTAGACTTCTCTCTCCCCCAACAAGTTCTTATTTCAAAGGGTTGTTGAGAAGTCTCACTTGCATCTGTTTAAGATTCCAGTTTGCAGCACAACTCTGCAGTGGTTCACCTTCACCATGTTTATTGTTGGTTCATGATGGTAGACCATAACAATTCAGGCAGGAGGGGCATGAGGAAAAACATATGAAATTTGATAGGATAAAATAATGACCCTGCCAACTATTACTCTGACAAAATTCTGCACATTCTGATACTTCACATTGTGAACTCTTGGCTATGCATCTTGCAGACAAAATCGTAATTTACTCACATCTGATGAAAGATGGAAGTGCACAATGCTTCTTGTAAATAGAATGTATTTCACATAAAATGGGGAATCAGCTTTATTGACCTCCATCCAGGTAACAAGTAATCCTCTCATTCATGTAAAAAAATGCCAGTTGTTGGCAGGCAATAACGATCTGTAGACCTGGAGGGTAATAGTGAGACATGGAAGGCAACAGTGCTGTTACCTGCTCAAACTAGCTCAGCCAGAAGCTTCTCCATCTGCTTGATTTTGGTGTCAATGGAAAGATCAATGTGCTTGTCTTGGATGTCGACTACAATGCCGCCAATGATGCCTCTATCAACCTGAAAAATCACATTTGGATCCAATTACAAAGTTAAAATAGAAATGCAGAATGTGGGAACATATCTAAGAAATTGCAGGGTAAACATATTCACAACAACGCTTTGAAAGATAACAGCTATGTCAGTTCCCCCCCAAAAAAAAGACATGAAAAGAATGAATGCAGTCATAACTGAAAAGAGGCACTCACATTTGTATCAGATCATTCAACTTCATAACAAATAGCAGTGTCTAGCATGCTAAGAACTGGTTCATGAGGCAGTAAAATGTGTGAAAGGAGTAGACATCTACAAAGCCCATTTGCTGCTTCAAGTTATTCAGGATAGGCAGGCAGACAGTTGAGCAAAATGTCAGAAAGTGCAATTGTGCAGATGGGAAAATGGAGCCAGTATTTCAGGCATGTGAGGACATTACCTTCTGCTCAATCTTAAGGGTCTGGCCTGGCTTCATATAAGCCTTCATTGCATTCTTTATGTCTTCCAACTCTTGTTTTGTAAGTTCCTGAAATAGGCAAAATACATGCATCAAAGGCCCGTTGAGCTGAAAAGAAACTAAAATGAGAGACTTACCCTTACCCTTAAACTATCTCCTATCTTCACATCACAACAAGCATATGCTTATGTGCTGTCCCTAAACCCTAATTGGGTGTATGAAGACCAGAGTGCCTGACTGGTTCTTTGCAAAATGATAACCAAGACAGGGTCAAGTGTAGGACTAGTATTCTTACAAGAGCTGCAGTTACCACCACTAAAACTTCCCCTCGATGAGACAGCAGAAGTTCTGTGTATGCAGAAGTGATCTGTGGCAGCCGTGACAGCCTTCCATTCTCTGCCATTACAGCTGCAGAATCCAAAAAAAAAAACTTGAGTTTAGTGTATGCATTCTCTCTCTCACTAGCATACAATGCTGCAAATGTTGGCTTCTAAGAGGCTCATCTCAAGAGTATGAAACCTTTCCTTGTACACAAAAGACACAGCCAAGCATGCTAGCACTTGCAATTAACAGAAAGAAGTGGTTTGTCTGATAAGGGTACAATCCCATACCCAGGAAGTTCTTTGTGACATCATTGAACTTGGTGTTCTTGAAAATTTCCACAATTGCTTTCACCTGACTGTTTTCGAAACAGATGGATCCTTGAGAAAATCAGCAAACACAGGATTTGTCTCTGCAGCACCACAAACTTGTTGCAGCTCTGCCTCAACAGGCTCCAAAGCATTTTTCCGTACTGCTGTTATGTACAGGGCTGAGGCATACTTTCCTGCAACTCCATACATGGGCAAAGGTACCTAGAATTCCAACAGAAAAAAAAAATGAAACCCTAAATTTATTTATTTTTTTAAATTCCAGATTCAATGTAGTATGATGCCCTAGCTTATCAAGAGTGTATCTCCCAGAAAAACCAAATGTGTGTCTGAAAAGAAAAGAAAAGAAAAGAAAAAACCTCGACATGTTCATCTGTGGATCCTTTCGCTGCGTATCCACGAACTGCCTGCACAAGAAAACCCTAACAAGTTCTCAGCTCTCTTTTCTTCCTCCAGAAGTTCCATTACCATACTACAGTCCAAGAAGGAGAAGAAACAGAAGAATTTTACCTTGCAAGCAGCGGAAGAGACGGCAGCGATGGCGCTCATTTCATTGCCATTAGTAAAGATAGGAGGAGACGCAAAGGCCGATGATGATGCCGATGCCGGAGCAACAGCAGCCAGAAAACCTCTCAATGCTCGACTTGATCGCAACATCGAGCCTCCTTTTTTCTCCGCAAATCTGAACTCTTCCTCTCCTGTTTCCACCGATCACAGAACACACTTCAGAATTCCAACAAATTCTTTCTCCTGGCAACAAGGAGAAAACCCAGCAAGTTGACGGAGAACGAAGAACGATCAATCTCCGATTGTCTTGCACCGGGCACCGTTTTTTAGGGTTTCAGGCTGCCCCACATCTGGAATTCATCCAAATACTCACGGAGAAAACGATAAATCATCCATATTCACTTTATTTTCCCTCTCGGGCACCTCCTCTTTTAGGGTTTTCCTGACTGCCCGTGATCTGGCTAGAGAGCAAGCGCGAGCGCGCGGGAGATGTGGGTTCCTGATGAGCTTGGTGCTGCTGCGTGTGTAGAGGGAGAACAGAAGGAGTTGATTTTCTTTTGTGGGGATTTCGTGGGTGCAGATGGCGATGGTGGTGAGTTCATCAGTGCACTCAAGGCTTCTAGGATCGCTAAACTCGCAATGAGCCAACTCTAGGCCTTCTTCGTCTTGTTCTTTTTCTCCTCTCTGTCGACATCTTTCAGGTAAAGACTAGGACCTCAAGGTGTATTTTCTTGTTGTGTCTTTGGAGATTCTGGATGTTGAGTTTAGAGAGAGAGAGAGAGAGCGAGAGAGTTTTCTTCTTTTTATTTTCTTTTCTTCTCTTGCGAATTTGCAATCACCTGTGGTGACAATTTCTTTGTTTTTGTTCTACTTCAAATTTTATGACCCTAAATGGATTGTTCAAATAAACTCTACCATTGCCATGAATCACAAAGCATGTACATGATTTGAACATTCCAAAAACCAAACCCAAATCCAACTAAAACAACAATGCAACAATCACTTGAAATGAAACGATTTAGGTTTAGGGTTACAAGATTTCCAAGCTATGTTCTTCAAACCATAATATGGGTAACAAGTTCACTACTTACAAATAACCACTGTTGTGTTTAATGTCCTCAAGACAACAGAAGTTTGTCAGCAAGATTTTGTCCTGCAATCATTGAGTTCATTCTTTGATTTTTTTTTTTTTTTTTTTTTTTTTTTTGGTTTGTTTTGTTTTGTTATGTTAGCTTTTTCAAGCTTTAGTGCAAGCTCTAATTGTGTATATATACTGAGGAAGGTAGGCCTTTTCAAAGGATCAAGATCCCAACATTGAACCAACAATTCCCGTGTCAAAGGATCAACATGGTCCGGTAGCTCTGGTTTGTTTCCCTTGAAAACCCAATCATAGTCCGACCTTTTGTGATTGTTGAAAGGGAAACATCCCGTGAGAACCTCATAGTAGGTCATGGCATAGCTATAAACATCCGCCATTTTTGTGAAGGTGTTTGATGTGATGGTGTTGTTTTGTAGAGCGAGTAGGATCTCAGGAGCTCGCCAAAAACCTGTGCCCAGAACCCCAACAGAACATTCAAAATCTGCTACACAACACCTCATAAAAGATGCCTGGTCAACATCTCCCAGCATGAGGGCATTATCTGCGGCCCCTGTAAATTCAATGAGAATGTTGGATGCCTTGAGGTCTCGGTGAAGTACATCCTGGTCGTGCAGAAATAGCATCCCTAATGCAATGTCAAACATGATCTGTTTTACTTGAACTGTTGTGAAAGGTGGTCTTTGATTGTTGTTTCGATGCATCCTCCTATCCATGAGCGTGCGTAGGTCACCCCAACATTTGCGCAATTTAAAAGCAAACCTTCCATCTTCAAACAAAAGTGCGCTCCGTACGACAGTAAAAGGTGGCATAATGATTCCCTGTTCCAAAATATATGTGTTGGGCCATTGCTTTTCCAAGTCTTGCAAGGAAGACCCGTGCTTGAATACCTTGTACACCACCCCTTCTTTAGATGTGTCTTCAAAGATTTCAGCTTGGCCACCCTTTGCGATTAGCTTCATACCCATTGGAAGCTTCTCGTCCCAACTCTCGAAAAAGGATGGACAGCCACGTTTTGTACGTAGTGTTTTAAAAACCTCCACGTTCTTGGCTTTTTGATCAATTGCCGAATCACATGTTGATCGCAACTCACTCCAATGGATTGTGGACTTTTCAATTTCCCTCTCAGTTTCGCTTTCAGTTTCACTTTCAAGCTCGCTCTTTTGGTGCATTGTGTGCCCAATATGGCAAAAAAATGTGGAACCTATGCTTGCCAGTATGAAACTTCTCAAATTTCTTGGCATCAATGATTATAATAAGCTACCAAGGACAAAATTTCTGAACATGACTGCAAACAATTTTCTTACACAAATAGTATATTGCCAAAGCAATTGAAACCACTCATTTATGTTGCACACCACAATCAAGCTATACCATTCCCCTATTATACCTACCTCTATGCAACATCATCACGGGCAATTGCGGGCTTCTAGTTTTGATCGCTACTCTTAATACTATTTATGAATTGGGTCCATGAGAAGAAGCAATAGGATTTAGACCTTCGAGCTCATGTCCTTGAATGACAAACAATTCAAGAGATAATAATACAACGCACTTGACAAGAAGAAGGACTTGATAACATCAAGATGATCTTGCAGACAACGTCCAAAATAGTTTCCATACATCACCACTAAATGAAAGGAAGGCGCACTTTGGAATCGATGCACGCAACCCATTCTGCTTCGAAAGATCGCTGAACGCGGCGGAAAACAGACGCGGGGCCAGCGACGACTTTTTTTGCGCCAGTCAGAGTGAACAGACCAGCCACCACCCACCAGACTGGTAGATATAAATGCTTGGAAGCGATCATTGAGGCCTGCTTTACAGTAGGTCGGAAGATCGCTGAACGCGGCGGAAAACAGACGCGGGGCCAGCGACGACTTTTTTTGCGCCAGTCAGAGTGAACAGACCAGCCAGCACCCACCAGACTGGCAGATATAAATGCTTGGAAGCGATCATTGAGGCCTGCTTTACAGTAGGTCGGAAGATCGCTGAACGCGGCGGAAAACAGACGCGGGGCCAGCGACGACTTTTTTTGCGCCAGTCAGAGTGAACAGACCAGCCACCACCCACCAGACTGGGAGATATAAATGCTTGGAAGCGATCATTGAGGCCTGCTTTACAGTAGGTCGGAAGATCGCTGATCGCGGCGGAAAACAGACGCGGGGCCAGCGACGACTTTTTTGGGGCCTGTCAGAGTGAACAGACCAGCCAGCACCCACCAGACTGGTAGATATAAATGCTTGGAAGCGATCATTGAGGCCTGCTTTAGGGTTGAGAAAACTTGAGCTTGGGGCCAACTTTGTGCATCTTTGGCTTGTCAATCTATAATTCCATCTTTTTGCATTCTGCACTGCCTTGGTTGTGTCTTTATTTGTGTGAGATAGAGAGAGAAATACTGATTGTGAACATGATACTGTTTTGCAGGAACTGACTACAGTATGAACTGTGATGAGCATTATCAACTCTTGGCTCCGAGAAATTGTTACCAGTGTGTAGATGACAGCAAAAACCAAGAGACACTATGTAATGTACAACTGAGATAGTTGGGAGGTGACAAGCAACAAGTCAGTAAATACAGTCAGTGTGAAATGCAGAATAGCTTTCTGAATTCATATTCCCGTGATCATTTTGAAATTCAATGCACTTTGTCATTTACAAAGCATCACCTTGCACAATGATGATGCTCTGTGTTGGATGTTGAACATACCTGGAGTGTTCATGGAAATGGCATGGTGATGTACATTGCTCAACAAATAGACTCTGAGCTATACCAGTGTGGATAGCCGAACCCTAAACCTGATATCTGAGCAAGAAAAAACTGTAGAGAAGCAAAATATCCAAGCTCAGTTGGCAAATGGCCATTTGCAGTGGAACTGAAAAGTGCTTAGATTGGTACTTGACCTTGGAACAGAGCTTGGTCCTTGGAAGAAAACAATTCAGTGTAGACAAATGTTTTCATGACAATTATTTGTCAATGATACTCCAGTCAGTGAATCTGCATCAGTCTGTGGTACTCTCATGAAATTGGAATCTTGCACTTCTTGTAGATTCAATCCTTGAATTCTTTATCTTCTTTGTCTGAACTTTAACAATTGCATTGACAGTGACGGGCTTGATGTCTATAGCATTGATTTGGGACTTAACAGTTTGTGTTCACACACTGAAGCTGCTTATACTGTTATCTTATGAATCTTCACCACATGAGGTACTTTGTATGTTTTGGCAATTTCACAAACATTTGCAGATGCAAGGTGACTAAACCTGAGCAGCAATTTACAGGAAATTGCTGTGACAACCATGGTTCCTTGACATTCAACTCATGACAATCTAGTTGTTTGCAACACTGTTTTAAGCAGCAATTTGTGTCACAAACAGTGGCATTACACATGGCTAACACTCTGCAATTGGCCTTCAGTGTCTAGATTCTTGCTTTGTTTATACATTAAGACTGAGAGTAGTGTTCCAGATGCAGGGAACCTTTGATTTTTCAGATTTTTTTGACCATTTTGAAACTCGAACTTAACATGATCATTGGAAAAATCTTAATATTGATGATGATTCCTTAATTGGCCTTGGATGCCCATAGCAAGAAGGTCCTTTTTGAAGTCTTCATGAATTTGACAAAAAAAGGTTGTGTCATCAAGAATTGCCGATAATGCCTAAAGTCAAAGATATTCAGGTTTGAAAATGACATCACATTGTTATTCATACGCAACATCTCCTTCCTTAGGCGTGAGGTACGAGCAATGGGAAAACGCATCAAGTTTCCCTTAGTGACGCCTAGGGCGATATGTGATGACAAATTATAATTGAAACAAAAACAATGCCCACTGAGCTTGGCATTGACTCAAAACACAAGTTGTCATGAAATACTGCAAGTTTTTATGGTCTGAATACATAGTGATTTCATGTTGAATTCCTTCAAGTAAATGACGCCACTTTTCAAAGGCATCCATGATGGCTAAAAATTCTTTATCATGAATCTCGGAATTAATTTTCCGTAAGAAAAAATTGACGAAAACAAAAGTTAATAGGATGAAAAAGATTGTCTTCCCCAACTTGAAAGAGCATGACACCTATTGCAAAGTTGGAAGTGACCATTTCTAAGAGAAAAGGTTTAGAAAGGTCTACGTGAATTAAGAATGGGGCAATCTTCAAAGATTGAAAGGCATTTCAAGTTCAACTCCCCAAGAAAAAGGTTGATCCTTCTTAATCAACCAAATAAAAAAGACTATTATTGAAGAATAGTGGGCAATGAAACATTGATAAAAGTTAGTAAATTTAAGAAAACATTGGACATCTCAAACAGAAGCTAGAGTAACCTTATCAACAATGGTTTGAACCTTGTGAGGATCCATGTGAATGCCATCTCTAAAGATGATGATGTAACCCAAGAATTCAATTTCGGATTCATGGAATTCACACTTCTCCAATTTAACGTAAATTTTAACTTCCAAAAGCTTCTCCAAAACAGTCTACATGGCGTTCATGGTCCTCCATGTTATTTGAGATAATGAAGATGTCATCAATGTAATAGACCATGAAATCATCCAATGTTGATCAAATGTTGAAAAAAATAGGCACATTAGTAAGGCCAAATGGCATCACAACATATTCAAAATGGTTGTACAAGTTCTAAACACAATCTTCCATTCATCACCTTTTCAAATGCGCACCAAGTTGTATGTTCCATGTAGATCAATCTTGGTGTACACCTTGGCATGACTAAGCTAGTCCAACAACCTTGAGATCAAGGGCAGAAGGTACCAATTCTTGATGGTGAATTGATTAAGCCCATGGTAATCAACGCACATGCAGAAGGAGCCATCGTTCTTTTTAACAAATAGGATCAGGGAACTAATTAAAGACTTGGAATGTTGAATGAACCTTTTCTTAAGGTTTTCATCAATGTGTTCACGAAACGTTGCAAGTTTGTCTTGTAACAAATTATAGATGGTCCAAATGGAGGTTGTGCTCCTTCCACAAGTTCAATGGTGTAGTCATATGGTTGATGTTTAGGCAAAGTGTTTGAATTTTTCTTCTTATTAATAATTATGATTATAAACATAAAAGATAATTATATGATTTATGGTTTGATAATTGTTAAAACAATAATTTTTTTTGCTTATGTTAGATTATGGACTTTCAAATGCCACTTTTGAACCACCTAACCATGCTTTCACCCTAAAATGGTACTTATAAAAATGGTTGATTTGAACACAAGTCATAAACACAAAGTGGGTTTGTATAGACAAGATTTTTTCTTTTGTTTTTGTTATGAATGAATTGAAAGGACCTATGTGTAATCACAATCAAATGAGCCAACATTAACGAAGGATTCAACCACAACTGGGCCTTTTGTGGTCATTTTGACTTTTTCATAAAATGGAATTTTTGAAAGAGGTTTTTGGCAGCATGTTCCCCCATAAATTACTTGATTTTTGTTAATTTATTTTGGGGTGCTATCAAAATCAAACAAACTGAAAAACTTGTTAGATGATTGAAAAATTGTTAATTTTTTAAAACATATTTATGTAATGCCACTTTAATGTCATGTTGATCAAGGAAAGTTATGGTAAATGATTTATATGAGGTATGAAGAATTTAAAAATAAATCATTTAGTTTAATAAATTGAATTTTGGTTTTAGTAAAAGTCTTTTGAACACCCAAAAATGAATTTTATAAAAGCATTAGGCTAAAGACTTTTTTTTAAAAAAAATTGATGGGAAAAAAATTGAATTGATGATAACCTACCATCCACATGTGAAAAGAACTCATAACTTAAAAATTTGCAGTCGATGATGCTTACAGCTCTAGCCATTGTATTAGTCCTACTGCTACCCATAATGGCACTTCCCAAGGTTTGATACAAGTGCCAATTCAGATCTCTAAGAACTCTGGGCATGGATAAAAGCGTAGCAGGTGTAACTACAGGTTGCTAAGGACGGCTGAAGTGAACCAGCAGCCACCAATGCACCAGTTGAAGATGAGCCCGTTCAGCCCGTTTTGCGGATGAACATCCTCCCTGCCTGAGGTGTTTTTTTTTTTCACCTCTTCTCTGCCCCACCTACCTCCCCCCTCCTACCCTAAACCTACCTCCCCCCTCCTACCTACCACGTGAACGCCACCCCCCTCAGTCCATCACCAGAGCTCGAGTTGTGGAGCGGAAGCTCGAGCTGTGGAATTGTTGCTGTGGAGCGGGAGTTCGAGCAGCTGGAGTCGGAGCAGGAGCTCGAGCACCCATGAGACCCATGCGCCCACGATCAGGTAAGATGCTTATATTTTTTTATTTTTATTTTGTGTTTGTTTTGTTTGAAGAGGCATCGCTACGCTACGCTACAGCGCTGCAACTTCTCCTTCTTCTTCTCCTTCTTCCTCTTCTTTTTCTTCTTTTTCTTCTTCCTCTTCCTCTTCTTCTTCTCCTTCTTCTTCTTTCTCTTCTTCTTCTTCTTCTTCTTCCGCAAAGAAGGTGACGGCAGCAACGCTGTCGTCGCCTTCTACTTCCTTTGTTGAGTTGCAGCTCAGCTGTAGCGCATCGTACCTTTTTTTTATATTTGTGTGTTTGTTTTGTTTGAAGAGGCATCGTTGCGCTATGCTGCAGCGCTGCAACTTTTCCTTCTTCTTCTTCTCCTTCTTCTTCTTCCTCTTGTTCTTCTTCTTTTCCTTCTTCTTCTTCTTCTTCTTCCTTTTTTTTTTACAGCGGAAGAAAAAAAAAAAAAAAGGCGACGACAGTGCCGTCGCCTTCTACTTCCTTTGCTGAGCTATAGCGCACCATACCTTTTTTTTGTGTTTATTTTGTTTGACAAGGCATCGTTGCACTAAGGTGCAGCGTTGCAACTTTTCCTTCTTCTTCTTCTTCTTCCGTAAAGAAGGCGACGGCAACAACGTTGCCGTCACCTTTAGTTTTTTTTTTTTTTGGCAACGGAAGAGAAAAAAGAAGGCGACGGTAGCCTTCTTGCTGTCGTCGCCTTCTTCATTTTTTTTTGCTATCTTCATTTTAACAATAATTGGTGGTCTTTTGTTTAGGGTTGGAGGTTGTAATGGGTAGGGGAAGAAGACTAAGAAAAAATGCTGGTGGAGAGTTGGAAGTTAATAAGCAAGATGTTGCTACGGCAGATGAGGGAATTGTTCTGCCAAGTGTTGCTATGTCAGAGGAGGTGATTCTTCTGCCATATGTTGCTAGAGAAGATGAGGCGGTTGAATCACATGTTGCTACATTAGATGTGGCAATTGTTGAGGAAAATATTGTTGCATCAGATGTGGCAATTGATCAGCAAAATGTTGCTGCATCAGATGCGGCAATTGTTACACCTGATGCGGCAATTGCTCAACAAGATGTTGTTGCATCAGATGCGGGAATTGCTAAGCAAAATGTTGTTGCATCAGATGTAGCAACTGTTGAACAAAATGTTGCTGCATCAAATGCAGAAGGTGCTTAACAAAATGTTGTTGCATCAGATGTAACAACTGCTCAACATAATGTTGCTACATCAAATGAAGTAATTGATGACCGAAGTGTTGGTGCATCAGATGAAGCAACTGGTGACTGAAGTGTTATTGCATCAGATCAAGAAATTGGTGAGCAAAATTGTGCTCTATCACAATTGAAACATAAGGATAGCATTGGTATAGATTGTTTTAGAATTTATGGACATTAAAAGACATGAAATTAGATTAATTACAGATTAATAAAATTATACAAGTTTCTTGAAGTTTAATTATATCCGCACCTTCCATCATTTGTTGGAAGGTGCGGGAATTTTTTTGTCAAAACTTTTTTATTACAATACGTTAGAACAGTTCATGTTTATAGGAGTAGTATGTGATTTTGTGATTTGATGTTTTGCAATACTTACATTCTGTTTTTTAAACTTTCATTTTTTGGGTTTAGGTCCGGAACTCAAAACTTAGCAAACTTCTCAACCACTTGCACTTCTTTGTCCACCTAATTTGGTTCAGACGGATAAGGAATGGACAAAGGTTGGTCCAAATGGAAGTGCAAAGTTGGCAATTGCATTGTCGCATATTGTGCGAAATGGCTCTTGACCAAGATTTGAAGGAGGTGCACGGCTTGGTGGCAGAAAAGTCCAAACTTGGGAAACCTTCAACTGCTGCAGGAGGTCCTCGACATTAAGACCATGCCAAGATGAACGCTCGCATTTTGGGAAATGCGATGGCTGTGCAAAGGCGAAATGATCAAAAAGTTATTAGTCGTGCTCGTGCCAAAGCAGAACGCAAGTGGAATCACTTGGTAATTCTTGCAAAATAGTGTCCACCACTCCCAAAACCACCTTTGGTCAGATTAGCTTATCAAGGTTTAAGGTTAGGATAAAAAAAAGGTTCAAAATTTGGAACCTAGTCATTCAATGACATTAACACAATCTATGACCTTTGGAATGAATAAACCAATTGTTGAAAATATCCTTTAAACATTAGGAGATCCACTCAATCTACTAAGGGTAAACAAGACATGTAGGAAATAATTGAAAATATGGCTTGGAACTTGTCAGATACTAAACAATTCTTTCTAGGTGGTTGGTTAGCCACACTCTCCCCCAAACTGCTAGTCTTAATGCACCAATCCTCCACTTAGTGCATTTTAATACATATGCAACAACCTATTCAAGGTTGCCATCAAATTAATTTGTAAGAGTTGGGCAAGGGTTTAACCTCATAAACAATGGTTCTTTTGAGGAAGTTAAAACCATTAAGAAATAATGTAAGCTAACCAAGACTTCCTAGATTACAACCCCTTTATACTTCCAACTAAAGGCAAATCAATTTGGCTATTTCATATAATTGTCAAGTGGGAAATTTAGGTTTTGATCCCAAAGGTTGACAATGGAAAACAATGGGAAGCCTCAAAGCTTTAAACATCTTTGACTACACAACAGAAGTAAGCTGTGGGATTGGCCAACTTGAAAAGCCATTTGATGCCTTTCTAGCTATGAGAGGATTCAACCCTAACCAAAGATTGAAAATCTAGTTTTATCTTTTGGTACCTAATCCCCTCCCCCTTTTTTCTACCACAAGATATGGCCTCCCTTAATAAATGTTTAAGAAATTCCCATCCCTTAATGTAAATTTGGGAAGAAGACATAAAGGTTGTAGTCAAAACCTGTTTTAACATAAATTTTAAAATGCTATAAAAAGAAATTAAACAAAATATTGGTTAATAATTCATTACCAATGTTCATGTCAAAAATGGCAATGTTTTTTCTAGCCCCCTTTCGCCCTCCTCCCCTTCATTGGCTAAATGTTCCCTTTTTACCACCCTTTACCCCCTTTTCTTCTTTTGTTGGAAATTGAAGTACCCCCTTAGTTGCTACCCTCACCACCCTTTCATCCCCTTTGTCATCTTTGCACATCTCCACTTCTTCAAAGCAATTGTTGAAGGTGTTGGGCCTTGATGCCTCGGGCTTGGGCAGTGTGCTTCGAGATGCAACATCCCAGATGGAGAAGGATGAAGACTTACAAGGGATGATCCGATCCACCTGTTGTGTATATGCACGACAATTGAAAATGACATGGGATTTCAAATATTGGGATCGAGAGTCTAATAAAACAAGTCGGACAAAACAGTTGGCGGATGTTTTTGATTTTCATGAATCTAGAATGATTCATGGAAGGTAAGAAACAATAATAAGCAATGTTTATTATTTTTTTATTATATTTCTTCCAAGGTGTGTTACGGTTTAATTTGATGATTTTTGGGTGTTTATAAGGTTCAGGACCAAACAAAGGCCTAGTTTGTTGCAAATGCAGTTCAGGTTGAGATGCAACGCCGTCATTTTTACACTGCTCATCATGGAGCAAAGGTTGCAAATGCAGCAGCTACATATCGAGCTAAACACGGGATTGTAGATACTGATATGGGTGAGGGTTTCATTTTATATAATCAGTAAGGTTTTATAGCCCTATTATTTTTTGGACTACCCAATTTTGAACTTCGATCCTTTGATATGTTATAGAGATCCAATGTTTTTGTTTCATTGGGTTCTCTAGTAATTTTCCATGCACCCATTTTTGTACATCTTTTATCAATATAATAGTATCTTCTACTCACACTTGTTTGATATGTATCTGGTTAATCATATATGTCTTCTTTGCCACAATTTTGTTAGTACTTGAGATGTAAGAATCAAACCAAAGATCAAAATGAACATTATACAATACTTACATCTAAATCAATAGGACTCACATCACCTGAAGACTTTTAAAATATCCACAAATTTTAAACATATAATACCCACATCATTTTCTATTATGAACTCCATAAGACCATTTTCTAATATGCAATACCTGCATATAAGTCCAAAAATAACCACAGGCATTTTACATTAATTGCAATACCCGCATATAAGTCCCATAATAGGCGCTGGCCTTTTACATTCCTTGCAATACCCGCATATGAGTCCCATAATAGTCGTTGGCATTTTGCATTCCTTGTAATACCCGCATATAGGGCACAAATAATCGTTGACATTCTTCATTTGTTGCAATACCCGCATATAGTCTCCATAATAGCCATTGGTTTTTTTTGGCATCTCTTGCAATACACTAGTAGAAATCTGTGATTTTGCAACCAACGATTTTGCGACTAGTTGCGACTATTTGACATTTACAACTACTGTTGATTATATCTACAACTACTGTTTGCATTTGAAGCCGCTTGCAACTACTCTATGACTAACTTACGACTAATGGATTATTTCATTCTTTCATTTGGATAGGTTTCATTACAATTTCCATCCAAGTACGTAATATATACGGTTTCATCCGATGGTTTCCTGATCGTGCGGGTAAGGAGTGGCCATGTTTTTTCGTCAAGGACATCGGAATGGAGGACGTTTTCTGATTCCACGTCCAGCGATCCAGTTCGTGTGAGTGGGCCGTCGAACCCCCTGCTTACCGATGGCGGCCTCTCCACCATCATCTCCAAGCCCAATGGATCCCAAGGCGACTTCATGTCTTCTCTGGGTCACTGCCAGAATAGAGGCTCCAACCCCGACTGCTCTCTCATCATCGCCTTCCGCTCCATTGGAACTATGGCGGATAGGTCAGCTGTTTCCCTCTCTTGTGTGTTTTGTAGCCGTCTTCTTATCATCGGATGGCAATTGTCGGAGTGGATTTAGTGTAATGAGACGCGCACGAAGCATGCTAACCTAATGTATTTGACCATCATAAGTACTGCTTGGAATCTCCCTCATTCTCATGAGCAAGCTCTCAAGGAATCTTGCATATGACACACTCCCAAGTGCCAGGGTGAACCCACTTGAAGGTTCACCAAAGTGTAGTTGCAGAAAGTTGGGACTCGGAAGGCGTTCCCGGCTTCCAACTCTAGAAAGGGGTAGAGGGTCGAGTTGGGAGCCTAGGGATTAGACTTGGAAGAGTGACTTAGTTGATCAAGCTAGAATCTGCACAAAACAAACCACCCGAGTGGTTAGTTCACATTCTGGGACACCCTTTGGTGTTGGGACAAGCCACGGGCACTTCGGACCACAAGACTCACCACGGCCCGGACTCGGGGGATGCCACCACCATCCCCCATATAGTATACTCTGCGACGCTCCGCCGCACCCACATCCAAATGGCACAAATTCCCGGGACTCCCAAGTTGGAGTCCCGAAATCCAACCAAGTGTCCCGGTTTCGGACTCCCGGGACTTTGAGAGGGCGTAGCTCCTCGCCCTGACCTTGGATCGCAATGAGGTTTAAACCGAAGTTGTAGCCCTCGTCAAGATCTTTTCAACGCCGTATTGCACTCCCGAATCGGACATTGGGAGCTAGTCGATTCTTGACTTTTAGTGGTCGGGAGTCAAACTGCCAGTTTGACTCCCGGCCCTTCTTTTGCCCATAACTTGAGCTACAGAAGTCCAAATCGAGAATGCGAGGGCATTTTCAACATCTACGTTTCAAGACATTTTCAATGACACCAAGAACACCTCAATGCAAGATGTTTTTCCCCTTGCTGTCGAGCTCTGAACATACGGGAGTCCCGAAGGACTCCAAGTCCCACTTTTTCCAAGTGTTGGGCTTCACCCCACACTTGGCCAAAGTGGGGTTGCGACAGCATACTTCTATTGCCTTGGATACTGCAAATACCCTCAGAGTCTCCAATCTTTTTGAATGGCCAGCACCATGAGACAAAGTTCAGGATCTTGAAAGGGTTTCAGAGTTTTGAGTAGAACAAAGGGTAAGTTTGTGGCAGAGGGAAGTTAGTGGATTTTGACTTGCACAAGATTCTTTCTCTGCAGGGGTTTGCTTTGCTGACAGCTTTCCATTTTCTACATAGGTGAAATAGTTTGGGATTTAGCACCAAAAGATCCTCATGAATCCTTCTAGATTTGAGGTTCTTCTTTTGGATCTTGGTCAATTTTGGAAACAATTTGTAGAAGACTAGGAGAGATTCCCATACCTCATGCCACCTAGCAAGAATATAATTTGGAAACCAGAACTAAGATGTCCTCCTGGAACTGCCTGCAAGGGGATTGCTGGTATTGTGCCCTAATATGCTTTGGCAGATAGAAAACTTAGATTTTCCATGAAGACTGCCAAGAATAAACTGGAAAGGCTGTGTAGCGTTGTATATCTACTTGTGGTTGCTACTTTTAAGAAGGTAGATAAATCTCTGCAAATATCTTCTTCTTTTCTGCCTGTCAATTGTGTCAGAATCTCAATGTCGTGAGTGCACTAAGTAAGTTGTACTCTTTGCTGTTTAACAAGGGATTCCTTTGGGGTGTTTGCTGGATGATAGAGCTAAATCTCCAACCAAAAGTTTGAGGTCTTGTGGATGTGAACTGTGTCCCCACAGGGGTAGCCATCTTGAATTTTGGAATGGTGAACAGACTTGCCAATTGAATCATCTTTCATACCTTCTCTTGCAAACTAAGGCATTGTGGGTGATTTTTGCAGGCTCGGGTTGGTGTCAACCATCAAGGTGAGCAGCAAGTTAGTCCTGGAGTTGCAGTGATGAAAGTGTAAGGAAACAGCTAGCGTGAATCAAAAGAGGCATGTATGGTGCTTTAGTCAGAGTGTTGTGCTTATGCCTTCCCCTGCCTCTGGTGTGAAGGATCGTGCAAATGAAATCTACAAGAAGGTAGAAGACCTCAAATCCATTCGTGGTCGCAGTTAGGATGCCATCTTGGCGGCCTGCCTCTACATAGCTTGTCGCCAGGAGGATAAGCCCCGCACTTTCAAAGGTTTAAAAATGCCTCACCTCTCTTCTTTTTTCTCCTTTGTTCCTGTCTGTTTGGAACTGGACTTTCACACCTGAATTTCTTTCAGGATGATGTTGGTAATCAGACATCTCCCTCCCCCCCCAGCCAACTCCTCTCCCCCCTTTGTCACATTTTTTCCTTGCTCTCACTGCCTAATATGTCAATAGCATCAGTCCAATTTTTATTTTTTTCAAAGGGTTTGGAGTTTGGGTTTAGGGTTTTTTCTGTCATTCAATCCAGTGTTGGTTACAACCTTTAGGTCAATTGTTGAATTCTTGAAAAGACAAATGATGAAGTGGTTTTTGATTTTTGGTTTATTTTGGGGTTCCTGTTGTCTCTCTTCTTTTTGGTTTGACCATGGTTCTCACTGTTGATTGATCAAGCACTGAATCCACCACCAAAATATTGCATTCAACCTACTTAGTGTGGAACAACAAATGATATATTTGTTTGCTGCTTGAGATAAAGAAAACCAACAGTTTTATATATCAATTTTATGCTCAAATCTGACAGTAGCCAGCTTTTGAGATTTTGGCAGGCTGCCCTTCATCTGGCATCGGAAGCTGCATTTCAAGTGCATCTGGAAATGGAAACAAAATGTTGCCACAAGAATAATTCTCATTATGGTGAAGGGCACCCATCATGTACAGGTTAAAGACGAAGCACACTTCACTCACAAGTCTTTTCCTTCTTTCCCAATTGCTATTAAATTGCTACTACCTCCTTGTCTGGACTGTAATTCAAAAGCATATGAAATGGGTTTTGAACCATGAACACAAGATGTCATGATGTTACCTTGTTACCGTGATACAATACTGTGTAGAACACAGATAAGGGATCAGTGCTCAAGAGTGAGTTGAATCGGTATTTGTTCAGGTGCCACAGATGTGAAAGGAAGCTACCCTGTCAACAACGCCAAACTTGGTGCCTTAAATCCCACTTCTTGCCGCAATGTTTATGGGATCTCAACAAGACCTGAGGATCTGGTTCAAGCAGAGAGTGATAACTTACGCAGCTTTGTAGCAGAGAAGAGGTTAGTGCTTTCTGTGGGCTGAACAGTGCATTTGATCATGCTTCAGCTTCTTGTACTGCTCACAGACCATTAGTACCACTGAATCACATTTCCCATCTTAAGAGAGCTTCTGCCTTTGTACAACCACCTGCAGATCATGAGGGGTGCTTGAGTGAGAAGGTACGTGTGAGATAAAACTCCATGCATAATTTTTGTTTCAAACTGTTGTGAACTCCACAGGCTAAACCCTAAACCCTGTAGGTTGCAGAAACAGCTGTGATTCCTTCCTTTGCATGCTTACCTACTAACATTGTTGTACTCTTTTTTTCTCTTGTTGCCTTATATGATTGCAGGTCCAGGTACAATACACACAATATTTTCAGTCCCTGTGTGATGCACTTCAAGCTTTCGGTTCCGACATGCACAACCTGGAGGTTCTTGTTTGCAGGAGGAGGAGGAATAATGGCAACAACAAGATGGCTGATCAGGAGAATATTAATATGAGTAGCAAGGCCAAGCAGTGCATTCCACTGTTGAACATTTTGGGCTTTGCGGCTGATTTAGTTTCCCTTCTCCCTGCCACCCAAGATGTTGAGGGTCTCTTGCCCTGTCCCCTTGTCAAAGCCTTCACCTTGTTAGGTGGGGATGCCATTCTAGGAGCCTGCAATTTTGGCATCCATAATCAAGTAAGAGTCTCATCTACAATAAAAATACATCTTGCGAATTGGCTCACAGTTGCTGCCTCTCTTTCTGTCATCATATTGGGAATTTTGAGGATCTTCTGCCATTTGTACTGTTTAGGTTCCTTTTGAAAGCTCTTTGCTTTTAGGGTGGATGGATTTTTCAAGTCTTCTGTGTTTCTGTGCAGATTTTGTTGCACCTCAAGTTTCTGGACCCAGATTTTTATCGGACATACTGCACTGCTCAAGAAGCCTACTCAACTCTGAATGGAGCTACCAAAGCCCTGACTGCAGCAAAGTCAGCAATTGCTGGGTGGAAAAACCCAGTTGTGCCCAACAAAACCATGATACCCTCCTCTATCATCAACCTTGAGGAGGGGCAGCAATGGCTTGCCAGTATGGTGAAAGTAGTTCCATTTCTCCTGTACACTGTGGAACAAGCTGCCTCTCTTGTTGCTGAACTCATGTTTGTGATGCTTGATTTGCTTGAAATGGCAGCAGATGATACCCAACTGCAGATTTCTCAAATGTCTTGTAGCAAGATACAACAAAGCCCTGGATTCTGTCAGAGCCCAAGAAGCCCAAGAAGCCCACTAAGAAGCCCGAGGAGGCAGAGAGCTCGTAAGCAAGAGAGCTTTGCACACTTCTCACCGTCATTGTCATCGTCATCAGAGGCCCAAATTTCCAATTTGCAGGCATCATTCAACAAGTTAGTACACCGGGTTAGTTTGATTTTTTTTCCCCTTCATGTAGAAGGATGGTATGAAACAGCTGCTGTGATGTATCTATCGGCAAATGAAGAAGAACCATAATTGTTTAGTGGATAGGTGCTTGGTCTTTTTTGTAAAGTACAACACAACTGCTTTCTGGAGCTTAATTGAGATCAGAATTGATTTGGTTGAACTCAGTGTGCAGGTGATCAGATTGGGACAGATGATGCTAACATCAAAGGCTGTCTGCTCATCCACAATCTCTTTTCTAGCCATTGCTTACAAAGAGTCTCTTCTGCCTCTGCTAGCAAAAGGCATGCATAAATCCCGTAAGTCCAACCTCATTACCAGATCATTCACTCTATCATTTTTTGTCTGTGGTTGGACATTGGGATGAAAATCTTTGGCTAATCAATCAAGTGGTGGACATTGGTGAGTACTAGACGAAACATTATTGTCGATGTAGCAGGAGCAAGTTTGGCAGCATATCCACCACATCCACTGGAAGAAGAGCTTCCTTCTCCGGAGCAGTTGGACTCTACTATATTTCGTGCCATCGTCAGCATCCTCTCCAGTGCCAAAAAGCACAAGGAAACTCATCTTTTAGGCCGAATCACTACAATTCTGACTGAGGTACACATCACTCCTGTTCTCAACCTAGATCTGTTCATGTAGCATTCATTAGTAGGGTTGCTGCTAGCAGCTGGCCTCCTTCTTTTATATCTTTTTGTTTGTGATATTGTTGCCAAAAATCTAAGCCGATTTTTCACCATACAGCTCAGTTTGCTGACAAATGACTGTAGCATGTCAGTTGCTATTGCCTAGAATGCTGCTGCCAGGTTTAGGGTTTGATAGGGTTTTATGATCTTCCGGGATGCAGCTGAAATCCATGAGTTCCTCACCACCCAACCCAAAATTCTGCAGAAATCATGCTTGCTCCCAACTCTACTTCAAAAATTTGTCAAGTGCCCAACAGCCCCATACAGTTGCTGTGTGCTAGCAGTGCAGTGTGTCTCGTTTGTTGCAAAAGGGCTTGCCATCAACATGGATGATGATCCTGGTTTTCTACCCACCAACATCTTCACCCCTTATAAAGCAACTGAAATTGCCAAAGACGGATGTAATCAGAAGATCTCTTCGCCTGCGCAGCAACCAAAATCATGTTCTTCTTTTTCTTCTGTAGATCTACGTATTGAAGTGCATGGCATGACCATTGAGTTTGAGGATTTGGAAAGGTTAACATCTGTGGTGACAAGAAGCTAGCAATCTTCTCCAAACTCCTGCCACCAGTCATCACCACCCAAGATAGGTCTGTAGGATCTGGTTGATGGACATGGTGACCACATCTCCCATTGCTCTAAACACTGTTCCTGCTGCAGGTACATACGTAGCAACCTGATTTCTATAGAGAGAGACAAACCATTGTGAATTTGCCTCATTTCATGTCTTCCTCATTTGCACATCCATAATATTATCTCTTCTGGGTTGTCTTGTGCGTTTCATGGCATTGGAGGTTCATGGTTGTTGCTGTTCTTTCAGGAAGTACTTCTAGCATGTTGAGCTCCATGATTCTTAGAACCTTTTTATATCTCACACTGATTCCCATGGATAGAGAATCTGTCCCTCTTGTCACATTGTTCCAGCTTTAAAGGCATGAAGCAGATTGACATCTATTATGTATGTCATCAAAGTGGCACTTTTTCTCACTTCTCATGTTAGCCTCAAGGTTTTGTGTGCACACTGGCCTTGAACAGTCCAGGTCAAGAACAGGGTGAGTGTACATTTTTGGGTCACAAAAGTGTGCGCTGCAAGGATATTTCCTAGTTATTCACAGGTATGTCAATGGGGGATCTTAAGTTTGAAAATCAACAATGCTTGAAGCCTTGGTTGGGAGATTCTGGAACTGCAACTTGACCGTATCACAACTTGTGGAAGCTGCCATGTTCAGCATGGATCAGGCACTGTAATGTGCTTGTGATAGCCGAATGCCACTAATTCCATCTTGACATTCTCTGAAATTATGTTTTTGTGGGTTGTAGGTGACTAGAGTGATTTACATATCATAGTCTTTGATGAGATTGATGCCATTTGCAAGGTATGTCCTTCTGGAGCCATTTTGCAGTCTTGAAATTATGGTTTTGTTACAGCAATCACTTCCTGGTTAGCACCTCTGTAGTTTGAAGCTCCTGATCTCCTACTCAGATGCAATGAGTTATTTTCCCCCAGATAATACAATCCAAGTCCCTAATTTCGTGCAATGCCAGGATTGCATAACACTAGTAAAATGTATAGCATGGTTTTCTTGGACGTTGTCCTGACCAGATTATGTGAATGTTGGTTTCTGGGGCTGGGTAAAGTTTCCAACCCCTCTATCAGTAGTAACACTGGCATCATGGTTCTGGTTGGTGTTTTGGACATATTACAAGTCATAGAGAGTCAATTGTTGGTACTCATTCCCCTACATAGTTGGCGATTTTGGGGATCTTGTGGCCAAAACTGATGTGCACATTTCTTTGGGACACAGACTAGAGGTTCTACAAGGGATGGAACAGGAGTGCATGACAGCATTGTCAATCAGCTGCTTACAAAGGTACACACATAATGTGGACATGTGTTACCATTGCTACATTATAGGAGATTCATAACAAGTTTTCCACTACTTTGCTTTTGTAGGTGCTTGCAATGAACTTCTTAGTGTTGATACTGTGCACAATGAAACTGCACACATATATGGGAGAAGAGCACAGTGAACAATTTGTCCATACAGAGCAGGTAGCTCCATATGTTCAGAATTCTTGTTAACCTCTACTAAGCCTGTTTTTTACCTTCTGAACCTCTTTTTCTGAAATCTTTCGTTGTGACAATTGGCCTTGTATGATGAAGTAGTGCATGGACTCAAAAAGCCACAAGAAAGATTTGCTCAGTCATGAGTCGGACACACATGGTGAGAACTCTTCATATTTTTTTAGTTTACTGTTTGCAGGGAACCGCGTGGACTTCTGAGTTCCAATTGTCTGATGATAGTAAGGCAGAGGATGACAAGGATGGTAAACAGTGTTCCCCTTAGTCTCCTAAATGGTCCCACTTTGTTTGATGATTTTCAAATTGTACCCAACTGTAACAAAAATAAGCCAGGATAATTTCTGGATGTGACTCATTTTTGCTTGCACTAGCCCCCCTTCCATCAAATTGGGCTTGGATTAACCTAACACTTTTATGGAAGTGCAGGTGGCAGGGCCCAGGTTTCTTCTGTTCTATCATCTGAGCAAGCACCGAATGTGACTCTTTGTGAACCGAACATGCTGAAAACAAGTGTACAGGTATTGACTCCTGACGATTGGGTTGCAGATGAGAAATATGTGGACTTTCAAGAGGATGCCCTTTCCTCTTTCCAATTCCAAATCATGGATATCAAGATTCTTGCTTCTAGTTGTGCTAACTTCTATCATGTCTTGGTTTTACAGTCACAGCCTTCTGACAAGGAGACCCATCTGTCAATCCAGATCCCGGCTGTCCTTGAAGGTATCTTGTCTTTTCTCACTCTTCTCAAACTGTTCGTCAAGCTTGCTTTTGTGTTGGGTTTTGTAACAACTTAGATTTTGCACTCTTAGTTTGACATTGTTTATTATATTAAGATCCCATGCTGTAGAAAGTTGCAATGGAATTTCTGATAACTGGGTGCTGAATAGTTGAAAATGAGAAGGATGTTGCTACTGTTGATATGCCCATTGAGCAGCATGGAGAAGCTTAGCACAGCAGCCAGGGACATGATCAGGTAGCATTTGCCTCTTAATCTTAAAAAACCTACCAAAGTTATCAAATGTGTTGGAAGCAAGAGATCATTTTGTGACTCATCTTTCTGACAAGCATTGTGTTTGTACTCACCTCTTGGTTGTGCAGGTAGACCCAAACTTGTGTGGAGATATTGTGTTGGAATCAGCTCCCAGTAACAGTGGAGTCACTCCTATAAAACAACAAAAACAACAGAGAAGACCATATGACAGAAAAAAACAGTACATCAATCCTTTGGGTAAATTTCACACTCTCTCATATTCTTTTCCAAATTTAGACAGGTATACAAGAGTGAATCCTTTGTGCAATCACCATGTACCACTGACAATCATGATAGTGTGCATGTTTCGGTTTGGGAAACTGGAGCCCCCTTACACTTTGATTGAAGTGTGCAGAGGCAGACACAAGATGGCAGGGTGGGAAGTGCGTCAGTACACGAATCAAGTCAAAGCCTCTAGAATGGTGGAAGGGGGAGAGGATGCTGTATGGTTGTGTTCATGCTTTTAAGTTCTATTCCCTAAAACCTTTGCTCAAGCTCTATGTGAATCTAATGACAGGATGGACAAAATCAACAGAGTTTTTGTGAATTGGTGTTTCAGTACAAAGCTGAGATTTAAGTGTGTGTGTGACAACCCCAAGCGGGTTGATGTGTTTGCTTGTGGCAGCTCTACCTACATTGATAGGCATTAAACATTTGTCATTGGACATACCCCTAGGTCAGTTAGAAATCTTCAAGTGCTGGTTGTTCAGGTCTTTTTAATCCTGAGCTCAAACTTGCTAATTTTAAGGCAGAGTGTTCAAATCTTGGAATTGCTGGACAGATTGATGGTGTTGAAGCCCTCAACAACATTTTGCTCATTGGAATGACAAACAGAAAGGACCTCCTTGATGAGGCTCTGTTACGGTAAGTATGCTTATTTGAGTTTTCATTTCTCATGGATAGAGACTCTACAGCATTACTGTTGTGCAACAGGATAGATGTATGTTGAATGGAACAGGGATGGGCATCCACATGAATTCAAAGATGTTATTGCTTTGTAGAGCAACATTGGGTTTTGGTTTGACCCTATATTTTGTTGCAGGCCAGGTCGTATGGAAGTGCAAATTGAGATTGGACTGCCAGATGAGAAAGGGCGGTTCCAGATTCTGAGCATCCATTCTAACAAGATGAAAGAGAACTCATTTCTCAGTGCTGATGTTGACTTGAAAGAACTTGGTAGACTCTGTTGGTCAATCTGGCAATTTTGTGTGGGTTGAAATTTCAATGCATTTGTTTCATTGACTACAGGTGGTTTGTTTCATCTAGCACACTGTTAAGGAATTATTAGACCAAATTGAAGCTAGTTCAATCAAGCTGATGCTTTCTTCAGAGGCCTCTATACTTATGCAGTTGCTGTTTAGGAAGTGGTGAGCTGGTTATGAAGCATTCTGGTTTGTGCAGCATCAAAAACAAAGAATTTCAATGGAGCAGAGTTGGAAGGGCTGGTTAAAAGCGCAACATCTTTTGCTCTCAACAGGTTTTGTAACTTTCAAGTGACATCCTTTTCTATTTTGGGAGATTTAGATTTTGGCAAAATCAAGAATGCGTTCCCAAGCCTATCTTGCTCTAGCTTAGCAGTACCAGCAACAACCCAGTCAACTGAAATTAGAAGCAGACCAGTCCATGCCACCTTTACCACACCTCTCATGTGTTAAGCTAGTTGGTTGCCTGGATTATACACTAAGTCTGACAATGTAAAGAAGCAAGTAATCAAGAGTTGCAGACACCCTTGAATTCATGGTTGCTTTCTGTTCTGCTAAGCCCCGTTCCTGCTTTGTGATTGCTTCAGGCAAGTGAGTGCTGCAGACCTTTCAAGGGAAATAGTTGAGGACAACATCAAAGTGACCATGGATGATTTCATGTCAGCTCTCAATGAGGTGAAACCTGCATTTGGTGCAGCCATCAACACTCTCGAGATGTGCAGGTTCATCTTTCCTGACTGTTTTCAAACAAATTGCTCTCAGATTGGTTTTGTGTCTAACAGCCAGTAAAGATTTTATTGCTTATGGCACTCTCATTTGTCTTGGGGGGATGTCATGTAAACACTGCAGCATTGTACCTTAGCAGGATTACTCATTCAGTTTGGGCATTACAGATTGAATGGGATGCTGGATTGTGGAGAGAGACATGCACATATTCAAAGAACAGTCATGACTTTTGTGGAGCAAGTATCATTCAAAGTCAGAGAACACCTCTGCTCACTTGCCTCCTTGAAGGAACTGGTGGCAGGTACATATCTTTTCTTGGGTGCAGTCCTCTCAATGCATTGTGAGAGGCTGCAAGAGTTCCATGCTAAGGGCAGTTGCTATGAGTTCTGTGCTGGTGCTTTTGCTCAGAAAATGCTTGAAGCATCAAGGACAGATTCATGCTTCAAATGTGTTTTCTCCTTCCTTCATCTTTCATAATGAGCAAGTTGCACATATCCATATGTGAAGAGGCATTTCTGCTTGTTTGACTTGCTTCATGCAATCAGAGTAAGTGGCAATGATTTTCAGTTTCAGCATAAGAAGTAACATGTATACTGTCACATGTTTTTTACTTGCCTGCAGTGGTAAGACAACATTGGCAGCAACTATTGGAATTGAAAGTGGTTTTCCATTCATTAAAATTGTAAGCCCAACTTTATCTATGCTTATGCTCCATTGTTGAGGTCTAGGCTGCTCTCTTTCCTGCTTCTTTCAACCTTGGCTTGGTTTGTATCTTTTCCATGTGAGATTTGTGTGTGCTTGGTCTGATAAAGCAGGAAAAGACTTTCCTTGTGCTGTAGCTTTCTGAATTCTTGTTTTCTGCACAGGTGTCTGACTAGGTACTTGTCTCTGACTGTGAAGATGTCTCATATCTTCAGCTGCAATTTCATATGTTTGTCCAATGCTCTACACTCACAAGTCTACAGTGGACACATCTTTGATAAGCTGTTTGTGTTCATCTTTGTGCAGGCTCTGCTTTCAGTGCTCTGTCCAGAGCAGCACAATGCTCTCAATGCATTTCAATGGACACTTCACAGAACATCGGAGAGTTTGAGAACCCTGCATCAACCCATACACCACAGAATTATACCTGTTCCACCCTCACATCAGGTGGTTCAAGAAAAGCACAGGCAGTTTCCAACAAGTATAAGTCAGGCTGACTTGAAAAACTGTAGGAAGTACTAATCTCACAGACTACAGACTCAATTTGCCCAGCATTCGTCTTGCAACTACATAGGAGGATCAGGTATGCGCAATCAAGCATCACCTGAGCTCAGGGTTTTGCAAGAGAGGAACATGTGGGGGCAGTCTTACGCCCTGGAGTCTTCAAGAATCTCAGAGTGATCTGGAATTTGAGAACCTAGACAAGGAAAAAGGGATAGCATTCAAGCCAGGCCATTGCAGACATTTTCTTCTTTGGCATCAATTGGTAGTCGAGGCCTGAAAAACACCTTTCTATTGCACAATGCTCTTTTGCTATTGTTGAACCTTGGAAAGTGTTCCCACAATTTTGTAACTTTCCTTTTGGAATATGCAATTCTTTGCCTTGTGCATGTGTTTCTCAGTGATTGTAGAGTTTTGTTGATCGATCTGTTGTTGACAAACACTCTTGGCAATTCTACATAGCACATTGAACAAAGCAGATGAACCCTAAACCTTAAACCCTAACCCTAACCCTAATAGTGGGACCCTAACCCTAACCCTAATAATGGGACCTTAACCCTAACCCTAATAGTGGGACCCTAACCCTAACCCTAACCTTAACCCTAATAGTGGGACCCTAACCCTAACCTTAATAGTGGGACCCTAACCGTAAACCCTAACCCTAACCTTAACCCTAATAGTGGGACCATGTGACACATGGCGATTCAACAGCTCAAAATGCTCATATTGAGACACGTGGCACATTTCGATTAGCGAAACACAAAAGACGTGGCCATTTCTTGGCCATTTGATTTAGAAAATTCAAGATCACAATCTGGTTTCCCAAATATTAGAAATCATGCCATGTGGCAACAACCCATTAGTTAATCGGAAAAAACATGGGCACTCCTTACCCACATAATCAGGATACCATCGGATGAAACCGTATATACTACATTTAGGCTCCATCCACCGTTTGATGACGTCATGCTGATGTAATTGGTTTTTGCGACTATTTGTCGCTTGCGACTTGTCTTATGCGACTAACAGCAAAATAGTTGTAAAATGTCGCTTTTTGCGACTAAAAACTAGTTGTAAACACCAGTCGTAAATTAAGGGATTTCTACTAGTGATACCCGCATATAGGTCCCATAATAGTTGTTAGTTTTTACATTCATTGTAAAACTTACATTTTGACATAAGATTAATTTAGAATAATATTTAATTTAGGTATATAAAAAGACATAATTTTGGTACCCAGACCACTTTTGAAATTGTCGCAACCCTACTTTGGCCAAGTGTGGGGGTGAAGCCCAACACTTGGAAAAAGTGAGGATTTGAAGTCCTTCGGGACTCGCGAATGTTCAGAGCTCAACAGCAGGACCTAAAACACCTTGCATTGGGGTGTTTTTGGTGTCATTGGAAAGGTCTTGAAGCGTAAATGTCGAAAATGGCCTTGCATTGGCCATTCGGACATGTATTGCCCAAGTTATGGGCAAAAGAAGGGCCGGGAGTCAAACTGGCAGTTTGACTCCCGACCACTAAAAGTCAGGAATCGACCTCTTTCCGACCTCTGAATTGAAAGTGCGATAGTTCTTTGAAAAGATCTTGACGAGGGCTACAAGTTTGATTTAAATCTCATTGCAATCAGACTTTGCAGTCAAGAGTTATGAGCTCCCAAAGTCTCAGGACTCCACTCGGGATGATTTCGGGACAATTTCGGGACTCCAGCTTGGGAGTCCCGGGAAAAAGAGCCATTTGGATGTAGCCTCAGCGGAGCGTCGCAGAGTATACTATATGGGGGAAGGTGGTGGCTTCCCTTGAGTTCGGGCTGTGGTGTGTCTTGTGGTCCAAAGTGCCCGTGGCTTGTCCCAACATCCAAGGGTGTCTCGGAAATATGAAGTAACCACTTTGTGGTTTGTTTTGATGCAGATTCAAGCTTGATCAACTAATACCTCTTCCTAGTTTAATCCTTGGGCTCCCAACTCGACCCTCTACCCCTTTCTAGAGTTGGAAGCCGGGAGAGCCTTCCAAGTCCCAACTTTCCGCAACTACACTTTGGTGAACCCTTAAGTGGGTTCACCCCGGGACTTGGGAGTGCGTCAGAAATGACATTACATGCGAGTATTGCATTTAGGGTTTAGAGTTTTCATATATGGTTTCCTTTAATCACCTATGTATTATTTCAGTATGATCTTACAAATATGTATTGCATTTTTTTGCATATAATATTCCCCCTATAATGCACCGTAGATTTATTTTATTTATTATTAATTTGTAAAAAAATTGCTAATTAATTTAGGGTTTCCCAAACTTTAAAATTGAATCATATTCCAATAATATATACTTATAACATTTATATGGAAAAATGTGATTTCTTTTTGATAAATTTTCTGAGCTCAAATTAAAAATGTTATAACACAATAAGGATTAGACATTAAACTATCATAAATGCTTATTAGGCTTACGTGGCCTAGGCTAGTATATTACCTATATGACTAGTAGGTTTACTTAATAAATTCAATCACCTTCAATACCTACATAGACCATCTAAGATATTAACTTAGAAGGTTTACATTAATGAATAAATTACATAATAGGCCTATATTAATAAGGTAGCCTATCAGGTAATTAATTAGGTTATTTAACAAATAGCTTATTAACCTATTACTCAAGTTTAGGTTAGGTTATTTAGTTTGATCAATGTCCACACTTTATTTAACAAATAGCTTATTAACCTATTACTCAAGTTTAGGTTAGGTTATTTAGTTTGATCAATGTCCACACTTTAGTCCATTTAATAACCTTAGGTTTGAGCTTTTGTTGAAACTAATAATTTGTCAAGGTTGTAAATTCTTGGTTTTTTTTAATGAACACTATTATGTTTTTTGGATAGTCAAGTCATCTTTCAACTTTTAAAAGTGTCAAAAACATTACATAACAACTTGGCCCTCACAAAGCTTTTAAAACCCACACAAACTCTAGCATGACGTCTAAAAGCTTATGAACATTTTCATACCTAACTATTAATATGTAACCATAGGTTTATATATATATTACTATAAATAAAAAAGAAAATATTATATGTACTGAAATGGATCAACAATATAATTCCATAATATCATTATTTATATATTAGGTGTTATAAATAACAATATATTTGGACCAATATTTAAACCAATATTATACATCATAAAACAAAAGTTTACATAAGGACTTGTGTTATAAATCTATAAAATATAAAATATTTTTGACCCACTATATGAATATTTTAACCAAGAAATTATTTATTATATATCAGAATAATATAAATTAAAATTTCAATTAAACATAGGATTAATATATGGGAGAGATCATTTTTATTATTATGTGAAACAAAAAAGAAGAAAGTAAAAAATTATGTGCTTTGAATTTTTTTTAAACATAATTTAAAATCTTGTGAAATTAAAAACTTTATATTTATGTTTTTAGTATGAATATACAACTTTAAAATGGGAAAAAAAATATGAACATCTTTGAAAAATATTTAAGCTTGAACTTTTTATTTTTTGATCTTAACAAACTTTGTATTGCATTTAGGGTTGGGTTTTCACATACGGTTTGCTTTTTACCTTTGTGTGATAACTCCAACTTAATTTTCGCAATCCCTTTGAGGAAGATATAGAATGAAATTGGATTGTTTCACATATGTCTAAACCCTAAAATTTTCCCCCCAATTTAATATAAAATATTTATGATAATAATGAATTATCAACAAAATTTGTCATATAATTAAATAATTAATAAACCATTATTTCAGATAATTTAGATGATTAATTATCAAGAATCAGATAATCATTTATTTATTTAAAATAATTAAGTAATCATTTGGCTTAAATTTATTTATTTGAAAATAAAAAGTTGGATTTAATTAGATTAATTAATTTGATATTTGATTAAATAACTTTAGTATATTTTTGTTTTAATAAGTTATTGAAATCACTATTTAAGATAATTATTCCATGTTATTGATTGCAAGTTCAACTTTTTCATGAAAAGTTTTTACAACAAAATAAGCTTGATCACAATTGTCATTATACTATTTGTTCCACAAACAATAGAACCTCTTTTAAAATTCATGAAAAAAAATAAGAATCATGGATTCCTAATCAACAACCCCAACCTGCATACACACCTTTGTTATCATATGATTTTGAAATTAATTAATTATTTTAGAGTGACTCGAAATGCAGGTATTGCATTTAGGGTACGATCTTCATTTAAAGAAGGTTTAAACCCCACATGCGTATTTTTTGTGTGACCCAAAGTGCAGGTATTGCATTTAGGGTACGATCTTCATTTAAAGAAGGTTTAAACCCCACATGCGTATTTTTTGTGTGACCCAAAGTGCAGGTATTGCATTTAGGGTAGGATCTTCGTATAAAGATGGTTAAACTCACATGCGTACTTTTGAAATGGCCCAAAATGCAGGTATTGCATTTAGAGTAAGGTTTTTTCAAAGTGACTTTGCATCTGCATATTGTGTTTAGGGCTAGGTCTTCACTTAAGGGTATCCAAACCATTTAGATGGGTTTTTTTTTTAAACGTGTGGGTATTGCATTTAGGCTTGTTTTTCATTTAAACTTACAATACCCAAACTTATACTTACCTCTACTAACTGGAATGTTGGGGTTTCATTGTAATACCTACATCTGTACTTACCTTTAAAAACTAGAATTTTGGGGCATGATTGCAATACTTGCACTTGTATTTACTTTTACCAACTGGGATTTTGGGGCCTAGTTACATTACCTACATCTAACACTAATATTATCATTATCTTTGTGTTTTTTGCATTTCACACTTTTTGTGCTTATTACTTGGAAACAATAATGACCTTTGTGCCATATTAGACTTCATGTGTGTGTTGAATACATGATGTTCAAAGAATTTGGGGTATGATTTCCTCCATACAAAATTGATTCTAAAAGAAAATTCCTAGTGCTAATGGCAACAATCTTGATTAGTAATTGAAACATTTATTCATGACATCGTTTAGTCTATGGAACATATGGAAACAAAGGAAATTCAAATTATGGTATAAATGTAAACAAGTGAAAAGATCAAAAACCAATACAATGAACAAAATTTAGAGTATAAACTTTAACTTCTAAAATATATGAACCAAATTCTTATACACTAAATAATAAAGCATAACCTTAAAAATTCAAATGATATTTTGCCATAAGCCTTATTACAACCTTAATTATACAAACCTTAACAAAAAAAAGTCTTAGTGTTATATGTTTTAAACCCAAAAACTATACAAACCATACAAAATATATAATGTAAAATACGTTAATCTTTAAAAACAATTAAATATATTTCATACAAAACCAAAATAGAAGATATGTTTTTTACCTTTGTGTGATCTCTCCCACTTAATTTTTTTCCACTCTTTTTGAAGAAGATATAAAATGCAATTGTATTACTTCACATATGTGTAAACCCTAAACTTTTCCCCCCAAATTTAGCCTACTTTAGATTAATTACTATACATTTGTGAAAAATTTATTAATTAATTTATGTGTCTCAACCCTAAACTTAATGGTTAAGTTAGTAGGGTATGTAATTAATAGAGTAGTTAGGTCAGTAGGGTAGGTGGTTAGTACAATAGCTAGGTCAGTAGGATAATTAGTTATTAGGGTAGTTGTGTCAGTAGGGGATAATAAATAAGGTACCAAGGTTGGTGCAATACTTATGAGGGTAGGAAAGTGAGCAGAGTAGTTATTCGGAGTGACTCCAAATGCAGGTATTACATTTAGGGTGGGATTTTCATATAAAGAACCCTAAACCCCACATGCGTACTTTCGGAGTGACCTTAAATGCAAGTATTGCATTTAGGGTAAGATCTTCATATAAAGAAAGCTTAAACCCTACATGCATCATTTCGGAGTGACCCAAAGTGCAGGTATTGCATTTAAGGTTGGGTTATTTCAAAGTGACTTTGCATATGCATATTGTGTTTAGGGCTAGGTCTTCATTTAAGGGTATCCAAACCATTTAGATGGGTTTTTTTGAAACGTGGGTATTACATTTAGGTTTTTTTTTCATTTCAACTTGAAAAACCCAAACTTATACTTACCTTTACCAACTAGAATTTTGGGGTTTCGTTGCAATACCTACACCCGTACTTACTCTTACCAACTAGAATTTTGGGGCATAATTTTAATACTTGCATTTGTACTTACTTTTACCAAACCCTTCCAAAAAAAAATCTTAGTGATATATGCCCTAAACCTAAAAAATTATACAAGCTATACAAATCATATAATGCAAAATAATTTTTTTTGATAGAACATAGGAAAAAATTAAAAACCAAAATTCAAAGGGTTTAAACTATAAATATTTATTAACTAAAAGAAAATACGTTAATCTTTAAAAATAATCAAATAAATTTCATATAAAACCAAAAGAGAAGATATGTTTTTTATTTTTGTGTGATCTTTCCAACCTAATTTTTTCACTCTTTTTGAAGTAGATATAAAATGCAATTGTATTACTTCACATATGTGTAAACTCTAAAATATTCCCCTCAAATTTAGCCTACTTTAGATTAATTACTATACATTTATTAATTAATTTGTGTCTCAACCCTAAACCTAATGGTTAAGTTAGTAGGGTATGTAATTAATAGAGTAGCTAGGTTAGTAGGGTAGGTGGTTAGTACAATAGCTTGGTCAGTAGGATAACTAGTTATTAGTGTAGCTGTACTTATGAGGGTAGGAAAGTGAGCAGGGTAGGTATGTGTGAGGTCAGGTCCAGGAAAAACGGCCAAGAACAAAAAAAGAAAAAAAAAAGAAGTACAGTGGTCAGCAGCAAAAAGAAATCGACTGTGATAGAGCCCCATCCGGCGCCGAATGAAAAAACGCAACCCATCCAGTGGACAGAACGGCCAACTGGTGCATTGGTGGCTGTTAATTCACTCTGGCAGCTAAGGACTTCTTGTGCACTCGCCACGCCCAGACACACTACCCTTGACTCCGTCGACCGAGACTGGACTTCATTCAATCCAACAGGCCGCGCCTCCCCCACATCTCCATCGCAGCGCAATACCAAAGGCTGGACTGATAGAAATGGAGTCGAGGACTATATGCTCGTGGCTCAGTTGCGCAACATCGCCTTAGCCGCCGAAGATCGTAGCGAGATGCATGCCATCATCGGTGTCCAACGAGATAACTGGAACAAGCTCTGCCACATGACTGTCAACATGACCACCATCGCAGCGGCCATGCTGGCCGCCATGAACAGCGGCGTCGGGAGTACCTCTTTGAACATGTCCGTGGCAGCCTTCCTTCTCAACGGCGGTGCCGCTGGATTTATGTACTTGGCCAGCAAGTATCAGCCCTCACAGCTCGCTGAAGAGCAACGCACTGCGTCTCGCTTCCATAAGCTGCTGGCTAGAGACATCGAGACCACTTTGTTTATCGATCCACGCCTACGCAAGGATGCGCACCTGTACATGGAAGAAGTGATGGGCAGACTGCAGGCTCTTGACGTCGGGTTTCCTCTCCCGTTGAAGCCCAACGGCCTCGAGAAGTTCCCCAAGGTTGTGGCACCCTCGGTACTTGGCGCTGTTGCTGACCTCACCGAAACGGAAATCCCAGCCAACAACACGAATGGCTGGACCGATGCCATCACGAAGGACCTTCAACGCACAGCAGATAAGCTCCAGACATCGGACATCGCCAAATACGTGCGGGCGGCCAGAAACAAGGAGATTCCCAACAAAAGGCTAGCAATATCGGCTCCAGTGTTTGCAGTGGTTGTGGCTCTGTTGAGCTTGGTGGGTTGCTGGCCGGGGATTCACTTGGCAGGAATGGCTGCAGCCTGCAGTATAGTAGCGGTATTGGCGAGTAGCTTCTCCAATGGTGGACAAATTGGAATGATATTTAAGCTGTACAGAAACTGCGCTGGTTACTATGCAGAGATGGAGCAAGATATTCAAAGCACGATGAGGGTACCCGTTTGCCAGAGAGAGGACGGAGAGTTGTACCACCAAAAGATTGCACTGCAACTGGGTCGATGCAACTGGGTCGATGTGACCAAATGCCAATCTTTTCATCAGAGGAAAAGACCGCTGGCAAACTCTTCTGAAGAGCTCAGCTTCTGTGAAGAAGAATTGTCCTTATTGGGCCACCAATTTTGCAGCAGTGACCAACAAACCAGCCCATTTTGGAGAGCCAGTAGAGGACTTTCCATAGAGTAGGTGAAACAATCTTGTGAAACAAAGAAAGAAATTACAGAAATTAAAGAGAGAGGTTCGAGTCATTAGACAAAGTGATGCATGCCTGTGAACTCCTCCCATTCTTGGATTTTTTTTGAATTGGTTTCATTTGGTCAATGATTTCAAATATCAATCAATTTCTTGAATTGTTTATTCCTTATTCTTCATCAAATAGTGCAAGATTGGAACCATCCTTCACTAAATCTTATAGTCATAAAATTAGAACATTAAAGGCGGGCATCACATGTAAGAAAACATTTATTAGCTAAAACATTACATTACAGTCTTGAATTTGTTTAACATTCCATGACTAGTTTAGAACACCGCTGATGATTTTAACACAATATATGAATATAATTCCAAGGTGAGCGCAGTAAAGATGCTCACATAAATTCAAAAGGGATGTGCTTGATAATGGGAGTGGACATGCCTTGAAGATTTGGCAACTTGACAAATAATGTCAAGTTTAATCAATGTTGTTCATGCCGACATTATGTATAAATTGATCATAATTAATAAGTGGTTAAAGCATGTAGTTCATTTTAATGATTTCTAAAGTTACATAGTCATCAGTTAAACATTAATATACAATGTAAATGTTCCGAACATGAAAAAACAATGATGGTTTGATTGGTATTGCAATAATTTATTTATTTATTTTCCATCACATGTCAATCAACTCTCATAATAAAATTCGACACTCCCTATGCCACGTACTTTGAATTTGTTCAATGTCAAATCATAAACTAGGAGCACATGAAACTACAATGCATTTCACAAGATGATTTTTTCACATGATTATTTGACATAGTTAAGGTTATATAGATGTGTTCTTGTTAAGGTGTTTCCTAGTTAGCACATCTACCTTGTTTGGGGGACCTACCTGGGCATGTACAACACGAACGGGTTTAGGATTAAAACTATGTATAATTACTACATAGCTATGAAATCTATTTTCTTGGTTGTAAAATTGTTCTCCCACTCTTCTATTGGTTATGCAAACCTCACCATTCTCCTACCATGAACTACACACAAACAACACCAAAACTATTCAAAATCAAAAGCCTTACAAAATCAAAACATCAATTCTCACAAACTTTGTATTCCTATCATAACTTTGTACAAATGAAGGTGCTCCTCAAGGTCACAAACACCTCCTTAAATACTAACCAAAAGGAAACTAATCAAGAAACTTCCTAAAACTTATCCACCACAAGGTTCCCCAAATAAACCAAAGGAACAAAATCACAAGGAAACAAGATCACATGGTTCCTCATATGATTCCATAATTAATCACAAGGAAACAACATCACATTTTTGATACAACAATGTTTTTGAAGACAAGTAAATCTTAACACTATTTCTAGTTATAATTTAAAAACTAATGTATATAAATTATTAGATGATGGACATGTTATTCAATTTGTGAATTTAAGAAACTAATTGATGCATGGGTCCTTGTTCAACCTTGTATTAGATCCAAAGAAACCTACTAATGGGATGCACAAGAAGAAATCCCTCAAAATGCAACCAATGCATTTGTAATTATGTGCAACTAATTATCATTTGCAACTAGCTCTTATTGGTTTTACAACTATTTTGCACCCTTGACCATTCTTGCCATTATGCCACAACTACATTCCCAACTAATAACTTCTTCATCTTAAACTTTAAGATTATTTTCATTCTTGATCATGTCCATATGTCCCATTAGTTGCAAATGGAACCAAACTTAGTTGCACCTCTAAGGTGTCAAAATAGCCTTTAGTGGTATACATAGGTGTATTATGAAACTTTTGAAAGGTATGTGTACTTTTGTTAAGTTATATTAAGGGTATAATGGGGGTATGTTTCCATTGGTGTATTTGTAAAGTTGTATTTAATTTGTATTTATGCAAAATAACTACCTACCTAACCTAGCCTATCAACCTATCTACTTATATGTTTACCTACATATCTAGCTTAGGTTATTTTCTTACCTCACATGAAATTACTACCCACTTATTAATTAATCGATGATTAAAATTAGTTACACTTATGTTTAAATAATTAATAATTAATAGTTCATACTTAGTATTTATAATTAATATTTCATAATTATTCAATATATTAGTTATTTATGTGTTTCTATATAAATTATTGATAAATTATTGATAATTAATTAGTTAGCTAATTATTTTAATTTAATAACTAATTAATAACTTATAAATATATATTCAATTATTTATTACTTAAGCATAAAGTATTTAATATTTCAGTTATTTATATTGATTATTTAAAAACCATTAATGAAATCTTATAACTAATAAGTTGGGTATTTCATTATTAATTAATTAATTTGTAGTCATTTATTTATTTATATTTATGAAAAAATGGAAAATTATAATTAATAAGTTTTAATTATTTATTCCATAGATATTAATTATTGATTATTGAGTATTTTAGTTATTTTTTGATTATTTAAATGAATTTTTATTTTTAATTAGATGATGAAGTAAATTTTAATAAATTATAATTAATAAGTTAGTTAATTATTACTTTAAAATAAAATATTAATTGGCTAATATTTTATTTTATTTTTTTAAATCAAAATTTTATCATTGAAAACTTATATGTAATAATTTGCTTAATTAGTTATTATTTCAATCAGTTATTTTTATATTTATGAATTAATAATGTATAACTAAGTGAAAATTTTATTTAGTTTTTTAAATAGTTAGTCACTTATTTATCTACTTACAAAATTAAAAAAGAACACAAAAAATATGAGATAATCTTTTTAGTTGCAACCTAGTTTGCAATTAAATTGCAATTTCAATTTTTATCCCATATGTTTTGTCCTCCATTTCCATCTTGAAAACTATATAAGGAAGAGGCTTTGTCCTACATTTGCACATAAAAAAACATGTCAATGGGGATGAACCAAAGGAACTTAACCTTTTAAAAAGTTTGACCCCAAAGGTTAAAGCTAATTTTTTTTCAAAATAAATCCTACCTCCTTAGCCTACCTACCTACTTATCTAGCCCTACCTACCTACCTATTCCCACCTACCTACCTAAGTATTGATTTTTGATTAATTTTGACCAAAATCCAAAAATGTCACATGGCATATTGGTATTATGCCATGTGTTAAATCTAAAATCATTTAAATTAGATGATGAGGATCCATTATTTTTTTAAAAAAAATTTTGAACCTTTTTCAATTGCCACGTGTCATTGTGTAAGTTGCTAATTTTTATGGTAATATATGGATAGCATACAATAGTATACGAATGGTGAAATATTTGTTGACCATTGACTTCATCCACACTTGCAACCAGTGCCTAATGTAAGTTGTTTAATGCAACTAGGCAATTTTCAATAGCAAATGTCTTTTGCAACTAGAAAATAGTTGCAAATGGTAGTTGTTTTTTCTAGTTTTCTTCTAGTGATGGGACATGTTTAAAATCTTTATTGGTGAAGTTGATGGTGTGCATACTCTCCTTAAGCAAAGGACTATGGGAGGACCTTATTGTAAGGTGCATGTTGTTCACACAACCTTGACATAAGAAACATTTTTACCATGACCTTGGACACCAGTTGGTTATTTGCAACAAACAAGTTCCGCAAGATGGCCTCCCATTTTGGAATTGTTTGTTGAATGCTTGGAGAAATGTGCAAGATGGTATAGTCACAGAATATCTATACAATTTTAGATAAAATCCTAATTAATACTATAAAGTTAACCATTTTGTCAGTTCCAACCAAATCAAAACATACATAACATTGTGAGCTTTACTGACAAAGTATCAACCATAATCTTTTCCAATACTAAAGTGTACGTTTTCAATTAAAAAATTTAGGGCAAACAAAGACATAAGCACTTGTGTCTCATTTCTAGAATCAATAGGAAGACTCAATTATGATGTTGCTTGCATTCAAAAGGTATCATCACATACAATATTATAAAGATGGACAATCAAGACTATCTTAACTTATTTGAACAACATGGGATGCTCACTCATTTCCTCTTTGAAGGATGATGGATAGCTTGGACTCATAGAGCAATTGTGGGTGCTTTGTTTTAATGTTCTCTTGCAAAACAAGCATGTGGGTTAGGAAATTTCCTAAACCAATGCTTAGAGAGCAAGAGCCTATGAACTAGTATAAATCAATGTTTGTCCTAATTGTCAAAGGCCTTGAAGTCCTAAAGTCCTGCCACACTTTGCACCTAGATATATGACATGGAGACTAGGACCCACTTATACCCAATGCGCAACAAGATTTGGAATATGAGGCCTATGATACAAATCCTATGCGATGTGTTCAGAAACTCACATTTCAACAAAAAAAAATTTCAGAGCTTGTACACTCTACAAATTAAACAGTTGCCTTGATCATAGTAAATGTGCAACACAGTATTCAACAGAATATCACAATGTCAGATTTGCAGTACATAGGAGTCTCAAATCATGGAAGTTGGTATTTGACATTCAATTGTCTTATTATCACCAACTTGGGTCTGATGTAATGTGGAACACAATTCTAAAGCTTCTCTCACATATTACAAAACAAAAAACTTCTAGTACCAAATTCATGCAAAAACTTTGCCATTCAATAACAACCTTATGACATCTAGGATCTTACTCTAGATCCTCATTCCCAGTTTGAAGAGCTAACTGTGGAAATGCTATCAAACAAGTAATTCGGATTGACTCCATGAGCAGATAGATTACCCCACCAAGTCTCATAGACAATTTGTATTGCAAACTTTAACAACAATACCAAACCAAAAATGCAACTAGGTAAAAGGCTTATCTGAGGAAGAAAAAAAGGTTGTGTGCTAGAATAGAACATAAAAAGCATTGACTTACATATCATCTAGATCCCCCATCTAGACTATACACCAAACATGGAGCTTGACAATTTGCTGAAAACAGGGGGAAATCACACAAAGGCTAAGGGAAGGATACATGGAACAAGGGCCACCTTCAACCAAAAAAATGCCCTAAATTATTGCCTTTGCTCTACCTCAACAGAGAGAGATTCAACTCCTTTGAGGTAAGCTTCATAATTTCTTTTGTTAGATGACTGATGACAAGTTACCACCCACTTGAGCTCAGTAGGAGCCACTACAGAGCTGCGTTGCACTCATGATGTGTGCAAGCTATAACTGCAGTGCCCACCTTACTAGACAAAGTCTGTGAAGAGTCCAGAACTTCTATTGAAGTTGTTCACTTGCTGCTTGAAATGACTACCTTCCTTGAGGAACTTCCATCTAGCACATGTGATGATAAGTGCCCATTCTCTAGCTCCATCAAACCACTTATGCCCCCTTGCAGTAATAACCCAATGTCAAAACCTGTGTTTACAAAGAAATTCCAACAGCCCAAGCTACTGATAGTCACTTTAAGACTGTGAACTTCAAGAATAAGGCACTTTGCCCAATTGTGAGCATAGAATCAAACTTATCCCTAAGTGATTAGATCCAACAAGAAATATGAATTGCAAAAAAAATATTCTTTTTGCAGTTGTATCCTCAAGTCTTGGACTCTTGTGCTTTGTTGCTTCCATAAATCCTGAAGCCAGAGCCCCTATTGAGAGCCTGCAACAGTTATCGTCAGCAGCCTTGACATTCCACTGGATGTCACGAACATCCTGACCTCATGGAGACACTAATCTATATTCAAATTCCTTAACAAGTTGCCTTCAACAGATTCCACACATGGATTGAAAGAACCAAAATACAATATTCACGGCACTATACTGTACTTGAATGCAACTTGATGACTTTCATGAGAATCAAGAAATCTCCATACTCATGATCAAGAAAGTTAAAGAACAAGGTTAAAACTTTTCCTTGAAGTCAAAGAACAACTTCCAAATAAGGACTTACAGACCATGAAAAAGGTACAATGCGGAAGGGATGAACTAGGACAAAGAAACAGAAGTGAAGTAGTATGAATAAGAACTGACAGTCTTTCAATTGTTTGGGGACCATCAACTGTAACATGTATGATAAAGATTTGTCTGCATGAATACAAGGAATGAATATCTGTACAAACACATTGGATAACATATTGATAGAGTAAAATAGCACATACCTGCTGACGCACCACTAGCTCTAGCTGCACCATTACTCATGCCTCCAACTGCAGGTGCACCATTACCCATGCTTCCAGCTCTGATTCTGTTTCTGAATAATTGATTCTGAAACATCCTTGTGGGTGAGGTCAAGGGAATCCATGGTGGTTGGGAACCCAAAATTGTCCAGTCAAAATGGTCTTTTAGAGGTGCTTTAGCAATAAGAGATGTTGCCACTGCCACTAGTCTAGATGGTACAGTAGTCTAACGGATTTGGCTCCTTCATGTTCCATGTACATCGGTCTGCATCAAAAGAAACAAAAATTGGCCCAAGTAGTTTCTTCGATGTTGAAGAACATCAACTAATTTTTTGTTCCCTGGAAAAGGAAAGCTTGTGTGTGTAGAACTGCAAAGACAAGAACTTTCCTGGTTTAGTAAGACTTTCTTGCATGAGTGTTGTTCTCGCTACTACTGGATGATTATCCACTTTCAAAGCTAGTTGATAATCTCACATGTTTTGGCTGCCATGTAGTGACACTACTTGGCTATTGGCCCATATTCTACTGTCTGGATTCCTTCACTACACTTTTCAACTATTGAAATTTTTTGAGATTGGTCTTATCTGTTGGTTGATTTTTCCCAACAACATTATTTTCAGGAGCCTAGAGTTTTCCTTGGCTTGGATCTCCTTTGCTAGAGTCATCAGAAGAATTGTTTGCTGATGGTTGTGAGCTTGAAACTTTTGTGCTTGTACTCTTAAAATCTGAAGTTGAGCCATTAGATTGACTCAACACTTGTTTGCGGCTGCCATAATATTCTCCACCATTGCCCAAGTCCAAGCTGGTTATCCTACTAGGCATATTCTACAAGCCTTGTTTCGGTGTATTACCATGATAATATTAACATAGTAATACACAAAACCCAAAACAGACAAGACACAACCCACAAGACCACTTCATGTTTCAAATGTAGGTTAATGCTTCAAAACTCAAGCTACCAATAGAATCATAGGAACAACATAAACTCCTAAATACCATTGCAATCTTAGAAGAATCACAAGGGCAACATTGACTCCTAAATGCCACTACAATATCTGAGAATCACTAGAGCAACACAAACTCATGAATACTGTTGAAACCCTACATGATTTTGCATGCACTTGATGCACCATTTGCTTGATGCCACCATTTGCTGCTCTTTGATCATCTTCTACTTCAAGACTTTCCATTTGCATGAAATGAATTGCCCAAGAATCATAGACATAAAACAAAAAAAAGGTCTTTGCTTTTACCACATTGATATCAGCTGCCACATTTTGGTTGAAAGACAGTACTGGTGGTGATGGTGGTGTTAAGGTTGTGGGACATTCTTCTGCCATGGATGCATCGTCCACCACATCTGCTGCATCTGCCATTTTTTTTATCTGACAAAGATGTGTGCAATGTGAATAAATCCAGCAATGATGGAAGTGGACTATTGTTGTCATCATCTGCATCATGCTACTAGTTGAGCAGATCAACAGGTCTGCATGTGATTAAAATTTGACACCACTCTACCTTGAACATGACTTATTTCCACATATTTTGCAGAAGGAATTGAAAGAAATAATACTATGGCTATAGCTCACAATATGTTTACTCATCATCAAATTGCAATCCACCATAGAAATAATCTACAAATTTGCATTCAGCAGGTATACAAAAATGCTATATATGTATGTATATAAAACACGAAATCAGAGCCAAAAATCTCCAAGCTTGGACATGACACAAAAAAAAGGTTAGAGCAACATTGAACTATTTAAGTTAAATGAAGTTTCTTGTATCATACTATCTTGAAAGCCTATAATTACCTACCTTCATCTACAAATACTATAGTGAACTATACCTTTATATAGCATCTTCTTGAACATCATTTATACCATTCAACAAGTGTTGCATCTCATGAATTCAACTTCTGAACTATGAACACTTCAAACGTCCCTTGGAAAATCCAGCCCAACATCGTCATGGAGGACTTCAACTTAGTTGCTTTTGAACCCATTTAGATTTTCGTAGTGGGGTCAATTCTCGACGTGCCCGAGTATTACGACTCGTAGTAGGACTTCTCACTTGTGGCACAATAGTAGCACGATGTTTTTTTGGCACATGGGCATCACCTTCTGACATTTGCTGACATCTGAAGTTTGAACTTCATCTTGTGAGGTTGGCTCTGGAGAACCATTGACAAATTGACCAGACAATGGCGAACCAAATGGTTCCGATGTCTTCATGGGCTCTTGAGATGCAGTCTTTTCAAGCGGGGCAACCATTTTTTCAACTGTATTAGGGGTGGAAGTTTGTAACTCAGGAACGTACATTTGTGCAATTTTTGTAACTACAGAGGTGACTTTCACGCCTAGTTCAAATTGGTCATGTTTGAAATTGGGGCGTTTACCGTCTTCATCATCAACGAACAAGAGCTGATGCAATTCCTTCATCTCGACCACAATTCACTTAATTTGCCACTCAAATGTGATACTTGACTTTCTAACCCTTTTTGCCAATTCGCTTCTGGTTGCAAAACATTCCCCAATGAGCTAGTCGTGTAGGCTTGTGAGATGTTGGTCCGTACATAGCAACCCAGATCTTGACACCATATAAAACAAGTGTCCTATGTGTATATATTACAAAATTCCAGATCAACAAAATTGCATAATCCCTTTCATAAAATATTATAGACCAAAACTATATAGTATCAAAAATGACATTAAGTGGAATTGAAAGGTACCATTGTTGTTGGATTGGATTGTATAGTAGTTGCACCTTCATGGACAATCTGTGCATTATTATCATTTGCAACACCTTTCGCAACAACGCCCTCCATGCACCAAAATGCATTTGAAAACTTGATATAAATTTGTCGATTTCTTGTTAGTAAGCTTATTAACTTGGAGAGCAAGAGACTTTCATGAAAAACCACTGCGCACCTTAAGATGAATCCATTGACCCAATGCCCACCGCTCACAAGTGTTCAGGTTGCGTACCTTGGATCGGTTCTTTTTCATTTGTGCGCTTTCAGCAATGCCATCTGGGCTTTTCTAGTATTGAATCATCTTCGATCAGACTTTAGGTGGGCAATTGGGATGACGATTTGAATCACCATGCATGAGCCAATGATTTTTCCATTTCCTTCGAGCTGAAGTTAGGTGCTCTCTCAAGTATTTTTCGGTGTAGCCATCTTGTAGTGGAGGGTTGCATATGAAGTGTGCCTCAACTTGTCTGTAGACTTCATCCTTTTGTTCTTGTGGATGTCAATTCCAATGTCGGATTCTGAGGTCTAGTATCCGATACGCAATGTCCTTCACAACATTTTGCCATTTCACCTTCAATGCAATTATGTTGCCTGCCGCATCAGTTGGAATATGAACGCGAATGTCCTGATTTTCGGCCAAGGACTCTTTCACCTCCTTATGGTACTGTTCATGCAAACGTCTGTTTTCTCTCTTTCGTATTGCCTCTAATTCTTTCTTTGAAAGTGGATCTGGAGTAGCAGTGATAGGGGCAGTCGTGGTCTGCACGGAAGGGGCAAATTCTGATGGGACTTGGTGATATGCATTCCGAGCTTGTGAAAACTGTGGTGTATACCCTGGGTGTGGAAGACCTCGGCTGGAGCTACCTTTTGTTGTAAACATGTATTGATTTGCCTTGAACTGAGGTGGCCCTACATACATTGGAGATTGCATTGATTGTGGCTGAGTTGTGGCCATCTGCAAAATTCACGCAAATTTAAATCAAAATGTTTGATTCATTACAACTTTTGTGCGCCAAACTACTGGTCTTCCTGCACTAATTACATCATCGATAGATATTTTTGGAAGTTGCTTACTAAATGATGGAGCCACTACAACTTTGCAACATACAACAATTTCTAGAATATTCTATATCAATTCCACATCCGGTACTAGTGGATAACTTTGTATATCTATGGACCATAACTATTCTAGATGTTCATTAAAAAAGACATACATTAAATTTTTTGTACGAGTCTTGAGGAGTTAAGGCACCTGATAACCTGTAGACTTTGTAACACTAGTTGTTACCGCATTAGTATGTGCAACTCGGCCAACTGTCGTGGGCTTGGGACGAACTTGCGTCACCGTGATGCGCTTTTCAAAGTTTCTGCAAGGAGATGAATTCGGACTGATCTCCTCCAACTCCTTCATGTTTGGTAGATACTCAATTGTAGAGGAATCTCCGCTAAGAGATTCGGTGAAATCTCCACTTAGAGGTGGCAAGGGTGAATGGTCCGTCATAGTGAGGTTTTCTATCCCAGTGCATGATTGTAGCATGTTAGCAATTTCTTGGGTCACCGTGACACTAAAAGTGCAAGAAGTGTAGGAAGCTTACGGAGATACTTGCTTGCTGAAATTGAAATGCAAGAAATGAAAGAGGTTTGTTTACAAATGGGACAAACTATTGGATGACACTCAGGAACAAGTGAGTTCTAAAGGAATGATTTGAGGGACATTACATTGTGTTGCACAACAGCATCGAAGGCTGTTATTCCGTATATGTAGTTTTTCAAGAGTAAAATACTAAAATAAACATTTAAAAGCATGACAGTAAATGCCAAGATTGAGATTCTAATCCCTCAACTTTCAAGCAAATTCCTGAAATGTAACCAGCTAATAAATTTAGCTTTGCATACCCAAATGTTGCCTATGGAAGCACCAATTGGTTTACCTTTATATATTTATTAGGTGGCACCTTGAACATCTATTTACGAACCCAATGATTAATTCATTTGAAGGTCCCACGCAAATTTTTTTTTCACTTTTGTGATCTGGAAACATTCGCAACTTTTTCTATTTTCTGGGCATTTTTCTTCGAATTTACACTAAATCAATAAAATTTCCAAAGTTTCAAAATTTTTTGGTAGCCACACTGCGAAAATTCACCAAACAATGAAATCATCAATCCCATGTTGAAATATAAAATATTCATGTTCATATTTCAAGGTATTTAAAAATTTCCTCCACAGAATTTAATTCTTGGATTCTTTTGAAAACTTCAATATTTGCACCAAACATGAATTTTCAAGACATTTTTAATCATCTTTATTTAGTGCATGCACAACAACTAATGAAATACTAACCAAAACTTTCAATTTTCCAACTTTAGACATATATAGTTATTGGGTGGTTCATTCCCCATGAATGTATAAATTTTCAATTAACAGAAAGTATTGGCTAAAATTTTCAATAAATATCTTGGTGAAATTGCATATGTTATTGCCATGAAGGAAGATCACAAGGAAACCCAAAATTACAGTATCCTTTTGTGGTAACAAAATTTTTTAAAAAATTTGGAAAAAAGAAATATTGTAAATTTTTTAAAATGGAATTTTTACTTGATTTTAAATCACTTACTCACAACCTGGCTACAATGTGGGTTGTTGAAAAAGAGTACCATAATAATTTGTAAACTAGGGAAATGAAACTTCATTGTAATTAACTTTTAAAATGTAGGCTGTATATGCAACCATGGCAGAAAATTCATACTTCAAATATCATGGAATTCAGAAAATGCCACAATTAAAATTCAAGAAATTCAATTTTACATCTTCAAATTGCAAGTTTGGTTCAAGCCTATTTGAAATAAATTTTAAGAATAAATTTCCAATATTGTATTGTATATTATATAAGTGTTTTGCAATTTGTGCTAATCAAATATTGACATATTCTCCTTGTTAGTAATTGCCAAGGGAATATTCTTGTTAATTATTTACTAATAGCAAGGACTAAAACTGATAATAATCAAATAAAATTTAATAACATTGTTAGATTTAAACATCAAGCAATTAAAATCATCTTCAAACAAGTGAAATTGCACAAACTAACATCAACCTACATTTCATTATACCACATAATCAAAACAATGAATTCATGGATGTAAATACCTATGGTCTCATTGATAGTGTGTTTTTTTCATTTCTCACATGTAACATAGGTGATGATAATCCCTTAACATGAAGAGCTCCAGATAGTGCTTGAAAATAATAATCAAATAACAAAGGAAGAAACCAAATAGTCTGCTTGAAAATAGTTGTCAAATAACAAGGGAAGAAATAAACGAATTGTTAACACATGATTGTACTTTTCCTTTGAAATACTCAAGGCAATTTTTTGGAGAACTTTATGTATAGGGGAATGCCCACACCTTCCTCGCTATGTGGGCCTTGCAAATTGAATATCTCCCTTGGATTACCTTTTAGATTTGAGATCTTTGAGGCCAATAGGTTGAGATAGGTCAAAAATTTGGAAGGCTTGAATAGTGGGATTGTACGACACGAACGGGTTTGGAACCGAAACTATGTATAATTATTACATAGCTATGAAATCTATGTTCTTGGTTGTAAAATTATTCTTTCATCGTTCAATTGTTTATGCAAGCTTCATCATTTTTCCTACCATGAATTAAACACAAACAACACAAAAATCATTCTAAATCAAAAGCCTTTCAAAAACCAAAACTTTAATTCTAACAAACTTTGCATTCATATAATAATTTTTTATAAATGAAGGTGTTTCTAAAGGTCATAAACACCCACTTACATATCAACCAAAAGGAAATTAGTTAAGAAACTTCCTAAAGTTTATCCACCAAATAGTCCCCCATGTGATTCCACAATTAATCAGAAGGAAACAAAATCACATGGTCCCCCATGTGATTCCACAATTAATCAGAAGGAAACAAAATCACATGGTCCCCCATGTGATTCCACAATTAATCAGAAGGAAACAAAATCACATGGTCCCCCATGTGATTCCACAATTAATCAGAAGGAAACAAAATCACATGGTCCCCCATGTGATTCCACAATTAATCAGAAGGAAACAAAATCACATGGTCCCCCAAGTGATTCCACAATTAATCACAAAGAAATAAAATCACGTGGTGCACATGACTTTCACATAAATTAATATATGAAAGTCAATGCACCATGATCAAATTATGAAATCCTACCACTCAACTTACCCCTTTAGACAATTACCTAAGTAATTGTGTAACTATATCAAGTTACACATCAAGTTACAGGACCTCCCCTTGTGCAAAGGTTTGGCCAATTTTTCTTGTTTTGAAATGACAAATAAAAAAATTCATGAAACTTTCAAAATTTGGACTTGGCCTTTGGAATTTGGGAAGTTCCAATAAGTTAGAAGTCAAGAAAAGTAAAATAAATAAGAATTAAGCTGGGGAGTGGCTTGAAAACACAAAGAAAAAATGATCGGTCTTCAACTGGGGGGTAACAACTTTGGTTGTGGGCTAGGTCTGCACAAGGTGGAGTCAAATGCAAAAAAAGATCCCAATAGGACCTATTGTCGAAGGCTTTACCACATAAAATTATAGTTTTTAGTTTCTTGAAATAATGGGGACTCTATGAGATTGAGCTTCAAGCAAAGCTTTGTAAGAAATGGAATGCCCATTGTTACGGAGGTAAAATGTGGAGGTAATTTTACCACCGTGGGTGACACACCCAACATTTAAAGAAAATGTCAAGTTTTTACATGTAAAGTAAAGCTCTGGTATTGGGGTTAATGTGCAAATAAGGGACTATGAGTTTTGAATTTTTGTAAAGGCTTGGCCTACATGAGTTTTCTATGCCATAAAGCCATTGTCAGGTTTTTCCCTTATGCACAACAGGTTTCTGTTAGAGACTCGTGGGGTGCTGCAGGAAAAGATAAAAAATGTTGGTGGGATTTTTGAAGCACCTACCTCTACGGCCCTTGCGAAAGGGCTTTTCACATACCTAGATCAACTTTTCACACTATGGAAGGTGTCCTCCAAAAGTACCCTAACGACACTGATAAGTTTCTACAAGTATTTCGTGGTTTTCAGAATCCATGATAGATACCAACTGGTCATCACCTCTGGTATATAACCACATACCCATTGGTTTTCAAAATATTCAAAGAACTGAGGATGATATGTAACAATGGTTCAATACAACATCAAATACTGGCCAAAGAACCACTGGTTTTTTGTTGCTCTTTTGTGAAGACCATTGATTCTTTAGGGTTTTTGAAGTAAATAAAATTGGTAATCTTTGCTTTTAGAAACATTTTAAAGAATTGGAATAACTGGTTATTTGATTCCGAAATATTTAAAGAACCAAAACCAGTGGTTTTTTAAAAATTCGAAGAACTACCCAACACTTGAAAACCCTCCTGTCCTCATATATTACAATTGTTTGGGACATTTAGCTTCTACTCTTTTACAAAGCTATGTTAAATATGACCACACTCTTGGAAATGGCTATTAGTTGATGCAAAAAATGGGTGACAAATAATTATCAGAATATGAATTACATGCAACTGATGAGAAGGTGCAACAAGTGTAGTCAAGGGGCCCTAGTTTTTTCCTTTGAGTTTAGAAGGCGGGGGGGTGGGGCTAGTGAAGGGATTTTTCATTTTTTCTCTTTTTTCCCAATATGTTTTGACTATGTTCCCATCAAGTTTTCAATATATGCCCAAGTTCTCAATGTGTTTCCCAACATGTTCCCAATAGCACCTCATTTTAATCACACATTAGTGTGGCTTATATTGTTGGCCCAAGTGTGAATCCTATTTTGTGACACCTTGGGTTCATGTGAAAGGAAATTGTATTTAAATTGCATGGTAAACATGCTTTCTCTAAGTGTGATCCTATTATTCAATTGATTTTGCCTTTTAATTTATTTTTTAGTGTGGCCTGTTGTTGACCAAAGTGTGAACCAGTTACAAAATAAATGAACTCAACATATGAACATTGATGTGTAAGGTATATATTAAATTTTGAAGAGTCAAACATGAAAATAAATTGTACTTAAATGACATGTTGAACATACTTTTAAAAAATGTGAACACAATATTCAACTAAGTTTCCATTTCAAAACCTGATTTTTCTAAATTTTTTGAAGTTTCATGACAAAACCACTCAAGATTCAATCTCTCATTGTTCACCTTATGAACATTTTTTTGCAAGGTATATATTAGTGTTGTCTGGATATTGATTTTTTTTCAATACTAGGTGGGGGCGAATATTGCAAAATTTTGAAATTTGACTTACACATAGGGCATTAATTTTTTTCCTCAGATTTTTGGGACCAACCAGTTTTCAATTTCCTGGAATGGCCAACACACCAGGATATCAATATTCTTTTTTTAATGGATTAATATCTGCTGGGTATGCATAAGGGCCGATTATTGCAATATTGGTTGGTTTTTTGCAATAACCTAACCTAGAACCACCTAATTTGAGTATACGTACATACATATTGGCCTGTTTTTCAATGAAAGCTTGAAATGGGGGTGGCAATCATTGAAAGGCAAAAGGCCTCAAACCATCTTGACAATCTATGTCTATTCATTGACAATAGACAACTATTGTCAAAAAGTGAAGAGAGAGTGACTTTGCATGAAAGTGTGTGAAGAAGATGGTATAATGTTTTCGAGCAAAAGACAAACCCCCAAATGGATAGAATATTTAGATGGAAAGTATTGAATGAAAAATATATGAAGAAAAACATATACATGAAAAAGTGGATGAAACTTGAATGAATAACCTACTTGGGTCATTTTCAATGTTTCCCATCAATATCAGGGTAGGGTATTACTTTTTGACAAAGTAATACCCATCTAGCATGTTATTTTAAGGTACTGAAAATTTTAATATTGGGGTTGGGTAGGGTCTTATCAGGGTATTCAAAATATTAAGATCCAGTAGGTGGGTTATTTGATATCCAGATCTGGACCCGAGTTGATAACCCAGTCACTTTTCAACACCCTGGCAACATTGGTATCTATCCCATTTTTGAAGAGTCAAGTATGAAAAGAAATCACACTTGAATTGAATGGTAGACCTGCAAGTGTGACCACATTCTTAACTGATTTTTCCTTCCAATACTTGTTTTTGGGTAATTTATTAATTTTTAGTGATAAAAATAATTTTAAAATCAATATGTTTCACATCAAAAGTCCAAATCTTATGAATTAAATTGCATAAAATATTGTTCACTGAGACATTTCCAATAATACCACATGCACATCCCAATTCTTCTGAAATTTTCAATTATGATTTAATTCAAATTTTAATGAAGATGTATTCAATATTCAATTACTTTACACAACAAGTCCAAATGTATATACTTCTCGTGGTTGCCATCCCCTTTTTTCTGAATAGGTCTGTGCATGGCAGCAGTCGGCACGATTCACAGTGTTCGGGCAGCTGCCATAGCCTGCGAGAAGGCGTGGTCCAACAACTTGGATCCTTCGGGCAGGGCAACATCAGGAGTACACGTAGTAGCCTAAGAACTCTCTGGAGGAATCCCCGGCCTGGGAGCCCTTAGCAGTGCTTTCTCACCTCCAGCCCCTCAGCTGACGGGCGCTGATCGCGGTAGGTGGCCTCCGCGAATCGCAGGAACCTTTCGACGTCCGCGATGTTGGACGCGAGCCCGACCGAAACGCGTATAGCACCACCGCTCGGCATGCCGAGCACCCTTAGGATGTCGTCCAAAGTGCCGAAGTCGTTTCGCGTGCCGACGCTTTTGCCATCCATTTCCACGAGGGCGTCCCGGTCGAGGAGGAACGCAACCTCGCTCGCGCCGGGATTGCAGAAGCATCCAGTTCTCAGGGAGATGCCGAGCGCGCCACTGTCGTGTTGCACGACTCGTTCATCGATGATCCGCCCGTCTGGGTCACGGAAGTTGAACGCAACCGTCCCGCCACGTCCGGTGGTGCCGCATGGGCCGTAGACTTCCACCATCGGCCTACCGTTCGTGTGTCGCAGCTCCTGGAGGCGGTCGAGCAGCCAGCCCGTGAGGCAGCTGACGCGCTGGTGGATCACGTCGATGCCGATGTGTTCCACCCAGTCTAGGCCGGCCATGACATCTGGGATGGCAAGGAAGTTGAGGGTGCCGTCTTCGAATGCCATCTCGTTGTCGGCGAGGATGTACCAGTCGCCTTGGGCACTGACTGCCTGAATGGTGCCACCGGCGAACCAGGGGCGCCGCAACCGCGCGAGCGCCTCGCGGCGAGCGATCAGGCAGCCGACCCCGGTTGGGTACCCGAACACTTTGTACCAGCTCACCGGGATGAAGTCGGGATGCACGACGCTGAGATCGAGCCGGTTGGTGGCCACGTATCCCGCTGCGTCGAGCAGCACATCATAGCCATTTTCGTGGGCCAGGTCGATCCAGTCCATCGGGTGCTGTACACCCGATAAGTTGCTTTGCGCTGGGAACGCGAAAAGGCCTTTTGGGCCGTTGGCGAGCGACACGCGGACGTCGTCCGTCCTGGTTCGAAGCTCGGGCCCCCACATCGGCAGATATTCGCTTTGGGCGCCGCGCCCGCGGGCGAACTCCCGGATTCCATTCACCGAATTATGGTTGTCGAGCGTGAGGACGAGACGAGTTTCCTGGTCGAATCCGTATGCTTCGCCGACCAGGCGACAAGCGCCGGTCGCATTCGGCGTGAAGATGACGACATACTCGTCCGCGGAGGCGTTGAAATACGCCAGAATCCTCGCGCGCGTCTGTTCGACGAGCTGGGTCGAGTTACTTGACGTTGGATTATGCGAATGTGGATTACCAAAACAGTTTCTGCTCAACCGGATCGCATGTGCCAAGATCTGGCTTTCGGAGGGCAGACCCGCCCCGGCGTAGTCGAGGTAGGTGTGACCACCTACGTCGAGATAGACGTAATCGGTCGCGCGCAGCTCGTCCAGTCGTTGCGTCTGCCAATAATCTGGATAACCCGCTAGAAATGCGCTCTTGACGTCACCCTCACTGATCATTCCGGCCTTGTGACCTATCACGCCCCCCGGTTGCAGCACATGCAAGCCGTCCCGGCCCCTCGGATGAGACCCCCGCGCCCCTTTGAGTATCGCCATAATTTGAACGAACCAAGACTTTTCGGGCTTACCGATTGGAGTCGGAAGCTGGTTGCGCCAAGAAAAACAACCTCGGGCCCCCGTATTGGCAGGTATTCGCTCCCGGTCCTTGGGCCGGGACGCACAAGCCGTACTGCACATTACGGTGTTCGAAGAGAACCTCGAACTGGATGATCGACGGTCGCTCGGATTCGATGCAGGTGAGTGATCAGTTTGCACGGCATGCTTGAGGAGTTTCCACGAATGAGCAATTCTCTGACCTGTTTTATGAACTTCGGCATAGGTGAGTGATCATTTTTTCCTGGGATGTTTGAGGAGTCTCCACCAATTTGCAATTCTCTGACAACTACGACATAACGTGAGTGATCATTTTCGCCCGGGGTGCTTGAGGAGTCTCCACGAATGAGCAACTCTCTGACCTGCTTTATGGGCGACACCCCGCCAGGGCCGCCGAGTGCGAAATATCCACCTAAGTTTCTTCGATTAGTACGGGGAGTGCGAAATATCCACCTAAGTTTCACGAGGAGCGCCGCACATGCGCGTCAAAGCAAGTTTCGTCATATTGGGTCAAAGCACCGTGGTTGTGGGCTTTATGGGCTTGGACGCAGGTGAGTGATTGTATCACCACTGTCAACACGCTGACGAAGTCGTTGACAAAGTCCAAGTCAACGCCGTGGGCAGCTACCAGTAAGCTGTAGCCACCACCTACGACGGCAACATCAGGGCGCAGGGAGTTGACTTCACCAACGGCTAGGACACGGCTGGTGGGGTCACCTGGGTGGACGCTTATACGACCGCTACCTCACGACAGCGCAACTTGTGTGGTGGGCTTGTGGTTGTTGTTGCTACATTTGCATAGGACCCTGGGCAAGCAGCTGCTTGGAAGAGTCTCCAGACCGCATCTATTGTAGTGCAGCAGCAGCCAAAGCTCTATAGTCTAGATGTTGAGGGGCCGGTAAAGGAAGGTCAGGCCTTTGCTGTGGTAAGCACATCCAAGGGGAGTCCATGGCTAAACCCTGGAAGTTCAGGCTGCTGAGGGCATTATTGCTATCTGACCACAACTGTGATTTCTTCATCAGCAATTCCAGGTCCTCGTCGTCTGACAGAGCATATGCAATGGTATCAGCAACAAAAGAACTGACATTTCAGGTAAAAAAGGATTACAACCAAGCTAGTTCTGAACATCACCCAAGAACAGAACTTGAGACTCGTTCTAGGGCTGTAATTTCCAGCATGCACAGGAAAGCTCACCCCGGAATTGACTTGGACGCTTGGACCTGAGTGCAGTTGGAGGACACAAAAGAAATGGTGCTGCCAAGGGCTCTATTTTGCAGAGTGGTACCCACCACTGTTTCTCGCCAGCAGTTGACTCATCCCATCCAACTTGCCCATCTCCAAAGCAGATCATACAAGCAAGTGCTCCTCAAAAAAATTCACATACTGTGTAGATAAGGGAACTGTCACAAATAGCAAATTCATTGCTGCCAAATGCAGCACTGACATGTACCTTAATGGAGCACCAATGTGACTTGGCCACCTCAAGGGGTCAATGTCCCCTATTCCAGTGATAGTGCCCATAGATAGCATTGCAAGCATAAGTATCAGATAGTAGGTGAGTCTGCAAGTATCACTGATTCTTCATTGCAAAGTCGTAGGACCTCTACTACTTTTTTGAAGTCTTGGATTTTCAGGACTGTGAACTCTATGGCTGGCTCATAGCAAAAGACTACTGAAATCTGTTCAGAGTATGTGAAAATCTGAAGACTATTGTACTGTGCCAGGAATCCATTGCACCTTCAGGTGGTGGACTCCTCAGTATATCTTGAGAAAGTTGCCTTTCCAGCAGTCAGAAAAACATTTCCCTTACAAATATCGAATTCCACAACTTTGTCAAACTTGAAACTTACATTACATTCTCCCACATTCTCAACATTTGACAAGCAACAAACTTGTACACACCTACATGTGTAATGGGCACAAACATCTACATTTTTACTATGCATGTTGTATAGGTGATTTCTGTTCAATGTGGTAATGGCAACATGTTTTCTACTCCTAGATGTGCTTTCAACCTAGTTTTGAGCATGAAAAGGTCTTGAGTTCAATGAACATATTGAGATATTTCTCCTTGAAGGCAATGAAAAATTGTAGTTACAATGCACAAAATTCATGGCATCATCATCTTTAGACATCACAACCAAGGTTGCCCACAATACGGTGTGATCATCATCATTTCTTATAGCAATATTATGTGGTCATAGGAGCTTTTATTCTTCATGACAACCTTTCTCCCAAGCCCTTCATGGTAAGAATTTTTGCCATCTGAATGACCATTACTTGCAATTCATAAACGAAATATAGAAAACAAATGATAAGAAGAGCATAATTAATTAATTTACTATATGTTGAAATATGAGTTTGAATGTTTAACCAACAACTCTTTTATTGGTCTAAAATTAACTCGAAGTTGGAGCAAGAATTTAATGTTTAGTTCAACACTCAACATTTTATGTCCAACATTCAAAATGCAAATTGGTTTAATTAAAATAGTGAGGAAAAGATTCCAACTAATTGGACACTACACCATCAATAAACCTTGTTACTAGTATATATTAATACATATAACAATAGATTGCATTTTGTGAATCTTTATGTTGTGCATGTATGTTTACATTGATTAGCAACCCACCATCACCAAGGTATTCATACCTTGATATGCATCTTGGTTTCCATAACCATCCAAATGCCAAGGAGAGAATTGAAAGGCTTTGAGCAAGATGAATCAAACCATATGGACACTCAAAGGAGAATCCCAATGACTCCTTAAAGGCCATTTTTCGCAAACTTGTTCAACAAGAGTTTTTATATTTATTTGTGAAGAAATGTCCCCTTGTAAAAGAAAGGTGAGAATCTACAAGGTGCTACATTGTTGGAGGTGTTGGAAAAAGGTGAAAGCACACTATGGTGACCCCCTTTGGGGTGACACATTGTATTACTTTTGAAGGGTGTGCATGTTTCAATGTATCCCATTTCAAACTTTTGAAAGAATTTCACAATATATTTGTATATTATTTTAGAATATAATTTAGGTAAGATAGTAATTTTATGTATTAAAAAACAGAAATATATTTTTAAAATAATTCAAATTATTTTTAATCTTTATGAAAGCTGAAGGTATATTGAATCACGTCATTTCACATAGTTTGAACCACGTTTGGATATCGTGTGATTAATTCAAAAAAATTCATGTCACAAAGTGAAAATTTTCCACCAAAAATGTAATAAATGTGTGCTAAATTGAAATTTTGACAAGTAATCACATGGAAGATGACAAGCATAACTAGATGGGCATTTTTAAAATTTTCATTAAAATTGATTATTTTTATGATTAATGAAACTTTAAAATTAATGCAATCAAAACAAGATAATGGCCTTATTCCACTAAAGTGTATTATAAATATACTCATGGATCCTTCAATATAGATAATAAAATAAATTATTATTATTTTATAACATTACATAACATTATTTTTATAAAAATAAAAATTTTAAGGCCCAAAAACCAAAATTGATACCCTAAATTAAATGTACCATACTTTTGGAACAATTATATTATGTGAGCTATAATACTAGACCCAAAAGTGCCCCAAGGGGGACCACCATAGTGTGCTTTCACCCAAAATGTGTCCCCTTTGACTATTGAAAACAAGGTTAGACATTGTGTCTACATTTAGAAAACCTTTGAATAGAATGTTCAATATTGCATATCAAATATAGTTATATCAAATATAAATGTTTATGGTTAAATATATAAGGAAACCATTTTTTAGGGGATTCATTTGACAAACATTGTTTCTTGTTCAAAATGTCCATACATGGTCTTGGGAGTGGAGTGGATTTGGTGAAAAGAATGACAAAAGTTGATTTTGAGACTTCATGGGTGATGTTTAATCACATCAATTGGACAACAATGAAGGTGCATGATTATGATCCTTTTTGTTATCATTTGTGGACTATTGCTCTTTGTGAAATGAAAATAAAAAAATTTGAGTCCCAAAGCTTATTTTGGTTATGCTTAAATGAACAATTAATGCAAGTTTAGTTGCTTGAACCCAATTTTTGTGGATTCATGGCTAATGTTGTAAATGTTAGTTACAATGCAATATGAAACTTTTATGGGGGTGATCCCAATGTTCCTTTGGAGGGCAAGTGTTGTAACCTTAACTTTGGGTTTGTGAACAAAGCAAGGTTTACAAAAGGTGCGGGCAAAAAGGGAAGCCCGGTAGTCACATCTTGTCGCAACCCCACTTTGGGGCTAAGTGTGAGAATGAAACTCACACTCCTAAAGTTGGGGATTTGGAGTCCTCCGGGACTCCCAAATGTTTAGAGTTCAACAATAGAAGCCAAAACACCTTGCATTGGAGTGTTCTTGGTGTCATTGAAAAGTTCTTGAAGTGTAGATGTCCAAAATGCCCTCGCATTGGCCATTTGGACATCTACAGCCCAAGTTATGGGCAAAAGAAGGACCGGGAGTCAAATTGGCAGTTTGACTCCCGACCACTAAAAGTTGAGAATCAACTTCTTCCCGACATCCGATTTTAGAGTGCAACATGGTTTTAAAAAGCTCTCAAAGAGAGCTACAACTTTGGTTTAAACCTCGTCTTGATTTGACTCTGAAGTCGGGAGATATGAGCTCCCAAAGTTTCGGGAGTCCAACTCGGGACACATTACTAGAAATCTTGTCATTTGCAACCAATCACTATGCAACTGGCATGCAAATAATTGTTGTTTGCAACTACCTTGGTCATGTTTGCAACTACAAATTTGGTATTGTATAGTTTTTGGGCCATACGGTTGTGTGTGCAACTAACATGCAACTAAATCTATACAACATGGACATGTGTCATAAAAATAATGGCCTAAACTTATACATACTTAAATTATTATACTTAATATATCTACATAGGTTATATACAATAATGTTATGTACCTCTAGTACTAAGTTAACCCCATGCTAACTTAAGCTAGCCTAAACTAACCTAGGTTTAAATAACCATGGCTAAACTAAAGAGGCTAAATAAACAAAAAAATAAAATTAACCATGGTTAATTAAGTAAGGCTAAATTAATTATGGCTAATTTAAATTAAACTAAATTAAATCAAGTTAAATTAACCATGGCTAAATTAAACAAAATTAAAATAATGGTTGAAATAAGTTAAAGTAAAAATAACCATGGTTAAATTTATTAGGCTTAAATGATTATGGCTAAATTAAATTAAATGTGGTTAAATTAAGTTAGGCCAAACTAATTATGGCTAAATCAAATTGGGTTAAATTAGATTAGGCCAAATTAATTATGGTTAAATTAAATTAGGCTATAATATTTGTGGCTAAATTAAATTAAGCTAAATTAAATTAAATTAAATCAAACCATGGTTTAAATATGTTTTATTTTATTTTCAAAATCAATTAATATGATAATATTAAATTTCATTATAAATAATCATAATTATTAATTAAATGTTCTATTTAAAATGATAATCAATTATATGTATATCTATTCAATAGGTATTATATATTTAAATTTTATTATTTATGTTAAAATATTAATTTAAATAGGCTACACTAATAACCTATAAGTATATAAACATCCTAAGTTAATTACAAATTTAAGCTAGATAGTAATAGTAAAATATTATTTTCATTAAATAATCACAATTATTTAAAATATCCTATAATCATCTTTGAAGTGCAAAAGAAAAGGAGTAATGAAAAACTAACAAGAAGAAAAATAAGCTTTCCAAGTTACAAAACGTTTTTGTTTTTTTTTTCATTGGACCCCTCCTACTTTCAAACCTCATAACTTTCTTATTTCTTGTTCATTTTAAACGATTTAAAGTGCTATAGGAGCGCCACCTGAAGTCCTAAAAATCACATCAGAACTCTAATAGCAAAAGAACAACATAAAATGAACTTTCTGGATGTTTAAGAACTAGCCTTTGTAGTGTTCAATAGTTTTTTTTTTGGAGTTTTTGACTCCCTTTACTTTGGGGGGCCATAACTTTCTCTTTTCTAATCTATTTTCAATGATTCTTAGTTTGTTAGATGCGCCAAGAGGAGGGCTTCAAGTTTGCTTTGGACACCAAATGCAATAGAGCCTTGCCCTGGCTGTTATAATCTAATATAGTAGTTGCATGTAATGTGCAACTAGGTTGATTCATGAGGTTTGCAATGGAATGTTTTAACCCATATCCTTTGGCTTCAAATTCTTTTTGGCTTAGCATATAAGTATGAACAATAGTTCTATAGTAACCAAATATTAAGTGCCATTGGGGATGAATGAATGAAAAAAGCTTGACCTTTGTGGAATGGTCAAACCTAAAAATAAAATCGAATTATTTTAAACCTACCTACATAACCTAAGCCTAACTACTTTTTAACCTACTTGCATACCTAAGTAAACCTATTTTGTAAGGTTTAATTATTACTTACCTACCTATGCACCACGTGTTAATATCTTATTTGCCATATTTTGGACGATTTAGATTTCATTGATTAATATTTAAATTTTTTAAATAGGTGGGTTTTGATTGCCACGTGTCACCATATAATTGGTGTTACATGAACAAGTGTCAAATGGTTAATGAACGTTACATGGTATGCCACGTGTCATCATCATAGTGGCACAAATTTCAATGATTGAGATTAATCCAATGAATTTTTGATTTTGAGAACACAAAAAATTTAAATAGTGACACGTGTCCATAAGCTAGTTGTTTAATTTTTAAACATGTCATATTTTGATTAGTTACATTATAGTTGCAAGGAAAGTTGCACATAAGGTGCAACTACATTTGGATTTGTATGTATGTATGAACATGTATATTAAGACCGTATATACATGTTGCATACGTAATGTCGCATGCAACTGGATGTCATATGCAACTTGTCTTATGCAACTACACAAATTTGTAGTTGCATGTGTCGCATGCAACTGAATTTTAGTTGTAAAAGACAATTGCAAAACCCAAAATTTCTAGTAGTGACAGTTTCGAGACTCCAACTTGGGAGTCCCGGGAAAAAGAGCCATTTGGATGTAACCTCCGCAGAGTAACGCAGAAAATACTATATGGGGGAAGGTGGTGGCTTCCCCCGAGTCCGGGCCGTGGTGAGTCTTGTGTGTCAAAATGCCTGTGGCTTGTCCCAACACCCAAAGGTGTTCCGAATGTGAACTAACCCTCATGTGGTTGGTTTTTAGATGCAGACTCAAGCTTGATAATCTAGTCCCTCTTCCTAGTCTAATCCCGGGACTTCTAGCATGCCCCTCTACCCCCTTTTAGTGCTGGAAGTTGGGAGCGGCCCCCAAGTCCCAACTTTCCACAACTCTACATAGTTGGACCCTCAAGTGGGTTCAACGAGGGACTTAGGAACGCGTCACATCTCATGTTATTGAGAGTGTAAAAGAATGTGAGGGAATGAACCTCCACACTCCAAATGAGCTCCCACTTTGGAAGTTGGAGTTTTAAGGGATTTCTAAATGTTTAGAAAACAACTACATGGGCCAAAACCCATTGGATTGAAAAGTTTTTTATATCATTAGAAAACCCTTGAAACGTAAATGTTTAAAATGAACTCGCATCACCCATTTGGGTAATTAAAACACAAGTTATGGTCAAAAGAAAGGCCAGGATGCCAATTTGATTCCTAACCACTAAAAGTCAAGAATCTCCTTGACTTTTTTGTGTGCAAGTGATGTGCCACATGTCATTGGAAAACTTTCAATGAAGGCTATAACTTTGCTTTAGGCATCACCTCAATTGTAGGTCTACACACAAAGTTATGGGCCCTCAAAGTTGCAAGAGTCTTAATTTTGGGAATTTCGAGACTCCCACTTGAAAGTTTTAAGACAAAATGACATTTGGATGTTGGTCCTGTGGCTAGGCATAAAATATATTATAAAAGGGAAGGTGATGGCTTCCCCCAAGTTCGAGATGTGCCGAGTCTTGTGAGTTTGTGTTTGTTCATGACTCATCCATGCACTAAAAGTGTTCAAATTCTACATTAACCAACTTGTTGTTTGGTCTGTGCAAGTCCATGTGAATAATTGACCTGCTTTTCATTCAGCCTAGTCCCATCTCGGAAGTCAAACATGCCTTTCTACCCCCGAAATGTTGTGAACTAAAAAGTGTGCCCCAACTCCCTCTCCTTTTGTTGTCTTCACTTTTGGACTCGCAATTGAGTCCATCAAAGACCTTGGGGGTGCATCAGCAAGGAATGCACATTTTTGTACAATTGGGAAGTGTAAAACTTATGAATTCACACAATGGAATTGATATTTCTTACATTTTAGGCATGCCACATTCATCTTGGTATGTAATGGGTTTGATACCCAACTAAAAGGAAATTTGTTATTATGGACGATGCAAGGATGGAAGCTTGGTGGAATGATTTGGGGCAAATATGTTAACAAACATTTTTAAAATTTCACCAATGGATGTTTTGGTAGGTTAAAAATTCAAAATATTTGGTTTATTATGTTATAGGGGTTTTTATGAAGGATGTAAAGGCTTTTTTAAAAGGATGTGGGTTGTTTTAGAAATGAGGCTTTTATTAGGGATGGGGAAATTAAAATTTTAAAGGGGTGTGGGTGGTTTTAAATAATATTATTTTTATAACATTGCATTTGTTTTTGGGATGAGGGTTTGGTAAGGTTACATTTAATGGTCTTTTGACAATTGGGGTTTTTTTCATAAATAAGAAATTTTTTGTTACAAGATTTCCCATCATCATTTCCCATTGCATTTTTTTTTTTCCCATTTTCAACTTCCCCTGTGACCGGTGATGGGGTGGCCGAACGGAAACCTGATTATGGCTACTGAGTTTGGAAATCTGATTTTTTTTTATTTAAGGGTTTAAGAAATTAAACTTGTCGGAAAAATGGACTTAATGAAGGCGGCCAATTTATGATTTTGGGGACATGAACTTGTAACGGTGCATGGGAAAGCTTGAGCAGGAAGCCAAGCATGAAACAACTGGAATTCTAGAGGGGGGGCGATTTTGATGGTGGAGGATTGGCAGACTAGCGGGCATTTTTTCTGGGATGTTAGTTTTAGTGTTGTTCTCTCTGGTGTGTGCTAGTAGCTGCTTAACTTGTTGCTGATTTTCTTCCGCTGCACCAGCATCTTGCTGAGTTGCTGTGTAATCTCCTGATGCAATTAGCATGGAAGGTGACGCTGAGGGATGATGAAAGCTCTAAAGGGTCCGAGCCTTAGATGTGTGGGCACGTAGAAGAGAAGGAGAGGATCTGTTAGTGGAATGTGTGTCTGTGGGGATTTGCTTTGCATTTGAGTTGTGGCAGTAGAACGTGATTTTGTGTAGAATGAGTGGCAGGAGGGGTCTATGGCTACGGATCTGTTGTCTATGGATGATGGGGTTGTCATTGTGAAAGGGTTTTTTGGGAGCTTGGTATTCTGTTGGTCTGCGTCCAGAATCTCAAAAGGTTGCTGCAACGAAGGGCTTCTGGGTGCTGGGTTTCTAGATGTGGAGAGTGAGAGTAGTGTATAGAGGTAGTTGAGGGTTGTGGTTTAGTGGCTCGAGGGACCGAGCGAACACGGAGGGATCTGACCTCGAAGGCATCATCGGAAGTTCCTGTTGCAATCAAGATGATGTGCATTGTAGATCCGACATGAGACAGACCTCGATTTGTTAATCTGATTTAAGGCACAGGGATCTGCTCCCTGTGATCTGACGTGTTGATCTTTATTTTGAGCAAATCATTTTTGTTGAAGAATCAGGCGTTGTGTGTTGATGAATTTTGTAGATTGTTAGAGTGGGGTGTGGTGCAGGTTAGAAGATCAGGGAGCTTAGATCCGGTTTGGGTCTGTACGCTCACCATGTCTGGTTGTCTCTGTGTTTCTGCATAGCTCTCTCTTTAACTCTCTCTCCTCTCTTTTGGTGACACCCCCACCACCATATTTTCCTTCTTAAAAACCAATAATCCAAACTCAAGTGGCTTTGCTGTGGCTACAACCAAAAAATTGGACTTTGCCAACAACCAAAGCCCAACAACACCTTCTCCGATTGTTCAAAGTCTACACAACGTTGCATGTTATTAGCTTGCTAAGTCACTTGTACCAACTTTTGCAAGGAATGTGGACAACACTACTTCTTCCAACAACCTTCCTACAATCACACCCATTTCTACCAATGTTGAGACTACAAAGTGTCACATTGGCCTACCTCTCTGTGCAACAGTGACCTTTACTTTCAACAGTCCAGTGGGAAAAAACAAGACCTTACTTTTCTTGAAGTACAAAACCAACAACACCCTCTTCCTCCAAGATGTCAAGAGGTTGCAGCTCAACAACTAATCTTCCCACACCATGGCTAGCAACCTAGACCTTGGCAAACTTCTACTTTTGAGTTGCAAGTCCCACAAGCACCAATATTTCAACAAGCAATAATTTGCAACTCACTTAGGAACATGTCCCCTATTTGTAACTTAAACAAGAGGAAGTTAATCAAGGTGTTTTTGTTCAACATTTCTCCCAAGAATTCCAAGTCAACTTGAAAGAAGAAAAAATGTTGGATTACATTTGGTGTAATGGGTGGGGTGTCAACCTTTAACACCATTGGCCCATGTGCAATATATTGCATAAACAAACTTTTTGAATTATGGGTTGAACATCTCTTGGACAAGTCCTAATCAACATTTTACCCTTTTAAACACATACACCTTTGTGAAAATTGTAGCAAAGTCTGTAATAACAAAAAGTTCCATTTGAAGTGCAATGTTCTGACTTGTCGTTAGCACATTTAAGAATTTAGCCTGAAGTGGCAATCATTTGAAGAAAAATGAATGAAAAGTGGAGATCAGCAATAGGAAAAATTTAGTCAAATCTGGCTATAAACCAAATATAATTCAAATCTTTAATCATCCTTCTACATTTTTGGCTACTTACTGGAAACTAATTCTAGAAATAGTGATTTTTAACTGATATGTTTTTCATTTTTGGCTATTGAAACCTTCTAAAACCACTTCATTTTCAGACATCTGATTTTAATTTTTCTTTTTGACGAAATGTTGCAAATCAGAAAGCACTGGTTGAAATCAATATATTTCTTTTGGACAAATTTTACCAACTTGGTGAGATGAAAAAGGGGGTTGTGAAGGGTACAAAGGGGTTTTTTGGAAAAATATGGGCATAGATCACCAAGTCATGAAAATCTGACATGCCCCATACACCAGGGTTTTTTCCAATCAATTTTGTGATGTAACCAAAGTGGTGATCATTCACAGGAAGATTTAGCCAAATTTCGCTCCAAGCTAAATATGAAAGCATCATCTTTCAAACATCCTTCTACATTTTTGGCTACTTCCTTCAACCACGTGTAAAATTTTGCGATTCTGAGAAAATTGGTCGAATTATGGCCATTGAAAATCTCAAATTTTACCACTTTCAATTTTTAATATAGGTTTTTGGCTACATCACAGGGAAAAAGAGACTGCGGGCGTAAACCCTAATCGGCAGCAGCGAGGTTTGCAGTATAACAACACAAGGACGATCACTTTTTCTCGTTTACAGCGGAATTTGGAACCAAGACTGAGATCTTGTCCGGGCTTTCGGAACTCTCGGCAGGAAGAGCAGGGTCGCCGAGATCATGGTGCTGGATTAGATTGGGTGCACTCTGAAAAAGATGAAGGACTGGGGACTCTGAAGGCTGGTTTCGTTAGAATTGAAAGACGAAAGTCATACTCGTGCGAAGAAGAAGCCGTTATAGCTCTTTTACCACATTCGGATTTTATAGTCGTTTCGCAAGGTTCGAATGCGCGAACTGGCAGGCTCGGTATGGTTGCTCGTCAAGAGGGTGATGACGGGGGCCGTGGTGGGGGTCACTATCTCCGACAGGTTCGAATGGTGTCATTTCTTCTTCTGTATTTTTGGGGTGACTTTGCAGTTGGGTATGTTGTGGCTGGCATTATTTTATTGACGGCAGGTAATCAATCTTGTTATGTGTCCGAATCCAAGTCTTTGGGTCTTTGTATTTAGTCAATGCGACAAAGATTCAGGTGGAGGGATATATTTAGGGTTAGGGTTTAGAATAAAGTTTCGTTTCTTCTTCTGTTTCTTGGGGTGCTTTTGCAGTTGGATATGTCGCGGCAGGCATTATTTTATTGACGGCAGGTAATCAATCATGTTATGTGTCCGAATCCAAGTCTTTGAGGCTTGGCATTTACCCAATGCCACAAAGATTTCAGGAGGACGGATGTTTAGGGTTAGGGTTTAGGTTTTAGGGTTTAGGGTCCTGCATTCAGAATGCTGACAACTACAGTTGTGCATTTGCTTTTTGGTATATGTGTGAACAGATTTGGCAGTGTTGCAACCATGCATGGGCGATCCATGGAGCCTACCCTGCATTCTGGGGGGAATGAACCCTTTGGATATCTCAAAGCTGACTTGCTATACCTAGACAAGATGTCGCTCCGGAACTATACCTTCTCTCGAGGTGATGTGGTGGTATTCAGGTACAGCCCATTTGTATGATGTGAGATGCGTGTTATGATTTGTGCTCACTGTTGCTGCAACTGTGGGAACTGATTGAAGCTCTGTTATTTTCCTTGGTTCCAGGTCACCTTTGGAGCCAAAGATGTGGTTGGTGAAGAGATTGATTGCACTCCCGAGTGACTGGGTGACTGTTCCTGGCACATATGAAATCCTTCAGGTTTGTTTTAGCTTCAGTATCAATTCTATCTGTATATGTTATGAATCCTAAATGTAACCCCAACTTCAGTAATGTGAGCTCCTCCAAATTACACTTTTGCAGGTCCCTAAAGGCCATTGCTGGGTTGAAGGTGACAATGCAGAGGTCAGCTTTGACTCCAAGTCATTTGGCCCGGTGAGTGTCACTAATGGTTTGGAACTTTCCAGCATGAAGATTGAACTAACTGAAGCAGTGGACAAAATCCTGCTGTTGCATGTGATTGCAATTGCTTTTTTCATCCTTTGGCTTGGTTCCAGATAGAGGCTATGAAATATTTGCATGCTGATCTCCAACGTATTGGGGCTTTGGATGCAGATTCCATTGGCATTATTAAAGGGAAGGGTGACAAATGTGATCTGGCCACCTAGCAGATTTGGTCATGTGGAGAATCGTCTTCCAGAAGGGCGAGTTTTGTCACAGAATCGAGGGACAAGTACATACTCTTAGTGTATCAGGGTGTGTCCATAATTTTTCTGTTAGCTATTACTTCCTTGGTTAAGCTACTTCCAACAGTTGCAGCCAGGTTACATTCTTTCTGTCACCTTCTTGCATGGAAAAAGGTTATGCCCTTGGGTAACTCCTCTGAGACCCCTGCATTAACCATTCAGAAGATGCAGCAAGTGGCAGCACAATGGTTATCCTTTGCAGTTAACCTCTCTGGTTGCACATGGCCATGACAAACATAATCTGTGTTCTATCTTTACATCTCTATCTCTATTGAACCAGAGGTTTCTCAGCAAACAAAGATTTATGTTTTGAGATGTCTTGAGAACAGTTAGTGCAAGGGCTCTGGGTACACCTAAGTGCGGAATTTTTCAAAGTTTACTTTGTCCTCAAGAGATATTGCTCTTGGAATTCTCCATGCTTTCTCTCTCTTTTCTTTGTCTTTCATGTTCGGTATTTTCTGTTGTTTTGTTTTCATTTCTTGTTCTTCTTGGGGATTCTCTTATAAAAATTTCATTTTATACCATTGGGCTTGTAATTCTCTTTTAGGTTATTTGGAGCTGCCTGGTATTGGGTCTCAGTTTTCCCATTACCAGCAGCCTTATGACAAACTCAGTAAGTTGGTTAATGTTTGATATTCACCTCCACCAACTGCCAATAGTTGATGAAGTCAGTGGGAATAGAATGGAGGGTGGTCAATACCACACTTGCTGTTAAAGATCCCTGAACACCATCATTGTCCAAATCACTCCAATTTTTCTTTGGTTTTTCTTTTCATTTTCTCTTCTGTTTGGGGTTCAATTTCCTCTTTTTTTTGAGGGCTGAAAATGAAAGCAACCTGGAAGATTGTAATATGTTCCTTGAGGATTACGATGAATATAATGTAGCAAAAACATTGATTTAAGAGATGATATGCACTAAAGGATGGAAATTTGCCATTTTAACACCATGACGTTATGAGAGTTGGAGATTGTTTTAATGTATTTTCAAAATTTTAACTGCATGGAATTATTTTATAATTATAATAGTTGAAAGTAAATATGACTGAAACTTCTTCCATGTGACAAATAAGTGGGGTCTAATTGAAAGTCTAGTGTAAAGTCTAGTCCAAAGTCATGTCCATAGTATGGCAGGTCAATTGGTATTTTGAATAAGGAAGGTGACTAATCTAACGCAGTAAATATGAATATGCAAATAATGGCCCTCGAGTGTTGGATTGAAAATGATAATGGTTGACTTTATACTAGTGGAAAATATATGTAGTGTTGTGTGAATATGTGTTGCACATATTTCATGAAAATACATATAATGACATATAAGATGGAAAGAGAAAACTTAGGAACTATTTTATAGTACCAACTAGAGTGCTTAAAAGTTTCAGTTGTTGTTGACTAAAAGCCTCAAATTTAGTAAGATTTTGCATTATAGACAATTTATTTAAATGCAATGTTAAGAAGCTCATGAAACATTCAAAATAACAATACGTGCAATTCCAATTTGTATTGGAAATATTGAACATTGGAGCAGTTAGGTAATGCATAGTTCTAATATGATAGTCAAATAGCTACACTAATCACAAAGAGAACTATATTTCATTCAGTGGATAAAGGGATTCAATCATATATCAACTCTATGATCCCATTGTGCGTAAATGAAGCTTGAATGTGAATGAACACCTATAAGGAAATGATGACACTAACAAAAGGCTATCAATAAGCAAGCAAATGCAATTACATATAATAGAATAACACACAAAAAAACAAAAGATTTGACAAGTTGTATTCTAAATGAAATCATGTCACGAAGTTCATCAAAAAATTGGATCAACCTGTCCTAAAGAAGAGGGAAAATAGCAATTGCACTTGGATTCCAATATATCGCCTTGATGAAAACATTGGATTCATAGTGCAATTACAGTAGTGAAAAAAACACCTACCATCATGCAAGATGAATTGTCTGTGAATTGATAACAATTGTATGTTGGGTTTTAATTCTCTTGTTGATTCTATAGCCAGGGTTGTAGGTTGAGGGGGTTTGGGAGAAGAACAATTAATCAAGTTACTCTTGCTATTACTCGTATGTTGAAAAAAAAGAATATTAAAAAAATTCAAATGCCGAAATGGGGGAAATAGATTTTTTTTGATAACTAAACATATATGGAATGATTTGTTGCTATTATTTTGTTAGATTTGAAACATCTTATTATGGGTCTGTCAATTATATAGTTTTTGACCCAAAATCATTAGTATGAAATGAATCTTACTACTTGTAGAGATCAGTATATCTTAGTATATCTTTGAAGGAAAAAATTGTATCTTTTTTTTGGGGGGCTGTTAATTTGGGCATGGCACAGGCTGCAATATCCCAACATTGTGCACTGTAGTGAAACATGCAGAATCTTCACATGTTTTGGAGACAACTAACATATTTAGCTTTATATCAAACATTGTGAAAATCATTGTTTATTATTTCATGCACATTTATATTGAACATGATTGAGTGCGAAGGTATGTGGGTTTTAGGTAGGTGGGTGCTGGTAGGTGTGTGAGTAGCATAGGTGGCAACACATAGGTGGTTATTGGAGAGGTTGGGGCATATAGTTGGTTAGTTTGTACACAGGGACCTTTTAGTGGATGGTTTGTAGGTATCTAGGTGCATGTAAAGAGTCTGTACCTAGATAAGGGGCAAGAAGGTTGTCACTGGGTAGGTATTGACTGACTTTGCTGTATCCCATGGAAGTGGGGCGAACTACCACAAATCTGCAAAAGGTTCAGAATGCAAAGTGGAATATTAGGATCTGTGTTAATGAGCCCACATAAAACTGCAAGTTCTTCTGTATGGTGACAAAAGTGAAACAACATGAAACAACAAACCTTCTTAGTTAACTTGGTGTAGAGAATATGTGCAGAATGCTTCATAGTGTGAAATCTATCTATGAAGGAAGGTAGGTTGTCGTGCTTTGTTTGTCATGGTGAGATCTCCCAAACTAGTGTGACCTGTGTGTTGCACACTTGGTAATGTTGAAAAGCCCTTGATGAGGAGGGGTGACTCAAGGACGCTCCACAATGTTTGGATTTCTGATGTAGGATGTATTGAATAAAAAAGAAATTGTCATTGAAATTCAATGAAATCAAAACAAAAAGCTGTAGGCAAATTGGGTGCATTCTTGGTATTGGTGTGAAGCCTTCAATGAGTTCAATGACTAGGATTCAATGGAGGTGATTTTGTAATTTTTAGGCACATCAAGGATAAAGACCAAATAGTTTGTGGGCTGACACATTCCTGGGGCACAACCCTTCAATAATGGTCTGAAAATTATCATTTGACATCTACTTAGAAAAACCACCCTTAAATCAAACATTTTTCCAATTCACATAGGCAAATTTAGTCTAAAAGAACATTGCATCCAACTCTTATTGATTGATTTTTTCACAGATGGTTTTCACTCCCTGACAAGCACAATCATGTATCACAAACTTCATCTAATATTCATGTTTCATTTCTAAAAATATTATGTGCTATGTACTCTCCAATTTTGGTGAAAAGGGTTCAACCCTAGTTTGGTTAGTGCAACAAATGAGGGGTATTGGCAGCTGAATCCAAGTGTGGCAATTTCTTCTGATGTATACACATAAGCTCATGGGACCACAACAATCCATATCTCTAAAGCAGAGTAAAAGTTTGAAATGTAATCACTCACAGGATCGTCCTACTTTCTGGATGTTAAGACTCATGATGCCTCTCTAGTTGCATTAAGCATAATGATTCATATTAAACTTTACAAAGGATTTCCAAATGCTGAACTACTGTCATTCACTTGACTTCAATCTACCAAATTATCAATTGACATTGCCCTCCATTGTATGATCACCATCCCTATATTGGGGGAAAAACACTACCTTGAAACCTAACACTCATGCTTTTATATGGTTACACAAGACTCACTCTTTTCATCTACCCTCCCAAGATGCCCTGCTCCAACCCCAAAACATTGCTTGACATATTCATGGACATTTTGGCACAAGGTGTGTTCTACAGTGCACCAGCATATCATGTGTCTGCAAGATGTTGCTCTAGTCTGTGGTGGTTTTGGTCAAGAATTGGCATATGACTGCGTAGGTATGGCAATGTAAGTCGAGCAATAGAACTGATGATTACCACAGAAAACTGCAAATTGTTGTAAATGTCAATGTCTTTGATATGATATGTTTCTGGCACCTGACAATCATTTCTTGTCATCATCATCTTCTCCTCTGGAAATGACAGTTCCCATTCACCTCCCTCTTCTTGCTGAAGGAGCAGCATCAACTCTATGACCCAATGTTTTTGGCTCGCTGACCACTTTCTCAGCTTTGCCAGCTTCTCGAATCCCTACAGCAGAGAGTGGGCCAAAACTTAAGAGAGAATGGAAGACATGAACACAAAATTGACAACAATCAACTGTCAACTGAAATAAACTTTACTCATAAGAAGACTATCAGCACCAGACTTATTGGTTCAGAGCTGAGGGTGATTACTGTTTTCTACTCAGTCAAATGTCACTTGTCCAAGGCAAATACTTTTGTTGTTGACATACAGCAACAGGTGTAACGATCCTTACCAGGTTGAGTATGTGGTAATGTAGTATTCCTTAGAGGCAATTTCTCTCCAGAAGGTATTTGAGTGGGATGGAGGTCTGGCAGAGGGAGCACTGCATGCTGCTTCCTTTTTCCTCAAAAAGTTGCAGTGTCAAGTTGATCTTGCATCCTCTCTGCCTGTGCCCATATGACATATATTCCCCACCATAACACAGTTACAGACACAAATCCATTTTGCAAATTGATATTCTGTATCAAACTTCGGCAGGTTTAGGTTTATAGGTTTATAGGTTTAGATGAGTTCTCATTGATACTGAATGAGTGAGTAACAAAAACATGCACCTTCTGCCCCAGCAGATGACTGTTGAATGGAACAGGAAAACAGAGCTGATCTACAAACTGATGCAGGTAAGGTGGCTGGAAGGTAAACCTTTTCATTTGCCAGGGCTGCAGATAACTAGGCAACATGTGCATTCTCTGTTCCAGTTATCACACAAAACTAAGTTTTACAATGTGCTTGTGAAAGTTTTTGCAATTGGGTAAAATTGTTGCCATATTCTGACAAAAAAGCCAGGAAGGAACAAAAAAGACCTGCTGAGAGAGCACTGGAGCAAGCTTAAAAGACCTTGAAGAGATTATTGGAGATTGCACCCATGATGTCATGGGCTGCATTCCCTTCAAGCTTGTTCAACTTGAGGGAAATTCGAGGCATTGCCTTTTTTTGTTGTGCAATGACCTTTGCAGATGTATGGCCTGTCACATCCATAAACTACGAAGCCCCTGAGATGCTAGGTGACAGATACAAAATACTGCAGAACAACCCTCAATCATAAACATTTATATACTCTTTGATACTAAAAAGGTTGTTGAAAGTGTTGAAGACCACCATACCACAAAAATGTTGAACAAAAACGTGAAGAAGAGAACTTACCACAGCTGCCCATCAGGCCTCCCAGCTCCCACATTCCCTGATGCAAATGCAGCTCTTGTGTACCCTATAAAGTCTGCCAACTTTCCCCAACCCTGACATCATCTCTCTGCAATCCTCAGAACACACCAAGTTCAATGGATCAGAATGCAAAAACATTATGTCAATCCCTTTACTGTCAAGACTGTTCAGGGTCTAGTTTGAATTTGAAAATATTCTATAATTTCAAAGGCATGGACAGACCATGAATGTTTTGCATGTCTTTGTCAATTGCAAACAAAACTTTGTGCCAGCAAAGCAACCTAACCCTTATTCATAGCCACAACAATGTGCTCACTGGAGCACCTAAAGGAGGAAGGAAGTGGGGAAGTAATGGACTTTTGAGCTGTCCCTGTCAGATTTGAGAAAGAATAACAAAAAATTGTACCAGTTCTCCGAGCTCCCCCATGCTCTTCTCAAGCATCCATGTGCTAGAATGGAAATCTGTTATAAAAAATTGTAGATGACTATCGTCATTTGCTTGCAGGCAAAATAAAAAGGGATATAGCTCCTGGAAAGCTGCTTCTTCACTCTGGTCTTGCCTTGTCCTGTATATTGGCTTGACGCCTTTTAAAATTTCCCCCATTACTCTATTATATAGGCATTCAACATAAATATATTAAAACACCATTCCACCTAAACAAATCAGCAGTGTAATCAGAAGACAATGATAGCCCTAGCCTTGATGACACATACTCTGCACCCAGATAAACAGACCACAAGGAGTTCAAAGGAAGAGAAGGTCACCATAGGCATTTGCATTTTGCAGCATAGCCATGAGAGAACTGCATGGAAAGGTCGAGTGATTGTCGAAAAATGAGCATGTTGGGCCTTATCAATGTCAATGGAAAAGGTCTAAACATATAGTGGAATACACTGGAGCTGACAGAAAATTCTGATCACTACTGCCAAATCAAGATAGAATTTCTAAAAAGATATTTGACCTCAAAGCCAGGGGCAACAGAGAGCATTCATACCTAGTCTAATGAATGATGCTACCCCAAGGCCTACCCACCAAAGTCCAAACTGCAAATATGCCAGCACCACCCTCACATACTGAATTATCATAAGACCCTGAGTGCACCGTTTAAGGACACACTAGAATAGTCAGAGCATGTCGTAATAACAGACATTTGATGTAAAACCTCAGAAGCAATACTTCCATAGACCTATAAATTTTGAAAGAACCATGTTCATTTGACATGTCAAAAGGGTTGTTCAGAGGCCTATTAGACTCACATAGCATATGACTGCAGAAGTATTGATGGTAGCATGCTGATCAACATAGAGCCAGAAAAGAGTTAACTTGCTGTTGCAAGACCTCTATGACGAAAGTAAGGTATGTGAAGACTTTTGAGAAGGATTATGACTTGAGAATCCATCATTCAAGGGTTTAAAAGGCGAAGAACAACAGGAGGAGATGGGTATTGAGAAAATTTCAAATCTCAAGAGGTTGGCTGTTCATGATCTTTGCACCATCAGCATGGGGTCATGTTGTTGGTATAAGTGAGCACGACTCCTGAGACACCAAAAATAGCATAATGCAGTATTCACACTTCAAAAGTTTACCAAAAGAAAGAGGTTTGCCTTTGTTGTTTTTTTTTTTTTTGAAAATCCTAGCTTTGAATTGTTACAGATTTGCTTCCATTAGAACGATGATCTTTTCTTGAATTACTACACTGCAAAGCAAAGTAGTGAGAAAAAACTGACTCTCTAGAGAAAAGCAGCTGATTAAATGTGCTAATGTTATGATTCGATATTGATGAATCACATATTTGTTTGAATTATATTGACTTTCGATTCTTTTTGTGTCATATTGTAATGTAAAGTAGTGCAAAAACAAAACCAACACATTAAGAAAGCAGCAAGTTAAGATATATATTATGTGGTGATGTTAAAATGGCTGGTATGTCTTTATGGATTTTTTTTAATATTGGGAGTGAGAATGGGAGGGAATGGTGGGGATAGGTGAGGGTGGAAGGAGCCTCTCTCCAAATCAATTCTTATTGAACTGGAAAGTTATTTGAAACCAATCCTACTGTACAGCTTGATACCTATCATTGTTGTAAAAACATTAATTGTTCTATAAAGATGTGCCAAACCCAACTATATTGGAATTGCAGGGTAATTTAGTAATCTAAACTTGCACAATGGTGAATTGCATGATTGGGCAAACACGTGGTCCTTGTTATGGCAATGAAAAAGAGTCACTTTACAAAGGAGGCCATACATAGCCCCAAAAAAGGTGAAGATATAATTGGCAGTGATCCCTCTCCAAGTTGAACTTGGAAGGTGCCATTGTTGGGCATTGCAAAATGAAAACTAACCACAAAGACCGGTGAGAATCATTTGCAGTGTGAGCATTGACGACAGATGAAGTTTATGAAAATTGAACTTTAAAAGCTTTGAAGGATTTATGTTTGCCTCTCCTTTATCAACTCTAATAACAAATTTGTGGAACTTGAGAAACAAGTACATGAGTCTGTCACACATACTTCACTTCAAACATTTTATATATTAATTCACTTAGTCCGTCTGTCTGTCTGATTCGACCGTTTCGTGTTTTAATCCGCCGATGGAACTGGCCCGGACAGTCGGACGGACGGACTATATTGGAGAATCGGCCCGGACAGACGGCCTCTGTAGAAACATGCCATCTGGATTGTGTGTGTGTGGGGAAAGGGGGATGGGAGAGTCTAACCTATCCTAATTAGGGATCAAAACCCTGGCACTAATTATCATTAAGTGACGCCTACTTACCTACTTGCCCATAGGACCTATCCTTTTGGACAGATTTCCACATGGCTTTGCTTACCTGTAGCCACTTATGGTCCTACCTACCTATAAGACCTTATCCTATATAAAGATGGGTTTCCAAGGTGGAACTCATTCGGGGTTCATCCACAAACTGTTAGTCATTCATAAAAGGCTTTCCAATGGATGGATGATTTAGGGTTTGTATTATTATTATTATTATTTATTTATTTATTTTTAATTTATTTTTCCCCTCCAATTTCATGATATTAAAAATATGGCAAGTTTTTTTTCTCACAAACTTTGAACCCCCCCCCCCTCTCCCCCAAAATAAATAAATAAATAAAATTTATTAGGGTTACTACTGCACAAAGTGCAAGCAGCAGCAACAAGAGAAAGTTGGAACATTCAAGAGTTTTTCAATGGATTACTTTTCATGTAGATTTGCTTTACATGTGCCAAAAAACACATTAAAATAAAAAATAAAAAAGATAAAAGTTTATAAAAAAAACTAAAACATGAACTGGGTTTAAAGAAAACGGGGGACTTCAGGGTGTCGGAAGGTCACAGGTACCCACTAGTATTAGTTATATTCACTGAATTATGTGTTATCTTGACTTGAGGAGCTTTTCTTGCTTGGAATTTCAACCCATATTAGACCTGGAGTCTTGTCCTTGGCACAGGGTTGCCAGTCACTGCCATATACTTCACTTAAGAACTAATTCACCTTTGGCTTGGTTAACTTGGACAGAGGTTGATTCCATTGTTGGCCTGATACTTCTTTTTGGTTGTAACAGGCTGGGTAGGTTATCCAAAAATTAGACCCATTGGTTATCAACATCACTGTCAATGTGAAACCCTCAATTATCAATGTTGCTTGATGTTTTTTAGGTAACAATCATCGGCTATGCATAAGGGTCAGTTCTCAAACATTCCCCATTATGCATTCTGCACTTTGGGGTGTGGTCTTTTGTTTGGACTTCCGTCCTTTCCTTTTTCTTCTCTTGTTCCCTTGCTGGGTGTTTTTCCTTTGTTTATTTATGAGAAATTATGTGGTAGGTAAAGCCCGAGGTTGTTGGGCTTTGCCTTTTGTAGAGACCACAGCTGCACTGCAGTGTGGCAGAGAATGTCTTGCTTCTTTTTCTGGTAGGCACTCCAATCTTTCCATCTGAAGGTGTTTGTGATCCTCCAAGGCTTTTTTCGGTCTTCCACTTTTTTATTTCTTACAATCTTCCCCTGGCAGATGAAAAACTCTTCCATGCTTACACTGACCACACATGCTTACTTCCACACATCCCATTCAGTTGCTCCAATGTTGTTGATTCATCATCCACAAGCATTTTTAGATAATTGTTTACAACTGAATGTGATCTAACTTCTTTCCCTTTCTTCTAACACCTGTATTTAGTATGACCCATCCTTGTACAGTAACCACATTTGAGCCCACAATTTTCTGTCTTATATGCAAGATCACATTTATTACATTTAGTTTTTTCGTGTGCTCCAAAGTCAACACCTACAATTATTGTTGTTACCATATTCACAACACATAACATAAAAATAGCCTAATTGGTACACCACATCTAAACCAAAGTTTTACTCCCTTGCAAAACATAGGAATCCAAGTACTAACCAAAAAAACCTCAACAAACTCTTTGCATAACAAATCCTTGCATAACAAGAACTTAGAAACACAATAGAACACAACAAAGCTACGGTGTGTTTCAAAATCTAGAAAATTGGATTCTGATCAAACATTGTCACACTTATTTTGAACACCAAAAAGATGGAATTTCGTTCACACTGGAAATTGGTTCTAGGCTTACTTACCCCAAATTACCTACAGTAACTAGGATAAAAATCTATAATTACAATAAAATTCCTAATAGTTGTCGTGCGCTCCAAGGTCAATGCCTAAAACTATTGTTATCACCATCCTCACAACACATAACATAAAAATACCCTATTTAATACACCACATCCAAACTGCCCCCCTATTTGGGGTAGAGGTCCCCTAAAGCTAAATAACATTATAAAACTACCGCCACTAATCCACCAGGGTGAATCCTTCAATTCCAAGATAAAAGGATCATTAAGCAAGGTGGAAATGTGTGCCCCATTGTTAGTTGCCTATATGGAATCCTTCAAATCCTCAACCAAACGTGAGACATCCTAGGGAAAAATCTTAGATTAATATTATTATGTAAATGTGGGAACCTTGTCTACTAGGTGCACTGAAGGAAAAACCATTTGCCAATCAGTACTTGGTCTAAGGGCGGTGTTAAACATGTCATGTGCCATCCTCTTGAACATTGGTCACAAACCACCATAGTGGTAGCTCTTGTGGACTACTCACACAACATACTTCGTAAACCAACAAGTATAATGGCCAAGGAAGGGTCAATTTGGCCATCCACATTGGGGATATGACATGGCACACAATTATACATATGGTCCTTCCACGTCTAACCATCTCATCCTTCCAACAATAATATTTTAAAAAGTAGGAGCTTCTGAACATGTAAAATCATATGACTTGTAATCACATTGATTCATTACAAGGAATTTGCAAATATATGATTGGATTTAAGACTCAAAAATGTAGTTGCATTATTTATATATTTTTAAATATTTATTATTTAAATAATAAAATAATATTATTATATATTTATATTATTGTTAATTTCATTATATTCAATCTATACCATGTTGGCATGTGTCATTACATAGGCTAGGCTTTAAAAGCTAATTTAGGTTGCTAGGTAGGCACTTATTGTGCATACTTAAGGTCACCTAATAAGCACCCAACTTTTGTTGCCTATGTAAGTAAGAAATATATGGTTAACATTTCAATGTTGATCACAACCCATGCCATTCATGAGGATTGATCCTTGAACCCTAAGGATGAAAATCAACTCCTTTACCACAAAGCCACCCCACTTGTGGAAAAAAATATAACATGCATTTTATTTAACTTGTTTGATTTCAAACATTGCACAAAACATCATTTTTGAACTTTGATATCTTATTACGATTTTGTCCAAATGATAAATTTTAAACTTAAAGTTTTTCAATAATGTACACAAGCATATTTTTTCCTTTTAAAAATATAAATCAATTTGAAAAGAAAAATATTTGAATTTCATTATTCAATACAATTTCAAAGACCATTTTGTGGAATAAATAAATTCAATCACATGATTTATAAATGGATAATATAATAAAAAATACATGAATAAATCTCATATCTTAAACCTTCATTTAATTCTAAAAATTATATTATACAATATTTCTTTTGGTATATCATAATTTTTCCAATAGAATTTAATTAAAATGTCTGATATATAATTTATTCATATGTGATATTTACAAATGAATCATAAATAATAATAATAATAATAATAATATTTATTTTATTTTATGAAATATATTTCTGATATAAAAGATTAATCTATATAATCAATTTTAATTTCTAAATATTGATTAATGCCATATAATTAAATGAATTTATGGAATTATAAATTTTATTACTTTTACAAATTTGAAGTGGCGTTTTGGGATTCCTTTTTTAGCAAAACATGGGATTATGTTGTAATTTGGATTCATGTTTTGAGTAATAAAGAGAAACACAGACTTCTATATTGAATTTTATTTTCAATTTTTGTGTGAATTTTTTATAATGTTAGATTATGATGAAATGAATTGTAATATTCTTTTTGGAGTTTTTTATAATGTATTTCGAAGTGTAGATTTTGGTTATATGCAACAAACATGAATCTGATGTTGGAATGAATTGTAGTGTTAAGTTTGTTTAGATTTAAAACATAATAGTGAACATAGGCATGTAAAATGAAAATTTGTTGTGACAATAGTGTGAAACATTTTTCAAGAATTTAAAATTCACGTCTACTAACCAATTCATTTTTTTTCCCCATTTGATTACATGTGCATTTGTGACAAAAATTTATAGTTGCAAATCAAATTGAAAAGATGCCACATGGTATTGAATGGTCCTTAAATCGCCTTCGCAAAAACAACTATAATTTCATTTATTTTAGGATGCCATTAAAAATGGATGATATAACTATATTTTTCATTTTCATTTTCATCCAAATCGACATTAGGCATAAGTATAAGTTGCGTATGCAACTGCAAACCACTTTATTGTTGTTTATGCGACTATTAATCATTTTTGCCAAATGCCACAAAAGACAGTTTTATCTAAAATTCGCAAAATGGGTTGATTTGGACAAAAGTCATAAATGCATGGGTTGGAATGGATAGGGTTCCTTGTAGTGAATGTGGTGGGTGCTATCTATTATAGGTAAACATAATCTCCTGGTTCAAAATCATAAACTTGAAGTTGATAACCTCTTCAAATTGTGGCATATTGAAAATTATCCTAGTGTTGAGCAATTGCCAAATTTTCCATAGCCATAGAGGCATCACCCACCTAAACAAAGCAACCCACTATTCACATGCCTAAACTCACACGTATTACAAGATCATCAAAACTAATTATAGTCATAGCATCATGTTGAATAGAGGTTAGATCCCGACCAAATAAGAAAAAATACAATGAAAAAAATGCCAACGAGGCCTGTTAATTGAACTTATATCCCATGGCCAACATGGTAACTGGAAGTCCCAATTTCGAGTGTGGCCTTTTGAAGGCCATATTTCTATAATATTCACTTCATCATCTACACCATTCGTTCAGCCAACCCGTTTGCCTCATGATGATTTCGTGTAATAATTTGATGATTTATCAATGCCTTTTCATACAAATTTTGAAAATCCCCTTGGAATTCCGTACCTTAGTTGATGAGAACCTTGATTGGAACACCAAACTTGTTGAACATTTTGTTTAGAAATGCATATGTAGCTCCCTCACCATTATGATTTGGTAAAGGCACCAACCTTAACCACTTGGAAAAATGTTCGATCATAACCAAAACATAATGGTAATGTCAAGGTGTCAAAATTCAATGGGCCAACAAAATCCAAGCTCCATTAATAACCTAACCCCATAATCGATAAGGGTTATAGTTGGGGTGTTCAATGATGTTCATACTCAATCACATACCACACACCGAAAAACAAACTACTAAACCTATAGTTGCATCCCACACCACCAATATTATACCTAAAAAAAATTGTAAGTTCATTGAACCCCAAAATGGCCCAACTCCTCATGAGCATACCATACAAGGCCTTCACATTACTATGGGCGTGGTACTACTTGTACTTGCCCATATGTCGACATTCATAATAAAGAATTACCTTCCCATTGGTATTGTTTCACCTTGTGGACAACTTGATCCCACTCTTTAGGTGTCAATCCCACCAGAATTTCACAGGTTTATAAATATGCAATAATAGATAAATCTAGATGGATGTCCAAGGCACTATAGCTTTCTGGTTCATCATCATCATTATGGGATTCCCACCACTTGTGTTGCCTTGGGGTACATCCCTAGACTACCCCAACAAAGTACATAGGTATGTAAAAACATGCCATCTTGACACAACCTCCAAATTCACCTTTCCATGCCAATTGGCAACTATGGTATCTTTCTCACTAAAACTTGGGTTTTGATTCAACCCATCGACATCTCAATTAAGCCTACCAACCTTGTGAACAATATCAAAATCATACTTTTGTAGGATGAGCACCCACTTGGCCAACTTGCCTATGAGTTGATTTGATTCCATCAAAAACTTTAGGGGTTGGTGAGTAGTAACCAAAGTAAATGGGCTACCATATAGATAACATTGAAAGATAAAATCACCCAAATAACAGTGAAGCACTCCCCTTCAAGTGAACTGTACTTCGCCTTTATCTTGTTGTTAGACTAATTGGCATATGCCACCACAAACTCCCAACCATCATCATCTATTGGATAAATGTGTTCCTAGCCCTAAGGTATTCCAATTAGTATGCAACTAAAAATGACGTTCTCAAATGGGTCACCTTTAGATGGGGACCAAAGAAAGTTGGGCCTTCAATTCTTCAAATGCCTACTCTTGCTCCTCACCCCAAACATATTCCTAGTTTATTTGTGTTACCTTAGTTTAAGGTTTAATCATGCTGCTAAATCCTCTAACAAATCTTTGATAACAACTACACAAGCCTAAAAATATTTATAACTAGTTGACATTTGTCAACTGGAGTACTTGTGAAATGGCTTCAACCTTGACCTTTTGTACCCCCAATCCACTTGGATAAATCATGTGACCTAGGTATTCCACTTGTGTCTAGAAAAACTGACATTTGCTTGGATGAAGCTTAAGGTTATGATCTTTAAGTCTTCCGAATACTTCTTACAGATGATGCTCATGATGCTCTGATGTCAAGTTAAAAATGATAATGTCAACAATGTAGCATTGGGCAAAACCAAATCTTAACAACACCCAATTGATCACCTTTTGAAATTTTGTAAGGGCATTTTTCAAACCAAATGGCAAAAACCACCATTAGTATAAACAATCCTTCCCATAAAGATTGATTCTCCAAAATACCATTTTGACCTTGTCACCTTCCCTCAATGGCAATTGATGGTAACTAGATCTTAAGTCCGAAGTATTAAAAACCTTGATTTGACCAAGGGCAATAAAGATCTCCTTTAATAAGGGCATGGCATACTTGTCCAACATTTTGGATGAGTTGGCATCCCATATCATGTTTGGACCGCCATCTCGAAATGTGTGAGTACATGGAAAACTCAAAAAAGTAAATAATGTTACCTAAGGTAGGGTAACCTTATTGACCATAACCAAAGGTGGTTGGTCATCATGTTAAATGGCAAAAGAATGCCATCTTGGATTCAAAATATCATCCACTAGGCATGTGGGTGACCTCATAATTAGTCGATATGCCTTTTGAAATACCTTGGGCAAAGCCAGGTTAGTCCATAACCACCAAAAATGATGTGCACATGAATTGATTATTGTAGCATCCACATGCACGGGCTCCACAATCCAAGCTTTAATTTGTTGCCATGTTGCCAATATAGTTAGTTGAAAATCCCCCAAAGGTGGGATATTCTCCAACACATATGCACATGATTATATTTGAGATGTCGCAACCCTAGCCTTGGGCTTGTGACCAAGGCAAGGGCTTGCAAAGGTGCCGGTCAAGAGTGAACCCTGGGAGTCACATTTCATCCCCACATGGGTTTAGGAAAGTGCGAAGGAATGAACCTCACATTCCCAAGTGAATTCCCATTTTGGAAGTTAAAGTTCCAATGGACTTCCGAATCTTCAAAGGGCAATTGTAAGGGTCAAAATTCATTGGATTAAATTTTTTTTATATCCTTGGAAAACTCTTCGAACTTAAATGTCTAAATGTGCTTGCATGATCCATTTGGGCACTTAAAACATAAGTTATGGCCAAAAGAAGGGTCGAAAATTGTTAATTTGAATCCTGACGATTAAAACTCGAGAATTTCCTTAATTTTCTTGCATGCAGGTGGCGTGCCACAATTTGTAGGAAAAATCTCAACTAGGGATACAATTTTGCTTGAGACTTCACCTCAATTAGAGGTTTGCATATAAAGTTATGAGCTTCTAAAGTCATGGAAATACAAGTTTAAGGAATTTTGAGACTCTAATTTGGGATGTCCTGAGACAAAATGAATTTTGGGTGTAAGTCTTATGGCTACGCATAAATAACATTATAAGGAGGAAGGTGGTGGCTTCCCCCAAGTCCAGGCTATGGTGAGTCTTGTGAGCCCGTGCTTATTTGTGGTTCATCCGTGCACCAAAAGTGTTCCAACTATGCACTAACCAACTTGTTGTTTGGTTTATGTAGGTCCATGTGAATAATTGACTTGCTTGTCACTATTTTTAGTCCCTATCCTGAAGCTCTAGCACGCCCTTCTACTTTCGAAGTGCCACGAACCAGGAAGTGTACCCTTATTTTTCATTCTTCCACTATGTTCACCTTGAATTCACATTTGAGTTTATTAAGGATATTGGGAGTGCGTCAAACATGAAGTTTGACAAATGTTGCCTTAGTACTCAACTTAGTAATTCAAGCACACATTTGGAGGTCCCATATTGTTGGGTATTCTCTTCCTTCATCCAAAACATTTAACACCCCCATCACAATGCTCACTCACACATGTTCCTTTGCCAATGGGTTGCCCATGAAATCCCTATATCTTTCATCATTCCTTTGATCATTGACCTATGTCTATAAAAATACCCAACTTTTTTCTAAGAGGTCAATTTTGTAGTAGACAAAACAAGAGCAACCTCCTAGAAAGACAAACAAAACCTACTTATTTCGAGCATTCATCCCTTCATCACAAGTGCAAAGTGTCTCAACAATTCTAAATGCAAATTCTACCACCAAAATCCACACAAAACTAGCCATTATATTTAGCTTCAAATCCCATGTCTATTTTGTAGTTGCATTGCCTCCCACACTACATAACTCGCACCATTTGCCTCCACTCAAGAATCAAACAAGAAACATTATACTAATCCCTAAACTTTTGCACAAATTTGAAAACAAGCTTATCATCACATCAAGCCTTCCTTGAAGAAACCTTTTTGTGAATAACAAAACAACAAAACAAAAGATCGTTTTCAGCACCATGACTCTGACAGAGACCAATCTATTCACATAGTAACCCTATGAACTTCCCATGCATCCGTTTCTGTTACAGGGCAATTGGAATCTCCTAATGGATAGTGAGGACTACCCCCTTCTACCGCCTTTGGAGAAATGTTCAGAACTCTGTGGGACGCTACACAGCCCCTAATGACCTCTATTTGGCGCTGCTTTCGCTCTGACCGTGCAGCGCTGTGGAGAACTGCGTCGTTCTGCGGCAGGGCTTTTAAATTTTTTCTCTTTTTGACTTTGTATCTGCAATAAATTAGAAAAATAAATTTCCCTCCTGGTGCCTGATGATATGTCAGTGGTTAGTACCACATTTCCTGCATGGGAGGTTCCTGCGCCTGTAATGCGAAACGTTGGCCCCAGAACATTGTACTGAAAGTTTTAAGAACTGAAAAGCATTGTAAACCGGGTTGCATGGTGTCCTGCAGAACTGTGCAAGGCCGAAAAAGGTGTGCAAAAAGACAAGCGGAAACCAAAGCTGGACAGAACTCGTTAGGGGGTGTTTAGCGCCCCGCCAGAACTCCTGCTACATTCCAAATGGTGGTTGCCCATATCAGGCCTGCTTTGTTATCTTCTTCTAACCCTGGATATAACTTATAAGTGAGGGATTGAAACCAGGAACAAAAAGTCCAAATCAGCCTGTTTGTCATTGCTGATCTGTTTCTGGGTTTCCAAGCCCCCACTATGTAGCAAGAATGTAGAAATTGAGTGAACTAGTGTTTATTAGCAAGGCTGAGAAAATTGAAGGATATTGTAAAAGCTCCATGATTTATAAATGCAATTAAAAAAAAATCATTGCTTTGTTTAGGTGAAATTGTGATTATATGTAACTGAAAAACAGAGAAGAAAAGAATGCTTTTAAGGACGAAGGCTCTTCATATCATTTTGTTGAGAAAAGTGTTTAACAAGAGCTAAACGTACGATGAGCACCAACTGGCAGCATGGTTTCTGCTCTCTTTTCCAGCTCTCCCAGACCCACCCAAGCTTGGATATCCATAATTGGTTTGAGAATCCCATATCCCCCTTTGCTCTCAAAAAATGGAAAATTTCACTTTTCCACATGGAAGGTGGAATGAACAGTTCTTCATAAGGGAAAAGAATGAACAAGGATGCATCTGAGAAAATGGAAACTACAATATGTACTGCTCAGTGCTTTTCAGTTGTGTTTCTGATTTATCTCTCAATTACTTTCATCGATAAAAACTTTTAGAAGAAGCCAGAACAGAAAAAAGAAGAAGAGAAAATTGGTCAAGTTTTTGGCCATTCATTAAAAGAAATCTAGTCCTTTTTTCAAAGCTTTTGTGCACTTTGCTTATTTCATGGTAGATATTCATGCCATGCCGTGTTAAACATCATATAATAATATAACTGAAGAGAAGACAAAAAAAATTCTAAGAAGAAGGAAACAATTTCATTTGGATGTAATGAATGACCAACAAGGACACCAACTAGAAAAATGAAACTATAATATTCATAAGGAAAAGATGACAAAGTTACTGACCCAAAAAAAGGAAAGTACAATGAGTAAGAGCTCTTTAGTATTTCTTTTGAAAAGAATAGGAGCTTTGTTCCAATTAGTACAGGAGTGGCCTCCTACTCAATATGTTGTTTACATGTGATGTACGTAGTACGTCTTGTCAAAAAAAGAAAATGATCCTGATCATGTATGATGTTGGTGCTTTTAAGGTATATATGCAACTCCTTTACTTGGAAATGCCCTAGAGTATATAAGTATACAAGTTACTTTTGTAATGCAGTGTTGAGCTATCTGCTCTTGTTTTTTTTATTGCATGCAAGGGGGGACAATTTGAAGTATACCTTTTGAAGTCAACCCATTTCTTCTAAACATTGAAATCTTTAGGTATCAAGTGCCAATGCACATTGTTTAGCATATGTCAAAAAATTCATATGACTAAAGATTAAATGCACCATTGAGAACATTTATAACTACAGGGCAAACTCAGGTTAGCACCAATCTGCTGCTAAACTGAGTTTCATACCTTGTGAAGAAGTCTAGTGTAATTTTTGTCCTGTTTTTAAAATCTTATCTCGTTGATGAGACTTTACAGATTCAGACCAAACTTCGGGTTTAGGCGCCATCTTTTCCTGACTTTATGGATTAACTTTATTGTCATCTTGACAACTTTCAGAATTTCAACTACACCTTTCATGTTTTTGGGAGGTATCAAAATATCAAAAACAAATTCAAAGTACAATCACATCATGTCAAGTTCTTTTGGAAAATTCAACCTGCATACATTTGGGAGCATGTGTTCCAACTTTAGAGTTTACTTTAATGTGGGTCGTCATAATTGTTGAAAGCCAAAAAAAACTGGAGATTAGAAGGCCATTTGTGGAACTTGAGAAATTCCACATCTGCCGTACATAAAGTTAAAAATCTACCCCATTTTCAAGGCATTTTAAGAATTATCCATTTAAGTTTGAATATGAGAGTGAATTGCTTATTTTGTAGTACAGAGAATATGAAGGATAACTAATCTCTATCCCTAAAACATCACAAGTCACTGAGTTTGGGAACACTCTTGATGTGTTCCACATCATTGTGGAAACCATTGAACAAGATGGTATGATCTAACTAATAAGGGATATTAACTTAGATGGTTCCAACTTGAAAATGTTTGAACTTCAATGTGTTCACTTTCAAGTATCCCCCAAAATGGGTTGGAAATCAGGACATATGCATGTGCCCATGTGCTCCTGATAAATTAGGATCTGGTGTTAAAGGTGTGTGTGCAAGTTCCCAAATGAGAATTGTTCCGAAAGAAAGAAGACTAAACATAGCCCACATATGTTGAGGCTAAGGAAGTTGAACAAAGAAGAAATGATGATCTAAACAGATTGCCAACAGAGGTCCCCATAACACACTAGATGTTGGAATAAAATTTCCTTTTCGAGTTCCCAAAGTTGTCGGGTACTCTCTACCAGAACCATAGAATCAAACTTTCCCAGTAGAACTGCAAGATATTTTGAACACATCACAATTTCAAACTGCCATTCTAACTGTTTTCGAAATCACTAAACTGCTTCATCATTTCTGGTAATGTGACCTTTAAATCCTACTGCTATCTTTATGTCTGTCCTCCTAGAGCTTATAACATAACAAAAGAACATATATCGAAAAGCTATCAATAGCAGCAGGACATTCTTCCCACACTGTTTTTCTAATGCTCTTCCATTCTAACCTTTCGTTTCTATCACAAAGACAACACACACAATTGACCAAAAAAAATTAGTTATTTAATTTTGTTCACTTATCCACATCTCTACAATTATATATATCTTGTGAATCTCCATGCTCCATAATTCGCATCCTCCAAAAACTAGTAAACACAAACCAACACAAATTAATGGCTCAAAGACAAGTTCATTCAAATTTGCATTTCCCTTTTTGATTCACAAGTACCTCCCAAAGCAGATCCTTCCTCCTAGCCAGTTCTATGTTTTTCCAATTTTGTAATGGAGCAGAGGTGGCAATCATCCATAAGATGATTAAAGAAAATATGGCCACAAGAAAATCAAAGTTTTTAAAAACAGCATCCTTCTATATTAATTTGCTAACCTACTGGAACTGTATAAAAATCTGGTGATTTTCAAAATTTCGAAAAAAATCTGCCAACTAGAATACCTGAAAAACTCCTTTTTGTCATCATAAAAAAAATCACCACAGTTGCGGTATTTTGCCTAAAAAGAGCCCTCCTCTTAGCCTCCATAACAGCAAACAAACCTGTAAGGTACAGTAGTGACTGGCTGCGTGGATGGTGTGGTAATGGTGTTTTTGGGTCAATTTTGTGATGTAGCCAAAGTGTTGCTCATCCATAAGAAAATTGAGCCAAATAGGCTATAAACAAGATATGAAAAGTAAAAAATTTAAGCATTTTTCTATGTTTTTGGCTATGTATTGCAACCAGATATAGAAATCAGTCAAATATTATCAACATTTCCACAATTGTTCAGTTCGTTTTTTTATTTAATTTCACTTTTGGACCAAATTTCACCAATAAAAAAAGGCTAAGTGCATTCTTACATTTGGGAAGGGCAGGTCATGGGGGAAGTGGGGTTTCGGTTGTCCTCAAAAAATTGGACACACTATTGTCTTGTTTCCATGCATCAGACAACGGAACCACCCCTTGCCTTTGCCCTCCCCTCACACAAAACATGTGTGATTGCTAAATGTTTGGTGTAATTTCTCAATAAGTCTAACTCCAAATGTGCAAATATCTGCCCAAAGTGTCAACCAACAATAGCCTGTTGGGTAGTTTCTCAATGAGTATATTTCCAAATTGTGCAAATATCGGCCCGAAGTGTCAATGGTCAACAATAAACAATAGTGTCTTGGACTTTTCCTTGTAAATGTGGAGATTGTGGGGTTTGGGTGGAAAGGAGTAGAAAAAAACCCTCTGGTGTCTTTTCATAGTACATACAAGCCATCCACTGTTGTGGCGAAATAGAATTCTTACTACTGTTATAGTTAGTGTTTGTGTTAGGACAATCCACTCTTGTTATGGTGTCATTCTTATGAAAGCCACAAAAAGGAAAGGTACATTAAAGTGGCCGTTGTGATGCTGTAGCCACCAAAGCACCGCCCCAGCTTTCCCACTTGGAGGCCATCCAGGTGGATGAACCCCAATTTTAGAACCCCTACCACCCTGTTACAATCCCCAGCTACCCTGTTACAACCCCCAGCTACGGGGAGGTTGGCTGGGGAGTAGTAACCCAATGAAGAGAAAAAATGTCATGTCCATGGTGCTGCGTTTGTGGGTGCTGGTTCACTCTGGCCGATTAAATGAAGAGAAGATGTTGAGTGTGAAACTAAGGCAAGGGCTTGCATGTAGTTTCAGGTGCTGATGTTGGCTCTAAGAAATTTCCATAAAGTGGGAGAGGAACGGAAGTGGGGCCAGCTACAATATCTGAGCACCCTTTATATAAAGACCAATGTTTTTCTGGTTCTTGATTTCAGAAGGAACCTTTGGTCCCCCTTCTAACTTAAATTTTAAATTGTTTTTTAGTGGAGCCTCTTGTCTGTAGTTCTGGTTATCGTCAGAAGGAATTTAGATTTAGTCCAATTTAATACTAGGTGCATCTCTATTTCATCACACATAATTCATTTATTTATTTTCATGTAATATTATTTTGTTCAATTAATATAAATAGTTCAAAATAGAGATTATGAAATATAAATTATGTAAAACCAATCAAATGTAATAACTTGCACAAAATGTAGCATCAAGTTCATTTTTAAAAAATCTTTCAAAAAACATGAACCTATTTTAAATGAGACAACGCTATCAGTTGAGGTTTAAATTCAATTTTGAAAAGAGATCAATTGCTTGGTTGGGTTCTAATAACAGTTCTAACAAGAATGAGAATCTCTGGCACAAAACAGTCTGTTTTTTGTTAAAAGAAAATCGCCAAAAGGTGACACCAATCCAAATTTCTAGGCGAAAATCTCGTGTTTTTCCAGAAACTAATCACCAAATTTCGCCCAATTTAATTTTTTGGGGGGAGATTGGTGCCATGGGTCGGTCCATAGGCAGGCTACACATTTAACAGTCATGTATGTACAAAACTGTGGCGAGTTTAGTGCAAATCTGCCTGTCAAGGCTAGTCACTGTTGCTACACTACAAAATTAAATAAAAACCGATTGAAAGACCTTGAAACATCGACTTTAATCTGTCTAAATCTCAAAAACTGCCAACATTGGTAAAGACATATCTTAAATTTTAAGGCTATTTTGGGTTTGGGGGGGGGTGGGCTTAAAGTGAAAATTTCAAGAAATTACACTCTTGCCCCACCTGTTAAGAATTTGACCCGGAATTCCTATTCCCTTCCTCAAAAGGTCTTGTTGCTTTTCCTTTTCTTTTCCTGGTCACTGCATCCCTTCTCTTATGGCTCTTGTGTAAAATCTTTGGTGCACAAGCCACTTGACTCCCACACCTCTGAAGCCTGTTCACTTCTGCATTCAAATGGCCTCCATTGCCATGGCTTTCTATCTTGACCAGAAACGAGCAGCTGCAAATATCTAGGCTCACTGAATGAAATAAATTTTGGGCCAGGTCTTCACGCTTGGAGGAGGGCTGTATGGAACTAGGGGGACCGCCTCATCTCCTGGCTTCAATTGGTCCCTTATTGCTGTTCAAGTTAAACAGCATTCAAAGATATTGATGAGCCGAGTGATTGTCACATGACTCTTTTGGCATGTATTCTATTTCCAGTCTCTATTTCCCATTTGCCACAGTTGTGAGGAAAAGATTGGTGCGCATTTTCTTAGACCTAGCCACTTGTTAATTGTGAGCCTGTTACACATTTTAAGTATTTTGGATATTATAATAAAAACTTTGCAACTTATCTGAAGAACAAGGCATCAGAAACATGCTGGCCCTGCCAATAGCTAAGATGTTGTACATCTACCTACTGTGTCCACACTCTGAACACCAAAAAAATTCGTTCCAATCTAAACAGTCTAAATACTTTCACCAGAATCCGGTTCATCTAATGTGAAACCGGTTGTAAAAGATAAAACTTCCAAAAGTTGGGTTCAATGTGCTAAACTCTGTCCTGTGGGGCAGGGCCCAATAAAGTGTTAACCGTTGTACTTGGCGTTTTAGGATTGTGTGCAGTACTTCGTTTTGGAACAAAAGCTTCTTTTTTTCATTCCTTTATTCCCAGGGAAAGGGAAGGAAAAAAGGGGTTTCTTGCTGTTGTCAACAATGAAGACTTTCATTGAGGTAGCACCTTGCTGGCGATGCCAAAATTTTCAAAAAACTGTTTTTCTTGAAGTAAATTTTTTTGTGAAGGAAACTGAAGAATCTTTTGAAATGTTCTTTTTCAAAACTTGAAATGTTCAAAATTAATTGTTTAATCAACAGACATTTGCCAAATCCCCCAAGGTATAAGAGCCAAGGTACTATGGTAGTTTGCAGAAGGACAAATTCTCTCTTGATAACTATTGGCAACTCACATATTCTCTCTGGTGGAAATGGTCTTTAGAAGTGCATGACAGATGTAGATTCCTGATGCCTGGAACACTACACACAGTGACAACAAGCTAGATGAGGCTTCATAAAATCCAGTTTCCAGACCCAAAAATCCAAGAATAGATCTCAATTAGAGTGACCATTTTGGGCATCAGCATGTCTACAACCTCTGAAATGCTAATGTGGTCATAGTTTGCTCGCCATAGTGAACCAACAGCCACCAGGATGTCTACCAATGAAGGGGAGTCACTTATGATTCAGTATAGGATAACACTCTAGGGCTTGGGCATTCCCAAAATAATGGTCCCCCAAGGCTGGAGGCTGAGGGCCTGTGATTTCCAGAATGCCCTCAACCCAAAGGGCATTACAAGGTGTAAAACTCAATGCTTGTTCACTTAAAAAAGAAAATTATCATGATACCCAGCGATGGTGTCCGAGCACTTAAAGTAGGGTTTGCTCATCATTTTTGCAGGCGGGCATCACTGTTTATGGGTCCAAAGAGTGGATGGAGCCTGTCTTGACACATTTGTTGCATTAAAAATTGGCAAAAATGGATTAGAGGCAAGAAAGTTATTGTCCCTTGACATTAGGGGGACGGGTCATTTTTACAAAAAAAATCTCGAACAAACAGCTCATAGCCTATTTCCAAACCTCTAAAAAAATCCTAAAATATTACTCCTTGGCCTTTAGAGTTACAAGATGATATTTAGAGCTTAAGATGGCAATTTCAGAGCAATTCAAATTGCTTGATTTGAACAAAAAATGAGAGCAGGAGGAGACAAATGAAAAATAACTCCTTTTGCAATTCAACAAAACATATTTTCTTTACTGCTCTTTTTTGAGTGCTCTTTTGGCTTTCCATTTCAAAGGTGATTTGTATAGCTTGAAAAGGCGCTCCTGTAATATTTTAAATCATTCAAAATGGAGAAGAATTGAGAAAATCTGCCAAAGTGTCCGGTGATAGGCATATCGACCCTACAACATTCAAAACAAGTTTAGCAAGCATTTCAAGAAGTGAAACACTGACCTTGGTGGGCAATTTGCTTTTGGAAATGCCCACTTGTGCATTCTCGTGGACAAGGCTGCATTAACACTGCCAATTACAGTGTTTTATGTTGTGAATGAATCTTGACTGATTTGATGACTGGTTTCACCTCGGGAACCTTGGAAAGGACACCATCCATTGGGTCCTTGGGTGAACCAGCATGCACATTGGTACCATGGTGAAAGTCCCAAAATTCAATTGAATTATTTTTAAATGTTAGAAAAATCAGGTCACCAAATTCAAATATAAGATTTGTTTGAGTTTCTCTTCTCACTGGAAATGGAACGTAACTTCAAACAACACAAGGGGTGTGTCACACTGTGGGCTCACCATTTACATTAAAATGTATCTTAAGGCAAAAGAAGAATTATGAGAATTCAAATATTTCACCATGCAAAAATATAATCTTCAAAATTAAAAATCTTTAAAAGAAACCAAAATCCTTCAAATATCATAACTCTGTAACCATCCTCAAGTTTCAACACGTCAAAATATCATCTTTCAAAAATACTCATATAAAAATAAACCTACTACCTAGGAGCCAAAATCCATTAAGTAATTGTACTCTATAATGAATCTAAACATAATATCCTTACATTGGTAGGCAAGGCCAAAAATGATATAGTTTACTTGGCATTGTGTTTCTCAACCAATTTCATATGCCATAAGCATTGATGTTAACATTTTTTATGATGAAATATTATGCCATTAGTTATTTGGTTACTTAGTAAAAGACATGTAAATTTTTGTTGTATTGTGATGTTTGATGACTTTTGATTTATTTAATATAGATTTAAAAACATACATTAATTTTCATTGGAAAACATTAGTCTAAATCACTTGTTGAAATTAATAGTAATCTTCTATGATCAATTTAGGGTAATCCATGAGGATTTAAAGTATATGGGCATATCACAATTCATCACCCTAATAAGGGTGATTCATTCACATTGGAGAATAAAATAAATACCCTTAGTTTATATGGGGGTATTAGCCCAAGCCGAAAATGGTGACAAATAGTTTTGGAAAGGGAAATTTCATGTAGCCAATGATGACACACTCCTAACTCCTTGAAGGACCTAAATGTGAGTCCAAGTGAAAGACAGCGGAAGAGGGAGGACTTGGGACACGCTCTCCAGTTCACAACATTTTGAAGGGTAGAAGGGTGTGTTGGAATTCCGAGATGGGACTAGGAAGAGTTAACAAGCTTACTCACTCACACAGACCTACACACAACCCACACAAAGTGGTTAGTGCATAGTTGGAACACCTTTGGTGCTAGGACGAACCCCAAGCAACACGAACACACAAGACTCACTACGACCTGGACTTGGGGGAAGCCGCCACCTTCCCCCTTATAGTATATTCTGGATCTCTCCACGGGGCCCACATCCAAATGGCTTTTCTCTCCTAGGACTTTCGAGTGGAAGTCCCAAAATTGTGCCAATCGAGATTCCTGTGACTTTGGAACCCCATAACTTTGCGAGCAAACCTCGAATCGAAGTGCGATCTAAAACAAAGTTGTAGCCCTTGTCAAGGGCTTTCCAATGATATGTGGCACATCATCTGCAGCCAAGTAAATCGAGTCAATTCTCAACTTTTTCTGGTCAGGAGTCAAATTGGCAATTTGACTCCCGACCTTTCTTTTGGCCATAACTTGTGTTTCAGATGTCCAAATGAGCAATGCGAGCTCATTTTAAACATATGCGTTTTAAAAGATTTCCCATGATATAAAGAACGCCACAAGCCATTGAGTTTTGACCCCTCAAATCCCTCTCTGAAGTTTCAGGAATCCATAGGGACTCCATCTCCCAAAGTGAGAGTTGCTTTGGGAGTGTGAAGGTTCACTCCTTCACACTTTCCTACATTCTCGGGAGTATTTTATGTGGTTCCCAGGCTTCCTCTTGGCCCACACCTTTGTAACCCTTTTGCTTTGGTCATGAACCCAAAGCTAGGGTTGCGACAAATGGGAAGTCTAAGCATGCACTCAATGCACTTTGATTTTTTTTCTTTTAAGTTTTGGGTCGGGGGCGGGGGGGGCAAGGGAAAAGAGCCAAATACTCCCTAAACCCAAAGTACTTAGCTTTCAACGTAGCCTCGCACCTTTTTTAAATGGGTCGGATGTATGTGGGTTGTCGTAAAAGCCATTCTTAGTAACGGTTGAATAGCCCCTAATAATAATGCATGGGCCGTTATAGGATAAGGCGTCGTATCTGCCGACAATTGAACTGGAGGTAAAAAACTAACCACCTTTAAGGGCTAATTCTTGAGTAGCCATTGTTTCATAGATTTAACCCAGCATTTTTTCCCCTCAGTAAACATTACAAGTTCGATTTCCCATGCTTTTCCCAAGATGCGATCTTTAGTGAGCATGCTCACATGGTTATAGTATAACAACAGTTGTCCCCATGTAAAGTGTTCAAAGTGGAATTTGCCAAATTCTGCCAACATAATGGAAATGTTGGTTGTTTTTCGCACCTCAAGCAAGGATTTGAAGAATCTTCGGTACACTATCTTAATAGCTTCTATTTTTTTGGAGTCCACCCAAGGCTCACAAGCATAGCTTGCTATGGAATGCACCAGCATGTTGAAGAAGTCACGGCGTATCTTAACATCCATAATACGTAGTTCCGCACATTGGTAGTTCAATGCGAAAAGCGAGTGCTTATTAGCAATTGCTAGACGCTCCACTGCAATATCCAGGTTTGAAGTGGTTTCGAATAGGATGCCCAAATATTTGAAGGTCTACACACACTCAATAGTGTCACCTTCAAACAAAAACTTTCGGCACAAGTTAACAAAATTGAACACCATGATTTTTGTTTTTTTCACATTCACCCTAAGCCCACGATCAGCACAAAATTGTTGGAATGTGTCTAATTGTTGTTGTAGTCTCACTTTTGACTACAACATTAGGTCAAGGTCATCTATAAAAAACAACAACCATACGTGCAAATATGCTAAAGCTGGTGCATCACATTCTCTACTATCCAAGCACCCTTTTAGGGCATCCAAATATAGCCTAAATAACAAGTGGTTGAAAAGACAACCTTGTTTCACACCTTGTTGGCACTTGAAGTTGAAGGTGACACCTTTGCTTGGGTAGTTGATGCATAAGGTATCCTTGGCATACATTGCTTACAAACATCGGAAGAAACATCCCCTCACCTTGAGGGTAGCCAACACCTACCACAACTTTTCACATGGCATGATATCAAATGCCTTTTTGAAGTCCAGAAAGCAACACTAGAATGGCTTATTTTTTGCCTTGCTCTCTTCTATCAGAGTCCACTGTATGAAAAGTTAGTTAGTAATGTAGTAATCTTTGCGAAACCTAGCTTGACCCTTGGCACACAACCCATGTTATTCAACCCGCTTGTTCAACCTTTTCTCAAAAATCATAACAAACAATTTTGCTAGGATAGGCCCAACCATTATCCCCCTGTAGTTATCAAATTTGGAAACATCGGCCCCTTTAAAAAGCATGTGGACCACCCCAATGGAAATGATGCGCTCCTAAGTTTTTTGTTAAACCCATTTGAGGGTTCAACTATGTTGAGTTGCAGAAAGTTGGGACTTGGGGGCGGCTCCCGACTTCTAGCACTATAGATGTCGCAACCCCACTTTGGGTGAAGTGGGAGGATGAAACTCCCACTCCCAAAGTTGGGGATTTGGAGTCCTCCGGGACTCCTGAATGTTTAGAATTTGACAACAGAGGCCAAAACACCTTGCATTAGAGTGTTCTTAATGTCATTGGAAACCTTTTGAAGTGTAGATGTCCAAAATGCCCTCACATTGGTCATTTGGACATTTGTAGCCCAAGTTATGGGCAAAAGAACAGCCGGGAGTCAAACTGGCAGTTTCACTCCTGACCACTAAAAGTCAAGAATCGTCCTCTTCCCGACATCCGAATTAAAAGTGCGACATGGCGTTGGAAAGCTCTTAAAGAGAGCTATAACTTTGGTTAAGACCTCGTTGCAATCCGACTCTGAAATCGGGAGTTATGAGCTCCCAAAGTCCTGGGACTCTAACCGGGACATTTTCGGGACAATTTCGGGACTCCAACTTGGGAGTCCCGGGAAAAAGAGCCATTGGGATGTAGTTCGTGTGGAGTGGCACAAAGAATACTATATGGGGGAAGGTGGTGGCTTCCCTTGAGTCCGAGCCGTGGTGAATCTTATGTGTCAAAGTGCTCGTGACTTGTCCCAACACCCACGGGTGTTCCTGAATGTGCACTAACCCCCGTGTAGTTGGTTTTGGATGCAAATTCAAGCTTGATCTTCTAGTCCCTCTTCTTAGTCTAATCCGAGGACTTCTAGCATGCCCCTCTACCCCTCTACAGTGCTGGAAGTCGGGAGCGCCCTCCAAGTCCCAACTTTCCGCAACTTTACATAGTTGAACCCTCTAGTGAGTTCAACAAGGGAGTTAGGAGTGCGTCAATAGAGGGGTAAAGGGGCGTGCTAGAAGTCCCGGGATTAGACTAGGAAGAGGGACTAGATTATTAAGCTTGAATCTGCATCCAAAACCAACCACATGGGGATTAGTTCACATTCGAGAACACCCCTAGGTGTTGGGACAAGCCACGAGCACTTTGACACATAAGACTCACCACGGCCCGGATTCGAGAGAAGCCACCACCTTCTCCCATATAATATTCTCTACGCCACTCTGTGGAGGCTACATCCAAATGGCTCTTTTTCCCAGGGCTCTCAAGTTGGAATCCCGAAATTGTCCCGAAACTGTCCCGATTAGAGTCTTGGGACTTTGGGAGCTCATAACTCCCAATTTCCAAGTCTGCTCAAGGCAAGGTCTAGACCAAAGTTATAGCTCTCTTTGAAAGCTTTCCAACGCCATGTTGCACTCTCGATTTGGATGTTGGGAAGAGGTTGATTCCTGACTTTCAGTGGTTGGGAGTCAAACTAGCACTTTGACTCCCAGCCCTTCTTTTGCCCATAACTTGGATTGTAGATGTCCAAATGACCAATGCGAGGCCATTTTAGACATCTACACTTCAAGACCTTTCCAATGACATCAAGAACACCCCAATGAAAAGTGTTTTGGCCTCTACTATCGAATTCTAAACATTCGGGAATCCCGGAGGACTTCAAATCCCCAACTTTAGGAGAGGGATTTTCATCCTCCCACTTAGCCCAAAGTGGGGTTGCGATAGGAAAAGGCTTCTGGAAAGCCTTTCATTAAAAAATAATTGAACGTTGTCAATAGTGGCATGTGTAGTAATTCTCATGCATCCAAAATGAACTCAACTTTCATACATTCCAAACTAGTAGCCTTGTTCCTTTGTAGTTTTTTCAACATTTGAAGTAGCTCGACAAGTGTTATATCTGTGTTTAAGGTGTGGCTAGGTAGAAGTTCCATCATTTGAGCCAAGTGATTAGTTCACAGCCTTATCGGTGGTGAAGATTAGCTCACTAGCCCCCGAAAGCCTTTTAGAAACGCAGCTGCGTTAATCTTTTCCATAGTGGGTGCCCTTGGCCAGTATTTTCTCCAGAATGAGAACGCATCCACTTTCGTAAACTGTTGTAACCTAGCTTTCGACTTACGACCAAGGCAAAAGGTTGCAAGGTTACGGGCTAAGAGAGGAAGCTAAAGAGTGAAAGAAAATGTGAGGAAATGAACCGTCTCATTCCCAAAGGAGCTCCCACCTTGGGAGTTGAAGTCCCTGTGGATTCTTGAATGTTCAAAGAGCAATTATAAGGGTCAAAACTTAATGGATGAAAGAGTTATTAATACCATTTGAAAGTTATTGAAACGTAAATGTTTAAAATGGGTTCACATGACTCATTTGAACATCTAAAACACAAGTTATGGCCAAAAGAAAGGCTAGGAGTCAAATTGGCACTTTAATTCCTAACCATTAGAAGTCAAGAATCGACTGTATTTCCTTATTTAAAAGTGGCATGCGACATGTCATTGGAAAGCTCTCAATGAAGGCTATAACTTTGCTTGAGACCTCATCTTAATTCAAGGTTTGCCTATACAATTATTGGCCCCCAAAATGGTAGGAATCCTAATTGTGAGAATTTCAAAACTCCCAGAACAAAATGCCATTTGGATGTGGGCCTCATGGAGAGGCATAAAGTACACTATAAAGGGGAAGGTGGTGGCTTCCCTGAAGTCCGGGCTGTGGTAAGTCTTATGAGTCTGAATTGCCCATGGTTCATCTTAGCACCAAAAGTGGTCCAACTATGCACTAACCACCTTGTGTTGGTTTTGCGCAGGTCTGTGTGAGTAATTGATGTTTATCATTTTTCCTAGTCCCATTCCGGAGCTCCAGCACACCCCTCCAAAGTGTTGCAAACCATGGAGCATGCCTTGATATTTTGCTTTTCTGTTGTTTTCAGTTTAGATTCACATTTGAGTCCATTAAGAAGTTGGGAGCACATCATAAGTGCACACATATGTTGAGTTCTTGCAGTTTCCCAAAAACAAAATTTCTTTTTTAATAATTTTTTTAATTTTATTTTCTTGATGTTTAGCAACATGTGAATTGGGGTTGGCTTTCAACTAGAGCTTCAACTCATGTTTTGTTGTATGGCAATCGACATCAAACAAAGGTTTATGGTAGTGTCTTTTTCTGTAGTTCGCTCTCGAAGGCTTATTGCTAAACTGGAATCTATTGCAACACCCACACACTGTTGCAACATGTCAATTAATTCATCTCCCCCAAATGCCCAATTGAAACAACAACCCAGAGATTTTCAAGACTTGCTCTTAGGGTAAGCTAATACACTTCAACTTTTGATTTATCATATTTGAACCTAAGCAAGAATATTTTTGTTTCAACCGTATGTTGTGGCTCAACAAAGTTGTAATCAACCGTAGGTGCAATGGCATGTGGTCAAAGTCTCCGCCCCCATTGCGTTGTAGTGAGTGTCATCTATTATCACCTTGAAGTGTGTAATAGCTTGCCAAACTATAAATGAACCAACAATATAATCGATAGTGCTGTGCCCCCCATTTCCCAAACAAAATGAGTACCTCATAACAGAGGTGGGAACATATGTATCTCTGATTGAAAACAGGCTGACCATAAATTTGAAGGGATACCATGCCTTCCTCTTAAAGATCCTTACAAAAGTTTCACTGATTTTTCACCTTCCAAACATTGTTTTGGTTAGTAGAACAAAATTCCTTAACATGGAATCATTAAGGTAGAACCACCCATCACCCAACATGCACCTATCATCAAACAATTATCAATATTTTGATCATTTCTTGATCAAATTGAACAATTTTCATGTCAACAAACTACAGGGCTACAATTGTTATTTTTAGTGTCAAAAGTAAAGGAGCAACACAGGAAAATGATAAGTGATAGTTTGCTTCAATTCTTTTTGGAAAAATAGCTCATGACTCTCTCTAGTTCCAGCTCATATCTTTCTCATTTTGACGGCATTTTCAATGATTTAAAAGCTAATGGGTGCATCAGCTAGAACTTTTTAAAAATCTTTATATTCCAAAAGAAAAGATGGAATGATCAAAGATTTCAAGCTCAAAATCTTAATTTATTTTAATTCACCCATCGTTAAACACTAAACCTCATTACATCAAACATCCATGTCTTCGCATTCCTTTATTGTATTCAGCAATTTTTACAGCATTGGAGGCACTAAGTGGAGGACTACTAATGTTCTTTGAGTTTCAAAAGCAGAGGAACAATGATTGAGGATTCAACCTTCTTTGAGTTGTTAAGCGTTAACTCACCAGTCTATCTACCTTGAAATTAGAATATCAATAATTTCATTATAAGAACTAAGGGTGCAGAGGCTGCCAACGCTCTGGGTCCCTGAAGGATAAATGACTTATGTCGTGTGAGCCTCATGTGCTACTGGAAGATTTTGGGCAGGTTGGTTGCGGCCTCCACAAGTGCCTTATAGAAATAGAGTTGGAGAGTGAGTTGGTGAGGCAATGCTGGGCATGCTCTTGGCATGCTCTTAGGATTATTTCACCCAACCACTGAGTGGACCGTCATCATCGCCTTGCTCCAGAAAAAAACAGAGCTACGACCTAGAATGGCGCCGGCCTGCATTATTTTATTCCAAGTGAACTGACTTGGCCCTCTTCCATACAAACACATGCTGTTAGCAAGCTGGCTGTCCAGAGCTGCGCCCTTTTATGACGCCGTGACCGCAAAAATGGTGGGGCCTGGTGGAATATGTGAAGGATGTCTTGAATCTTCATATTCTTCTTTTGAATTAAGAAAGGAGATGATGACTGTCTACTTGTTGGCACGTTCGAACAGGCCAAGTGTTCCAGGAGCTAAAATACAAAAAGCTTTTCATCCACTTAGGGCCGTTTCAAAGGCTGGTGTAAATCCTATTCATATATTGAGAAGAGAGATGATGCCAGTCCACTCCTCAATTCGTGTAAATGACGATCCAAAAAATTGGTCCAAGAACTAGAATACATTAAGCTTTCAAGTCCGCTAAACATTTGTTTTCTTAAAATTATCCATTGTAACTCAGCTCTCAAGTAAAATTCCAAAATTATGTCTACACCTGACGAGCCAGGGCGTTGCGAAAGCGCCTACCCTACAACCGACTTGTCACTCATGATAATGGTGTCAGAAATAGATAGATAAGGGAAGGCCCTGCTTCAAATACCCGGCGCCACAAACGACGAGAGCCATAGATAGGGGCATGAAACCCGAGGAAGGTTCCCGCCAAATTCCCTCCCTCCTGTAAATCTCCTGGTGCCCGACGACCCGTCCCGCGCCCCCGGAGCGGAATTCTGGAATTCCCTCGTGAGCCGCGAGACCGCCCCGCAACCCCGCAGCGCAACTCTGCAATTATCCTTGTGTGAGCGGCGAAATCGCCTGGGGCCTGCGGGGGCAGGAAATTGTGCCAGGTCTGGGCCCTAAAATAACCAAATAGAAATTTCTCCGAGGTTTTTAGGCTCCACAAAGCACCTACCTTACCTATTCCTGGATTTTTGAATTCCAAGGTCAGACTCAGAATACTTGCATCCTTTGAAATGATGTTCCTTCAGAATCGTTTGTCATTTTCTTGGCTCATCTTTCTACGCTGCTGCCACTTCTGTTGAACAGCAGACAATTAAGATCTTTAAAGATATCTTAAGAGATTCTTCCGTGTGGAATAATATCATCCTAGAGAAGAGACGGGCAGATTGCGGCTTGTTGTGAAAAATCAATTTAAACTCGTTTGTCGCTTTGGAATTTACTGGTTAATTCCACGGTGCGATACAGATGTAAATTAGTAACTGCATGTACATTATGATATGATATTTCAATGTTCAAATCATCACAGAGATGAGCAGATGGCCCATTCTTTTCTTAACAACAAAGAAGTCAATGCTGTCAGTATTTGGAGTTGAGGCGGTTGCATCGGAGGGTGGTCAGATCACTTTAAGGGGCGCTCGTGCTTCACAAGGAGGAATATATCCAGCTGCCGTACCCTGAGAAGAATAAATCGACTGGAATTGCAAAAGTTGCTGTTTAAGTAGTTACCATGATGCGCCAGTCGCGGACAGCCGCGAGAGTCACGTGACTCCACTCACATTGGCGAATAACGTCCCACGCTTTCCTTGCTTGGCTGACGTGCAGAAACTACCGGACAAAACAGACTACAGCATTCAGCATGATTCCATTGAATGTCAACTGCACCTGAATCCATTGGAACAGGGACAACTGGACTCAACATCTGATAAATGATTTTGGCCGAGCGAAGTAACTCTCGATTTGAGACACGCCTCCGTGGACCAGGCCCACATTGATCAGACAGGCTTTTCACACTCCATTTTGATTGCATTTGTCATTTATGTATTTTAGGCTACTGATCTGACGCTCGGTGAACTTTAGAACTGGGACTAAGTAGTGATCGTACTCCAGGGGAGGAGATGATGAAATACAACCGTTACCCACACTGTCGATCTTGTGCACAATAGGGACTAGCCGGATCGTGACACGACGATATTGTTGAGTGTGATTCCGTGGGAATAAATAATATCTTCACAGGACAAGATCATCACGCACCACTCACAAGGTTTTTAGGTGTCTCAAATTTGTAGTGCTCTAAAGACTGGCCCCCGCCAGTTGGAAGAGATCTAGACCCAACACTCAAATCGAGGCGATCCACATAGTACTACTATGCTGTACAGATTTTTGAGCTGACTTATTCGTAACTACATCGATCATCACAGCCGGAAACATGTTGCTCCAACAATTCAAGTTAAGAAGCGCTGCTTCGACGTTGTGCTCTGAGTCTAGTTATGGCTTTATGGTAAGGAAATCGAGGTCGTTGGGGCGTCCCGAATCGTTGCAAGTGCGCGCCAGCACAAGCGGCGAGAGTACAGGATGGTTAGACTCAGCATCGATGGCGTTCGGCGAAGTGGCCACCTATGTCGAGAAGAAAATCGGAAAGGTCAAAGACGAATTCAGCCACGATGTCGTCGACTACTTTGGGACAGCCGTGATAATGAAGAAGTTGCAGATGCTGGATCTAATTGATCGTGTTGCGGATATTCAGGACGATACAAGCGAACTGGTGGCTGGGAAGCACGTTACTGTGCAGCTCGTCAGTACAGATATCGACCCACGTATGCAATCTCCAACCCGAACTCGCTTCACAATTACTCCAACCCAGATCGATTCAGCCCCTGTGCGGAACCGCACCAAATTTTCCACGATATATAATATAGTGCTAGGTTGTTCGTGCACGTTGCGGAACTCTCCAAAAGTAATGAACATTTTGTGGTTGAAATTGGATGTGCAGACACAGGTAAACCTTTGATGAGCGATGAAGAGATCTTTTCGGGATGGCCCGCTTTCGAAGGTGCGGCGGTCCAAAACGTGGTCTTTCAATTGAGATTCACTGTCCCGAGGAAATTCGGCGTTCCGGGAGCCATAATTGTCCACAACCAGCACCCGAACGAGTTCCTTCTGATTTCGTTCGATCTTGAACTACCCGACCGGAGCACTGCACACTACGTGACCGACTCATGGGTGTACAACACAGAAAATACAGATGGCCGGATTTTCTTCCGCAACAAGGTAAGTACTTGACAATTACGAGTGGATGTCCAATCCCAATGATCCAAATGCAAAAACTTTCATGTTCAATGACTTCTAGGGTTGAATCTCTAGTATTTCTCTGCTTACAGGCTTACTTGCCGGCCGACACCCCTGAAGCGCTGAAGGAGCTGCGTGAGAAAGAACTTCAGGCTCTGCGAGGTGACGGTACAGGCGAACGAAAACCGAGCGACCGCATCTATGATTATGCCGTTTACAATGACTTGGGCTCACCTGACGAAGACCCAAAACTTGAACGGCCCAACTTGGGTGGAAACGAGGAGTATCCATTCCCTCGCAGAATTCGAACAGGGCGACCCCCTGCAAAATGCAGTAAGTGTCCTGTGTAATATCGAGATACAGACGGTAGCATCAGCTCCCTCGAAATTGATAGCTCTGCAATTTGGCGTACATATTGATGGAGCTCACCGGATGATATCTCAATTGTTGTTATAATTTTCTGTGTAGATCCCAAGTACGAGACCCGGAAGACAAAAAAACCCTTCTACATCCCTCGTGATGAGTGCTTCGAACACAAGAAAATGGATGACTTCATGGCCGATGGTCTCCGCTCCATAGTCCACTCTGCATCATCGAAAATTAGTGTCCAGGTGACAAGGAAATCAGAATTCAATACCGTTGAAGAAATCAAAAAGTTGTTTGCTGCCAAAGGCAAGAAGGTTGGTGGAATCAACAATGTGTTGCCACATAAGACCAATGTCCCCACAGGAAACCAGCATCCGTTGGTCTTCTTACATGAAGTACTGACGGGAGATTTCCAGTCAGCCGATCCACTCCTTTACCCTCTACCTCAAATCTTACACGGTACGCTTTTTCTTTCAAGAAAGCATCCTTCAATTGACGTGTGCGCGTGCGTCCTGTACTTTTCGATGCTTATAGTCATTGAGGTACAGTTTAGGGTTGGATTCGGCCGAGTCTTGATAGCTTAGGAGTTTGCACGATGGAGTGCACTATTGACAAAGAGACTCATTGTTGCCCTGCGTTGTATCTTATAGCTGACGATAAGGCATGGCAAAACAATGACGAATTTGCTCGGCAGTTTCTGGCAGGGCTCAATCCGGTAGTCATTGAGCTTGTTACGGTAATAACAGGAAAAGCCTACCTGAATCCGCAGTGTGTAGTGATTTTTAGGTTTTAGTAGAGAGGTCCAGTTTCTAATTTTCCTTGTTTGAATACCAATCCAACCTAGGTGTGCATGAGGACTCACTGACTAAGGTGGTTCTGTTGAGCAGGAATTTCCTCTCAAGAGCTCACTCGACCCTGCTGAGTTTGGCGACCCCACTTCTGCAATCTCCGAGGATCATGTTATCGGGGAGTTGGAAGGACTCAGTGTCCAGCAGGTAAAGTCGGTAACTCTAGCTAAATCCGAACGAGCTGCAATCTGAGGGCGTCCTCCTCATCACGAAACCGTCAGATTTTTATCACATCCATATCTGCTGCTGCTGACGATGTTCTGTCCTTTTTTGGGGAATTTATATGTACAGGCCGTGTCTGAGAAGAAGCTTTTTGTTGCGGATTACCATGATGCTTTTCTACCGTTCATTGCGAGAATAAACTCTCAGAAGAATAGGGCACAATACGCTACGAGAGCACTATTTTTCTTAAGGAATGACAATACACTCAAGGTGCTTGCACTTGAGTTGGTTCTTCCACGGGAGACTCCTGACGGAGAAAAGATGTCCCGGGTGTTGACCCCACCAACTGACAACTCCAAAACAGATTATATGTGGGAGATAGCGAAGGCTCACGTTGCCAACAACGATCTCATTGCGCATCAAGTTTTTAGCCACTTGTGAGTCCCGACTGCTTTTTGTCATGTCGCTTTTTATCAGGAAATCGAATTCTTTGCTTGCACTTGTCGACTTAACTCAAATAATAGCAACCTAATGTGTATGTTGTCGTCCAGCTCACGGTGCCATGCAGTGACGGAAGCTGTGATCATTGCTTCGAACCGTCAGCTCAGCAAGCTGCACCCAATCTATCAGTTGATGGCACCCCATTTCAAGTGCACGTTAGAGATTAACCGTCAGGCTCGATTGACTCTTATTGCTGCTGGGGGTTCAATTGAAACCCACTTCACAACTGGTGCATTCTCCTTGGAGCTGGCCGCCGCAAATTACAGAGATAGTTGGACGTTTGAGTCACAAGCACTGCCGTTTGATCTTGTACGAAGGTGACGACTCAATACCGTACCTGCAGTACAGTTTCTAACCTCAAGACTATGAATCTCTGAATCTTGGTTTCGCTTTTGAGAGGAGTCGCTTACACTTGTTCTGCTATATTCTTTCAGGGGCATGGCAGTGCCAGACCTTGCGGCTAAACACGGCGTCAGGCTTGTCATAGAAGATTACCCTTACGCACACGATGCGCTTGAGCTGTGGGGCGTCCTGGAATCGTGGAACGCAGAGTATGTGGACATCATTTACAAGGACAATAGCGTCGTCCAAAACGATGTCGAATTGCAGAAATGGTGGGCCGAAATCCGCAATGAAGCCCACGCTGACAAGAAGGATGCACCTGGATGGCCAGAACTGAACTCTAAGCAAAGCCTTGCAGATATTTTGACAATTCTTCAATGGATTGCTTCTTGCCAGCATGCGGCTGTCAACTTCGGTCAATACGATTATGCAGGGTTCATGCCCCACCATCCTACAATGACCCGGCGCCTGCTTCCAGACGAAGGGACTAAAGAGTGGGACGAGTATCAACGTAGTCCTGAGAAATATTTCTTGAGGTCAATCTCCAACATTGACACCACAACCACGGCCATGTCCGTGTACGAAGTGCTTTCCGCCCATTGTCCCACGGAGGAGTACATTGGCGAGCGTTCGTCAATTTGGACAGAGAATGAGGCGGTATGTCCTAAACCCTAAATCTATGTCTCTTGTATCAATCAACGAGGAGAAGATCTACTGCTTAATCGAGTTGTTTAAACAGTTGGTATTCTCATCATGGATTAATCATTTTTTCCTCTTGCGAGTGAGCTTTGTAGGCCAAGGCAGCATTCCAGCGCTTCTCGGAGAAAATAAGTCAGGTGGACGAATTAATCACGGCGCGCAACAAGGATAAGACACTGAAGAACCGAACTGGTGTTGTGGACATGCCGTACCAGCTACTACGACCAAATTCAGCGCCGGGTGTGACTGCCATGGGTGTTCCCAACAGCATCACAATTTAGGAGCTCTTACAGTTTAGAGTCGTGTGGACGCAATGACAGAGCTGAAAAAGTTTTGTGATATATAGGAACTGGCAGACTTATGTTTACTAGAGTACTGGTGATGGACAACACCATTGTAAAATCGACAATAGTACAGATCGATCTACGATCAATAATGCTCTGGAAATCCGACGTTGTGTGATATGAAATAATCTTCACTTTTCATCCTGCTTCAGAGCGTACGTTGCTACGACAGACTAGGAGGACTCAAGAGTAGCTTTAGAACTGCAATGCACGTGCATTCTCATCTTTTCAACTGTCGATCACGTCCAACATTCTAGGATACCACATCCCAAAAAATATTGTTCGTAATCTAGCCTCGTAACTGCATAAAGGCCATCACTTTACTACGAGCTCTTGCGGCTCGGGCGTTATGTGCATGATAAATAACTTCTACACTCGGATCTGAGGGTGTCGATATCTGGTTTTTCACTCTCTGTTGCAATTTCTTGTACCACATGTCGTGTTGCAAGTCGTCGAACTATTCAACTGCCCAGAGTTAATACATGAGCACAATCAATGTCACTACTTGCTTAGGAAATCCTGCTGAACACAGTGGTGGTTAAATTCACGGGAGTAAATACTCATATTAAGTGTACTTCACGTGGTGAAAGGGGCTCATACTCTTATAGAAGCTCAGAGGTTGACATATTCAATCTCTACATCCACATGTTCTCCTCTTCACAGATCACACAAGTCAGAATGTTTTGTAACTTCTTTGAACAATGGAGCATCGTGTACAGTTTATATCCATACAAAGCAAGTCACTCTGATGCTGCTGCAACGGGGTCTTCAGCTAATTCGTTGCCATTCGACCTGCAACCACCTCCAGGAGATATTAAAGAGTTGCCCAGCAATTAGGTGGTGGGTTAGTACTCAGTTAAACGTAAACTAGTCGCAAAATTATGTTTATCATTCCTATACATGCATATTCACATGGTGAAAAATTTGGGAAGTGTTAATTCACAAGGACCTGTTATCTATAGGCAGGTCAGAGGGGAGCAGCTACCGTGAATTGCCGATATGTTGGATGAAATCTAATTATCTATCTATGAAGGAAGGTAGTTTTTTTGTAATTATAAGATCCACGTTCACACTTGGGCCAACGGCACAGGCCACACTAGTGTCCCCTGTGTCCGTCTTGTCGTCTCGAACTAACGAAATACATTCATTGGAAGCTCACTTAAATGTATAAAGGTAGTACTTCATATAATATACAACGTATCATTACTTGGCAGAAAACAATTGTGCTAGTGCGGTACAAACTATTTTAAATGTATCAAAGGTAGTATTCTATATAATATAAAACGTATCAATGCTTAGTATAAAACAATTGTACGAGTGCGGTACAAATAAATCCAGTGGTTGAACCTGTCAAAAGCAGTATAAGCAAACTTACTCGGTGCTTTACTGATAAGCATTCTTTCAAAATGAAGCGGATCCTCTGCGTGATCTTCAACACCAAATTTTAAGCCCAGAGTCGATGTATGGAATACCGAGCCAGGGTATTTTTGCCAAGTTCACTTCACCTGTTTCTCAAGTCCACTTTGCCAAATCCAGAAGTTCACATTGCCCAATTGTGAAGTGCATGTTGCCAACTCCACATAAAGCACCCACACCGGTACCTTCACATTCCTGAGTCAGGCCTCATATTCAGTATTACCAAATATGAAGTAACCACATATTTTTTAAATGTTTAAGAATTTTATATACTCTTTTTTTAAAGGTAATTTAAGAAAAACCTGCAGAAGTATGATTTCTATTTATCAAATAAAAATAATTTGAAAACTTTAGATACTCTAAGATGACACATGGCATGTCTGAGGTTTGACAAATCACATCCTAGCAACCAGGTACCTAGTTACAGGCAGGTAATTTAGGTTTTCCTTGACGTATTTGTGCGCTAGCCTTGAGCACAGCGATTTTGGTAGCATTAGCTATATTAAATTTGGACTCAGAGCGCCTGATTTAGTCTGCACATAGGACATTTATAATGTTTAGAAGCAATTTAAATGAATTTTGTGGTTTTACCATGGTACCAGCCAGGGTGCTGGTTCACGCAATGCCCCAAGTCAGCAACTTCACATCCCCAAGGTTTAGTAAACTGACTCAAGTTCACCAAGCCCAGAGGGTAGTTTGAATCGTGAAAGGACTTCCCCCAGTTGGAAGGGGAAAAAAAGGAGAGAGAAAGAGAAAAAAACAAAAGGGGGTGGGGGTAGGCAGCCTGTGGGAAAAAAACAAATCAAGGGCAGTCTGATTTTTTGGGGCAGAAGTTCTGACAGTCCCCAAAATAATCAGGCATTGGACAGGCCAGAATCTTTCTAATGTGTGGGCAACTTTGAACCTCCTTGAGGCAGGCGAGATGCTAAACCCACCCTCCCCCCCTACCCCCCATCGAGCTCTGACATCGGCAAACGACAAACCGAACGTGCTCGAACGGAGCAAACCGTGTTCCATATCGACGCCTCAGAGGTTGTCCGACATAACTTATAGCGTTGGAAATTTTTAGGGAGCAAGCTGCTGAGCTTCTCGTTGCGTTGTTGACTTGTCATTCCCGATGGTGAGAAATTAAGGCTTCTATGTTCTGGAACAGGGGTGGACAGGCTGAATTTATGGAAGGGGCCCAACAGAAGTACTTGAGCCTATCACCGATTGACGAGAATAGACTGCTGCATCAACGACCATCTGCAAATCTATCTCGACTATGGGCCCACATTTCTAAATTCGCATCATGCATGCTGCAACGTGCCAGCCTCAGACAAGAAATCGAAAATGATTTAGTCAAGGATTAAGGAATTTCGTGCATTATTCCAGTAAAGCTATTGGAAGTTATGTGATCCCGCGCAACGGGTGGATGAGGTACAAGTACTCTGCCTTCTGACTACGGTCCCACGCTTTTCATGCCTGCAAGTTCACATGATTCACATGGTCACATGGCACGCCTCCAGGAAAGCATCCCTACGATTCGCCTAGAGGAAAGCATCATGGAGGTGCATGCAGGGACAAACAAGGGGCACTGATGTCCTCTGCGGGATGGGCACTTCCACTCGTAATCATTGCACTCCATGAACTTTGCCGAACCGAGTCGATCGATGGAGAGTTCAAGCTGAAACTATGTCGTGACTAACATTGGAGAGGATAATTTTTTATAGTTTTATGTGGGATAAGATAATTTGAACTGTTGAGTGTAACTTTCTGTGTCACCGTTGACCTTGTTGAAAGTTAAATGATCTCTGGATCGTGGAGTTTTCACAAGTTATTGAGGCGTCACTGTTTCCGCTTGAAGGTGGGAATACTATCTTCACATGACTAGATCATCGCTGACAGGATTTGCATCGTAACTCGAGTCTGTACTTCTCGACTGGCTCTCACTCCATAGGGATTCTGAATGAGCAGTAATCGATCCGAGGTGATCCACACTCTGTACAGAAACTAGACCGGGCTTATTTGAAACCAGGTTGATCATTGCAGCCATGGCCACGTTGCTCAACCAATTCAAGACAGGAATCGCAGCGTCGACGTTGCGCGGCTCTCGTGATAGCGTTGTGGTAAGGAAAGCAAGATCGTTGGGGCGGTCGGAATCATTGCAAGTGCGCGCCACCAGAAGCGCCGGGGGTGCAGGATGGTCACAGTCGGCATCGTCGAAGATTGGCAAAGTGGGGAGCTATGTAGACGAGAAACTCCGTGGCCAGCCCAGCACAGATCGCTCCAGCGAAATCGTGAAGTACAAGGGGACGGCCGTGCTAATGAAGAAGCTGAAGCTGCTGGACCTGATGGATCGTGTCGCGGATGCCCAGGACGATGCAAGTGAAATTCTTCGGGGGAAGAAAGTCACTGTGCAACTCATGAGCAACGAGATCGACCAAAGTATGTCGGACGCTACCCTCTGTCAGCCAAAATTTGTTAAAGTTATCAGGCTATGGTCATACATCTGGAGTCATACTGGCAAGTAGGATTCTATTCTGCAATTCCAAAATACTTTATAGATTGGTGCGAACCTGCTACGGTTTGGATTTGCACTTACATTTCCAGGATGTCGTTTCGAGTATAAAGCTCAGTTTTAGGCGCACGTTGTCAAAATATTGAAAGTTTGTGGTTCACTTGGAATGGCAGACGAAACTAGTGAAGCTCCGCTGAGCAGTGAAGTGAGCATTGAGGGTTGGGTCACTATCTTCGACCCATTAACGGCCGGGAACCTCAGCTTCAACCTTGAATTCGCTGTGCCCAACACATTTGGGGTTCCTGGGGCCATTATCGTGAGAAATAACCACCCGAACGAGTTCCTCCTTGTGTCATTCGCTCTCGAACTACCCGACAAGAGCGTGGCCCATTACATCACCAACTCATGGGTGTACAACACACAAAATTCAGGGCCACGCATTTTCTTCCGCAACAAGGTATGAGTGTTGGAACTTGAACTCCAAGAATCTCTCGTCCTTAATCATCTTGGCGTCATGCTCAGTGTCTGCGAGTGTCTCATCTCTAGTATGTTGCCAATTACAGGCCTATTTGCCAAAGGACACCCCTGAAGCGCTTAAGAAGCTGCGTGAGAAGGAGCTTCAAGAGCTGCGTGGCAACGGCACAGGAGAACGAAAAGAAAGCGACCGCATCTACGACTATGCGCCTTACAATGACTTAGGAAAACCTGATGAGGACCCGAAAATGGCCCGGCAACCCTTGGGTGGCAGTGCGGAGTTTCCTTTCCCTCGCAGAATACGAACAGGCCGACCCCCGACAAAGACCTGTAAGTAGTCTCTCCGACATCAGGATGCGGCAGCCTGCTCAAAATTGTACAAATTGATCTCAAGTTGGATAATGTCTTTTATCCTTGCAAGTAGTCAGGATACAATTGTTTCATGTACAGGCCCCAAGACGGAGAGCCGGAACGTGTCATCCTTCTACATCCCTCGTGACGAGCGCTTCGATTACATCAAATTTAGTGACAACAAGGCGGACCTGGTCCGAGCCAGTGCTCATGCCATACCATCGAAGATCGCAGCTAAATTCAGCAAGAAAACGAGCTTCGAAAGCATTGAAGAGGTCAAAAAGTTGTATGCTCCTAAAGGCAAGCACGTTGGAGGGATCAACAATGTGTTGCCCAAAAAGGCCGATGTGTCCACAAGCGACCAGCATCCACTGGTCTTTTTGAATGAATTGACGGCCCCTACGGCAGTAGGGGAGAAGAACAATATTCTCCTTTTCCCTCTTCCCCAAATCTTACAAGGTGTTCCTTCTAGATGAAGAGGCCATCCCTCAATTTGCTTATTGCATTGTATAATACACTGGGAGACATGGTTGGCTTTGGGGTTATAATTTAGGGGTGGGATCCATGCTGGCCAAATTTTCATACCTCACTTCTAATGTTGAGATTTTTGGACCTTCAGGCTGAACTGGAGTTTGTAATGCACAAGTGTTATGATCTACACAGTGAGTGATAGTTGCTTGTGTTGTGTCTCATAGTTGATGAGAAGGCATGGCAAACCAATGAAGAATTTGCTCGTGAGTATCTCGCAGGTTTTGACCCCATACAGATTGAGCTTGTCAAGGTGATCACATTCCTGGGTTCACAAGGTGCAATGTCAGATGTTGAGTGATGTTGCATGCCCATCGTTTGGATGTGGACCTCCATTTTGCAGTGTTCTTCAAGAGCAAGCTTTTATGAGGGCTGACAGATCCAAGGTGCTTGTGATTAACAGGAATTTCCTATGAAGAGTTCACTCCCCCCTGCTGAGTATGGTGACCCCACTTCTGCAATTTTAGAGACACATATTGCTGACCACTTGGAAGGCCTCAGTGTCAAGCAGGTGACATCTTCAACTGCATTCTGATTTTGTACTAATTGTGAGAAAGCTTCCAGAATTAATGTAATCACATCTATGTTTGCAAATATTGACCTTTCTTTTCCATGTTGATATATGTACAGGCTGTGTCTCAGAAGAAGCTTTTTGTCGTGGACTACCATGATCTTTTTCTTCCATGGGTGGGAAGGATAAATGCACTAGAGAATAGTAAACAGTATGCCAGTAGATCACTGTTTTTCTTGTCAAGTGATGGAACGCTCAAAGTGCTTGCGATTGAGTTGACTCGTCCCCCAAAGACTGCTGGTGGAGAAAAGATCTCTCAGGTGTTTACCCCCTCAGCTGACTCCTCCAAACCGGATTATCTGTTTCAGCTTGCCAAGGCTCACGCCACCAACAATGAAATGACTGTGCATCAATCCATTAATCACTTGTGAGTGACTTCCCTCTTGCCAGATAGTACTTATACCTCGTCCCTCATGTCAAAAAGTTCTTGCATTCAAGCTTTGAGCTTGCACTTCAATGTTGATTTTGATTTGACAACACAAATGCATCCTCTTTGCTCTTGTCCAGCACACGGTGTCATGCAGTAACAGAGCCTGTAATCATCGCAGCAAATCGTCAGCTCAGCAAGCTGCACCCAATCTATCAGTTGATGGTGCCACATTTCAGGCATACGATAGAAGTCAACAGTACTGCTCGACTTAACCTTCTTCCTGCAAGGGGTACAATTGAGGAAATCTATACACCTCGTGAATATGTGGTGCAAATGGCTTCTGCATACTACCGAGACCATTGGACATTTGATTCAAATGCATTGCCCAATGACCTCATCAAGAGGTAAACATCATATGAAAGTCTGGATCATGCTGTTGAATTGATGATAAATTAGCAAGGTTCCTCACAGTTGAAATCACTCACACTTGTTCTGTTCCATTCTTCAGGGGTATGGCAGAGAGAGAATCTAGTGCTAAACATGGTGTCAAGCTTGCAGTGGAAGATTATCCTTACGCAGCTGATGGGCTTGAGATTTGGGATGCCATGAAAAAATGGAACACAGACTACATTGACATCTTTTACGAGGACGATAATGATATACAAAAGGACATTGAACTTCAGAAATGGTACACAGAGTACCGCACTGTAGGCCATGGTGACAAGAAGGATACACCAGGGTGGCCTGAGCTGAAGTCAAAGAAAGACCTGGCATTTATTGTAACAACAATGCAATGGATTGCGACAGCCATGCATGCACCTATCAACTTCGGCCAATATGATTATGCAGGATTCATGCCCCACCATCCTGCCATCACCCGTCGCCTGATTCCAGATGAAGGCACCAAAGAATGGGATGAGTTCCAAGCCAACCCCGAGAAATTTTTCTTGTCGATGGTTTCAGACACAGACACCACAACCACAGCTATGGCCGTGTTCGAAGTTGTGGCTGCCCATGCTCCCAATGAGGAGTATATCAATGAGCGTTCTCCAATTTGGACTGAAAACAAAAAGGTATGTCAAATGTCAGATAATCAAACAATAATTAATGTCAAAATTCACTTTTGCATCAATAGAATTGCAGACAGGTTCTTACTAATTGAGCTCCCTAGACAGTTGGTATTCTCAGGAGGAATGCAATGTGTGTGTTATGCAATACTGATCAATTGGTGTTATATTTGTGCCTTGTAGGTCCAGGCAGCATTCAAGCGCTACTGTGACAAATTGAAAGATATTGACCAATTAATCCAGGAGCGCAATGCAGATAAGAATTTGAAGAATCGTTGTGGTGTTGCCCAACTGCCGTTTCAGCTGCTGCGACCACATTCAGCACCTGGAGTGACAGCAATGGGTATCCCCAACAGCATCACAGTCTAGGTCAGACAACTTTCTTCTGGATAGTAAGCATTTACTCACAAAGCACTACCCTGGTAGTTGTTCAAGTCTTGAAGATCTTTTCAATTGTGCATGTCTTATGTAGGTTTTCCCTTTGGTCACCACTGCCAAATAGATTTTCCTTATTTACATTCTAAAACTGAGGTAGTCAAAGCTGCACTGGCTTTCAAGTGTGCAGGACAGAGAAACTCATCAAGCAGGAATTTGAAAAAATTTCATTTTGTAGAAGATTGTCAATGTACATTCAACAAGCATAAGAAATCAAATGTTACATCACCCAGAGCTTCAGGTGGTCTCTGTTGCAGTGGGATTTGAAATCAACACTACCAACTTTATGCATGGAATGAACCTCTTTCATGGACCATAGCTGCAGAGTGGGATGTCAATTATAGGTCAATTTTGAAACTGTTTCCTCCAAGCAACTTTTAGTCTTATATAACCTGACAGAAGGGTTTAGGAATGTGAGTCAAGCTCAAATGGTGAACATTACTACAACCATTTTTCCAGTACTATCTCACTTTTGCACACACTTGTCATTTCTTTGGAGTAGTTGAAAGCAAGTTCCTGACAGTGAACCAAACAAGGACTTCCAACTACGTATTTCCCATCACCTTGCTCAGGTTGAAATAAAATTGTAAGGGTGATTTAAATTACTTAACATTCAGTAAATCAGTTGAGTTTCCAACATCTCAGTTTCCCACGAAAAGTTTGGAAGTATTTTCATCTCATAGCAGAAATTTTGAAGAACATTAGCAGAAACTTGATGTCCATATTTATAGGAACTTGCCTTTGGAATTCATCATTTGTAACTGGATGCTTTGCTGACTTTTTGTCCTGTTGTTACAACTTTCATTTAATGTTCAATCACACTGCAAATGTCATGGCTATTTGGAGCAGAGATATCCACAATATCACCCTCATAGGGACTTCCCTCTGGCATATTTCATACTACATTGCAGGCAAGAGAGCTCCATGATCTGCCAACACCTGTGCTGTTCAGGCAGGTAGTCTGGGCAGGTAGTTGAGCATACATTATTGTGCACCTGAGATCTATGCCCTACATTGCACACCTGGGATCTATGCTGACATTTTCCTATGTGGTAACCTACTCTGAATACCATTCAAGTTACCACTTCTGCCCATCACAGTTGCCAGGTGGGTTCAAATCTGTGAGGTATGAAACCACTTACCAGCAGATTTCTGAGAACATGCAGCAGAGTACCAAGAGGTGTGCTGATGAGACCAAATGCACTAGCCATTTTCTCACTGTGGTGACTCAGATGAAACTATCTTTTCTTCCTCCACATCATGCAGCACAACTTTTGTATCTGGTACATATTATTCCATGGCATGCATCTCTCCTAACAATCTCTTCAGTCCTGCAAGGATTCCTCTGAGCATAGTCTTCATTTTCTTGATCATTGACTAAAAATGAATACACCTCATTATTGCCTTCTATCCAAGTGCAACCTGATGGTTTCTTCACACCTCTTTCCTTTCTAAGTCATTGAACATTCTCACGGGATCCCACTTGCCAGCAGTACCATAGACATTTAATAGCAGCACACATGAACCCACCATTTCAGGGTCCACTTCAGGAACTTGTTTTGCATCAAATCTCCCACAAAAGTGACAGGAGTTGGTTACACTTGTTGATGTGGCATTTGTTGACAAAGTTTCAATGTTTTCTGCCCTTGCCCACATTTCACATGTCCCAATATTGTCAAATTACAAGAGATCACATCACATGACGGAATATTTGTTGAAGATAGTCCAAGACTCCTCCATGCTTCATAGATTGAGTCACAACTGCTTTCAACAATCTGTACATGTACATGCCTGCCCTCTCCAAGCGCTCATAAACTAGCACATGCATTAAGCACATGAATAGAAGTGAAGTTGTCAGGACTTGTGCCCTCTTGTTGCTGCAGTAGTTGGAAAAGTTGCAGTGCCTTCTCAGGTTGCCCAACCTTGACATATTTCCAAAGCATTTTATCCCATCCAAAAATGTTCAATTGCAATGTGCCTGGTGGCAGTGCAGCCATCTCTGCTTCCACCCATGGCGGTTTCTGTTGCTCATCAAGCCAGAGTCTCTCCGGTGCCTTCTTATGCTCAAAAACAGGATATCTTGCAACCATCTAGATAAAAAATGCAAATCAAACTGATCGCCTACAAATTGCTCACAGTTGAGGATATCATAATAATCAAGAAAGTTCTACTGACCTCCTCCATCAGGAAGAGAATTGTCAAAGCAATCTTATTTATCTCGATTCTGCGGTATATTGTTGCATGGATGTGAAGGATTTTAAGAGAGTCTAGACAATGGTAGCAGAGCAACCAAAAGATTTGCGATGCCTCTCACAGGAGCTCTAGATCCATTGATAAGAAAGCATACACAGGAGAGCTCCAAAAACTAACTTCAAACAAAGATCCGTGCAGTTTTTGAACCTTTTAATCCATTTGCCCGCCATATATTGGAAGTCTTGAGATGAATGTGAGACAAACAGCTGCCAATGTTTCTCTACAATTCTTTTCTGGCCTGTGATGAGCCATAGGGAGAAGTGAAAACGCCCAACATCATAGGAAACTGAATTTCTTCACATGCATCTTCATTCGTCATGTCAAGGACTGTGTTGACATATACATGGTCACAAGAAACATTGCATTTCAGTTGGGGTTCTGGTGTACAAGACCAGCAACTCCCATCTAATCTGAAGACCTCACACAAGTGCAGACAATGGCTTTCCCCCATACTGCAAACCTCACAATTGAGAGCATAGAAGGGAAGATTTAGAGGAAGAAGTGGTACAGATACCTCCTCTGTAAAATATGCATTTCCTGCTGCCACATTATGGTAACACACTCAAAACAGAAGGGATGATCCTGACATCAAGATCCTGCTTTTGTCTCCAGAAGCTCTCTTCACTCCTTGTCTTGATCATTGGGAATCTCAGATACATCTTGCCAGATTGTATACTGTATTGTAGATTTACTTAGCAAGAAATGATGCAATGTGGGGTTCAAGTTTAGACAGTGCACAGCAACATCTTCAGCATTAAGGTCAAGATCGAAACACAAAAAATTGAGCTCATACAGACATGCATTGGTTGCTGATATTTCTTCCCCCAAACGAGGTTAAGGGCCCTGTGACACCAATAATAACCTGTAGAATGCAGATGATATGATCCAGTACTTCAGAGAACATCCTTGGTCTCCAATTCTCAACAAAGCTCAAATCCTTGGACAGCAAAAAAAGAAGAGAAAAAACAAATGCACCAACCTTGCTCACTTCTGAATATCTTCGTACGACAGACAGGATTCAGGACAAAACAGGTCGTGGAGAAGGTAACATGAGGTGGGCTGATACAGGTGCAAAGATCAGGAGCGATACATGATCCAGGCTGACTCCATGCATACAGAGTTGCGTTTGCAGTGGCATTACCTATGAAGAACTCATCCTGTAAATTTTTTGAACCTGAACATGAAATTCAAACACATGCCATGCAGAAGATAGTGACAACAACATCAACATGTGGATAGTCAATTGTCGACAAAGAGGACAAGAGAAAATCTCCTGATAAAATTCCAATTCCTTTAGGGTTTTCAAACCCTAGGAATCCCTAAAGTTCGTTGATGATGCCAAAGTTCTTCGTCAAATTTACACATGAAATCGATGCCCTTCTTTTCCTGTTAGGATTGCGGAGGGTAAGAAGTTGAAGAACTGCAGAACTGGAGATGAGAGAAGAAAACATATGTGGTCCAGTGGCAATTAAATTTGGTAGGAGGAGATTCATATCGCCAAAGCCGGTTCTTCCCGACTTCCCCGTGTGTGAGGGTTTGAGTCTGTATGAGAGAATCATTTGATCGAAGAGTAAAGAGAGAAGAAATTGACTATAGTCAGAGATGGCTGATTGGATTTTGTGTCTGAGTTTGAGTATGAGATGAGGAAGCTTTCGCTCCAAGAGTAGAAGACAAGAATTGCATGTAATCGAGAATGATTGCTTAGATTTTGTGTGTCAGAATTTGAGTATGGGATGAGAAGCTGTTGACGCATCATTTTGCTTCTTTGTTTTCATTCCAATGGAGCCCAGGGTTTCTTTAGGTAGCTTGCAGGGATAAAATTAAGTACTGCTGCAAGCTCGTGGGGAGTTTGGTTTTCTGGAGGGATCATTTAGTGCGGTTGACTCTTTGGATGGTTTCCATTGCAGATCCTTATGTTTGAGATAGCCTTGGTTTGCTGTAGGGGAAAGCTTATTGTTGTTCTCACTCTGGCTATCGGACAGAAATTTCAGCCATGTCTAGAATTAGAAGAATCCTCTTTCTTGCTGCTGAAGGGATTATTCAATGCAGAGAGCTGGAGTGATCACCAGTGCAAATGATGTGAATTCACAGTGATCGATCCAACGCCTAATCTCATTGAGGATTGTAAGAACAAATTGAAAAACTGATGCACTGTTGCCACTCGCCAAGATTGCAAACTACAGCTCTTTATGTACAGCTCATCTAGCTGGTGAATTCCTGTTGCAGTGTGCTTGTCAAATCTGTGATTCCTTTGTAGCTGGTTTTAGTTCCTCACCATTTGCAACAGAGAGTCATTATGAGTCTTCTGACATCTTGGAATTTTGGAGGCTATGCTGAGGCAGTGTATGAACCCAAGGCTTTGCTAACATACAAGCATCAATCAGCACATCAAGGCAAGTTCCTTTTGTTGGCATTTGGGTCATTTGAAGATCCTATCCATTCTCTACTACTTGCATTAAAGGATAAACCTTGCACATGTGGTTCAGCTATTGTCATATATCTTTACCACTACCAACCATCGTGTGTTTTCAAAATCTGGTTCCAGTTTCTCAATAAAAGTCTGCATCCCTTCTTTCTGGTCTTCAAGAGCATATGTGGTATAGAACAGGATCGTTCTTTCTTGATAACCTTCTTCCAGACCCATTGCAAACAACACAACTGGTCTGATTGCTGTGATATTACTTGCCCATCAAAATTCTTCCAACTGGTGATGGTTGGTTGGATCCAGCAACCTGAGCACAAAACCTGAACATGTTGAGTTAATTGTATTCAAATGCCAAAGAGGTGTTTGGACCATACAAAAAAAAATTCATCATCAGGGACAGAGAACCTCATGACAACTGATAAGTCCTTGTGCCACTTCATAAGCAAACATGAACTGATTCCCTGTGAGGATCATCTTCATTGCTTGTAACTTTCCCACTATTTGAATGTGTGATTGTGTCACCACAAATGCCTGTCATTGTCCACAACTTTGTCACTCTGGCTGTCCAGAAAAGGCTTTCACCCCTGCAAGTATAATCTTGAACAGGCTACAGCATAGCCAGTTCACAGCTCCCCTTCCAATGCAGACCTAAATCCCTCGCCTCCCTTCTTCTGTTGTTATGCTGCATGAACCATGAAACAATCCATCATGACAAGACATGATCAAATCTGTCAACATGCATTTCAAAAGAAAGATCAAGCGCATCCTTCATTCCTTGACATCAGTTCCTGGTGCAAGTGCATTGTCTTTCCAGTTATTACAACAGCTCTTACCTCCCAACCATGGGGCTCCTACACCATCTTACACTATGATAAGTAAATGAGAAATAAGCTTCTGAAGATCACCAAAATGAATTAGAAGCTCATTAGGCATAAGGAAAACACAGATTTCCAGCAGCCTGCAACACGCAGTGGTTGTGTTAGCTACTGATTATTATTCAGCAACAAGAGGGGCAAAAAGAGGCAACTACTTGTGTGTCTGCATCATATGTATCAGGGAATGGGCAAAGCCTGATGATTCTTCCAGGGAAGTCTGCATGCAAGCTTGCAGCACACCTGGCAGAGTAATTGGGGGCAAACCATTCCCTTATGTAAACCATTATGCTAAATTTTGAAAAGGACAATTGACAATCATGCAAAATTATGGAGAGCAAAAAGGACATGTGATTGATGATGACAATAACATTAGCTGGATGAGAAATTTCTGCAATTTAAGAAACCTGAAAAGTGGTAGTATTAACCTTCACAATCCCTAACATTTGAAGGGCATCTAGCACCTGTTTCCTCAGATCTTGAGAGAATGCATTCAGTGCTTAATGTCAATCCCAGAACTCCTCATTCCACCAGCGCAGCTTAAATGCAATTTTATGAACTCCTGTCCTTCCCGAATTGCTTAAATCCTTGGATTGTGGCCTTTATGGTTTCCCTCCCAGGTTCCAGCAGCTAGTATAAGCAGGAATTATGAGCATTGAGGTGAGCTAACTCCTGCCTCTTGGTTGCTAAATTACCAATAACTCAATGGTGATGAAAAGCAGAGTATGGGTGGTAAGAGAAAACTCACCCAAGTGTGGGTCTCTATCATGGACTGCTTTCTGTGACATACTAGCACCTATCCTAACAGCCTCTATGGATGTGAAAATTTGTTGTTGTTGCAAAATTTTGGTGGAAAACAAGAGGCATCATCTTCATGAGAGTGCAAAAGGAGGAACCTGAAAATTGTCCCACTTTGGCTGGCTGGCTGGCCAGCCTCACATGCAATCTGGAGTTTCATATGGTTTTTCTGTACAGAAGCCTAATAAGCACATTTCCATTTCCAAGTTCAACTAAGCCACTAAATAACCGCACATGGATAGTTTTTGTAGTCCAGCAATTACCTGCAATCTTTCAATGTTACATCTTGGACTGGGAAACCCCACTGCAAAATGAAAAAGAACCCAGACCTACACCATTCTTCCGTGTACAAGACATAGCTATATATTCTTACAACTCAATTTTCCACTGCAAACTTCGGCTTGAGCAAAAGGAGAGCTATTGGAAAAAATATAGAAAAAATATATAAGTACAAAAAGATAAAAGGTAGGTATTACTCATGACCGCGTAGCGCAGTGGATTAGCGCGCCTGACTTCGGATCAGGAGGTCGTGGGTTCGAATCCCATCGTGGTCGGAACAATCTCCTTTTTCCCGAAAGAATTAGTTACTTCGTTGGTAGCATCTCACTTTTTTCGTTCAAAAAAAATTTATGGATGGAATAGATCATAAAGAAGAATTGTTATATTATTTACATTAAACATTTCCCAAAAAAAAGCATGGATATGGAGTCCAAAGAAGTTATAAGGGGTCAAGGAAGCTTCCAATCATTACTTAATTTTCACTATGGTAGAAATTACTCAAGTTAATGTTTAAAGTTTCGAATGTAAGATAATATTTTCTATGTGTTATTTTAATATTTGAATAAATTTGAAATGAAAATAATTATTCAAAAGGACTTTCAAAACAATGTAACCAATGTTCTCCTTTTTTAAAAGGATTTTTAAAAAGGCTTGAAATGATTCAAAATGACATTTGCATGAAGTGAATCCATGTTGTTAAGAACCAAAAGTGATACAAATACAAAAGTTCTTAGAAGGAGTGAATTAGTTTGTCAAGTTGATTCGTCATTTGGGAACAATATTTTTTAAATCATGATTAATTTACAAGTGAATAAAAACTTGTTTCAAGGTGGGTGAAAATTGCTCCCAACCTTAAAATACTCCATTCAATGTGTAATTAAAATGTATCACCTTAAAGTGGGAATAAAAAAGAGCTCGACCTTCAACTCTTGAAAAGATTAATTTTGTCTATCACCCTAAATATATTCTTAGTCAATACTTGTCAACTAAGTTAAAGGTTTAACAATGTTATTAAATCTATTAACAAACTTTTAGTAATAATTAAACATGTTGAGGAGGGTTTGTTTGCACCAATTAAGATTCAATGGTTGGTTTGAAGGGCAAATTAAGGCGGACAATAAAGGTATTGAAAATTTTGTTTTTGGAAAGAAGATACAAATTACTCTTCTTCCATTAGGTTTTTGGAGCAGATTGCAGAATGGTATGAAAGAGAAGGAGAAAAAGCTTGAACATGGAACATGGAATTTTTGTTTCTTGATTTGATGGTGTAAGTTTCTATTTTCAATCATGAAAGATTGAAGAAACTCTAATGTTTTGATAAGACATCTATGTAAGACATACAAAATCATTGCCATAATGATTTTTTTTGGTATGTTTCCTTTTTTGTAGAATATAGAGTGTACATTTTGAGATATACAATTTGTTGCAAAAATATTACATTATTAAAATTTTGCAAAATTTATATTTATCATTTGGCAACCATCCCTAAGATGAATTCAAGAGAAATATCAAGATTTTCACGTTCTATTTAATGATATATATACACAAAAACATTAATTTTTTTCATACTTTTATAGTTTCTTATGTGATCAATTTGTTTTTGATAAGAACTTGAATGAGATAGTTGTCGTAAAAGTTTGGTTCTAAAGAAAGAAGTTGATCAAGAATAATAGTAAAAAAAGGAAAAACATGAATCAAAAGGTTACCGTAAATCAATAAAGGTAGTTGGATTAAGAAACAATTAGGCAAAATGGAATGATGGAATTAGAAGATGAGGGTATTTACTTTTTGATGCAATTTTATACAATTAAACAAGTGTCACATATTGTGCTACATGTACCAAGAACAAAAGTACAACACATTAGATATATATGATGCCTTTAACAAAATGTTTAGAACTACATGAAAATTTTACTAGGAAAACACAAAGGTGACTTAATAATCTCATCATGTGCTCTTGAAGGGGACACAATTGGAAGTTGATCCAAATGTTTTCGGAAACAATGCAACAAGGGCCACACTTACAATTTTAAAACAATGGGTACAAGGAAAGATAGGATTGATCTATCTTCTTATGAACTTGATAAAATGCACAAATTAAGATATATATTCAGTATAACTCTATAAAAAAAATGGAGATGATAAGATTTATTATTTTTTTAAATATTTAATAGTTTATTTTGCTGTTGTATAATTAACCATTAGAGGAGTGTAGGGAAGACCTAGACAATGATGATATTTGAAAGGTAATATAACAAGTTGTAGAAATTGAATTACAAGAATAATACTTAGAAAAACAAACATATGGAATTGAAACATGTTATCCACATTAGAGATAAAAATGGCATTTGGAATGCAAAACTCAACTTGCATTTGGTTCCAGTATAAGAATGATTATAAAAATAAATAAGAACTAGTTGCAAATAAGTGAACCAAAGATGATGATGCAAAATTGGCAAGGTACGGTTCAACCTTAAGAATAAGTTTGGAACTAATGATTCCATAATGTAGATTATGTACCAAAATAATGCACTTATTATCAACATGAGGGCATGTAGTTACTAAATGTTTTTAGGTGAAGTCATACTAACAATGTACCAAAAGTAGTTGTAACCACTATTTAATTTTTTGAATTTTGGATTGTAAATAATAATAATAATAATAATAAATAGATTCTTTTTTACAAAATGTTATTGTGAATACATTATGTACATATCATAAAAATTTGCACTCAATTTAATGAGTGAAAATATGTATAAGGACTTTTAACCTCTTGTAACCATTGTTTAAAAGTTGCATAAAAACAATTTAAAAGCACAATTTGAATTCTTTTTTAATGGCATATTTTGGGATCTACTTAATATACAAGTTAACATAATAGCATTAAGAAAACTTGAAGGATTTTTAATGTTTTTTAAAAGACATATTTAAAAAATTCTAAAAAAATAATAAAAGTAAAACAATGGTCTAAGGGGGTGCATATGGCTCCTAATAGCATGGTTGGACCCCCTTTCAAAGAATCAATGAAACAAGGACTCATGGATCAAGTACAAATGAAGTTCATTGGTTTTTAATTATTGCATTCCTCTATTTTTTCAAAATGAAATCACAATAAAAAAAGGTACATATAACAATAGGATATTTCAAAAATGTAAAGCTTACCAATAGACTAATATGGTTACTCATTATGTTAAGTCTTGATGAATGGTTTTTTTCCAATTTTTTTATGTTGCATCATTGGTTGACATCCCAAAAGGGGATTTGCACTAAATGGTTATAAGTTTGTACAATTCAATGTTTCAACATTGAAATGATAGGTCTAGTAAATGTTACTATACTAATATTAGAATCCAAATGTGGCAAAAAAACTTCTAATTTGTATATAGAAAAGTGGAAATATTGTGATGAATTTTATTTTTAATTTTGATTCTTCATGTTTTGGGAAAACATTACACCAAATAAATAGCTTTGAAGTTTTCAAAATCAAAAATTTCATGAAAATTTTCATCCAAAGTTTTAGCATGTGAATATGTTTTGTATGACTTCTTTTCAAAATAGGGTTGATGAAATAATGGAAGTCAAAATTGTGGACAAAATCCTACCAAATTTTGATATAAATTTCATATATGCATTGAATTTGATAATCAAAATGGGCTTATCATGTTTAACACAAACAATTTATTCTTGGTCAACATGTAGATGAATTAAATTCCAACATGGCCAATTTGTGCTACTATTTTCAATCCTCATGTTTCAATTCAAACTAATTTTTTTGTATTATAAGCATGTTATTTCAACTTGCAAAATGTGTTTAATTTAATCATTTTCAATTTAACTTATTTTTTTTAAATTAAATTTTCATTAGATTATTTATGATCTCATGGGAACCTTTCAATGTGTACTATGTACCAATAGTGTCCATTCACAATTGGGCTACCAACAAAAAGGGAAAAAAAACTTCAAGATTATTTTAGGCCTATTTTTTACAAATAACATTTACATGAAACAAATTTAAGTATATATTTTTTTAAAGTCCAAAATAAGATAATTCATGTTATGGTGGTAATTTTTCACGTGTATACATATTAATTGTCCATGAATATTTTGATTTACAAGCAAAAACACATAAAATGCCAAAATAGGTTTCAAAAACCAACTAAACATATTTTTTGCATGATTATTTCTTGCACATGTGACTCACATATGTAGTTAACTTTTTTGAACCTAATGGATAAGAAAACTAGCCAAATGACTTGGACAATTGACTATTTAATGAAATGCTCCATGGCATGTTGAAAAGATGGAATCAAAGAAATTGCAAAATTGAAAGATTAAGTTGGCAAAGGACTTTTTAAATAATATTTTGATAATTTGGATAAGAAACCAATGTTTAAACCCCCAACCCATGGGTCGACAATTGATGGATAATATTACTTTCCGTTTGGGTATTAAATGAATTTCACATATTTTTGTAAATTTTATCAACTTATTGCTTCTTTTGATGATATTTCAAAATTATAAATATTTTATTCAAAATTACGTGAATTGTTGAAATTTTAAAAATCTTTAAAAATATGAAAAAGGTGAAGCAATGTACCAAAAATTGGTTAAATTGGTCAATATTGTAGCGCTTTAATGTTAATTATGAATTTAATTTCTGAAATTTTACATATTATTTTTTGTTTATAGAATTTGTATTGATTTGGGACATCCATTGTGGTTGAAGTAGTGTGATTACTTATTGTAATATTCCAATGTTCAAGCCTTGGAACTGGTGGTCATATTTAATATTGCCATTGGGCTTGTCTTGGCATGAAAATTATCATGTGACCATTGGGTAAGCTTGTTGTACTTGTTGGTAAAATGTTGAACTTTAAACGATACGAGTCTATGTGAATATCAACATTTTAGGATTTTCAGTATTTGAATTTGATTTGTAACATGTGTAATATCCCACCATAAATTCAAATTGTTTTTGCAATTATTGGATAGAAATTCCTAACATGATTGTTGAAACAATATTACATATTATAATGTTGTTACTCACAAATGTTGTTCAAAGATTTATGGCATCAAGTAAAACATAAACATAAAAACATTTCCACATCAAACACCTTGTGCATAACACAATGGACCAATATGTCCTAACATTGTAGTGACAAAAGAACTAACTATTGTTGGCATCGTAATTACATCATCCCATTCTTGATGACATCAACAATTATCCATCCATTTATGGAATGGATTATTTTCCTTTAATGTTTTTCATCCATTTTTAATGTGATGATGAATGTTTCAAACAAACTTCCCCAAGTTTAGTTGTTACAACTCCATGGTTACCATGTGTTGAAAATTTTCTAATTCTAATAGTTTCATCAATTTTCAACAATGGTATTTTTCGAATAATTTGTATTGCTTTCTATATGCCTCATTTTCATATCCATTTTCATGGTGGGTTTTCAAATAAGTCATAGTTGCAACACCAAAAGCTCAAATTGTTGAACAAAAACCTTTCACAATGCAAGTTCAACCTAGTCCAATGCAAAATCAAAACCTACTTAAAAATCAATTAAAACAAATAAACATATAAGGATTTGTGAATAATGTACCATTTTAAACTCATGAATTTTATAATTCTTTGTTGATCCAATTGTGTGTAAATGATTATAATTATTTGTATTAATACTTAATGAAATATTTCAAGTTTGTAAAATGAGATGAAGTCAGTTCCTGACTAGCATTGTGCAAATTTTTATGTTATATGATTATGGAACTTTAAAATATTCTTGCAAGGAAAATGATTGTTTAGAAATGTGTTGAAATGTATTACACAATAATATACATTTATATTAACAACATACTATACATCTTACATTATGGCCCATTATTGAACCTTTTATTTGGGATTCCAAAAAAATGCAAATTCATAACAAGTTACATAAAAAATTTAAAATGATTCCCTTGACATCTTGGATTTTTGTTTATAGTTTTCATTTAGTTAATGTTGTCAACAACTTTTCCAAAGGAAAATAATTATACTTATATTTAGGTTCCATGATTTGTTTTGGAAGATAGTCCCAAATTAAACTTTGTTTAAATAATTCCCAAGTAAACATGAATGTAAAAGTTGTTTTTCCAAAGTTTTGTTTTTCAACACCATAGTTACTTGTTAAATTTCAATACCAATTTGCATTCCATTTCTGTTCAGTTGAATTTGAATTCCATTCAATTTATAAACTTGAATTCAATCTATATAATGAAAAAAATGTTGTTTGTTTGTCTATTTGTTTGTTTGCTTATGCCATTCATACCTACCTGTTTCAAGCTTAACTAAAGTATACCCACTCACCAACATGGACATGGAAAAACACATGTTATGGGCTTTTTCATGTTTATGGTATCTATGTTATGAATTTTTTGAATTGTGTTTGTCGTTTTTATATGAGAATTGAAACACCAATTCAATGATAAATTGACACAACAATATGATATGTTACAAGAAATTGAAACTTGAGCAATTCAATAAGGAATCAAAACAACAATTCAATATGATCATAAGGAATTGAAACAATATGTTAATTGCAAGATAAGGTGACTCATTTTTTGTGTGTCTTTGGAATTTTTGCAAAATGTACTTTATTGAAATGCCATAAATGTATGGTAAAATGATTAATGTGGCAAAAAATTATGAACTATGATTGCCAACTTGAATAAGAATATGTACATAATGATTAAATTTAATAAATATACACCACACATATAGTAATGGACTTTTGAAGTAAAATCATGAACTATGATTTTGGATTTACATTAAAATTCAATCTCACTTTTCAATATCATTTCATTTCAAATTGTTTTATAAGGATTCAATATGTGATGCACATTAGGAAAATAAATATGGATTTCATTTTTTATAAAAAAACTTGAGCTTAAACGTTTAAATGACTATATTTGAAACTTATTTTCAAAAAACATTATTTGAATCATTTTTTGTTAGATTGATGGATGTATTTTTCTTCTAATATATATATGTCAAAGAAGTATTTATTTGGAATTTTTCTTTTTTAAACTTTGTTAACTCATTAATCATCACATAATCTTAAATTAACATTGAATTCTTCTTTTTTTTCCCCATTTTAATGTTGGTTATTGGAAGTGTTGCATCTACCAAAAATGAACCACCTTAACTTGCAACCACCCAATAAGAATTCAATGTGATCATGAAATTTGAAATATGTAATAAATGAAACAATAATTCAATGAAAAACTAAAACAACAACTCAACAATTCAATGATTAGGAAAAATTGAAATAAGTCAATATGGTGATATGAAAAAATGAAACAATAAAAATAAAATTTGGATGTCCAGATTTTTTTAAGGCATATTAATATTTTGTCACAATGTCACAAATTTCTATATTCCTTTACATAATCCTATTTTGCCAATTTGAGACACAAAGTGAATACAAATTTGATCAAATATCAAGAATCATTATGCATGCACATGATGATGTTTTTTTTCCCTTTTTTTATCATAACATTTGTGGGAATCATGGACATCCCAACTAGTTTATATAATAAAAATATTATTGTTTGTCTATAAAGTTTTGTCATTGGTACCTACCTCTTGCAAGTCTAACTACCTCATTCTTTTCTCCTACCCAAATACATGGATGTGAAAAGACAAATTAACATGTGCCTTTTCATGTCCATGTTATGTATATTAAAATAATTTGATGAACTACTTCTTTCAAACCTATTTATTTAATGTTACATAACTTTTAAAACTAGGATTTGATAATACTAATCATATAGAATTTGTTTAATCATAAGTTTATACGGTTAAACATGGATATCTTATTCATACATGCCTCATACCCTTTTCCCCTACACTATTTACATGGAAGTGAAAGACTTGACATAAATAATGATGCTATTGAGATGGAAAGTTTTAACCCTAAACCCTAAACCCTAAACCCTTGAGATTAGTTATTATAGAGTTACAATATCGTGAAGGATTTTGGTTTCTTTTAGAGGATTTTTTTGAAGATTATAGTTTTGAAGATTATAGTTTTGAATGGTGAAATATTTGAGTTTCTATAATTCTTCTTTTGCCTTAAGATAATTTTTAATGTAAATGGCAAAGGCCACAGTTTGACACACCCCCTTGTTTTAGGGCTTTCCAGTTAGTCTCTGCCCAGGTGCTACACCACTGAACCCTAACCCTAAATTTCACATACTTTTTTCTACCGTGCTTGTCCGAGGCCAAGACAGATTGTTGTTTGTTGATGGTGTGTTCCTCGATCGAGAATTAGCGATGGCTAAGAGGAAGGCTGAAGAGCAGCTGGGACCAGCGGTGGTGACGATGAGGAAGATGGAAGAAGAAGCAGAGCGAGTAGTAGTTCCTGCTACTACTGATGAAGAAGGCAAAGAAGTTGTTGGATCGCAAGATCTTGCTGAGCCGCAGCTCACAGGAGCACTTAGCGGTAACATCACATGTCTCCATGAAGTTTCGTTCCCGGAAGGGTATGAAGCTCCTGTGAGAGTTATTCCCAACGCTCCTTCCAAGCCTGCCAAGGAGTACCCATTCACTCTCGATCCTTTCCAGCGTGAGGCCATCAAGTGCTTGGAGGCTGGCGAGTCTGTTCTGGTGAGTTTTATTAACTCCTTTTCTTAACACCTTCTCTGTTTACAGAATACCCTCAACCCCACTTTGTTACTATCCTGGATCAATTTTGTCTCGAATCCCCATGCCAGGCAAACCTAAACCCAAAGACCCCCCATGAGGTTTTGGGGTAACTGGTTGCTTGATTTCACGAGGAGATGAACTACAATGGGTCAGTGTAGCCCTGATCCTCAAGCGTTTTGTGTTTTGAAACTGCCAAAGTCTGCAATGGGTTCCAACTCTTAAACCCGACCAGCTCACCATTGTGTTCCTGCGAACTGCATGTGTATATTCTCTTTCTAATATTCCCTGGCATCAGAGATGAAAGAAATGTGAACTTACCTCAAGAGATGTGAGAAGGTGTGAAATATTAGGACCTAAACTCAAGACCATCCTGCAGAGGTTTTGTAAAAACCCTAATTCTAGTAACAATGTCAAGCAGCACCCTATATAGTGCAACCTTTCCAGTTGTGAAACCGGAGACACCAATGAGATGGCACTTGGCATTTGCAATGTTTGTAGAATAAAAGGGAATCCCGCAATTCTATGCACAGGTTCAGGGGTGAACTTTGCATCTTCAGAACATCACTTCAGTACACTTTCATATTCTCAACCTTGGTGAGTACAATGCCATGAATGGAGATGTTACCACTCTCCAGTGATGGCATTAATCTCCAGTCATCATACGTGAATCAACTGTCTGTGTTATAACATAGGCATAGTGATGTTGCATGATGGCAAGATGAATCAACAATTGTTCTGGCAACTTGCAAATCATTGCAATGGAGAATTGTCTGGTGCACTGTGCAGCCATGTGCCACAACCTTTTGCAGGAACAGCAAGTGTTGTCAATTTTTTTGTGGGATTATTGGGTCTTATTATTGTCATTCTTACCTTCAAAGTGTTGTTGTGGAGTTTCCTCTGCTATTTTGTTGATAATATATTTTCCCCAGTGTTCATGAAGGGAAGACAAATTTGGTTTTGCTGGGAGGATGATGCAGGTGTCAGCACATACCTCAGCTGGGAAAACAGTGGTAGCTGAATATGCAATTGCCATGTCTCTTCGGGACAAACAGAGGGTTGTTTACACCTCACCCATCAAAGCTCTCAGCAACCAAAAGTATCGGGAAATGACAGAGGAGTTTTCTGATGTTGGCCTCATGACTGGAGATGTTACCATCTCTCCAAATGCTTCTTGCTTGGTATGCTATTTTTTTCTGTATATTGACCAAAAATGTATGACTGGTACACCAATCTGCCAGTGATAGGACATTAAAGCAGCTCATGTCAGAGTTGGCTGGTGTGCGTGTTTGCACAATCAGAGTCACCAGGTGTTAGTTGGGTGATATTTCAGATTTTTCCAAGTGTATGAGTGCTAGCCAATGTCATGACTGAGTCATGTTTTATGGAGTTTTTGCTGCAATCTTATGAATTGTTGACAGGTACATGCTGGTTTGCACCATGACAGGCCATGCCAAGCAAAGTATGGGGTTGCACTTATATTTTCTGCAACTGCTAAATTTGGGCTTTTGTATCCAGAAACTGAAATCGGATGTTCGATCAGGTGATGACAACAGAGATTTTGCGGAGTATGCAATACAAAGGCTCAGAGGTAATGAGGGAAGTGGCCTGGATTATTTTTGATGAGGTTCACTACATGCGAGACCGAGAGCGTGGTGTGGTGTGGGAAGAGAGCATTGTAATGGCACCCAGAAATGCCCGTTTTGTCTTCCTCTCAGCTACTGTGCCCAATGCCAAAGAATTTGCTGACTGGGTTGCAAAAGTAGTCCTCTCCTTCCACCAATCAGTCATTTTTGTACTTGTTTTCCGGTTGCAATCAGAGTTGGGACTCATGGAGGTAATGTTGATGAATTAGCACTATTTTTTGCAGGTGCACAATCAACCTTGTCATATTGTGTATACAGATTATCGGCCTACCCCACTGCAACATTACATTTATCCAGCAGGAGGGGATGGATTGTACCTTGTGGTGGATGAAAAGGGCAAGTTCCGTGACAGCAGTTTCCAGAAGGCAGTGAATGCACTCTCCACAAATGAAGGAGGTGATGGCAACAAGAAGGAAAATGGCAAGTGGCAGAAGGGAGGTAAAGGAGGGGCAGGGGTTGGTGAGAACAGTGACATTTTCAAGATTGTCAAGATGATCATGCTGCGCCAGTTTGATCCTGTAATTGTCTTCAGCTTCAGCAAACGAAACTGTGAAGAAAATGCTCTTAAGGTTAGTTGTAGTGGGCATTGCCACTCTATTTTCAATTGTCCACCTTGTACATCACATCTGTTATGCTGGAAGGTATTGGATTGGGATCTGCAAAGTAGAATACTTTAGGTGACATGTCACAAAATCAAGGAGTTTTTTGCAAATTTTAGCAATAGAAAAGCAAAAATGCAGCTTTCATAGGTCATGCCAGGATTGAACTTTGAGAATATCTCCTTTTTTGTTTCAATGATAGGTCACTGATACCTACCCCTGTCCCAGTTGCTCACAGCTATTCTGCCTGACCTAGCTACTGTTAAGGAATTTTGTAAAGTGTCTGGATTGTTCCTTTGTCTAAGTGCATTCCAGTTTTTGCCAGGGAGGCTTTATCATCTATGTGTCTCTTGATCTGCAGTCAAATGTTTGATGAAAGCAATGAGCTATAGTATGGTCACAATGTGTCCTGTATGATCATTTTTTCCACTGTGAGTATATGGTTTATTTTGGGTTGGTTGCAGATGTCAAAGCTTGATCTGAATAATGATGATGAGAAGAAGCTAGTAAATAGTGTGTTCTGGAATGCTGTGGATTCTTTGTCTGATGATGACAAGAAGCTCCCTCAGGTTCTTTCTATCTTTTTCCCACCTTGCACTTTTAAACATGCTGCGTAAAATAGATGGCTCTCTTGCTATGAGTGTTCTGTGTGCAATGGATGTGGGTAGATAGTAAGATAGTAAGAAGCCTATGATTGTTGAACATGTATATTTGTAGCCCATGTTGTTAGTTCATTTGGTAATTTCAGCTCACTCTGAAATGGGAAGTTAAATGGCCCTTTGTCCCTAGACATCTGAATGTGTCTCAATACAGTAAGGTCTCAAGCTATTTTTTCTGCTAAAACAGGTGTCACAGCTTTTGCCATTATTGAAGCGAGGTATTGGCATCCACCATTCTGGCCTGCTTCCAGTTCTCAAGGAGGTGATTGAGATCCTCTTTCAAGAAGGCCTCATCAAGGTGCAAATTTCTCTTTCTTATTTGAGCATTGTATATCTGTGGAAACTCTGTGTATCTTCTTGAGCATTCAACTCAACAAGTTGAGGGTTGGGATTGACTGTGGCAGTGCTTATTTGCAACTGAGACATTCAGTATAGGCTTAAACATGCCAGCCAAGACAGTGGTGTTCACTAATGTTCGCAAATTTGATGGAGATAAATTCCGGTGGATATCAAGTGGTGAGTATATACAGATGAGTGGACGTGCTGGACGCCGTGGCCTTGATGATCGTGGTATCTGTGTCCTCATGCTTGATGAAAAGCTTGAGCCTGCCATTGCCAAATCTATGGTAAAGGGTTCTGCTGATCCCCTGAACAGGTTACCTCTCCATGCTCCCTCTAACATTGCTCTTCAGATCAAAGGAAGCTATAGCTTGGACCAACCTGACCCACTAATGTCAAATTCATGAAGCAGAGAAAATGCTATCAGAATGGTTCTTACTTTGAGGAAGGGATTATTTTTTGGGTTGCAGTGCATTTCACTTGGGCTACAACATGCTGCTGAACCAAATGCGGTGTGAAGAGAGTAACCCTGAAGAGCTACTTCGCCGGTCGTTCCACCAGTTCCAGTGTGACCGCGCTCTTCCAAAGCTCCAGGTCATGTTCTCAACTTTACCATCACTGCTCAGGGCATTGCCATGACCAGATGCCTCATGCACCAGAGGTCCATTTGTAGAATTGTCCATTGGAGGACCATTAGAAGGATTTAGTCTGAAGGACAGGCTGTTTTATGTTATACAGGGACGGGTGAAAGAATTAGAAGAGGAACTGGCATCGATTGTGATTGATGAGGAGGATCTAGTGCGTGACTACCTCACTCTCTTACAGCAGCTTCAGGACTTGAGATCAGAGATTTCCAGCATTGTGTATGCTCCCCGCTACTGCCTCCCATTTCTACAACCAGGGCGGCTGGTCCGGATTTTTCCTTCTGTGAAAGATAGAGATATTGCTGTTCCTTATTCAACAGCTCCTGCAATTTGGGGAGTGATCATCAATTTTGAGAAGACCCCTGGTGCTGTCCAAGAGTCATTTGATGGTAATTGATCACCCTGATTTAGCCCTTTGGCTTGTTTTCTTTTTAACAGCATTCTCATCATTGCTTGTCATGTGGTGTTACAGTTCAGTTCTTTGGTATTTCTCATTGACCTTGCATTGCTGGCAATTGGTTTAGCAGAGAGCAGCGAAGCTCCAATTGCAGTTGGAAGTACATACAGGGTTGATGTATTAGCAAATTGCTTGATCATTGGAGATGTAGCGGTTCGTAAACTAGTGGATCCTATCTCGTTGGATGAAACTGGAGAGCCTGCAGTGGTTGGCCTCCCCCTTACACAGGTCTGGCCATCTTCCTCAATTGTCCCGCAGTTTTATGGTTTTCTCTTATACTGAAGACTGGTATTAGTGGCCTCCGGTATAGGTAGTGAAGATGAAAAAGCTTTTGCAAACTTGATCTGTACCTTGAAAATGTGGGAATCTCTCCATTCCTAGTTCAGTTCATGGATTGTGAAGAATATTATGTTATTCTGCATCTCTTTGCACTATCTCATCTTTGTCTCAAGGTATGCCTTTTTGCTGTGCTTGAAATTATGAAACTGAGAAGTTGTGAGTTCGGATGGGTAGATTGAGAGTTTAAGTGCATTACGAGTTTATATACCAAAGGACCTACGCCCCGTTGAAGCACGGGAGCGATGTCTAAAGACAGTGTTAGAGGTGCTCCGCCGCTTCCCTGATGGGGTGCAGCTTCTTGACCCAGAGGATGACATGAAGGTAATTATATACCCCAATACTAGCAGAAAGTAGTGGATGGTTTCTCATTGAAGGAATAGAGATAGTGCACTTTCCAGATCTGTTCAATTTGTCCCTGTGACCTCTCCAAATACAGCTTCTGGACAGTTTGTACTGGTATGAGCCCAGCTCTCCTTCTTAAAGGGGCTGGATTCTGCATTGGAATGTGTGTGTGCAGGTGGAGAGTGCTGCTTACAGGAAGGCAGTCCGGAGGGTAGAGACAGTTGAGGAACTCCTAACCAGGCATGCCTTGGCTGCCTCACATACACTAGGTCCTCGTCTGCAGACCCTTCAGCATAAGGAGGCTTTGAGAGGCACCATACGTGTGGCAAAGAAGGAGGTTCGGGCTGCTTCTACCCTGGTGTTCAAAGATGAGCTGAAGGCACGTCGGCGCGTTCTTCGACGGTTGGGGTGAGTTTTGTATGGAAGAACTTAGTCGTTTGTGTTCCTCACATCTTGATGGCTTAGTGATCTTACCACAATGTTCTAATCCCTATCTAAGACCACGACCATGCTTGTATTCACTCTACATTTTTCCTGTGGGAGTTTCTGTCCCGAAGGAGGGGTTCTCTTATGATGATCTCAAAGAATGTCGGAATGATACTGGCTTCTGCATGGCAGGTATGCTACAGCAGATGATGTGGTGGAGCTGAAGGGTCGAGTGGCCTGTGAGATCAGCTCTGCTGATGAGCTTGTACTTACAGAACTCATGTTTGGGGGTGTATTCAAGGATGCTACATTGGAGCAAATTGTGGCATTATTGTCATGCTTTGTGTGGCAAGAGAAGATTAAAAATCTGCCCAAGCTACGGGAGGATCTTTCAAGCCTTTATTCTCAACTGCGAGAGGTGGCCCGGAGGGTTGGTAAGGTTCAAGTTGAATGCAAGGTACTGTTCTCCAAGAATCCAACTTCCAAACATCTTACATAAGTTTCTGAAGTATAGTATTCAGGATCCTGAAGAGCCCTATGGCCAATTATCTCTACTATGTGTGGTCAAAGTCACATTTGACCTTTGCTCAGTAGTGGATATCCAATGGGAGGTGATTACACAATGATTGTCAGATTGGACATTGTGTTTTTTGTCAGTATCACTGTCTAGAAGAGAGGAATATGTGACTAACTACTCCCTAAAACACAGATGTCTATTGATGTGGAGGATTACGTGGCTTCATTCCGACCTGATATAATGGAGGTGGCTTATGCATGGTGTAAGGGCGCCAAATTTGTGGAGGTGATGCAAATCGTACAGGTATTTGAAGGTAGTCTTATTCGAGCTATGAAGAGGTTAGAGGAAGTTTTGCAGCAATTAGTGGTAGCAGCCCATTCAATCGGTGAAATAGATCTTGAAACAAAATTCCAGGATGCTGTAGTTAGGATCAAAAGGGACATTGTTTTTGCAGCCTCATTGTACTTGTAAACTATTGAGACCTATGTGTCGATGAAAGGAACACGTGGATGATTTCAATCTTGTCTTACTCTGCACAGTGGGTGTGACTGTCTGCACATAGGCTTGACATTAGCAATCCTCCTTTTGATTCAATTTTCTGTGTAAGTTGTGGTAAGTAAGAAGTTTTGTGGACAATCTGTTAGTTCATGATATCTGTGATCTCTCTAGTGTCTATCTAGAGAAAGACCCTACCAGACAGTGTAAGTTGTTTTGTCAGCTTATTTGTAGCATCTATTGTAATTTTAATATGTTTGTTTTGAGGGCTTCTTACCCCACAATGACATGTACCTATCTTTCTTCTCTTTTCTTTCTTGCCTAGCCCAGATGTTTTCACATGTCATGGACATGTACAAGCTTCATGTCCATTTTCCTCTTATGTCCTTGCCAAGGGCCCATGGCCCTTTTGTAAGTCCTTTCACCTAAGTACCCATTGTTGCATAAATGTGAGTCCATGATGAGATCCTTGGTGTGTAATTTGTAACAACCACAATGGTAGGGCATTCTGGACATGGTATTAAAGTCTTGAAGAAACTTTCTAAAAAGTGATGTAATACCTAACGTGATAATCAAATTAGTGATGAATATGGGAAGTGGATGTTGTTACGGTCTTTTATATTATTGTTCAGAAGGAACACACGACACACATTGGATTTATTTGGGACCTTGGGGAGTTGGGACCCTTTTATCAAACAGATGACATACAAAATGGACAACAAAAGTAATTTTTAAGAAATAAGAGACGAAACATTTCTCTTTTGCCAAAGAAAGGTTGGACATAATAAGTTGATTGCTCAACACACCAAAAGGATGATATACTACTTTTCGGTAACGTCACCTAACTTAACACAGGGAAAATTGCATGATGAAGTTGGTAGGAACTTGGTCAAACCTGTAAGGCATCAAGTGTAAGCTTGACATCATAGGTCATACTGTACTTAGAGCATCTCCAGCCGTGCTGAATACGGGATCCTGTGAAAATATTTTTCACATCCAAGTTTAGTTATGTACTCTTTTGCAACCCCACCCATAAAACTGAAACCTGGGAAACCTGGGACAGCAAATGGGTGGGGGACTACTCATAGCAAACCACCTGGACGAATCATTACGATGAGCCAATTAGAAACACTGAGCAGCAGTTAGATCATACTTATTACACTCTTTTCTGCAGATGCACATGCTGCTGCGCCTTCTACTAGCCACGGAAATCCGTGCAATTGTGTGGGGCCAAAACCATTTTAGTGAGTCAAACTGGCAGACTTTGGATTTTCTTCATCCAATTTTACTGTGCAGGATCACATACTGAGCACCGCTGGAGATACTCTTATAAGGTCGAAGACAAATATACTCTTAGACTAGAAAAGACCTATGGTGGGTTGAAGCTGCGAAAATTACACACCTACTTTGGTAACAATTTTGTTGATTTGGCACAATTTAGTGGGCTTCTTAATGGGGACATGTTTTAACTCGCCAATACCATGTGGCTTGTGAAAGCATTATAAAATGTATATTGTATACTGTGATAAAAAGGCAATATCTTTGGTGCAAAAATGGGGCCATCTAAGTCTCCTTTAATTGCTAAAAGGTTGCAAACCTTCTAATAGCACACTTCAATTGTTGGGTCCAAATTTTCAACTTTCAGAGAAAGCCAGAATCTACTGGAATTGGAGTCAACTGTATGAAACCAATTATATGGTTTGTTGCTGAAATGTAACCGCCCAATTGCACCCATCTAGCTTTAGGTAGGGTGTTGAAACATGGTAGTCAATTCTCGCATGTTTGTTTCTTTAGGTGGGTATTGGGTAAGTTGTTTGAGAGAGGTTTTAGCATTCGGGTGTCAAAATTTGAAGCCCTCCATTCTCCAATACACAAGTTACTTCGGCACACAAAATTTTATTGTGTAATTGCACTCATGATAACAATTTTTTTGTAGTTATAGTGGGTAAACTTTATTGCAAGAGAACAAAAACATAAGGAAAGAAATGGAAAGGAAGGCAGCAGAAGGACCGAAGTCCTAGGTCAATTATCAATTTATTAACAGCTATCTGATATTGTAATTCAACTACCAACAGCAACCAACAAAATCAGAAGTGAGAATGGAAAGCTTTTAGCTTGCAAACATTTGGCAACCAAATAGGTTGGACCAAGTAAACAGCAATCTTTTGACTTGAGATCACACATTTAGCATTCAGCTGAAATTTGTGCTACAAGAACACATTCTTCGAACAGCAACTAATGAGTCAGAAGTGAGAATGGGAAGCTTTTACCTTTCAAAGTTTGCAACCAATCTATTTGACTATGTAAACATCTATCTTTTTGCTTGAGATCACACCTTCAGCATGCAGACACATTGATATTCGTACTGCAAGAATGGTCTCTTTCAGGTTATGTGAGTTTTTGATCAGTATTCATTTTCTTTAGCTCATATGTATGAGAATTGGAGTGATGTATTTGTTTGCAAAATCAAAGTTTTCAGGGGGTTACAACTTCGAAGTCAGAAGCAATGGCAGCTCAAGTGATTGTTCCAGAGACACAGAACTACTGGGGGGAGATGCCAGAGAAGGAGTTCTATGCCTCACAGGGGGTGAAGAACTGCAAAGGCTATTTCAACACCCAGAATGGCACCATCTTCACACAAGCATTTCTGCCTGTAAGGGGTGAGAAGCCCAAGGGGGTGGTATGTTTGGTGCATGGCTATGGTAGTGACACTGGATGGACATTCCAGAATATTGCTATTGAGCTGGTGCAGTGGGGTTACACTGCTTATGCTGCTGACATGCTTGGTCATGGTCGGTCTGATGGCATCCATGGCTATGTCCCCAATGTTGATAAGGTCAGTACATAACTCCAGAAGTGGCTTGTAGATGCATTTGAACATGTCTACAAATGAATTTGTTGAGGTGGTTAAGGAATTCACATACTGGCATTTTTCAATTTGTTGCATGCGAATCCTACTTTTGAATATTCTAGGGCTTAGAATCCTCAAATATCAAGCAACTAAAAAGGTGGAGAACAAATGTCTCACTTGCTTATGTGCTTATGGCAAATCACAGGTTGCAGCATCATTACTATCCTATTTCAAATCGGTGTGCAACACTGAAGAAAACAAGGGGTTGCCATCATTTCTGTTAGGGGAATCCATGGGAGGTATGGTGGCCTTTTGCATGTATTTCCAGGACCCGAAAGCCTGGGATGGATACATATTTCTGGCTCCCTTGCTTGTGATACCTGGGCCCATGAGACCCACTTGGCTTCAGCGCACAGGCTTCAGTCTAATTAAGCCTTTTGTGAGCTCCTGGCCCATCTTCCCTGAGAACCACATTGTGAGAAAGGCAATTAGGTCCCCTGCAAAACAAAAGCTTATCGCAGCCAACCCCAGGCGCTATACAGGTAACTCAAGAACATTCAAATGGAAATAACACTTTGCAGCAATATCTACTAAGATCTTCTAGTCATGTACATTGTGATGGATCAAGAAAACACTGAAGTTGAGAAGTGCCATCCGGGAATATATGTCAGAGAAATGCAGCTTTTAAAATGAGGTTTGTCTTGGTGCATTTTTTTAGACCTGGAATTTGAACTTGTTTCCATTTTTTAGGTCCTTGCACTACCTATTTTCTTCTAAAAACTTTCGGGCTTTTGTGCAGGAAAGCCAAGGGTCGGGACAATGCTGGAGCTGACAAGAATGGTGGACCTTATTGGCACCAAATTTCATGAATTCAAGGCCCCATTTCTCACCATGCACGGTACAGCAGATGTGGTTGCAGATCCTGAGGGCAGCAAGAATCTCTACATGAAATCTACAAGTGATGACAAAACTTTGAAGCTCTATGATGGATCTTACCACTCACTTATCCAAGGAGAGCCTGATGAATCCCGATCTGTAATTCTGGCAGACATCAAAGCCTGGCTAGATGAGCGGGTGAACCCAAATTAGCAGCATTAATTGGTGACTACCAATGTCTGATGACACATACCAAAGCTTTGTTTGTTTAGAATTTTAACTTGGTCACTAAAGTAATGGAAAATTGAATTACCTAGATGTTCCACCAACTCCAGCATGATCTCCTGACATACTAAAAATTTCATGTGAGATGAAATCATCAACATGTTGAAGGAAAGAACTGTTGACTTAATACTGTGTTTGAGAAAAGCTCTCAACCCAGGGTTTGGGTGTTCATTAATTTGAAGAATCTTTGTTGGTAGCCGAAGAATTTTCAATATGGAGCACTTCAAGTGCACTTCAGATTCTGGTGGTTCTTCCATGCAGAATTGACCATCTCCCAGCATGGACTGTATGAGATCTATCTGGACAATTTGCGGCCAAGCAGTTCTGCACATTTTGGTAATGTTTTGATGATTCAAGCAAATAATGTACCTTGCAATGGTCAAGCCCCTGCTCATTATGTTGGGCAAGGTGCCAGCAAGCCCATTAGGGCAAGCTAGATTATACATAATTTGTAGGAATTGTGATTATTTGCAAATTAATGCAAATTTCACTAACCCATAAGATCTAGGAATGTATCATGTGACATGAATCAGATCACTATGACATATTTTCAAACTATTCACAAGGACTTCATAACTTATTCTAATCACAACATGTGTTTGAGACTTATTGATAAGCAAAAAGTTGTTGCAACAACTTTCAAGAGTCTTTGTAGATCATTGTTTCCAATAGCTTTTGAGGGGATGCTATTGTTATCATTGTTGCTTGCAACTCATGTGAATGCCATGTTCATGACTTCAGAATAATTGGTAATAGCTTGAACCATGTTTTTATTTATTTTGGTTAACCATGTCATCTCTAGTCTTGAAATCCACCTTTATTTTCAAAGCAAGAGTTCTGGGGTTTGAGCTCTTTTCTCCTCTATTGCCATAGTGCTAACATGTATGTGATCTATAGGTTCGGTATAGGTTTGGTAAGTAGCCTATTTCTTTTCAAGTTGTCACTTCAACCATAGTTTTATAAGTTGAAGAACAACTTCTTTTCACATGTGTACTTTGTGTAGATCTTTGTCCTACACACTTTTTGCAATCTAGTTCATTGACATAGGTTGAGAATAGGGGGATAATTGGTAGCTAGGTTCTTCAATGGGGGTGGTGGTGGCATTTAAAATGTTCTTGGTCTTTGTTACAAGGTTTTGCAATGGGGTGGTAAACTTTGTGAAGGTTTTGACACAAGTTGCAAAGGGCATAGCCTTTTAGGGGGCGGGGGGGATAATAGTAAATAAAAAGTAGAAGATATGTGAATAAAAATATAAGGTGCAATATATTGGTTGTTGAGTAAAAATTATAAGTTAATTAGTTTTAAAATAGAGTACAAACTACACTTAATTTTGTAATAATTTGAAATAATGAATTATAATTAATATAATGTGGCTTTAATATGTATATATTTAAAAATTAGATAATGATAATGTGATAAAAAATAAGTTGCAAGATTATTTAATACCTTTTAAAAATAGTTGTTTGATGCACATAGATCCTAAACTTTATATTAAGTGTCTCCTTAAGGGGCATAGTTGTAGGAGATTGGTGTAAATATAAGTGTTTTGGTGTTGACACCATACAAGTCCCTTTGCCCATTCGAATTCTCATACCCAATGTCTACCTAAAGAACCATAAAGTAGTTGTTGAAGTCAATTGGTTCTTGCAAGTTAAATCCAAAAGGCTTGAAATTGTCATCTCCATGATATTTCATGGGTTGGAAGATGGGCCTAATACCAAGAAACTCTTAAATCATCTCACACATTCCTAACTTGAAGTTTCAAGGAAGACTAAAATTGGTTCTTTCTTGAGCATTCATAGTCCAATCATTTTCATTGTATCTTGTGCTTACTATGCAATCATTTAAAAAAATTCACATGAAATGGAACCCCACATAATTGGCCTTGCATCTTGGACAATTCCTCATGTATGTTGATTAGTTTGTATTTATGATAGATAATATTTTTTCCACTTGGTGATTGTTGTTTCAAATTGCTTGCAAACATCCACCTTCTTTAGGTTTGCAACATGTTTGTTTTTCTCGATTTTGACAAAAGTTAGAATTTCAACATGCCCTAAATTGTGCAACAGGGCTTCTAAACTTCAACTTCCAAAGTTGATTACAAGTTCTTGTTTAAGGTTGACTTCTTTTATAAATGTTTTTCTTTGTTGTTTGACCAATTGTTTCATCATTTACATGTGGAAACTTGGTTGATTTGTACAAAACAAAACAAGATGAAAAGGTATGTATCTATTTTGTTTATATAGAAATTAGATTTCTTGCATATTTGTACATTGATTGTTAGTTTATAATTTTTTTCAATGTAGATACAATAATCAAGAAATGCAATGCACGTTTTTATCTATGCATTTCCACTTGCATTGCATTGAATGGAATGTTAGTTTCAAGTTGTTGATTGTTTACTAATTCATTGACTTATTTGTATTTGCAAGAACTTTCAAAAAATCAAGAACAAAATGCATTGTGCATACTATCTTTTGAATGCTCTATTTCACAATAAATGGAGATGGCAATTTTAAAATTTTCTGCATCATGTCCTTCAACATTTGGAGGTGCAATGTACACATTCTTGTACTTTCTATAGAAATGTTGGAGACTCTTGGATCTACAATAAAAGTGATATAGCATTGGAAGGTTGTTGGAAACTCTTGCATCTATCACAAAAGTTATATAAAATTTGAAGATTGTTGGAGGTGTAAGAAAAAGCTTGAAGATTGTCACTAAAAGTGGGGAACATGAAATAATATTGGGAATCCTCGAGAAAATATGAAACTTAGTAAGGAAATAAATTTTGAATATTGGAACTAGGAACTTAAATAGATGTTGCGTTAATAGTGAATTAATACACCTCTTTTGAAAATGTTGCATAACACCAAAGTTTTACTTGTAAATCTATGTTTTTCAAAGGTTTTGTATTATCTTATTGTTGGGCTACTATCCTTTTAAAATTGGGCTAGCACGGTTTGTCATGTAAATAGTTTTGTAGCCCCAATTGTAAGCTTGTGACTAATGCATGGGCAAGACAATTAAAATATTAAATCAAATGTTGTTTTGACTTAACACATTCATAAAAGTGTTTGAAAATGCAAGTTGTCTACAAGGAGGAAGAGAAAATGCTCTCAATGCAATGCCAAATCAAGACCATTGTTGTGAAACCCAACCACTTTTAAGTGGATTCCCGTTTTAGGAGTTGGAAATCTAAAAGTTTCTAGATTTTTGGATCAAAGTTTGAAGAACCAAACCTTGTCCAAATGGGGACTTTTCAACCTTTGAAAAGGCCTTAAATAAAATACATCAAAGTGGGGTCACTTTTCAAAAACTAAAATGTTTAGCAATAGGTAAATGACCATTTGAAAAGTTGAAAGTCAAACTATCAAGGTGATTCTTGACCATTTAAAGGTGCAAACAAGATAATAAAAACCAATCCTATACTTGTGAATCTATTATGTCAAACTATTTTCACAACTTAAAAATAATGGGAATGTTTGTTAAACTAATGCAGTAGATTATCATTGGTTGCAAGAGGTGATGGATTAAAATTTTATGATTGTTATAATTGTAAAGTTATTCATTTGTTTGTCATGACATCTTTCTATTATGTAAAGGGTAAATAATTATTATACGTGATTATGTCATTTTGAAGATATTTTAGGTCCTATAAAAAAATGAAAACATTGCATTTTATAATGTTTTATGTATGTTTTTGAGTACTTTATATTTATTAAATTCAATTCAAAATCTTCCATATGTTTGCATAATATATTAGAATCAACCTCATGTATCTATTTTTAAAACTTCCAACTTTTGAAATTAAAACATAAAGAATCAAGTGGTAGTTACACTTGTTATATGTGTTATTGTGATTAACCTTGAAACGATGATTTGAAATGATGATGGTGACTAAACTTAAGTTTAGTTTTGCTAAGTTGTGAATCCAAATTAACCCATGGTTAATGCATGCACCATTTTGACCCCAAAGTGCATTAACCATCTTCTTGTTTTGTTTATGCAATTTGACATATGTTTGTGAGCTCCACTTGAATAGGTCATCCCAATGTATCATGAATTTTCCATGCCTTCTTTCTTGTTTGGAACAAAAAAATGTGCCTTGGGTTTATAGTACATTGCAAAATTACAAATGAAATAAGTATTTTTATCATTATATCACTTGACAAAGTTAGGAATGTGTTAAGTACCGCATCATATTTAATGTTAGTCAGCAATTTTAGCCTAAATTGGTGAAAACATTTGTATCTCTTAACAATGAGTTAATATTTATTTATCATATTTGACATATTAATTGCATTTTCACAAGCATAACTCTTTCAATGAGGAGCCTTAATTTTGGTAAAGTTTGAAAGCCTATTGAAACTAGTATAAAATACTAAAATATAGTTGTCAAGGGCCTTATGAATGGAATATTCCCCAAATAGAGGCCTTACAAATGTAATGGTACAATGGGGTGGTGCTTAAAACTAACTTAGATTTCAAAAAAGAATATTCTGTCACGGATTCCCCCACTCTAAAAAGCAATCGCCAAATACACTTAGGAAGTTTCACTATATTTGGCAATTGTTACCCTAATGTATAGTGAAATTTCCTAAGTGTAATTTGGTGATTATTTTTTAAAGCAATGAAATATTTGTCACAGAATATTGTTTTTCAAAACCAATTTTCTGAAAATGGTGAAAGTTCGCCACAAAAGAACACCTAAAGGATTTAGGGTACTTTTTTCTACCTTTAAATTTTTTTTTCAGTTCATATCAAAAAAATTTACAAGGGGTGTGTCACATAGTGGCCTTGCCATTTGACCTTTAATATCTTAAGGCAAAAGAAGAAGAAGGATGGAAAATTAAATATTTCACCATGCAAAAAACTATAATCCTCAAAAAAATCCTCTAAAAAAGAAACCAAAATCCTTTACAATATTAGAACTCTATTATAACTAATCTCAAGGTTCAAAACAAGCCAAAATATCATCTTTCAAAAATTCCTCATATATATAAAAAAAAAAAGACCTATTATGATTACCTAGGGGCCAAAATCCCTTAAGCTACTATTTATTATACCCTAGAATGAATCTAAACACACTATGCTTGCTTTCCTTGGTCGGCAAGGCCAATAAAAGCAACATGATTGGGAACGTCACAGCGCACTCGTATGCGAACTTTGTCGTTCTCGTCGCGTGTGCATCTCTATCTATGTGTGCGTGTTGTCACGTAATTCGTTGTTGTTGCTGACGCGTGCAACAAAGACTGAGTCTTGTTGCCCTTTCTCTCTCCTTCTTGCTCTCCTCTTGCCATCTGCCGAGCTTTTGGTTTCTCTGTCGGAAGATCAGCTTCAGTTGCCATCCGCAAGCTTTGTGTCTGCAACAGACTTTTGCTGAAGGTGGGTTGGATCTAGGTTTTAGACAAAAGTAGGTGGCGTGGTGTGTGGGAAGGAAGGAGGCAGTGAACAGTGAAGAACAGCAGCAGGAGGAGGAGGAAAGGGGAGGAGGGTGTGATTCACAGGGCGCGCGTCGTTGTATGCTAGGGCAAGTGGGAGCAAGATGGGAATATGGGAATCCTTTCTTAATTGGCTTCGCAGGTAACCTATGAGAGAGCTTCGGTCGTTTGTTTGTGTAGTCCGTTTCTTTGGATTTGGATTAGCTTAATAGTTCTGATGTGATCCCAGAATAGGTTGTGGAGACGAGCGAGGGTTTTGTGCGGTTTTTCTCATTTGTCTGTGTTTCGTGTGGTGGTTATGGTGATGGCTGGGGGATGTGATCGGCAGCCTGTTTTTCAAGCAGGAAATGGAGCTGTCACTAATAGGTCTTCAAAACGCCGGGAAGACTTCACTCGTCAACGTCATCACGGTCTGTCTCTGTGTTTTTGGCTCCCTTTCTTTAGTCCTTGATCATCTTCCACTAATTGGCCGATGCCATGTTTTCTGATCCCGTCAATCTCCAGAAACAGTCTAATCATCCGCTAGTGAGGAATGGAACATGGAACATCCAGATTAGTGAAGAACCAAGTACTCTATCTCCATCCTGATATTTGAAAGGCCTTCTCACAGGTGTAATAGTTCTTTTCTCAGGCACAGCAGTTGATGTCTGTAAACCCTAACTTTTGTGAAGGCCGCAGCAACCTCATTGCAACCCTAGGGATTGTGTCTCAAGGCTCTTTTAAATATTCTTCTTATGCGCATTACTAATGCTCTGTTTGTGTTCTTTCTTTGGATTCCAGACTGGTGGTTACACTGAAGATATGATTCCCACTGTAAGTACCTCTGTGAATTAAGCTTCTCTTCTCATTTTGCATGTCTCTCCTTGTCTCTTAAGCATCCTCCTCATCTTGACTTAGGAAAAGTGGTGGGTTGGCTAAAGTGAAAACAAAGAGTTGAACAACGATGTGATGTGTCTGAGTGCAGGTGGGCTTCAATATGCGTAAGGTGTCAAAGGGAAATGTAACAATAAAGCTGTGGGATTTGGGTGGCCAACCACGTTTCCGCAGTATGTGGGAACGCTACTGTCGTGGTGTCTCAGCCATTGTGTAAGTTTTTTCCACAGCTATTCATGAAAGCAAGGGGTTCTCTATGCTGCAAAGAACTTTCACAATGGGTTGAGGACAATAGTGCCAGCACAGTCCAACACATGGATAGTAGTCAATACATGTTTGGCTTTTCTGAATATTGCACATGACAAGGGTTTGGAGAAAGGAACTTGGACCAGTTTTGCTCAACTGTTTGAGAATGTGAATGAATTTCCTGAATGGGGCATGCTTGTTTTTTGTATGCCAGGTATGTGGTGGATGCCGCGGACAGGGACAATATCCTGATTTCAAAGAATGAGCTGCATGATCTGTTGAGCAAGCCTTCTCTTGATGGGATCCCATTGCTAGTGCTTGGGAATAAGATTGACAAGCCTGAAGCCGTTTCAAAGAATGAACTCACCAGCTTAATGTATGTACAATTCTTGCCATTTAAGCTTTGCATATCACTTTTGTAGGAAATTGTACCTGTATGTTTTTGTTTTCAGTCTCATAAGCAATTGGAGATGCAGATTTTAAAGTCTTGACCACATGATTCCCTCCCATTTAATGCAAGATTTAGGCAATAGGAAACATGGGTGCATCCAAGCCTGAATATTAATTTTCCGATGTACTCTTATTGTCTTGCCACTTAGTTGAGTAGCCTCAGGAACATCAAGAATTGCAGGAATAATCTGACACAGGGCTGGGGATTGTTGGCAATGGGGTGATTAGGGGCCTTACAAATCTGAGTGACAGGGAGGTGGCATGCTACAACATCTCATGCAAAAATTCAACAAACATTGATGTGGTCATTGATTGGCTTGTGAAGCACTCCAAGAGCAAAAGTTGATGTTGAGAAATAGTGTGTATCATGTGTTGGATGTGGATCCTGCTTCCCATACAATTCATAACTGGTTAGCTTATTGTATTGTGTATGAAAGTGTTACCGCTGCAATGAAGTCCCCACCAGTTGATGGGGGTTTGTGTCTATGTCCTGATTCTTTTTAGATTTTTAATATTTTGAGATAGAGCTGCAGAGGCACAAGAATAGTTGTTGTCAACAGACTACAACTAATGGATCCTGTTTCAGTCCACAAAAATTATAAAACTACTTGAGACTTGTTAATGTGGTCCAACTTTTATCTTGGAGTTCAAAGTTTGAAACCAGTGTTGTCCTGTTCTTGATTTTGAAAAGAACCTTCAGTTCTTTTTGCTTTGATACAACCTCTGTTGTGGTTCTGAGTATGTTTTTTGTGGTTCCATAGAACTTTTAGTGCTTTATTTCAAAATCCAAAATACATTACCACAAACTCTTCCAATTCATTTGTGGGTGGTTCTCTATATCTTTGGATGCTGAAAGTGAGGAATTTAAAGGTGTTGCATGCAGCGGGCTTGGTTATAACAGGTTCTGATCCTGCCAACTTGATTCTTAACAAACAGTAACACGAAGAAGCCCAAATAGAAGGATGATGACACAAAATTGGCTCCTTATTATTAATTTAGGTGAGTGTAGAGTGTAACAATACGAAAATCACCAGAACAAGGTGACAATGTAATTGTGGCCATGGGTTCCACATCCAAAATGTGTTTGGTCACTCTGTAACTATTGTTATTTGTAACTTAGACTCCTATCACTACAAGAGAAAGTGGCTTATATCAAACAAAAAGTTGTCTTATGAGACTTGTGTGAGGTAAACTATGTGGTTTGTGCTATTACACTATTGTGCTATTGTGTACTATGTCCTATTTCGTACTTGTCAAATTGCAATTTTTGTGTACTGTATACCACAATAAACGTCCCATACCTATTGTACATTGTAATGGACCATACAGTTTACCTTACACAAGTGTGATGAGCTATAGCTTTTTGAGTGTCCATTAAGCTAACACAATAACCGTAGGGTGTAATGACAAACCTAGCACTCTAAATTACATAACTCCTACAGCCATAATTGCTAATTGCTGATCCAATTACAATTGTTGCAGATAGAATACAAGTTGGAATCCCTTTGGTAAAACAGAAACAAGTATTGAAGCTCTAAACATGTAATTGTTGTATTAATGAAAAAAAATTACTGTAACATAAGCATGAAATAAGGTTAATTTATAAATGAACATACAAATGAACAAGAGAGAGTTTTGAAACCTTGAATTATGAGGGGGAGCTGCTTTAGATTCTATTAGTAATCGTTGTCTTGGATGATAGTTTCCACCTTGACAATTCCATGTTTTTCTTTTGATATCATCACTTCTCAATTGTCACGTATGAGAATTGAATGTTTTCATCCTCCCAAGCGATGCCAACATATATTTGAGTTCAATTTAAGCTCACATCACACTGAATAAAATGTTAAATCTTGCCTTTAAGATCGATATGGTTGCCTTAAGGGTTGATATGGTTTCATAAGTTTCTTGGTGTGATCAATACACAGATTTTTTTTTAATGTTTTCAACAAGTGAAGGTTGAATTTCAATTTATAGAATTAATGGAAGTGAAAACGATTCCATGAAAAATCTACACAATCATGGAATTTGATTTTGATATTGTTGAATTGAAGGAACAAATGAAAAGATATTAATATACAACCTTATGTCAGTTTGATTGTCCTTGATAGTGCAGGGTAGTGTGGAGCCTCAGTTTATAGATGAATGTACAAATGAACATGAATGAGTTTCGAAACCTTGAATAGCCCAACATCTTGACCCATGAATCATTAAAACATAATATTCGTCCCTTGAGGACAAAGTGTTTGGTGATACCCAAGAACACTGACTCTGACCCACAAAAGAGCACGTACAAGTAAAGAGGCCACCAACCCAAAACTGTCATTGATGAAGAAGATAAGCATCACTAATAATCTCATTCTCAAAGTGATGGAATTGATTGGCATTCCTAAATACTATGAATTTTTCTTCCTAGTATCTTTGAAATTACCTTTGTTGAATTGTGGCAGATGCAGTATACACACAGATTCTTGGTAATGTGGAGTGGTGTGCCTGAGGATGTGCTGGTGAGCCCAAATGCAATAGCCAGTTTTTCACTATGGTGGCATAATTGAACACCTTTCCTTCTTTCTAAAGGTCACACAACACAATTTCCATATCTGGCACATGGTAGCCAGCATCATGCATCTGCTTGAACAATCTCTTCAGTTCTGCAAGGATTTCGATCAATGCCTGAGGACAGTCTTCATCATTTAACACAAATGTATGCACCTCATTATTCACTTCAATCCAGGTGCGACTTGACTTTTTCTTCACATCCCTCTTGTTTCTCTGCCTTCAAACATTCTTGTTGAGATCCCAGTTACCAGCAGCAGCATAGATGATGTTTGATAGCACCACATAGCCTCTGGCATTTTCAGTGGTCCAATTTGATGACTTGTTTGCAACATGTTCTCCCATCTCCACATTACCATGAATCCTGCAAGCCCCAACCATGGCCATCCACAGAGCTGCATCTGGTTTGCACCAAGGCACCATCTCAATCAGGTCCTTTGCCTCCTGCAGATGGTCAGCCCGTCTAAGAAGGCCAGGCAAGTGTATACTTCCACTGTCACATGGATGTTTTTAAATTGAGCCCATGGATTCAAAGTAGTGCAGGCCAGGCCTTCATCATCCACCAAGCCCCACCAAACCCACATAACTATAAGCTGCCAGAAGAGAAGCAAAAGTGAAACTATCTACTCCTTATCCTTCTTCACACATCTCTGAAAGTATCTACCCCTTATCCTTCTTCAGACACTGCTAGAAATTTTCTTAGTGTAGTTGGAGGCTATCTTAGAAAGGTAAGATTCATTGAGTCCAGGGGAAGCATCTTAAGTTTTGAAGGAGGAACCTGGCATTTTAAAATGCTCATCTGTACAAAACATAAGGTTCCTTCGTGTTTTGCATTTCTAGCAGTGCTTTACACTCGGTAAGGTCCTTGGAGGAGGGAATAACTAGAAGATGGGTACCACCACCCTTGACTGCCACCTTGGATGGTAGTAACCTTATTCTGGTAATGCCCTGGTCCAAGGGCCCTTACCTACCATTTTCAAACTGTGATATAGCTTCATTACCATGCCCATGCATCACATTTCTGTTAAGTGTGGCATTCGAAGACATGACATCAGGTGCGAAGTCATGTAAACTCTCTCTAAGCATCATCATCCTCCATGGACCCGCATGTGGCATAGATAGATACATGTCAACTAGGCTCAATTTTCCCATTCAGATATTGAACTCACAACCAAGTCTTTCAAAGATCTCCTCATGAGCACACCTGCCCTCTTCAAGTGCCACTATACTTGCACATGCATTGAGTACCCTGCAAAAGTGACAGGGTCTTCTGGCTTCTCACTTTCTTGTTGCATTTGTTGAAAGAATTCCAATGCCTTGTATGCCTGTGCCCACAAAGAAAGCAGTCCAAGAGACCAACATATGCGAGAGCATCTTGTTGAATACTCTACAACCTTGAAGTGTCCTCCATCAATGCTCCCAGATTTGGCATACATGTCAACAAGGAGGCTACTACTGCCCACAATGAGCATCAGACTCACACCCACTTTGAATGATTTGCTTCATGAGCATGCAATTGCCTTCTTCAAATGCCACTGTGCCGTCGCATGCATTCAGAAAACCAAACAAACGTCACAGGATCTCTGGCTTCACACTTCCCTTTTGCATTTGTCTGAAATTGAGCTCCATTGCCTTTTCTCACCAGTGCCTTCATCTCTTAGTGTAGCCTTTCGTGTCTATCGATTGCGCTCTGGAGAGAAGAGTATTGGATTGCAATAATTGGTTGAGCCTGGCGCTCAGGCGGTGCACTGAATAGCAGTATCCGCCTGGTCGTCGTCCTCCAGGTTCCCCATATGGTACTGTTGTGTTGCAGAGAATGGCTGCACCATTCTATTGCAACCATTCTGCACAGAGCAATTGTACCTCCTGCACCGATGAAGCCATTTCTTTCGCAGTAATAAATAACGTTTGCTTTCTCGGGCCTGAACCTCTTGTACAGCTGAGGTGTAGCTTCAAGAAATGCACACACATAAAAGCTCGACACAGTGACACTGAAAATCTGATGGAAGGAAAGCTCCCAAAGCTCTTTGGCAACCTTGTGCGCATCAAGATTTCGAAAGAGAAAGAGAGATTCCGTAACGGTGCAGAACAATTGCAAAAGCATGCACGGCGAATTGAGCGGGATACTCGTGAGCGGGCGTGTGGGGCTCTAGCTACCGCTGGTCGCCCTACTTACACTAGATGTCCTTTTTTTTTGTTGGATCGATCTGTGGCGGTGTATGTGGCTGCTGTCATCTTGACGGATTTTAACAAATTTAGTAAGGACGGGGAAGAGATGCTCGCGAATATCTTTCTTTGATACTCCCTCACCATGCATCGCCAAGCAGCTAGCGAGTTCCGATCCATCCTCCACATGGGTGAGCCTTCACATTGCCCCATGCTCTACCTACTCCAACCATGACGTCAGAGCTACCGTTCGTCGGTTTTCCGGGGCCAAAAGCCATTGTGGCCATTCACTTCTTCGCAAGGAAAGCACGTCGTCTACATCCCCCCCCTGAAAGAAAGCCAAGAAACTCTCGCTTTTGTGCAAGACGAGATATCAGCGTGACACTTGTGGCAAATCCGACACTTTTTTCTCTCGGCCGGCAATGAGGTTGTCCGGGTGGTGCTTCTACTGCTACTGCGGAGCTTGATAGTTCTCGCTATTACTGCTGCCGAGACGCAAATTCATGAGCAAGAATTCTTCTTCCAAGTAAATAATTCCTCTCTGCACGCACCTTTCGATATCCGAATCCTTTTCTTCATCAGGTATTGAAGAATCAGTCCATCCCCGTGTTTTTCAGGGACAAGAAACGTAAGTCCTGGTCTACCGATGGTCGCTACGGCGTTCGCGCAATAAATTTACGGAAATAATCGTTTCTTGTTCTCTCTGAAACTCTTTCGGAATCTGTTTTGGCTCGGTAGATTCTTCAATCAGAGCTTCTGTTTTTGTCCGATTGCACCTGTATAGTATATGCGAATCGAGTGTGGAGGATGTCTTTTTCTTTGTCTTTCTGATGTAGCCGATCTCTTCTACGTTGGCAATTACAGAATCGATTTGGAAGCTCTGTTTCTATGCATGAAGCTTGAGGATACTAGGCGCTGAGTTGAAAAATCATTCGAAGGAATTAGATCCTTGTTTGCGAACGTATTCCTGATTTTCTCCCCCTGGAATTGCAGCAAGACTCCACGAGCCGTCTTCTGCGATTTGCGTCCGCAAGAAAGAGCCAGTGAAGAAGAGCATTAGACGGTTGAGAGAGCTGAGTGCAGAGCTAGAGTGATCAGAGTCGACGACACAGCAGGGAGGTAGAGCTCGAAAGCATCAAACTCCAGCACTTGCCGAGATCGAGCTGAAGATCGGGATCCTTCGGAGGCGGAGGACAGCAACCGAAGATGCCGCCAATTCTACAGAAGATGGCGTCATTTGACGCGCAGATGAGGCTGCTGGTACCGAGGAAAGTCTCTGAGGACGATAAGCTGATAGAGTACGACGCCTTGTTGCTCGACAGATTTCTCGACATCCTGCAAGATGTAAATGGCCCGGAGATCAAGGAGACCGTAAGCGTCCTTACTTTCACAGACCAAATCTGTTCGGGAAATATACTAGTTTGATGAGAAAATGAGCATCGGAGTGGAATCAGATGGTTCAGGAAATTTGCCCTCCAACTTTCTCTTCTTGTCCTGATCCTGAGGTGTACTAGCTGAAGCGGATAGCTTATCTTGCTTTTTCTTGACAACAGGTACAAAAGTGCTTTGAGCTTTCAGGCATGTACAGTGAGACTGGTGGATGTGGAGACAGACAAAAGCTTGAAGAATTGGCAGAGCTCCTGAACAGTTTGGATGCAGGCGATTCGATTGTTGTTGCCAGCTCTTTCTCTCACATGCTTAACCTAGTAAATTTGGCAGAGGAAGTGCAAATTGCACTCCGCCGCAGAGTCCAACATGCCAAGAAATGGGAAATTGGAGATGAGAATAGTGCACTTACTGAGTCAGATATGGAAGAAACCTTTCGTCGTTTAGTGAAGCAGCTTGACAAAACCCCTGCTGAAATCTTTGAGGCTTTGAAAAACCAGACTGTAGACCTGGTTTTCACTGCACACCCAACTCAATCCATCCGCCGATCCTTGCTACAGAAGCATTCAAGGTGAGTCATGTTGAATCTGTTGACATGATTTTGGTGTCATATTGTTCAACTGATTTTGCTGCTTTAGCTCTCAATTGTATTTGCAATTGATTGTTTTGAAAGGCTGCACAATGATCTGATTCTATGTTGGATCCTGGTGTTGTAGAATTCGGAGCTGTCTCTCACAGTTATATGAGCAAAATGTGACCAGTGATGAGAAACATGAGCTTGATGAAGCCCTCCAACGAGAGGTAATAGCACTGGAATCAGTTTTTCTCAGTTAGAGCAACACGCAGTCTGAACTTGCAATTTCTATGTAAACTTGTGCTGCAATTATTGACAGTTGGGATTTTCTTACTGCAGATTCAAGCAGCATTCAGGACTGACGAAATCCGAAGGTCACCTCCAACACCACAGGATGAAATGAGAGCTGGCATGAGTTACTTCCATGAAACAATTTGGAATGGGCTGCCAAAATTCTTACGTCGCGTTGACACTGCTCTGAGATCGATTGGTATCAATGAGCGACTGCCATACAATGTCCCTCTTATTCAATTCTCTTCATGGATGGGAGGGGACCGTGATGGTCAGTTCTCTCAACCAAGCAGTTTGCATCCTTTGTTTTTTGTTCCAGGATCCTCAAACCTAGAGCATGGTTTGGTTCATTGTTTTTTTGTCAATCTCAATGTAAAGTATTATAACAACTAGTTCTTTTGACTCTCACCAGGTCTGCACATTCTGACCTGTTGCCTTTTGAAGGGTACTGTGGTTGTCATGAGGCCTTTTGTGTGCTCTGTAAACTACTAGTGGGAGACTTCATCAGTTTGGACCAATTTTTTTGAGAAACAAGCAAATTGAGCTAGTCATTGGAAGATGGTTTGGATACTAGAGATGCTTTTGATGCGGGATGCACTGGGCTGAGCATCTGTTGGATGGTTTCTGGATTGCTGACTAGGTAATCCAAGGGTGACGCCAGAGGTGACAAGAGATGTCTGCTTGTTGGCAAGGCTAATGGCTGCCAATCTCTACTTTGCACAAATTGATGACCTTATGTTTGAGGTAGGCTGGCAAGCTTTCAACATTTCACTACAGGCAAAGTAATGCATGTACTGTGAACTTGGGTTTGACTTTGTCATTCGAGCATGGGAGCCTTGTTTCATTGTGGTGACAGATCATATTTTGGTTGGTTGTAGGATACTGCAACCTGCACATGATTCCAGTGAGTTCATATTTGTGAAATGTAGACTATCAAAGGGAATTGTGCATTTCCAAACACCTTCAACCTCATTCAGTGCCTTGCACACCCAGGTTTAGGTTGACCCGGTCTGCACAGATGCTTGCTCCTGGTTTTAACCAGATAGTGCTTTGTTCTTTTGCCTCACTTAGATTCTGTTAAGCAGTGTGCTTTTGGTTTGTTTGGTTTGTGCAGTTGTCCATGTGGCGTTGCAATGATGAACTCAAAGAGAGGGTCATCAAATTAGAATCATCAACAAGAAAGGAGGCTAAGCATTATATTGGTACACTATTTTGATCTTGATGAACTTATCTTGTTCTAGTCTTACTCTGATTGTGGTCATTGAGTAATGTAACATACCCAGTGATGCAAGTTCATTCTCCGGGCAGGGCTTGCAGCTACTTTCCTTAATAGTATGGATCACACTAAAAGGTGTTGTCATGAGTGCAGAGTTTTGGAAGCATATCCCACCAAGTGAGCCTTTCCGAGTGCTCCTAGGGGACATGCGTGACAAACTGTATAACACAAGAGAGCGGATGCGGCAGTTATTGGCAAACGGGAGGAGTGACATTCCTTCAGATGATACATTTACAGACGCGTCTCAAGTAATTGTGTATCTTCAGCCTAGTATTGTTACATATGGTTCCTAGTTATGGTTTTTTTTGGTTTCTTTACCACACCAAGCAATGGACATATGGACATTGCTGTATCCTGATTTTTGAAGATCACTGATAATAGTATGAGAGAAAATTCCAATCATATTCATCAGCCTATGACGCTCTGAATAATTCTACATAACACACCAGGACTCCCTCTTCTGCCTCATGCATCAGATGTGGTCAAGCTTCAGAGAGCTGTGGTCTTGGGTTTCCTATAGCAGGATAACCTCTGTACTAGATGCATTCAACCAGATCATTGTTATTGTCAATTGTGTCTTTGGATATAGTTGCTGTGATTGTGAAGAGCTCATGAAAGTAGAAGTTCTGTTGTCAATAATGTTCAACATTTCATGTTACAGATTCTGGAGCCTTTGGAGTTGTGTTACCGGTCCCTAGTAGAGACAGGGGACAAGCCAATTGCAGATGGGAGCCTATTGGACTTCATGCGACAGGTGTCATGCTTTGGGTTGAGTCTGGTAAAGCTAGACATCCGGCAAGAGTCTGAGCGCCACACTGATGCAATAGATGCCATCACAACCCACCTTGGCATTGGATCATATCGTGATTGGTCTGAGGATCAGCGCCAGGTATGTGCTCTGCATAATTGAATGAGCAGGGAGCAACTCTATAAGCAGGAAGTTCAGTGGTTTTGGCACCATGGTTTTCTTTTCAGTCTTGAGGGTATATGATACTAGTGTTGCAAATACAGGTGGTTCTGGTTTCTGACCAGAATGTAAAAGATTGCTTCGAATGTGTTCTTCGTGGATGTGGGCTACTTGTAGTTTCACTTGGCAATTTTGGCAATTTTGATATTTCCTGAGCTTTGTGCTGCAAATTTGGGGATTGTGGTTGATTGAGGAGCCCCTTGCTTCTGGTTTTGAGACCTTTGGGATGATATGAGTGTTGCAGCAGCCAAATCTGCTGTCCAATCTATTTACTATGTTTAATTGACATTGACAGGAATGGGTTTTATCTGAGCTCCGTGGCAAGCGGCCTCTCTTTGGAGCAGACCTGAAAATGACTGATGAAGTCAAGGACGTGCTAGACACATTTCGCTTGATTGCAGAGCTGCCACCAGACTGTTTTGGTGCATATGTTATCTCCATGGCAACATCACCGTCAGATGTTCTCATAGTAGAGCTTTTGCAGAGAGAGTGTAGAGTTCCCAAGCCTTTACGGGTCGTGCCCTTGTTTGAGAAGCTGGCTGACTTGGAGTCTGCACCAGCTGCACTGTCACGCCTCTTTTCCATTGACTGGTACTTGAATCGAATCAATGGAAAGCAAGAGGTAACAATACTCTGTCTAATTGTTTTCTTCTGATTGGCCTTTGCGGTCTTGAATGCACTTTGTTACTGTTTCATTCTCCACACTGACAGCTGAGTGCTAGGTGGATTTTTTATGTTCACATCCTAATGATTGTCATGCTCCTCCCATTTCCAGGTTATGATAGGGTACTCAGATTCTGGGAAGGATGCAGGCCGTCTGTCAGCAGCCTGGTATATGTTTAAGGCACAGGAAGAACTGGTTGAAGTAGCAAAACAGTATGGAGTGAAGTTGACAATGTTTCATGGCCGTGGTGGCACAGTGGGTAGGGGTGGGGGTCCTACCCATCTTGCTATTTTATCACAGCCCCCTGATACAATCAATGGGTCTTTGCGGGTTACAATTCAAGGAGAAGTGATAGAGCAATCTTTTGGGGAGGAGCACCTGTGTTTCAGGACATTGCAGCGCTTTACAGCAGCCACTCTTGAACATGGAATGCACCCTCCAATTTCACCAAAGCCTGAGTGGCGCAAAGTCATGGACTCAATGGCACTTGTGGCAACTGAAGAGTATCGTTCAGTTGTATTCCAAAACCCAGATTTTGTTTCCTACTTTCGCACGGTAAAGTTATATTTATTCTGACTCCATCATACTCAATAATCTATGCAAACAGACATCTGCCTTAGTTGAAGAGGAGCTTAGTTATGAGCAGAGAGTTGTGAGATTTGGATCATGTTGCTCACTGATGTGGGCTCAGCTACTGTCTGTAATATCCCTTGAGATTTTGTTTTTCTCTTCCTTTCAGTGTTTGGCAAGGCTTTTGATCTGTTTGTTTGGGAATATTGATTTTTTCTGCAAGCACAGAGGTTTGTAGATCAAGGTCTTGAATATCCTTAGAAGCTGTGTTGTTTCTTGCAGGCAACACCAGAACTGGAGTATGGACGAATGAATATTGGAAGCCGTCCATCAAAACGTAAACCCAGTGGAGGCATTGAGTCATTAAGAGCCATTCCTTGGATTTTCGCATGGACACAGACTCGCTTCCATCTTCCAGTCTGGCTAGGGCTTGGTGGGGCACTTGCGCATGCTTTGCAATCTGATCCAAGCAGCATTGTCATTCTTCACCGGATGTACAACCAGTGGCCATTTTTCCGTGTCACACTTGATCTAGTTGAGATGGTGTTTGCTAAAGGTGATCCCCGCATTGCAGCACTGTACGATTCCTTGCTTGTGTCACCTGAATTGAAGCCCTTTGGTGCGGAATTGAGACGCAAGTATGAGGAAACCAGGAGTCTTCTTCTAAAGGTAAATTTTCAGAGCCCACAAAAAGCTCAGCAATATGTTTGTGCCATTCTGTTTTCACTTTTTTAAGTTTTGGAAAACATAGCTTCTGCAACCTCAAAATGCTGAGTTTTTCACCTGCAAGTTCTTCAAGTATTCAGCTTGACTTGGGCAAGATATCATTCTCCATGCCAATAATTGTTAAAGCAATCAGATTATCGCAGATTGATTAGGAGTGATCCAATAAGGAGCTCTCAGCAACAATCTGAATTGGCTTATCAGGAAATTCAAATTGTCCTCCCAATATTTTGCAGGTCGCTGGACATGAGGATGTGTTGGCAGGAAACCCCACTCTAAAGCAGCGTTTGAGACTTCGAGAACCATATATTACTGTCCTCAATGTACAGCAAGCTTATACGCTCAAGAAAATGCGAGATGAGAGTGTAAAATTAACTGCGCGACAGAATGGGCAGCCAGGAAAACCTGCCAAGCGAACAACTGAGTTGGTGACTCTCAACCCAAAGTCAGAATATGCCCCAGGGCTAGAAGATACCCTGATCTTGACAATGAAGGGAATCGCTGCTGGCATCCAGAACACAGGATAAATGGGTGAGTATGTCTTACCACATGTATTGTTACACTTCCGTCTCATTTTTCAGTCGATTGGTGGCAAGGGTGCTGTGGTGCCCTTTCCCATTATGTGTATAATCCAACCATGCATAAAATCCCAGAGTTGGGTTCTGAGATGAAATTTTCCATAGAATGAAGTGTGTTGGTCCCGTATCACTTGGTGCAACCAATGGGATAGGAGGTGTTGTTTGTCAATCTTCAGCCAGGATCATACCTGATTGCCTAATTTTTGTTGCATGGAAAATGTATTGCTTGTTGATTATATGTCTTCTTACACTGGAACATGATGGATCAGAGAAGAGGATCTTACAGGTCACAGCTGCTCTGGAGTGGATTCATTCCTACACCAGATCTCATCTGAACTCTCAACATCAGCAAATTGGGCTGAAAATGTTTGGAGATGACTGGTAACCATTAAGCCCCATGCTGCCACAATCTATAGAGCGTGCTCCAAAGCAACATAGGGAAGAGAATATCAGTCATCTCCCAGCTTCAACTATTGTCCAAGTTATGTTTACTGTATATGTTTTGGATTTGTCCTACATCAGAGGTAATTTGGTGATAACAGCTTTGTGCAAAACTTGCACCAGCAGCTTGTCAGTCAAATCCCGAAATGACTGAGTTGTTATTATTATGCTTACACAAAGGTGTTAGTGACAATTATGAGAGCTTATAGACTACAGATATCAAATAAGCATTTGCACATACAGCCATTACCACAAAGTGGCTAATGTGCTACAACCTAGTGAAAACAAACCGAGGGTCATACCTCGCTTGTTTCTTCAGGTTGCTGACTTGCATATGAACAATCATAGCAGTAGCTAATTAAAAGAAGCAGTTATCAGGAATATCATGAGATTGATGCTTTTGGAAAAAAGACAAAAAACTACTGCTGTATCGAAGCTTTATATTCCTGTAAAGCTATGAAGTCAGCAAGGGGTTTGGGGTTGTGCAGTGCACCCAGTCCCCTTGGATGTACATTAAGTACACTCATTTCTAGCTTGGTTGACAATGTGGAGATCTGTATTCTTGGTAATATAGCATTCTAGACAACATTCTTGATAATCTAGCACATTACTTGGTGTCTGTAACAGCATCAACTGTGGTGCAATTCCAATTGCCTCTAGATACACTGAAGGAGTCCAGAGTGCCTGTATTGCTCACCAGCAAATCCGGCATTAGAATCCCAGCACACATTTTTTCAAGTTCTAGAAGAACCCTTACCTCAAGGATAGTGAACTTGTTGATGAAAGGAGCCGGCAATAAACATGGCAAAACCAGGATATAATGCCAGAAAGTTGTACAAGGAAGAGTCTCTCATGCAGAAGGAACTTGAATATAGCGTTTTAACAAACCAATGACATTCAAGGTGAGAGGAGAGAGAATGAACCTAAAATACATTACTCGCTATAGACTTGGAAAACAACACCATTGATCAATAAGTATGTTGCTTCTCTCCACTTCACAAAATCATGATGGCAGCTGTGGACAACTAACTTACATCATGAAAACTGAGCTTATTATTGATGAAGAGAGTGGGCAACAAACATCTCAAAAACAGGATATAATGCTGAGACACATTAATGTTCCTTGTCACAAGGTCACTGCACCACTTCATGGTACCTCATGTACCACACAATGCAAAAGGAGCTGCCAAGCAAGACCAGTTTCATGACTATGTGCCTGCGGAAGATCGGTTTCATGACCATGTTGTACGGGGACAGGAAAATCGCATTAGTTCACATGCCAAACAAATTCAGATAGGTTTGTTGCAAAGACTAGGGGATAAGGTCCTGTGTCTTCCCACAGGTCATGGATCCAACACCAGCACCATAAGCAGAATACTGTTATGATTCCGAAATTATCAAAGAATGAGCGAAATTTGTCACATTGTATATATCTCACTCACTGGAGAAATTATTGATTCAGTTCACACACGAGATAAATCCAGATAGTTTGTTGTAGACTTTGGCATAAAGCTCCTGTGTCATCAGCAACATCACTGATCCAACTTCATAAGCAGCTTACTGTTCTGATTCCCAAACTATCGTAGAATGAGCTCAATTTTTCATCGCATCTGTACCTCTGTGAAATCAAAATCCACATTGCCAGATCTGGATCTAAGCATTGTACAGGGAATTGAGCTCTCAAACCCTGTGGACATGATAAACCGTAAACACGATTGCTGACAGGGAAATATGCACGCTTCGAAACGATTGATCGTCAAAACAAAAAATGCAGAAACGGAAGTCTGGCCCAGAATATATTTCCGAGAACCTAGAGAAATAGAACGCTCTAGCCATGGAAGACCGTTTGCGAAGAAGATAGGAGTACAAACCAAGTATGTACCAGCACACGATTTGATGGTGTGTATCTTATCCCCGGCTCATGAGGTGCGTTATATCCCCGACTAGTCTGAAGATATTCATCTTGCCTACTCCACTTACCAAGCTCCACTTCATAATATCTACCACTACCATAGAATATCTGGTTTTCCACAGATAATGATGTCGAAGACAATTAATGCCCTTCAGTAACACCAGAAACACAAACAACAAAGAAAACCTCGACTGGATCATAACATTATTCAGTCTCTTACCGAGCCTGCAGCAAAAAAGTCGGCAACTACTCTAATCAGAAACAAGACCCCGAGTTTCAAGAGCACGGGGAAGAAACAAACTTACATATACGCACCGCCATGGATTGCTACTTGGTGAGCTTGCTTACGCTCGGCTGTTCTGCAGAGGCGTCGTGCGAGGAGGAGAAGTTTGTTGCGTGCGGGGAGGAAGAACTCTAAGGAAAGAGACGAGGACGACGGGATTCGACCTCATGACTTTCGGAGAGGACCAATTTCCATCCAAATTCCCTTTCATTCGTTTCCTTAGCGAACAGATGATGTATATCATCTATGGACCCCTACTCCTATCCGTGCATGACACTTGGCTACATTGGAGAAGCAACACGTCGGTTCCGGGTCCGATTCCCGGGAGGGGACAAGTGTCGACATGTCTGTTTACAGCGGATAAAAAGTGAGAATTTTTGCGTCACTTTCACTACGAACTTACTAGCCTACTACTCTTATTTTACTACCTATAAATGTTTTTTACTGCTTCTTGGTGAAAACACGAACAAGGATTTTTGAAAAATGGAAAAATTGCTTCCCTTGATTTTCAAACAGTAAAAAAACTTTTTACTTCTGGTTTCCTCGCACTAAGAGCTAAATCTCTCGCGAGTTTATCTTTCTGTCTCTCTCTTCCCGCGAGCACTACCGACGAGCTCTCCGCGGCGCCTAATCTGCACTGAAATTTTCTTCTGATTCTCGAGAAGATTGTGTTCTAACTAGAGCAAAGATTTGTGCGAAGAATCGATAGATTGAAGCACACAAGTTTTGTCTTACTAAAGAAATTTTCAACTTAATTTTTGGTTGAAGTTTTGGAGATTTTGGCAAGTGGTTTTGTAGACTTCGTCTTCTTCTTCTTTTTCTTCTTCTTCGTATTCTTTCTTGCTTGTTGGGTTGTTGTGTGAGAGGTTAAATGGTATTGCGGATGAATCTCTTCGCCTCACGTCTCCTCATATCTTGAAGCTTTTGGTTTTGATCTGCCTGTTTGTATCTCTCTCTCTTCCTCTCTTTCTCTTCATTTGGGAAAACCAAAGAAAAGGTGCCAACTTTGAATAGTCTCTCGTGTAGCATTTTCTTTTTTTCCAATTGCGAACTTCTTTGTCTTGAACTTTGGGCGTTGTCTCGAGTGTGAAGAATGAAGAAACTGGAGGAGCAAGAGATCCTCTGCAGGATATTGAAAAGGGGAAGAAAGAGCGCGGTTTTCGTGTGATTTGGGGAGCTGCTGCTCCTACTGAATCTTTCTTCTTCTTTGCATGGAGCTATAGTTTGTGGTGATTTTGTAACCAGCGGAAGCTTTTTCAAGCGGTGCAGCGAAGAAATATTGTTGGAGACTTGCGGCGAACAAGAGACGGGGGTTGCTGCTGCTGTTGAAAGATGGGTGCAACGAAGGTGGTGTTAATGGTGGTAGTAGCGGGGGTGTTGTTACTCTCTTTGATTAGTAGCTCAGTAGACTTGGTTCTCGCGGTGTCGCCGTTTTCTGGTGGTCGTGGTGGAGATATTGGCGAGGGAGTCGAGGAGAACGTTGACGACAAGCTCCAAGTCCGGGTGAAGGAAGCGAGCGTGGAGCCGGTGCGGACTGCAGCGGAGTATGCGCGGCAGACGGGAGAAGGGATCAGACATTTAGCGGAATCTGCGTTGTACCGGCCTTTCACAGACGCGGTGCAGGCTCTGAATCGAAAGACGGAGCAAGCCGTCGACTCCGCCAAGCAGACGCTGCTGGCTGGAGTTTCTTCCGGGGCGGCTCAAGGCAATGAGAAACAGAAAGCTCCTGCTGCGCCTGTGAAAGAGAGATTTGGTGGGTTCTGGTTTAGGAAAAAGAAGGCCGCGGAGACACCTAAGGAGCACCTGGATGACGCTGCTGCAAGTCAAGGTTTCCAGGAGCATGGTGATGACACAACCTCAGATGAAGTCAAAGAAGAAGCAATGAAGGATATGGCAGCAGCAGGGGGAAGAAGAAGCAGGGGAGCATGGCTACAGGAAGGAGGAGACCATCATCATGGCTTTGAAATCTGGCCCAACACAGCAAGCTCTGCAAAAGCCCAGGCCCACGACTCCTCTGCAACCAAGGTGGGATTTCTTCTTTGAACCCCTCAATCACACACTTCTTTGCTCATGTTTCTGCACAACGTTTGATGGATCTCTGAAATCTCCAGTGCAATGAAGGGTCTAGCTGGAGATCATTTTCAACTGCAATCTTATATCTGCAGTTCAATCATGTGTATGGGATTGATGCTAGCATTTGACCAGAAAAATCATTCCCTGATTGTATGCATGTGTGCAACTTCTCTTTGCAAGAAACCCTATATCTGCATGAACCTGACAGAGACTTCAAAGTGGTGATTCTTTCTTGCTGTTGTCCCATAGAATTGCATGAGGTAAGCATTCAGAGAAGCTCCTGGTTGGCATATCCACTTTTTGTCAGGTTCTTACAGGAATTGCATGTGAGTGCATGTGTGTGCCTGAGCCTTCAACTTGTAATGATTGTGAGAGTTTCTAATGAGAATCTCATCTTTATTCTGTTGTGAAATTTTGTTGGATGGTAGGCTACACAGCATTTAAAGGAGGGTGCTGAGAATGCTGCTTATGAATCTCCACGTGCAGCAGGCAAGAAGACTTTGGGCTCAGGTTGGGACAACACACATGACACAACAAGAGATGTCATGGCATCTAGAGAATCTGCTGCAATGGATTCCACAATGACAAGGAACAGAGCATATGATAAAGTGGTAGGAAGAATGGTGGACAAGTCTGAGCAAGCCGTGAAAGATGCAGGCCTTGGAATTTTGCATACAGTGAACAATGCAGCTTGTAAAACCGCTGATTGTCTGAGGCAGAGGGCCATGGAGGCTGGATCTTTTCTGCCTAATGTTGGGCAAGGGATCGCATATGTACAGGATAAATCCTCTGAAGCCTTGCTTCTTCATGCCCAGGGGCGTGATAGTGCAAAGGACATAAATCATCATCCTTTGAGTGAAGCAACCAGCAGCAATGAAGCAGATGTAGTAGTTGGGGATGATAATATGCATATTGAAGAAGATGAAACAGGAAAAGACAGTGAGGATGATTTGCTTGTACCTGAAGATTACAACAAGAGTGGCAGGGCAGAGAAAACCAAAGCTTGTTATGAAGGTGCAAAGGATGAAGCTGGTTGTGATATGATGGGAAATGCTGCTGAGCATTATGAAGGTGCAGCAGATGAGCTTGGGATGATGGCAGAATCACTGGGATGGCGTCGTGCTGGAGAAGCAGAGAATTTGGACCCACTTTTGCTTCCTCCAACCTCCCTTCTGCTGGGAAATACGAAGTATGTGTGGCAAGGACATGTCACTGCAGAGGGTCAATCACACAGAGAAGCTAAAGGTACAGCTTACAGCACCCTTATGGTTGTTGTTGCTAGCCAATCTACAATGGATGATGATGAACTATTTCCAGGCTTGAAAAGAATCTCTGTTGATCACTGACCAAAGAACACTAAGAATGCTCTGTGTTGATATGGGATTTCATGGACAGGTGCTATTAGATTATGGAGGACTTCACCCCACCAGATGTACATGATAACAACAGAAATCAGTGTGTGAATCTTTCAATTTTGTTTCCACAGTATGATGACATGATGCCGTCTGACTCAATTTCTATGTATGTTCAGATTTTGCAGGAAAGAAACCACACACATGGAAAAGAACTATTTTGAAGAGGCCAGTGGGACTTGTCCTGGCACTAGCACGATTTCTCCATCTCCTAACCTTCGCCACTATCTATGGCTCCTCACTGTGGGTGACATTTGTGTCAGGGATCATTTTATCAAAGAATATTCCCAGGCAGCAGTTTGGGTTTGTGCAGAGTCGCCTGTTCCCAGTGTATCTGCGAGTAGTTGCAGCAGGAGAGGGGCTCCTTTTTCTGCTCCACTCAATCATGCATCCCTGGTTGTCTGCAGACACTCTTGAACGCCAGCAGTTTCAGAACTTCGTGTGGATGATAGCTGCCACCCTTGTAAATGTGTACGTCCTGGAACCACGAGCAACAAAGGTCAGTAGATTCAGCTCTCTCTCTCTCTCTCTCTCTCTCTCTCTCTCAATTGGATCTCCAAATTTCCTTTAAGCACACCTACATTGCCAGAGTTGATGCATGGCAATTAGAAATCGCTCTTGTGCAACAATCCTTTTATATTCATAACACACAAGCACTAATCAAAACACCATTTTATGTGGTTAAGCATTACATCACAGAATGCTAACTAGAACTACCACTCATATCTTTATGATTGTTGATGCTTAACAAGATGTTTGATCACATGTTTGATGTGTAATAAACTGTTGACTTGGGTGTCTTTGAAAATATGATGTGAATTTTTCCTTTCTTTTGGGTGCAGGTCATGTTTGAGAGATTGAAAGTAGAAAAGGAAGATGGGAGGATGCGAGAGACAGGGAATCCTGCAGAGGCAATAGCAGCAGCAAGTGACGATTACAAGAAGAACTTGACGGCCATGAATGAGAGATTCAAAATGCTGCACAGTTGTTCGTCTGCAATGAACATGATCACATTGGCTGGCTTGACATGGCACTTGTGGCACTTGTCCCGCAGATTGATTATTTGACATTTTTCTCAACTTAGAAAGAGGCTCTAAACTCAATTGTTCTGTACACAAAAAGGCTGTAACCTAAAAAAACCCATTTTGATTGCAAAGCTGTGCCAATGCACACCCATATGGAAGGTATTTGGTTTTCATGCACACCATTGTAGGACTTGATTACCCCCTGAATCACCTAACTTTGACCTTATTGTGAGGACGATAATTGTACCATAACTTCTTGGTCATGGAACATTTTGAAATTTTGATGTTTCTTTTATGTTCATGGCTTTGATTTTCACAGGTGTGGTGGGATGATGAAAAAACACTTGAAAGTCAGCTGGCCAACAAACTAAATGATATGATCAAATGAAATCAATGTTCTTAGTTTGCATGAATCAAACTCCAAGTGAATGCCCACCAAATGCATGTGGTGTTAACGAAGATAGTTTACAATGCCTTCACTAAATGACATAGGTACAAAACAAACATGATGGTTCCAAAGCACTCCACCTTCTCCAAGGGAGGTGTTTCCAAGGGGAAAAAAAATATTGGCCCACCCATTCCAAAGGAAAGGGCGGTTGACAAGCAAGCAAGTGCCTAGGTTTGAAAGGGGAGAAAGGTAGGTATAGTATAAGTAGGTTTGGAGAAAGATAGGGTACGTGAAACATATATTTTGTTGAGAACGGTGCTTTGATCTAAAGTTTAAAAAGTGTGATGATAAGTAGGACTCATGGTTGAGAGTGTGTTTTTTTTTTAGGTCAATAGATAGATCCGAAGGCTTCAAAGACACACAATTATTTTCATTATATGAATTTCTGTTTTGTAATGATTCTCATTGTTGACTTTGTTCAAGATTTGATTCTCCTAGTGTTCTAGAGTTGGGTTAACAAGGCTTTGGTTAGGAAGTTAGAGCATTGGCAAAAAATTGTTTATTTGCACAATAATACTCCAAGAAAGTTATTGTAAATATATTGATTGCTCCTAAATACACCTAACTTGATTATATTGGAAATCATGATAGGCATAATAGGTAAGACACCCTCTTTTGCAAAAGAAATTGTGAATTTCAACTTTCTTTCATTTATGTCACAGTAAGTAAACAGAGGCCCAACTTGTTTTGATTCAAGGAAGGCATTTTATTGTATTCTTGTATTCATTTGATGTCTTTCTTTAGATTTTCTCTCACACAATGTAGCCCCCAAACATTGCAATCCGTTACCAACAACTTCTTGAACATCCTATCATCTTCCCCAAACCTCCTTCCATGCGTAGATAAGGAGATTGCCTATTGAATAAATTTTCAAATAAACCATATTAGCACCATATTCTTGAACTAGGCGAAGAAATCACTTCATTGGGCAACAAAATAATAATAATAAATCAGACTTAAACAAAGCAATTTGAGGTCACAATGACATGATTAGACACCTTTGGCAAAATTCGCCTTTTGAACTTGTGTTATCAAACTTGTCTCAAAAAATACTTTGTTATTTTTTAATAAATAAAAAAAGGTTGTGTAATGGGATGAAATTTTGATTGTTTCGTAATTGTGCCATCAATTCCCAAGAAGACTCGAATATTCACAAGTGTTCATATATTTAATAGCAATTTGTACTTTGTCCACAAAGGCAACAATTTCATCTAGTATTGAAACAAATGTCAATCGAAATTATGCTATGCACATGCACTTTGGGTAATTTGACAAGATTGTCATGGACAGTAAAATAACAACAAATTAAACACAAAATGGTTGAAATTAAAACAAAGAACCAAGGCACAACATAACAAGGAACAAACAAAAATCTAAACTTCAGATCCAGAAATGGGAAGAAAAAAATTTGGTGGGCTACAATCACAACAAAATAAAATATGAGTTTTAATGCAATAAGACAGATTAATGGAACTTAACATAAAGATTTCAGAGTAATTATGAAATCGCATTCATCAATCAATCTTAATGACACATAATAAGAGTAAAAATTTGGAAGTAGTGTTCATCTCAAAAGTTTATAAGGGTCAAAATAAATATTATGTTCATTAATGATGGTATAAATAGTTAACAAACACACATGAGAAATTAGAATTAACACAAGGATTCACAAATGTTAAAAAAATGGTTATGATATTTACCACCAAAATCCAAACAAGTTAAGAACACTTGCATAAAACCAAGCCTAATGACATTGAACGAAACAACTTCAAGCAATCAGGTGTTGTGGATGCAGGTGATTTCATCTGCTTCTTTCGGATTGCCAAACCATAAATGCTAATAATACAAAAGGTTAACTTGGCAATCATGCTCAAGTCACACCAAACATTACTCAACCAGCTTGTCAAAACAGGACCTATGCTGCACCTGAACACTACTAAAACCGGACCTTGGATGAGATCAAGGGAGCCTGCAACTTCCAACACTAATCCTGGGTGTCTTTGCCCAAAAAAATTCCTTTCTGCAACTTATTTTATTTATTTATCCTTGGATCTTGTTTAAATGATAAGCCTTCACCTGTTGTAAAGAAAATGTCTCACAAGTTGACCCATTTCATGGGGTCTAGTGCCTCTCCGTTCCTTCGCACTGCAACCCACAATCAGGGAGAATAATCTGTTAAGATTTGAGTAATGCTTCAGACAAATTTGCTGATAGTCTGACCTTTGAGGCATATCATATTAGATGATTTGTGTGTTTAGAAGTGTGAAAGACAACTATATTTTTCCTGCAATGAAGAACTCCATTGTAATTCAGCTGATCTTGTTACAGATTCATAACTGCCCTGAATCCTCATTGACACTGTCAAATCAGTACTAGCTAGCTACACTGGACTAATACTGACCTAATAACCTAGAATAAATTAAGGTTGCTTGTCCACTTGCACTGAAGTCCAACCTGTTCTGCAAAACTCTAATGCCTCTGAACTCCACTCATAACTCCTATGTATACTGGTCTCTTGTGTGACCCTAAAGAAGTACAGAATATAAATGTCTAGGACATAGAGGAACTGACCTTCAAAGTGCAGATGAGGACCTGTAGCATGACCTGTGGCACCCACTGCAGCTACTTGCTGGCCCTTTAAAACTTGCTGCAAAAAATAACACACCAGAGAAGACCCCAGACAAAGGCTCAGAACCAGTGAAAACCCCAATGACAGTGCCAGAGGCTCTCTCATATCTGCATGTCAGTTAGTCAAGCTGGCTTTCTGGGTCTGCCAGTGTTCCATGAGGAAAGATCTTTCCACTAGAAATCAATCTAGCTATCTTGCATCTTGGGTTCTGGTTGTCAGTGGAAAAAGAGAGAAAATTTGCCACTGTCAATCCAATGTTGCAGATCCTGCTGTAGAACCCATCATTAACTTGAGTTTCATGGGTGATCATTGTTGGTCTACCAAAAATACAGATTTGCAGAAAATAGAGGATGGGAAGCAGCAATTCAATAACACATCTGTATGACTCCACAAATGTGCACTCCATTTGTTCATGAATGAAAGCTAGTGCAATGTACCTAAAAATGTTAATTATGTAGAAGTGATCAGTGTGTGAAAACATGCAGAAAACAGTTCCAACACACAAACCAGATCTTATGGTCTAGAGCTAAAGAGTACCTGGCCAATACGTGCATGGATTGCACAACAATGAGCATATCTCGTCACAAAACCACCCTCATGCTGGATTGCCACCATATACCCATACCTGGACATATGTTTCATTATCTCTTAGACTTGCAACTTGGAACTTTGAGACATAAAATGGTACTCAGCATTCAATACTGCATGCCAAAAGATTTCATCCACTAACCCGCCACTCCAGCCAGCAAAGGTTATGGTGCCTCTATCAGAGGCCAGTATTGGAGTTCCTTGGTCAGCAGCCAGGTCTACACCCTGCAATGTTACAATCACACAGTATTTCAGTGTGACATCACGCCAGTGAGAATCACCTTGGTAACCTATCAAAATTAGAGGGAGAGCATTTGCACTGTAAAACCTTAAAAGATGGTCCTTGTCATGTCTATGGGCCAAAGTTGAGGTCAAAATGGGTCCATACATTTAAATTGTACCCAACAAAAGCATTGAATTTTGAACTCTTAGGTAGGCTACACAAACCACTCATATACATGGTAAGCTGAAAAGAATGAAAAATGGCATGGGATGCATGTCTCTGTTGTCCTGGGTGCCTCACTTCTACTCAGGTATTGGCAGCCAAAGATGGTGCAATGGAAGACAGCGCACCTCATGAAAGGCACCCCACCGCCAGCCATATGTACTGCTCAGAAATCTGCAGTAAGTGAATCATGTCTGATATGAGTTGTGAAATCAACTTGTTTCATGAAAGTAACAACTTTATCAGGGTGACAATGTCACCGCTCCATTAGTGCAGGCACAAACTTTGAAAAGTAGCTTTGACACTAGTGTGGGATCACATGACTAAGAGTATCTTCATATGGCATAGGGTAATGCCTATTTTTCCATGTTGACACTACTTGGTTGCAGAGACCAGGCTTCCTGGGTAATCAACCTTCCCAGTGCATTCTCCAGTGCACAATTCTTAACTTCAGGGTTCAGTTGGGATGATGGATTCAGATGAGTTCTAACAGGAGATACATTTCAAAGTGGGAAAGTGCAGTCAAAAGATCTTGTCTGGACAGTAGGCCATCTTGAGGCAATAAAATGACTGCAAATCCCCTAAATTGTCATTTTGGTATGCATTGCATGCTTGGGAAGTCTGGACAACTGTTGTGGACCATACCCCTCTGTGACAGGAGAGTTGAATTGCATCCATCTGTCATGTGGTTGCTGGCATCCCTTTCGTTTCCGCTTCCACAACCCTGCTTGTTTCCAAGCCAAAGAGTTTATGTCTCTACATGCTACTGCAACCTACTTGCCAAACCTTTGAACACCCTTTTAGATCAGTACCATTGATTGACTGTTTTGGCTTCTGAAGAGGACATCTGTCATGATTTCCTGTGCATAGCTCAAAACAGAGACCCACCTTCAAGTTTCTGATTGCCTCGCATTGAATGAGGTCTGACTGCATGTTCTGGGCCTCCAACTCCCAGCCTTCTTTGGAGCCCTAACCCTTGCCTGGAAAAGAGCAGTCGATTAGTTCGCCTTTGACCTGACCGTAGATCTGGGAGCTCCCGTACATGTTGTCCTGCTCATATTGCCTTGCAACCATCAGTCTCTGTGTCTATACATCCCCTTCCATGAAGCCCATTTTGCTAAGATGGTCCAACCATACTTACCAGATGACACGGCCAGCACATCACCCTCAAAAATATTCTCATCCCTCAGATTGTTCAGTCTCTGTAGCTCATCCGGGCTTAGCCTGTATCATGTTGGAAGCCAGATTAATGTCAAACAAAACCTCCAATTTATCCTGATGGCAACCTGCATTGAAAAGCTTAGCAAGTTAAGAAGAGAAACTCAACCTAGAAACACAAGCAGTGTGCACTTACCCATGATCGTAGGCAATGTCAGCCAAGGTATCCCCATATTCAACACGCACAGTCTGGAGTCTAGGAATAGGATGTGACTTGTGAATACTTCGTGAGCGGGGGCATGCCTTTAACAATGGTTTGACAGATTTCAGAGGATGTGGACAATTCCCAGCAATACCCTCCACCATTGCATTCCTCTCTCCCAGGTTTGCCTTCCGGCCCAGCACTGCTTGCTGTGCACATCGACCATCGATCTTTAACACACTGCACATCATTTCAAGCAGAATGTGAAACAAAAACCAAAACTCTTCGCCACTAATTCTGATGGTTATCATAGAACTTTCTATTGGCAGGCTCAGACATTGATCAGTCCAGGCTCCATCAACTGTGCATCAGTCAACGTGCAACATGTCAACAGGTGATATCAAACATCTACCTCTTGTAGATTGCAATCTGCTTATTAATGAAGGACATAAACTAAACTTGAAGTGTGCACATAAGCACAACCTAAGAGAGAATACCTGCCAGAGTAGATGACATCACCATGTAGATTATTGAGTTTCTTCAATGCTTTCACAGTGGTACCATACTTTTGTGCCAACCATGCAAGGGAGTCACCATCAATGACATTGTGCTCCCGATCCTTGTTTGAAAGCAGCTGGCCCAAAAGACAAAGTGTTTTTCCAAGTGTCATCATCTCTGGCCGGGCCAAAAGTGCCAGGCATGCTCTCAGTGGGATGTAGGGAGGAGGGTACACTCTGCAAGCACAGGTACTCCAAATTAGGGTTTTCCTTCAGTAATGACCTTTAGTTTGTTATACAGGAAGGCTGCCCTGCTGCTGTTCAATTCCCTGCTTCAGAGATTAACAAAGCCATCAACAAAATCATGGCACTCTTTTGTACATTTATGATCACAGAAGTAAGAAAATGATATAAGAAGAAAGAAGGTGGTTATGTGCACATCAGCTCAATCACAAAAAAATATAATTTAATTCCAGCAATGAAGTACTCAATTCATAACTACTTGACAAAGTCCTTGAAGCACAATAATTCCTAGGTGAACAAACAAACCCTAACCGTTCCAGACACGACTAGAGACAAAAACAAAACACACAAGCAGGAGGAAGAGACAAAGAATAATAATAACAGTAATAACAACGATGATGATGATTAAAAGAAACAGCAATGCTTACACTAGCGAATGAATGAACTGCAATACAACGAGCACGCAAAGAGAAGTTCAGAGTGCGCTCGAAGAAGAACACGATGACCTCCTCATCTGCACCATGTTCCCAGGAAGCTAGGGACCACAAACTGAAGATTTACAGAAAGCGGAGTGATAGATATGAAGCAATTGCGTACGCTTGCAGTGCAAAAACTCCTTTCCGCCTGGGAAACAAATCGGAACCCCGGCCGCTGTGAACACCGCCATCGCCACTAGCTCCAAGAAGACGGAGAGGACGGACTGACGGACGGACGGACGGACTAAGGGACGGACATAGCCGGAAAGCTCGACACGGTCTCCAGGAGCCAAAAATTACATATAGCGCAGTGGTTAAAACCCAAGCCCATTATGCAAACAAATAGGTCGTGGGTTCAAATCTCAAGTCCGTCAATTAGGGCGGGCAGGTGGGTTGCCGTTCTTCTTCTTTCTTCTTCTTTTCTTTTCAACAGAAAGGACTTCTTTTTTGCATAACAGATTTCTTTACATCAGCTTGATGATGATGATGATAGTAATTTGCACATGAAAAGATCTTTACACCAAAGGAGAGTATATTTTACATGTACAAAAGTGTGAACTAGGGTTTCAGTTACCTTGACCCTGATTACAAGCAATTCCTTGCAAACACTAAGTTCTGAGTTTGATGGTCTGCAATAGGTAAGTCAGGTGAAAAGGTGGTATTGTTTCTATAGATGGTCCCTGAATCACATAGGAGAAGGACTCTCTTCAGAACCTTCCCGGGATTTGAGGTACCTATTGTGAGGCCAATAGGTTGAGTAGAAGCTATTGAAAATTTACATTGATGGGTCCACAAAGGGGTAGGAGAAGGGCCTATTTTGAGAGCCTTATGGACAAGATCTAAGGCCCTGTACAAGCGTAGCAGAGACCTTATTACACACATAACTTCATGTCCTCAGTATATACACTAAGCAAACTCTGATTTGAATGTGTATAATAATAATAAGAGCAACTCCAGCAATGCACCATACTTGAGGCGGTATCATCAAAGTATTTCCCACATACAAATTTAGTGTAAATGTTTGCCATTGGCTCCCCTCCCCCCCACCCATGAACAGAAAATATTGGACAGTATACAAATGAGGGAGCGTTTTAAATATGGCAAAAAATATGAATGTAAGACAAGTCACAAGTAGAAGAGAGTATAGTGGCGATCTAAAGTTTCTTTGAAAGTGTTGAAATGCATTGCTGCTCTACGAAATCCCAAGTAATTTACAGGAAGGAATCAAATTGGGGGTAATTGAATAGACATGACTAGAAGTGTGAGAGGTTGAGCTTGGAAGAGAGACATCGATTTATGGACCTACAATACCCAAAAAAAAAAAAAAAACACGCCTGCTGCTTGTATGTCATCAGCAGATGTGCAGAGACGAACGAAGAATGTTACTCAACTATCATACATGTTTCTTTTACGTTTGTTGTTTGCAGCCACCCACTGACCCTCAAAGACACTAGGTTTTTGTGGAAGAAGAGTTAGTGGGTGTGACTTTCCTCAAGATGATTCATCAGTACATTGTTCTACCATTGAGTTTGAAGCTTGGGTTCTCAGGTCCCTCCAGAATCACCAAGTCGTTATCCCTTTTTGTGTACACAGTGTTTTCCTTTGCCATGGCCTGGATCTCCTTGGGCATGGATTGCAACTTAAGCCCTGTGCAACCCACCAGATTTACAACCCGCAGCGAGGGCAGACTTGCAAGTTCTACTGGCAGTCGACTCAGCCTGGTGCAGCAATTGAGGGAAAGGTGCTCCAGGGAATGGAGGTTGCTGATCTCTGAAGGAAGCTGTGCCAGCAGCTTGCAGTAGTCCAAATCTAGGGTCTGCAATTTAACTAGATCATAGATCTCAATAGGAAGCCGTGTCAATGATGTGCAGGAGTTTAAGGAAAGCTTCTGCAATGAGCTCAATCTTCCTGTTTCATGAGGGAGTTCCTTGAGGCTTGTGCATGAACTCAGGTTCAACTGGAGCAAACATCCCAGCTGCCCAATCTCCTTTGGCAGCTTCTCAAGCCTGACACATCCTGACAGTGACAGATCCTCCAACAGCTGAAGTTTGCCAATCTCTGGTGGCAATGTCGCAATCCCACATCTCCCAAGGTTGAGATATGTCAATTTGCATAAAGATCCAATTTCCGATGGGAGTCGTATCAGGCATTTGCATCGGGTAAGGTTCAGCCTGTTTAAAGCCACAAGACACCCCATCTCAGAGGGCAGGGTGGTGATGTTTGTACAGCCTGAGAGGTCCATTTCCTGAAGGTTTGTGAGCTGACCGATGGACTTGGGTAGCTGTCGGATGCTCACACAATTCTCCAAGCGAAAGCGACGCAGCATCTTCAAGTTGCCAAATGCATGTGTCAAGTCCTGGAGCTTGTTGCAACTAAGAAGGTGGAGCTCCTGTAAGGCTGTCAGCAGGGGCACAGTTGCTGGCATCTCATCCATGTTGTTGCACCCTATCACAGTCAGATCTTTGAGGTGTGGAGGTAACTGCATCTCACCCCATCATTTTCCCTCTTAGTGCCCACAGCAATTGTCTGATTTGCTGCCAAAGCTGCTAAATAGAAAGGATTTGGTCAGGTACCTTCATAGCAAGATCAATATCATTGGCTCGCAGAATCAATGTTTCCAGCTTCCGCAGCCTGCCCATCTGAAAGGGTACTCGCACATCCCGTGCAACCAGGCTTTTCCCCCAGTAGAAGAACTGAAGCTGGCTCAGAACTTTGGTGCAGTAGCCTTTGATGAGTGTGTCATGGAGAATAAGTACTCGCAGACCAATCATTTTCTCCAGCATACTACCTTGCAACGGTTCCTTGCAGCTTATCAGAGATAAGCCTTGGATCTGGCTTAGTTCCTGCACAAGAAAGAGGACTCTTAGCAATACATATCTGTGACATTGCACACTTTGAACCGTTCTGTCAGCTCTTGCAAAACCAAAAACTAAAACAACAAGAACAAGTGCATTCATAACCTTCTGCATGTCACCCCAATGTGTCAGACCAACAACTTTATCATGATTAGCAATTACAAGCTGCCATCAGTCTGTATTGACTTCGTAGAAAAAGAGTATAAGAATCTATCCAAAGTTTAGGCAAAGCCACTACTACACACATCTGCATCTCGGGGTTCTGTTGTATTTTCAGAAGCAATGGGAAGACTCAGCCATTATGTTGGCTAGCATCCAGAAGACATAGGTAGTAGACTTTTACCAACACAAATGAATGTTATGGATATTGGGAAGCAGAACTCTTTGGCATAATTAACAAAGGGACGGCATCACTCCTAAGCAGGAATAGCATGAAGCTAAGACCTGCATGTGAGGGTCAGGCATGAAGAAGGGGTCTTACCATGCCAGGGCCATCCATCAAAAGTCGATCAGGCAAGTGGGTCTGATCCTCAGACAACACACGGTTAGCCTGAGAGTGTTTACTGGCTAAGGCATACAACAGATCATGCATCATCACCATCTCTGTCTTCAACGGCTGCTCAGAGTAGCGAGTCAGCTGTGCAATCCCTGGGACACTCTCCACATCCATAAGCTTGGCATGCAGAAGGCCTTGGTCAACTAAAGCATCCAACTGTGGTTTTCCAATTATCCGCTGCACTGTTCGCCAATCCCAGCAGCGGAAGAATGCTGCCATGTCCTGAAAGGCTTCCCTTTCAGCTGGACCCAGCTTCTCATATATCACCTACATCCATTCAGCAAAGGACAAACCTGTTGAGTTGTCCAGTACCAGGAAATGCCTGCCAAATGAATCCCCAATCTCTGGACCACAATGAGTAGTACTAGCCTTTGGCAGCTTACACAATCCTCCAAAACACATATCCTAAACCAGACAAAGCCTTGAGTCTTTGGGGTTTGACATTACAAGTACTGCATGAAGATGTCCTCCAAGAATCAACGCAGTTATTCCAGATCAAAATTTTGAAAACTGCAGTGATGCCCATTCCAATTGTGAATGTGCAATGAGTATGACCTTCCTGGGCACATGCAGCATGACTTACCATAAGCTTTGCGAACATCTGGTCTTCAGGTGTCTCTGCTGCATCTGCCACAAGTTTCATGTGCTTGGAAACTGCCATCCAGTTCTCTTCATTGCGGTTGACAGGCTTTGAGAAATACAAACCCACAAGTTTCAGGGCTAAAGGAAGCCCCTCACAGAGTGGCAGAAAGTGATTGGCCAGGTTTTCATACCTGGAAATTACACCATTTGCAGAACTCAGCAAGTTTACAGGGCGCAAAGCAGCATGAGAGAGGAAAAGAGCCTTAGCATGTTCAGACCCCAAGTGAGGCAGTTTAAATGGCAGGTAGTGATATGCAGGCACAGCAGTGCGACATAACTGGTCCATTTTGTTCAATATTGCAAGCGAAGGACAGGTGATGATTACACAACTATTTGTCGAGAGGACTTTCCCCATGCTATGAGGGAAAAGCTCTCCAACCAAACGGGGATCAAACAGATTGTCAACCGCAATGCGCACAACCTTGTGCTGCTGTTTCAGCTTCTGCAGCTGATACAAGATTGCATTTCGTCCCTGAGAAGTGCTGGGAAACTCCTTTTTCTCACCCCCAAGTTGCAGTAACAAAGATGATTGCAATCGTTGAAGATCATCGCTCACTTCCAGATATGCAAACATCTGCTTCTCAGCTTTCTCAATCTGGGCAACAACTTTGTTTAGAAGTGTTGTCTTCCCAAGACCAGCTTGCCCATAAATACCAATCAGAGAAACGCCACCCCTCTTTGTGAATTCAATGATGTGTTTAATGTGTTGTTCCAGCCCAACAATTGCACCAGGCTGATCTTGTCTTGGGGTTTTTGCATAAACAGGAGCTCCAGCAATGGGAATGCTTTCCAGTGCACGATTGCCCACAGCTGCTAGTGTTGCAAAGTTCAAATTGTCTTGTAAAGACTTGAGCTCATGTATGCTGTTGTCAATTTGCTGCTTCAAAGGCCCATGCGCTTGTGATCCAAAACATGAACATCTGCAAATAGGCACCACCTTTTCCACATCAAACCACTACCTAGATAATCCCAAGGCCAGACATATATACTGACCCACTTCATGCTTTGAAGAGTCAGACAACAAAGGTCTCAAATGCAGTGATTCTTGCAGTTTTCCATATATCCTTCATTCACATCACACCATGGGAATGTAAAAAAACTTCATGAACTCCACTGGTCTATCCCTGTGACAGACTCATGTTAAAGCTCAAGAACAGCAAACCATAAATTAGGTCATGAAGAAGAAACACTCACGACATGTTGGGCCTCTGTTCCAAATGTCGGATGACTGAGCAGCAATAGAGAAGAGTGCTGGCAACCAGCTTGTAGATGTGGCTGTCAGACTCCAGGGATGATTTGAGTTCCTCCAGTCGTTCAAGGACAAGATCCACATGCACCTTCATGGTGCTCAAACCCTTCTTTTCCAACACCGAATTCCCATCCTCCTTGCTGCAGTGGCAGCTGAGATAGGTTCCGAGTGTGCAAGCCAGTCCATACCAGCTCATGTAACCAGACTCCTTCAGAATATCCCATTGCAATCCCTCAAACACTGAGTCAGGGTCCTTAACTGTCGATTGTGAGATCTGCATAAAAAAGGGAAAGAAACCCAATATGCATAAGAACAACAGGATCAAGAACAAGCTCAGTTCTAAAGAGCACATGATCAAGGCCACTCCAAAAACCTAAGACAAAAAAGTGATAAGGAAAAAAAACAAGAACCAGCAGTGTTCTTGTGAAATTGGGGAATGGAACGCGTACCTTCTTGTAAAGCTCGTCCAAACGCGCTCCAGAGCCTTGAAGCACGTACTCAATGTTGCGCAACTGTTTGATGGAGGATTCTGCCGCTGCTGTGTTGTCTTCTTCTTCTTCTTCTTCGGCCCCCAGCTTCAAACCGCTCTCTGTGTGTCTGTGACCGTTGCTGCGGACTGAATATTCCGGCTCTGTAATGTTCTCGAGCAGTGTAGTAGTAGGAGGAGACGTCGTCGTTGTCCTTGCGAAGCCGCTTCGACTCTGAGGAGGACCTGTTGGACTCGTCGTACGGTTTGTTGTACTCATGCGGCGGGGGCTGTTGTGATCCGTGGAGCTGCTGGATTTTGTTCGCGCAGATTCTGCAGGGCTACTATTACAAGTGTCGATCTTGTACCCCCTAATAGTTCCTCCTCCTCCTCCTTTTGATTGTTGTGTGTCTCGAAACATGAACCTCTGGTGGTCCTCCTCAACGTTCAGTTGCAGCTTGTGGCTGCCCGCCAGCAGCTCCGGAGACTTGATCTGCTCGTTCTGTCTTCCCATCTTGATTTGTCAGCCAGAAAAAAAGAATAAAAATTATGGTAGATCGATGCCTACCTTTTCGTTTCTTCCATCATTTGCAGATTCGACAACACTTGAACTCAGGAACTGCTAGGATTTCTCTCTCTCTCTCTCTGGATCTGCTTCAAAAACTACAGCGGCTCTCAAAATCGTTATTCCCTAGCAATTGCTAAGTCTCTCCCTGGGCTGAAGATCGACTCCAATGGCCGCCATAATATTGTAGTAGCAGATGATGGATCGACACAAATTTTGTTCTTCTACTAAGCTGCTACAAGAACATACACACGTCCGCAGGGAAACTTCAGAACCTCGTGATCCTCATCACGCTCCTCTTGTCGAAGGCTTCAGAGCCATTTGCAAACTACCATTGCACGAACCTGCTGCTGCAACTGTGCACAATGAGAAGATCACTGAAGCCTCTCGAACAGGTGATCATTCTCCCAGATATCCTCACTAGCGAATCTACTTCGGCTACAATCAATCTCTTCTCACTAGCAAGTCTTCTCCTTCTTCTTCTTCTTCTTCTTCTTCTTCAGCTACAATCAGAAAACACTTATCACTAAAGAACTTCTTCATTCACTACTGTAACAACAGATTTTGTGTGCTATTGATCAGCATCACAGTTGTTCAAAGATTGGTAGATCTTCTTCTTCTTCTTCTTCTTCAGCTACAACAAAAAGACACTTATTACTAAAGATCTACTTCATTCACTACCGTAACAACAGATTTTGTGTGCTATTGCTCAGCAACACAGTTACTCAAAGATTGGCAGATCTTCTTCTTCTTCAGCTACAATCAAAAAACATTTATTACTAAAGATCTACTCCATTCACTACTGTAACAACAGATTTTGTGTGCTATTGATCAGCAACACAGTTATTCAAAGATTGGCAGATCTTCTTCTGCTTCTTCTTCTTCAGCTACAATCAAAAAAAGACTTATCACTACAGCTCTTCCTCATTCAATACAACCTGTAACTACAAATTTGTGTGCTATTGATCATCATCACAGTTGTTCAACGATTGGCAAATCTTCTTCTTCTTCTTCGTCGTCTGCTTCCGCCGCTGCAACAAACTAAAAGACTTATCACTACAGCTCTTCTTCATTCAACACAACCTGTAACTACAAAATTTGCGGGCTATTGATGATCAGCACAGTTGTTCACAGATTGGCAGAATAGCACACCTGCAAAAAGAAAAAAAAGGAGCATTCAAAGCTAATAACTGCAACGATTGATAGAGAACAACAAACAACAACAATAACACCGACCACATAGAAACCGTAACAAAGAGAACAATGCCAGAAAATTTTCTCAGAATGATTGATTGCATAATGATGATGATGCAGACAGAGTAGTACACGATGCAACGAGACTTTTTTTGCCCCCCCCTGGTGGAGGAAGAAGAAGAAAACAGAAGCCTCGGTGCAAGAAGAAAAACTTTGTCAGTTTTATTTTATTTTTGTAATTTAGCAAGAGATGAAAATGAAGCCCACGTATAATTGATTCTCCTCCTCCTCCTCCTCCTCCTCCGCGCATGACTCGAAAAGCTGGAGATGCAATAATTTATTGGAAAATCTTGCTGTTGCTGCTCCGGCTGTTACAAGACATGACAAAACTACTGCGATTTTTTCCAGCTTTGTTTGCAGCTGACCACATGCTGTTGTTGTGTGAAGGAGTAAGTATAGAGATGCCGGTGGTGGTCGTGGTGATGATTGAATTTTTTTTTCTTTTGTCAGAAAGGGAAGGGACAGAAGAAAGAAAGAAAGACTCTGCGACTTCCTGCGACTTTCTGCGTCTTTCTTTCTTTCTTTCTTTCTCTCATGGGGCAGCAGCAACCGCCCTTTGCACACTCCCAAAACGCGCGTTGCCCCGCGCACAAGTACGAGAGAGAGAGAGAGAGACATACTGCAAACTCCTACCTACTGTTCCTAAACAACAATTGGAGTTTAACTAATCACCTTCCTAATCCACTAGATCAAGAAAACTAAGTGAAGTTAAATCTAACTAATTAGGTTCTTAAACTACTTGATCAAGCAAACTAAGGGAAGTTAATATACTTGAAAATTAGATTCTTAAACTACTCCATCAAGCAAACTAAGTGAAATTAAATCTAACTAATCAGGTTCTTAAACTAGATTAGGTTCTTAAACTACTTGATCAAGCAAACTAAGGGAAGTAAATATACTTAAAATTAGATTCTTAAACTACTTGATCAAGCAGACTAAGTGAAGTTTAATCTAACTAATTAGGTTCTTAAACTACTCAACCAAGCAAATTAAGTGAAGTTAATCTAATTGATTACATTCTTGAACTACTTGATCCGGGCCGAAACTAATCTAACTAATTAGGCTCTTGATCTACTCAGTCCAACAAACTAAGTGAAGTTAATCTAATTAAATAGGAACTTAAACTACTATCTCAAGCAAACTAAGTGAAGATAATCTAAATGAATTAGGTTCTTAAAACTATTTGATCAAGCACTCCAATTGAATTTTAACAACTATATTTAGAGCCTTTTAAGACTATTTTGGCGATAATTAAATTATTTTGAGTAATTGTTTGATTTTATTTTATTTTTGTAAATATTTGAAAAAAAAGATGTAAGAATGAATGAAAAAGATAACTAAAATGATCAAAATTCCTAACTTAAATTTTAGTTTGTGATCAATTAGTTTAGGAACTAAACAAGGTTCCTAAACTAATTTGATTGCAAACCAACTAAGTGAGTTAACAACTTATGCAATTCCTAAACTTACTTATCAAGTTGTTTGAAAAACCCATTATGAATAATATTCATACGTAAACTTATTGGGTTTGGTTTGGTCCCATGATGCATGTTTTCACTCATTTAGTGATTTATTTATTTATTTTTTTGGTTTTTGGCTTTTTTTTTTTTTAGGACAATTTCATATATATGAATGGCATAAGACAAATAAAACCATGAAAATTATTGATTTTCTCAATTCTAATCATGATGAGTCATGATACATCAATGGACGTATGTGTATCGTGTGGAGTGAGTACAAGTTCTAGGATAATCATCATGATGATGGATGATGTTGTCTTCGTGCCTTCTATCGCTCAACATAATTAATGCTTATCAAGTCAAATGGATTTTTGTACCAAGTTTTCATGCATTCAGGTTGTGTATGTTCGTGTGAGTGAATAAGTGTGATCCCACCAAGTCAAATGTAACAAGCAACAACAAAATCAAAGCCTCTTTCTCTCTCAAGGAAATGTTTTCTTCGTTCATAAAAAATGTTCACTCAATTAATAGAATTGCACCATATATCATCTTTGATTGCGTTTGTTGGGCCCAGGGACGACTCTCACATTGGATCCAACTTTTGGAAGTTTTAGGGTTTAGGGTTTGGTTTAGGGTTTTTATGAAAACAAGTTTCTTTGGTGAAAGTGTTTAAGACTATTTAGATATTGGAATGGATTCTTTTGGTGTTCAGAGAGTGTGGATGGACACAAGAGATAGATGTACATCCATCTTATCTATTGGCACGGCCGGCATGTTTGTGATGCCTTCCTTCTTTCTTTTTTTCTTCTCACTAAACCCTAAACCCTAATGCTCAAGTTCCTATAAGTTGCACCACCAATGGGTTAAGTACCACCATAGGGAAGGAATTTTACTCAAATGAAAAAAGGGTTGTGATTTTTGCTCACAAGTTTCGATTCTAAGTTACCTAATTGGGTCATGTTAGTAACTTAGCTTTGTATAATATGGCAATGGGCACTTGGTGAGTACGAGGCTAGGTTGATAAATGTGGATTGGTATTACATAGCTAACCCACCATAGTTAGCTATGGGTCAAGAATTCAACAACAAGAAAGAAATGTTCACGTACTATTATCCATTGGAAACTTGTTATGAGTGAATTTTGCATGAATCGCAATTTGGGCTTTGTGTTGGTGCACACTACCAAATCAACTTTCTTTTTTTTTTAAATTGTTTTCATACGGTTTCTTATAATTCATCATATTTATCTTAATGTGAAAAAAATAAATGTTAATTAATATATATATTAATGGACATGAAAGTACACATGTTTATTAAAATTTTCATATTCATGTTGGTGAGTAAGGAAAAAAAAATTTGAGATAATTATAAGAATGGAGATAATTATTAGGAAAATTAGTAGGAAAGAAAGTACTTTCTTTCCTACTAATTTTCTTAATAATAATTAGATAGATACTAAGGGGCTGAATGAAGACAAAAAGAGTTGTTTGGAGTTTGGAGTTTTCAGTTGAGTGTGTTTTGGTTTTGTGGAATATATGACATGATTTTTCCAAACATGATGCCTGCTTTTTGTTGTAGGGTTGATCCTCTTTCACTTTTGTAATGACTCATGCTCAAGCTCATTATTTTTATCGAATTTCAATGACCCGAATTTTCCAAGAGAACAAGGGGGGGGTGTGTCACACAAAATTTTTTTTGAAGTATCTTTTTAAAGGCAAAAAAATTAAATAATTAATTATGAAATTCCAAATATTCCACCATGCATAAATATAATTTTTAAAAATTCTCTAAAAGAAACCAAAATCCTTCAAGTTATCATAACTCTATAATAACTAATCTCAAGTTTCAACACAAGCCAAAATATCATCTTTCAAAAATGCTCATGCTCATAGAAAAATAGACCTATTTATATTTATTATTACCTAGGGGGGGCCTATAAAAATCCCTTTTTTAAGCTACTATATACTACTCTATAATGAATGTGAACACAATATCTCCTTGCCTACGAAGGCAAGGCCAACAAACACTTGATAGCCTAGGCCTAGTTATGACAATTGGACAAGTGTGAAAGCATGAGAAGCTCTACAAAAACATTACAATCATTGCTTTGTTTGAAAACTCTAAAGGAGAAAACTAGTGAAGGAGGGCCAGAGGTGAACCAATGAAGGATGGATGGGTAAGTGGTGAGGAAAACAGTTTTCTGTTGGGTTCCAAGTTAACCATGCTAGTTAGTAGTCCAGTTACTTTTTTAACAACCTACCAACTTGCAAGTAGGTTGTTGTTAGTAGGTAGGTAGGTAGGTAGTAAAAACAGCCCTTACCTATTTATAAACCATGCACTTACTTAATACTCACCTATTTTTTCACCCATTTACCTATATATATATATAAAGAGAGAGAGAGGGAGGGAGAACTTACTTCTTACCCATTGGTTTACCAAGGTGAAACCAAACATTAACTCGGGTTTTGGTTCACCCCAAACATGATATGTCCACATGACATGACATGATTTATAATGATATTTGAAGTCTTTGGATTTCTAGAGTGGCAACTAAGGCTATGGCTTCCCATTAGTCGCCTCATGATTATCACCAATTATTGCAAATCACCAATTATGTGAAGCTAAATCTAAAACTAGTTTGCAATGTGATTGTTATCAAACAAGAGGTTCCATCACATTTTTAACAATATAGTTGCAACCAAATGCTTTTTCAAAAAACCAAGAATCGAATGACATTTGTAACCAATATTGGGAAAGTAGTTGATCTAACACCATGCCCCATTCCATTGGTTATTTGACCAAGTGTATATGCATATATCCAAATTTTTTTTATTTTTTTTTTAAAACAACATAAATGAAAAACTTCAATACAAAGAAGAAAATAAAACAAACACCACAAAATGGAACACCCAACCCCACATCTTGGCTAATGAAATCCTTAATGGGAGCCATCAAGGAACCACCTTACCTATCTACCAAATCTAGAACAAATAACCTAATGCTTACACCACACTTTGTCACATGTGAAAGAACTATATGCAATAGTTCAATATTAGGAAATTTCCTTATTTTAACAAGACATCTTCCCCAATCAACATTTCCACAATCTAAAGCCTTTCCAAATGAAACTTTGAATTTTTTGAAAATGTTAACCCTCTTCCTTGAACACCAAATCATTCCTCTCAATCCAAATCACCCATAGAATAATACCTCATAGCAAGAATTGCACTTTTGCTACTTTGTGGAAACCATCTTTGCAACAAAAATATTGTGCTTCCATTACATTGGGGCTACTTGCCTACCTACAATGTGTGAAATCCATAAAATATTCAATTGAAAGTTTTGCTAATAAATTCCCAAGTTTTTTGGGCATGATTACATTCCCAAAACTTATGTGTAACCCATTACTTCATGGCACCACATAACAAGTAATCCTAAAGCACAAAATAATTAACCTTAATTTTCCAAACATTCACTACTGCTATCTTTTTATTTCAATGCTTGTGTGATGTATTCATCCATCTTTTTCCCATTTGATGCAAATATTTTTTCTTAAATTCTAAATAGGTACAAACTATTTGATGCTAACATGTGATTCAATTCATGATAAAATGTATTCAAAAACCAAAATTTCAAATTTGCACATTAAAATTCTAGTAAGTATGAAAGATGGAAATTTGATGTCTTTCATGTTCTACCATCACCTTCTTTTATACTTTAAATTTGAATTAAAAATGTTTTGTGCAAATAACTTAAACAATAATTAGCTAATAAAATATCTCTTTCTAATGAACTAATAATAAATTAACTAGTAAAATTGTAAGAAACAATCATAATTGCTAATAAAACACCTCATTCAAATCAACTAATAATAATTAATGTGCTTCAAATTGAATATGGGGTTTGATGGTTCCAAGCTTAGCAATTATCATTCTACATTGTATGTTTTTTCTTTGCACATCCTCAAGTTGCTTGAGCAGCATAATTGGTCGAACGATGAAATCCTTTAAACCTAGTTTTATGTTTCACTCATGCAAGCCTGGCCTTAAGGGGTCTTGGTTTGTAAACTCGAAGAAGTCATCATGGACGAGCCACGTGCAATGGGTAATAAATTTTTATAAACATTTTGAATTTCAAAAATATATTACATATTTTGTTAATTGCTCGTTTTAGCAACCACATGTTTTGTCAACTACTAGTTGAACATGTGTCACTAGTTAAATTTATCACTGGTTATGTTATTAATAGTTTTAATATCATTATTAATTCATCAAATATTGATAATTTGTCCATCAAAGTACTAGTTCAAAGAAAACTCAAGCCATGGTTAACATTATCCCCCTTTCATAACTACATTTCATCTTTGAAATGTTAGCTCTAAGATTTTATGTTGAATTTTTCTTCTACAACAGGTTGGTTGATAGTTCATTCAACCATTTCATCAACAACTATTAACTCAACACCAGTATCTAATGTAGAAACAAGTATTACATGCTTTTATTCATGATAGGTTGAATAGGTGCAATGTTTTGGTAACCAGTATGTGGTGTCCTTATTAGTAATACAACATTTTGTTCAAAACTCAACAGGTTCCAAATGTGACATCAATAGTAAAAATCAGCCAAAATGTAACCAGTCCATTTACGACTACATGCGACTTGTAGTCATTACGATTAGATTTGGGAATATTGCAACTACAAGATCAAATTTCAACTACTTTGGTCATTCTCACAACTATGATGCAACTATTAGAAAATTTCATCCTATTGGTTGGATTGATTTTATATTTATTTTCATCCATTAATAGGTTGATATGTCCCATTAGTCACAATAGTCACCAAATTAGTTACGTCCTAAAGGTATTCTACAATGATATAGGGGTGTATTTTAATGTATGTATTAAAATTATATATAATATGCATACATATGTATACTATTCATATAATGAATCTCAAAATTAATATTTGACCTTTCAATTTTTTATTCAAATCTGAAAATTGTTATTTCAACTCTTTAAAACATTATTTGAATTTTAGATTTTGGATTTGAACATGATATTTTCAATTTAAATTTAGAAAGGTTTATTTGATCTAAAATATGATATTTGAATTCTACATTAATATTTTCGAATCCAAAAATTAGTATTTCAATTCAAAAAATTATAATTGATTATAAAAATGAACATTTTTATTTTGAATATTTTAATATAAATTTTTAATTTTATATTTCAACTCTGAAATTTTTTCATTTAAATTTTAAAATAATCGTTTGATTTGAACTTGAAATTTTAAATCCAAATTATTATTTTGGATTCTCAGAATTAATACATTTAGTCTGAAATTTATTAATTGAGTCTAAAAATGGACATTTCAATTTTGAATATTTTTATTTGACTCTGAAAATTAACAGTTCAATTATTTTCAAATCTAAAAGTATTTCAATCCAAAAAACAATATTGAGTCTAAAAATCAACATTTTGATTTTAAATAATTTTATTTGAACTTGAAATTTGATATTTCAATTTTGAAGTTCTAAATTTAAATTTTAAGAAATTCTTTGACTTGAAAATTGAAAATTGAATTCCAAATTATTATTTTGGATTATTGAAATTAATATTTCAATTCAGAAAATTATTAATTAAGTCTTAAAAATGGACATTTTAGTTTTGAATATTATTAATTAATTTGAAAATTGACATTTCAGTTCTGAAATTTATTATTTAACTTCAAAAAATTTATTTGATCTAAAATTTGATATGTGAATTCTGAATTACTATTTTGGAATTTTAAATTTATATAATAATTCAAGAAATTATTCATTGAGCTTTAAGGATTTTTTTTAGTAGTGTTATCCATAGTATATCACTTTTATAAATAATTATAAATGATTATTTTTATTAAACCTTAGTTACACATAATAATAATTGTTGTAACATAGATTTGTATATTTTCTAAATTTATATTTTTATATTGGAAGAAATTAATTAATGTAATTAATGTGACATTAATTTAAAATCATTGCAATTACTTCATATAAGAGTTAATTAGTTTGTGCATAATTATTTCTAATTGAACATATTTATTCACATTCTGTAATTTATAACTTCAAACCTGAATTAAAAATTTGGAAAACCTATAGTGTAGTTAAAATAATTATTTTACTGATTTTAATTTCACGAATTATATACATAATTTTTAAATTATGTGATTAATCATTTATGATAAATATTTTACAGTAATTTTAAAATAATTATGAAAATTAACATTATGTTAACAAATTATTTTATTTATAGTTAATAATCAGCAAAAAAAAAATTACTTGACTTATAATTTTTCATACAAACTAAATGTAATTATATAATAATTAATGTAATTAATTGAATACATTTTTAAAAAATTCGTGTAAGAATTTACTTTCTAATAGTAATTGTTAATCCATTACTTATAATTTTAACATAAATATTTTAAATAGTTATTTCTAGAATTATAATCATTAAATTACTTTTATATTAATTATATTATATATAATTCGAAATTGTTTTAAAAAGTAATAAAATATTTTTAAATATCTTAAGTATTTAATTGTTTGTGAGTTATGTATTAATAATTTGTGAGTTACTGGATAGTTAGTTTGTTAAATATTAAAAACTTATTGCTTATTTAAGTAATTGATACTGAATACTTAATATTTGTAGTGTGTAATTTATAATTTAGATTCATGTAAATTTAATCATTATTAATTAAATGATTATTTAATTATTTAGCACTTGAATTGTTTAGAAATCTAAAAACTAAGAAAGTTTGGCATGAAGAAAATTTTGGAATTACAACTTAGTTTGTGAAGAAGCTGGAACTTCAAAATTTATCCCATATTGTTTGTTCTTCATTCCTATTTTGAACATTATATAAACAAGGGGGTGTGGTCATCCAATTTCACATTAAGAAATTTGTGCACATGGGATGAACTAATAAAAAAGGTCAACCCAAAAAAAAAAAAAAAATTATGCACATTTTTTAAGTGCATACTTTCCCAACCTACTTATTTATCTAACTAGGTAGGTACTTAGTTTGACCTACTCACCTAGGTTGACCTATGTACCTACACCTATATGAGTAGGTATTTAACCTAGGAAAGTAGAACCTACCTACTTATTTTTTTAACATAAATAGGTAGGTTGGTATGTAACCTAGGTTTGTAGGCACATATTTGTGTACCTACCTAGGTACCTACCAACTTAATATTAATATTTTATTTTTATTTTTCTTAATGCCACGTGGCATACTTACATTAAGCCACATGTCACAATATAGGATCATCCAAGTATTAGAATTGAACGTCCTATATTATTTCAAAATAATATTAATAATATTTTAAATAATCAAATATTAAAACACGTGGTAACACATCATTTGCTCTTAATTGTTACCAAAACAGTTGCATCTTAATCGCATGTGACAATACGTATACAATGTAGTCAAAGGATGAAATGTATTTGTTGACTTTTTTTTCATACATTACCTTTTGTCATTTGCGACTAATTTATCACATGCGACTTATCTTAGGCGACTATAATGATTTTAGTTGCAAAATGTTTCTTGCGACTAAAATTTAGTTACAAACACTAGTAAAAAATACACAGTTTTCTTCTAGTGCATGGAAACTATTTGATCGAAAAATATTCATATAATGTAATGAAGTTGTTCCAACTTGTTGATGAGTTGGATCCACTCCACATTTGAATCGATGGTTACCAAATCAATGTTGGGACGTGGTTGTTGTTTGTTGCTACTCCAACTCCAAGAATGAAATAATTAAATCTTGTTGATTGTCTTTTTTGTCTTACAATTAATAGTAACATCATCAATATTTTGAACAAGTGCATTTTGATTTCCACCAATTTATGTGTTTGTTTTCCATGGTTGGGACGAATGTATGGTGTCAAATAGTGTCTAGTTGAAAGTACTTGTGGTTCCCTTCTTGATGCACTCATTCTCCATGGTTGGGATGAATGTTATGTCAAATGGCAATCGGTTGAAGGTACTTGTGGTTCCCTTCTTGATGCATTCATTCTCCGTGGTTGGGATGAATGTTATGTCAAATGGTGACCAATATGTGTGATTCCTTTCTTGATGCACTCATTCTTCGTGGTTGGAATAAATGTTGTGTCAAATGGCAACTAATTGAAAGTACTTGTGGTACTCTTCTTGCCTCATGTTCTATTAAAGTCTAATGATGATGTTAATCAACCATCACTGGTTGTTGTGCCTCCATGTTGGGAACATCAACACATTCATTTCCCATTGGTTGGGACGGTGGTTCTTCTTGTCTTTCTAAAAGGTTTTCATTATAGTTTATTGTACAACATGTTCTAAAATATGAAAACTAAAACAAAAAGTTGTAAACACATAAATTAAACAAAACTACTTTGATATGTAGTTAGAATTTTTTTAACTTGAATGCTTTGAAATTTGATCCATAACTTCCTATTATTCTTATAAAACTAGATATTTCAAACATGATTGCATACAAGTTTGATCCCAAGCATGGTCGCCAAATGTTAATGGGTTGTTCTATATGCCCATCAAATCAATATTATGTTTTTTATCTCAATTAACAAGTTCAAGAAAATGGCAATAGGTGCATATGAAACAAAATCTACACATAGTTCTTAAATAAGTGTATTCCAATTGCAATCAAGAAATAGAATTGAAAATGAAATATTTCATTCCATTATAAGTATGAAAAAAATAGGAAAACAAAAGTCAATCCCCTATGAAAGGGTAATGAATGTTATCTTATATTGAAATATCGTTTAATAATATTAGTTGGTATAAATAACTATATATATTCAAAACTCAATTGTGTATTGAATTATCCACTTGCTTTGTCATTACCAATTCTATTCATCACCAATTCTACTCACTACTAGTTAAAACATTATACTAATTCAACATACTACCAAGTCTACTCAATATTAGTTAACCGCACCAATTTGACAAACAAACAAGTTATGGTTTAAATTTTGGGGTAATAAAATGCAACATACCCCCCAGGTTTATCCCATTATACAAATCATTATGTTATACTCCAAGTTTTCATTGGTAGATATGTTGAATTTCCTCTTCATCACTTCCAACTTGAACTTGGGGTGAGTGCAAGCTAAGGTGGCTCACTGTTATAAAACAAAATCACCCAAAGTTCATTTCCTTTCTAAATTTTTTAAACCTAGAAGGACCATATAGTCAAATAACATTCAATCCAAATAATTGTTCTATCTACTACTTGGGTTCAACTAGAGAAAATTGTTTTATATGTGTGTGTAGAAACCCAACATAAAATGAATAATTGCCATAGTGATATGGACTTATGAAAAGACACAAATTTTAAACACTAAGAAAAAAGAACAAAAAGTCCATTAAGAATATTAACTTACAATTGACATGCTAAAAAATCCTTACAACTTGACTTTATTGATATATTGTCTAACTAAAATGGAGTCCGCAAAAATCATAATATCAATCATTGAACCATTTTGGTTCGTATAAAAAACCTACTATCATGGTGCACAATCCATTTACTTCACTTTATATGTCCATAGATCTTTTAATTTTATTATTTTTTCATAATACATACTTACATCATATGCATATTCATTGAGTTAATAATCTCAAATTTAGTCACTATTGAAAAAATATGACATGTAAAATCAAAATGAACCATTACATTTACATTCATATCACAAAAATTAATAACAATATTTATGAATAATGAAACACCTTAGCTTGCACCAAGCCCTTGTGGCCTTTAGATGATCAAACATCATTAAATGTAGCCAAACCCCTTGAAAATAACTAAATGTAGACCTTCTTTTAGAAAATCCTTCTTCACCTATCTACACAATTGAATTTCTCCAAAAAATTGAAGTCAAAATGTATATAAGTGTGTTGGGATTCCTATACTTCACCTCCTTCACACTTTTGGACCATATTCTACCAATGCATTTCCATATTACAAAACCTAGAATTTTTTGTGTTCCATTTATGTGCACCACTCTAACCTAAGGGTCAATTTCCCTTGCCTACTCAATTGTTATTGTTTAGATGTTACATCTCAATCAAGCACTACAAATTGGATTCAACAAGTTTTAGAACATGTAAGACTAGCTTTGATAATAATGCATTTGGGTAAAAACATAGTCAAAGGAACTACCCAAATGACTGGACATTATTTAAAACTCCATTTTCATATGTTTGAAAGAACACAAATGAAACATAATAGTTTGGATTGTTATTTATTTTTGGAATATTTTCCATTAATTGCAAAGTTTACATGCTCAAAGTTTGACACAAATCAAAAAAGAAAATTGCATTTTCATTTAACATTCAAACTTTGAAAATAATCCCTAATTTTTTCAAATTATGTCTTTTTTTTCTACCAAATGTGCACCATTCCTTTTGAAATTGAAGAGGATTTTGACATTGATGATTAGAAAGGTAAAAGGACTTGAACTGATGAAATTTGGTTTTATAATCAATTTGAACACATTTGGTTCAAAAGTGTTTTATGGATTTTGAAAATGTATTTTTAACAAAAGTTATTCATGTTTATGTGATAGAGGGCATTAATGCATAATATATATGATGTAAAGTCAATTTGTAGTCAAAATATATTTATATTTAAAATACAGTGCTAAAGGGGTACTTAAAATACAAAATTTAAAGTTATAAACCAACACAAAAATGACATGTGTCATGTGCAATCCTTGGAAAAGGACTTTTACCCTTGGCTCCTTTGACCATGCTTTCACCCATTCATGGTGTCAGTTAGGTCAACAAGCCCTAACCCACTTTCCTTTTTTTATCATATATAACACTAATGCTAAGCAATGCAACAATGACAATTTTGTGATGACTTAACCCAAAGGTAGTTGGACAATAATTACCTCATTTGGTTCATCCCTTTCTTGGTCCCTATCCAAATGTCAACAGAATACTAAATTGTGGACAAAAGTATAATATTGACCACCACCACTCTCCCATCTAAATATAGTTTTTTAAAAAACCAATATTTTAGTTTGTGTTGAATTTTTCCAAACAAAAAATATCGGAGTTTGCAAACCCCAGAAACAAGCCAAACATGTATGGTCTTTAAGAATTTTGAAATCATGTCTTACAAAGCCTTAGTCCAATCAAAGGATCTCCTCCATTATTGTCTATCCTTTCTTTTACTTGCAAGGCTTAGAATGGCTACAATCATAATTAGGGTACCCCAAAAAGAATGTCACATTGCAAAGGACTCCAATTTGCAAAATAGAACCATGGACTATGTTGTTCTTTCATATTATATCTTAAGTTTGGAATGACCAATGAGTTTTATAAGTTGTAATAAACATAAGGATGGTTCAATTTTTTCATTTGGTGCACAAAGTAATGCCTTTAAGATGATTGAAAAATAGCATTTAGTCTTGGTCAGGATAGTTAAGTAATATGGTAAAGTAATCAACTATGGACTAACAAATTATGCCAATTGCACCAAATTTGAACAAAAATTGTTCTTGTTAATTATCAAATGCCATGAAAATTGGGTGAAAGCACACAAGGGTGTACCAGAAATGTCCATTTCAAAATCCATTTTGGGGATTTTTTTTAATGTATATTTAAACAAAAAAAAATTGGACATCAACACAAAAACCTTGAAATGATGTTAATGTTGACATCTTTTTGCATGTCCAAGTTAATGATGCCCTATTTTCAGCCTTTTGAACACCTCTACTTGGTATTGGTAACATGAAAAACATCCTTTTGGATATGTGATGGACATTTTAAAATTTTAATTTTAATTACACACAATAAGGAATTATAAAGTCCATCACATACCAGATATTTTCCAAACTCTTTACTCCTAAATGGCATAACCCTTGAAACTATAACATGCCCCAAAATTGTGAAAAAATCTTCAATTCATTATAAAGAATAAGTCCATAATGTTTTTTTTAATGGATTGTGACCCCATAATTGCCTAGATTGTAAAGTTCATATTTCATTGAAAATTCATGGTTTTTGTGTAATTATTTGAAAGTAAGAAAAACAAAGAAATTAATTTCACTTATTTGAATCCATTTGTTGGAATTCTCAACTTGAATATGGGTTTTATGTAATAATATGTGTCCAACCCAAAACCTTGCGCCTTTGTAACATTTTTAAAAGTTCATTGTAATGTGCTTTACCCAATCATACCATATACATTTTCCAAAATTTTAATAATTTTCAAAAAAAATGAAATTCATAACATTTTCAAGCTACAAGCATAAGGACAAGTGAATGAACATTATTTCATATGTTGCCAAACACATATAAAACATTTAGATGTAAACTAATGTTAAGTGCAAAAAAAAATTTAAACATTGATTTTTTTCAATTACACATAATTTAAAATGCATATGTCATCTAACCAAAAATGATGCAAATCATTTTCTTTTTATTTTTTTCATTGTTAAGACTAAGTACTAATTCTTGACAACAGACCCTAATTTCAATTATGGTCAAGTAGAATTGTGATTATGATCAAGAATGTGCATTATGGAAAAGTTGAAAATGTTGATATCTAGGTGGAAACAAGATACTACAAGCCAATGGGATTACTTTAGAAAATGAGAGCATGTCCTTTTGCTCAAAAATAACTTTTTCATATGAATGAATTTTGGAGCAATTTTTTTCAAATATTTTATAATAAATGCTTATAGTTTTCCTAGTTCATGACATTTTAAAAATTATTTTCGAATAAATATTAATTTTGAAAGTGAGTTGATTCTTTATAAATTTAGTGTAATGTTTTTTAGAAAGATAAAAATTTCAAATCATAACCAAAAATACATTTTTTTTTCATTTAATTTTTATTTATTTATAATAAGCTGCAACTTTTCTTAACACATCATGTAAATTTAACCGCATTTATATGTAATGAAAGGGCTTTCAAAGTTCTAAAATTCTAAATCAATTTTAGAAAGTTCTTTGAATTTTTAAAGTTTTAAAATTTCACATATTTTAGGGTATAAGTATTTTTTGATGTGGCTAATAGGTCTTTATCCTCTTAACTTTTTCCATCATTTTTTAATTGTTTTCTTTTGCGATTTGACACCCTTTTGGCTTGTTGGATTGTGACTACACCTATTTTGCTAAATATCAAACAATTGAGAAAATTTACAATGCTTAAAAATGAATCATTAATTAATTAGTTTTCCATATAAGGATATCAATTAGTGAGAATACAATCACATTGATCGGAACCATAACAAATATAACCATTGCTTGGTTTTCATGTTTTAGTGTTAACATTTGGATTAATGTTTTTAATATATTATGGAGGCATGTGGAATGATTTGAATTGAATTTAATGAGTAGAGATTACTCAAAATCATTCATAACTTGCATTGGAACCAATGATTTCACTATGTTTTCTCAATTTAAGAAAAACTTGAAATGCTTTCAAAATGATATAATCATGTACAATAATTAAGCACATTTTTATGTATTAGTATAATATGTAATGAAGAAAAAAACTAAATATTTTTTTCCATTATACAAATCATCAATTTTTAATCCATATCATTTTATAACCAATTGCAATTTGTCACATTATCCTAGAATCATTCTCCTTGTTTTTTAAATGATAAAAATTAGTCACCCAAAGATGAAGGTCAACTACCTCCAATTATCTCATTTACATTTGTGTGTACAACTTATATTTAGAAGATGTTGAGTTTAATAATGTCATGAGGTTATTTATTAGTGCATGAAAATCATTAAACTATTATTGTTTAATGTAAGTTTTTATTGTTTTGGGGGTTACCCAAGGAGTTGTCCTAAAATTAACTTTCAAACTTCAAAAACATTGTTAGGAAAGCTCAACCAAACATCTCAAAAAAAATTATTTTTATTTCTTAAGTCCATTTTGATTGAATTATTACTTTTACAAATGCATTGTGTTTTCAATTATGTAGTTAACCATTGCCTAAACGAAATTGAATTTAGTTGTTCATATTGCAACAAAAGCTTTACTATTACTTCATCTATCACACATTTGTGATATTTCAAAATACATACTTAAAATTGAAATGGGAAGCCTATCATCATCATTTTTGGTTGTTATATATGCGTCATAAATCAACAAAGTTTCACTCAAATTATTTTATATGGTTTCTTTTATAGTGGTTTACGATGCATTGTAGGTTTGGATGAAACTCCTTTGAGTTACACCTTTTACATATAGGGGGCCTACAAATAGGTGTACACATACATCTCGTATGAGCATTTGACAAAGTGCATTTTTCTACCTCTCATTTAGTTATGGTTGACCTAATCAAATTTTATTCGTGAGTTATTAAATGTCATTCTTTATCATTCACTCCATAAAAACAAACCGCTATAAAATAATTTTGAGTATAATTTTGGAACATCAATAAAACCAAATCCATAACTATTTTAAAAATGTAAAAAAATAAAAATAAAATTTGAGCTAATTGTTTGTTGTTATTAATATCAATGGAACATGGTTTTTAAAATGTTCAATTGGAAAATTTTCAAACAATAGGGGTTTTATTTCAAGGTTTCATTGAGATAGTTTGCAACATTTATAGAATTAAACTTGGGATTTGTGTGAAGAAATTATTACAAACCATTGGAACATCCTATGGTAAGGAATATAAAAGAAATGATTTTTAGTTTTCAAGAATTAGAACATTTGAACAAGAAAAATTCATATGAAGACATCAAAGATTTTGTTTGGAACTATGGGATTGGCAATGCACATAAGCTTATGAATTACACTTGAACCACAAGTTTGAAAGGTGAAAATTAAGATTAAGGCATAATGAACAAGCACATGTGCACATTAAACCCATGAAATAAAGGTTATTTGAATTTGATTTGTAAAGTGAGGTCAAACATAAATATGTGTAATAATCATGTAAAGATGTATTGAATTTATAATTCAACGATATTGAAATACATCTATGGTTGATTGGATATTGCATACATAAAGATTTTATTTTATGCAATTAATTGGAAATTTGAATATTCTTGTAGGCCATAAGATAAAAACACACTACATGGCCTTTTTTTAGGTGTCACACTTAATAATTTTTGTTGCATTTTCTTAGAACTCAAATATAAAAAATTAATATTTTCATTGAAATATCAAGAAAAAGATTCACATATGTAATCTTAATAGAATTAGCATTTTAAAAATACAAAAAAACACATCAAAATCGTAAATATTTAATGAGTAATGGACTTTTGAATCTTGGCGAAAATTCTTCAACACCCTGCAAAACTCATGGATATGGACTTTTATTTTACAATGTGTTAGTCATATGTGTTTGAAATTTGGGATATTGGATGAATTATGTTTTAAAAGCTAAAGATCCATTGAATGAATTGAATGCAATTTTAATTTATTATGTTGTGGATTTTTCAAACTCCCAAAAAATGTATTATTTTAAAAGCCTTTAAAAGCATTTCTAAAGAATTATTTTAAAAAAATTGTTAGAGTTTTTACATGTTTTATAGTATCGTGACTTCAAATTGGAAATGGAAAAAAATGTTACTTTCAATATAATCTAAATATTCATATTTTTAGCTAATTTTCAACTACACTAGAAAAGGATTTTGAAAAGGACTCTAATCTGCTAAAACTTAACAACCCTAACATGCTTTCACCTAGCATAGGAACAATGAACAAACATTTGAAAATCAAAATAAGGATGTAAATGTGGTTTTACATGGACATATGTGGCTATGTCTTTTAACCGATTCACACAAATAATTCAAAATATCTCCAAATTGTTATAACCAATCATTATTCATCATGTATGATTTGTCATAACGAATCAATTTATGTTGACAACTAATCACATGGTCATTTGCATCAAGCTATATAATACACTTTAAATCGTGTAATTTTTTTTCCTTCAAACCTTAAGTTCAAATTATCAATTGTTCAATTGGTAATCAATTACATAATTTAAAATGAAAGATGATGGTAGCTAGACAAACAACATAATAAAGGATAGATTAACATTACCATTACACATCATGAGATTACAAGGTTGAAGACCTCACTTTTGAATTAACACATACATTACAACTTGGGATGTGAAAAAACTGATTTGACAATTAATTTGCAATAAAAACAATTAAAACAATCAACATGGAAGGAACCTTGTGCACCAAGTCACAAATGGTTGTAAGGGGCACCACTTGTTTAATTTATTTGTGGAAATTCAATATTAACATGATGTTGTGAGATGAAATTAATGCAACCTATATCATAGTGTAATCACAAAAGTAAAAATAAACAATAAATTTAAACAAAGGATCGTTAAACCTTAGACCTTTGATTCATTCCCTTAATCCAAACTTGCCACATCACCTAATTGATCATTCACCTTGGTCATGTGCTCATTTATAGATTGAAAAAAAAAGTCATATGTTTTATTTTTCATGGGTTTACATTTTTTCTAGCATGTTGCCATTTCATAATTGTAAATTCCCACATTTTAAAGAATTTACTTGATGTTGTAAAATGAAGAGCTATCAATTTATTAATTGTATTTTACCAAATTCATGTATTTGCTTCCTATCTGCTTTTGACATCATTAATTACTTACTTTTAGTTCGAGTGTCATATTCAGTTATTTGCTCAAATCACCTTTTGGTGGAGAGGGCTGGAACAAATATTAATACATTGAGTCTTGAAGATATTATCCTTCCGAGACTACATAGAGAATTCAAAATATTAAATTGTTTCTATTTAGAAAAAACTTTGGGTTGGGAAGCAAAATCAGATATAATTTTATCTGGAAAAAAGAAAAAAGATTTTTGGGAATTAATAAAATCAAATTGGATTTTGAATGAAAATTGGAATCTAATTATTAAACATTTCCTATGGCCTAGTTTCCAATTGGAAGATTTAGCATGTATCAATATATATTGGTTCAATACAAGCAATGGAAGTTGATTTCATTGAATATACATGTCTTGTTCATTTAAGATTATGTTTGAAGTGAATATTGAAATTTAGATGTGGTGCCATAGTCTTTTCCTTACTGTTGTAGCCTCAAAAGTTGGAGAGAGAATGTTGAAAACTAAGAATGAATTAAAAATTCAATCTAAAAAGAACAATGCTTAAGAAATAGAGCTTCAAACAAGTCCCATATAAATTCAATGTGGCCATTGATTTATTTTTTAATGTAGGAGCATGATAAAGAAATGATATTCACATAATTAAATGAAGTAATGGATCACCCAAGCATGAGTCCAAAACATGGTGCAAACCAAAGAGAATCAAAGTGGAAAGTGTGTGGAAACAAAGGAAAAAACTACTAAAATCCCATATTGCATTCCCACTTTGGGAGTTGCAATTTGCAAGGAGTTTTAATTGTTTAAAATGAGGTTTGAAGGGTCAAAAGTTAAATCATGTCCAAATTGAATTATGAATTTCTTGAGATACAAAGGTTTGGAAGGTTGGAACAAAATCTATTAAAATGAATCCTACCCACAAAAATGTCATTTTTAGGGCCAAATGATGTCCAATTTAGGAACTTAATATGGCATTAAAATTTAAGGATTACAAAATATTGTTCTTGCATGCAAAAAAACAATGCATTTTTTGGCAGTTGTAAAGCAACAAAATGTCTCAATTGGAGACTTTGAGGAAATGCCATTGAAATGTACTTTCCATTGCATATAATATACGCAAACTCTAGGCTATGGTGAGAAAGTCTAAAGTTTGCATTGTTGCCAAAAATGCAATTGTTGCCTTCATGACCAGTTTTTGGCAACAATTGCATTTTTGTCATCTTTGTTTGTTTTGTGCAATTGAAGTGAGGAAAGTTGTTTCTGAAGACTATCAAGTTGTTTTATTCATTCCAAAACACTCAACCTTTCAATCATGGAGAATTACAAAACATGCCTCATGAATTCTAATGTTATATAATTGGGAAGTACCACCCATACCACTTGACATGCCTTTGGGCACATGTCATGGGGCTTATAACTAAAGCATCGTACAATTTAATTATGTAAATAATTTTAGTATGAAATTTTAACATCATATGAGTTCAATGCAATATTCAAAAAAGATTCACAACATAAATTGAATATTTGTCAACTTATTAAAATTAATTAATTAATGTGTTGGATTTGTCATGATCTTGTTTTATTCAATTTGGTGTTTTCAAAATCCCCAAACGTGAATCAATAGGCATGTTGCAAAAATGGTAGCATCCAATGTGGGATATCTAGTTACCTAGTTCAATTTTGTTGTTATGTAAATGCATATGGTAATTAAAAATTGAAACCTTGGGAAAAAGTTCACAATCAACAAATGGATTCAATTGTATACATATCCATAACTTATTGGAATGGAGTGAAAAGTTATGGCATCTTACAAATTCAAAAATTAAAGTTGAATATGAAATAATTGAATATTTTTGGTGGGATTAATTATGTGCAACTAATGTAAAAAAATTAAATGACACAAGGTATAATAATTTAATGATTCATTTATTGTATTGAAATCAAAGGTAGGACCATTTTGTAAGATGTGAACTATTTTCCACTAATGAAAATTATTTTTATAACCCATTGGAACACATTTGGGTCAAAAGTGCTTTTGATCCTAAAAATTATGGAGTTTGAAAATGTGACTTTAACAAAAATTGCTCATATATATGTGATAGAAGGCATGAATGCATAATATACATGATACAAAATAAAATTTTATTTATATCTAAAATGTAGTGTTAAATGGGGTATTCCAAAGACAAAAAATTTAGTTACAAATCAATGTTGAAGTGACATGTGTCATGTGCAATCCTTGCAAGAAGACCTTTACCTTGGTACCCTTAGCTTCTTTAATCGTGATTTCACACTTTTGAGATCTCTCACATTATAATGGTCCATTTGAATTGCTTTAGATGACATTTTAACCTAAGGGAAAAATGGTCATTACAACTTGTTAAGGAAAGAAAAAGTTCAAAATAAAAATTGAATGAAAACAATTTCATGAATGCAATGGTGTACTATGATTTTATTGTTGATAATGTTGTCCATAATATATAACAAATCCATTTGTTGCAAGTTACTAGTGGCTATTCTATTAATGGCTATTGCTGCCTATTCTATCAATGATTATTAATGGCTACTCCATTAATGGTTATTGATGGATATTCTATTGGTGGATATTGGTGATTATTAATGGTTATTAATGGCTATTGGTGCGTATTTTATTAATGGTGATTAGTGATTATTCTATTGTAAGCCATTGGTGGTTATTTTATTAGTGGTTATTGATGGCTATTTTATTGATGATTATTGTATTATAAATTACTGTTTGATATTTTATGTTATTATACTTAGGATAAAATAATTTATAATAACATGAAGTAGAATGACCTTAAATAACTTAAATTATAACTTGAAATAACATATATTAATCTAAAATAAAATAACCTAAGGTATAGTCTAAATTAGTTGAATAATTTAATTTAGAACAACTAATGCAACTTAAAATAATATAAGGTATACATAAAATACCATAGATAAAATATTTTTAAAAACATAAAAATAAACTTAATTAATATTGTAAATTATAATAATGAATTATGTTAACTAGAATGAAACATGATGTTTACATAATGATATTATAGTGAAATAACTTTCACCAAAGTGAAATCAGTAAAATGTAATGAAGTTATTTTATTTTTAAGGTCCCATAATGATTTAAGGTAGTAAATTGCACCCCACTTTGGTAGTAGTGTAGGTTCAAAATTTATAGTTCTAGTTGTATGTCACATGTGTAAGAAAGAATCATGTGAAAAACTATGTTTATTTGATTTTACAAACTCATTTTAATATTTTATGCATTTTTACTTTTAAACCAAAATATTGATGCACAATCATGTACGCACATCAAAAATCACCACCATCACATGAATTATTTTATTTTGGACTCCTAGAGGGGGCGCTAGTAAACAAAAGTAAATAATTTGTAAGTTAAAATATAGGACCGTGCTATATATAGGTCATTGGGTAAAATTATAAGTTAATTAATTAAAAAATAGGGTATGTAATAATATGAAATGATGGATTATAGTTAATATAGGGTGGCTTTAATATGTATAGATTAGAAAATTACATAATAATAAGGGGATAAAAAAATAAGTTGGACAATTATTTAATACCCCCTTGAAAATGGTTGTTTAATGCACATAAATCCCAAACTTTACACCAAGTGTTCCCTCTAGGCTTGGATTATTTGATTTTTCTCAATTAATTTTCTAAAAATGTAAAATTTATCAAATTTTGTAAAAAATAACCTTGAAAAAATCTTGTAATCCTTGTTCTTTTTTTTAGAACCCCAATCATGAACAGATTTGCTTATAATTTCAAATCAATTTTTTGTTATTTATCAATGGTTATGGAGTACACTTTTATAATGTGTATCACAATTTAAACAATTATAATGGATGTGCAAAGTTTGTTGGACATTATGTTGAAAAATAGTTGCAAATATATGAAAGAGTAAAATTATAGGTACAAATTTCTAAGATATGACACCATCAACAAATCCATTTAAAAAAAAGTTTCAAAATGAATTCCAAATCATTATTTTTAATTCAAAGTAACATTTTGTTAATTGTATAGTATTCCATTTCCAATCATACGACTATTTGCAAGGTAATGGGAAGGTGATATCATGAATGTTTTTTAGAAGTTGCAACCTAATTGTTTTACAATCTTAACATCTCATCCATATATATTTTATGAATAATTATCCCCAAAAGCGCCATGGCATAAGGATTTCATTTTCCCCACCAATCTAGCTTAGCATATGATCCACATAAACACCATGTGGGCACCTTGACCAAAATTTTCCTACCAATTTGACATGGCACCAAAACTTTCAACTTGAACATTTGGTTGTACAATTGAACTACATGCAATTGCATATATTTCTTGATCATATATATGCTACAACATGTGTAGTGCAATTAATAATTCATTTGATAACACTTAAGGCATAGAAAATTGACTTGGAGTTGCAAGTGGTCATTGCAATTGAAAAATCCAATTATAAAACAAGCATTTGCATCAACCCCTTGTGTTCTCATCTTGTGCATATTTTAATCATAAAGCGGCACCATGTGCAACTACTATCCTATATATTAAAGCAAACATGGTGGTGTTTGTCTGTCTGTGTGGACAAAAATTGGGCAGTGCCTGGAAGATTCTTCCAATCACTGCCCATTCCCTGTGGAGCCCGTTCCCTATCTGTGCTGACAAACAGGGCAGGGCAAGGGCAAGGCAGGGCGGCCAGGGCAGCCGCTGCGGGGGGCTGGGCGAGGTGCCATTTCTATTAAAGAAATCCTTGGGGAAAATCGTGGGACCTGCATTTAATCAAACAAAAATTCAATTTTAAAAAAAATTAATTTCATTATAGAACATATTAAAAAAACTAGAATCTTTTTGAGAAAGAAAATAGAAAAAAAATAAAAATAAATAAATACATAAAAATAGAAAAAAATGAAGATAGAAAAAATAAAAATAGAAAAAATAAAAATATGAAACAAACATAAACCAAAAAAAAAGTAAAAACCCAAAAACTCTAAAAAAGGAATGGAAACAAATGAAACAAGGAAAGGGAAATACAGTAAAATAATTTTAAATTTTTTTTCCAAAAATGAAGAAACCAAGTATTTGTTAGTAATGTCACATTAATTACATTAATTAATTTCTTCATATATAAGAATATATATAGTATATTATAAAAATCTATGTTACAACAATAATTATGTAGTGTAACTTTGATTTAATAAACATAATTATTTAAAATTATTTATTCAAGTGATTATTATGGATAACACTAGTAGGAAAAATCCTTAAAACTCAATCAATTCTTTTTTGAATTAAAGTATAAATTTAGGATTCCAAAATAGTAATTCAGAAGTCAAATATGAATTTTTAGGTCAAATAAGTTTTTTGAAGTTAAATAAGAAATTTCAGAAATGAAATGTCAATTTTCAGATTCAAATAATAATATTCAAAATTAAAATGTCCATTTTAAGACTCAATTAATAATTTTCTGAATTGAAATATTAATTTCGACAATCCAAAATAATAATTTAGAATTCAAATTCAACTTTCAAGTCAGTTAATTTGTTAGAATTTAAATTTAAAACTTCAGAATTCAAATATCAAATTTCAAGTTCAAATAAAAATATTTGGAATCAAAATGTCGATTTTTAGACTTAATAAATGTTTTTGAATTGAATACTAGTTTTCAAATTCGAAAATAATAATTTAAATTTCAAATATTAATTTTTAGGTCAGATAAGTATCTTTAATTTAAATTTAGAAAATCCAGAATTGAAATGTCAATGTTCATATTCAAATAACAATATTCAAAATTGAACTGTCCATTTTTAGAGTCGATTAATAATTTTCAGACTTGACATATTAATTTTGAGAATCCAAAATTATAATTTGGAGTTGAAATTTCAGGTTCAAATCAACTGATTATTCTAAATTTTAATTGAGATTTTTTCAGAGTTGAAATATAAATTTTCATATTCATATAAAAATGAAATTAAAATGTCCATTTTTTGTAATCAATTAATAATTTTTGAATTGAAATACTAATTTTTGGATTTGAAAATAAGATTTTGTAATTCAAATATTATTTTTTAGATCAAATAAGCCTTTTTAAATTTAAATTGAAAATATCATATTGTAATCAAAAAATTTGAAATTCGAATAATGTTTTAAATAATTGAAACAACAATTTTCAGATTCAAATTTCAGATTTCAAGTTCTAATATTTAAAAAAAATTGAAAATTTCAGAATTGAAATATCAATTTTCAGATTTGAATAAAAAATTCAAAGTTCAAATCTTAATTTAAAGATTCATTATATGAACAATATACATACGTATGCATAATATATATATATATATATATATATATATTAAAACACACCCTTATGTCATGGTAGAATATCTTTAGGATGCAATTAATTTAGTGACTATTGCAACTAATGAGACATATCAACCTATTAATGGATGAAAATAAATGTAAAATCAGTCTAAGCAATAGGATGAATTTTTTAATAGTTTGAATCATACTTGTGAAAATGACCAAAAAGTTGAAATTTGGTCTTGTAGTTGTAAATATTTTCCAAATCCAATCACAAACGACTACAAGTCGCATCTAGTCGTAAATATAATGGTTACATTTTGGTTGATTTCTACTAATGTATCAAATTCACCATGAAAAACCTTTTTTTACTAAAATTTGTTTATAAAAAATACCCATTTTAACCCCTTGTCCAAAATGCCATTTTGGACTTGTCCGTATTGATTGGTGTGTTTGCCATTAGGGGCGTTATGATGTTCTGACTAATCAAAATGACCATTTGTCAATTTGGCCATTGGTAAATTAAACCATCATTATATATGGTATAATTTAAACCACGTGTCAACATTATGTTACATCTTGAAAGTCTACATGGCATTGTACACGTCATAAAAATGTAAATTCATATGTAGTTACCTACATTTTACCTATGACTATATGTGTACAATATACATTGTACACATACACCATATGCCTCACCATGTACAAAATTTGTATATGCGACTTGCCAAGTTTGAACTCCAAGATTAAAGGGAGGCACACCATTGCCTTTGCTACCAAGTTACACAACTTTTCATTAGTATAAGGGATGCAACATTTTCTCTATCGTTTAAACTATGAAATCATTAAAAAATCCGAAATTGGCACACCTTTTTAAATTAAAAATTTGGATAAAATGAAACACATAAGTAGATTATTTTGAACTTTATTAAAAAGTTTCTTTAATTAAATCAATATACTTTGTGAATGTTCAAATTAGGAGCCTAAAGTGGAGCCTAAAGTAAGCTTAGGCAACCTAGGCCTACCTTAAGAACCTACATTATGTCCTTTCCTAACTTGCATCTAAAATTAAGCCACTAGACTAGGCTGAGATGTAGGCAACCTAGATTAAGCCTACACCTAAGCCACCTCACTAGGAAAATCCTAGTTTATTTTGAATTTGGCCTTTAAAGTTGAACCATTTCGTTTGTTCATCCCAAATGACCTTCTTTTTTTGAATATTTCTTATGTTTTGGATGTTTGGAATGCTTTCATTATTATTTTTCATAATTTAAAAAGGATGACAAACAATATGGGATAATGTTTTGGGGAGGACAAACATTCTCATATGGACATAAAACATTAGAACCTTTTAATTCATATAACATTATCTTTAAGTAATTACGTAATAAACATTAATGAAATAAATAAGTAGATAAGGAGGTAAGTAAATAGGTATTTGAACTAACAATGATTAATATATAGTTATATAGTTGCAATTAAAATTTGCAACCATGTTATAAATCGTTAAATTATGTAAAATATCAATATGATTATTTTGAATTATATTGTTGATAAATAATCACAAGCATATTGTAACTAATTCTTTCCAAAATTGACTTAATTAATTATATATTATTAACAATTTACTTACAATAATTAGTATTTGATTACTTAATTACATGTTAATTAGTGTATTTTAGGTAGATAATCAAGTAACCAACTAATAACTTATTGTACACATGATTGTAGGTATCTAACTTAACCTATATATTGTTAGTTAATTATACTTAATAATTGGGAGTGCAAGTGTTAAAAAAAACCCTAGCGCCTTAGCACTATTGGCACATTAGATGAGAAAAATGTTGTGAATTTGAAAGCCCAAAAAAATGATGGCATAAATGTTGGGTAGCACATTAACGCACCAAGGATGATGTCAAGAATGTTGATTGAAAAGTAAATCTAAACCAAAAATGATTTGTTTTATTGCAACTAAGGATGCCTAAGGACAACCCTATGACATCTTTTTGCAACATTATTGCATAATTGTTTGTATAGGTTTCTTGTTGTGTAGTTTTAATTGTTAGTTAAAGTGCGTGGTCACCATTGCAATCACTTTATAATTTGTTTTTTTCTAAAACACTATTTTTCGAATCTCATATTTTAAAAGAAAAACCACCTATGGTTTCATTGGATGCTAATTTTGAAAGGATGGATGTAAATGTCCAATAAATAGTGTGGAAGTTGGGGAAACACATAATAAAACTGACAATATGTGCTCCTTTTTATTTATTGGTAAGGTTCATAAAAGTGGAAAAAATGTGTTATGAATGATATATTTGGATCTCCCCTTTTAGTTGCCATAAACATTTGCCTTTCAATCCTTTCTTACAATGGCATCACACTTTGGGTATATCCCCCCAAACAATGCCTTTTAGTCATGTGCAAAACACACTCACCATGTTTGGAAGAATGTGCCCAAGTAATGACAACCCTAAAGGAGCACAACAAATGCTTTTTTGGTATTGCTTTCTAGCTACATGTGGAGGTATGCACATACAATAATAACAAAGTAATATTGCTCGACAATTGGGAACCCCCAGTTTTTGCATTTCCTTAGCTCTTGTATTATATGAGACCTTCCATGACCCAAGTGTTGGAATTTTCTTAGAGCATGTATTATATATGTGAGATCCATGACCCAAGTAATTTTGGCATTTCCTTAGACCATGTATTATATATATTATTTATTTTTAGGATTAAAACATTTTGATTGGCCGGCCATAATGATTGGCCCAGGTGGTGATGTTTAAATAGCCTCTCACCATATATTGTCCAATTTTTCATAAACAATTGCTTATGATTGGCCGGCCATAACAATTGGCCCAGGTGGTGACGTAAATAGCCTCTCACCATATATAGTCCAATTTTTCATAAACAATTGCTTATGATTGGCCAAGGTGGTAGTGACATTTAAATAGCCTCTCGCCATATATTGTCCAACTTTTCATAAACAATTGCTTTTGATGGGCCAGCCATAGTGATTGGCCCAGGTGGTGGTGACATTGGAATAGCCTCTCGCCATATATTGTCCAAATTTTCATACACAATTGCTTCCAATTGATTGGCCGGCCATAAAATGATTGGCTAAGGTGGATAATGTTAAAATAGCCTCTCATCATATAGTGTCCAAATTTTTCATTTTTATGGGTGGGGCTCGGGAAACAATTAATACTCTATGTTAGATGGATTCTATGTTGTAAAGGCCTGAAATAGGTGGTGCTTTGGGTGGGCCTACTCTAATTTGTATGTGTTTAGTAGGACCCGTATGATGTTTTTTGTTCAGGAGGATGGAGAGGACTACTTTTGGCAAGCAAACCTTGGGAAGCAAACCTTTCTTTCTTTAGTTGTTTATTTAGCAACCTTTGCAATTTGGTCAAAAAGTGTGCAGCCTTTGGGAAATGCAAATCATATAATGCAAAACATGGGTGGGTTGGGTTGTTGGTATGGACTCTTGCCAAAAAATATCAACCAAATGGTGTGTGTATACATGTGTGTGTTTGTGTGTGTGTGTGTACAAGTGTTATATGATTGTCGATGTTGGTTGTCAATAAGAACTCAATTATCATGACATATAAGTTTTGTCAACGATAGTTGTCTTGCTCTTGCATGCAAGAGGACGCAATGGTTGTGAGTGACATAAGTTTGTCAAGGATAGTTGGCTTGATTTTTGTGTGAATATGAGGATCCAATGGTCGTGAGTGACATAAGTTTGTCAAGGATAGTTGGCTTGATTTTTGTGAATACGAGGATCCAATGGTCGTGAGTGACATAAGTTTGTCAAGGTTAGTTGGCTTGATCTTGTGAATAAGAGGACCCAATGGTCATGAGTTACATAAGTTTGTAGAGGATATAGTTGTCTTGCTCTTGTGAACAAGATGATCCAATGGTCGTGAGTGACATACCTTTGTCAAGGATATAGTTTTCTTGCTCTTGTGAACAAGAAGGACTAGTTGGGCCTCTTCTTCTCTTCTCTTCTCTTGCACCAAACAATGAAGTAAAAAGTGACCCCAAGACCTGCCCACACAAATTGTGATGAGTTTTGGTCGTTGATTGTTGGTCTTCAAGTAGATAGAAAAGAAAGTCTCCTCCCCTTTACATGTACTTTACTTGTGTGGGAAAATGTGGTATGGAATTTGTTGTACGGGTTTGTGGATACTTGATATGACCAGAAAATGGTTTGGCACTTTTGCCATGACAAATTGTTAATTTGAGTAACGTAGTACCTTGGCCATTTTCAACACATGTTCATTGAATTATTTAATTCATTTTGAAAAATTCATTTCAACCGATGAAATATTCTTAAATATTCATTATTATCCTTCACAACAATTTCTTGATGAGGAAGAAATAATTTTTGAAAATTTCAACATATTTGAAAATGATATTGGCCAAGGTATACTACGAGGGTATATCACAACTTTCACCGGGTCTAGTGTCTATAGTCCTTTAAGGTGTATGCTTTTTTTTTTGCACCGCCGAAAAAGGCCTTTTCGCCCTACGTATTTCTTGGGCCATCCACAAGGGTGCCCCTAAAGTCGTTGAAAAAATATATCCTTGCCCTCGAAACACAAAAGAAGGAAGGGATGGTGGCTCAAGTTCATGTGCCACTACGAATCACCACCAATCAAATAACCGCTCTCTTAAAACTAAATCTAAGTTCAATGACACTTGGGCCATCTAATTTCCAATCGGATATTAATTGATAAAATAAAATTTCAAGTGCATGACAAGATTAAAGAATGGTAATATATGTTTACTCATTTCTTAATATTAACCAAGAGATTTCCATATGCTTTATATTGTATATATATATATATATATATATGAAGGAAGAAGGGCAACACATTTCTCTCCAAACCCAAATTGGCAAAAACTTGTTTGAAGAGAACATCATTGAGTTTGAAGTCTAGTTAGCTTAGTTTATGTGCTTTTGATTTTCATACTAATAGAAAAACTTCATTTTACAACTTGTTTTCGATCAAAATAATCGCAAATGATAATTTTTAGTGGTATAAAACAAGTCACAAAATGAAGTTTTTTTTTTACTCGTGTCAAGTATCAACATTCAAACCCTAAAACCAATGAAATCTTTCCATTCAAGGACATGATCTAAAAAGAAAGATCCATGCCTAATTTAAATTGCAATGTTTCATCTAAAATTTGAAATGGCTCTCACTTTCATGTCATGGGCTTCCTTCTGATATTGGTCTCCAAACTGGGGGGGGGGGTACTGGGACCTTGTTTTTGGCAAAACTGGGGATGAAGTTTTTAAAAAGTAGGTACATATAAAAACAGCACACAGGGAAAAAGAAAAAAAAAGGGACCAAATTGGATTTCTCACCTAAATTGATCCTGAGTTTCACCCCCAGTTTTGGATTTTGCCTTACCTGCACTTGCCTTCACTGCTATTCATAGTTTTGGCTAAATCAAGTCTTGCCATAACATAGGTAATCCTGCAAATATTGTGAACAGATGGTACCCAGTTCCAACAAATAGTAGCCAATTTCCCTCACTTTGACCACCACACTCAAATTGGGGATGAAACAGGGGATACAGGGTCAAACTAGGTCCCAAAGACAGGGTGACTTTAAGGATAACTTAATAATCAGATCTCAACTTTAAGAGAATGAAATGGATGTGTTGAGCTCATTTTGAGAAGAATTAGAATGATCAACAATTTTGGACTTGTGGATTTTGGGTTCACACTCTAGAGCTTCTTGGATGTCTTTAGGGTTTAGGGTCAAACATTAAATTTTTTTTAGTTTTTTCACCCTAAACCTAAAAACATTTTTTTTCTCTAAACCCTAAACCTATTTTTTTTGTCTAAACCCTAAACCTAATTTTTTTGACCCTAAACCTAACAACATTTTTTTTGGTCTAAAACCTAAACCTAATTTTTTGACCCTAAACCTCAAAACATTTTTTTTTGTCTAAACCCAGAACCTAATGTTCTTGACCCTAAACCTAAAAACATTTGACTTTGGTTGTCAAACATTTGTTTGTTTGTGTGTTAAATATGCCCAATCTTTTGGCTATCTATCAAAAGGTCGTGTGTTTTTCCTCTTGTAGAGAGACTCTTGTGTGTTTTTTTTTCTCTTGTAGAGATTCTTGTAGCTTTGTAGTCCGTGTTGTTATATATGGCAAGTTTGGTTTTTTGGGTGTTCGAAAACAAACAAAGTCAACAAGGCAAAATGGTTGTGGACCCAACATTATTAACAATTATAAGGAAGAGAGTGTCAACTAACTAGCCAGGTATACTCACCACACACACACCTATGGTCACCCACCAACCCACCCCGCCCACTTGCCAACCCCCACCGTCGTCTCCCATCCCCAACTACAACACACAATGTATCTATCCATTTCCCTTTCACTATCTTTGCAACTTCACATATACCAACAAAAAAGAAAGAAAAGGAAAGAAAAGAAAAGGGCATGTAAAACATCGGGTGCAATCAATCATTCAAGCAATAATGTTGGCTACCATACATGACAATTTTTTGTTGGCTCAAAAGCATGACTTACACCACACCACTTGCACTTGGTGCACCAGGACAAGCTGGTGGGTGGGTGTTGCGTGCATTTGGAAGACGGCCTCACAAACAAAACAAGGAGTGAGTAGAGTATATGAATTATTATTATTATTATTATTATTATTATTATTATTATTTTAAAAATGTTATTTTTATATTCTATATTTTATACACTTTTTCTAGAAACACACTTTGAAACAATATTATAGCACATAAGTGAATAGAAAAAGACAATAAAAATAATAAAATAATACTTTAAAAAAAAAAAACCCCATACACCCCAGTTCTGACTAGTTGTAGCTAAAAGCTGGACAAAATGGGGAAAGTCCCAATTAATTATTATTATATTATATTCTTAAAAAATGCACTGCATTTGGAAATGGGTTCTTTGAAAAATGTGAGGGAATCAATCAATCAATCAATCAATCAAACAAACAATATAGCACAAGCAAGTATTCAAATTATAATTAATTCTCTAGATTTATCCAAGCTATCTATATAATTATATTCAATTATATAATTATTGAATTGACACTATATAACCTTGGATTAATCCAGAGATTTTTCCTTGGCCCCAGGGTCCTACTAAATTATAAATAAATAAATAAATAAATAGATTTTAATTAAAAAAGTAAAATTATTTTTGGGTGTGTGTGTGTGTGTGTGTGTGTGTGTATGGTGGATGGATGATGTCATCCTGATGCTTTCAATATTTTATAGTCAACTAGATGATTCCCATTTCCTAGTTGTTAGAGAGTTTGGTTTGGTTTGGTTTGGTTTGGATTGACCCATTCAATGAGTGCACAAACATACATAATAATAATAATAATAACAATAATAATAATTTTGATGCTAGCTGAAGGTGTCATGACCAAGAAAGGCACTTCTTTAGAGGATTATGTATGTTTTGTTTTGTTTTGTTTTGTTGCTTTTTGTAGATAGATGACTCCATGCATTGAGTTTGTAAGGGTTTGGTTATTGGTGTTGTCAGGTTCCCGGTTTTTATTATTTATTTTTGGGGGCGTGTTTCACCATGTTCTTGTTGTGTTCCCACATTGTTCCCAATGTGTTCCCCAAAGGTGTTCCCAATAGCAGCACACTTTTTGCCTCACATGGTTTGCCCAAAGTTCTCCCTTTCTCACTTGTATATATAGGTGGGCCAAATGGGAAGCATATCTTTGCATATAGACTTTTCATTTGGGGAGCTTGTAAAGCAAGAGTGTGTGTGTGTGTGTGTGTGTGTGTGTGTGTTTTATTTATTTATTTGTTTGCATGATAGGCCATTTAAAAAGGCTCATTGCAAAAATGAAGAAAAAAAGACTTGGGAGGTACCTCATCTAATTAATAAAAGTAGCAATAGATACTCCCAATAATTTGGGGGAACATCATTGTGAGTGTCCAGGAACAAATTGGGAACATGGTGGGAACACAAAAAAATTAAAAAAAAATCTATTTGTTCAATTTCAAGAGATTAGGTTTGGGTTCACATGTAAATTCCCATAACAAGTTTCCTTTGTAGTCTCTTGTGTAAGTAACTTAACTTTGTCTTTTGAAATTTTGTGAGGATAAAATTTGGGATCAAACTTCTTACAATCTGTTTCGAAAGTCATATGATTGAAATGCAATGTTGTAGGGTTGTTGTGGATCAAGCTAGAAATGATTAAAAACTTGTTCCATAACACTAGTTTGAGTTCTTATTGGGTTTAGAGTTTAGAATGTGCAAAAGTCTTGTTGGATGATAATAACTTACTCACACATGAGTGTGCATGTAATAGTCTTCTGACCAAAAAGAAAACCTAATTTTCAATGCTCATGTAATGGATTATGAAGGTTCATTATTCCCATTTCAAGGTAAAGTAAATTGCAAAGAGGGTTTAGTCCCCATGGTAGGTAGGTAGGTAGGTAGGTAGGTAGGTATGGACAAATTATGTTTTTTAAGTATCAAAATATGATATCCTTATTGGATGTTAGTAAGTAATTGCTTGTCATTTTGTAATTGTCCAAAATGTTAAAAACCATTAATTCATGGAATGGGTGACCCTACATCTTATATGCAAGGTATGTCATTTGTCTCAACCTATGATTGGCCAATCAACTTGGCTTGCATAATAAGATAAGGTGTTGTTGTTCATCTCTTATCAAGAAAAAAGCTATTGCTCACATAATTTTTATGAAACAACAAAGCAAAGTTGTAACATATTCCCTCCTTTGAAAAGCTATAATCTTTTGCAAGCTCAAAACCTTTGTAAAAAAAGAAGCCAATACACAAAGACATATATAAGGAGAACATTTCCAATAAGCTCCTTGTAATTGATCCTATACAAAAGAAAATAACTCACCCTTTTGTATTAGTTCCTTTTTGGAGTTAGTCCTTTTTGCCTCATATGTACATACATGATGACCACTTGTTTGGAAAAAGCATTATAGCATGAAACACATCTTGCTTTTAACATTTTTTGAGAGTGTTTATTCTCATTAATATTGTTATATGATTGCAAAAGAAAAAATTAAAAACATTTTGGGTTTGTTATCAATTCACAAATATGTTGCTAACATTTTGTTTGCTTCCACATGGATTTGTAGTTAATGCCATAAATGAATATATTGGTGGTAGGGAAAAGCCCTTGAATTTCTGAAATTATTAGTTCAAGTAATTGTGGGAATATTCAAAAGGATTTGCTTGATGTAGCCAATGCAACAATGTAGCTAAAACAATAGAAAACTAGAGGGGTAAAATTATGTTTCATCTTTGTTGTACCATAGTACCTTGGGCAACTTCAACATTAATTAATTATTTTTGCAAAAGTGTTGAAAGTTTAAATAAAATAAAATTCAATCAACAAAATTTTATAAGGAACAAATATAAAGAATTTTCAAAAGTATTTTGGAATATATATATATTTTCAACATGGAATCTTTAAAATGAAATAATAATTCAACACTAAAATGACATTGAAGTAGCCATGCCACTATGGTTTAAATTTGTCAATAGCCTTATTATAAAGTTTCTATTATAGAGGCCATAACAAGAGAGTCGAAGTCTTCTTTTTTTGAGAACCATGGTTAGGAATCATACCAGCCTCCCTGATAACCGTCGGGGGTCTGTCCCGGGTTCCAAATAACCGCTGAAGAACACGGGTTGCCATCAATCTCAACCGGTTCGAGTGGAGGGACCAGATGGAACCACACCACTACCCACCAGTAGTGCATCATGAAGGATGGATGAAAAGTGGTCAGAAAACAAGTATTCTGTTGGGTTCCAATTCTCTAGCTAATTAACCATGATGGTTAGTTAGACCACGATGGTTAGCTTTAGTTACTTGTTTTACTACCTACCTACCTACTAATGACCTGCTTACAAGTTGGTAGCAAAAAATTGAACAGCCCTTTTATCTCTGTATAAACTCGCTACTTAAGTAACTAGTAACCTAGTTTCCTACCTACCTACCTATATATAGGACCTACACCATACAAAAGGGGTTACCAAGGTGGAACCCATAGATTAACTCAGCAACAACAGAGGTGATTCATCCAAAATGGAGTCGTATTTTTTTGGATGATATATTAACAAATTTGGTACGGTGCCCCCCCCCCGCCCCCTCCGGACGGGCCTACAAGGAAATATTTTATGTGGTGGTGGTACTCGAAAAAATTGCAATGAAGAAATAGGGTCCGGTCTTTACGTATAGGATAAAGCCCCAGGGTGGGAACATTTTGGGGGGCCTACGACATTTGTGGTGGTCGTTGAGTTCCTCCGACCCCACATTTTGGGACCTTATTCGACATAAAGGGGCTACATTTTGGGACCTTATCCAACATAAAGGGGCTACATTTTGGGACCTTATCCAACATAAAGAGGCACATTTTGGGACCTTATCCAACATAAAGGGGTTACATTTTGGGACCTCATCCAACATAAAGGGGCTACATTTTGGGACCTTATCCAACATAAAGGGGTTACATTTTGGGACCGTATCCAACATAAAGGGGCTACATTTGGGGACCTTATCCAACATAAAGGGGCTACATTTTGGGACCTTATCCAACATAAAGGGGTTACATTTTGGGACCGTATCCAACATAAAGGGGCTACATTTGGGGACCTTATCCAACATAAAGGGGCTACATTTTGGGACCTTATCCAACATAAAGGGGCTACATTTTGGGACTTTATCCAACATAAAGCACAAGGTGAACCTTATTGTATGAAGAGATCCCGAGGTGATAGTAGTGGGTGGGATGGATCTTATGCCTATAAGAAAGATCATTTTCCCAATTGCAATTAATAGGCTTAGACCCCCCCTTTCCCTCCCTCCCTCGCCTTTTGTTTAGGTGGGATATTCAGAAATATAAAGGTGGGAGTCCTTATATTCTTCCGAACTTTTGTATGTCGAGTCGAGTCGAGTCTGGACTAGACGTACAACAAAAGCTAGGAAAACACATAATCTCCGAAACAAAAGGGCATAATTTCGTTATTATCTTTATTCGAGTATATCCCGCAATACATACGGAAAGAAAGAAAGTTTTGACAATCCGAATGTCGTTGTCGGGCAATTTGAGAACTCAATCAATCCACTCCGAAAACCCCCCCACGCCCCCAAAAGAAAAAAATACAAAAGGTGTCTATCTATCGTAATAAATTCGTACCCGGAGGAATTCTCCTGAAAAAGATTTTCACCTGGAGACGTAGCTGACCGACACATACTCGAGAAAAAGCCTCCACTTTCGATAACAAACTTCACTTTCCGGCAATGCACAATTGAAGCGGGTTAGTGACCCGTGAGGAGGGGCTTAGGGACCTACACTTGGGGTTTAAGGACCTACACTTGGGGTAAGTTTAGGACCTAGGTGGGTGCCTTTTTTTTTTTTTTCTTTTTTTTTTCCTTTTGGATTGGTGCGTTTTCTTTAATTTAATTGACGGTAGTTAGGGTTTAATTTAATTGATACAAGGTTTAGTGTTTTTAAAAATATATGGTGGTTGGGGTTTAATTTAATTAATACAAGGTTACGTCTTTTTTTAATATATGGTAGTTAGGGTTTAATTTAATTGATACAAGGTTAAGTGTTTTTTTAATATATGGTGGTTGGGGTTTAATTTAATTAATACAAGGTTAATTTTAAAAATGTATGGTGCTTAGGGTTTAATTTAATTAATATATGGTTAGTGGTGTTGAGTGCATAAAATGCATAGCATAGGAGGAAGAAGGTCAAGGAGTATTGGAGTTAACCAAAGAGGAGGAGTAAGCCTAGAACAGCTCAAAATCTGAGAAGTTTTCATCTCTCATCAATGAATGAAACCCTACTACCCTTATCATTACATATTAGTGTACTATGGACAGATGGATGTTAAAATGTTTGATTTCCATGATATGAAAAACTTGATCTATATATATATATATTTAAAAAACCTCAAGGGCTTCATACCCAAAAGCAATAGAGATAAAATTATTGCAATTAAACCTAGGTTAATATATAGAGATAGGTATTTTAAAGTTGCTCAACCTTTGTGTGATTTGTAGGGTTTGGGGTTTTAGGGTTTTAGGGTTTACCTTGGGTAAACCCTAAAACCTTCGTGTAACACTTGGGTAAGGAAGGTCCCATCTTAGTTTTTCTCTCAAAACTCACCTCTTCATTGAGGACCTTTGAAAGTTTGAAAACTTGGTGACCTCACAAGAACAACGAAAAAAAAAACAAACCCAAATTCCCCAATACATTTTTTTTGGCCCCCAAAAAATTTGGTGCACATCTTGTGAAGTTACTTGAGATCATCTCTTTTGCAATTTGCTAGTTGATCTCTTTTGGTATGCCTTTGGCTTGCAATTAGGCTTTACAATATAATTAATCGAAGACTTACAAGACTCAATTTGGAACTGAATTTTCCAGCTCCCTCATTCAAGAAACACCAACTTCTTTGAACAAAGTCTCTCAAGAGCAATGTTGCAAAAAGGATTAATAATAATAGTTATTTCAGATTATGAAAGAAACCTTAAACTTCTACATCCGGAAATGCAATGCTACAAGAGTTCTCAGAAATCACAAGATCAAGTAGAAAAACTAATTGATAATATGGAGATGAAGACAATCTGAGAGCTCTTGCTAGCTTGAAAACTTGAACAAAATGTTGGGTTTGAGCTGAAAAACACTGAAAGCAGTGTAATACACTTCTCTGCAGATATCAAAGAAAATTAGTTATCTGGGAAGGCAAGAGAGAGCAGATTGATGAACCCTGAAGCTTCAGTTGGGTTTTTCAAAACACCCATCAAAATTTTGTTTTAATCATGTTGGAGAACATTAATCTAGATGCTGAAAGTAGTAGAGGACTAATGGCAACAGTGAAAAGCTCAAAAGCATTCCTACACAAGTCTTATTCTTGGATGGGTTTGCTCTTCTTGAGCTTCTCAGTCTCATGTGCAAAGGAGCCACTGCAACAACCTCTTTGTTTTAAATCCCCATTGGTGTATCTGGAGAGCTTTGATTGGGATGCTAGCCATGGAAGGTTTCTCTTGGGTTCGTTAATTACAGGTTCCATAATCTCAGTTTCCCCTGAAGGAAATGTGGAAAATTTTGTGAATGATAAGGAGTATAGTGGCACATCTGCTGTTCTTGGCATACATGTGGATCTTCCCTGCAATTGAGTTCTTGTTGCTGTTCAAAACACGAATGCAAGTGATGCACCTTCTAGTGCAGTTGCTGCTTATGAATTGGACATCAAACAAAGGCTTTTGTTCACCGAACTTCATCATGTGGGAGTCCATGAAGGTAACATATGACTAGCTATCAAAGAATTCAATGAATTTCAACAATTAATTTTTCTTTTGCTATTTCCTTGAAGTGTTGCAAGCATAGAAAAATTCAATGTAAGCTTTTTGAGTTTTTGGGTGTTGGCCCAGAGGTAGTCTTCTCCAACGCTGGGTGGTTCTTTGCTTTTGTGAACAACCTCCTCTGGGTATGGTTCTGAGAAACAAATTAGAACGGTTCTGGTTCTGGTTCTGGTTCCACACATAAATGGAACTGGGAATATGGGTTGTTTGTAGGGGAAAAATGCATGGTGAAAGATGTGGTTGCTGATAGTGCAGGAAATGCGTACCTTACAAACTCATATGGAGATTTCACTTGGAAAGTGACAATGGAAGGAATCGCATCCGTGTTTGCCAAAAACTCCATTTTCTTCTCACAACTTGTAAGTTGTAAATTCTTCAGTGGCATGGTGAGGATTGAATGGTTTAGCATAGCATACAGAGGGAACTAATCTTCTGGTGGTGCAATCATATTCAGGTGCAAGGTTCGATGTAGATTTGGAGAGTGCAAAAGTTGAGGTTGTAAATCTAAAGAACCCATTAAGATCAGTTGATGGAATAGCATTGCAGTTCAATGGAGGAGGATTAGTAGCTGTGTCACCACAAAAAGCATGGTTATTATTGGAGAGCAAGAACAATTGGGAGTCTGCTGTGGTGATTGATATAAATCCATTCGATCCTTCTGATTCCATTGCTGCAGTTACCATTCAAGATCAATACCAGATGCATGTTTTGCCTTTTTTTGTTTTTGATCTAGTCGATGATGAAAAGGCACATAGAGAGGAATTTATACTAAGGGAGATTGAGTTTTCGAAAGAGGATTCAGAAGATGATACTTTGTGGCTTGGTCTCACACTTCAAGTGTTCTTCATTGTAGTTGTGCTAGCTTGAAGAATCCAAACTCCCAAACTATCCACAAATTACAACCAAAACAAAAGTCTCGTCACAACAATTGTTAAAATTTTATGACTTCCTCATTTCTATAAACAATTTACCCTATCCTCTAACCCACTTTTTATCGATCAAAATTGTTGGTGCACATTAGTTGTGATGCTCTTTGGTTTCGTGGGAGGAATTTAGGAGTTTTGAAATGCTTTTCATAGGTTGTTCAAAAGACTCCAATCCATAAACCATAGGCAGGGCTTAGGGTATGTATGATATTGCTCAACACATAAACAATGTCAAAGATTTACAAAAACTAATTTGAAGTTCCACTTCTTAGGTGAAAATCGCAAGATGAGGTAAAGGGCAAATATATGAAGATTTTTTTGAAAATCGGCACTTTGTTGGCTGGACATTTTTCAATGATTACAACCATGCTTGCGAGTTTAATTTTTTCATCCCTAAAGTGATGATAACACTACACAACCATGCTTGCAAGTTCAATTATTTCATCCATGAAGTGACAACCACATTGTGCTTCATTTACTCACTTGAGCACGTCTTTGAACATTCATCTAACATTACAACCTTAACAATTATAGCACATGAGAGGAATTCATTCAAAAAACTTTGAGATCATGATTGGTTCAATAAACATACCAAGGTAGATGGTGGGTTTTAGATCCAAACGATTATAGCTACATGGCAATATATTACATTTGAAGTGTAATGGCAAGTTGTGTATCATTGCATTCCAAGCACCAACATTGTGTGTACCTATATATATCTTGGTAAACACTCTCCAAGCCCAATTTTGTGATTCAAAGCCAAAAACCAACAATGCTTTTATCTGTGTTAGCTTCAATACTTTGAATCAACATGGAAAGAGATAGTCCATTTCCTTCAATTTGATTTGCGTAATCACTAAACTACTTGTAAGCCCTTCATCTTTGATTGGATCAAGCTGAATATCCATTTATTCTATCAAGGTTGAGAACATTGTTCCATGTGATAAATGCACTTTGTGCATGTAATTTGCACAACACAATGCATGTACCCCACATTGGTATTGAATTAACAATACAACTAAAGTATAGTACGATATTGTAGGACTTAGCTTAGTGCACCTTATGGGAAATGCACACACATTGATGGAATGCATATCATAAGAAGCATTGATGCATATAGGTTCATAGACTTGCACATTCTTGGAATGCTTAAATTGCCATAAAGAACATGAGGGGACTCCACTTATAGGGGTCTCCATTGATCAAACATACCTAGTCCCCAAATGCATGTTTTTCCATAATCCACACCTTGATAAATTGCACAAGAGGAGCATCTCTAGATAAGGGTTCCTATTGAGATTGCACATGGCTCAAATACACACAAGGGTATACGACAAAATAGTTATTATTATTATTAGGCACCTTGTTTTTTAACCAGCCCATTATGTTGTAGTAAATTATCTGGCACTTCAGTAAAACTATTACCATGAACTATTTAAAATGTTTTGTAATAAACTTGCCACATGAAGTTATATGTTTTGCAAGAAAAATATATATAGATATGCCATATGATAATGCTTAGTATTGACAAGGATGTAATAATTGTATATTATATGTATATTTCACTTAGTTTGTCCAACAAGGTTAATATTATGGGTCATGAAATAATGTTTGCATACAAATCTAGTTACAAATTTCCTAATCTTTTACCCAAAATGTAATTTAATTGGGCTGTTATATTTGCACATCACTCAAAGCTAGCTTTAGTTGGGACTCTTTGACTTCATATGGAAATAATTGTTTTAATCTTGAATATTTTAAGAGAAACTGTTTCCAATCATAATATCTTGAAAGATCTTTAAATAAATTGTGGATTAATTTTGATTGAATGACCTTGTTAATGTTGTAATGGAGGGGGTAGTTTTTAAGTAGGAAGGGGTAGGTAGGGAGGAGCATTAGGGTATGTGGTAGATGGATAAGGAATTAGTGATGAATTGAGATGAGGAGGAAAGTAGAGATTGTATGTATGGTGTGTTGAATGTGTGTGTGTGTTTGGTGTGTTGATGATGTATTTCTAAAGGCTTTTCACAAAGTATTGGGGTAAACTTTTCAATATAATGAAGTTATTTTGGGGTAAACTTTTCTATCTAATGAAGTTATTTGTAAAGTGATGCTTAGTTGGGCCTCATAGCTTTGAACTTTTATTTGATCTCATATTTGATCCCTCATCTTTTATTCTGAGTTGTCCATAGTCAATAGGGGTCCAACATGGCTCCAAACAAGGAAAACCCAAGATGATTACTCAAATTGAACATATCAATTCTTTTCTTCCACCCATGAGTTGTCCACCTTTCACTTATGCTAGGGTGCTAGGAGGCTATGGCTTTAAGGTGCTAAGTGGTTATTTCTTATGCCATATGGCTATTGGCAATTGAATATGGCCATTTGTTATTGGCCATGGTTTTTAGCTATTGGTTATTCACCATTGGCTATGGTTTTTGGCTATTGGTTATTAGTTATTTGCCATTGGTTATGTTTTTTGGCTATTGGTCATTTACCATTGATTATGGTTTTTGGCTATTAATATTTACACTAAAATTATTATGGCTATGGTAATTATTATCCAAGGCTATTGGTTATTCCCTATGGCTACTAACTATTGGTTATTTCTCATGGCTAGGGCAATTGGCTATTTGTTATTTTAGCGTTTGATTTTTAAGGTTTAGGTTTGGGAAATTTGAGGGTTAATTTGTAAGGTCTATGTTTTGGCTTGTTATGGTTTCAATTTTAGGTTTTGGTTTCTTTTGGATGTATAGGCCCATGGATCCTAAGGTCATTGGGGCTGAAGACTATGGGATTATATATAGTTGTATGATGGCTAAAGTTAAGGGGGTTAGGTCCATGGGGATTATGACTATTGGAGGCTAGTGGGGCCTAGGGCTATGATTAAAGCTTATATCCTATATATTAAAGCTACAATGGTGGTGTCTGTCTGTTACAGGGTTGTCTGTTCTGCACAACCCTGTCACAGTTTCTATGGCAGAACTGTGTGGGCCAGCAGGGGGCGAGAGGTGGTGGGGGTGGGAGTGGGGGTGGGAGGGGGGGGCGGGCGGGGAAGGGGTGGGGGGGCCAGGGAGGGGTTTTTTTTTTTTTTTTTTTTTTTTTTCCCCCGCCCGAAACTGCCCAGGACTTATTATGGTTTTTAGGACGTGATTTTCAAGATGTGGGATCTCAATTTTGGGACCTGGATTTCACACAGAGGCTTCACAGTGGCCTTCGGCCACGGGCACCCACTAGTAATCATTTATAGCATTTAGGGCATTTAGAGCCATGGGGTTTTGGTTTGTTTGTTTATGCCATAGGGTTTGGTTTTGTAAATTAAAGGATGATTTTTAAAGAATGAAAGTTTTTTGAAATTAGGGCATTAGTTGTGATGAACAATTTCAAGTTAGGGTTCAGGGTGGGCAACATGGATGCAAGCTTAAAATTAGTCCTCTCATCTAGGGTTTATGGTTTAGGGTTTTTAGGTTTGTTTTTAAGGTTAATGTTTAGGGTTGAGGTGTGATTTCTTTTTTTGTTTTTTATTTTTTCATCTAGGGTTGAAGGTTTAAAGTTTTTAGGGCTTAATTTTAGGGGTAGGGTTTAGGTTTAAAGTTCCATTTCCTTTTTTCTTTTAGTTTTTTCATCAAGGTTGAAGGTTTAGAGTTTTTAGGGTCTTTTAGGGGCAGGGTTTAGGTTTAAAGTTTCATTTCTTTTTTGCTTTTTATTTTTTCATCTAGGGTTGAAGGTCTAAAGTTTTTAAGGCCTATTTTTTAGGTTTAGGGTTTAGGTTTAAGGTTTCATTTCCTTTTTGCTTTTAGTTTTTTCATCTAAGATTGAAACTTTAGGGTTTTAAGGTCCTATTTTTAGGGTTAAGGTTTAGGTTTAAAGTTTCATTTCCTTTTTGCTTTTAGTTCTTTCATCTACGGTTGACGGTTTAGGTTTGTTTAATTTCCTTTTTGCTTTTAGTTTTTTCATCTAGGGTTGACGACTTAATGTTTTTAAGGTATGATTTTAAGGTAGGGTTTAAGTTTAAGATCTGACTTACTTTCTTGCTTTCAAGGACTACTTTTAAATAGGGAACCTAACATGACATTTCAACATAATAGGGGAGGTGCCAATTGTGTTAAGTAAGCCATGCAAATTCACACCCAAACAATGTTTCATGAACTTTGTATGTGAAACATGCTAATGTCACAAAGTATGATTATTTTGTGTGGATTTGATCAAAAGCTACCTTGTGTGACAATGCACTTTTTTATTGCATCATGCATTAATGATGCACTTATTCATGAGATCTGTTGGTTGATGCCCAAAGAACAAGTTGCCCTTTGTTACACAACTACATGAATTGCCAAGATGTATCGGGTTCATAGATAACATTTTGGTTGAGATTTGGAATCCTTATAATAATGAGGTGCATAGGACCTGGTTCAATGGCTAGAAGGCCTATGCAATGAACAACACATATTTTGGACCATCATGGACTATTCATGTACAAACATGGAGGCTACTTTGGTCTTATCATATGTGAACATCTATTGAAATTAATGCCACATTTCAATCATGGAGATGATTATTTTAATATCTTTTGGGGGTATCAAGTGTACATGGGTGAGGAAATGTTGTCATGTGCAAGATAGGATGGTGGAAACTTGTTCATAATGTTAATCATGATGCAATATGAACATTCAACAAATGCATGCAAGTGGAGTGGGGGATTAGTGGGGTAAGAAGAAATGGAAATGCCTCATGAAGAAGTTCAATTCATCAAAACCCAAGTATGTAGATTCTTTCCAAGTCATAATTATGTTTACTAACTTCCTACATAAAAGGTGTATGGACCTTGCATATGAGGTGGTTGGGGACCAAAATTTCAATCCAATTGCACATGGCTAACATGGACACTTTTAACTAGAAGTTCAAAATTGGCCTAACCTTTTATCCTCAGGCTCAACAGAACCAGAACTAAGAGTTGTTGCTTTAGAGATGGGTATGCACCATTCATCACATTTTGAGATCTCTTCAAAACTTTTCTTCAAGCATGACCATTAGTAACTAGTTGAATAGTTTGTTTCTTATTTGTGTTACATGTTGCAAAATGTACATTTTAAGAGGCAAACATGGTGTCAAGATGAAAGGATTCCATTATTTGCTTAAGTATTCTTTTCGAGGTGTTTTCATTTTATGCAAACATTCCAAGGAATTTGCAAATCAACAATTAGACTAATGATGGTTTTAGGTCATAATTACCGTATGCAATTGTTATGGGCCCTAGTCACTTTAAACAAGTTGTGTAAAATTTTAGTTGCAAAAGACAATATGTAATAACAAGTTGCAATGGTAGTCACATGAAGATGCAATTAAATACATGAATTTTTCATCCATCCAAACTAACTTACATGACATTCTCATTTTGTGACTAATTTTATGACAAAACAATGTAATCACATTATTTATATTTATTTACATACATATTATTTAGATATTGAAATATATATTATTATTTATTTATTGATAATTCCATTAATTTCAACCTATACCATGATGACACGTGTCACTACTTAAGTTAGGTTAAAAAAATTAATTTAATTTTTTAAGAAACTCTATGTGTTTACCTAAACCCATATAGTATGCACCTATCCTAATTTGGTTATGTAAGTAAAGAATATTCAATCAACATTCATTGTTGACCATAACCCATGTCATTTGTGGGAATACTTGATTGTTGAACCCCAATAAGGCAATAAGTTATAAGTTGTAAGGTAATAAGTAATATGCAATATGCATGTGGGCTAAGTAGTAGGTTTTTATTATGTTAAAATGTGAAAAAACTTTAATTCAAAACCACATAAGCATAAGATACATCATTAGAACCCTTTGCCCCACCCCCCCCATGGGAATTGTAGACCTACCCAAATGATTGACCATAAAAACATAAATGTGGGATCTCATTATGTCATAGAGGAGTTCATGAAGCAAACAATAGACTACCCAAACCTTTTCAAGTCAAATGATTAAATAACAACATAAAGTTGCCAAAACTTATAGATTTATCAAACATATTTAAAGCTCAAACCTAAATTCCCTACAAATCCAAAATACATGTACAATCATAATAAAATATATAAAGATTGTAGATTTGCCATCTATGGTATTGAAGTTCAAATTTAACAACCCATTTAATCTTCCAAGGCCAAAATCAAGATGTTGAATGAAATATAGATTGGTGTAAACTTGTTGAAGGTCCTTTAAATGTCCAAATAGTTAATTGGGTCATGGTTAAATTGCTCAGTGAGTTGTAGATTTGTACACATTTATTGAAGTTGAAACAATAACCCATGTAAGGGTTTTGGATCATAGCTAAGGTGACATCTATGTTGTAGACCCCTAAACCCATTTTAATAACATTTTAAACCATAAACATTAAGAATTAAATGTGCTATAGACCTACAAACATTGAAATCAAGAATAAATGCATGGCCATTTACGCTTTCAAAATAGAATTAAAATTTGATTTAGGTTGTAGACCTTCAGAGCCATCTTGAAGATGAATTAATTAGTATGATCAATAAGAAACATGATCAATAAGAATCAAAGTGTTAAGCAAATTGTAGATTTCAAAAACATTTAATTTCAAGTTGGGGCATGGCCAATTACAATTTTAAAAGACCACCAAGGTTTGATTTAGGCTATAAACCCCTATAACCATTTTCAAGATGAACTAAGTGGTCTAGGAAGCATGATCAATAAGAATCAAGGTGCCAAACAAGTTGCAAATTTCAAAAACATCCAATCAAGAGCTAGGGCATGGCCATATAAACTTTCAAGATACCACCAAGGTTTTATGTAGGCTACAAACCCTTAGAGGATGGATTAATTCATCAATGAGGCATCAAGGTGCCAAACAAGTTTTAGATCTCAAAAACATTTCAACAATTAGGGCATGGCCATTTAGGTTTCAAAACACTACCAAGGTTTGATTAAGGCTGTTGACCCCTAGACGCAATTGGAAGATGAATTAATTCATCAATGAAATATAAGGAGGAATCAAGCTAGTGCCAAACAAGTTGTCGATATGAAAAACATTCAATCAAAAACTAAGGCATGGTCATTTAGGGTTTCAAAGCACCACCAAGCTTTAATTAAGGTTGCAACCCTCTAGACACAATTGGAAGTTAAAGTAATTCATTAATGAATTTACAACCAAAATTTTAATTCATGTCCTCTTCATTTAATAAGTAAAATTTCAATCAATTTATTTCAAATTGCAAATGTTGTTTAAAAGATTGTTTTAAAAGTCCTTGGGTTGCAATGTTGCGGCAATAATAGATATTGTGATATTTCATAATTTTTAAAGCATGCCATTCCATGGATTCACCCACAACTTTATGCCAATATTAGTTTATCTGATGGAGACACCACATCATGGATGGCTCCATACATAATTTTGTGAAAATATGTTTGACCCCAAATTCATCCGGTAGAGGAAGGAGTGGATGGCTTCAATTTTATAAAAAAAAGTTTATGTGTTCATGTTTTGGAGGGTGCTAATTTCAAGCTAAAGTAAACAAAAAAAAAAGTTTGCCTAAGTATAGTTTTAAAATGATTTAAAAAATATATAAACACAAGAAAGTTGATTCAAAATATTTTAAAGAAGAAAAATGAAAAAATATGTTCATTGCATGTAGTTTATGGTAAGTAATATACAAAAATTTTAACAACTTTCAACAACAAGGCTAACGTAGGTAGGTTAAATTATATAAGATATGTTATTAGTTTAGGTTAAGTAACTTAAATTAATCTACCACCTACCTATTTGCCCTTTTCGACCTACCTAGATCTATTACCTACCTACCTACCTATTAAAAATTATATTTATGACAATCCAAAAAAATGATTTTAATCTAGGTATAAAATTAGAAATTCATCTATTCAATTGGTCCATTATTTATCAATCATATTTTAGTCATTCATTATTGTGACACTCAATCAATAGCATATTTTTCATCTATAACGTGTCCTATATTACTTGATAAATTGTCCTTTATGATTATAAGGTGGAAAATGCCACATTGAACATTCAATGATTTCTTGTCTTAAACACCTTGTTTGACATGACTAAAGGCCTTTCAATCATATAATGTTTAGTATGACTACAAAATCAGTCATAAATGGAGTCATAAATTATAAAAATTCTTCTAATGTTTGGGGTAGGAGGTAACAGAAGTTCAAGACTTTGTGGAGGCAAATCTTGACTAAGAGTTTTTTTGTTTTTAAAAGCAAAACATCTTTTGTTTTTGGTTTAGACTTCAATCTCAATATTATTCTTCAAATATCTTTTCAATTTCATTAATTAACATTTGAAGAAAATCACATAACTTTTGCAACATATCAAGATTAACCATAAGGATAGTAGGGCAACTTGAAATGTTAGGTGTTTAGTGAGATAATCAAAGAACTCTTCATCCTTTTGCAAAGGCCAAACAACTAAAACCATGGTACCTTCAACTCACTTTAAAAGAAGTTGGAAACGTGAAGTGTTGCTATAGCAAAATCCTTTTCCTTTATGCTTAGTACATTCTTTTAGAAATAATGGTCATTCTAATCAAAACTTCCCCAAAACATTGCACACCTCTTCCTCACAAACTCCTTGATGGCTGAAATTATGCAAATGCCTCTAAATGTTTCTAATGAGCATTGAGAAGTGAAAAAAAAAGAGAAATGAGAAGTTATCAACAAAGCATAACCACTAGGAATTTGTGAAAAGAAAACTAACAAAGAGAGAGAAGTGGAGAAAGAAGTGAGAAGAAGAATTGGTTATGATAATAAAAGTGCATGAAAGAAACAATGAGATGCAAAAAGAAGAATAGGTTTTGGGTTACACATGAGTTACAAATGCAAGATGAACTCAATTCATGTTGAATTGAAGAGCATTTTTGAATTTGATGCCATGTTGGGCCCCTTTATATGGTGTTCATGTCATACCTTTGATCTGGCAAATATTGGCTTTTCCAATTGTGTTTACCAATCTTTTAAAATATTTTTAGTGTGTTGTGAAAGACTTGTAAACTTTCAATGTGTTTTAAAATCCTAGCATTAAAACAAAATGTTTGGCATGGGAGTTGCAATATAAGACTAGGATCTTGGACACATCTTAGCCACATATTTGCACAAACCAAACAAAGAGGGTGGTTGGTGCATTTGGGGTTGATATTTTTCCATGAATTAACCATGGGCTCACATAAACTCACAAGACTCATCATAACTTGAACATGTGAGAAAACATGAAACTTATATATGCCAAATTGCATTTTAATCTCATTATATAATTTTATCAATTATTATAATATTTAGAACAAAACACATTGCATTTCCAAGATCCCACAATTGCATTTTGTCATTGGTTGAAACATAGTAAATCAAGCCAAAGACCATGCCAAAGTAAAAGTCCCTTTTCAAGGATTGCATGTGATATGTGGCATTTAAGGTAAAACAAACTATAATGGAATCTTTTTGGTGTCACAAAGCCAAAATTTTATGGGTTGGACACATATTATTGTATGAAACCCATATGCAAATTTTGAATACAAAATGGACTTAAACAAGTGAAACTTATTTCTTGAACACCTAACTTTGGAATAATTACACCTTGAAAACATTAATATTCAATGAAGGATGGACTTTGCAATCTAAGCAATACCTAAGTCATGGTTCATAGGAAAATTGTGTTATGAACTCATTATTTACAATGGAATTGAAGATTGATCTCACAATTTTGGGACATGGTACTTCAAGGGTTATGAGACTTAACCTAAAAAAATTAGAAAAATTGAAATATGTGATGGGTGAAAACATGGTTAATGAACTCAACTTCCAATTTTCAACATAACATTTTTTCAACATAAACATAAGAAAATGGATTCAAAATTTCTTAAGCTTCATTAAGAAAACATCAATTCTTCCATTACTTGTTGATGGCAAGTTGAATACAATATCTGAAAAACATTAGTATAATAATAAACAAATATGTTTGAAATTGACTAGTCAATTATGGTGTTCAAATATTCTTTTACATTAGAATTGAATACAATTTGATTATAATATGGAAAGTTGAATGTCCACAAATACATTTTAGTGTGTCATTGACTTGAAAATTTGTGAAATCTAGTATTTCACCTACTTTCATCTATTTAAACCTACTTGAAACAAATGATTATTAAATATAGTTGTAACAAAGTCAAAAAAATTTTAATATTGATAATTGAATTAAATAATTTTTAAAGTTGAATTATGAAGGCCTACTTGATGGTTACTTTCCATTGATATTGGCTAAGTAATTTGACTATTCATTTTACCATGTTCACACCTTAAAAGACTTTACAATTATTAATATGTGTAATAAAAATCCATATTTTTAAATTTCACCCTCTTCATTTTTTGCTTTCAAGGTCTTTTTCAACATCCATCACATATCCAAAAGAATGTTTTTCATCACTAATACTTAATAAAAGTGTGCGAAAAGGTTAAATGTTCAACAATGTGTTAAAAGATATCAATTTTAACATCATTTGAAGGGTTTTTTTTTTCCAATTTTTTACATTTTGAAATACACGAAGAAAACTCTCAAAATGTTTGAAAAAACAAAAAACTATCCACCCCAAAGTTTTAAATAGTTTATCACTTTTGAAACATCATCAATTTATATGCAATTTTGAACATTAAAACTTTGCAAGTCACTAAACTTGTTTCCAAAAAACAATTGACAATCCAAATTATTATGCTCCCTTTATGATGTTGCAAAGATATGAAATTGTAAATTTAAAGTAGTGTTGAACTCCTTAGATGGTTCCTAATTTGACTATGAATGCACCCTCGTCATAGTTCCAATGATTTCAGCTTCCTTTCTTAACATTTTCTCAAGCCTTATCACAACATTATTACAATTCATGAAAAATTTACATCACAACTTGAAAACATTATAATTGTCAGGACAAAGTTGCTTCATTGTTGCAATGGTATTTCATTCAATTGAAGTGCTATTCATGCAATGTTGGTGTTTTTGGGGAGGATGTAGATTTAGATTTAGATTATGTTTTTTTGACAAATTTGTCTCAAAATGTCTTGACATTGTTCCATTGACACTAGTTTCTCTTTTCCATTTTTCCACATTTTTTGTTTCTTCCAATATATCATTGCAAAGTGAAATTACAAAAAAGATCTTCCAATGTTCAAGCCCACATCATAACTAGTCAAGAACACGACAAAATTGTTCATGAATGCTTTGCTTGGTTGTTGTAATTGCATTAAAAACATCATTCATGCACGCATTTTATGTTCAATGGGTGTGTTGGGTTTTTTGGGAGGAAGGATGTCAACAAGTGATGTTTCTTCCCAATGTTTTGTATTGTGCCAATGTACTAGTTTTGATGTTGAAGCTTTTGATCTTTATTTTTTTCCAAATTTTTTTTTTTCAATTCTCTCAACATCCTTGCAAATCTTTCTCCAAAGCTTGCACCACAACTTGAATTGAAAACATTACAAATTGTCCACGAATGGTTGCTTAGGCGTTGGGATGGTTGCTCAGGCGTTGCGATGGCATTTCAAAACTTTAAATAGTCATACTAAGCTTTGATAGCATCATGCTTTGTATCAAAATTTTCATTCTCTTTTCCTGTTCCTTATAATTGACTCTTCGATGCATAGATATGGGTAGAGATTGTAAAGGATTGTTTTCTTTCAAAGAGGAACTTGTTGAAGGTTGCTGCTTCTGTAGGACACAGGTCTGCAGCTGGAGATTTGTACAACTTTAGTTTCCAGATGCAATAATATTAGCATAATTGTCTATAGACTTCTGTGAAGACATCAATGTTTGAGCAGGAACAGAAGAGAAGTGCGTCAACTTGTCTATGTTCTGTAATATTTCAAGAAAGAATTGTACAACAACGGTGAGCTCATCATGTGTGGATGCGAAATCCAGGAGAGGTCATCTCCGTGATTGATGATGCGCAAGAAGAAAAGGATTTCTACAGACTTGTAAGTAAGTTGCATATCTAAGCCTCCAGATCTTGGGGAAGAAAATCAGTCTAGAGTGTCAAGAGAAATATAGTTGCAGATCCTCAGGATCTTAGCCTTAGGGAAGAAATTAAATCAGAGAGCAGACCGCCTCGAGAAACATAATAGTTGCAGATCAGCCAATGATAGACAACTTAACTGTGTGCGAGAGAGCTCTGTTGTCTATTATACATGATGACTGCAGCCTGGGATCCATGGCGTTGGAAGCAAGGGCGGAAGAAAGCAGAACAGTCTCTGCAGCATATTCCACGATTTACAGTATAGAAAAAATAAATTCATACAAACAGGCAGCGCAAGCGTTGTCAGGATGATGGGATCGGTGGAGATATGTCTGAGATCGGTGGAGACACATGAGGATCTGCGGCGGCATGATGCATGCAGAAGGTGAAAGGTTGATCGTCAGGTACTTAAGGACTCCCTTGTGCGTTGCATGCAATGCGTTTGCTCTTCTCCCTCTTTTGCGCCTTTCCTGTGACCTCCAAAAATGATCCTGGGAACTGATATTATAAGATCTTGCAAGCAAGCCTCCGTAAATATATCAATCCGTCTTTCGCATTGCCCCTTCCTGCTGCAGCCTGTCACAAATTTGCCTTTGGATCATGGATCCGAAAAAATTCTCAAGAAAAAGCTGATATATTATCACACTGAATGTCGATTCAATTCCAGGAGACGAGGAGAGCCTGAGTCTCTCTAGAAAATGCACAGAATCGACACGGTTCCTGTACTGTGACGCTTCTTGCTATTCTTCCTCAGAGGAGTTCTCTCCCGTTGCGAACAGCGACAATTGCTGCCCCAGCCCTGCATTTGGTTCAGAATCTGAAATACTTTCAGAAGGAAATGATTGTTGACAGAGGAGTTTGATTTGTTCAGAAGACTAGCCTGTGGTTTCTCGAAGTAGAAAGCTTCAATGTCGTTGAGGTGAGGATTGTCGTCCTGCAAGGCTGCTGCTGCTGCTTATGATTCCATGCAGATCTGTGGATATTACTTTGCAGATTGCGAGGATCGTGATACTCTACTGTACAACACGCTTATTATCTCTAGATCTGTCAGACTACAGTTTGAGGAGTTCGTTGGCGCGCGTTGCTTGTGAATCCACAGTACATAATATCACGCACCTGAAGCTTGTTGGAGTAGAGGAAACGTCTGCTGCAGGCATGCACAGGAAGGACATGATCGACCTCGTCCCCTTGTGAAACGTGGAGAAACAGTCTGTGATCATGGAAAACAAGAGAGGTGAGTGCTCCTGTGTGAGGGAAAGAATCGTATTATTATTGTCAAGAGCAGCTACGATTGTTACAGTATCCGATCTGAATCCTCGTTGCAAATCATTGGAAGGATCGGTGGTACGTAGAGTGTGCTATGTTCAGCGATCTTGCATGTTGATTTCCTTGTGATGTGCGTGACTTGATCCGAGTGAGGAAGCAGCAGCAGCAGCAAGAACCATGGCAGAACCAGCCGGTTTTCCGCCGCTAGAATCGGGAGTGGCGATTGCAGAAGACGAGAATTTGAATGCATCGTCACAGCAGCAGCAAGGCTCAGATTCTTCACAGCAACAAGAGGCTTCAGACAGCATCTCCCAAGCGTTTGTGAGTAGGGAATTCATTACGGCTCTTCTTGCATCTGCCGCGGCTGACGACTTCAGAAACAGTACGATGAATACGGCGGCTGCATCTTTCAATCACCAGCCCATGGGTGCCCCCGACGCGCACACTCTCCAATCGTCCCTCCCTCTCTTGAGGACCAAAAGATTGGCCGCGGGAAGCGAAGACGTCGAAGATCAGTCTCATGAATGGAGCGAGTCTTCACCACCGAATTCTGTGAAGAAGCTGCTGCAGGTGGAGAGCTCGCCTCAAATCACTGCTACTCCAGCAGGACCTGCTAGCAGCAGCGGAAGCAATTTTTCAGGAGACCACCGGCCGCAGCCTGAGATTTCTTCGCCGCATCCTCCGCTGCAGAGCAAGGTTCGGAAACCAAACCTCCAGGCACTGATATTACCACAAGAGCTGCAAGCTGACAATGGACTTGAGCCATCTCTGCAGCACGGAAAATATCAGAACAACAGTCACGAAAACACTCCTATCCAAACAGATTCTCCGGGGAGGATGTATCACGTCATGAATACAACATGCAGGAAGCCACCCAGGCCACTGACTGCACGTCCCAAGACCCGTCTCCAAGATCCGCCCCCTCTCACTCCTGCTGTCACGGAGCACGTCAGTCGGCGACGTTACTCTTCTATAGTAGGACTAGGAATCACACCAGAGCAAGAGTCGGCTGCCCTGTTTACCACGCGCGGGGTGCTCACCAGGCGCAGATCAATGCCAGCAGCCGGAGGACCTCCTGAAAGTCTTGCTCATTCCTTTGCTGCAGCCACTCCTATAGGCAAGATCAAAATGATTGCAACAAAGTTTTTCACTCCACAAGGAGCTGCTGCTGCTGCACCCACCAGTCATCCCCCAATTCCAGAAGAAGAGGCAAGCATAATCTTAAAGTACCCATTTGTGAATTTCTGCAAGGTATTGTGATCTATTTCAGAGAGGGTCACAAGTCCTCTGGAGTTGAGGAATTCCGTATGAGTGCCAATTTTTTGGGTTGTGACCAGGTTGATCCATTGGGGGATGAGACCATCCCACAATACAAGATTTGGAAGGAGACAAGCAATGCATGTGTTCAGTGGACGCAATGGATTAGCTTGATGGTTGTGTGCGTACTGCTCATTTGCTCGGTTCGTCTCCAGTCATTGCGGAAGGTGTATTGGTATAACCTAGTTCTCTGGGAATGGCTCACCCTTGCACTTGTGGTGGCATGTGGTCGCCTAATTTCTGGATTTGCTGTCAAGGTAAACAGCCCCCCTTCAAACCAAGTCTTAGACAGATCATTGCAACTTTGTGTTGCATGCTGAGATTATATTGCATCATTCTGCAATGTTTGAGTGTCTTTTTTCTCTCTACTTCCTGACCACCCAAGCCATCAAAAACCTCTCTTCTTGCTTCAAATGAACCATTTCTGCTGTGGGGTATCGCACCCCGATGAAAACTAGGCAGAGAGCCTGCATCCTTTGGGAGCTCTGTAAACAATGATTATTTGACTGGAAGTGGAGATGGGTATGGTGACTTTGGGGTGCATGTAGCTGTTGGTGATTTTGATAGAGCACCACTACTTGCTGAGAAAGAGAGTGCTCTACTTTGTGTATGGGCTGCGACATGCTGTCAAGAATTTTTTTTGGTTGTCATTAGTCATTGCAACCTGGAAGATAATCTTCAGGAATAACACTGACCAGGAGACTGTTCCTGTCATCACCAAGGTACTCACTCATTCAAATGAAACTTTCTCTACACTGTGAAAGAACTGTCAGTAGACCATGTTTGCACTCCCAAGGGACTGATTCCCAATGAGTTGCTGCGACTCACCCAGCAAGATGTGTCTGAACTGGTGAGAGTGGCAACAACAGTGAGCCTTACCAATGTGGAAAACATATATAGACTCCCTTCAGTTTGCAGCTTGTCACCATAGTACCATTCTGACATCATAAAGGGATATGTGCGGGCTTGGGTTTTAATGCAATCATCAGGTGCTCTGGTGTTGTTTCACAGCCTCGGTGCTTTGGATGACAAAAGTTTTGTTTGTGAAAGTAGCAGCTAACAGCTTCCACCGTGCAGCATACTTTGATCGAATCCAGGATTCCCTCTTTCATCAATATGTGTTAGAGACCCTTTCACATCCAAAGATTGGTGAAGGGGATGATATTTTCACATGGCCTTATGACCTTGACAGTGAGCAGGACACAAGGCCTCTGGCAAATGTTACAGTGAGCTAAATCCACTTCCCAGTAGTCTACTCTTTTTATGGAAATGAATTCCATATAAAATCTGTTTCAAACTGGCAGCAGGATTTACTGGCATAACCATCATTGCTGACGAAGAGGAATTGATTTATTAACTGGTTTACAGGAGCCTGAACAAGGGCATACAAATTCACAGCAATCCTCCAAGTCTTCCCCTGGTTTACGAGCCAGAGAACAGCCCACAAAACCAGTGACATCTGATGTGGAGTTGCAGGTCAGAGAATTATGTGGAGGCATGGAATAATGATGTGTTCCAAAAAACCAATAGATTAATCTGCTGTTTACCGGCATTGCAATGATCTGCTATGACATGAAGTTCATGATCAATAATTTAAAATTTTTATGTATGCAATTTTTTTGAATTGCACAGGAGGAAAGGAGGGAGCATGAGCACTCCATTAGTGTGAGCAATTCTCTAAGAAGTTCACCACCAAGTGATCCTGCAGGTAAGGTCGCTTTGAACTCCAGCCACTTGATATTGCAGACATATTGTCTGAGCTTTCAACACAACTGTTGACAACTTTCTCCAATATCCTAAAAGTAAAAAGTTGATCTTCAACCAGGATAGGTTATCAAGCATAGCCTCATATTCAGGAAGTACTTAACATATGTTGCATGAAGTTCCATTCAGCAGATTGAATGTGTATGGGGAATCAGGTTCACCTGGTGGCCACAAGAAAGTGAACTTCAATGAGTTGCCTGCATCAAATAATGACACAACAAGTCCTGCAGAGGTCATCATTGCTCAAGACAAGCTGCAAGAGTTGACTTCAGATGTGAGTTTGCTGGCCTTGTGTCCATTTGGCAACATTCTTGATGTGTTAGCCAGTTTTATCATTTGCAAAGTTTTAAGTCCCAAATAACCCCCACAAGGAAACGTGGTCATGAAAAAAACAGTAATAGATCAACACATTCTTCATGCTAGAACCCATAAGTGACCATTCCAAAACTCTGCTTCTGAATCGTGTAAATGGTTTAGACAGTGTCAGCATGGACTCTAAGGAGATTGATGAAGTTGGTGCGCACCCACAACATGACCACATTTTCTTCAATGCTGTCTGCTAACTGGGAAATCGATAGTGAAGCTCAGGCAAAGGCTGCAGCTAAGCAGGTTACACCCCCCTATAACCCATTTATGGCAAGAACTATTTTTTCCCCATATTCATGGTTGATGGAGAGTACCCCATAGGAATCATGCTCCTTTTCATCAGACATCCAAGTGCATGTTGCATACAGATTTTCTACAATGTCGCTGAGCCAGGGAAGACAAGTCTGTCACTGCAAAACTTTGTGGAAATGTTGCCCGAGGACAAAGCAATGAAAGCGTTTGCATTGTTTGAAGTATCAGATGAAGGCACAATCTCAAAAAAGGCTCTAGTGAAGTGGGTGGTTAATGTGTACAAGGAGCGCAAGGCATTGTCTCTCACTCTTAGTGACAACCGGACAGTGGTTGCAAAACTTCACAGAGTGCTGGATGTGGTAGGACAATTCAATTCAATCCCCAGGACTTCAATTGCTATTTACAGATGACAGCAGCATTTTGATCATGTGAAACTTTGGTGGCAAGGCTTTTTTAAGGATTTCCATAGATTTTTAACTTTCCTGGTTCATATCGGTTGTGCAGCTCATGCTGGCCCTTCTGCTCACAATCTGCTTGCTCATAATGGGCGTGAACACTCAAAAGCTATTGGTGGCCTTCTCCTCAATCTTGCTTCCCTCTGTGTTTGTATTTGGCAATGCAGCAAGAAGCACATTTGAGTCACTCATCTTCCTTTTCATTGTGCACCCATTTGATGTGGGCGACCGAATCCTGGTCGATGGAGTGTCCTTACTCGTTGAGGTCTACCCTTCCTGCTTTGCCTCTCTCTCACACATTGACACCCAGCTTCTGCACTAGTCTGGTTGGACTAACAAATCACCTGTGGCTTTCTTTTTGCAGGAGATGAATATTCTCAACACCATACTTCTCAGGTAACGAAGTACTCTCAAACTCTGACCAACAATCAATGTAGGTTGACAACATATTAGGATTTCATGTTCTGACATTAAAGAAGTGTGGTCATGACATCAAAATAGGTTTTTCCTAGTTTTGATTTCCCCAATTTGCCAATGTGTGCTATAAACACAGTGGCTCCAACGAGAAGGTGTATTACCCTAATTCAATCCTGGCATCAAAACCCATTTCCAACTACAACCGAAGCCCAGATCAATGGGATGCCATTGACTTCCAAATCCATGCAACGACACCGGTGGAGAAGATTGGCATTCTGAAGGAGCAAATGGGAAAGTACATGGAGAGTCTTCCTCAGTTCTGGTATCCGACTTTCCGATTGCTGTGTAAGGATATTGAGGATTCCAACCGCATGAAGATGTCACTCTGGATGCAACACCATCTCAACTTCCAGGTACAGCTCCTGAACACACAACCCCACAATTCAAATCTCCTCTGTAATAATCTATATAACAAAGGTAGTGGTGTCTGTGTATCTGAATCCTTCATACCTACCTACAAACCTACCCTTCCCTCTTACAAACCTACTCTGTCCCTCCCAACCTCATTGACAAAAGAATGGAGTGGGTGGACAGATACCCCATCCCTGGCTCGTATCTGACAACCTAAACCCTAAAAATTGGTTTAAGATCCCACAAAAGAAAGTGTTAGATGCTTGTTCTCTTTAGATTTTTCCAATTCTCAAACTTTGGAAAACAAACATACAACTCAATTCACATAGATCAATTCCACAGTAGACACTCGTGAGTCGTCCTTTGAGAGACCCTGGATGAATTCACATTAGACACCATTCAGTCCTTTTTGTTCTTTTTATTATCCATTATTTGAGTACCATAATCAGGAAGCTGGTGAGAGATGGCAACGAAGAAGCAACATGATTTTGCACATGAAGGCATTGATGGAAGAGTTGAAGATTGGATTCCAGCTCCCTCGTCAAGAGATTACAGTCACAGGAATTCCTTTACTCGATGTCCCCCGCACCAGCAATTAACTTAAACTGACCCACTGGCCACCCTCCTCAACAGCTCTCACATTTGCTGCAAAACCCAAGTCCTCTCCGTTTCTTCCTCTAGCCTACTTTTCTTCTTCTCCATTATTCTGTTTGCAATTGTTGCCTTTCTCTCTGGCGATTCCTGCCTGGACAATGCAATTAATTTATCAAATTTAACTTTATACTCTTCTGCAGTCTACAAAAAACTGAAACACGAAATATTCATTTCGCATGACCCTAACCCTGCATTCATTTCAATCTCTTGTAGACTGTGCATTTTGTTATGAGTTTTATATGCAAGAAAGTAATGCTATAGTAATAACAATAATAAGATAATAATAGTGATATTTCAGCAACTCCAATTAAAAGAGACTTGAAATAAATTATTTATACTCTTATTTTACCCTTAGGGTGTATATTTGTATTGTAGAGATCTGTATTAAATTCCGTAGTCAATTACAGACCTCAGAATGCACATTCCACAACAATTCGTTTCAAGGGAGTAGATCACATGGTAATAAATATACAAAACATTCTGTTCATATTTTACACAGATTTATTATTATTATTATTATATTTTTTCTGGTAATTACATATCATCTCAGAAATGGTGCATTCTACAACATGGTAATCTTGAATTCTGACTCAAAATGGACTGAGAATGCTCATTTGAAAATGAATGATACAAAATACATACCTACCTTCATATCTATCATGAAGATCGATGGATTTGCCCCTCACAATCATGATTCTTAATGTGTCTCCAAATGTTGTTATGTATCTCCAAATGTTCATAAGCATCAGACCATGGAGAGTAGGCAAATCTCTAATACCTATCTTCCCAGGATGTTGTCACATACAAGCTTCGCCCTCGAAGTATCACACCATGGCAAAATGTACTAAATTTATGTGAGCTCCTTATCATTCGTCATCGTGCTTATGGCTATTGACATATCCATGTCCCATGCCAAAAATTAGACAAAAGGCTTGTCCAATACATGATAATATCACAATGTTTATACACATTTTTTTGTTTTGATCATACTTCAAGTGAGTCAAATTTTGAGCTACCTTGCAAGACTGGGTCATGAGTTGAATTCACCATCAGGTCATATAATTACATCTTATGGCATTCCAATAGTTGTAATTGGGTCTGCTAATTAATGGAAATCCATGTGGATTCATGTGTGTCAAACCCGGAGGTGTGTTGGGCAATCGACTGCTCAAGGTTAATGGTGAGTAAACAATGACCAATTATGAAAAGGGTGCAAATCCAAGGTGGGAAACCATTCAATTGCTGAAGTAACTTACTTGTCTTTTTTACATCAAAGTCTTTTATATTTTGTTCAATAATTTCAATTGGGTGTTAAAAATTTTGGTACATTTATAAAATTTATGCACATGAAGGTAAAGTAGTGTTTAAAATTGAAGGCTAATTGCATAATTTGAACCAATGTTTGCTCTCCTTTTGTGTCTTGCATTACACCATCTGCATCTAATTATGGTGACTGTCTTTAGCAGGGTTTTTGTTTTTGGTTTCAACTTTAGTGATATCAAAAGTTTGGGAAACAAATTCAGTTTTTCAAAATCAAAATTAGTCAAATATAGAATTTTTTTCAAAATTTCAACAAATTTCAAAAATCTCCAAATTTGTTCTTGGACCAAGTGGCAAAAAATTCACTACCCAAAAAAAAAACCCCCAGTCATTAGTCATGCCCAAAACACACAGGTACTCATAATCCAACATACAAACGCATATTTTGCAAAACATTCGAAGCACAACAGCTGCAATAGAAAAACATGTGTGTCGAAAGGTAAAGGGCCTGTGGAATAGTAGACTGAAAGCAGCATCTCCATCAAATGCTCAGTATGTGACCATGCACCAAATATTTCTCACATCCCAAGTTTTTATCACTAACTTATTTCCAACCCCACCCATAAAATTGAAACTAAACCGGACTTAGCATAGTGTTCAGATACATGAATGCACTTAACATAGTGTTCAGATACATGAATGCACAAGAGAGGAGAATGGAGATTGGGTCTACACCTAATCCAAAGCTGTGGCTATAATAAGTGAAGGGATCAAGCTCAGAGCAGCAATTGTTGTAAGAGGAGTTCTCAGGTAAAGAAACTTGCCCAAACAAGCCCAACCAAGGACTGCAAGTATGTGAGAGACTACTAATAGTAACCCACTTGGAACAATCAAACTATCTACCCAATCAAAAACAAACAGGGAGCAGTAAGGTTGTGCATTTCTTTCAGTGTCCCAGCAACCTTCCAGTGCATTCACTGGGTTTGACTGATGAACCTCATCTAAGATTTACAATGCATGGATCACATACTGAGTGCTGGTGGAGATGCTCTAAAAAAGCCAATTGTTTCTTGAGTCATACCATGACCTCGTTAAGTGTTACACATGCATAAATGAATGAAAACAAGGGGTTTGTGACACTATGGCCTTGCCATTTACATTAAAAAGTATCTTAAGGCAAAAGAAGAATTATGGAAATTCAAGTATTTCACCACACAAAAATATATTACTCTTCAAAGAATCCTCCAAAACAAACCAAAATCCTTCAAGCTATTAGAACTCTATAATAAGTAATCTCAAGTTTCAACACAAGCCAAAAATATCATCTTTCAAAAATCCTCATATCAAAATAGACCTACTTATTACCTACGGACCAAAATCTATTAAGCTACTACACTCTATAATGAATCTAAACACAAACAATACTTAGATATACCATAGTAACGATGTTCTTTTGTCGTTTACTTTTCGCAGTAAAAATGATAATATTTTACAATTAGGCTCTATACTAAATAATGAAGTTAGTGTGGTTGAGAGTTTTTTTTCCAGATTTTTGGCATGGCTGTAGATATTTTTCAAAAAAATTTGCAAATCCAAAAATAATTACTTAGTGCCTAACCAGCCTAGGTACTACAATATTGGGTGGTTACAGGTTCAAGTTGAAAAGAAATGAACATATTTTATTCTAGAATCAAGGTGATAGCAAATTCATGGGATGATACAAAAAAAGTGTGTACCCTAAAGGTTCAATTTTTCCATTCAACTTGTTGGCAATTGTTGGGGCTAGGTAAAAACTGGTCACCACCCACGAAGAGAAATTCTGCCCATTCTGGCAAATACATGCTTGCCATGTTAAAAATTTAAAATGAAGCTCTCAAACACAATTATAGCTTTCATTATTTAGCATAATGTTAATTTTTAATTATTTTCATTGCCAATCTTAACTAAGAAAATTGATTAATTATTAAGCACCTTGTCTAGGTACTAGGATAATGAAATTTATTTACAGGCCATGCATGGCTCATTTACATGATCCATGTAATTATAGTTGTAAGTTTTTGTAAAAAATACACTTGCATGGTTTTATACAACCATGCAAAACATGTAAAAATGTAATACTTTTATTTTTGGATGGGTAGTGGGGTTTACTCAAAAATTAGAGATAGAAATTGTACTCAAACAATGAAGTGGGGGCAACATGGATCCAAGATTTAATATATAGGTGCACTTACATGCACAACATTGATTTTTTTCTTGTGGGAAGAGAGTTGAATTTTATTTTATTTTTATTTTTATTTTTAGTTTTTTGCTGTTTTCAATGTGTTCCCAAAGGTGTTTGCAATAGCACCCCACTTTTATCCCATATGCTGTGCCCAAAGTTGTCCTCTTTTGACTTATATTCATGTGCCAAAATGAGGTTGCATTTTGGATCCCAACAAAAAACTTCTATATTGGGGAGGTTCCAAATTTTAAGGTTTTTTTTTCTTTTCTTGGGCCAATCAAAAAAAGAAAAGGTTGAACTTGGGAGATAGGCCTCCATCTTATTAGTTAATACAAAGATGAACTAATTAGTAATGGTGCATTCACACTTGATGCTAAGTCAATGTTAAATGAGAATCTAGGTGGCATCCATCCTAGGTGGCACCCAATGTTAAATAGGCCATAGCTCAATGTTAATTGAATGTCAGCTTAACATATAATTTTCATATTAGCAATTAGGTTTAAGTCCTAAATGGCTAGCATGGTGGTAGGGGACTCGATCCTAGAGTCGCTAACACCAAGTGTGATAAAATAAAAAATGTACACTAGTTTTGACATGTTGCATGTAAACAACATGCAAATTGCAAAGAGATTTTAACAAGGTTTAGGGTTTAGGGTTTTAGTGTAAGGGTTTATTGTACAATAAAGTTTAGGGCTTTATTGTACTGAGATTTTTCTCAAGGTCCTCATGTTCATCGACAGGGTTCTGGTAGCACATTAATTGTGGTGTTTGTTTTGCTTGTTGGTGGAGAAATTTTTTGGTGGAGAGATATTTGTGCTGGCTAGTTGGGTGAAGGGAATTTTTGGTGGAGAGATTTGTTTTTGCTTGTTGGGTGGAGAGAATTTTGAATGGAGAGGTTTTGTACTCGTTGGGTGGAGAGCATCGTTGGTGGAAAGAATTTTGCTTGTTGGGAGAAGAGATTTGTGATTCTTGTTGTTTTGTTGTTGTTGATGTTGTTTGACAGAAGAAAAGATTGGGCTGAGAATATGAATTGTTGCTATCAGAAAATTTTGCAGTGTCAGCAAAATTTTGCATGAAAGCCTCAGCTCATGAATTTGCAACATCAGCAGCCACTGTAGCAGGTCTGCTGCAGTACGACAAAGTACCAAAAAAACTGCAGCAGTTGCCGGAAGTGGGACCCATAATCCGCAACAACAGCAATCTTGATTCTGAGTCCCTCTCATCTCGCAAAATCCAAAGATCCAGGTTTAGTCCTTTGTGTACGTGTCGCGACACAGGAGGCAATCACGTCGCACAGATTTTGAAACCCACAAAACCCCATATCACTTGCACAATTTGTAGGCTGCTGCTGATCATAATCATGATCATGATCATTCATGTTTCTGATGATGACCAGGATAAGAGAAGAAGAACGGATCCGGATTTGGGTTCTGCTTAAAATTGGAGATTGTGTTCAGTCCGAATCGCAAAAGTTCTTTTCATTGTTGTAACAAAACCCCATTGCCATCACCATCGCTATCACCATCTCCATCTTCCTTTTGTTCTTGTTCTGGTTCTGCTGCTGCTTCTGTTGCTTGTTTTTACCTGAGATTTTACTTTAGCTTCTTCGGTTGGTGCTTTTTGAGGTTTTGTTGTTGTTGTCTGTTTTTTGGGTTTAGGTAATATGTTTTCTCTTCGTATCTGGGCTTTGGAGTTTCAGTCTGTAGTTAGAGCTTTGTCCCGCTTGTGTATGCTCTATGCACGGATGTGGCAGTACTTGCTGTGAAGACGAAGAGGAAGAGTGACTTCCCAAATCGTCTTCCTCCTCCTCACTTGGGTGGTAAGTTTTCTTTTCCCTTCTTCTTCTTCTTCTTCTTCTTCTTCCTTCCATTGCGCAATTCTTTTAGTTTCGTAATCCTTTGTATCTTCTTTGTCTTTAGGTTTTTTTGTTTAGGTTTTTGGCTTTCGCTGCTGCTGTACAGTTTGTGAAGAGGAAATACTCACTGTTGTTGTTGCTGCTGTTTTTGTGGCCAGAAGATGTGGAGCCTGAATCAAGTCTTTAATGATGATGAATCTCTTCTTTGCTCCCATCCTAAAAACTCTGGTATGCGGTTCCTCAAACCTTCGCAATTTTTTGTTGTTTCTGGTATTTTTGTGTCACAGAATTCAATCAGAAAGCTCAGAACCAAAACCCTAATTTAGGAACAATGTCTGATTGTGGTGGGTTTACCCACTCCTCAATGAGAAATTCTTGGTTGGTTTTGAATGGTTTCTTGAAAGCCTTTGTCTTCCCCAGGAAAAGCCTTGTTCTTGGATAGAAGAAGGTAAAGCAAAATTCCAGGTTGCATTCCAACACTTGCAATTCTGGATGTGCTTTTGCTTGTTGCATACTATGTGGTCGTGGTGTTTGAGCATGGAATCTCAACAAACTAGAACCCTAAACCCCTTGTCCAATTTGGGGGGCTTTTCCTATTACAAATCTCAGAAACCTGGCATTTTGGATTTGCATAGCAGAATCAGGGGTGAGAAGAGGATTTCTTGATTGTGAACAGGAGGATAGTGTGATGTGTAGTAGGGTTGAGCAATCATAGCAGATGATTTCAAGTGAGAACTCGCTTGCAATCTATGCTTTCATGGTTGGTTTGCAAGCAAACTTTTACCTTATTTTTGGATGGTAAACACATTCTCTAAGGTCAAAATCGTTGATGTTTGTTTTCTGCACTGATATTGTAGGCCTGACAAGTTGATGTCAAAACTCTTTACTATTATTATTTGTCAACTGTTTACTCTGAATTCTGATTTTGAAACCTTTGGGTCTTTTTATTCTGTAGTGTTTCTCATAGTGTTACCTATTTGTTGATGCTCCATGGTGATCTGTTGAAACTCAGAAACCTCTTGGGCAGCCAGTGTCTCAACTTCTTCTGAATTATGCTGCATTAGATAACACTCCCCCCCCCAATCTGGTTAGAGTTGATCCTCTTTTACATCCAGTGACATGCAGGAATTGGCATGTATATTCATGTGTGTCAGTCCATTAAAGACAGTGAATCTTGTAAGGAGATTCAGGCATTAAGGATGAGGGGGTGAATGCAAGATGCATGAACTCTGTTGCCAGATCTTGGCATGATTCATTCTCCTGTTTGGTTTCATAGAGCATCGTTTCAGAATTAGAATCATAAGCTAAAATTGAGTTGAATTTTAATTCTCAAAGTTGGATGTACAACAAGCTTTTTTATGTCAGTTTTGTGGGTGTTTTCAGACAGGATTCTCCTCCACATGGAAGGAGTGCCTTTCCTTCAGGCCTGTTGGTTCAACCAACTAGTTGGCTAGCAGCAGAATGCTTCTACATCATGGCTGCAGTCTACCTTTATCCCTTCTCCTACTTGGCATTGAATGTAGGTGATGAGGATGCACAGCAACAAATCCCATCAAAAGGCTCACCCTGCTGCAGCTCCTCTACTTGCCTTGATGGACTTGCCATGTATGTCATCTGCTTCCAGCTTGAACATCCAGTTTTGTCCTCTTCTGCAGGTCAGTGCGCAGGAGACTTTCATATATTGCCAGATAGAAATTCCTTGTTCTTGGCTGGGTATTTAATGGACATAGCATGTCCCTAAATTATCCTGTGGGGGCAAAATGAAACTCACAAAGCTTTGTAAATCACAAATTTCCATGAAACAATTCATTGGTTTTTCTAACACATCTTATGGTGTTATTAAACCTGCTAGTGGGATTTTGAATTTGATACTCAGATGTGGAAGTTTGTTGTCAAGAATGGTGGAGTCTTAATTGTGGAGTAAGACAGGTTATATGACTTTGTTTTGACTGCTTGATGGAAAACTCGATGCCTGGCTTACGCATCCTTGAACACCCAAAACTCTTAATCCTAAAGTTTTTTTTTGGTTTGCAAATTCCGCACAGATTGGCTTGGTTTTTTGTTTGGAGTCAACAAATAAACTTGAGCCAGCTTTTGTGTATGACTATGGCTCTATTGTTGCAACCCAGATTTTTAAAAACCTCTTTTCCCAGAGCATCTTCATTTCCATGCATTTACTGTAGAAAGCAATTTTCTGTAGGATTTTAATGTGAACATGGTGTTCTTTTTATGAGTTGAGGAGTTCATTTCAACGCTGGTCAGGTTGGGGTTTTTTAGAGGAACCATTGGGTCCAGGTTTAGGGTTTAGTGTTTTTTTTATAAAAATGACAACTAGTCAGTTTCAGGTTTAAGGAATATGTCAAAAGTTGAAACCTCTTAATTTGAAGGTCAAGTCTAGTTTTTTAGATTATTTGTTCTTTGGGTTGATAGTTCTAAGCTTTACAAGGTTTGTTGGTTCTGGTTTGAAGGTGGTGTTAGGTTCAATGTTTTAGACTGTACCCATACAAGCATTTTTGCCGAGGAGGTTTCTTCAAAGTCTTGATTCTCATTAGGCAAACACATCCATGTGGTCTCATTCTTCTCCAAGTTACTAAACTTCTTGATTCTCTTCAGGTGAACACATCCATGTGGTCTCATTCTTCTCCAAGTTATTAAACTTCTTGATTCTCTTTAGGCGAGCACATCCATGTGGTCTTATTCTTCTCCAAAGTTACTAAACTTCCAAGAGAAGAGTGTATCTTTAATTTTCATGGGGAAACTCACAATGACTAGGAAGGGAGGAAGAGGGAGAATAAGTCATAAAGGAATGGGAAAGTGCTGGAAAAAGAGGTCACAAGGAGGAGGGAGTCAGAAGACCAAAAGAAAACAAGGGGTGTGTCACACTATGGCCTTGCCATTTACATAAAAAAAATATCTTAAAAGGCAAAAGAAGAAATATGAAAATTCAAATATTTCACCATGCAAAACTATAATCTTCAGAAAAATCCTCTTAAAAGAAACCAAAATCCTTCAAGATATCATAACTCTATAACTAATTTCAAGTTTCAACACAAGCTAAAATATCATCTTTCAAAAATCCTCGTATAAAAAGAGACCTATTATTATGACCTAGGGGCCAAAATCCCTTAAGCTACTATACTCTATAATGAATCTAAACATGATGATATCCTTGCCTTGTGAGACAAAAACGAAAACAAAGTCACAAGTAGGAAGTGAGAAGAAAAATAAATATAAACGAACAAAGTCCCAAGGAAGGAGTGGGAAGTGGAAAAAAAACAAACAAAGTCACAAGTAGCCAACACTGGTTCATTCCCATTGTGTGTTTGTGGAGTCTCATCAATATCTGTGCATTTGTTAGAGCATGCCCCATGGTAGCTGTAAAATGCCTCTGTTTCCCACCAATGAATGACAATTTCTCATTTTGTCAACTACAATGATTGGCCCGGGTGGTGAGAGTTAAATAGTCGCTCACTTTGTACTATCCATCTTTTGAAGTTCATCATGGCTGGGAATGGGGGGGAAATTAACTAAAGAGTGCTCATTGGATGTGCTAAATTCTAATAGAGTGCTCCTGTTGGAGATGCTCTTACAGTGCTTAGTATGTGACTCCAGAGAGTCAAATTTATTACGGAAAAGTCAAAATGTGCCGATTTAGCTCAGGAAATTGGTTTTTCTGCACCAAATTAATGCAGCTTGCCGTGTCTGGTAAAATGCGCAACACAGTTATGCACCTCCAAAAAAGAGTCTAATAAATTGGACCTGACTGCGGTTCAGTATTTCTGATTGGTCGATCGTAATGATTGGTCCAGGTGGTTTGCTTAGTAGTCCTCACGTATACGCCGTTCCCGTTTCAGTTTTATTGGTGGGGTTACTGAAAGAGAACAGCTAAACTTAGACATTTAATTTTATTATCCAGAGTGCCATACTCAGCACCGGTGGACATACTCTTAGTGTCCATACTTGGGTATTGAGCTTGTACTATAGTGGCCTAAATACAACACTCCAACGGAAGTCAACCTTTAAATAATGTGAAACTGAGTTTGGATCTGGACATCTGTGTACCATGGATGAAGTACATCCATTAAATAGTGTGAATTTGAGTTCTGATCAATGTGTTTTCGCACCTCCAAACTGAAAATGTGCACAAAGTACAAGGACCTTCACATGGGTCTCTTTTTCTCACACATGTACCCTTCAAATCAAGCTTCATGTAATTTTTGGTTTTTCTATGGCCGAAGACGCTTGAAGCACTTCATTTGAAGAACAGTATATAACTTTCAACTTCAAAGAGGTTGCGAAGTTAGGATTCAGTTTTGGATGAATAAAAATTCACCCACAACTAAGTTCCAAGATTAATTCACCCTCTTTAAACCTACCCTGTAAATTATTAGTTCAAGAGAGAGAGGGGGGGGGGGTGTTGAATAAATCTCAAATGGTAAAATGTCTTGGAATGGCTTCATAATAAAGGTCTCAATGAAGAATCACAAGAATTATGTGTCAATAACTGCTCGTAGCACTAGTGTTTTTTTTCGTGGAAAAACTTTGCCATTATTTGACAAAGAAGTTGGAAAAAATTTGGATTTTCTTTTCCTATGTGCAAATTTGACTTATTTTTCAAGTTTTTTGTTAAATTTTTTCAAATTTTTGATCAAAAAATATGGGGGGAAAGGAAAAAAAACCAACACCACTTAGCACTAGCTAGAAGAAGGGTTTTTCTTTTCCCCTTTTTGTTGTTACTACACCCAGTTCGTTCCTTGGTCATGGCTAACCACCTAATGGATGTGAGAGTTGTTTATTGAATAAAACTCAAGAGAGATCATGCATTTTCTGTTACCGAATCCTCTTAAATATCTCTATTCTTTCATGATGTTTCCTGTTGTATAATTTTGTCTAGTATTTCTTAAATATCTATATTCTTTCAGGATATTTCGGGTTGTATAATTTTGTCAAGTATTTAATGGTACAATATTCACTCACAATCTTTTTTATCCTACTACTCATGTCCTTCAGCTAAAAGCTGCATAACTGAAGTACTCTTTCTTTGGTTGTTGCCATGTTGTGCACTAACTTATGTGGGCCCTTTCTTTGGAACCCAAGTTTTAGAACATTTGTTTTTGGCTTACTTGTATGCCTTTTTTTAAAATTTAATGTCAAATTTAATTTTTTTAAGTGCGTTAGGTACCAATGGTCCTTTACCCATAAGTATGACACTCCATATGAAATAAAATTATTCCATACAATTTGTGCACATTTTCCAACGGTTCCATGTACCCATCAATATGACACTCCCATATGGAATGACTTATTGCATAAGATTGCAACATAGTTTACAATAGTTGCTTGTACCATCCACTCTAGTCGGCACCGTTTTGCAGCCCCAAAAGTTGGCCGTGCTATAGCCACTTCTAACCACTCACATGGCCATATTAAAGCACCCCCAAGGAAAGACACACCCCATTCCCACCCTCCCCAAGAAATAATGGTCGGGCAAAGCTTTCTAGGGATGGATTGGGGAGGGGTTGGGTGAGGAGGCATGGTAAAGATGTTCAAAGTATGTATGTATGTATGAACTATGAACCCTAATTGGGATTGCTTTGCTGGTTCATTTGGTAACCATAGGCATTTTCGTGTTGTGATTGCAAAGAGATGGCTTAGGAACAATGTCATTTTGGGTGTTTTTCAGTTATTAGGTGAAAACTTACATGACATTTAAGTACCAAAATGGAAGAAGATAATAGAGTAAATGACCAATGTCATAAGTGATTGCATATGCATATTTGTATGTACAAAAGCTCAGAGTTAAAAACATGAGAAAACAAATATTCCAATTGCAACAAAGGTGTCTTTAATACTCATCGTATAGGGAATTAGCCAAACAAAGACCCAATAAACTCTTAATATTTGTGAGAAATGGTTCAATTGACACCCAAATTGACACACCCAAAGGGTTTAGGGTTAGAGCTAAACCACCATAGAAGCTCCAGAGTTTAAAAAGTTTTCATACTTTCAATTATGTTTGTGCCTTCACAACCCATTTTTAAAAAAAGAAAAAAAAGCAACATTAATGGTGCAAATTGTACATAATCATCTAAGGCTAAATTTTTTTAAAGAAGTGAAGGCTTCAAGTTCTAAACCATATTCAAAGGAGTTCAACTATAATTTTGGACTCTCGATTTCCTTAGTTTGAACTGCCTTGTGAAACACCCTACTTGGTTTTCTCTTTCCTTTCCCACCAAATAATGCACATTGCAATCATCAAGTGCATTCCATACTCTTCAAGTATGGACATTTGGTGCAGAGGCAAAATCTATTTGCCATGGATGTAATTTCTCTATTGATGATGCTCGTTAGCTATGTACTACGTTCTAAACATCCACATGTATTTTACCTACTTGTTAACCCAAGTACCTTATCTAATTACATAGTAACCATATATGTTCTCTAACCATGGTTTGTTAGGTATGTATTAAGTTCTAACCATCCCCATGTATCTACCTACCTGTTAACCCAAGTCCCTTATCTAATCACATAGTAACCATGTATGTTCTCTAACCATGCTCGATAGTTATGTATTAAGTTCTAACCATCTCCATGTATGCCATAACCTAATGTTAAACTACAATATTAATGTAATATGTGTCACAATAAACATCACATATTTTACATTATGATGAATGAAACCATAAAGTTTACGCTAACACATGTGTCATGAGCCATGGCAAGATATACATACATACATACATACATATATATATATAAATAATTTACCAAAAAAATTATTTATTCATAATTTCCTTGTCAAAGTAATATGCACCAATTATCAATTCACTTGATTATTAATTCTTTTCGTAATAACCGTCGGTTATGAATATGTGTCATTCTCAAATACCCATCTTAAGAACCTTCAGTTTACCTAGGTAGAGTAGTTGTAGGGCTTTTTTTAGTTTTTTCTTTTTTTTTGGTTTTTTATTTTATGTAATTATTATTATTTAAAATTTTCTGTTTTTGCAATTAAATTTTTTATAAAAAAAGGTTTTAGGATTGATGACCTACTTGGATGAAAACCTAATCATCCAAGTAGGTTATGAACATTTGACCAGATGCTAGGTCATCGATCGATTTAAAAGTGAAATAATAACCGAGTTGATAACCGGGTGTTTTCTCAATAACCGACCGGCCAACATTGGTGGGTTCTTAAAGACCAAAGAGGGCGGGGTTGGGAGGGTACCCATCAATCCAATGTCCGTCTCCAGTCTCTTCTCCATCTACAGAGTCGGTTTTTTCGAGAGTAGGTAAGTGTTGCATGTCGGACATGGTGATAATAATTACTCAAAAAACAAGGGAAGGGAGATTTGCTTTTCATTCCGTGGAAACCGAAATAAAATTTTATGTATGTATGTACCTCATGTGGGGTCACTTTTATTTTTTTATTTACAAGGGTGGGGGGGGGGGGGGGGGGGTTGACCCCACTGTTCTTCGAACATACTTTATTAATATTGTTTCAGTTGTTTCAGTTCCTTTTCTTGTTTCGGAACCAGACGAACAAGGCCGGTTTTGTTTTGGTGCCTTCTGGTTCTGACCTGAGAACCTGTTTCGGTTCCTTGGGGTTCTGATCTGAACCAGAGTAAGGAATGAACGAACACCGTCACAGTTCACAGAGCCCCCATGCTGGATTCCAAACCGTGCAACCAAGCTGTTGCTAGAACCAGAACACTTTGTTGCAGGCTTCCAAACCGTGCAACCCAGCTGTTGCTAGAACCAAAACCCTTTGTTGCAGGCTTCCAAACCGTGCAACCCAGCTGTTGCTAGAACCAAAACCCTTTGTTGCAGGCTTCCAAACCGTGCAACCCAGCTGTTGCTAGAACCAGAACCCTTTGCTGCAGGCTTCCAAACCGTGCAACCAAGCTGTTGCTAGAACCAAAACCCTTTGCTGCAGGCTTCCAAACCGTGCAACCCAGCTGTTGCTAGAACCAGAACCCTTTGTTGCAGGCTTCCAAACCGTGCAACCAAGCTGTTGCTAGAACCAGAACCCTTTGCTGCAGGCTTCCAAACCGTGCAACCCAGCTGTTGCTAGAACCAGAACCCTTTGTTGCAGGCTTCCAAACCGTGCAACCAAGCTGTTGCTAGAACCAGAACCCTTTGTTGCAGGCTTCCAAACAGTGCAACCAAGCTCTTGCAAGAACCACAACCCAATCTTGCAGGCTTCCAAACCGTGCAACCAAGCTGTTGCTAGAACCAGAACCCTTTGTTGCAGGCTTCCAAACAGTGCAACCAAGCTTTTGCAAGAATCACAACCCAATCTTGCAGGCTTCCAAACCGTGCAACCAAGCTGTTGCTAGAACCAGAACCCTTAGTTGCAGGCTTCCAAACAGTGCAACCAAGCTCTTGCAAGAACCACAACCCAATGTTGCAGGCTTCCAAACCGTGCAACCAAGCTCTTGCAAGGACCAGAACCCTTTTGTTGCAGGCTTCCAAACCGTGCACCCAAGCTCTTGCGAGAACCAGAACCCTTTGTTGCAGGCTTTTTTTCAGCAACAAAGCTCTTATTATTCTAAGCCAACAAACAACAAGTATACTACTACTTTTGCAGAAAGGCAAAAAGGCCAGGTCCTCCTTTGTTTTGAACCCTAGTGAGGCAGGTGATCTGCTACACTAGAGTCCAAGGAAGGGCTGCTTCAACACATGATGTCAGTCAGTCAGTCAGTCAGTCAGTCAGTCAGTCCAAATAACTAATTTTAATTCCAAAGTTTCCATGTTTTTTAAATAATAAAAATTATTCCCGAATATTCGCCCCCAAAAGATTCCCTGGTTTGGTCACCCAATGTTGTAGTTGTTCGTTTGAGGAACAATAAAAATAATAATAAATTTTTAAAAATTTAATTTTTTCAATTTTTTTCAGAATTTTAACTTTTTTTTTTTTTTACAAATAATATAATTAGTTTTGTCAAAGCTGCCAAGGTACTACTATCATTGTACAACACTCTCTGATGATACACCATGTCGTGTAATAATAATAATAAGAAGTTGTGTGTGATTTAGATGGAACTGGACCTGAGTTTTGCATAACCAGAGCAAAGCTTTACTTGGAATTGTTTCTGAAAACACCAAAACAAGGGGTCTCTCTGGCCTTGCCATTTACATTAAAAAAGTATATTCTTAAGGCCAAAGAAGAATTATGGAAATTCCAAATATTTCACCATGTAAGAATATAATCTTCAGAAAAATCCTCTCAAAGAAACCAAAATCCTTCAAGGTATCATAACTCTATAATTAATCTCAAGTTTTTTCAACACAAGCCAATATATCACCTTTCAAAAATCCTTGTTTAAAAATAAACTATTGGCCAAAATCCCATAAGCTACGATATACTCTATGATGAATCTAAACACAACAATATCCTTCCCTTGGTAGGCAAGGCCAACAATGGTTATTGCTAGTGCTGATGATTTTAATTAGTCTTATATGTATGTATATTATTACTAATTAGTGCATTCAGGCTTATTTTTTGGGGGGTTGGGGAGGTAATTTTTTTCCTTAAAAAAAAAGGCCATGTTATGGGAGTCCAAAACTGGGGACCAAAAAAGAGACGACCACTGTTGTTGGAATTTGCCATAGCTGCATACAGCCCGGAATGTCTTGTGCCGCACGGTCGTTCGAGGCCCGCCCGACCTCGCGCACGCTCGCTCGCTCTCTCTCGCTCTCGGACTGCAGCTCCTCTTGCTTGCTTCCGATGTACCCTCGCTCGCTCGCTTGCTGGCGGATTTTCTGCTGACAGATCGATCGAGCGCGCATTCTTAATGTTTGATTTGCTGATTACTCGACAATAATTTCTCTGCAAAGTTTTTTTTCTTTTTGAAAAGTGTCGCTTGAATCGAATGCTTTTTTTGTCGGCCGATTTTCTAGAGTTCAGAAGATTGCGTGCCGTGCAGCTAGCTGTGGCGGTGGTTGTAGCAGGAGGCCGGATGATCGGTTCTCGCGGGAAGTTGGAGCCTGGAGTGATGATAGATACATACATAGACTTTGTCGTTGGTTGTTGTTGAAGAATGGGTTGCTGTTGTAGCAAGCAGCAGATCATAGACAGACGAGTGAGTGTGGCATGTGGAGTTTCAGAATGGGTGCAGCTGTGCAGCCGGGGCTAGATGCCGGAAACCCTCAACTTACATGAGCTCAAGGAAGCTGCTGTTCTGGGAGTACACATTGTTGTTGTTGATGAGGGAGGGTGCACTTGAGTGCTTGTTGTTGTAGCAACTAGATTAATATAGTGGAAGAACAAGCGCGCTGCAGCAGTTTTGTTCTTGAGCTGTGGAAGGAAGGATTAGCTGCTAGTGATCATGATCAGTACTACTAGTCCTGATCTCTCATGTGATCTGCTGTAAGCAAGCTTTGTTACAGTTCGCGACGTAGCTGCTGCGATCTCTGGTAGAATGCAGGAGAGTCGTTCGGAGGAGTACTTAGTACAGGAGGGTGTGCAGGAGCTGCCGTTGCCAAAGAAGCTCATGGGTTTGGAGATCCCGCGAGATCTTGCTGCACTAGGCTACGATTTTCCGGAAGAAGAAGAAGAAGAAGATATGAGGACCCGGGCCGATAAGCTTGACCTTGAAGAAGCTGAAGCTCAGCAGCAGCAGCGCCGGGCTGCGGAACAGTCGTCTGCAGCAGTGGACGCGGCTGATCAAGTGCCGGAAATCAAACGTGTGACATATTGGCAGAAGCAGTTTAGAATCCCGGATCGCGAGCAGCAAGATCAAGTCGAGGACGTAGCTCCTGAGAGCTTGAAGACGACTAGTGTTGTAGCTGAAGAGGCACTAGTGCTCACAGATGCGACCTCTTCGGCGGCCGTGTCCTCGAAGCTGCTACTGCCACGGTCTCTTGGCAGCGCAACAGATGAGAGGAAAATGCTAGAGCTGGAGATGGACGACATACGCAAGAAGAACAAGCTCCTGGAGGCAGCGATGACGGCGCAAGCAATGGACATGGAGGCAATGAAGCAGGAATTTCAAGAGAGGGAGAACGATCTCCTGGACAAGCTCGAGTGTTTGGAACTGGCGAACGAGCAACTACTATCAGGAGGCGAGAACTCAGGCATGATGGAACAGCTCCAGATGGAGCTCACCCGGCTACAGAAGCAAAACACCTTGCTAGCCCAACGAGAACGCGAGCTCCAGTTTCAGCTCAGCACGAAGGACATGCTACAGAAAGAAGTTCATCATCTCCAAGAGCTCAACGAGCAATTGCTGCACACAAGATTAGTACCAGAGGAAGCAGAAACTGAAGCGGAGAGCAGCAAGATGCTGGAGAGGATCGTCACGCTGGAAACTGAACTGGCAGAAGCCATGGAGGTCAACAATCTGTACAGATCGCAGCTACAAACCGCAGTGAAAACCACCACCACCACTGCAGGCAATGATCATCTGGTTGATGCGCGGGAGGAGCTCTTGCAACAGCTCAAGTTGCAAGTGAAGGAACAAGCATCAGAGCTCCAGGAGATTCGTGACCGCTTCTACCTCATGAGCATTCGACTGGCAGAGACTGAAGCCCAACACGAAGAAACTCTGATGAAGATGAAAAGACTACAAAATACCCCAAGTGTTCATCTCCCACGAAAGTCTTTCAGCATCAGCTCCAGCTTCAAACTTCTGGAGAAAAACCAGAAAACATAACCCCTTGTCTGGTTTTTTCCCACTCAGACCGTCTCCAATCCAATTCTTTTTCCCATCACCCAACAAAATTTTCCTGCAACAACAAAACGTTTCGATGCAGATGATTGCATTTCTTCTTTCTGCATCCCCACCGGCCCGAGTTTCTTCTTCTGCAATTCAGACACCAAAATGTTGCATTCTTGAAACCCTAATTTTCCGATTCTTCTTCATTCATGTCGATCTACAAGTCTTCTTAGCATCGATTCTTTTTCTTCTTCTTCGCAATGTAAGAAGCGGGTACACTGGATTTTGAGACTGCACCAGCGGCTGATCCCAATTGTCGAGCGGAAATTTTCTCAACTTTTCTCGAAAAAGATTTCCGGAGGTGATTTGCGTCCTTGCTTCCTTTCTCGACTCTCGCGCTTCCTTCTCGACTCGCGGCATGTACGTATTCTTTTCGTATACGTTCACATAGATACACCTATGTATCTCACATTGTACTCGTATGTGTTTAAGCGTATGTACATGTACGTCTCGTATATGTGTAATTATCGCATAAGAACTCATATGCATGCATCTATGAATGTATTCTTATGTGTGTATTTATGTATTCTCTTATTGTTGTACAAAGCAAGCATGTTAATTATGTTGGGTTTTTTTTTAGTGGGAATTTTATTTTTTCCTTCAAAAATTGATTGATTCTTTTCTTCTTCTCGAGAGTCTCTTGAAGTTATCTTTGATTACATGCAAGGTGTGGAGTCCAATTGGAAGTGATTTTAGGGTTTGTATTCATGAAATTTGCAAAACCCACCTTGAAGTCTAGTTGGATGCGATATTAGGGTTTTGTAATCATGAAACTTGCAAAACCCACCTTGGAGTCCAATTGGATGCAATTTTAGGGTTTTGTAATCATGAAATGTGCGAAACCCACCTTGAAGTCCAATTGGATGCGATTTTAGGGTTTTGTAATCATGAAACTTGCGAAACCCACCTTGAAGTCCAATTGGATGCGATTTTAGGGTTTTGTAATCATGAAATCTGCAAATCCCACCTTGAAGTCCAATTGGATGCGATTTTAGGGTTTTGTAATCATGAAATCTGCAAGTCCCACCTTGAAGTTCAATTGGATGCGATTTTAGGGTTTCGTAATCACGAACTTTGCAAAACCCACCTTGAAGTGCAATTGGATGTGCTTTTGGGCTTTTGTAATCATGAAATTCACAAAATCCACCTTGAAGTCCAATTGGATGCGATTTTATGCCAAACCCCAATATCACAAAACTTTTGAGAATGGTGTGCACTAGAAAAGCATCAACACTTTTGTGCAATTGTTGGTGATGAAGAGCCCATGAGAATTCTCAAGTGCACTACTATAAAGGCAAGAAATTTTTGCACTCAAGAATTATGAATATATTTGCTATGCCATACTATCAAAACTAACCATGTCACACCTACAAAAGGATTTCCAACAACCAACTTAAACCTACCAAAAACAACATTAATATTTTGCAATAAATACAATGTTTGTGCTAAAATATCCTGAATTTTGCTGCTAGAAATGCAGGAAAGTTTTATAGGGTTTAGGGTTTAGGAAACTTCAAACAAAATATAAACTTCTAAAGCTTTAACACTCTCCAAACTAGTAAATGTTGCAACTAGCAAATGGATTCACCACCAACAAAATAAAACCTACAGCCAAAAAAATAAATAAAATAAAATAAAACCTACAGAAATGTAATGTTTTGCAATAAATACCTGACACAACTTTTGGCACCAGAGAACCATGAATGATACGAAATCATTCAATACTACTTACAAAATTCGTGAATTTTGCACTTAAAAAGTATTTTATGGGGACCTTAAACTAGAAAATTAAGGCAATCAAGTTCCAGTGATTTTGTTTGATATATTGTATGATCCTTGATGTTGGACAATTCCAAAGACATTTTCTGTCTTCCAAGGACATTTTCAAAGACAATTTTATAGACACTAAACCCTCATTTCCAAGTCCAACTACTTCCCTCTTTTTCTCTACTCACCTCACCAATTTGGCTATGAAAAGGCAAGTTAATATGCGTCTTTTTATGTCCATGATAGTTATATTGATTCAAATTCAATTTGACATTGGCAAAAGAATTGGGGAAAACCACTAAGCAGGAAAAAAAAAAGGCTGGAAAGGAGAATAAACAAATCAAGTATCGAAAGAAGAAGAAAAATATTTTTAAAAATCTTCTGAAATCGTCAAATTTTCATACAATAGGTTCCAGCATGTCACCAAAATATAACAGGATTCTTAATTTTTTTTTACTCTCCTCTCAGACTCAGTAGCCAAATTTGGCTAATTCCTGTTATGGATGATCACCAGAGGTAGCTCCATCACAAAATTGAAAACAAGGGGTGTGTGACACTTTGGCCTTGCCATTTACATTATAAAGGTATCTTAAGGCAAAAGAAAAATTATGGAAATCCAAATATTCCACCATGCAAAAATATAATCTTCAAAAGAATTCTCTAAAAGAAACCAGAATCCTTCAAGATATTATTATAACTCTAATAACTAATCTCAAGATTCAGCAAGAGCCAAAATGTCATCTTTCAAAAATCCTCATATGAAAATAGACCTACTATTATTACCTAGGGGCCAAAATGCCTTAAGCTACTATACTCTATAATGAATCTAAACATGATGATATCCTTGCCTTGGTAGCCAAGCCCAATAACAAAAAACCTTGATTATGAGTTTATTTTTCAGGAACCTAATGGAATAGTCCCTAATGTTAACTGTTTCTGGTTTGAAGTTTGAAGTTGCCATATGGGACAGAACCATTACTCCAATAATGAGGCACTTGCTTGGTTTCAAACAGATCCTTAATTACAAAATCCTCAATTCTTCTGCTGTTTTTTGTGCGCTAAATTTGAATTAGTTGGCTGGTGTTCAGAGTCAAGGACAATCATGCAACACAGCATTGATGTATGTAAGTTCAGAAATTTTCACAGACAGGAAGATTTGCATTGTTGTGTTGTGCCTTTTGGTTTTTGGGTACTATTGATGCACTTGGCTTAATTATTCGTTGTAGTGTGGTGTTTGCATTAAGAGCTGCCTCAATAATGAAATTTTTTGGCAGAACTCATTTAGGAGTAACAAACAGCCAAATGGGTGTACATTTAAAGTACCTACCTGTGCACCACCATCCACTGGAAATGGACCTTTTTTATCGACTACCTATCTAACAAGCTAGAGCACTCTGGTTCCTGTGAGTGTGGACTTATTCGCTGCAACAAGTGTGCTCGAGTTGGGTACCAGACATGATTGATTGTACAGCAGCATCAAGCTTACTAGTCATTGGACACAGAAAAGGGTGAGTTATGAGGTTCAAGCCAACCAGCCATCAGGTGCATGCATAAAGATGTCAGAAGGCAACAAAATATGTAATATAACTGGGGAACTCTTGTTCATTGTTGTGCTATCACCTTATTGAGAAGCTCAGTTAGTACAATGGGTTATGGCTCAATACTTCATAACCACCGATGGGGAGCTCTTGTTCAATGGTGTGCTATCACCTTAGTGAGAAGCTTAGTACAATGGGTTATGGCTCAATATTTCATAACTCGTTGGGGAGCTCTTGTTGAATGGTGTGCTATCACATTAATGAGAAGCTTCCTACAATGGATTATGGCGCAATATTTCATAACGTGTTGAACCTGGATTTGATAACCAACAAAAATGTCAATAATCGATCATTGTTAGTACATAGCTAAACACAGTGGTTATGTCTGCAACCGAAATTCAATGAAAACATGTTCCGCCATACACACACCATCCATCCTGCTGCATGGTGACCTGTAGGTGGCTGCTGGTTCACTCTGGCAATAATTTTGTTGCCGCCTCTTCTTCTTCCTCCAGGCAGCAAGTGATGGAAAATTGGAAGTTTGCAATAAATGTCATTCATCTTGCAAAGTTAGTCCCATATGAAGGAATAGTTAAATTATTGACGAAAGCTGCTCAGATGCATCATACACTAGGTATTATGTGAGCTCGCTTGGGGGGAGGGGGGGGGCGGGGTTATTTAGCATTTCGCATATCATATTGTAGGCAACTTTACAGTGTTTCTTCTAGGAATTTTTGTTTTTAAGCCAAAGTGATGATCATCCATAGAAAGAAAGATGTAAGAAAACTGACAATTGTGCCTATAAATATGTAGCCAAATCTAGTTACAAACCATATATGAAGTGCAAAACTTTTAGGAAAATTTATAATTCACACCTTTTTTGGTTAAATTCACACCCTTTCTTCGCGCGTCCGATTATATGCAGATTAAATTTGAGTGTGTCTGCCCCACACCCCTGATGTCTAGATGAAAAGTTATTAATAAAATTATGATATATTTGGAAAAAATTGTATAATATAAATTCCTAAGTCTAATGAACATTTGAGTGTGTCTGCCCCACCCGCTTGATGTTCATTAGACTTAGGAATTTATATTGTACAATTTTTTTCAAATATATCATAATTTTATTAATAACTTTTCATCTAGACATCAGGGGTGTGGGGCAGACACACTCAAATTTAATCTGCATATAATCGGACCCACGAAGAAAGGGTGTGAATTTAACCAAAAAAGGTGTGAATTATAAATTCTCCAACTTTTATCATCCTTTTATATTTGTGACACGTATATAGAATGAAAATCACATATAGAAAGCATGTGATTTATTTATTTTGTACCCTCACTTCTGGTGAGTAATAAAAAAAAATTCCAAAAATCACTTCATTTATTATTTTTTAAAATTTTGAATTTCTCTTTTTGAAGAAATTTCACCAATGTTTAAAAAAAGGGCTAATACAATGTGTTAGAGCAGGTCCACTGGCAACATTAAAATGGCCTGTCTGTACATGATACTGTGGATGAAGTAGTACATGGCTTCAAATAGTGTAAAAATGGGTTTGGACTATACATATGTTTGTTGAGGATAGAGTGATCTCCACAAGGCCTAGTAAAAAATAATGACTGCTTTTGATTGGCCACCCATGATTATTGGCCCATGTTCTTGTAACATTTCAATAATCTCTCACATTATTTTGTCCAATTAAAACTCTAAAATAAACATTGGTTAGAGGCCCAAATAGGGGGGTTGTGGGTGCAGCTGATCTTACTTACTAGACTTGGCAAGTGCAGTGAATTCCTTTTATGTTGGGTGTTTCAGTTCCTGTTTCGTATTTTTGTGTGTTGCCATGGTCTTCATTATGTAAGGATGTAACTTGACTTCCAACTATGGTTGTGCTAAAATCATTGGATCATGGTTATTAAGTAGAGATGTGACAAATTACCACTTTAAAAGGAAGCTCCACTTGGTGCCGATCCTTTACAAAGTTTGGAAGAAACACATGTGACCCAATGACCATGGCATTTCACACAATCATGTCTTTGCATGTTGGTCATGTTCTTAGATGTTTAAACGAGTGAAACTTTGAAAAAATATGAAATTGGAGAAAATAAATAGATTCATAATAAATTCAATATAAATATTTTTAATAACTTTTAATTCTTGATTGTGTGACATTTCCGTTTTCGATTATTTTGAATGTTTTATATCTTAAGTATTACATCATATTGGATGACATGGAAAGAAGGCAACTCGTAAAAGATTGGATTGATAGTAAATTTAGCTTTGACGAAGATTTGGAATTGGGCAAGTTGTAAATTGTTTCAGTTTGTGGAGAAGAAATGCAAGCAAAATAAGACATGTTATTTGCTTACATTTCTCCCCCACCCTCTTTCTCACACAAATCTTATAAACCCAAGTGCCTGGTTTTGACTTGCACAGAGTTGATAATAGCCACCTTCATTTTCTCGCATCCAAGGAGAGAGAAGCCACTTGAATGCAGCCTGTCCAGTTATCAAAGGTGCCACTCCTAACATTTCCCCATTCTTTGTTCACCAGCTTCAAAACAGATCTGTTATGTTCTGAAGTATTTGCTAGTTCTGAAAAAAAAACAAAAAGTTTTTTGGGGGAAAATATTTTCAAGCAAGCTACTTACCATGGAAAGAGATGTCAACAAACATACAATATTGGGTGACAGATGCCAGAACCTACTGCAATGTGTCTGATGCCACTTGCTTTGCCAAGAAGCTTATGTTCTTTTGAGAAAAGCAAACCTGCTATGCATTGGAAGAAAATGTTGTGGTTTCTTTCACCAGTCTCAAAAACCTCCTCCTTCGAACAAACCACAGACACGCCCAGACTCAGTACCCACTTCTCTGACAAAACAAAAGTTGTTGCACATGGTTGGTTCACATCGTAGCATTTTTGGTGCAGACAAAGGAATGCAAGCCATTGAGTCATGAAAACTCCAAGATGTGGAATTCTTCAACTCCTGGCTTCAGAAATGCTCAAATAACACAAGTTTTAACTCTCAAAACTTGTCAAAGCCACATATGTTTTGCTTGTCCCAATTTACAATCAAGTGCACATTACAAGCAAGTGTCCTAATTCACAATCAAAGTGTACATATTACAATCAAATATCTCCATTTACAATCAAGTGTCCCAATTTGACTCTGCTTGCTTGCTCTGACTGAATTCTAGTATCCTGGAATCATACCAACCAAAATCTGGTGTGACTCTTCTGAGGTATGGAGCTTGAACCCATTTAGACTGAGGCTCAAAATGTGATTGTTGGTTGGGAGGGAATGGACTCTTCAATGGGTTTTCCTGCCGATTGCTAATCACATTATCATGCATATGTGGTAAAGGCAGGTCAAGCAGCCAAGATCGAGAAGCTTGTCATCCTCAAATCCTGCTTGTATTAGGGTCGTCCTCAATCCCTAAACCCTAAACCCTAATTTCACACATGTTAAGCTACTTCTATAGACCAAGCTTCCTCACTATCACAAAAAATGATAGTGAAATGAATTTTACTTTTGAATTTATGCATTTGAAATTTACATGTTTTAAATTGTATTAATTTTTCTAAATCTCAAATTTAGATAAATAAAATTAATTCAATTTTGCATGTACATTGGTTATAATCTTTTTTTTGTAATAAAATAAAATAAAATATTCTAACTTGATTTTCCATTTTTTCACATGTCATTTTGTTATATTTCAATTAAATTATACCTCATTTTTATTTTTATGTGAATCATTATAAACCACAAATAAAAACTTCACACCCATAATCTACTTTCATTTGTTTTAGTTATTTAGTTCAAAAATGAACTAAATTTTTTTAAATTTTTAAATATTTTCACATCATCAAAAGTAGTATTAAAATTGTAATCAATCATATTTAAATCATTGATTTTATTCACATTAGTTGAGTTTGACAATTCCATATGGGTGCCATATATGCCACGTGCTTTACATAATGTTTTCTTGGACTAAATAAATATGTTTTTAGTATTAAAAAAAAAATCTAATTTTGATCTTAATTAAATCAAATGTAGTTAATCATTTCAAACGAATGAACTTGATTCTACAAACATTTTAGTCATGATGTTATTAGCATAAAAATCATGTTTTTTTAGTAATGCTCTAACCCATACTAGTTGTAGAACCAACCCCAAGTTCATCTTCCTCGCACAAATCCAATTGAACATTGATAGCTTGCATAGAAAGACTTAGAAAATACTTGAAAAACCGTGGAATGAGTTGAACAACAAATTGTTTTGCCTTAATACTCCCCTTTGCATCCACTATCATTCCCATAGAATCCACCTTGTTCTACTTGCCAAAACCATGACACACACCACCATGACTACCTTGCATGAAATAAAAACATGTATATACTTTTAAGTTGAATAGTATCTTGAGCCAAAAGGCATTGAAAACAAGGACAAAAAAATATATTAACTTCATTATTTATTGGGCCCTGCCCTTGTAGACTATCACATTCAATCCAACTTTTGGAAGTTTTACCTTATTAAAATTGTTGCACATTATGTGAACTGGTTTCTTTGGTGAAAGTGTTTAGACTATTAAATTAGAACAGATGTTTTTTGGTGTTCAGAGTGTGGACACAATAGGTAGATGTACAACATCTTATTTATTGGCAAGGCCAGTGTGTTTGTGATGCCTAAACCCTAAACCCTAAAGCCTTCAGCATTGAGGTTGTCAGAATTATGTGGTGTGCCCATTTTGTGTCAATCATCATGTCAATGTCCATTCGTACACATCAATTTTTTCTATTAGGTCAAACATCAATCATTTTTTTCAACGACAAAAATTTTGATTGTCAATTCACCGGTGCCAAATTAAGCAAAGGAAAATTTTTGGATTGTCACTTAAAATTACTTTTTACTTGTTATCCAAAATTTTCAATTGTTAGATTGATGATGGTTTGATTTGCACCATTGATCCAATGATTGATAAAGCATTATCATTGCCCAAAACCATTCGATTGCCAATTTTCAATTATCAAACCTAGAAAAAAATTGTTGCTTGGCTAGAATTTTTTTTGTTGTCACTCAAAACAATTTTGGTCACTACTCAAAAAACAATTTGGTCCTTGCCCAAAACTTTTCAGTTGCCCAATTGATGGTGGCTCAATCCCACTAGTGTCCTAATGATTCAATTGTTTTTGTCATTTCCCAAAAAAGTTCAATTGTTGTTTGAAAAAATTTCAGTCATTCACCAAAAATGTTCTTCAATCACCACATTAATTTTTTGGTCATTCACCAAGTTTTTTTTATTACCACTTGAAAAGTTTTCAATCACTACAAGGTTTAAGCCTATGACAAAACGATGTTAAGATTGGTCATTGTTAACTTTCCCCTAGGTAGCCCAACCTAGGTTTTGACCTAGGTTAACCCTATATTGATATGATGTTGGGGAATATTAACATCCAAATAGACACATTGTGTCATGATGGACACCCAAATGTTGTAATATCCATCTTCAATATATGGTGACTCAAACGATATTTTTTGCCATAGTTTTATTGCTTTCATTTCAGAAGGATGATATTTATAACTATTTTCACATGGCCTATTAGACTCAACCTTGATGTTTTACCCCAACACAAAAACCTTCACAAATTGCAAACACAATGTAGGGAAAGAAACAATGGGAAGGAAAAGAAAAACAAAGATTAATTATGAAAGGGAAACAAACCTTAGAAAAAATGAACTCTAATGTGAGGTCAAATTATGAACCTCAAAGACTCATCCATGATGTTACCAAGTTAATAAACATTTTAAAAGATAACCATTCAAATTAGAAGACTCAAAGAAATGTCTTATGTTGAGTCTTCCATTTTGTAACTTGAGAATTTAAAGCTTCATAAAAAGAAGACCAAACATGTGTTGAATTTTGATTTGATTAAATACACATATCTAAACAGGAAACTTGGATAAATTAATTGGCATGCAATCAACAAGAGATGTGATTGAAAGAATCAACATATGAAAATTTGTATATGTTTAACATATATATACAATTTCATTACAAATCAACTCCCTAAGTTAAAACTTGCCCATGATGTACCAAATCAAACCTAATAGTATGTTCAATGTCCAACTCCCCTGCCTTCCACCTCCTAACCATCACCTCAAAAGCTCGTTGGAACATCCAATAGTCATCTCTCTTGGTCTTGTAGTTTTTCAAATTTTATGGTCCAACAACAACTGATAGGGTTTACTAGAATGAGTTGTGCTTTTGATTACAAGTGAAGAAACAACCTTCATACCCTTTAAAACTTTTAAAACCCACTCCCTCAATATCACTAAAATCTCAAAAAATGACCCTATAGATTTCCCCTTAACAAACTCTTTAACTTTTGTAGACTTCAACAATAAGCATGTTGTTCAACAAATCCTAAAAAACCCTTTCCAACATGTGAATAATTTTTTTCTATATTTTTTTCTAGAAAAGCTTTAACTTCCATCTCCAGAACATTGATATGGACTTTTCCCAACATTTTCATCTCTCCTTCTAGCACAACAATTTTTTCCTCAACTTTTTTAATTTTAAATCATGACACTAGCTTCAACATTGCTAATTTCCAAAAAGAAGAGAAGACAAATTACTTAGGAAACATGTATTAAAGTACCGAATTGGCTAATGCTCGAAAGTTGATGCAATGTATGCCACTAGTTTATGAAAAACTTAATTATTGGTATATTGATTATCCCTATACATTTCATCAAACAAAGGACCTATGCATCTAAGTTTTATTTCCTAAGACAAAGTGGCTTGATTGATTGAAGTCCCATCCCTCATATTCAGTTGAAAATACACAATGTAATTCATTTTCCTCTATAAGATAGAGGCAGTTGTATTTTGATACACCCAACTTGAAGCACTAGTTTCTCAAGCTTCACCTTGAACTTCTCATGCTTTGAGTCCATCTGTCCATAGCGCAATGAAAACTAGCCATAATTTGCTAAACCCAACTTAATCATCTTACTTGTGGATTCTACACAATTAGGACCTTGTTGCAATAGACCCATGATTCCATCAAATTTTATTTATTTATTTATGTTTTTACATAGACTACAAATTGTAGTTTGACAAATCTATCACATGTCATCATAATGTTGACACAATTGCAATCTGTTCAAAATGGGGTTTGAACCTTCACTTTTCAATCCACAACCCAAGGCCTTTACCATGCAATTAGCACCAGACATTGTGACATACATGACTATCATAAAATATATAAAGACACATATCTTTTGAATATCATGAATAATAATTTTATTATGAAATTGATGAAATTGATTACACTATGCACCTTTTTAATATCATCATTCAATTTAACTCATTTTAATTTACTAATTACAATAAAATTTATAATTTTTTTAAATTTCAAAATGTAATATGCATAACATGAATATATAAAAATAAAATTAAAATTAATATGTAAACTTCACATAATTGAATTCTATAAATGATCAAATTCCAAATGTTGAACCATGTTGCATTTTTTTTACAAAGTAAAATAAATTTAAAATATATTATTTTAAAAATCTCATAATGAAATGAATTTCATTGCTGAATTTATGTAATAAAAATTCACATGTCATAGGTTTTATAAACTAATTTATAATTTTCAGATTTAAATGCATTAAATTAATTCAGGTTTGTATGTACATTAGTTATGTTCTTTGTTTCTGATAATTTTTTTAAAAAATTTAAAGTTTAATCTTGAATTTTTTCACATGTCATTTTGTTATATTTCAATTGAACTAGTATCGATTATTTTTATTTTTATGTGAATCATCATAAACAACAAATGAGAAGATGACACCCATAATTTACTTTCATTTGTTTAAATAATTAATTTAAAAAATGGATTAATTTTTAAAAATATTATTTTAACATTGTAACATCATAAAAAATAACATTACAATTGTTTTCAATCATAGTTAGATAACCGATTTTAGTCACATTGATCACATTAGTCAAATTGAACAATTTTGCATGAATGCCATGTATGTTATGTACGAATACCATGCAGCAAAATACCACTCTATTCCTCCTTAATTGTTGATGAATGATAGAATCAGATCTGTAGATTTCCATTCTTTCTAAAATTTAGATGAATCTAAAGGAGTCCTTCCAATTCCAAGATCATTTTTTTGTGAGTTTAAAACCATATTAGGTCAATCCTAATTCCTTATTGTGTTCACAAGTTCTTTGACAACAAGCACAACAACAAGTAAAGTAGATTTTTAATTAAAGAAAACAACTCTTACTTTTGCTTTTGTGGAAATCAAATTTTGATCTTCATGGAAAGGAAGTTTTGATAGAAAGTGAACTTGAGAGACCATGTTATGGAGCTCTATGGACATTGGAAAGGAAGCTCTAATGGAAAATCAAAACTTGAGAGAGAGAGAGAGATTTTCAATATTCTTGAATAAGTAATTCATCCAAGGTATAATTTCTTTGGTGAATTAAAGGGGTTTTTTCCTCAAATTTTTTGAGGTAGGTGGACTTGGCCAAATTTGGCTATAGAATGAAAGTAGAAAAAATATTTTTATATTCTGGCTACCTACTGGAACCTGTTGTAGAAATCTGGCAAATTGAAGGGCCATTATTTTTATTGACAAAAGTCCCTTTTTATACGTGACAAAATCATATTTTTCAGGTTGAAAAAGAATGCGAAAATTCACCCACCCCCCAAAAAAAAAAACTAAAATGAAACACTGCAAGTCCCATCACGCTTTTAAAACTAAAAATCTTACAAATTCCATTAATTTCCAGGCTCACGAATGAATGTTCTGCAGAGGGGATGATGAGGATGGATGGATGATATTTGGTTTCTGGATTGACGAACTACTCCAACATAGATTGATTTAATTCGCGGATGGATGCATTCACACAGTAGAGCTGTTATGGATGTCTTAATGGATGTAGAAATGGATGTAGCAACGGATGGATGTGGGAACGAATGGATGTAGGAATGTATATCGTCGATCGATCGATCTTTGCGCGCGCGCGCGCGCTCGGGAAGAGAGGTTCCCGACTTCGATCACGACTGCGGGAAGAATTTGTACACGACTTGGGAAGAATTTGCGGCAAGAATATCGTCCATTTGGGATTTGAGATCACAAGCATGTGATCTCGATCGGAGTTCGTTTTTTTTTTCCTCGGTTTTAAGCGATGCCGGCGTGGTGATGGCGATGATGATGGTGATGATGGGGTTTGCTTCTTCCTTCATGATCCGCATACGTTGCAGCAGCAGCTGGGTAGCCGTGTAATCGACTTTGCGCTGCTGCTGCTGCTGCTTCCTCAGCATTATGTTTCTCGTGATGTTCGTATAGTCCGTATGCACCTGCTGCAGCTGCTACTGCTTCCGCTTCATGCTTGTGCCGTCGCTCGCGCTCTACTTGATTCTCAAGCCTCTCGATTTTTGCTTCAGTCTGCAATCAAAGAAAAAATAGATTTACAATCATCACAACCCAAACCCAAAAAAATAAAATCTTTGTAACAACCACGAGTGGTATACAACACGAGAATTGGAGCTGCAAAGACAAGGAGCTTACGGATCCATCAACATAGCCTGGCGCAGCTGCAACATAAGGAGTCGTCAAATCCGGTCTCCCATAGCCAGCGCCGTAGTCTGTCGACTCCACGATACGCGAGTCGCGAGCTCCCATTCCCAGGTCCGACCTTTCGGGTTCCGACTCGTAAACTACTGCAGGCGGGGGAGGCCGCGCTGCATACACGTTGGGTCTTCCGTAAACAGAAGATTCAGGACCGTAGTTGTAAGGACGCGCAGCAGCAGCTCCGGTACTCGTGTATGGAACTGGAGGTACTCCTCCTCCTGATGCTGCGTAGAATCCAGGCTCCTGCACATAGGTGCTGTCCTCTCCCAACCTCTCTCTAGCAGGATAGTACTCCTCCCCCACCTCGACATACTCTGAAGGTCTGCGGTGGTGGTGGAACATATCGAGCAGCTACGGATGATTCTGAGAGTGTAGCTTGGCCGGTACTTCCGCACAGTACAGAGGAACTTCGACAAAGCTGCGGCTGATTATGCTCAAGATTTCTTTGGAAATTACTGATTGGCTATGCTGTTACAATCCGTTGCCTCAGCTCGTCACTGGGGAGAGATTTATATACTAAAGTACCCATGTGGAAATGGGTGTCCTTCCGATTGCACTTACATCGGCAGAAAACACCTGGGAAGGTACACTACTACTTTGCGGGAAGAAGCTCCAGATCATCGAGACACCTGGTGGGTGCTAACTGGAATTCTTCTCTAGAACGCAGTCCTCAGCGACCCATCTTGCCTTGTCCGATTGGCGACCCATTCGTGGCTCAGTTGCAGACGCGGTGGATGCAGTTTGCTCTCTTTGTTCCATACACGAGTACCGGAGCTGGCTTGCTTGGTTTTGTGTTCTACGTGCTCATGCATCCGGCGTTTCCTGGAGCGAGTTCTAAGCGCTCACCTCGCTTTTGTCTTGATCTGTTTTCTGATGCACGGCAGCTGGTGCGGACTCATTCGTCAGGAAGCGGTCCAGGGGGCCCACACTGCGACTTTCGCGTATCCAGCAATGCTGCTATTGAAAGCAGGATCTAGAATCCTCGTTACCCATCTACGTTGCAGCATGCATGTGATCCATCTCATTCTCTCATCCTAATCCTCTTGCTCAAGCGGATTTGAATACGTCCAAAAGTTGATCTGGGTTTAGGGTTTAGGGTTCACAATGCCAGAACTCTAGTTTGGAAGAAATACAAACTTGCTTCTCCATTTCTCAGCTTGGATTTGCTCTGGACAAGGATTCCAATCACCACAGCTGCCCTAATCTTGCAAAACAATCCAGAACTGGTTTGCTGAAGCTGCTGCTCTAGATTTAAAACAGGAGCTAAACAAAGTTCAAACAGGAACTAATCTTCTGTACACAAAGACTTAGTCTGTAGCAATACAGATCCATGTACAGTACAAGCAAGCTATAACAAGTTCAAAACATAAAACACCTTACACAACAACCAGTTAGTGTGCAGTATGCACTTGTGTAAAAAGAGTGTGCCGGTTGTCTTGCAACCGTTGGCATTGGAGTTCTGGTCTAAGAACAGCTCCATGGACAGCAGATTTAAATCTGCAAGAATATGTAGAATCCAATTTGTTTTCCACATATTGCTGCTCCTTGGACTTCTTTTATCAGGTCTATTGATCATGATTTGCATGCACTTGCACTCAAAAGAAACAATCTTTCAGTAACTACTAAACAGGATCTCCCTGAGACAAATTGAGACTGTGCTGCTGCAATGGTCATATCTGAGGAGATTTTGAGCTTTGAAGTGGCCAACAGACACAACATATGGCATTACACTTTACTAGCTGCTGTGCCCATTGTACCATACTGACAACCTGCAAACTGGGAGTAGGTTTTATCTCAAGCTTGGAGTTTGGTGGCCGATGTTGGAGGAGCTCTGTTGCTAGATTTGGAGATTGGCTTCACATAACCCAGACTTTTGAGTTCTTGAAACAACCTTTGCTCCGCAAATGCCTAAACCAACAATTGCAAACCGGAGATTCAGCACAAAATCCTTTGATAATGGATGCTTCAATGTAGTGCAAGAAAGAAGTTGTAGTTGCAACAGAACACTAGTGGTGCAACTGCATTATTATCATGTCAGTATCTACTGATGAATCCAAAGCTGGCCTTGAAGCAATGAACCCAAAGTCTAAACATGTACATGCAGAGCACTCTCAAATCAGTCATGTCTGCTTCCCATCAGGAGAAAGTCTTATAAGTGCAGACCTATCTTTGGAAACAATCACATGCAATTTATCAGTTATCCAGAGAAATCCACAGTTTTTAGGTCTACCTCAATTGTCGGTGAATTTGATGGTAGACTTGATGCCAACACTATGCTCCATCCTGTCCTCATGGCTGAAATTTGAGGTCAAAACAATTCTTGTATCAGATTACAAGATTTCCTCCTCTGGCAAACTCTTAACATGTGCACCATAACTGCATTACCAATCAGGAGTCCACAATTGATCACCTACACAGGAAATCATAGCTTCATTCACAAGCTATGAATGATCATTCAATGCAACACCATTTCCCATTTACAACAGCTTGAAAATACAATGTCTGGCACTGCAATTTTAGCCACTGGAATAAGCAGAGCACTCAAATATGGGACAGCTGCATACAAAGGCGACGTGCCATGCTCGCACCGGTGCTGTTTGCTCCACCGCCAAGCAGAGCTGCTACACTTGGTGTTCTATCCTGCACCAGTTGCATCAACTTCAATAGAAAGCACACATCTTATCCTTGTTTTTGCAATCATACTATCTTGTCATAGGCAGGCAGACACAACCACACCTATTGGAAATGGCAGCCAAGAGATATATAGAAAAACAAAAGTGTGTAGAAATGAAGTACACTTCATCAAACTGTAACTCTGTATGCTACACCAAACCCATAGAGACTCTGAAAGAGGCACAGAGGAAAGCCATGGCACTTCTTACCCAGGGAGTTGCCAGAGCTGCATACATATGTCCCATCCGCACTGTATTGCAACCTACCCATATATACAGCTGCCCCATCAAACCAAAAACATCCTCTTCTCAAACACAACAACACAATTGATTTCCTCTCTATAATAAGCACATTCACAACAATTGAAGTTGTCTGTAGTTGAGCATTTTGCACATCTTTGCCATTTTTCTTTCCTGCAGTTACCTACTGTTGCCACAATTGCACCCTGTTTCCTTGACATCCAAGAAAGTATTGCTCTTGATTCAACAGGATGGCACCACCACCAGCAATTCCTGATTCTTCTATTTCCATATACACATGTAAAGAAGATTCTATTTCCTTGAAGAAAACAGGGAAGAAGATTGCTTTCTCTTTCAGAAGATTGTGGGAAACAAACACATAGCGCAACTTCAAACCCTAATCCTTCAACGTGGCACCACCACACAACAATTCCTGATTCATCTGCTTCCATATGCATGAACAGAAGATTTGTCTCCTTGAAGAAAATAGTGAAGATAATTGCTTTCTCTTTCAGAAGATTGTGGGAAACAAACACCTAGCAAAACTTCAAACCCTAATCCTTTATTCGGGGTTATGAGAGAGAGAGAGAGAGAGAGAGAGAGAGAGAGAGAGAGAGAGTGAGGTACCAACCTGATCGGTGAGATGGAGGATCTGGAAGTGGAAGGTGGAGTCGTGAGCTTCATCCGAGAAGGCTGTGAGCTTGAAGGCCTTCTCGTCAGCAGCAGCAGCAGCAGGAGGCGCATTCTGATCTTGTTGGGAATCCATAGATACAACAGCCACAAGAACTCACGTTCTGTCGTTCTCCCTCTCAACCAAAACAGAAGCAAGAAACAACAGAATAACTCGCCTCGTCCTCCTCCTCGAGGACAAGGCGAAGAAAGAGCAGCAAGAAAATTCTCGAGAGAAATTTAGGGTTAGGGTTTTTGGATGTGTATTTCATAGCGCAGAAGCTTCAGGAAATCGATTAACAGCAACTTCGTCTCATCAAAAACACGATTTTACACCCAACAGAGGTTTTTTACATTTGGGAGAGTTTCGCTCCTCCAACAACAACAACCATGAAGGAACATAGATTGCCATCTCTTTTTTTCTCTTTCAGGTTCTGCAGCTTTGAATTTAGGAGAGTTTTGCTGCTCCTCCAACAACCATGAAGGAGCATAGACTGCCATCTCTTCTTCTCTTCCAGGTCTGTAGCTTTGAATCTCCCTCCTGGTCTGCTTTGAAATTCTTTGGTTCTCAATTGGATTCGCAGTCTCACTAACCAGGAAGAAGGCATAAGTACCAAATGACCTCTGCTGCTTGCTTGTTGTAGTTGCGCATCTCCAGAGTTCAATTACAGAAAGCAAGTCTTGAGTAAAAAGCATTCAGAAAACTCCCATGGCTTCGACATTTGTCTCTTTGTGCCAGCCAGCATTGGGTGAGACTTCAGCCCAATCATGAATAGATGCAATTGGTTTGACACCAACAGATGTGTCTAGTATCAAGGAGTGCACCGTAGATATGTAGAACAACACTCTTGATCCATACCCAAAAATCCATTTCATTTCTTCCTGCAAATGCTCTCTGCAATGCACTTCTGATTCTCTTTTTCTGTTTCCAGTGTTCCAGATCCCTTCAGAATTTCAACAACAAATGCACATCAAAATTGGTATGAACCTCCACTACCACCTTCAGTACACCCTTTCCCCCTCTCGCTCTCCTCTCATTCCCACCTTCTTCTCTTGTCCTCCCACTGCTCTTGCATCTCCTCATTCTGTCTCTTATCCTCTTGATTCTTTGCAATTCTGTCACTTCTGTGTTCCTAGTCCAGTAGACCTCTCTTGTTCCTGCAGATTCTTCTTCAATTGTATTAGCAGCTGATTGCCAATTAGGCATTCTCTTTGGCACATATTGCAATCTTTCACTCAGTCTACACCAGTGAGTTTTTTTAAAAAAAACATTTGGCTGCTGTGAGGATCGTAACTGCCTGAGGATGGGCAAAAGACCATTCCAGAAGCTGCCAACTTTGAAAAAAAGAAGCCTGCTTGAACAACTTGATGCAGAAGACAAGATAAGAGCCATTCAAGTGGCAATGTCCTTTGTATACTCAGATTGTGTTGACAACTTGAATATTGAGTTTGTGAAGGCAGTCATGCCCCATTGCACAAATGACCAGTGGGATTAGATCAAAACTTCCAAACCTGAACTTGATTTCAGCCAGATGCAAGTACCTCCACACATTGATCACAAGCCGAATTACAACAAGAAGAACAAGGACAAGCAAAAGATGAAGAAGCACAGACAGAGCCCTTCTCCAGGTGAGGCTTCTGGTTCAAAACCAAAGAAGCGCAAGCACAGGGGACACTCTCCAGAATAAATGACAACCCTAAGATTCGGGTTTGACACTACACCATCTAGCAGGAAATTGCTAGTACTGATCTTGCTGCTCATCTTGGCTTGTGATCTTGCTACTGATCTTCCTGCTGATCTCACTTCTGATCTTCCTGCTGATCTTTCTATTGATGTTACTTCTGACCTTGCTTCTGACCTTGCTACTGACCTTGCTACTGATCTCACGGCTGATCTTGCTACCAATCTTTGTGCTGATCTTGCTACTGATCTGGCTGCTAATCTTGTTTCTGAGCTTGCTGATGTTGCTTCTGATCATCATGATGAAATTATTACACTACTGAATTGCATCAGCAAATTCCTTTTCCTTCTCTTTTCTACTTACAGTGTTTGATGGAACAATGTGACTCTCAAAGGATTCAAAGTCGGGTTGCCAAAGAAGAAGAAGAAGAAGACAATGAAGAAGACCTTGAGAGGTAAACCTCTTTGTAACAATGACATGAAGTTAATTCGAGAAAAAGTTCACAAAAGATGGAAGGAAAAAAAATTCTATGTTTGTGGCCACCATCCATCCTCCCTTCATTATTTTGGTAACTATTCAGCCATGCTTTTTTGGTTTAGGGTTCTGGGGGGGGGGGGGGTCTGTTTCAAATTAAGTTTGCAAAGTGAGACATAATTATGTCTTGGATACCCAAATTAGGATCTGTATGAGGACCTGCATCAAGATCAGTATTAGAATCCATGTATAAAATCTGGCTATTTATATCAATGTTTGTTTTGGAAACAAGAGTTATTGTGTGGCAGAGGAGATTTGGGGTGCAAGGTTTTGCACCTGAGACCAAATTTTCCAAGATAAGTCACAAACTTTTCTTCCTGCAAAGTTTTATACAAATTCTATAAATAATGTAAAAAGCTTAAAGAAGAAAGTAATTTCACTTCATTGTACCAAATTACAATAGTAAGATTTTCTTTCCCTCTATCTTGAAATATATATTATTTTGCATGTGCACAACAGCAACTGCACACATTTCTGCTGAAGTATGTTAATGCGCCCTTTTCTGAATTGCTTAACTACTAGGTGCCATTGAAACCATTTTGGTAATAAAAAGTAAGAAATACTGGAGGACTGATAGTAGTGATATTGTCATGTCAATTGGGTAATTGAAATTCTTCAACATGCTTCACTCTCCTGGAAAAGGAAGGTGAAATTGTGAAGCTGAGTACCTTAAAAGAACAAGAGTGAATATGACACTAGGAGCAATTTGGAAATGGTCATTTTGTGATTAAGTACAGTGCCACTATGCTCATGCCATTCTATTGTTTCAATCTGAAGCTCATTGATTTGCTGCAGGGAAGTGACTCACTGTTCGATTGAGATGCATGGTTGCAGAAAAGGAGAATGTGGGTTGATGTTCTGTTTGTTCAGATATGGAGGTAATTAAAATGATTCTTAATGTGCCTCATTTGAATATGAGTATTTTCAGATTCTGCAGACTTTGCAGTTTAGTCAAGAGTTCTTTAAGTCAAGTTTGTAGCTCCCATACATGGGGGTTATAAGGCTTTTCAAAAAAATTGCAGTTTCATGTTTGCATTTAGGATTAGGAATATGTCATAGCAACATCTTTGCAACTAAGCAAGTTCCTTGGTCAAAATTAGGGTTGGACTAAACACACATTAAAATCCTGGATTTCACTCATAATTGATTAGAGGATTTTCAATCAAGTCGTTGAAAAGCATACAAGTTACATGACACTACTACTTGGGGGCTTTAGAATTTCCACTTGGTGTCCTGCTAGAGCATGTTGGACAAATCAAATGCAAGGAATGCTTAATCCTTGAATCTTAATATTGATGGGATCATGAAGAGGAAACCAAGGACTTTATTGATGTGAAAAATTATTTGCAAGGACATGGGATGTAGGGTAATAGCTTCTAGTATCCTTTCACAATGATAACATGATCCCACTAGAAGTTAAGAGTTAAAATGCCTCAAGCTAGTAAATATGTTGAGCAATAAAAAGGTATTGATTGATCTTGATGGTCACCAACATCCCCAATGAGGCCAAGTAAGCTTGTTAATCCATAATTAAGAACTATGAAATTTTTTCTTCATGAATTCTAGGGTTAGGCTTTAGTCATGCCAGCCTGATTGTAGAAGGTACCTATTTCTAATTTGTCTCTTTGTTGCTCTTTCTTTCTCAATTTAAAGTGAGCAAAAGCAAACAAAAAATTAAAGGTTTTTTATGCATGGGAAATGCAAGTTTTGAGATCTTGGCCTCGGCTTGTTTGCCTTGTAACCGGTGCCTTAAAGATAGACCCTTCTCTTGACTACTAGATCCACATGATATGTACAAGAGCTTTAAAATTATGATGGCCAAATGGGCTTACGATTGCATAATTGGGCACATTGTTTGAGAGCATGGCTATTGATCATTTTAAAGCTTTATTAAGTTTTTTTTTTTAATTAAATTTTTTAGGTTTGATGGGGTTTTTAAGTTTTTAATTCAAAAATTGACATAGACATGTTTGGAAAAATTTCCCCTTAAAAATTGACATAGCAATGTTTGAAATTTTTGACCTCAAGTATTGACATAGTAATGTTTGAAAGTTTTCGCCTTAAATATTAGCAATAGCCACATACTTGAATTTTTTTGACCTTTCAAATTGAATAGTGTTTTTCTTTGGACAAATTTTGTTGGTTTTCTGGACAAAAAAATAAGGATTTTTATTTTTTTCTGCTAATGTAAATTAAACTAATTTTGCTAGTTTTTTTTAATAGATATTTGTCGAATTTTTGATGTCACAATATTGACCAAAAAACTCCACACCTGAAGTATGTGCAGCTCCAATGTGAACACAGAAATCGGTAATATGAGAATTTCATCCTAGTGAAGTGAAGTGAAGTTTGTAATAAAGTGCTTGCAAAACAATCATTTAGGGTTTTTAGGGTTTATGTGGAACGTCACAAAAAGTTGGTAGTCGAGACACATTACATGGAGAATCGTTCAAATCTAGTTTCCACCCAAAGTGGAGCCATTGAACACTCCGCAAGCAAAATATGCTCATTACAACCCAAAGTGGAGCCACTCAACACCCCGCAAGCAAAATATGCTCATTACACACTCCTTTACGCTTCCAACTCTTTGGTCCGTACTACTTTGTGAGAGACATATACCACTAGCCTAACACACATGCTTTTTGGTTGTGAAGAAAACACGGTAATTGATTATATTCATATGGCACACATGCTCATTGTTTCCTTCCTTCAATGGCCAAATAGCCATCCCCCCGCCCCCCTAAAGGTTCATGAAACCCTTAAAAAATGCAACTTTTTTGCTGATGGGTCACACAAATGTATCAGTTTGATGAGGTTTTTTTTATAAAAAATAAATTTTCAATTTACAAATCAAGTTGCAACTTGAATTTTCTACGGTTCTCCCACGAATCTAGCAATGTTACTTTAAAATGAGGCCACTATATAGCCATCCAATCTAAAGCAAGCATCTTCTTTGGCCCGCAAATTTGACATGAGAAAATGCCCCTTTTTGTAAAAGGCTAAAGCCTAGTGTATACACCAAACATATGCATCCAGCTTCACCGTATTTGCCCATCTAAAGCAAAATAATGTTTATATATATTTGGGGATTTTCCAGTATGGCAAGCAAATGCAAAAGTGGGTCAAACTACCATGTGATGCAACAATAAATACAACCGTATTATTTATTTTCTCCCATTTAAAAAATTATTATGACAATTTACAAGATTGGAGTCAAATGGAGTCTTCTTCTTTTTGTCAATTTATTTAATATAGCCAAGGTCCATAAGCTGAAATAGCCAAATTGGCTATTAACAAAATGAAATGGGGTTTTTACATTATAGAACGCTTCCATGTAATTTTATGAGAATTATTTGTTTTCTCCCAATGTTGAAATTAGTATTACAATTTGCAATGGAGGAGTCAAAAGCAATTTGTTTTTTTTTTTTTTTGAAGTTTGTGATGTAGCTGTGGTAGTGAACATTGGTAGGCCAATTGATTTAGCCAAATATATTGGCTATGAACAAAATATGAAGGGGGAAAAAAAACACATCATTATATTATTTTTCTACCTATTTGAATCATGTGTATATATGTAGCGATTTTCAAAGAATTTTAAAAGAAAATTGAAGTTTCGGAGAACTTTTTTAAAAAAAACATTGAACATGTGACAAAACAATCAATTTTTTTTCACGCCAAAAAAAGGCTAGTTGAAAGGGTCCAACAATATGTACAAGGGATATATATATATATATATAGGTTTTTTTGTGGGGACCTTTTCTAAGCTCTTTAAAACTTTACAAGTTTGTGTAAAATCATCAACTTGGATTTGAAAATTCAGGGAAAAAAACCAAGCCCATATCAATGAACTATTTGACACACCAAAATATGTAATACACACTTGAAAGTTGAAACAAGGGGGGCGAATTTTATTTTATTTTTAAAAGCAAATGAATTGTTACTAGGGTGTTGATGGTGATGACGATGATTCTTTAATATAATTTAAGTCCATAACAAAAGTCCCAAACTTTTTTGCCCCAAAATTTGTCACATGTACATATTCAAAAGAAAAAACATTTCAACTCGTGTGAAAATTTTCAAATCACAAATAATGTTGGGCCACAATTGATATTTTTTTTTTTAACTTTTAGGTCAAAAGCTCTACCTCAACCAAAGTGGAGTAGGTACCAATTTTGAACAAATCTTTGAAATCTACAAAGGCGCTGTTGAGTTTTGACTCTTGCTTTTAGAGCTGAAAGCTACCTACTTCATACTTGTTAGTTGGGATATGGCGACTCTCAAATATTTCACCATGCAAAAATATATTAATCTTCAAAAAATTCCTCCAAAAGAAACCAAAATCCTTCAAGCTATTAGAACTCTATAACAACTAATCTCAAGTTTCAACACAACCCAAAATATCATCTTTTCAAAAATCCTCATATTATTATTACCTAGGGGCAAAAATCCCTTAAGCTACTATGGTATACTCTATAATGAATCTAAACACAATATCTTTGCCTTTGGTAGGCAAGGCCAATAAAACTGAGTGCAATCAAAATTCCTTAATAATAAGTTATGATCAAGAGCTGAAGATGGGGGTGATTATACTCTTGATGGCAATAATATTATTCTTGCACTTAGTAGCTAGCTGGTTTTTTTTATGCAATTTGGGGACACAAGTACCTAAGGAGTTACTTAACTAAACTGAGAGCTCTAATCTAGTGGACTTATTTGGGGGGGGGGATATTTTGGTTCTCGTTCATAACATTTTTCAAAGAGATTGGTTCTGGTTCAGTTTCAATTTTTTTTATAATTTATTTATTTAAAATTTGGGATTGGGATCTTGTTTTGGTTTTTTTGGTTTAAGGGGTGGTTTTGGTTTCGGTTCTTTTTTATTTTCAAGTGAGGGCAACATCCAAAATATCAAAATGGACAATGCAAAAAAAAGAAAAAAAAAAAACTTGAACTTTTATCTCAATGAAAAAAATTATTATTATTATTTTAAAAATCCCAAACTAATGCAAACTAACCCATTTTAAAACTTTAAACACTACTATGCACTAAATGTCTCTAAAGGGTCAGAACCTTTTTATTTTGATCATTGTCATGTGGTTCCACATGTAAGGCTTCCAAAAGTGCAATTGCCAACTTGAATGGCCTTTGTAACTTGTAACCTTTGAAGAATCCCCAATTCTACTCTATGTCGAATCCCCCAAAATAATGTCATTTCAGACTCTCCCTCAAAAACCCTATTTCACTACCTCCAAAAACCCTATTTCAAACCCACCAAGAAACCCTATATCAGCCCCAAGAAAACCGTATTTCACACCCCTAAAAAAATTCTCTAAACTAACCCCAAAAAATTCAAACAATAATCAAGAAAAGAAGGGGGGGGGGGGGGGGGGGGGGGGTCTCGGTTCCCACCAGGTTCGAGAACCCATCTTCCCGCCCGGTCCCAAAACCCGGGACTGGTTCCTGTGCTGTTAGGTTCAGGGCACCCGGATCCGGGACCGCCGGTTCCTAACCGGCAAGCGATCCGCGTACCCGGTCAAAAGCTACCGGGTACCTCCATTGAAAAGAAAGATCAGTGTGCTGCAACTAGATTCTGTACTGGGAATCTTGAAGAGGAATTTCGTGGAGTGTGTGGGTGGAAGAAAGAAGCTTAGCAGATTCTGTATTGGGAATTTTTAAGAGGAATTTCATGGAGTCTGTGTGGCTGGAAGAAAGAATGTTAATTTTTGTAGTGCATTAGTGATGGCCAGTGGTGGAGCAGCTTTGTTGACCAGGAGAGGGAAAAGAAAATGGCAAAGGGTGGAGCGCGATCGTCGGAGACGGAAACGGACTCAACCCAGCGATAGCTGCACCGTCGCAGAAGCTCATGCTTGCGTTCGACCGCTGCACTTTTGCAGTCTCTTCTCTGTCTCTCTCTCTCCATCACGTGCTCTAATTTGCAGTGCTGCTTTTCAGCCTGCTTGCCTGCCTTGTTTCCCAATTCAATCATCATCACCAATTGAAGCAGCTCTGGCTAGAGGACGAAGTACTAGCTTCTAGCTAGACCCCCAACATCCATGTGTGTGTGTGTATATATATATGTAGATCCAGCATGTCTATTAAGAACGTCTTGCAGAGGCTCCTCTCATATTTCATCACGCGTCTTCTTCTTCAAGTGCCCAATACATATCAGCTTGACGTCGAGCGTCAATTAAACAATCTCGACTCCACTTGCAGTTGCAAAGATCGAGTACAGACAATCAATTTGTCGACTTATCTGGAAGCAATAAAAGTCTTCTGTGCAACTCTCGGCAGTTATTAAGAAAGGATTCAACTTTCTGCATGCATGTATTTAGTGCACGAGCTTTGCTTCTGATCTGGTTCATAGTTTTTAAGTTCCGGGACGCCTCGGTGGTGCTGCTGACTAGCCGCGCTTGATTGGTATAAAAATCAAAAGGCGTTGAGAATTTGATACCGTGCACATACTACTCATAGCCTGTATTGGGCGACTTGATCAGCTGAAAGTTCTGAATCCTGATTTGCACTAGTCGTCAAGGTCCGTCGCGATATGCTGCGAGGATGGCAGCTCCCGACTTCGTCAGAGATTGTAGCCACACTAGAGTACAGACCGTCTTGCCAGAACAATACTCACATTAGGAAGTCATCGTTTTTCGGATCACGGATCAGAACTACTATTGCCCATATTGCCCATCAAAAGGATTTCGTCTTTTGCAGCACTGATCAGCAGTGCATAGCTAGACTGCGAGTGCCAGCTTTATCGTCGGAAAAAGGAAGTGGCAGCGCCTCGTTGGTGCGAGACGTAAGAGACTTCAGTAACTGGGCAAAACAGGAGTCGGACTCAGCTGGAAGCAGCAGATCAAAGATCAGCTCCGGCTTTGATTCTCCCAGCAGCTGCTTGCAGGAACGTCTGCCATTGAACCGACAAGAGTTTTGCGGCGGAAGTCTAGGATATTCTTCCTCGCCCTCGTCGTCGTGTGATTTGAGATCAGAGCTTGAAGGTGCGGATTCAAGAGAGAATTCGTCGCTATCCAACTTGTGGAAACGCATCTCTGGGAAGAGGAGGACGAGAAGCTTGGTGAATCTCAACATTCTAGCAGCTCTGTATGGATCCAGCACAGTAGCCGGCAAGTTTGCCGCAGAAGCGGCCCCAGAACTCCCAGAAAGTCTGAGCTCCACGGTTAGCTCCTGCTCAGCACTTGTGTTGTTCCTTCCAGAATTGACGAAAGTGATCAGGAGCTTCGACGCGCCTGCACTCAAAGCTGGTATGGAGCTCGGAGCATTGTCATTCGTCGCCACCATTCTTGAGACATTGGGCAACAACGGCGGCGTCTCGAGCGACGCACCTCTTCTCTTCGGTTTCACAGTGAGTAGCGATGTCCATGGGTCGTCTAGTATGCTAGCTCATTGCAAACGCGAAAACTAATGTCTTCTCTTATCTACTCATCTGCAAGGATTTTCTCGGCTCTTTGTCTATAGGCAGATTTCGGCAATAGTTACTGATCATCTTTTTCCTTTGTGTTGAAATGGGTGTCTACAGATGATCTTTGTTCCCATCATGGAGCTCTGTGCAGGCCGACAATCTATGCGCAAAACCACAAGACTAGCATCGCTAGTTGCTCTTGCAGGTATAGATATGCAGCTCTTGCCCAAATCTATCAGAGCATCTCCAGTAGATGCTCAATATGCGACCATCCAAAAATATTTCTCACATCCAAGTCTAGTAATTTACTTTTTTCCAACTCAACCCATAAAACGAAATTGGGACTGTACATAGGCTCAGAGACTACCAATAGCAAACCAACCAGAAGCAGGGAGCAGCAGTCCGATCATATTTATTACACTCTTCTCTGGCTGGTGTTAGACTTTACTGTGCCCTTTTCCAGCCATAATAAACTGTGCAAAACTTTGGGCCAATACCATTTTTGTTGAGCCAAACCGGCATGTTTTAGCTTTTCTTCATCCAATTTTAATTTGCAGGATTACATACTGATCACTGTGGAGTTGCTCCACGCACGCACAGTATGTTATAGCACAGTGCAGCTGCAGTACTCAAGACTGGACTGATCATATGAGCTTTGTTTTGGGTTGTTGTGCGCAGGGATGGGGCTTCTTGAAGAAGAGGGAGTTGGGTGGAAGGGTATCTCTGTGCCACAAATCGAAAATCTCTGGGGCTTAGTAGCATCAGCAATCTTAGGATTGCACATCTTCCGCTCGGAAAGTCACAGCAAAAGCGTCGATCCGGTCTCTGTGACTGCAGTTCAATGTGGGACGCTTGCCGTGCTCAGTGTTTTGTGGGAAGCTTGCAGACTGAGCAGCACGTCGTACGATTGCATGCAATACTTGACGCAGTTGGAGTCCTTGCCTTGGATTCCTCTCGTGTACAGCGGTCTCGTTTGTGCTGGGCTCTGCAACTGGCTGGAGCTTCGAGGTCTTCGCTCGGTGTCGGGATCGACCACCACCATGATCAATACGACTATACCTTTATGGGGCGCTTTCTTCTCGTTCTTGCTGCGAGGCGACGTTCCAGGCGAGTCTGCCGTTCTTGGTGGATCCGTGATCCTTTGCGCCAGCTTCTTCGCACAAATGGCGTCGAAGCAGGTCGACAGTGTACTGAACGCCCCCAAACTGAAGATCAGCAAACAGCAGACATTTAATCAAAGTGGTGATCTCACAACCTCGAAGGCAGCAGCTTCAGATCAATCTCTGGCAACAAGCACGGCGAATGATGTTTTTACACCAGCAGCCGATCATGTCCAAGAAGCGATCATCAACTCACAGCTCAAGTCTCCTTATTACGCCACGCAAGTCAAGAAGCTCATGGCGGAGCTCAAACTCACGGTCGTGTCAGCCAAGAGCGCAGTAGCCGCGTCGCTGAAAGTCTTCGCAGGCACTGCAGGTAGCCTCACCACTAGCTCACTAATGTCATCGTCGAATGGACCTGCAGAAATGTCGTCGAATGTAACAGCAGCAGCTGCGGCAGCTTCTGCCGCCGTGCATGCAAGTACCACAGCTTCAACCGCAAGCGCCATAACTAGCGCTGCAGCAACAACAGTACATCAAGCGGTGAACAACATCAGCGCAACATCCGGCACGAGTCCGACTATCCAAGCTACTCCTCTACTGCAAGGAGCAATCTCTAGCCTTCCCGAGCTGATCAACACCCATGCACCGACAACGTACCTCCAGTCTGCGACTCAGTGGGTGGACCAGGCCGACCACTTTCTACAGCGGATCGCGGAGGACTCGATCTCCGCCGCATCCACTGCTGTGAACACAGTCCTTTTCCAAGGACTCCAAGCGACGGCGAATGAGCTCACAAGCCAGCTGCACCAGATTGATCACTTGGCTTTACTTGCGACACAAACAAGACTGGACAATCTTATCATGAATAGTTCTTTTCTTCACCTTGGAATTTTTCCTTGGCTTGCCCATCACTCCAATCTCATCCAAATGATTCAATTACATTAAAATTTAGTATCGGTTTAGTAATTAGCATTTATTAGGTAGCAACATTCAGTATTTGAGCACCGGAGATTAAGCGGAAGTTAGAGTCATTACACGCAAACAATTCTTTTTAGTGCACAGCTCAGTAGATTTGATGCTTGCACGCAGTTTTGAGGAGCTACTCAAGTGTACATTTAGAGCCTAGACCCTAACTCTACAACCCTAAACAGAGAACAACACTAAACCCATTACTGATCAGTTTACATTTTTTCGGGTTTAGCAAAATTTTGATTCATTGTAACAGGTGTCCGGACCTGTTATAAACGTGACAAACAAGCATAATATGCTTGAATTGCTTGGACATAAGTGATGCATAATTTTTAATGCAAAAGGTGAATTTGATATGTCTTATCATAATTCATCAAAAGTTATGAGTGACAACATGGTAAAGTAGAGATTTTTGAATACTTTGCCATATAAATGAAAGTAATCCTGCAATAAGTTTTAATATGTTGAATTCAGAAATATTAAGTATTTGAATCATCCATATTTGAGCTTTTCAAAAAACCTTTACTACAATGATACAATTATATGGTGTTCAATGCTTGAAGATATCTATATTAATTTGTGTGGGATATTATTAAAGTTTGCCACCTACATGCCTGGTAAAGCGAAGCACAAGCAAAACAAATGCTTTAAATCGTATTTTGACTTGTGGAAGAATCCCAAATCATGTACCTATTACGTTCTTGTGGATGTTAATCCAACACTTCATATCCAAATCATCAGTTTTCTTTTTGAATATAAAATTGATGTACAAAAAGATTACATGACCACAAAGAAGGTCCAATTGCAGCATCAACAAATTTTAACAACAGTGAATGTGATAAGTAAAAAAACAATCATTCCTCAAGGTGCTTGATCATAAAACTGTCTCTAAATTTATGGTTGCAAAGTGTTTAACCAAAAATGAACCAAATGGTTCTTCCACTTGAATAACCAAGAATTCTTCCTTTTAATTAGAAAAGAACAAACTACTCCTCACACACTACCATAGTTTTCCTCCAGTAGCCATCAGGGAAGGCTTAATAGTCCTTGCATAACCCTAGATTAGTCAACAAAACAAGCTAACTAGTAATCAATTAGACAATCAGGTGGCAGAAATGAAAGTAAATATTTTGTCATTTTACATAGCAAACATCACAGGCCATTTTTCAAGGTGAGAATCTACTGCTTCGATTCTTAATTCCAACCTTACTGCAGTCACATAACAACATCTTGGATCCTAAAATTGAGCAGAAATTTGGAGGGGAATGGGTTGCCTAGCTCTGGCAATAAGTCCCTTGATCATCCCTTTCTCTGTCAGTCCTATTTCTCAACCCAGCACCCCCACTAATTCATTTGCTTCATCACCATCACACTCATAGTTTCAAGAGGTGTTTTGAAACAGAGTTCAAAAAACATTTTGAACCATTTTAAAACATTCTCAAAAAGGGAAAGAACCAGTAGTTTATAAAAACCAGCCTATGTAGAATCCTAAAAAATTGTTAATACACAAAGTAAATCTTCTCACCTTCCTACAACACAGCTGCACAAATGGTGCTTCTGCAAAGCTGGTGTGGCTCAGTTCGGAGCCTGTGACTGAAGAGAAGAGTGAGAGGACTAGTGTTGTGAGGATTGATACTTCAATTTGCTAGAGAACAGGGCGTGGACTGCTGTGAGAAGTGCAAGCAAACACGTTGCATATGTTTGGAGTAATAATGAGTTTGAGGAGCAACTAATGGGTGGCAGATTTGTTGGATTTTCATGCACATGTTGTAGGTGATGTTTAGTGAAGAGAGACAGATCAAGAGTGTGTTTTCTCTGTGACTTTTCACTCTTCTCCAGATCTTTTTTCCAGTGGCACAACAGCAAGTACCACAATCCTAAACAAGCATAGGAGACCACTAAGCTAGTGGTGTGGATGCACAGCTCTGTTCCAGAGTTTATGGGAGGGTGGCAGTCTTTAATGTAACAAAAACGAAACAAATTGAACCATTTGTTTGCCAGTCTAGAAATTTCAGGACCACAGTTTTTTGCAGCTTTGGCCACATTACATCTTTTCAATGTTCCTACATTCAAGCTTTCTAACACCCATCCCAGCTATGTTAATCTAGTAAACTCCACATACCTATTAACTGCCAACAATATTTCTTCAGAAGCACATGGACACCAGTAAATTCAAGTGTGACAAGGACATGTAATTTTCTAGATCACAATTGCGCTCAATCAAATAAGGTAAGGAAGTTGGCACCATAGAGTGATGGTCAGAAAGGCTTTTTGAGTCAGTTGTGCACACCAAAGAAATTCTTGCTAACACATCTTTCTCAGCGGAGCATTCCACACATGTTTCATTCCTTACTCCATTCCTGAAACAGTGGAGCATGAAACCTATGGTCCCAACATTTCCAAGGTTCTCATGGTAACCCTCTGGGACATGGCATTCAAGACTTTCTATGCTTATCTTTGCAAAAGTAGATTGAAATGCATAAAAAGTGCATGTTGTTCTTGAGGCTCTATGCTTGCATTTGTCTCTAGAAAAAGAAATCAGATTTGCAAACACAGAATTTTGTGCAAATAAACATTGCTTTTACCACACTTTTGAGTTGCCAAGATCATGTTCCTCCATGATGTGCTGTGTAGTTTGTAGGCTTCTGATCCTGCAAGAGTCCTTAAATCTTCAGTGAGTCCAGACACTCGTTGCCTACATAAGAAATGCACCATCACCTGAAAAGAACTCCAATCAGCACACAAGATTTTGCAGGATGCATTCATACTTGTAGCAAGCCTTTGGTGTCCTCAAAACAGACTGAGAAAGGTTGCATACAGCAAAGCAACTGCCTTCATGCAGTCTCCTGCCTTAGGAGGTAAATGTTGGCACTTGATGATTGTCACGGAACTTCTCTAGCTCTTCTTTCATCTTGGAATCAATGCCAGCAGGAGATTCCACTATCTCCAATCTTGCCTCATCTTCCATGTTGTTGTAGGCCAAGCCATATGAAGTCTGGCTTAGATCATCTGAAAAATCCATCAGATCACTTATGCCAACAGAGCTTGCTTGCAATGCAGAGGCTTGTTCAGTTTGATGTTGCTGAATTTCTGGGTTTGGCAGAATCATTTGTCTGTCCTTGTTCAGAGCCGGAACTATGAATGGACTTGTAGTCATCAGGCTCTGTGGTACTGTAGATGATTGCCATTTACCAACCTACAAAAAAGAAGGTGACACATGGTTAAACAAGTTCAACATTCAGATAAGAAATCTACGACAATGGTGAAAAGATTACTTCTGGTGTATATATGGAATCGTTTTGGATGTGTTCATATCCAAGTGAAAGTCTATGTACTGTGGAAGTGGGGCCCACAAGATTACTATCCAAGAGAATGGTTAACCAAGTTTTAGTGTATAGGTTTTAAATACACTAGTTACTTCTAGTGTATTTATGGAATCCTTTTGGATGTGTTCATATCCGAGTGAAAGCCTATGTACAGTGGAAGTGAAGGCCACAAAATTACTATCCAAGAGAACGTGGACCTCAAGATCATTAACAGTGACTCCCACCGAAAAGCAAGAGTTGTCAGAAGCCCACCCACCACAAACCCCACAAGGACAAGTGCAACCAGAAAAATAGGAGAGTCTGCTCCAGTCCCCCACCATGCCACAGTTTCAAAACCTAGAAACACTGCTTCATGTTGCTATAAGAGCTGACCATTGTGACAAACCTGGTTTCATGATGTTGGAGGGAATCGTCAAGTTGAACATGCTATACAACCCAAAATAGAATCGCACCATCTAGTGAAGAAGACCATTTTCTGAAAACATTTGTAAAAAGTTGAGATTCTGCAAGCAGCAAAGTGCTCAAAGGCAACCTGAAAGAAGCAATAAACTACAAAGGGCATGCAGAAAACACAATTGAAGAAGGTAACCTCCAAGCTTGCTTCCTGAATTGCCTGGACAACTTCCACCAACCCTTGGAAGCTGAATCTCACTAATCATCCGATTGCCTCGATCAGCAATAAGAAGGCAGCAGCTGCTGCGCATGTATATGACATCAAAATCATTTGAGAAAGATGCCTCTTTTCCCTCGCCATCTCTGCGACCAGTCATATTCGAGCCCCCTGCAATGGTTGTCACATCACCTGCCTCCAGAATACATTCACCAAGTCCACCACATGTTAATGATAATTTCAAGCATTTTCAATAGATTACAAATATGTGTGTTTTGCAAGGGAACATGGAAACCTTAGAATGATGAATGTTTCTTCACTTTCCCCAACAGCATAATACAACCATATGCACAGACTCAGACTCCATGAAGCTTGTGGACATGAAGCAAGCAACCCTAGAATGATGAATGTTTCTTCGCTTTCCCCAACATGATTGCAAGCAGACTCCATGAAGCTTGAGGACATGCCTGTATCAATACTGACTTTTCGAAGAGCAAAGTTCCTAACGTCAGCAACATAGATGTTTCCAGCATCATCGGTGGTGAAGCTCTTGGGATTGTGAAAAAGAGCTTCATCCAGACGTCCATCACGATACCCTGTTTCTCCATTGGGAGATCCTGAAAGAACCTGAGAGACACTGCCTGCAGTTGCAAAAACTTGGCCTAAGCTAGATTTTACTGTTACATCACAGATCAAGGTGCAATACACTGGAGCTTCTAGACCCTTGCTGGTCAGCATAACAAAATATATATGAAAACTTGACTCCAGGAGAACTTCAAAACCTCACAGGATCCTCACAAGCAAGCAGGGTGAACCAATACTATGCTTTCACAATGCTTCAAAGTTGGAGAACATAATGGAGCTCGTAATGCTCTAGGTAGTGACAAACTCTTACTCAGAGACAAAGGCAGAAGAATTCCGACAATATTGCTTCTGGTGGAGTCCACCGCCACCACCGATTTCACCATGTTCAGATCAGTCCCGATGTAGGTTGAGATGCTGTGAACATGAGGCAGGCCGGGCTTGTTGCCATCAAACACCGTTTCCACCAAAAATCCTTTCTCTTAAACCTTCTCCGTATCGGCAGTATAATATCCTACAAAACAGCACAAGACACCGAAAAATCACATGTGCACGAGTCCACCGCTCTTGCAAGTTGCAAATTTAGAAAATGAACGAAGATCAAAACTCGACAGGTATGAAAAGGCATTTACAGCCATATTAATAGAAGAATCATCTTTCTCTCTGCAGCAGCGGCAACATGTTATCGAGCACCAAAAACACATTCTACAGATTTACTTTCAATTGTTCCATGGTTTTCTATCACATCTAATTGCTGCACCGACTAAATGACGACAAGTTCTCCAACACACAGAAACATGCATACTAAAACCAGTTGCACAAATCACTGACAAGTGCACGACAGGCAGACGATATTCAATGTCATGCGGGGTGAGAATATTATTCAGTTACCGGATGCGGCTGAGTTCCTGGCTTGATAAGAAGCGTCCGCTTCTATTGTACAGAGGATTAGCACTAGAACAAAGACACCTATCAAGATGTGAAACATGTGCTCAAGCCGGCATGTAGTAGTAAGTGCGCTTGCAACCAGCGCCATTCTTGCAGAACTCCTCGCTGCTCCACTATCTTATAGCTGTATTTTCGGCACCACAAAACTCTTGAAAAGCGCAGAGATTCCTCTCTCCCTGCTCGCGCAAAGGCTCATGTGCTCGTGCGGACGATCGAGTTCGCAGCTCCCTCATGCAAGCAACGACACCTCCGTGCTCCCTCATGCAAAAGCAACTACACCTCCGACCTAGGTACTACTAGGTACCAGACGCGTTTCTTTCTATCCATGGTAAAAACTGAAAATCGAGCCATCATTTGGTAGCGTTCAAGAAAAACCCAGTAAATTATTAATCAAGGATGGGGAACCCATCCATCAAAAGTACAAGGCAAAGTAGACACAACCCAAAGAAAAAACAAAAGCAAACAATCAACAAAAATCAAGTAAAGACCTATGCAAAAAGGACTCATGACTACAAAATGACAATCAACTATAACAAAGAAGACCTAAAATAAAAAAACTATCATCCACCACAAATTGACTAGAGATGGAAGTGCACTAGCTATAGTGTGTAGTGTGGAAGAAAAGATGAAGAACCTCGACCAAGTGTAACAGCTTGCTAAATTTTTGCTATGGCTTATGCACATTATAGGGCTACGCACATGCACTAATGATAATAAGAAACAAGCATTGAGAGGACAAAAAAAGATCGTTGATAATGCGTGATAGTGGTTGGTGCACAAATGGTCAAAAATGAATCAAAATGAAAATGAAAACATCTTTACATTTCAATAACAAAGAGAATGAAGTCATTGCCTAGTGCTCGTTCAGCATATGATTATGTCTTCTCCTAAACAAGCATCATCGTTACATGTGTTGTAGTCATCAATGTTCGTTACACCATATCTATGCAAGTTGGGTTAGCAATGATGATGTCCATTAAGGTTTAAAAGTTAGTTCTAATGATAAAAATATCCACTCCTCATCAAGTGTGGCAAGGGAAAAGGTGAGAGACCTCCTTCTAAACATGTGTTCACTTTTTAAAACAATAGTTGTGATAGTATCTCGAAATGTATCATGGGTTATTATACGTTCATTCCCACAAGGGCACCGAAGCAAATGGATATTTGTATCATTAATGGTGTGACCACACTAACACTATGAAAGATGGGGAACTGTAGGATGTGGCAAGCCAAAATGGGAATGTAATGTTGTAAGGAAATGGGCCAAGGATAAACAAAATGCAAGTGTGGTAAGACGAATTAATAACCAAACACCTACCCCTAGACTCGCACATGAGTGGAAACGTGCTCGCATGATATCTAAAGGATTGTCTATTAGAAGTGAAGTGAAGTCTTATTCATGTAAGCAATTCGCCAAAAAAACTTGCAACTAAGGATAAGACTAATCCACTAAGCTCTCAAAAGGTGGGACTTGAAAATGAACAATCTAGGGTAACAAGGCTTGGGTATCTCATAATGTCATTTGGAATGAAAAAGTTTTAGTCTCAACATGTGTTATTGCATCTAATAGAATAGGGTGATCATCTTGCGCAAAACAAATGAGCGATCAATGCACAACATCCCAAGAATGCGAAGGCAGTAGTCCAAACTATAAAAAGGAGGCCAAACCTGATCGAAGAAGTAAGAAAAATGACCTAACAACAAGTTAAGTGACTGATAGAATCACTAAAAAATCCCACATTAAATAAATTTTCCAATGTAACTATGGTATGAATATCGAACTTAGCATAATGCTACAAAATACTTGGAGATGGAAACATTATATGACGCAAGTAGCAAAGGTGTTGGGCATAGCATAATGAGAGCATCATAAAAGCCACCTAAGGATCTGCAAGCATAGGGAAACTAAACATCGTCCCAAGATCTTCATGAAAAACCTCAACTATAAACAATTTAATGAATGATATGGATCCCACTAATGTGCCCAAAATATGAAAACCCAAGTCATGAATAAAACAGCCAGGGGGAAGTGATATAAAGTGGTCCAACCCTTGTGGAAACCAAGTTACACATTTGACTTGCTACCCTAAAAACTTTAATGCTAAAAATTCATGCTACAATTGTAAAAAACCAAAAACCACATTTGACACAAAACCTATCATCTGTGTATCATTTGCGAACTAAAGTAAAAACGAAAATAAGGTGGGATGTTGTTATAGGGTGGAAAACACAAAAGTGAACCAAAGCAAACAATGTTCCTCCCAATGGGTCCCTTATCATGTACCTAATTCTAACGAAATGACTATGAAATCCCCATGTTAAAGAACCTAAAAAATATATAATGGGGATGGGCATGCATAGAATTGTCGAACAAATGGTAAAAATGATCCAAAAAACTAAGCGAAAACCATAATTCTTGAAATTTGCTAATTGTGACACTGAATTAAAGGTGTTATGGACATCCACCTATAACACAACCCAATTTGGGTACAAATTTAACATCGTTTGAATGCAATAAACCACTATCTCACACATGCCATGAATTGTTATACTAAACTAATGAGAATTAAAATGTTCTGCAAAATTATCCCAAAACTCAATAACTAATGTGTGGGCAACTAAATGTTAGGTCACATCACCGATCATGATGGGACATATGCCTCCAGATTATTTTTCCAACACTATGAATCAAAATGTAAAAAGAAAATGTGATACTAAAAGTGGAACATGACCTTGAGCAATGTGCCCACATACCTTGAAAAAGAGGTCAGAACCACTTACAAAATCATCTAAGACAAAACAATTTCGTAAAAGTTCATACACCATACCTATGGGCCATTGAAAAAAATATGTGGTGAATGAACCAAGGTGAAAATAAATACTTCCCAATCTAAAATAACCTCCATCTCAGGATGGAAATCAACAAAAGGGGAAAATCCAACCTCAGCAAATGGATGGAGAAGGTGAAAGATTCTTGTGGTTTTGTTAGATGGGACCACATGTGTGTTTAAATGCACATACTACCCAAACGAACTCCCTTAAATGAACAAAGGCCCATGCACGACATAATTGTGTTGATGGAGGTGAGGTAGGATTTGGAGTCAATTCCAAACATCTACAAGTTCAAGTTAGAACAAGTGTTCTAATAATGTGTTCCCCTTACACATGAGGCAAAAAAAAGGCCAACAAACCAAAAAAAGATGAAACAACTTACCAAAATAAACTAGGAAGGATGGGAATGATAGGTGTATAGATGGAAATTAAAGCATAGCTAGGCATAAAGGTAAAAAACTAACTATTGACTATTCGTGGAATGCCTACTAAAAGGGTTTTAAATCTGGTCTAAAATTGAAATTTGAAACCCCGATCTCAAAAACCCCAACTTGAAAAACCCCCTTAATCCCCTTCAAACCTTAAAATTATTGCTCTAAAAAAAAAGTGTTTATAAATAAAGTGAAAAATTTTAAAGGGGGCATATGGAAGTAGACTCACGAAAACCCAAAAAATGGGTGGGAATAACATATGAACCCAATTGTAGATTTTCCACTACTCATGTGCATGTGTTGCTACTCAAAGGCCATGCTCACCTACCCTACTTATTATGCCTTACCCCTATCTTGTTTTACCCTACCTACTCTACCTACCTTGCCTTACCTTTCGCCATGCATGTCTTGCCTTTGCTCGTGTGTCACAACCCTAGCCTTAGGCTTGCGACCAAAACAAGGGTTTTCAAAGGTGTAGGCCAAGACTAAGCCCGAGAGTCACATTTCATGCTCATGATAATATAAAAGAGTGTCATTAAAAAAGATTTTCAATGACAAAATGGGACTTCACTTGGGAGTGTGAAGGTTCCTTATGTCATTGAAAATCTCTTAGATTTTAAATGTCTGAAATGGGTTCACATGACCCATTTAAACAATTGAAACACAAGTTATGGTGAAAAAAAAGGCCAGGAGTCAAATTGACAATTTGGCTCCCAACCACTAAAATTCGAGAATTGCCCGATTTTTTTGCGTGCATATGGCATACAACATATTGTTGGAAAGCTCTCAATAAGGGCTACAACTTTGCTTTAAACCTCATTTCAATCGGAGGTCTGCACACAAAGTTATGGGCCCCCAAAGTCACAAAAATCCCAACTTTTGGGAATTTCGAGACTCCCACTTGGGAGTCCTGGGGCAAAACACCATTTGGATGTTAATCCTATAGCTAGGCATAGAGTATATTATAAAGGGGAAGGTGGTGGCTTCCCCCAAGTCCGGGCCATGGTGAGTCTTGTGAGTCCGAATTTGCCCGTGGCTCGTCCTAACACTAAAAATGCTTCAGCTTTACAATAACCAACTTGTTGTTTGATTTGTGCAAGTTCGTGTGAATGATTGATTGTTTGTCATTCTTCCTAGTCTCATCCTAGAGCTCCAACACACCCTTCTACCCTTAAAATGTTGCAAGCCAAGGAGCGTGCCCCAACTCTTTACTCTTCCGTTATTCACCTCAAACTCACATTCAAGTCTATATAAGAGCTTGGGGGTGCATCACTGTGCCTCCTTTACCTACCCTTGGTAACATTTCACTTAAAACATGGAAGCCTTCATTTTGGTACCCCCATCTAACTGCATCAGTCCTTTTAGTGTGTTTGAAGTTCATTAAAACTCCATTAATGTGTATGTAAAATTGTTAAAACACATGTACCCAAGCTTTTGTAATGTTTCATCATTAGTACTTGTAATGCTAGCATACAACAAAAAGGAAACATAGATTACAAAACAAAAGTCAAAATATTTCATTGTGGTTTGTTTTGCACAAAAAAACTTACGATAAAAATACAAAAGCAAAAATGTCACTAAAAGCTCTACAATGTGCCATTTTTCCAAACGACAGATAACAAACCAATGTGTTTATTTTGGGCCAAAAAAAAAATGTTTTTATAAATAATAAAATTCAATTGAAATATTTTGAAACTTATTAATTATTGTATTTATAGTTTTCCCAATATGTCACATTTTTATTACAATCAATTTTGAATAAATATGAATTTTTTTAAATGTACTAATTTTGTTAGATTTTGTGTTTTGTTTTGAAAAATTGTCACAATTTCAAATCATACCAAGACATGTTAACATTTCAAATTTAGTTTCTTATATTATAAGCTACAACTTTTCTTTAAACAATGTTCATATACATTGCATCACATTTACATGTCATAAAGGACTCATGAACTTTTTTTGAAACCTCAAATTTTTATAAATTAAAATTGAAAAAATACAAAAATTTGGAAGTTTTTTAGGTGTGTCCAATAATGCCCTATTACTATACCAAAAAATTCAAAAATCAAAAAAATTGTATTATGAAAAGTAAGAGGCCTTTTGTGAAAGTATTGAACAAAACTGTTGAACATTGTTTGTTCAAACCAAACTTTGATATTAGAAGATTTTTTGACTCATTTTAGATTTTTCAATATCCATATTATTCAGTAAGCACAACTTTCCACAATTCACATAAAATGCCACCACAAAAAATAAAATGTAACAAGAATTACAAAAAAGTTGATGTTTTGACATTAATTTTGGCTCATCTAAGTTCATCCGCATCCATATACCATTCCTTCATCCTCAACAATGGTAGTGGGTGCAAGAAAACCAATGATGGCCAAACTTTTTTAAGCATGTAGCCTTTAGGGGACGAAAACTAGAAACATAACTTCTAATTTTTTGTCCTTCAATTTTATGATGTAGCCAATCACACTAGTGAGCAACCAAAAGAGGAATTAGCCAAATTTGGTTAATAGCCAAAGAGGAAAGTAAATGTATTTCTAAAATCCTGGCACATTTAGACAACCTCCTATTAAAAAATTTCAATGATATATATTTTTCAATTTTTTGTATAAGAAAAGGATTTGAAAAGAAACCTTTCCTAATTTTCAACCCATTCCCTCAATCTACCAACCTTGGGCCGGGATCTCAAATTTGAAAGGGTTTATTTTCAGACCCTTCCCCTACCTAAGGACCAACATGATTTTTCTTTTAGCTTCCTTTTTTAAAATAAAGACAAAATGTGACTAAATGGCAAAAACTATGCAAATATTCAAAAAATAAAGTATTGAGTTTGAAAATTGTACCTTTTGAAATGTGGAAGGCCTAATCCATGTGCCTTTTAGGGTAGGTAATATTTACATGGGGTGTTCACCTCCTAATTATATTAGGCAAGAACTCAAAGGTGGATCACAAGTTTGTAACATTTATGTGACCCTAAGGTTGGGTGGAGAAGGTTGTAAAAAAAATGTGTGTTTTCATCATTTCTATTTTTTCATTGATATGTTGTTAATTTTCAACATGGTATTAGAATGCTAGTTGTTTTTGAAAGAAAAAGAGATTAAAGTTACTTTCTATAGTTCTTGAAAGCTTTGAAACATTGGGTGTGTTTTTTTAAATTTTTCTAGCATTTTGTTGAAAGTTTTAAAGTTCTACATGTTTTGTTTTTGGGCATTGTTCTATTCACAATCATGGCATTCATGTCTAATGCTTGAAGGATTGAGAAGTTGAATGGTAAACACTTTAGAATATGAAGATGAAATTTCTTTTACATGAAAAGGATTTGTGAAAAAAGAATTATTACCACTTAAATTTGAATTTGGAGAAATTGTTCCTAAAGGAAGCAACTTTGAACACCACTTTTTCATGAATAATGACAAATTGGCTCATGGAACAATTCTCCTAAATGTTGTTGATTTTCTATTCCATCATGTAGCATGTGCGAAAACTACAAAAGATACATGGGATAATCTTTGTGCAACATTTGAAAGAAAACATGTTGGCAACATATTGCAACTATGCCAAGACCTTTACAATCTTAAAATGGAGGAATGCACCTGAGTGCAAGTTCATATTGACAAGCTTTCAATGATTGCAAATCGATTAACAAACATTGATCATCAAGTTTCTAATGAAGATTTGGCATTCACAATTTAAGGAGTTTGCCACCATCTTTCCATGCCCTTGTGGTTTCACTTAGTACATACACTAATGAATTGTCTATGGAGTTAATATGTGGATAATTCTTGCAAGAAGAATTGCAATGTAAGCAAAAAATGCAATTTAAGACATGAAGCACTAAATAATAAAAGTGTTTCTAGGAAGTTCAAAAAGAGTTATAAATTGGAGGAAGTTCAAGAATGAAAGGCAAAAAAAGAAAAAAAGCTTATTACAATTGTGGCATCAAAGGCCATTTTGTAAGAAAATGTCACAAAAAAAACAAGGATGGAAAAACAAATTCAAAGGTTCTTCACAAGTACCCATAACAAGCAAAATTAAACTTTTTGTGACTACTTTATCAATTTTTTCAATTTGTAAGGATGCATGGTTTGTTGATTATGGAACTTCACAACATCTTATCTTTAAGAAAAAAATATTCTCAACATTTGAAAAGTTTAATTTGAATCACAAAATGTATTTTGGAAACAATAATACTAAATACATTTAATGTATGTGGGAAAAGTACTATTATTTTCAATTTGCCAAATGGGATTTCCAAGTATATTGGAAATATATTATATGTTTCAAACTTGGCAAAAAATTTGTTATCAATTAGTCAACTAATAGAACAAGGTTTCAAAGTGGAATTTGAAGCCATTAAATATTGGTTGAAGTTTTATGATTCAAACAAGGTGACTGTTGAAGTTATTAAAGAAGGAAGGTTATATAAGTTGATTGAAATTGTTCAATCCTTGGTTTTAGATGGTAGCACCAACACTAAGAGGAGTGATTTGTGCCATTAGAAATTTGAACATGTCTCTATGCAAGCTTTAACCATGCATAGAAATAACTTTGTTGGTGTGCACTATAAGGAATTTGTGTATTAATCACTAGTTTTTTCAATTATTTATTAATTGTAAATACCACATGTGAATACAAATTCTTGTAGTCACCTTAAACAAATCGCATGAGATTTTTATCACAAAAAAATCACATGGCATCAAGTTGAAACAACACATATGAAGGTGTGACTTGCATATACATTTCATTCAACTTGTGTGACATGATCATTGATGATTAGTTTTTATTTGATGATTAGTTTTTATGATTAAAATTTGTAGTGACATATGAATGTGTGGCACAATTATTTATGACTAGTTGGATGATTAAAATGTTTAGTCACTTTAATTGTGAAAGTGGTGGCTAATGGTCAGCTGAGATGTGTCCATGTGGTGAAAATCTATCCAACAATTGAACAAAAATTATTTGCTGGATGACATACATGTGGCAAAAAATGATAATTTACCAATTAATTTGTATACATGGCACCTTTAATAGAGGAGTTTCAAGCATTATGGGAAGGGATCCCAACCTATGATGTGGCAAGGACTATTGGGTAGAGGCAACTTACCCTAGGAACCATATTGATGTGGACCATCCATGACTACCTAGCATATGGCTTGGTGTCTAGATGTGTCCACCAAGGTTACAAAGCTTGTGCATCTTGTGGGCTCAATATCACCTCTTGACATTTTGTGGAATTAAAGAAAGTTATATATGCAAGATTTCACCATTGGTTGACAAAGGATTAACCATACTAATGAAATCAAAATTTGGTTCATTGTGATGGGAAAAAAAACACAAAAATTGACCATACCCAATGATTACCTCAAAAACCTTAAGTTGTGCGACATAACATGAAATTTGATTAGCAAATGAAATGCACCAAGTCAAAAGGTGATCCTTTGAAAGTTACTAGAGTGAAGCATCAGATTGCCCCACATGATATACTTTATTTAGAGGTACAAGTTTATTTCTTTAGAATTGTATTACAATCTAGTATATAATCTATTTTTTGTTCTATGTAGGCCTTTTTGGTCTAACCCAAGTTTAGGCAACCATCATGCAGATTCTAAATGATGTAAGGCTTATTTAAATGGTTGATTACATGTTGATTTGAAAAACACAAAGCTAATATGGAGGGCACATTTGAAAGGTTGTTTCGAAGGGTTGCTTCAAAGGTTAATTTTAAGACAAGTATCTCTCGAATTTCTAGGTTAATTTAAACATTGATTTGAAAATGATTGGAGTGTTCCACAACATTTATTAACCTACAACTTTGCTTTTAACTATGATTAAAAAATTTGAATTAGGGGAATTTGAATATAAAAATTCAATATAGAATCATCATGAAAAATTCAACAAGACTTTTTCAAATGGTTCAATACATGTGGCCCTTTTTATGAAACATATTAAAACAAAAAAAAAATGAAAACATTTGGTGAAGGTCTGAATAACAAAAGCCACATCCAAATTTTTTAAATGTGCTAAAAATTAAAAGTTTTTTTATATGTACAATGGTGAAATTACATTATCTAAAAAGGTAACCACAAAGTTGATTTTGGGAGTTTTTCTAATATATCTTTAAACATAAAAAACTGAACTAAAACACAAAAACCATGAAACAATGTTAAAGTTGACATCCTTTTCCATGTCCAAGTTAATGGTGTTCTACTTTCAACCTTTTTTTAACACCTCTCTTTAATATTGGTTATGAAAAACTTTTTTTTTTATATGTGATGAACTCTAATTATTTTTTACTTTTATTACACACAATAAGGGATTATATCAAAGCCCTTCATGTACTTCATATTCTTCAAACTTTTTACTCTTAAATGTCATAGCCTTTGGGATTAAAACATGTCCCAAAATTTTGGAAATTTTTTCAATTCCGTTATAAGTAATGAATCCATAACATTTTTATGACCCTGTAACTGGTTAGATTGCAAAATATGTATTTCATTGAAAATTAATGTTTTTGGTGTAACTATTTAAATGTAAGAAGGAAAAAAAAATTATTTTCATTTATTTGAATCCATTTTGTTAAAATTTCCAACATGCATATGGGTTTTTTTTAATAATATGTGTTTATCTCAAAAAATTATGTCTTAAATGTGACATTTCAAAAAGTTCATTAATATGCTTTTACCCAAAAGAACTTTTTCAACACAATGAAATGATTTCAAATTCATGTGATTTCAACTTCATGAGTAAATAAACATAATTTTAAAATATAGATAAATAATTGATTAAATACAATTGATGGTGGTTCTTCAAAGTAGTGAAAATAAGGTCCAACCACCCTATAAGGAGCCACATGTGCCCCTTTACACCATTACTTTTTTGTTGGTTTTTGAAAAATATTCTTAAAATATTTTTAATACATCTTTCAGAAAACATTAAAAATATTTAAAGTTTTATTGATACTATTAAGGTGTATATTTTAAAAATCCCAAAATATGTCATTAAAAAATATTTTCAAATTGTGCTTTTAATGTCAAAATTACTTTTAAGCATTGGTTACAAGTTTTTAAAATTGTAAATTACATATTTTCTACTCATTAGATTGATTCCAAATTTTTATGATACGTACATAATTTATTCACAATAAAATTTTATGGAAATTTTTTTTATAATCTTTTTTTAGTTTTACAATCACAAATTCAAAAAATAATAATGGTTATGATTGCTAATGGTCCATATTGATATGACTACACCCAACACAAATTTTCATTACAAATTTTCAACAATTATTTTGGCTCTTAATATTATGGTTGCACCTTGGCATTATAATGCATTAATGATTCATACAAGAATTAGATGATGTTAAAGTGATTGAAATAAACACAACCTGTGTTCACATTCAATTATCAATGGTTGAAAAGATTTTGCTTATGGGAGGCAATGGTGACAACAACACTAACATTTCCAAGTTTTTAAAACTTATTTACATTCCAATTGTTAATTAGAACATAAGGAAAATGAGTGGGTCTTTTGTTGATTACATTGATAAATCAATATGTTGTAGCCTTACAAGAAAAAACAAGGAAAAAAAGAAGTAAGAAAGGAACACAAAAGGAGAATGAATGAATGCAAAAAAACTAGAACTAAGATATAGAGAGCTAAAGTAGTTATAATAGCATTGAATGTTGAAGGAAAAAAAAAGATAGCAAAGAAAAGTTTCAATGAACAATGGTCTGCAAAAAATATTGGAGCCATGTGAAATGACTTACATTTTAAAGAAAAAGTTGGATTACTTGTGGACCCTTGAAGGTACCATGCACCCTATTGCAGATTAATTCCATCTTGGTGCAAGTACAATCAAAGAATAGCCACAAAAAAGGAGGTTGAAAGCTATATGTAAGGAAATTTCACATTTGCCTCCATTAGTGAACCCAACTATGTTTTATTAACCACAAGCATTTCAACTTGTCATGCATGTTGCACCAAATGTAAGCATTCCATAGTGACATTCAATTAATAGTTGGATTTTTTTTATCAATGCATTTTGGACTTGACATTGCAAGGTTGAAGTTAAAAAGACCCAAACATTGTTCATTGCATTCCTTATTGGAATGCCTCCAATTTGCAAATGAGATACTAGGAACGTTACTTGGATTGCATTTTTTGAGCATTTCTCTTTTTGTATGGAAAATATTAAATGTTATTATGAAACATGACTTTAAATGGAGACTATTTTTGGTGCATGCATATGCAATGGATTTGATTTTTAAAACATGTTTTAAATAGAAAGTTTACAATACAAATATTAAACTCAACATTATCACTATAAACTTATTTAAGTCAATTGGATACATTGTACAAATCAATATGTACATTGGATATGGTGATTGCTTCATAAAAGAGAACTTTTTAAAAAACGTAAATAAAAACTTGAAACTTACAGTACAAATGTTGTTGAAAAAGCTTTGAAGAAACTTTGTTTACAATCCTCCTTTGTGATTTAAAAATGTTCCCAACTCATACATGTAAAACATTGTTAAACACATTATTGACAATTTAGAAACATTCACATGCATAGTTTGAAATGAATTTTGCATTCGTATTTTTATATGGGACCCATTTGCATTTAAATAGAATCATCTTTGTGAGGATGAAACAAAAATGCTACAAACAAAAGAAAAAAAAACTTGAAAAAAGCACACAAAAAACTCACCTTTTGACCTAATTCAATTTGCTGAAGTATAAGCAATCAAACCTTTAAACAAAATGAACAACTTAAAGATTTTGTAAAAAATGCACTCCACAACCAAGAGGGAGATTGTGAATCTAAGAATGTTTACTACTTTTAGAAAGAAAAACAATGCTTCAATTAACGAAATCTCACGTGTTAGAAAACAAAACATGGCTTCAATTGACAAAATTTCAAGCATTGTCATTTTGTGAAAGGTGTAACTATTGGGAGGAGCTTGATTAATTGTTGGAATGTGATAGTTGGAAGAATGAAACTTTAACAATGTGCTCTTGATTGTTGGAAGCATGTGATTATGGGAAGAGATGGAGGTAACATTTACCTCCCATGGGTGCACATCCACATTATATAAGGTTAATATAAGGTTAGCTATAAAATAAGGTTCTCTTGGGCATCCAATGCCTAACATAGGTAAAGAAGCAATTCAACAAACCTTTGAATAGGGACATCAATATTATTGAATTGACAACAATTTTACCTCATCTGATGGGAATGATAACAATAAATCAATGTCTTTACTTGAAAAGTAACAAAAAAATGGCTCATACATTTATAAGTACATTTGCTAAAAGGCATAGGCCATGTGCTGTGGTTTTGTGGGGATAACCTCTATTGGCTACCTTTGTGCTATGTAAACAAGTTTTGTTAATTATAAATATTTATTATAACAAAAAAAGAAAAGAAATTAAGGATATAGAATGTCACAAACCTTATTTACATTGTCAATGTTGTTCTTGTTGGGTTGTCAAGACCTTGTGTGTGATATTGATCAATGCTTATTCTTTGTGGAACATAGCTTTTGATGGAGAAGATAATTGGATGCATGATGATTAGATAGTCGAATTCTTAAGAGCATTACGAAATCTTCAACAAGGATTTAGAGGTGTTGTTGAATTGTTGAAGGATCAAAAAGGTGGATCAAGAAGTAAAATGATTGTTCTTCTTGCTGTTGTAGAGGTGAGTGGACTAATGTTTGATCATTACATGAGACAGTACCATTGTTCAACTTCTCCAAAAACGCTGTGGCGCATGGAGAAGTAGGATAGGGAACAGATATAAGTCACTTAGGTAGGGTTCATATGCAAATGATGGCAAACACTAGAGGATTTGAAGGAGCTGACTTGTAATCTCATTCTCTTCTTCAAGTTTGATACACTCAACGGAATCTGAGCACCTATTGGGTTTAAAAGTATGTTTGTACAAGGGGGTACCTGATTGCATGGGGGCATATTGTCTCACTTCACAAGGCTTCAGGGACGTGGATAGCACATTGGGGATTTATGGTTCTTTCTTTGTGTTTTTAAGGTGGGATTTGTAATCATAGGATTTGGGATTGAGGTCATGAAGAAAGCCATTATAGCTCCAGAGAGCGAATCTGGAGAGATCTGATCCAAGTATGAACCAATAGAAGATGCATTGTTGTGATACTAATTTACTCAAATTTGTCATTTCTACATGCAAGCAGGAATTCTTGCACAATAAAACTACGGATCCTTTTCTTGTTGAATGGCGAACTTCATTAATTAAGAGAGTTATCCGTAAAGTAAGGGAAACACAGCACCAGAACCTTGAATTTGCTCATACACAGGATGAAAGTAAAAACAAAGTCTTAAAAATAACACATTAGCATTAGGGTGGGGGGGGGGAGAGGGGTGTGAAACTCAGAAAGTCATTAAATTTTGTGATCAACTGAGTTTTATCCCGTCTTTCGTTTTTCCTGAGCGCCTCCACTGCTCTCGAACCTTGTGCATGAAATGCTGAGTTACTTAACTCAGCATTTCATATTGAGATTTAATAAAATTTCCTTACTTTTGCAGATACCACTGAACCAGGGGATAGGGGGTGAATGGGGGGCCCAAAGAGAGGGTGAAGACAAGGTGACTTTACAGATAACTCTATTGTCTATTTCTAGTTCTCATTTTTTCGTTACAATAGAACTTGGCTCCAGAAGTTTTGTCTTTCTACCCAAGAAGTGGAAGAATACCTGAAAGGCAACACAAGACACAAAAAAAAGAGAAAAAAGAGATAAGGCTTTAATTTTGGCTTTACTTACCAATCAAACCTGGGGATCATCAAGCTTTCAACACCATTAAGATCAACCCTCAATTTGTGGAGGGTGAATGGGTCTTTGTAGAACCCTAATAATTCCTTTTGTGGCGTGAAGGCTGGAGGTAAGGACTGAGGAGCCTGGCTGAAAGGAGGGTCTTCTACCAAAGCCAAGAGGGTGTAATATTCTTGGCTTCAGGAAAGTGTAATTGTTTTACCTTGTGTAAAGTTTGACCCTCATATGAAGGGAGCACTAATTGCTATTATGAAGTATGGTGGGTTCTCGTGATGTAATGAACTTCATACCTCTACCTGCAATCAATTGGTTTGAGCACACTACGCTCACAACATTTACGAAGCTTTTGAAGATTGCCAAAACCATAAAGCACAATTGGGTCCTAGAACTTGTGAGTACATGGAAAGTTAGGTGAGGACCCAAACGAACATGATGCCAAGTTTCAAAAAAAAGTAGAAGCTTTCCATATTATTGTTGTTCATGACTCAGTTCCCAAGGATTTTGTCACATAGAAAGACAAAGAGGTTGAGTTTTCTATTGGACTTAAGTACTTACAATATTTAACGTACTTGTAGTACTGGGGTGACATCCAGATCATATAAGCACATCCGAAGATATTTCATTAGACGGTGCTAGCAAGTCATTGGTGCTTTGCAAGGGTCCATAATACAAATTCAAGACTTTTCATTAAAATTGGTGGGTGACAATGAAAGTCCAATGCATTGAAATTAAAAATTCCAGACTACAACAAACTTCAAAGGGAAAAAGATGCCTAGCTCTTTGTCGATATATGCAACTATCGAATCAAAAACCACAGCACCACCATCCCCTCCTCCCCCAATCCCAAGACTACTCAAAAGTATAATACTCTTGAGCTAATTTGGTTTTGTAGAATAATTTTACCGATGGCCTAGTGCTATGGCTATGTAGCTCTTACACGACTCCTGCCCAAATCCCACTTGGCTGCTTAATAGTCAACAAATTGTAGGTTTAGGGTTTGGGGATGGAACCCTAAAGGACATGGAACCTTCTAGGTTTTCTGACAGTTTTGATTAACCCAATTTTGGAATCCTAAGTCATCACCCTCAAGTGAGGAGGTCCAGAGTTGAAACTGACCTCACCAATCCAACTTAATCCCAAAGAAAACCAACCTTTCAAATTCCACACTTGGATAAAAACAAGTATTGGGTGGGTAAATAAAGGGTATGTGTCAAAGTCATTGTATAGCATATATGTAATGCATGTGGTTATGATGGATTTGTTCGAATTATTATGACAATTAACTATTGAATATAGTTTCTTATGGCATTTTATTTTATTCGTCACATTAATTATTTTGGAAAAAGTCTTACCATATGCTCTTGCAACTATTTTTGATTTTATATCATTTATCATTATAAAAATGTTTTGAATATGTTTTTGACTCTATTGATTGATTTGATTTTTTTTTTCAGTTTTTTGATAGGGTGTTTCAATTTCAAATCTTCATGTTTGCAAAACCAATTGCACGAGTATTGTCTTTTTGCACTTTGAAATCTGCCATATTTAATGTGAATATTATTTTACCTTATGTTGTATCCACTCATACTTGCATGGTATATATAAGCTAGTTGATGACATATTTAAGAGTAACCTTACTTGCAAATAGGATAAATGTTCAAGACTTACTTTTTACTCTTACCCAGAATGATAATTTTGCAAAGCTTTTACATTCTTATCTTTACCCAGTTTGGTAATTTTTTGAAGCCTATCAACCATTACTAAGTGAGACACATTCCACATTTGAAGTTAACCCCCCACACAACAAATCATCCTATAAATCAACACTTGTAATGACCACCATTGATATGAGTTAATTTTTATGCACATTAGGTATCAGTTCTCAAGAAATATTTATGCTAATAAATTCCCAATACCAAATTGCTTCACCCAGTGATTTTTGCCATTTTGCACCGAAATAAATCAAAATTTATTTTTTCATAAATTCTCTTTTTTGAGGGGGAAAAATCTTAAGCTAAAACCACCAACAAAAGTTTAAATATAAAACGTTACATGAGGTTCCCAAAACATGAATGCACAATTCACAATAACTCCTAAACTCTAAGTAGTAAGTACTAGTGTTGTGCAGTTATTTAATTTTTTAAATAACTGGTGTTTCCAGTTCTTTAAAATTTTCAAAATCAAAGAACCACCAGTTTCAGTTTTTTTTGAGAAAAAATCAGAATTACAGAACCACTATGTTTAAAGGTATCTCAGAAACATCAAAGAATCCACAAATTTCATGAAAGAATTAACAATTAAAAAGGTGGGTTTTTGAATGTTGCAGAAAATTTAAGAATCAAGATTGTATACCAAAAAAAATCTTTTGAGTTTTTTTTTCCCACCCCTGTCAATTAAGTGGGTATATATACCTGGGTTGATAACTGATGGGTATCTGTAGCTGATTCTAATACCCACACAACACTGGTAATTACCCCCTCAAAATATGAGACCAAATAAAAACTACATATTTTGTTGGTAAGTCTTTTTTCCCAAACAATGAGGTGAAAAAAATCCTTGATGGGTAGTTGAATATCATTTAATGCATAGTTAGTTTGTGTCTCACAGGGGAGAGAAGGGGGTAGTTTCAGGAAATAGGTAAAGTACTACATGTGTAGTAGTCGAGATTTGAACCCGAAACCATTTGGGTAGATGGGGTGTGAGTCCATTAGCCACTGAAATAGCACTAAAAATTTATTCTTGGTTTTTCTTAGCTCTTCTCTCTTTCTCTCTCCCTCTCGATTTCTGCTCTTGTCGTTGCTGCGCACGAGCAATCGTTCGCTCCAAGAGAAGAATCGCTCGCAGAATTGCTCGATCCGTGTACGAATTGTTGTTGCTAGTAGGTTTATCTACGAATTGTTGCTGCTAGTATGTAGCACTGGACACACACACAAAGGAAGAGGGGATTTTATCTCTCGGCGTAGTAGTAGAACGACGACTATGGGAGGATTGGCACTGCTGCTTCTGGTATGCATGGCCGTGGCCGTGCATTACGTGATTGATGCACTGTCAATAATGGAAGTAAGTCTGTTGTTGTGGTTGTTTTTCGCAAACTTGTTTTTGTTGTTTGTCGTAAGTTTGTCTGTTGTTGTTTGTCGTTGTTTCGTGTAGTTCTAGATTATGAAGTTTCTAGACGTTGCAGTGAGGGGGCGAGAACGAGAGCTCTAACAAAACTCACTGTCTCGTGCCCCCCCCCCCCCCTTTTGTTTCTTGGTTTTTGAAATTAGCTTTTGGTGGCGTTCATAAAAAAGCTTGAAATTGTTTGTCTGTGTTCATTTTGTGTGCGGCCGCTGCTGATGATGATGGTGAATCTGGTTTTGATTTTGTTTTTCGTCGTGAGTACTGTCAGTTCAATGTGATATGATTTCGTTTACAATACTGATGGGATGTGAAGCTTTGATTGTGGGCATAGAGTATTTCATCACAGAGAAACCCTGAACCAGAGTCAATCTTTGCCCGTGCAGAAAGCTTATATTACCAAACCGCTGCAAGGCCCCTCGGATGCTGAGATCTCAACCCTGCAATATCAAGTCGGGTGAGCAAATGTTGCATCCAACTCGGCCACAAGTTTCTAGATATGATTTCAGAGAAAACCAGATTATGTAAATCATCCTTTGAGAGTGCAATATGTTGCTGGATGTTTGACATTCTTTTGAGATGATGCTTCTAAGATTGAAAGGTCTCCATGGCAGGTACAAGTTCAAATCACAAGCTCTACTCATGGATGCTTTGACATATGCTTCCTATTTAGAGCACAACAATGAGGCATTCAATGTTCTAGGAGTCAGGGTTTTGTAATGCAAATTCTTCTACTAATTATCCAGAGCAGGTATTGTCCACTAAGTCAATGAGGGTCGACAAGGTTTTGTGTTGAATGGGAATGCAGATTAAGAGGCAACTTAATGATGAAGCTTCAGCCTTCGATCTTGCCTTGATCCCTCCCATGTGCTCAAAATATTGGCAAGTAATTTCCTGAAGAAACAGAGGCATTCTCCAGGGCACTCGGTGACAGATTTTTCTTTGCAAGGATTTGCTCTGCAAAAACATTTTGCAAAGACTGAGATGTATAACTCTCTCTCTCTCTCTCTCTTTCTGTGCGTGTTCAATGACGACACAGGATCATGTTTTTTATTAGTGTTTAGGTACTATTTTAAAAATGAGATTTTTCCATAGGCTTTCTGGCAGCACCTTGTCAATATCCAGGTGTAACATTTTGTCACATAGTCCATCAATGCCATGACCTCCAAGTTTCTTAAATATCTTCCATCTCCACAGATTTCAACAATTCCACCAAAAAACTGAAAAAGGAATTGGCAGAAACTTGCTTGTAGATTTAAAAGCTTCTCATGGACTGGAGAAGAACATATCTGGAAAAGTTTTAGTAAAATCCAACATAGATCTTAACCAATTGCATATCAATGTGCTTTGCAAACCAGTTTCTTTTCTTTTCCAATTCAAAACACCCACAGTACAACCTTTTTTTCAAATACACAAACGGGCTTTAAAACTGGACATCATGTTGAATTTTGATATCTTGCCAATTGACGATTTAGACACATATAAACTTATTGAAGGACCTTCAAGTTTCATTATGAAGGTCTCTTGATGGGATGTTTCTAGACTTTCCAAGCATGTATTTATTTTCCCATTGACTTGAAAATACCTTTAAAGACAACATTTGTGTCTAAATAAAGAGTCCTTGGGGCTTCTTCTCCCCCATCATTTTGAAGAGAAAGTGAAGAAGAAAAAGTATTAATGATGTAAATAGGTTTGGTACATCATTAGCAAGTGTAAGTGCCTTACTCAAAACCAAAAACACTTAACCAAACACATGTTCATAACTCCATCCTATTCTCAATTGTTCTTGAAATTAAAACTTGGGAAATGGCAATGGTCATCACAAAGGTATGTTTTGCTTTTCAAAATGTCCTTGAAATTTATTTCTTACTTTGATGTAGACCAAGGATCAATGGAATGCTTTGAAATTAAATTAGACTTATTGGATTTAAACTCTTGAACTAGTGTGCATACAAATACAAACTCATGTAGACACATTAACATGCAAAATTAAACTCTGTGGCTATCCTAAAACCTAGAGAACCCAAAAACTTTTAACTTGATTATTGACATGAACCTTTAATTTACCTTGGACCATAACATTTCAATTTGGTGATTATTTTCATGAGGGACTTATTGGTGTGGTAAACCTTAATTTTAGGAATGTACAATTTGTTAATTTAATTCAACCAAGCCATATTTTTTGTGGTATGGAATACTTGGACGAAAGGCAAGAAGACATATGTGACTAACACAATCAAAACAACATCACTCATACTAATGAACCACAAATCCCTTTAACAACATAAACCACCTATTGTGGTTGTTCATTATTTTGGTGTGAACGTGTCAACATCAACATCTGTCATACAAATCATCCCACCATGCAAATAATCATGTGAACTCTTGCCATGCAAATAATCAAAATAACTTGAACTAGTTTAACAAAAAAATTCCCATGTACCAAAATGTAATTATTGCGAACTACCAAAATGCAATTACTATCATTTTTGAGTGGTTATTGCCTTCATACCTTAGCATGCAATTATTATTGGCTTTGTGTGATTCATACATTAAGTTTTTCTTTTAACCTATTAGTACTAGGATAGCTTTCAATCAATAAGGCTTTGTGCTTTCCTTTGCATTAGATATGCAACTTTGGTTTTATAGTAGATTACTTACAAGTTAATGTACTCGCTATTATTATTAATATGAAAACATGCACAAGTTACAAGTTAATGTACCAACTATCATTTATTAGTATGAAGTCATGCACAAGTTTGTTTGGAAACAATTAATGCCTTTAGGTTATGGGCCCACAAATCTTTTAATAAATTGTATTTTTTCATAAGCTTATTGATCAATTTACGAATATTTTGTTGGTAGGTGTTAGTCATGGCAAATTCAAGTAGTCAAGAATTGGGTAATATAGAACATTGTAATGGAAAGAAAATCCATCTATGTAAGTTTCAAATGCATGTAGTTTTCATGGGAAAAGAATTGTTGGGCATTGTTGACAAAAGTGAGGTTGAACCAACAATTGTTGAAGTAGCTCAAACAGATTGGAAAAAATGTGACAATCAAGTGACCAGTCTTCTGTTCCAAACACTTAGCAAAAAGTACATGGAGTATGTTGTTGCATGCGACATTACACATGTTATTTGGGACAAGGTTTGTGTTATCCAAGAATAGGACTCTAAAAGAAGTGTCCATGCATTACAACAAAAGTTTTTCAAATATGATATGGTGCAAGGAGACACCATTGCTTTGTACATTGGTAAGATTGAAATGGTCATAATTTAGTTAGCCAACAAAAGATGTAAGACTTTTACTATTAGGGCCATCATTGCCAAGATCATGATCATGAGCAACTTACCTACTAGATATGACAATGTCATGTTTGCATGGGATAACATTCTGGATGTTTCGAAGACTTTGGAAAATCTCACATTTTGATTATTCCAACAAGAAACAAGATTGAATAATAGGTTGGAAGGAAGTGTTGAAAAGGTGACAGCATATGCAGCTTCATTGAAGGCTAGTGAAACATGAAGAACCAAGCAACGGCTTACCTTTACATATGAACAACACTAGGCACGACGCAAGGAGATTAAAAAGAAGAAGAAGAATTCAAAGTGCCACAAGTGTGGAAGAAAGGGGCAGTGGGCTCGAGAATGTGCATATGAAGATGTAGATCAAGGAGAAGAAAAGAAGAGTGATGGGTCAAATAGCAAGAAATCAAGAGGCCTTTACAAAGTTTCATGGTGAACTTGTCAAAGCTTCATAGCTTGCACTAGTATGTTAATAGTGGTTGTATACAACACATGACAAATCAAAGGTCATGGTTCAAAACATATCAAGGTAAAATCACAATCAAAGGGGCCACCCAAGTTACATTAATAGAAAATGGCCATTTTACAACTAGTCCATGCGACTAATTTTTAGTTGCAAGTGACATTTGCAACTAAAATCTCAATAGTCGCTTTGGACAATCTATATTGACATTAGTTGCAAACAACAACAAATTTTGGTTGAAAGAAAAAGTCAATGAAATATGCCTTCATCTTTTGATTAATCATATATGTATTGTCGCTTGCAACTAAGATTTGACTTTTTTGGTGAACAATGGGAACAAGTTACGTGTTGCCACATGTCTCGACTTTTAGTAATTAAAAATATTTAGTTATTATTTTGAAAAAATTTAAAATGTTTAATTTTTATGTTTGGATGGTTTAGAATGTGAGACGTGGTGCAATAGAAATTTGCCACATGGCATATTAATTGAATTTTTCCAAATTAAATTTAAATCAATATTTACGTATGTAGGTTACACTAAGTACCTACCTACCTACGTAAGTTACACTAAGTACCTACCTACCTAGGTAGGTAGGTAAGTTAAGGAAATAAGTAGTTAGGTGTAAGTACATGAATATTTATCTTTTATTTTCGGTTAAATCATTTTTATTGATTCATCCCATATGCCCATCTTTTTAAATATGAAAATGTGAGACAAAACATTTTATTTATATATTTTTCAAGATGAGAATGAACGCCAAAACACATGGGATAAAAATATTAATTGTAAGTCATTTGCAACTAAAAATGTTTAGTCATAAACAACTTGTAACTAACAATTTTATCCTATATGTTTTGGTTTTCATTCTCATCTTGAAAAGTATATAATTAAGTAGGTAAGTGATAATTAACTAATTAACTAATTAGTTAACTAATTAACTAACAAATTAACTAATTAGCTAATAAAATTACTAATGACTTAATGAATACAATATTTTATTTATTTATAATAAATTCGATAATTAATTAACAACTAAAATAAAAATAATAATTATTTATTTATATTAATAATCATCAATATCTTATGATTACAAAATTAATTATGTTATTATATATTATTAAATATCATTTAATTTATTAGCTAAATAAACAGAAATAATATTTAATTAATTTTTTTATGTACTATAAAAATCTATCGACCAATTTAATTAACTATTAATTGCAATAGTTAACTAATTATTAATAAATAAATAAATAATTTAACCAAATAAATTAATATAATAACTGAACTATTCAGTATTTAATAATTATTAACTATTAATTAAAAATACTGAATACTAGTTTTCTTATATTTAATAATACCTTTCCTAGGCTAATTATTTTATTATAATTATTCCCATTATTATTTTCATTTATATAGTTAATGATAAATATAAATGTAAATATTTAATTGTAGCAATAACATTAATTTGATGATTATTATAGCTAGTTGGTAGCCAAGGTTAGCTATTTTATTTTTATTATTCATATTATTACTCCACTCATTAAAGCAATTTATGAACTATTACAATAAATGTTTTATATTTTTAATAAGTATGTTTTTCCTTTGAAAATAATTTCTACATCTGTATAATATTTATTAGATTTCCACTCTAACTAATATAATAATTACTATAAAATAGTAAAATAATAAAACTGAGAAAGTAAAATTATATATCATTAATTTATTATAATCATTGAATTATTAATAATTAATGAATATCAATTATAATGTCGAAATATAAAAATTTAGAACTATATATTAATATTTCCTAGTAATTATTATATTAATCTAATAATACTTCATAATTGATTATTTATAATAATAATAATGTAATTTTTAGTTAGCAGAGGTTAGCTATTTTATTATAATTATTTATTACGTCATTTTTGAGTTATTATGAATTTTTTAAATTAACTTTGAATTTTTTTAAAGTATAAATTAATTCTTAATAAGTACATTAGTCATTTGAAAATAAGTTAATAATAAAATATTTATATATAATATAAATTTAATAAAAAAAATTTAAAATTTCATTTGTAATCATTTTAAGAAAGACAAGGAGATGGTTTGGATAAACTTTTAATATGGGGATAATATATTTAACAAATATTTTACTTAAAATACTAATATATTCAAAATATATATTATTTAATGTAACCATAATATCAAGGTCATTTATGTTAATAATAATACTTGAATACACATATAATGTGGTTGTTCATATAAATTCAAAATATACATTTATAAATCCTAATACATTCAACTATATTTTTTTGAATTCACAAAATACATCTTTGTATACTCATAAGGTTACAATTAAATTGGTCATATTTGCAATTAATGGGACATAAATTGTTCTTTTTGGATGAAAATTAAATTAAATTAAATGTTTTTCACATGGAAGGATGAACACCAAAATAGTCACAAACTAATTGCACTATAGTCGCAAATATGACCAACATAAGAAATAGTTGCAAGAAAATCCAAATGTAATTGCAAATAACTAATAATCACATGTAGTTGCAAATATAATGGTTACATTTTTCCCAATTTTTATTATTGTGAATGGACATTATTTAAAATTACATTTTTGTATATTTGAAAGATCACAAAAAAAGCAAAATAGTTTGGATTGTTCTAATTTTTTGGAATATTTTCCATTAATTGCAAAGTTTACATGTTCAAAAGCTTGACACAAATCAAAATGTTTTTGCATGTTCAAAGCATTCAAACCTTAAGAGTGGATAGTCCTTGTTTTTTTCAAACATCTTTTTTTCTACCAAATGTACACCATTCCTTTTGGAAATTGGAAAGGATTTTAACATTGATGATTAGAAGGGCAAAAGGACTTGAACTGATGAAAATTGTTTTAATAACCTATTTGAACACATTTGGTTCAAAAATGCTTTTGATCCTAAAAATTATGGATTTTGAAAATGTGACAAAAAGTTGTTCATATATACGTGATAGAGAACATGGATGCATAATATATATGATATAAAATCAATCATTAGTCAAAATGTCTTTATATATAAAATGCAATGTTAAAAAGGTATCTAAAATATAGAACTTTAAGTTATAAACCAATGCAAGAATGACACATGTCATGTGCAGTCCTTGGAAAAATACTTTTACCTTGGTGCCCCTAGTTCTTTTAACCGTGATTTCACCCATCAACCCATCAATGGAACAAAAGATCAACCAATTGAAGCATTAGTGGAGTCAAGATGAGAGCGAAAGGGCTTTGAGACATTCTGGTATAAATCAAGAAGGGTGACAACTATGAAATGTGTGTACTAACAGATGTGTTACATGTGTCGAATCTTGGCAAAAGCCTATTCTCATGTTATAGAGCAACACAAAAGAACATCTTCACTTTGCACATGAAATATGGTTCCTAGTTAATCCAAGAAAGAAATGTGGTCATGACTAGGGTGACCAAAAAAAAATTGTATCAGTTGGAGATAGAAATTGTCAATAAGTATGATTTAAAGGTTGTGCATGCAAATGTCACAAGATCATTTGGTGTTGAAACAAAGAAGGAGAACACATAAACATTGTTTATGTGGCATATATGATTAACAAATCTAAATCACACCATGATAAAAAAAATGGTAGCAATTGAAATGGTTGATGGTTTGATTTTGGAAGGTAAAGAAAAAGAGTTTTATGTTGGTTATGCATATGGGAATAATCATAGGAAGCAATTTCCATGGAATGAGACTAGAAAAATATCACAACTACCTGGGGACCTTGTGCACACTAAACTTGTGTGGTCCAATGCAACAAACCAACAAAGGTGGAGCTCACTATTTTGTCTAGTTGAAGAATGATGCTATTAGATTCAAAGTGATTGAGTGCATTAAATCCAATACAAGAGATGTGGTATTGGCATGTCTAAAGTGGTTTATGGCACGATTGAAGCATAAAATGAAGAACATGCTGAAAATTCTCCGCAATGATAGGGGGAGTGAATTCATTGGTGTTGAATTGAAGAGCTATCTTGAACAACTAGAAGTAAAACAAGAATTCACAACTAATTATACACTATAAAAAAACGATGTTTCTAAGAAAAACAAACTACAATAGTGGAAGTTACAAGAAGTATGCTACATGCAAACAATATCAACATGTGATTTTGGGGGGACAGCTATGAATACAGAAGTGTATGTACTCAATAGAACTAGGATAAGAACATTGGATAGAATGATACCTTTTGAAGCATGGTTCCAGACCAAGCCTTCAATGGCCCACATAAAGGTCTTTGGATCAAATGCTTACTAGGTAAAAGCATGGTTAGGTGGCTCACATTTGACATTTTGAAAAATCCACATCTTACATCAACTACAATTCCTACATTTAAAATAATTATCAAAATATAAATCCTATAAGTATCCCCTATGGTTCACAAATATTAATAGACCACCTTATGAATATCCCTAAACATGTGGTTGGTCAAGAAATTTAAAGAAAAGTGTTAAGATTTCAATGTGAAATGGAATACCAATTGTAAACAATGACGAATTAAATTTTTAAATTTGAAAAAAATTGTATTGGAAAAATTTCAATGCATCTTATAATTAAATTATTCATTTTATGGTTGCCTATTTTTTTTTTTTAATTTTGGTATTACTATGACATATTTCTAAGTCCATAATTTTCATTTTCTATGTGTGACAAACATAGTGTCATCATTTCAAAAGTCCACAATGAGTCCATTCTTTTCTTACACTTCATCCATAATTTTTAATAAGATTTTCACTAAAGTCTATTGCAACATGGATAATGAGAAAATCAAAAAATTTAATGTTTGATATGATATTACATTTCAAGTTCATTTTTAATCTAAAAAAATCACAACTATGATAGTCCAAACAGTCCATTTAATTGTGCTTTCACCCTACTTTCATGTTGCTAAATAATTAAAACAAGTTATTGCCCAAGAGTAAAAGGGGGATATTAATGGGTTATTTTAACACAAGCAAAGCATACATGTTGCAAGATGTTGATGATAAGAAGATTGTGAGAGTCAAGATGTGTTGTTTGATGAGACCTTTATGTTGAATCCAACATCAAATGGAGAAGGTTGAATAATAAAAGGAATACCAATCTTGGTCAACAAATTATAGGATCAAATATTGAATTTGAAGGGCATGCACAAGAAATGGAAGTAGTGCTACCACCTACACCTAATCAATCTCAAAATGAACTTGATAATCCAACAATGACAAGTGATCCAAGAAGTGGGTCAAATGAAAATGGGAGTCTTGGATTTGGAACCAAAGACAATGCTAGTTGTAATAGAATTGGTTGATGTTCCAAATTTGTGGTAGTAAGCACACCAATTGAACTTGGTTCTAAATAAAGAAAACCACCTCCAAGGTATGGAGAGTGGATCTACCTTATTAATCGAAACAATTATGTTTATGTAGTAGTCTTTGTTAATATTCCTAATGAGCTGAAATCATTTGAAAAAGCAATGGCATTTCCAAAGAAGGAGCATTGGATACACATGATGCATGAAGAGTTTGATTCTTTGATGGGAAATGGAACTTGGGAGTATCAAGAGTTGCCAAAAGGAAGGAAAATAGTAAAGAACAAGTGGGTGTACAAATTGAAACTTGCAGTTGATGAAAGCATGGATTATTACAAAGCTAGGTTGGTGGCTAAGGGGTTCACCCAAAAGGTTGGGCTGGACTTCAAGGAAACATTTAGCCCAGTTGTGAAATTTAACTCCATAAGAATGGTGTTTCCATAACAATTGCAAAGGATATGAATATCACCCAATTTGATGTTTATACCACTTTTTTAGATAGTGAAATAAAGGAAGAGATTTATATGACACAACCACTAGGATTTGAAAACATTAAAGAAGTGGGGAAAGTTTGCAAATTGCATAAGGTGTTATATGGGCTTCAACTATCTTCCAAAATTTCTTTCTCACTTAATACAATCTTGCTACCACCACTGCTAATGGATGTTTGTACTATAATACATCAGACCTTTGTTTAATAATACCCATTTTTGTGGATGATGGTATGGCATGCAATATCAAGGAGGATTCCATTGAACACATTTTGTCTTTCATGGGTGATGTTTTCAAAATCACAATAAAGTATCTAGAAGTGTATGTGAAGTTACATATCATTCAAATGATAAAAGAACATGTGATTCACATTGACCACACTTGATACATTTTTTCCAAGTTGAAGAAGTATGGGTATGAGAATTGTAATCCAGTGATTGTACATGTTGGCCTTAATAATGTATTTACTTTGAGCTTGCACATGGGAAATGGAAGCATAGAAAATCAATCATTTTTCCCTTACAAAGAGATTATTGGGAGCCTACAATTTGCACAATTGTGACATTTCATTTGTAGTGCACATGAAGCCAAGTTCACCAAAAACCCACAAATGCAACATATTGTAGCGTTGAATTGCATCATGAAGTATTTGGAGGACACTATTTTGATGAAGATTACATACAATGGTAGTAGCAAAAGCCATGTTTTACACTCATAGTGTGATGCAAAGTTTGCCATGGATTTGAATGATTGAAAGTTTCAATCTAGCTTTCTACTTATGCTCAATGAAGGACCTATGGCATGGGGTTCAAGGAAGCAGGATTGCACTATGGGGAGCACCACAAAAGCTAAATATCTTGTCGCACATGTAATAACCAATGAAATCACTCAGATTGGTAAATTGTTGGGAGATCTTGCATACAAAAAAATAACTCCAATTGAATAGTGGATCAATAACCAAGTTGTGATTTGATTAGTCCGAAACCTAGAATTCCATTGATGTACCAAACACATCAACATCAAATACCACATCATTAGGGAAAAATATGAAAATGGTGAGATCACTATGGCCTACATCAGCATGACAAACCTTTTGATATCTTGAGGAAAGTTTTACCTCGTGATCGTTTTGAATGTCTTTTCATTTGATTGGGATGAACATAGTAATTAATGTTTTTACAAATGGGAGTTTCGGTGTGAACATGTCAACATCGATGTTCATCATACAAATCATCCCACCATGCAAATAATCATGTGAACTCTTGCCATGCAAATAATCAAGATAGTTTGGACTAATTTAACAAATAATTTCCCATGTACCAAAATGTTGTTATTGCTAGCTCTAAGTGGTTCTTGTCTTCATACCTTAACATGCAGCTTTGACTGGTTCTTGTTTTTGTACCTTATCATACAATTATTATCAGCTCTACACAATTCATACATGTTTTTTTCTTTTAACCTACTACTACTAGGATAGCTTTCAAGCATGCTAGGATAACTTTTAAACAAGCTAGGATAGCTCTCAAGCAAAAAGGCTTTATGCTTTCCTTAAGAAAGTTTTATGCTTTCCTTTGCATTGGATATGCAACTTTGGTTTTACAATAGATTACTTACAAGTTAATATACCAACTATTACTTATTAATATGAAGTCATGAACAAGTTACAAGTTAATGTACCAACTATTACTTATTAATACGAAATCATACACAAGTTTTTTTAGAAACAATTAATGCCTTTACATTATTGTAGTTCAAACCAAAAGATATGAAGTATGAAACCTTGGAAAGGAATTGAATGCTAAAGAAAGGCCCAACTAACTAAATGATTTTGGACTAAAATTATTTCTAGTCAGCTTTTTGATTCGTAAATTTGGATTACAAGCAATAAGTTGGATCACTAAATCAGAACATGATTTCCAAAATTAAATTGACAATAAATTCCACAATTGTCATTATTTCACCATCCATATAAGATTTGTATTAATCAAGTTCCATTACCCAAATCTCATGTTTGACCCTACATCCTTGTGTTAAGGTTTTTTTCTAAACTCAAAATGAAATTCACCTTAGGTCAACCAATGTTTTTTTCCTCGATTTTATGATATTTGCCCAAGTGGTGATCATCCATAAATACATTTAGCCAAATTTGGCAACATTGAAAACATGAAAGTAGAAAATCTTAAGCACCTTATTAGATTGTAAGCAATTGAGGTGATTTTTGGTCTTTTCTATTTCCGGTTTTAGGCAAAAAAAATTCCTCAAAAAACAAAGAATTTGTAATAGAATATTCTTTTTCAGAAATATTTATCTCATTTTGGCAAATTTTCACCCTAAAAATGAAATCATTGAGTAGGTGACCATAGGTATATCCTTAATTCCATAATGTGAGACGAAAAGTATGGACAAGATTTACAAGTCACAAGTTTTCTTCCCCATATCACAAATTTATCTTTGTCACAAATTGTGCAATTGCATAGTTCCAAATTTCAAATGCCATAGTATTATTACATCTTGATACTTTAGTCATTTAATTCACATCCAAATATGTGCATCCTATAACAAGACCTTCAGTTCATACCATTATTAAACAACTATTAATAAATTCCTTGTTAGACATTAAACATTGTGCACATTATTACACATTTTTGGTAAAGTCAAGTGTCAAACCAAAAATTTGCTCAAGACAATTAAAGAACCAAAATAACATAATCAACCTTAAAATAATAATCTACTTTTAAATTAACCTTAATCCATGTTCAAATGACGTTAATCAACCCTTGATCAACCTTAATTATGCTCCAATAACTTTGATGTAACTTTGCTCACATCTTATAAACCTTAACCAAATTCATTGAGAATCATCAAAATCATTCATCTAACCATAAATAGCCAATTTTTGGTAGTTGGAGGAAAACTTCCATTCATGAACAATCATATTGAAAAATAGTAGGACAAAACTATAAGAACTTTCTTGGGAATCACATTTCTTAAACTTTGCATAAAAGCTAAAACTAGTTAATTTTGCAGAAACTAAAGTTGAAGGTTCTTCTGAAGCAAAAGAAACCACTAAACCAACATTCATATAAGCTCCATACCGCACGTGATGAAGGCCTAGACTATTAAAAGTTTCCTACCTTGGAATGTTTAGAACAAGATAATGCTCCTTGCACATATTTACTCTAGGTCTAGATTGCATTCAAACTTTAAAAGTTGAAGGCAAGCCTCTATAAAAATTCTCATACAAGATTTTCAGGTTTGAATTGAATCTTATTAATTTACCTCCATGGTGGGCAATTACAAAAGATGATTAGTAACGTGATGTTCAAACATGTTCTACCACCAAGGGAGATCTAATAAGGAAAAACCAACAAATTGTTGCCATACTAAAGTTAGGAATTCCTCCAAACTTTCAAGAGCTCAATATGGTATAAGAATGTATTAAATAAATCACTTGAGAAAAGTTTGAGAGAGCAAAGTTTGAAAAAAGAGAAAAACAGTTATCCAAATAGTTTAAACTTCCCATGAAGGAGCTCAAATTTTTGGAACAAAGGACATAATATAATTCAAAATGCCTACCGTTCACTTAAGAGATTCACTTGTAATATATCATACTAGTATACATGTCATTTTATCATACAATTTTGAATATGATATGTATACAGTGTTATCATACAAGTAACAAAACAACTTCAACATGCAAGTATATATTCACCATCCACTTGCGACCCCATCAATTTGGAAATAACAACCTACATCAAATTGCTGGAAATTTTGTCAAGACCTTGGGTAACGATTGCACACCAGGCCCTCGAAGCTCTGTGGTTCCATAGCGATGTATGTGGTTCATCGCATGGTTGATGAACATGGATACTTCATATCGTTGCTGCATGAACACAGGCATTTCCCCTTTTGCAGTTGACCTCCTCAAACTTCTAATGGAAGTAATGTCTCGTTCAGTTTTGAATTTGTAAAGGCGAGCCTCCTCCCAATCCAGTGGAACCCATTCACCAACAATGGTTGGCCAAAGAGTTTTGTTGATGCCAGCATGCATGAACTGTCTGCGACCTTTTGCAATTTCCTCCATAATTTCTACATGGTAAAGAAAATTAAAATTTAAAGAACCAGGGCATTCATTTGGATTCACAAGAAAACCAGCAAATTGAGTATTTGAAGACTCCATAGTAGCTGCAATAGCACGACTATCTCCAAACGTGTCTATCACACCCAAATTTCCTTGAGCTTGCATCCCAACACCCACTAGTGGTATTTGAACTTGCACATTAGCTTGACCTGACATCTGATTTGCAATAGATCTTGAATCTGTTAATGTTTCTGTCCTCGAACTTGTGGTAAGGTCTATCGAAGTCACTGTTCCAGATAAAAGTCTTGCAGCTAGATTTTCCTCACAAGTGAGAGAGATTGTGATATTATCATGATAATACCCCAAATCCAAATCTTCATGATATTTAAGTTGACCCCCACCCAAATTGCATTGAGTGACTATTGTGGTGGTTATCTTGCGACTGTCTCCCAACTTTTCAAACTTGAACTTAAGCCAAGGGGCAATTGTTGCACTTTTTATGCGACCATCTGGTTCAGCAAGTTCCTTTGTCAATCCTTTATGGAAAGTACCCCCACATTCCGGTATAACAATCACAGTCAAAGACCCATTCTTTTCTGAAACTATTGGTCCTGTTCCTGAAGGAGATTCAGAGAGCAACTGGAAAGGATTTTCTCCAAATGACTGTTGATCAACTTGCCCACCTAATTCCATGTGTTCACTTGAAGTGCCCCCTTGATTACTTACTGCACCTTCCATAGGTTCATGTGAGGTAGCCCCTTGATCATGGTCTCCACCATCCATAGGTTCATTTGAGCTACCACCTTGATCCCTAACTTCGCCTTCCAATGTTTCAGTTGAAACATCCTTTAGATGTTGCAACCATGAAGGCTTGGCATTCTCACTTTTAAGCCCCATCTTTTCAGCAAGCTCAAAAATAAGGGGGAACATTTCACCAATTTGTTTGCTCATGTTATCCTCTACATACATGCAAAGGCCTTCAGATCTGAATCCCCCCAATCCAACTCCAAATCTTTTTGATGACTCTTCTGGTGTCAAATTGCACATTGGCAATTTGTAGTTGATTGGGAGCTTTGGAACATTGATGCTCATTGGTACAAAACTCGTTTCCTTCCACAAGTCCAACCACATGTGTTCACTAATCTGTATCACCATCACCCCAAATTGTTCTGTGACCACAACCTTGGACTTTTGTAGGCCTACCCCTACAACTTTTGACATGTCTTCAACTTGTTCAAAAAGGATTTCTATTGCATCAGCCCCTTCAAAAGTTCCCTTTCTTCCCACAATAAGGATTGAGTCATTTTCCAATTGTGGAAGCCCAATCTGGAAACAATTTTCTGAGGTGTCACTTGCTTCAACCATTGACGATTGCTTTTGTTGTTGGACATAACCATCACTCCCAAATGACTCACTGAGGAAATCTCTTCTGTACCCAGAACACGATTGCTTTTGTTGTTGGACATAATCATCACTCCCAAATGACTCACTGAGGAAATCTCTTCTGTACCCAGAACACGATTGCTTTTGTTGTTGGACATAATCATCACTCCCAAATGACTCACTGAGGAAATCTCTTCTGTACCCAGAAAACCTGGGCTTTTGTTGTTGGACATAAACATCACTCCCAAATGACTCACTGAAGAAATCTCTTCTGTACCAAGAACACAAGTCGCATTCCCTTAGTAAACGTTTATTTAACAATTGGACATACTATCAATAGAACCATGTTTCACTTTACAAAAATATTAACTATGGCTCTTGATACCTACAATTTTCAAAGGAAACAAACACCTCAAAATTAGTTTTATCCATCACACAATCAATTAAAGTTGTTTTGAATGATATTTTTTTGTCTTAACTGAATACGATGCTCATATCTTCTCAATATCAAAGAGACATTTGTTTATCATAATTCACATTTTTTCACATTCCAATGAAAACATCATTGTGAATACTAAGTGCACAAATTTAATCCACTTGCTTGCAAACTTGCAAGTGGGAAATGTTTGGACATTGACATTCTGTGGACAACTGTGCAAGTGGTTATAGGTTTGATTGAATGTCACATTGGATTTACCCATGATAGCTAATGGGGTCACTAAGAGAATTGGTCATCAAAATTGTTGGAACAGAATTATTTCAGATTGAATTTGCAACAATATTGGAGTCCTCATTATGGTGGTTTTTAAATGCTCAATTTTGAAAACAAAGTAATGGATCTATGAGCTCCCAATCACATTTCGTCTCAATAAACATGCTGCCATTTTTCCACAGCCAATTCGCGGTAGAAAGTTGTGTACCCCAATTACTGTACTTGCACCTCAAAATTGAAGCTTCAACCTCTGGGTGTTAAAATCTTAATGATGCACATTGCACATAGATTATTCTAGGTAATTGAATTATTTTTAATCATGGGTGCAACTATGTTGGTTTCATCCATTTAACCTTTGTTGGTCCCATGATGTAACATAACCATCACATTTTTCCATACACAACCCATCCAAGTCTTTTCCATTCAATAATATCTATAAATAAGTCCCACAAATTCAAGGTCTCAATGGATTGTCATGACCAATGTATGTTGTTAGAATTTGATTTCATTGGACCCAACAATACTTGGTATATAAAAGACTAACCTTGAACCAGATGGATTTTCATAGTATGATATTTGTTGATGGTGATCATTTCCCTTTCCCAGGGGGCTGCAGGACTGATCATCATCCACTTCGACCTGCAAAGTAGCAAGAAGACACATCTCATCAACATTTATGTACTACTGCACTGTGGACATTTCTATGCATTGGTTAAAAAAGGGGTTGCCAAGATTAAATTTGCCTTGGAACAACATGGTAGTAGTAGGTCACTTTTGCTTAAAAATTCAGTAGAATTTTTCTAGTGTACATGGAAGACACCTTACATCAATAAAATTTCTCCTGGATTGTGAGTAAAATTTCTCCTGGATTGTGAACCCATCTTGCATCAGTGAGGATTCAAATTTCTGTAAAATTGAAATTGTTAGTGAGTTGGTAACAGATTGTACATACGAACATAGGCATATGAAACACTAAACAATCAGAAGCACAATTGTCCTACCTTGATCAAATCTCACCGCCTCACAAAGCAGATAGCCTGTAGTTTGTTACGACCTTGATCTCGTACAACAAATTCTCTACTATATCAATACCTTCAGATGCTGGGGAGAACTTACATGAGCAAGTAGAAGTGGTGATCTATCACCAAGGTACTCAACTAAGGGCCTTCCGATTTCATCCTTCAGGGCCAAATACTCAACACAGAATGGGCCGTGATTTTGCCTAGGATCACCTTCCTTCAGTAAATGCCGATGGAACCTCAGACGAACCTTCCATTCAGCTTGAAGCTTGACCTCATCCACACTAAACTTCTTCCTGCTGCTGGAATTGTAAAGCCAAAAATGCTTTTTCCACAGAAGTGCATTATCCAAAGTTGTCTCAATTTTGATGAAGCCAAAGTTTATTATCGGCCTAATATTGCATCTAACTGTTATATTCTTGTTCTTGATCGTGTACTTGATGATGATAGAAGTATCCGTGGTTTCATGGCTGAGAAAACTGTGCCAAATCCCCAACCCCCAGAAAAGCATTTAGTAGGAAACCAAGAGCATATGCAATGCTTGGGAATAAATGTAGGTGGGCATAACAACTTCTGAAACATTCTTCATAATTTCTGCTTTTCTATATCAAACATTGTATGCCGTACAAGCCACTCACAAGCTCTTCTCGATATTGGACACGAAACAAAACAGTTTCTAGAACTGCATACGTATGCAATGACTATATGTTAACATGTGACAGTAATAGATGAAAATGAGGGAAAATCTGAGTTCAATCAAAGCTTGAGTGTCTCAATTATACCGATTGCTAGAGTTTGCTTGAGAGTATGTCTGTGCTCCAGAACTCCCTTTTGCGTGATTTGATGTTCCCTCATTGTTACTGAAGGAATCCTGTAAAACACATTTTTCCCTTCAGATTTTCATCATGCCAACCTGATTGGTGCCAGTTCTGTGTTGCAATCCCTAATCATGGTAGCTACATGATGCATTAGAAGGGTTGAGGTTGAATGACAAGGGACTACACTTTCATCACATTCATCGCTAGCCTTCAACCTCCAACTGAGGACATACTAGTGCTCAGATTCAATGGCCTTTTAGTAGAGGAGTTGTGCTTCACTACACTGAGATATATATATATTAGTTCAGGTTCTGGCCTCACAGCAAGCCATCAATACCTATCCTTGATCTCCAAAGCATTTGTCCTTGTGAACTCAACAAATGCATGGAAACGAAATCTAAACACCAGGTCCATTCCTAATCAAACAACAGGCTCAAATAAAAACCCAATTGACCTGCTGCTGCTACAAAAGGATATCTATCTGCTACCAAAGGAGAAAAACTGTTGGAAAATAAATAACAAAACTCTGACCAGTTAAACTGGTAGTAGGGAATGTAGTAGTCAGGATGGCAATGGTTTTTTCCACCGCCCAACGTCTGTTGATTCAAAGTAACACTGTGCAAGGTACATAGATTGAATGTGCAAGAATTCAGTTCAAATTTGAGGAGAGTTTGTATTGCAGCAACATACAGGATTCACAGGGAGGCTTACAAAGCAGCTGACCTCATTGCTAACTTCACAGCCTGAATCCTCCTCACAAACTGCAATGTCATAGAGCCTTCTCACAACCTCCCTCATGTCGGGTCGTTGATCTCGGTCATGCTCAACACAGGCCATGCCCAGTTGCACAACTGCCAGTAGTTGTTGCTGGGGCACCAACTTACTGCCTGGGTTGATCTTAGCATCCACCATCTTGGGCAGAAGTAATGGCCACAAGTCTAGATCACTGCACAGAAATTCTCTACACCAATCCACCAAGTGCATATTTTCCTCGGTGACTCGTTTGCCTGTCACAAGCTCAAGGAGCACCACCCCGTAACAAAATACATCGCTCTTTGCACTAAATTCTCCAGTGGTGTAGTATATAGGATCAATATACCCCTTAGTACCTCTGATGCCATCAAAGGTAGGGACATCTGGAATCAGTGTCTCGCTAAACGCAAAGTTTGTGATTTTAGCATGCATACCAGCACCTAACAGAATGCTGCTTGGCTTGATGTTGTGGTGGACAAGAGTTGGCTTGGCATGGTCGTGGAGATACTCCAGCCCCTGTGCAACATCAATTGCCACCTGCATTCTCTCATGCCAGTCCAAGAAATGCCCAGTGGACTCAGTCGAGTTCTCACTCTTTGTTCCATGCAGGTGCTGGTACAGGGAGCCATTCTCCATAAACTCGTACACAAGAAAGAGCTCGTCCTTTTCAATGCAATAGCCAAGCAACGCCACAATATTAGGATGGTGGAGCCCGGAAACCCTCCAGAGTTCATTCCAGAAGTCCTCCTCAGGGGAATATTGGTTGTTAATGTACTTAGATCTGTTCCTCAGCAACCCACCCGAAGTTCTGTCCCCGTTGAGGATTTTCACTGCAGCCTTTTGCCGTGGTTCTGAACCTGGGAGAAAGCCTTCATACACAGTGCCAAAGTCAACCTCCCCCAAAACTACTTCAAATGAGTTTGTCATGCTGAGAATTTCCTTAAGTGTGAACTTTCTGAGAGGCTCCACCTGCACGTCTTTTGGACTCTTCATCATCATCTGGGGGGTTCCGTGGCTGCCAGATTCTGAATTTGATTGATGGTGAAGTTGCTCCTGCAGAGAAGCCTCCGCCTTTTTCAGCATGTCCACCAGAACCTTGTCAAGAAATATGCTATAAAAATGATTGCAGTACTGACTAATGTTGTCCAAATATAAGTCCCTGTGCCATTGGATCTTGCAAGCTTTGGAATTGCGGTCATGCAGCTGCAATGGGGGGACCTTCTTGGGTTGTGTACAAGTCAGGTGAGAGTTTGTTCGGTGTCATCATTGTCTCGATTGTTGCTTGTCCAGCTTGTGCTCCCTGTCCGTTGGAGAGCATAACCATCATATTTCCCAGTATGAGTAGAATCAGCATGACTGAGGACAAAGCTTCTGGCAAGGGTGCAGCAGCCATAGTGATTTACAGTCCTACCTTCCATCCTCATACTTTCTGGATGTCGTCTTTCTCTGACAAACGCTCTAAAGTCTGTAAGCTTGTGGTTGTCTCCAAGAAAGTTCACCTTCTTTATCTCTCAAGCTTTCTCGAACTCCCTGGAAGCAAGCACATACAAGAGTGATGTTAGAAACATAAAGAACAAAATCCCCCTTGCACTGGAGCTCAAAGTCAGGGGCCTTCTACAGATCCTGGAAATCAACCCAAACACTTTCTTCACAAGGTGAGATTCACATAAATACTCACTTCTAAAGCTTGACCAAAACAAAAGCGCAAAACTCAAAAACATATGAACTGATATAAAATTCCACCAAATCCCACTCTACCAAAGCTAATAGGATTGCCAGAAAATTCTTGCGCAACACTCCACAAGACAGCAACAAAAGATTCAAACACACATACACACACACACACCGAACCCACCCACTTGGCGAAGGAGCTGGAAACAGAACAACCCAAGAAAACAAATCAAAAAACCGAGATGAATTTCTAAAGCTTACTCCAAACACTTGGATTGATTGCTCCACGAAACCATCTCCAACATCCACAACCCACCAAATTTTTTTCACAAAGTCCAGGAGACAAAGAAGAAGAAGAAGGAGAAGAAGGAGAGAATTGTATGCTTAGGAGTGCTTTGCAAGCAAAATGGCACAAAAGTCAACAACACCAATGTTGGGCAATTCTTGCTCCCATGAACAACCTCCGGTTCAGGTTCTCAATAAACATTAGAACCGTTCCAGTTCCAGTTGCGTACAAAAATTAATACCCTGGGATTCCATTGTGGGTCTGGTTCTGGTTCCAAAATTTGGACCCAGTTCCAATTTCAGTTTTACAAACTGGAACCAGAACTGACGATTGTAACTGGTCCAACCGGGTACCCACCCAACATTGGTTAGCAGGATGATTTTGGCTTTTGTGGGTACCTCAAAATTTTAATTAGCGGGTTAACCATTCATTGATTAGTTAATTAATTCAATTATTACGTATGAGGTATAATTAATTAATTAATTCGGATTTTTTAATTAATTAATTAAATTAGTTATTTTTTAATTAGTGGGTTGTTGTGAATTTTTTTGTTTGTTTGGGGGGGGGGAGGGGGGGGAGGGGGGGCAGAGTCCAGCTTTTGCCCTTTTCCAAAGTTTATTACCCAAAGTTTCACATCACATTTTTTGTCATTGTCCAATCAGAGAAGCCCATCAACTTGTTTTTTTCTTAAAGTTTAAGGGCTCTCCCTCCCCAAAAATAAATTAATAGAAGACTCGAGAGGTACCTAACCAAGGATAATAGTGGATATAATTATCATTATTGATTAATGGGTCAACAAAAGGAACAAGTCACAAAAACTATAACCCTTCTAAATCCCTGAAACGTCCAAAATAACCTTCAAGAAGTTCTAGTTTTTCGATTAAGGTATCTTCCCTAAAGCACGGCTTACTATCACCCTCTATTTTGGATTGGATTGGACCCCCACAATGGCGCATGTAAGGAAAGAGCATGGTTTTAGTAGTATAAATAACTACATCGAATGTTGTTTCACTTATAATGACTAGTGGGTAACCTGTGGCTACGCCAATCCAGTCACCCCGAACGTGGGTAGCTGGTTCAGCCCAAGCTCTAACCCAACCCACCCACTTACCCACCCACCATCGGTTTTCTTTTAAATTCTTTTTTTCCTTCTTTTCCAGGAAAAGAGAGGGAGAGGAGAGGGGATGAAGTGAGAGTGGGGTGTTTTTTCAAAACCTTCCATTCTTTTGGTGCCAGGGACAGGAGGAAGAAGTTACATTTTTTTCCTTTTGCTGCCAGGGACAGAAGGAGGAAGTTACATTTTTTTCCTTTTGCTGCCAGGGATAGGAAGAGGAAGTTACATTTTTTTTTCTTTTGCTACTCTGTCCAGAATTTTCCAAGCACTGCCCACACAGACGGACAGACACTGTTGCCTTTAAATGTAAGATTTTAAAGTTTGGACGCACAACAATAGCAACAACATCAATTGGCAGAATATTTATTTATTTATTTGTATTTATTTTTAAACATAGAAACTTTTGAACTTGTTATGGGTCCCATCATGAGCATATTTGGATGGAAAAAATATTTTTTCCGAGGTAGGGACAAAACTAATTTGCAAAGGCGTCAAAATGACATTTGAAATTATTTTAATTAAACATAAAAAAGAGTTCTAAACACATTTGCAAAGGTGCCAAAATGCAATTTAAAATTTCCTTAATTAGCCATTACCAATAATTTTTAGGAGATCTTTAAGTAGTGCATAGGTTTAGGGGTGGGGGCGGGGGGACATTCAACAAATATGGCTGGAGTTTTTCTCTCCTCATCTTTTCATTCTAAATTATGCTAGTCCAAAAAGGTGTGCATCAATGCTAGCAAACAAGAGCTTTGGGCAAGAAAATGGAACTTATGCACAAGGAGAAGAGGAGCCTCCAACATAGGAGGACTTGAGAGGTCAAGTCCAATCTACAATTCAAGGTGCATTGGGTGATATCACTAACCTCCCTTCTCAATCACATTTTACATGTTTTCAAGAGTTGCCCAATGAAGGTAGAATACGAAAAAAATTTCAAAAGGAATGATAATTGGACTAATTTGGCATTGATAAAAGACAATCAAGGCAATAGAAGATGGGGGTTATATAGTTAGAGAGACCTCTAGGCTTTACAACATTCCTAAGAATTCATTGAAAGCTCATCTAACAAGAAAATCTTCGAAAAGGCAAAGTGGTAGGGTAGGAATATTGACAGCTTTTGTGGGAAAACACCTTGTGTATTGGGTTCCAAAAATGTAAAATTTAGGGCATTGCATTCCACTCCAACAACTCTGCTTCAAAGTGGTTGAAATTGCTCAAAATAGAGGTGACACCATTCTCAAATGGCATTCTAGGGTCAGGCTAGTGGAAATGGTTCAAAATTCAACACCTTGAACTTTCTTTGAGAATGGCACAACAACTAGAATTGAGTCGAACAAAAGGTTTGTGTGCTAAAAATGTGGCAAGCTTCTACACAAACCTAAAAGAGCTTTATAAAGCACATGAATATGTTCCATCACATGTGTGGAATTGCAATGAAAGTGGGCACAAGCTAGACATATAGGAGGAGGAAGAATCTTGGCCAAAAGAGGTCTTAAGAATGTGCACACAGTCGTACCCAATGGAAGAGAATGGTTAGTTGTGTTATTATGTGTGAATGTAGCACACACACACAAACACACATCCTTAACTTATAGATTTTCAAAGGAAAAAGGATGAAAAGAATTTTCATGAGCAACAAAAGAAAATTAGAAAAAAAACTTGAAGCTACATTGTGTTTTCTTTAATGAACCGCTACTTCTACACTAACACTAATGCCAGTTATTGTAATTTTAGATCCTAAAGGAATGGAAATTCCTACTCAACCTATTGCTAAGGAGCAATCACAACAAGTACCAAAGCAAGAGAATTAGAGGAAAAAAAAGTTGCAACAATTTGTAAACAATGATATTGGAGAAGAATTTTTTCAAGAATTATTTGAAAAAGACATTGTACTTCAACATCCATGATTTTGCCCAAAAATCATGATGAAGAAGAAAGAAAAAGCACCTGTAAAGGAATATGTTGAGAAACCTATCAAGAAAATACCAACATCAAGAGTGAAAGACACCTAGATAGGGTTACAATGGATGAAATGGACCCAAATCATAGTTATGACATTCTTGGTGCGAGAATGTTATGGAAGCCCAAAGATCTCCATAAAACTCGTTAAAATTTGTTAAAATTCGCGTCGAAAAATGTTTTGACAAGGTGCTTTACCGTGTAAATTCGCGAATTTTAAAGTGCAAAATGAAGAACGTTATTACTATGACCCAAATTAACATAAATGGGCAAAACAAGCCAGTTTGGAAAGACTCTTCAACATTCAATGGATTACACCATGAGAAAACCTCTTAAAAGAATTTGTGCAAACTTGGGAGGATATGGAAGATGGTTACATCAAAGCCTAAATTTGTGGTAGAAAATTTATTATTGAATAGGTATTTATCCATGATCAACTTGGCATTTCCAATGAGGGAGTTGTGGATGCTACCAACGCTATTATTCAAGAAACAAAGATTGTTTTTAAGAGAATTAAGAACCCAGGTGTGTTTGTAAAAAATGAACAATGGAATGTCATATGCATGAAGGAGGATTTTCACCCAAGATTTGCGACTATTTTGCAAATTATCTATCAACAAGAGCAAGTAGGTTACTTTAGCAACTTGATAGCACTACGAGAAATCATGTCACTTGCAACTCGTCCTATGCAATTAAAAAATGTCCTTTAAAATTAATTTGCAACTCAAACTAGTTCTAAAGGACATTTGTTAATTGCATAATACAAGTTGCAAAAGACATGATTTCTCATAATGTAGCTATTACTTTTGACTTAAAAAAAGAAGCTCAACTTGTTAACTGGTATTCCATAGTTCTTACTTAATTGTTCGTAAAATTGTCCCAGTGGACTAATTGTTAGAAAAAGATAGCAACTAGTCTAAGACTTGGAAACACCACCTAAACCTATCATAAGGGAGCAATTCCTACAAGAACTAACACCAACATGATTAATAATTGCATCGCTTTTATAAACACATCAATGTCATAAACTAAAAATGTGTATAAAACTGTTTACACCACGAAATAAGTTAAATCTTAAACCTATTACCTCACTACCAAGGAAGAAATTTAGAACTATTTATAAAGTTCAGATTATTGATTCTAGGGAAGATGAGGAAAGGACACTTTCAGAAGAAATGGGTGGTGGAGATGATGAATAATTACAAATACCAACACAAGCCAACTTTGAAAAAGAACTTGAGGTTAACATTGACCAAGCAATTGAAAATATTTAACTTGAACATATTGAACCTGTTAGATTTGTGGTAGTCACCTTAAAAGATAAAGAACATGTAGTCAAAAAAGAACATGTAGTTCTGACTGCAAAAATCTCTCAACCTATTCAACCTATAGTTGAACCTATTAACCTAGAAAACCCATAGTTTTCTACATTCAATTTACCCTAGCTTTAGGTCATTCTACAAAAAAACTTGAGACAAAATTAATATGTTTTTTGAACAAGCTCCCATAATACCACAACCTAGTTAGGAATTATAGATGGATTTAATAACTTTAGTGTTGAATGTGAGGAGGTCAAATAGAACCTATGTGAAAACAATAACCAATTGCTAACCTATGGCTTAAAGTTCACTACAATACATCAAATCTTGAATAATTATGAGAAGAAGTTAGTTACAATCAAGGGGTAGCTAGTTAAACTACAAAATGAAAATCAGAAACTATTTATGAAGCTGAATCAAACAGAGCAAATTGCGAGGAAAGTTGAGAGGTTTCAAACTAGATCACGATGAGCTTAATCAACTCAATTGGAAAACTCACAATGATTTGAAGCATCTCTAAAGGGAGCATGAGTAAATGACTTGAAACTACAACAAAATGGAATAGTCCAATATGCAACAAGAAAAGACCATAACATGTTTGAACAAATTTGCTAGGAACTCAAGGAGCAAATTATAAAATTGCCAACATTGAGTTTGAAAAGCATACCCAAGCCTTCAATGTTCAAATCCAAAATTGGAATGGCAAATTGGAAATGGTTAAATTACAAATGAGCAAACCAACCCCAATCCCACCTATTAGAATGCATGATAGTTTATAGGAATTTGAAAAGTTACATGAAGATCAAACCTTTACTTGTGGTAATTTCAGTAATACATGTTGAAGTACTTGAACCTATTAATACCTCATCATTCATGCTGAATAGCAAATTAAGAGCTTTAAAGTTTCAATTTACTACCATACCATTAACCCCACCATAGATAGGGGTAGGTTTGGAGTTACCAAATAATTTCCAACACTTCATCCATCAAAAGTATTTATAATGCCTTTAATAGTCGTTGCCCATAAAACAAGGGTCCGAGTCCAAAAAGTGGCAAATTGAAACTAAACTGACATGACCTATTTTCAAGGGAAAATCAATAGGCTTGGACCAAAAACCAGTGCTAAAAGAAGAGCTCCTGATTTGGAGAACCAAGAATCAGGCTATGGACCAAGCTACGGTCCAACTCAAGCTTTGAAATAATCCAAATCGGTTCCTAGGAAATTGGACCCTGGAGCCTCATCTAGAGTTGGCGTTGGTATGCAGGCAAGTAATGGTTACTACATAGGTAAGGGCTAGAGGTTTCTGGACCCTGTACCCTCATCTAAAGTAGGCAAGAAAGAAAACTAGAAACTAAGCTGACCATTGCCAGTAGCTAGGGAAAATGACCCCATGAAAGAGTGTTTCCTGTCCACCCACACTATCCATCCCTTTGATGAATGGCGAAGGGCTGTGTTCGTTCACTCTTCCCAATTATAACAAAGCATAAAGAGTTTTGACAAATAGCATGAAAGTTGAGAACCACGACAAACAAAGCAAGTTCATCTTGCACAAAACAAAGGCAGATTCTCTCTTGTGCAAGAAAAAAAGGTGGACTTCCTCTCTTCTGCGAGAAGCAAAGGTGAGTGCAAGACACGTGCAACAAATCAAATGCAGCACAGCATCCGGAGTGGAGGTGGATGGAAGCAGAGGGTTCAAGACAAAGGTTCTACTCCTGGGTGTAGGTTGCATGTTGACTCTTCATAAAAACCTAATTTTATAGCACCATCATAAAGTCTTGCAATGAAGGACTCCAATGATGGGCTTTCATCAGTCATGTTGAGAAGGTTTCCAATGCAATAACAACACTTTTTGTGGTGACAAACAACCTTTGCAGAAATGAAGAAACGTTTTTCCCTCCTTACATAATTGAAGTGCATAATTGTTTCATACTAATGCTTGATCTCAAATTTCAGTGAATAATATGATTTGAGGAAGTCAGAAAACATTTATCCCTTAAGCTTAGTACAAAAAGGATCCACCATATCTGGAGACTTCACACTGCCAAACTGTACCAGTGAAATTCTTCAAAACAATTCATGATCATTGATAAATGCTGAAGATTGCGGCTCACCATTATGTACAATGAACCAGTAGGGAAAAATCTGCTTCGTCAAGCATCTGCAGTAGTCTTCTGCAGCTGTTGAATAATAGAATATAGTTGTAAACAATCCCCCCACTGGTGTGATGAAATTCATCCACCCAACTGCACATCAGATGAACATTTGGTGCCTCAGAGTCAGGTTTCTAACTCACACCCAAAAGTCATACAAAATGATGATTTTTCACATATATTCCATAAAATCTGGCTATAAGTTGGTCCAACCCAAAAATTAGACACAAATTTCAGGATGGAATGAGAAAGGAGCAAAATTCGTTTATCCCTGACTCCTCCAAAGATGTAAAATCTCCAGCATTCAGGCAGGTTCCAGCAATACAACTGCAGAAGAAAAAGTAGTAAGCAATCTAGCAGTGATCCTTGGCGAGTTGGGAAGATAACCAGGGATGAGAAATAAACCTTCATCATTAACAGGAGTCAGTTTCTTCCCACCAGCATTGTAAGTGGGCACTTGATGACCATCAAAAGCACTACTCTCCCATCCTCTTAGACAACTCCTTTGTTGATACACCTGCCATGTCCTAGCTGTCCAGATTTTTTTGCCTACAAAACATTGTACATAGCAGATCATCCACTTCAGTTCCAAGCAACACTTTGTATGGTTGTTTGCACCCCTCTACATCCACATCAGCAATTCCTGGCTGACTTCCTGCATTTACTTGATCAAATTACCCATCCCTGAATGCAAAATATGAAATCCCACCAAAAACGAAAAAGTTCACTTAGTCATCCAGACTTTGCATTTCAGATTTTGCTAAGGGATGATACAAACCCTGCTTTCTGTTGTTGTTTTCTTTGCAGCTTTTGCTCCCTAGCCTTCTGTTTCTTTTCTTCAAGTTCCCTTCGTGCAGCTTCTTTCTGCACTAATTTCTCCTTATCCTTCTGTAATCTTTCCTCTCGCTCCCTTTGGAGTACTTCTGGATCATCCAACTTCCAGGTGGATTTACCACCTTTGTCCTCAATTCGCACCCCAAGATCCACCATGTTTTCATCACGTACCTTATCCCCAAGCTCCAGTAACTTCTCCTGTAGATTTCATTCAAATGACATATTCCCACACTCAGTCCTCTCTTCCTCAAAAGCTATCCCTGTGATCAGAGTTATTGCATTCACTGGAAGTGGACAGGTTCACTGCAACGTGCTAAACATCACCAGCCAGTTTAAACCCATTAACAATTGGTTTCAAATGAGCTAGAGATCATGGATTTTCTCTAATGCCATTTGTAAACACAAAAAGCCTGTAAGTAGATCAGTGTACCTTAGGAGCACCCTCCCTTGCAGCTGCTCTAACCTGGTCCCTAAATAGCCAAAATGCATCCCAATATGGAGCCTGCAACACCCCACATATCAAATGAGGGAGGAAAAAATTACCCTCCTTTCTATCAGTATCATCTAAATTTTTTAAACTGGCAATTAGTGTCTGCTTGGACATGTCAGTCTTGAGCACCCTTCCATAAAAGAAAACCAAATCACAATTCAATGTCAAGCCCAACAATAATGGCATATCAACAATATGCAAAGCCCCTGCATCTGGTTCTGGAGGATGTATCCAAAGGAGAAATGTAATATACAGTAAAACACACTCAAGTTTAGAAGGTTTGTTGCCTCCAGATCTACAGGGCAGCAGTTCCAATGAACACTAATTGTGCCAAAGGAGACACAGGGTTCGCCATGCATACCTCAATTTGCACCCCAAGATCCACCATAGTTTCATCAGGCACCTTCTCCACGAGCTCCAGTATCTCCTCCTGTACATTTCATTCAAACCACATATTCCCACACTCAGTCCTCTCTTCCTCAAGAGCTATCCTTGTGGTCAGAGTTATTGCATTCACTGGAAGTGGACAGGTTCACTGCAACGTGCTAAACATCACCAGCCAGTTTAAACCCATTAACAATTGGTTTCAAATGAGCTAGAGATCATGGATTTTCCCTAATGCCATTGTTTGAAACACAAAAAGCCTGTAAGTAGATCAGTATACCTTAGGAGCACCCTCCCTTGCAGCTGCTCTAACCTGGTCCCTAAAAAGACAAAATGCATCCAAACATGGAGCCTGCAACACCCCACATATCAAATGAGGGAGGAAAAAATTACCCTCCTTTCTATCAGTATCATCATCTAAATTTTTTTAACTGGCAATTAGTGTCTGCTTGGACATGTCAGTCTTGACCACCCCTCCATAAAAGAAAACCAATTCACAACTTAATGTCAAGCCCAACAATAATGGCATATCAACAATATGCAAAGCCCCTGCATCTGGTTCTGGAGGATGTATCCAAAGGAGAAATGTAATATACAGTAAAACAAACTCAAGTTTGCAAGGTTTATTGCCTCCAGATCTACAGGGCAGCAGTTCCAATGAACACTAATTGTGCCAAAGCAGACACAGGGTTCCCCATGCATACCACAACAACTTCAAGGCTTGCCACACTAGCAACTCCCTGCCTTGCAGAGGATCCAAAACCAATATCCCCTCTTCCAGCATCAGATAAGCCTGCATTGTTCCAGGATAATTACTTTGTTTATCACCAAGATTGACCATTTGACAAGAGTTGCACCTCTTAGACAGTTCCTAAATGGCCTACAAAATGAGCTCCATGCTTCAATATGTCCAGAGACCATATAACCACCAAAGCTGCTGGCTGCAGTGACTAAGAGACTCCTTATCTATTCAACATCTATGGAGGATTTTATAGCCAACATCACCAGACATTTCAGGTTCCACATATCTCGGTGTTAAGATCCATAAAATCCTAAACCACACAAAAGAGCAAGGAATACAATGGACAAGCCTTACAATAAAAGCATTCAAAAGCTTACCAAAAATAGAGAGAATCGATGTAATATAGACAGCTGCATCCTGAATAATAAAGATCCTTGGCTTTACACTCATCTGCATCAAACAGATTACTTCAAACACCAGTCCTATCTTTGTCCACCAATAACAGCTTATAACATATTTATTTAGACATCTTCCCAGGTCCTGTTATGTGTATGTAACTTCCGTGATGACATAAGACCCTATGTGTTACAACTTTAAAATGACACCAGAGCACAAAGGGCAGGTAGGGACAAGATGGAGGGGGAATGACCATACTGAATTGCATTTGTCAATGTAGGAATGCACATCCTTGACCAACAAGAGCAGCTCTGACACAGCACCTCCAGTGTCAAAGTTGTCTTCCAGTCGCACTTGCACCTGGTCATATCTGACCACATCAGTTGTCTTTGCACTGCACAGGAATCATTCCAATGCCCATGAAGAACATCACACAAGCAAGACAAGTAGGATGGAGCCCAGGATGAGAGTACCTTAGACTGCACTTCTTGTATCCTGCGTTGAAGTCGTTTCTCATCATCGAACCACCTTTGGTCATCCTCTAAAGCCTGCCAGACTCAGAAAAACAAAACTAGCTCCTTTGTCACAACCTACCACAAACTGTTGCACCAACCACAACAAAAATATTCCTGTAGAGGAGGAGGCCCATCAAGCAACAATGGACAATCAACTGTGTAGTGCATCCAAATTGGGCTCCATCTGTCAGCACATCATGTTTACAATAGGTCTTCCTTGGAAGATCATCCATAAAATAGGTCCTGGATGGAAGATCTACCCATGCTGCATTTGAACAAAAGTAAGAGCTTACATACCGCCTGTCTCATCTCCACTTGTACGTTGGAAAAGAAATTCTTGAACTGCTTTTCCTTTCCAAGTGCCTCATTCACTGCTGCCTCACTGAAGTTTATGGGCTGCACAGATTGTAGATGGGAGAAATGTGATAAACCTAACTATAACCTCAGAACAATCCAGAAAACCTATAAACAATAGCTTTCCATAAGACAGACATGATGTGGCCTAGAACAGAGTCATTTTTGAGCTGTCTACACATCAGCTGCTGACTCTCGAAGAGATCCCAGGAGACAGGAAACTACTTCATCATCTACCTTGTCCCAGGCATGAATCACAAATAACATACGAAGTTGCCTTGAAGTATACTTCTGCAGTGCCTGCAAAGCCAGAAGCATCCCACCCACAACAATTCCCAACATTGTTACTGTGGACTCCCAACAACAGAAATCTCCTTCCAAACTCATGTGCCCTGCCTCCTTCCACCTAATAAACACCATACTAAAGCACTAAAAGGAGCAAAAAGAAGTTGCATTAAATGAACAAGAACGTGCTTGCTAACTTCTAGGGGTACAAAAGGTGTAAAAAACACAGGGATGGATGTAACCACCTCTTTAATGGTTATGAAGTTTTTCAGCGACTTTGACATCTTCAAGCCATCTATCGAGAGGTGGCCTGAGTGAAAGAAATAATTTACCCACTGCAATCACCAAGGTCCAAAACCCGCCTAGTCACTCAAAAGTCCACCTGCTTCTTGCAGCGTGTCCCTTATATCTATCAGTCTGTCAGTATTTGTTTACTTACTAGCTTTCTGAGTGTGGAATTGAACATTGAACATTGTGAACCTTCGTATCACCATAATGCAAATAGAGCGCAGAAACTACTGGAGGAATCCAATCAGATATGAAGTATGTCAGCACAGCAAACCCACTTGTGAGGAATTGAAGTAGGCTTCAGCTTGCGCTAACTCATTGTCATGGTGTGGGAACTGAAGGTCACTGTGAAACCCAAAAACACCCTGATTAGAAAACCCTTCCCCCTCTGCAAAGGAAAAGAAGGAAACCAAAAAGAAAGCAAGAAGACAGCTTTAGGATGTCATACTATTGACATCAACACAATGTCAAAAGCAATCGAAATTGGAAATGTACTTACTGTCCGCCAGAGTGGATGTCCATACAGTCACCAAGGATATCACTGGCCATTGCAGAGCACTCTATGTGCCATCCTGGACGTCCCATTCCCCAAGGAGATTTCCATGCAGGCTCTCCTTCCTTGCTTTTCTGCAGTACTTGAAAAAGTATATATCATCATCTGATGGATCTGAGTTATCTAGAAATACAACCTAAACTCAAACAATACACAATAGCACTGATCACAAACCCATTTCGGACAACCATAACTCCAGACCTATGAAGACATCAGACCAAACAAGTTCAGGCAACACACCTTCCACAATGCAAAATCACAGCTGCTCCTCTTCTCTCTGGTCTCAAAGTTTGACTCACTCTCAGATGCCAACTGAGAGCTCCCTACAGCCCAAGGATTCAGTTTCCCATATGTATGGCCTGCATCCCTGCCAACATGAACAATTTCATACCACATCTATAAATAGAACCTTTCCTCCATGTGCAATTGCGTAGTGCCATGTGCTGATAGAATGTAGTGAAACACCCTCAATAAGATCTTCCCCTACAAGAAGCATATATCTCACTTGAAACTATTTGCACAGTCCTCACAATGACAACACTAACCATATTAACCAAGATCACATACCTGAAGGCTTTTGTGTCAAAGTACACACTGTTGTTGGCAACATAGGCCAGCTCATGATTGAGGATGACTCGCACATACTCAATGATCTGAGGAATATACCTACACCATGGTTGTCACTCTGCATTAGTCACTCTACAGCACATCCCAACCAGTATTGAGAAGTTGGCTATTTTTCTGGTTCTGGTACTCACTCGGTGACTCTAGTAAGCACATTAGGGTCCTGCACACCAAGGCTTTTCATATCCTCCATAAACTCACGCTCATACCTGCAACCAAAAAATTTCTGAATCTTTATTTCACCCTCCATACCCCACCTCTACTTCCACATAGAACACACTGTCCACACAGAAAATTAAGGCAAAAGAATCACAATGTCTATAAGACTTTAATTGAATCACCAGAACACTGAGGACAATCTTAGTACATGGATCCTCATTACAAACCTGGACTACTGGTTGAATTGAGGAAGACATAAGGTCTCAAAGAAACATATTCCACATAACATATTCACAAATCCCAAGCGCTGCAAGGGTACCTGGCAGCATGGGAACGGAAAATAGCATGGTCTGTTACAGATGCCTTGCCCTTCACATCAAGATGAGATGCCAGAATGTCTGCAATGCCCCCTGATAGAAGCTTCTCAACGCCTTCTTTGCCTCCCAAATCACAGGCTTCCATTTTGAGCTTCTCAAACCTCCCCTTGGCTTCTTCAATCTTCTGCAGTTTCAGCTCCTCTTGCTTCACTTTCTGCCATTCAACACAACCCCTGTCAGTCTAGAGGAAATCTTCACATACTCAATCTGCTAGATTAGTGTTCACGTTGATGTCAGCAGTAGTCCATGATGCTGTTCTTGAAAGCCAAGCGAATATCTTCTAGCATTTCAAGCTACTGCATAAGCCAGCAAACTACCAAGGTCATTCACTTGAATGCTGATGTCCACAATTGCAAATTGTGCTCATGGAACAAACTTGTAACATCCAAATATGTTGAGCAAAAACTTGTGGAGTGTCAGCTGTATCACGCAAAATTGGGAGACAACTGCAAGAGTTGAAACTCACATCCGCTATCTCATCCAGCTGTCTAGATGACCTTGCCCTTTGATGCTCTCGAATTGTAACTTCCACCTGCAGAACTCCAGAAGTTTGAGACGAATTTACAACACTTGCAGAGATACCTTGTCAAAAATCATAATGTTCATATGCAGAGAGCTTCTCAAACTTGCAAATTAAATCAACATCAATTGAAAAATAACCAAACAAAAAGGTTAGAATGATTAGAAATACAAAAATATATCACTGGCATTCAAAAAAGAAGAGAACCACTCCTAAAATACAAAGTCAACCTGAAAGGAATTGAAAAATGACCAGATAACAAGGTGATGTGACAGCATATCAGTGAACAAGAAAACAAGGAAACCCATATGATCCCCACTGACTTAATCAGCTCCTGGCAGTGGGTAGAGGCACATGTCATACAGTACGCAATGTACTGAGTTTCAATCACAAGACCAGGCTCAAAGAAGAAGACCTGGCCATGGTGCTGGTTAGCTCAACAAAACCTACAAAAGGAGAGAAGACCATGGAAACCCAAGAAGAAAAAGGAAGACAAAACAAGAAAAAACAAGAAATAACCCTACAAGGAAAGATAGAGAAACAATACAGCAAACTTTAAGAACATGATCATCTGAGAACAAAGACAGAAGACATAGAAAGCTCACAGAATGATTTATGGTAGATTCTGCACCAATAGAATGAGGAAGCAGGATCAGTCTTTTGAGCTGTTATTTAAAAGACTCAGCCAAAAAAAAATTCCACTGAACAACAAACACACCTGCTTTCTTTGCTTGAGATGTTCTCTAGCATATGCTTCCTCAAACTCAACTGTCACCTGTGGCAAAACCTCCCCCACCTCCCTGAGTATTGCAAAGTCCCACTGAGAGACAGCATAACACTAGGTCCATCCAGCAGTTATCAGGTTCAGATCATCAGTGAAGCAGACAAATCAATCAGCAGATTGAAAATTCAAGAAATACCTCGCCAGGGTTGGTAGCAGTTGCAAGAAAATGATCAAGAAGGTAGTTGCGGCGAGCTCGATTGATAATCTTGTCATCAACATCGGTAACATTCATGACGTAGAGGATGTTGTATCCAAAATACTCCTGAAAACCAACCAGGCATTTAATGATGATAAAACAACACACTCCATATTCCAAGCCACGCTGCATATGATGCCATGAAGAATCTAGCTCTCTATGACATGCTCAAAAATTCCAATACAGAATAATTCTTGCAGCAACAAAAACAAAAACATAGTCAAGACAGATCTACAACAAATAGCAAGGACAATGCTGCTTGCAACAGAAACAAACGGTCAAGAGAAAGACCAACAAATACCTCAACAATGCTGCTTGCAACAGAAACAAACAGTCAAGAGAAGATCAACAAGTCCATACCTTCATGATGCGTCGGATGATGTCAAATGTCACATAGTTCCTTGCATGTCCAAGATGTGAAGAATCGTAGACAGTAGGTCCGCAAATGTACCAGGTCACTGCAACACATAAGACCATAATGAGGATGAGGATGAGGATGAGGATGAGGAAAGAAATGCAAAGATTAAAGCAAGGAAGGAAGGAAGGTTGTTAGGTCTCCTGTGCCATGGCAGCAGCATGCATTGTCAGTTGCGAAACAAAGGATGAGCCTGCAGAATTGTCCAGCTTCTTAATAGATGCTAGATCTCAAAAGAGTGACGAGATGATGCTCCTCAAACCAAGCCTTTCACGGTCAGCCAGGCCTTCTTCTTCCCAACCAAGCCATGATCTTCTTCTGCCGCAAAGTCTCGGATTTGTACAAAAGCTTCACTCTGATATTTTCTTTTCGGATATCGTGTTCTCTATTGCTTCTGGAACGACGATCTACAGACGGAGCAGACGGATCACGATTCTGTTTCTTCCCGAAAAAGTACCTTGTTTAGAGCCATCTCTGGTGACAAAAGGCACTTTCTCTCTGCTCAGGCTGTTGTAGACGTGCAAGCCCGTGGTGGGCTTCGAAGTAGGAGCCGGCGGCGTCCAGTTTCTGCCCTCTGGCTGGAATACCTCCAATCCATTTTGCACTGACGCCATATCTACCTTCCCCAAGTTCTACTCAAAATCCGCTCTCCCGCTCTTCCGCTCCTAGTTCTTCTCTTCTACGTGATCTCTTTCTTTGCTTGCAGCCAAATCCTGAAAGTACTTGTGGGAAGAAAGAGTCCTTATACCAGCTCCTGCTGCTGCTGCTGCTGCTGCTACCAGACTAGTTCACCATATCTCTTGCGTTCGCGACACGACAAGGACACGAAACATCTCTTCACCAACGCACCTGAAGACCAAAACGAAGCAAGAAACTCCCAAGAATCACCCTCAAAGAACAGAAAGTTGTGCACAGAAAGTACAGGGAAGATCGAGGGAGATAGACGGAAGAGAAGAGTGCAACCATGAGAGATCGCAAGCAACACAAGAAAAGAATCAACGCGAAAAAGAATCCTCTGAAGCAATTTGCAATCCACAGCAGCTCACAACGAGTAAACCAAATGCGCGCTTTCCTTCACTTTATTATCCACATAAGACGATGACTACGATGACGATCATGCGCGTCTTGTTTATCACGACGGACAGTCGTCGCCCGGGGGGAGGGTTTCAAACCGCGACAGGAGTCGCGGGCGGCCGTGAAACCCTAATGAACAAATTGGTTGAGTTAGGGATTGAAACTCTTGAGCATTTGTGGTCGTTGTGGGATCCGGCGTTGCCAGTTCGACTTTCGATGTGTTCTTCGGGGGATTACAGCAACAATGTAAGGCTAGTGTGCGGTGAGAGAAGGAAACCAAACCAAGAAATAGGTTATAGCATCTCCTTTAATGGATGCAGCAGCCAAGGAGATTTGGAAGGAGCTTGCAAGCAACAAAATGATTGCAACTGCAACTGCAGAGGTTGGTTCTTTCTTTTCTGGACGTGTTTGAAGCCTTGCTACGCATGGGTATGCTGTTTTGCTTTCCCTCTGCAAAGTGTGATTGCTGTGATCTGTTGCTGTGGAGGTTTTTTTTTTGGGGTTCTATGATCAATCTTACTGATTGATTCTGGCTAAGCTCCTTGTAGAAAGGTATCTTGTTGGTGGTGAATTGAGCCTGGGTGTGTCGTCGTCAAGTTACAAGAAGCAGCTGATGATGTCCCCACAGAGAAGTAGCTGGATTCTTAAACACAATTCTTCTTTTGGAGTAGTTGACGAAGTAATGAAGCTCTTGAATCACTCAAGAGGAACCCAAGAATCTTTCTTGAACACAATTCTTTGGGAGTAGTTGAAGAAGTAACGAAGCTTGGGAATCGCTCAGAAAGAATCCACAATATTTTCTTGAATGCAATTCTTCGGGAGTAGTTGAAGAAGTCATTCAAGCTCTTGAATCACTCATGAAGAACCCACAAATCTTTCTTGAACACAATACTTTAGCAGTAACTGAATAAGTCATCAAGCTCTTGAATCACTCAAGAAGAATTGACAAATCTTTCTTAGATTCTTTGGAAGTAGTTGATGTAGTCATGAAGCTCTTGAGTCACTCAAGAACTGACAAATCTTTCTTCCTATAGACAGATTCCAGGAATAGGAGGTAGTTGAACAAGTCCATGAAGCTCTTGCGTCACTCAAGAACTAATAAATCGTTCTTATGCATGATTCTTCTTTGGGAGTAGTTGAAGAAGTCAGAAAGCTCTTGGATCGCTTAAGAAGAACTGACAAATCTCTTTCCCACACTGTTGCAATCTTTTAGTTTTCTCATCTCTCTCTGTAGGTTCATGGAAGTTAGCAAAAAAAATTCTAAGTTGACTGTTATCCTCTCTAATCTACTAACTCTCTCAAAATTCTTCATCTTGTTTCTCTGTCGCTTATATTCCTCCTTCCTTTATTGGGTCATTTCCATTGCTTGGTTTCTCTCTCTTTCTCTCTCTTTCTCTTTTTGTTCATGTTTCATCTTCAGGGTTTTGGTGTTCTCCTTCTCTTATGGGTTATGTCGGTGAAGGTAGAGAACATGAATGTGGTCACATAGACCAGAGATATATGTATGTATATGGGTGAAATCAAAAGATGCAACTGAGCAGAAAAATCTTTGGAGGATGCTTTGAATTGCAGTTTTGACAAGCCTTGGTGGGTTTTATGCCTGCAATTCTCTTTCAAATTCATATCTGTCAACACTCCTCCATGTATGTTTGACAAATATGGGGATTATGGATTGTTTCAAGCTTGATGTGTGAGTTGATTGTTTGTAGATAAATGAAGCTGATGGTGCATTGTATGATCCCAAGGTTGACTTCACTGTCTTTTATGCTATTAAAGAGAAATTTCCATTCAGTTGCTTATTGCTTGCTTTGGAAGCTAATGAAGGCTGATGACAGAATGAATATGCACTGACATGAGTCATGTTTTGGTCTGGGCATATTCAGCTCAATATCCAATTAACAATCCAGTTCAACCCTTCTTCTTCACCTGAGGATGATGGAGCTCAAAGGGAGAGACCAGTAATGATCCATTGAGCAACTCATGAATCTGTAGAGTGAATATATTGCTATACTGCTTGAGCATTCTGCAGGAAAGTGGCCATTATTCTGGTTAGCTCATGCCACAACATTGTCTGCTCAGTTCCTCAGAAACTCTTACTGATTGTGCATGAGGTCAGTAATCTAATCAGGGAGCCACCTGTAAACATTGTTATGTGATTGAATTCATAAGCAATGTGCAATCTGTGCTAAGATGTGAAATAATAATATGACTCTGTTGTTTTCATGGAAGCATCTGTCATCCTCCATGAAATCTTGTTACAGAGATTTCTCTTCAGGGTCAGAGATTATGTTAGATTGTGGGTTTTCTGAAGGTTTTATGTGTCATATAGTTATGAAATTTGGAACATGTTCTTGGGGGAGATAAATATCCACAGCAGACACAACAGAGTACATGATGGTGGAATTTTGGTGTCAGACAGTTGCTATTGGAGTTTGATCAAGAGGCTTCAGAATGGCTGACCTCTTCTGAAAAGAGCTGTCCTCTCTTTGTCTGGGCAAATTGTGGTTATGTACTCTTTTTCATGACTTTCTGAGATGAAGGTCAGTTACTGATAATTCATTTCAAACCTCTTCAGTGAAAGGTTGCCTCTCATCTGCACAACAATGTCTGTGGGCACAGGTAGGTGTGCATAAGTCAAATAGGAATGCTGAGTTTTTGCTCCAGTTCATTCAAGAACAACTTGAGAGGTTGGTGAGCAACAATGTTATCTCAAAAGGATGAACAAATAAACAGTTGCAGACTCTGATTTTGTTCATGAAGCTTAAATAGCCAATTGTCAATGACGTCTGAAAGGGGAATGAGTTGTCGTGAACTTTGGTAGTCAACAATTGGTTTTGTGATCTTTTTGAAGATGGCTTGTGAATCATAACAAGCTTAGGGTACTGTCGTCATGGTCTTGAGTTCTGAGTTAACCCAAATGTGGATCGGGCCTTGACTGCATGCATGTTGCTGGTGCACAAGCTTGTGTTTTTCTGTAAGGGTGTTCCCTTACCTAGCAACCAAGGAAGGAATTGATAGCAGCAATGAAAACTGAGGAATCATCTAGCTACTTCTCCCCATCAGATCATAGACCTTATCTGATATCAACACATGTTCAAAGTTTAGTTCCAAGTGTTTAGAATTCGGTTTGTCCTTCAGCACTACCAAATGTAATTTGTAGAGAGCCAGTTAATCCACATGTCTCTGTTCCATTTATTAAAAATGTCATGGAGCAAAATCCGGTAGGTTTTTCAAATTCAATGTTTCCTCATCTTGGACCTTATATACCATATTTTTGTTCTAGTTATGGGGGCATAGGTAGTGTTCCTACAATGTGCCCTCAAATGTCCAATCCCTTAACTAACTCCACAGCACCACCAAAACCAGTTTTGGAAATTACACAAGATGAGATTGTGAAATCATGAGGAGCCTTTTGGGGGAGGATGATGATTTTTTCGCAAGAAAGCATAACCCTAGGATGCCAAGAATCGTTCTTACCAAAAACCATACCATGGAAGAAAAAGTAGACCATCCTAGATTAAAGACGTTGGTGAGCTTCCTACCGGTGCACAGATTGCACCAACAACAATTATACAGTGGTGGTAACGGGCCTACAAGAGGTGGTGGTGGTGGTGGTCCTCTAAAAGGTGGCAGTAGAAAACCCCAAAAGTCCAAAATCCAAAATCATATGGTATAGGACCAACAAGACTGTGGATAGGGCCTACCTAGAATCCATGGTACTTTTCATGGTATCTTGTCCAAACCCTTATAACACCAAATCTTCCGCTAAGTAGGAAATTCTTATTCCCACCCCTCTACATCGAAGGAACAAATCCCAATGTTCATGTGCTAGTTTTTCGTCAGGCCATTCAGGCCAATGGAGATAAGACCAATGTCTATCATCAATCTATTATGTTTTACTTTAAGATGTTGTTGTCAACATCGTTTTGGTAGTTATAACTCGTAATCTAATACTTGAAAATGTGGTATTCAAGGAAAACTAACATTTTAAGAACAAGAGCTTAAATGATTGGCAAGAAAAGAAAAAATTTCAACATTCATTTGAAGAAGTTATTATGGACATACTACATAAGGACCCAGCAAGGAAGGGATATGCCTAGAGCTAGTATACAAACTTTAGTTAAATCCAATCTCACAAAAAATTTCAATTCAAATACCAAAAATCAATTTACCAAAACTACTAAACCTATCAATTATACTAGATTTATTTTTGTTATCAAAATTACCAAAACTATTAAACCTATCAATTTTACTAGATCTATTGTTGTTATCAGAATTCGCAGAACTATCAAAAGCTTTTCAATTTTGGAAAATATCACCCAACAACTATTGGAGAATAAACATAATTTTACCTTGGGCCAACTCTTCAAGATCACTCCACATTCGAAGCAATATGTTGTTGCCAGCTTGCACTTTGGAAAAATAAACCATTATAGTAGGACCTAATCCACTTATCGCCTCGATGGTGATCAATCCTCACATGGTTGTGATACAAGTTCAAGTTGGTGAGAACATTGTTGAAGACATCCTATTGGATGGAGGATCCAACGTGAACATCGTGATGAAAGAACTTTGGAAAATGTTAGGACTCCCCAATTCTAAACCAAAACCATATACACTTTGGATGGTAGATAAACCATCACCAAACCGGTTAGACTTATCAAAGATCTCAAAATCCAAACCCATGGGATTCCATACATTGCGACATTCACGGTAATGAAGAAAAATGTTTTGGACTCCATTTATTTAATGTTGTTAAGCAACCATGGTTGTGTAATGCATGTGTTACTCATGATTGGCGAAATAACATGTCATGGCTTAGGATATTTTAGGATACTTTTGGCAATATCATGGCCTAAGATATTTTAGGATACTTTTGGCAATATCATGGCCTAAGATATTTTAGGATACTTTTGGCAATATCATGGCCTAAGATATTTTAGGATACTTTTGGCAATATCATGGCCTAGGATATTTTGGGACTAGTATGGTTCAGGGTTATAAAAGGAGATGTTCTAGGGAACAACTCTTAAGCAGATCAACACCACGATATTTTATGATACTTTTGGTGAAACCGATTAATTAAGTCTTGGGCATGAACTAGGTTTCCAGCAGGCTCCCAAGTAGCTTCAGAAGGAGGATAACCTTGCCAAAAGACAAGGTACAGGAACTTTCCACGAATCTTCTTGGAGTCCAAGACCTCCTGAACTTCAAACTCTTCTTGGCCTTCAATTTCGACTGGAACTGGGGGTTCTCAATGACGTTCTGGGATCGGGTTTTCATGATAGGGCTCAAGCAAGGAGACATGGAAAACATTGTGGATTTTGAACTGGGGTGGAAGCTCCAACTGGCAAGCCACTAGACCAACCAATTTGGCGATTTTGAAAGGTTCGAGGCGTTTGTAATCCAACTTGGCACATGGGCGAGTGGTAGCAATGTTTATTCTGAGAAGCCAGACCTTGTCTCCAACCTTGAAGTTTGGATGGTCCTTGCGTCGGCGGTCTGCTTGCTTCTTTTGCCACTCCTGTGTTAGCTTGAATTCTGCCATGAGGTTCTGTTGAACTTGTCCAAGCCTCGTGGCCCTTTCTTCAGCCGAGGGGTTTACGTATCGGAAAGATCTTCACCAAGTTTGACCTCCATGGAGCCTACAACTTACTCAGGATTCGTCCCGGTGATGAATGGAAGACATCTTTTCGCACTCGCTATGGCCATTTCGAATACACGGTCATGCCTTCGGCCTCACCAATGCACCCGCAATCTTTCAGCATTTGATGAATGATATCTTCCGGGAGTACATGGACGAATTTATCGTGATCTATTTGGATGACATTTAGATCTTTTCCAAGGACTAGGAAACCCACGACAAACATGTACGATTGGTGTTTGTGACGCTCCGAGAGCATGGCTTATACGCCAAGATGAAAAAATGTGAATTTGACAAATCTTCAGTGGCGTTCCTCGGCTACGTGATCTCTCCAGATGGCATTTTCATGGACAAGTCAAAGGTCAAGACCATTCAGTGTTGGGCTACTCCATCCTCGGTCAAAGACGTTCAACGCTTCCTGGGGTTTGCCAACTTCTATCGTCTATTTATCAAATGCTACTCCAAGATCACAACACCTTTAACAACCCTAACTTGCAAAGACAAGCCCTTTTCATGGAATCCAACGGCTTAGGTTGCTTTTGATACTCTCAAGATGGCATTCACCTTTGCACCCATCTTGATACATCCTGATCCTGCCAAGTCATTCATTGTGGAAACGGACGCTTCAGATTTTGCCTTGGGAACTATTATATCTCAATTTGGAATAGATGGCTTGTTGCATCCAGTTGTTTTTAATTCACGGAAGCTAACTAGTGCCGAAATCAACTATCAGGTCTACGATAAGGAACTCCTGGCAATCATCACGGCATTCGAACAGTGGAGACCGTATCTTGCTGGAGCTCAACATCGAATACAAGTTCTGACAAATCACAAGAATCTCCTTTATTTCACAACTACTCGGACTTTGAATCGTCGCCAAACACGCTGGTCTATCTTCCTAGCTGATTTCGACTTTGAAATTTTGTATCAATCCGGCACCCAGCAAGGGAAAGCTGACGCACTATCTCGTCGTTCAGAATATGAACTTCGAGCGAGGGATGAGGCCTACGACCAGCAGAACCAAACTTTACTCAACCCCAAGCAATTTCGAGTTGCAGCAACAATCAGCACCCTCCCATACTCAAACCTTGTCAGGGACATTAAGATGGCAACTGAGGAAGACACATGGGCTACCAACATCAAGAAGGAACTCTAAGAACGACCAAGGAACCCAAATCGTGATGATCTGGATCAGTTTGAGCAGCAAGACGGACTTCTCCTTCGAAATAACCTGATTTATGTACCCGAAAGACCTATACGCCTAAAAATCCTAAGAGAATGCCACGACAACACCGTGGCAGGTCACTTTGGAATGGCACGGACTCATGAACTACTGTCAAGGAATTATTGGTGGCCCAAAATGAACAAGCTGTTACGGGAGTATGTCAAGTCTTGTGATACATGTGCTCGATCCAAGGCTCCCAGGCATCGCCCGTTTGGACTCCTACAACCCTTGCCGATTCCTAGCCGACCTTTGGGATCTATTACAATGGACTTCATCACAGACCTTCCTATTGTCAAAGCCAAGAATTCAATATTGGTTGTGGTCGATCGACTCACCAAAATGGCCCATTTCACCCCTTGTTCCAAGTCAATCATGGCAGAAGAGACAGCTCAGTTAATTTTGGACGGAATTGTTCGACTACATGGACTCCCTGAACAAATTGTGTCCAAAGGTCCTCAGTTTGCGTCCAAATTTTAGCGTCGCTTATTCGAGCTTCTTGGAGTTGACATTCGGCTATATTCAGGTTTCCACCCTAAGACAAATGGACAAACAGAACGGACAAACCAGACACTCGAGCAATACCTTCGCTGCACTGTGAACTACCAACAGGACGACTGGCTGGACCTACTATCTCAAGCAGAGTTTGCTTATAACAACACAACGCATGCATCAACTGGGATCAGTCCATTCTTTGCCAGTTATGGTTTTCATCCCAGGTTCAGCCTTGAAATTCATGGGGACTCCGTAAACCCCTCGGCTGAAGAAAGGGTCACGAGGCTTGGACAAGTTCAACAGAACCTCATGGCAGAATTCAAGCTAACACAGGAGTGACAAAAGAAGCAAGCAGACCGCCGACGCAAGGACCATCCAAACTTCAAGGTTGGAGACAAGGTCTGGCTTCTCAGAATAAACATTGCTACCACTCGCCCATGTGCCAAGTTGGATTACAAACGCCTCGAACCTTTCAAAATCGCCAAATTGGTTGGTCTAGTGGCTTGCCAGTTGGAGCTTCCACCCCAGTTCAAAATCCACAATGTTTTCCATGTCTCCTTGCTTGAGCCCTATCATGAAAACCCGATCCCAGAACGTCATTGAGAACCCCCGTTTCCAGTCGAAATTGAAGGCCAAGAAGAGTTTGAAGTTCAGGAGGTCTTGGACTCCAAGAAGATTCGTGGAAAGTTCCTGTACCTTGTCTTTTGGCAAGGTTATCCTCCTTCTGAAGCTACTTGGGAGCCTGCTGGAAACCTAGTTCATGCCCAAGACTTAATTAATCGGTTTCACCAACGGTATCCTCACAAACCGGCTCCATCTGGAAGATGTCGCTTGAGGAGAGGATAATGTCATGGCTTACGATATTTTAGGATACTTTTGGCAATATCATGGCCTGAGATATTTTAAGATACTTTTGGCAATATCATGGCCTAAGATATTTTAGGATACTTTTGGCAATATCATGGCCTAAGATATTTTAAGATACTTTTGGCAATATCATGGCCTAGGATATTTTGGGACTAATATGGTTCAGGGTTATAAAAGGAGATGTTCTAGGGAACAACTCTTCAGCCGATCAACACCAGTTGATGGATCAATAAAACTTGTCTTGTCTTGTAATTCTCCACTTGTTTGTAGCCGGTCCATATCATAACATGATCACCTTTGAAGGCAATGCATAATGTGAACCATTGTTGTAACAAAATTTTAGATAGTAATACTAAACGTCTTGAGGTTTTGTTGTGCTAAAATTTTATGAAAGGAATCATAGACGAAGAAAAAGAAATATTCTTTGCAACATAACCAAATTTATTTAAAATTGGAACCATCACATTATCAAAACCAAACAATTCATTCATGTAGTTTTTCGTGTAGAAGTTAGTACACGCACTCCGGGGGATAGATCCAAGTTGATATTACCCCAACATGCATCAAAGTCCAAGATTTGGATATTGCATGTTGGACATTACTTGAGGATTACTAGGTAAAACTCCTTAATCTCAAACTACTAACAACCGTAAAATAATAAAAGCAAATGCAACATTGGATGGATTGGTTACTATAAACACTAAAGCCTTACTTTGAGCTTATAAGGACATTTTCGCATAAAATTATACCAATCTCAAGGGAATTAAGGACTACTTTGGAATGTTCATGAAATTATTCTTGGATGATTTCAATGTGTTTAGTGATTTGGACACCCATTTAACAAAGCTACGATTATGCTTTGATAAATCTATAGAATTCAGGATAAGGTTGAACCCTGAAAAATGCATGTTCCTCATGCATTCGAACATCATCATGGGTTATGTGGTATCCAAGGAAGGCAAGCTACTAGATTCAAGGAAAATTTTGGCTATTGTCCACATGCTTACGCCAAAACACCTAAGGATAGTTAGGTTTTCAATGACATGGCATAATACTACCAATGTTTCATCAAGGATTTTGCTTTTGTTATTGCTCCCATTACCACTGTAGCAAAATGTAAACATGCTTGGGAAAGAATCAACTCGCGTCACATGGACACACCAATCTTGATCTAACATCATCGGAAATTTGAGTTTCATGTTCATAAAGATGCCTCTAATTTCATAGTCGAGGCTATGTTAGTGCATAACCTTACTGAAAAATGCAATGAACAAATTATCAAAATTTCAATTCCTTCCAATATATGTTAAACTCTTTGGGTTTTAGTATTTCTTATCATAAGCTATAACTTTGTTTTCTATGTCATGTGTATTACACGCCATTTGCATGTTGTAAACGACTCTAGAACTTTTGAGATTATAAAAACATACATTGAATTTTAGAAAAATTCAAATTCCATAAAATTTTAATTATGACTGTTTTTCAAGTGTGAGTAATAGGTTAATACCATGTAAATTTTTTTATCATAATTTCTTTTATATTAAAAAATTCCTTGGTAGAGTCCTTTGTAAAATGTAGTGCTTTGGATGTAATTGTTTTTCAAGTTCAAAACTCCTTTTAATTAATCGAAACCCAAAAATAAATTAAATGAATTTTTCATTTGAATTCCTAGACATTCATATTATTCATTTTGCACAACTTTCTATGATTAAAATGACATTAAAATGGCACCATAAAAATATTTGTAACAACATTGCATTTTTTTTTGGTCAACAAACATGCTTCTTGCCTCATTTGATTGTGATCTGTTATTGGAGCTCTAGCAATTGACAATTGCTCGAGTCAAGATAAAAAAGTTTGAAAATGTTTGATGATAATTTTCCCATCTTTCATTTCTAAAGTTTGTAAATTATCTTTTAAGAACATTTTGGTCACTACGTCCTGACTTTCAAACATTCTGAATAATTCTTGCTAAGCATCATGCGATGTAATTATTGATTGCACATTGGAAACAACATTGTTATCTGAGCAATTATTAATGACTTGAATGGCTATTGTGTCCTTGTCGTCCCATTTAGTAATACTACCTGCTCTTGTGGCTGGTAAGAATGCAGCTCCTGCGACAATTTGAGCAACCATAGGAGCAATGGGTTTTGCTTACATACCATTGACAAAAGTTCATAATTTTCTGATTTAAATAACAAAGTTAATATGCGTTTCCATATGTTGAACTAGTTGGTCCCTTTTGGGACCTGGAGTGGAGGTAGGCCTAACACCGTCTTTTATTGACTACATCCGTCTCCGTCTTTCTCTCTTCCTTAAAGCTCTTCTGGCCAAAGCAAAAAGGAGGCCGCCAAGTGTCGACAAAGCACGAGTAAACTCCTATTGTGTAGCAACATAAAAGCAAAACTAAAAGTAGAGGAGTACTGCTCTTGCAGCACTAACCTAAATGTTGTTAGCTTGGGTCAGTAGAGAGAGTCAACACAGACAGAGCGGATGATGATATTACACTCTTCCTCTGCAATATTACCTAGTTCATTACATAGTAATGACATACGAAATACGAGTATTTTTCAAAGGTGCTCAAAAAGAAGTATTTTCAAGTATTTTTAAAAAAACATTATAAAAATACAAAGGCTTGAAAATTGGCCTTTGTATCAAGTATTTTCAAGTATTTTTTAAAAAGCCCAAAAAAACATAAAATACGTGTATGTTTGAATCGAATTGAAAGTATGTCACTACTATGGTTCATTACCTAATAAGAAGAGGTGAGGACTTCGAAAATTTCACATAGCCTGTTGTTTCCAGCACCTACAAACACACAAAATGAATGCTAGTCACAGTATGAGACTTGGAAAAAATAACAGTACTAATTTGGAACAGTTGGACTATTTACAGGATCTTAACAGACTGTTGTTCTCTAAGGACTGTTGTTCTCTAACGTTGTAGACCAAGCTGCCCAGAAAACTGAATACTACTTAGCCTACTACATGGGTGGGGATAAATAAGCCAGCAGCAGCTGCAAAAACACATACATAAGTCTTCTTCAGCACTTGGATGCTTTCTGCAACTGATGTCCACAGACATGTCTCTGATGGATTCAATGATACAAATGAGATTGGAGGGGGTTTTTACAAGAGCCCTATGAATTATATGGTCCATCAAGCTTGGACTTCTTGTGCAACTCTAGCTCACCTTATTCTTTTTCCCAAAATAAATATTGCTGCTAGTGAGAACCGACATTTAGGTTGCAATAGCCTGTCATTGTGCCCTTTATAAGTGCCCAACATATTAATTAAAAAAAATTCCCCAATAACAGGGCAACACTAGCCTCAATGCCTTGATTGTTTTTATAAAAAAAAATTGTGGACTCTGCGAAACTTTTTCAAATTCCCATCTAGCAATTAAGTAGTTTCAATGATATTCAATCAGCCAACAAGGGCACAATTTGAGAGCCTTTGGGTGAACCCAAGCTAGTCCAATTCAATTATTTCTAAACATTACAAATATCCCATGCTTAGACTAAATTAGGGTGTCTGAGTTCAGATTTAACATTTTTTGGGCTTAATATGGCCACTAAGAGACCTCACTCAAAAAGGTCAACGTACCAACATGGGTGCTGGTTCACCCTGGCCAACTTGTGGCACCTACACTGATGGTTGGTCACCTTCAGTTTCTTCAATGAGGCAGCTCAGTGGCCAAATTAAACCCAAGAGATGTTAGATTTGGAATCAGAGACCCTGATTTTGTCTAATCATGGGATATTTATAATATTTAGAAGCAGTTTAGATGAATTTTTCTATTTTTACGATGGCACCAATGTTGGTGCTTCTTCATCCAAGGCATGTATTTATCTTCTTATATAATATCCTTAGTTTCGTCCGGTGGTGATCGTCCTTTCCATCCATCCGTCCCGTCATTCGTCCCGTCATCCATCCATCCAAATCTTGTAGTTTATGAAAAACTCCTATAGTCTTGCAATTTGCCAAAAGCTACAAACTAATTTTTAAAAATTAAAGATTGTTGGAAAAAAAAAAGAAACAAGAGAAGAAATCTTTTTAAAACAACATAAGAAATTTCAAGTTATTAACAAATAAATAAAATGAAACAAAGTTGTAACAAAAAAGAAAAAAAACATATCAAAAATTTTTTAAGGGAAAAAGTTAGAAGAAAAAAAAAAACACTTTAACAATTTTTTTAAAAAAAACACTTAAAAATAGAAAATAAATGAAAACACATAAAATAAATATATTTAAACATGAAACGAAAAAGGTAAATACAGTAAAATAATCTTAAAAGAAAATCCAAAAATAGATGACAAAAAATAAAAAACAAAATAGACAGCAAAAGAAAGAGAAAAAAAACCATATTTGAAAAAAAAAATGAGGTTTCTCTTCTTTTTCCAAACTCCAAACCTGTATCTAATAAAAAAAAATTACAGAAGTTTTTAAAAAATTATTTTCATTTCAAAACATATTAGAATATATATATATGAGAAAAATAAAAATAAAATAAAAATAAATGCGTTTTTAAAAAAAAATGAAGATAGACAAAATAAGAATAGAAAAAATTAAAGCATGAAACAAACATTAAAAAAAACGCAAAAACTATAAAAAAGGAATGGAAACAGATGAAAAAAGGAAAGGGAAATACAATAAACAAATTTTAAAAGAAAAAAAATTACAAAAATGAAGAAACCAATTCAAGAGTAAGAAATAAGAAAAAGTAAAACTTATAATAATGAAGAAAAACCCTGCTTGAAAAAGAATGAGGTGTGTCTTCTTTCTCCAAACTTCAAACTTGAGTCCAAATAAACAAAACTATAAAAGTGAAAAAAAAACACTTTACTTTTATTATACAAAATAACAATAAAAACAGAAAACACATTAATAAATTTTAAAAAAAAAGTTTTTATAAAAAACTAAAACATGAACCAAGTCTAAAGAAACTGGGGGACTTCACAGTGCCTGAAGGTGTCCGTCCGGTTGTCCTCCTTGGGTTGTATGTTGGGGGGGCTTTAGTGGGTATGTGTAATTTGGGGGAGGGATGATATATCATAGGGTGAGATTGGGTTCAGCAAGTAACTATCGAATAATCAATATATTTATTTTTAAGGATTTAGTTTTCAGACATGTTCATGAGTTTATTTTTTATTTTTTTATATTGCAAGTATGACAAGGTTTGTTGAAATTTTCAGAAAATTATTTGAACTTAGACTTGCAAATTACACCTTTTTTCAAAAATAAACATTTTGAATGTTGTTATATTATGTATAGAGTTCGTAATATTGTTAATAGAAGAGAAAGTGATGTCATATGTCACAATGTCCGAAAGTCACGGTACCACTAGTAATGTTTATGAATGTTTTTGCCACAGTACCACTACAGGTGCTAGTTCATCCAAACCGCTGATTGAATGCATATATTTAACTTGCTAAATCTTAAATTTGGACTTAGAGCCCCCAGCCCATCAAATTATGCCATGTGGCTCTCTGAAATTTCAGGTCGCGTTTTGAGCCCTCATGCCTACCTCCACTAAATAATTTTGAAATATGACTGATGTCAGTTTTAATGTTAATGACATCATTTGTCAAATTCTCCAGATTCTTAATTTAATTAAGGCATTCAGATTCCACTTTAATTTTCTAGAGTTATTTATTTGTAACATATTAAATTCATTGAAACATTTAACAAATGTTGCAAAGGCATTTTCTTCCCTGTAGAATGTGATGTATCTGCCAGGGCCCAATTCCACAGCAATTTCTCCCACTACTTATTGATCCATGCTTGGAGTGTCAAATCTGCAACATTGAAGAACTTCCTTTAATTTATTTAAAGATGAGAGAAATGTGTATCGGCATGATTTGACCAAGAAAAAGAAATTACTTTTATTACTTTAAAGATTTCAGCTCTCATACCATGTTGGAAAAGTAAAGTAAAGGAAAATGAATTGAATTTTATTGATAAAAGCTTCTCCTTTTATACTTAAGGAACGAACACAACCTTCAGTATCTAAAGGTCTAGAAGAGTTGTTTTTCTATGAATGTCTCTTGACTGTAACTTACTACATACAAACTATTTAACTATTGGAATATTATGTATCTAAGAATTGTGTCATGAACAGTCAGAAATGAAACACATGTACAGAAAGAAATGTTAGATTACAACTCCAGGCCTTATATACATGGTCACATTTTGAATCCACTGCCTACCAGCCATCAGTTTGGCTAAAATAGGACCTGTAATCAAAAACACAAAAAACCTTTGCATCTCACTAGAATATTCACATCCAAAGAGCTCTTCAATAAGATTGGCAATTCTTGAAGCATTATTGAATATGCCAGCTCTCTTCCAGAGGGCAGCTAGCAAAAACTGTCCATGGCCAAGAATCCTATCAGAGTTACAAGAAGAGAGAAAATTGGAAATTTCAGGTTGACAAGTAGGATCAGTTATCAATTTCACATGGCAAGTAAAGAAGGGAGTCTGGATAAAAACCCTGGTTCAAGAAATCATTTCTACTTGTGTTGTTTCTACATGTGTTTTCAAACAATTCATTCTTAGCTTTGTTGCCAATACATGAGTATGCATCATGTGGGAAGAGAACCCTATAACAAAACCTTTCGGAAGTTATCCTTTCACAAATCCATAGTTTTGATTGCAAGGTCTTGTGCCCAAAGGAAGGATTCGATTCTACTTATCACATGTAAATGTGCTCCAAAGCTTGAGCCCTATCTTTCACTAATATGTTTAGAACATATGATATGCTTGCTGTGGCTTAATAGGAGTTACAAACACTTTGAAGATTTCTATATAGTAATAGAATTTATGTCCTTCCATGCAAGCTGTTTGTGAGGTAAAATGTGGACCTTTTCGACAATTGTATTGTAAGGCTTGCCAAACTAGCAAACGGAATGCACCATTTTAGATTAAACATTTTAGATGTCATCCATGTTTGGTGACTGTAATATGTTTGATCCACTCCAACATGTTGTGGCATCTCTCACATCTGTATTTCATGCAACCACCTTGGTGTTGTACCTATCTATTAAATTCTTGAATTCTTGAATTCGTGAGGCACAAATGAAGTGTGGCTTGGTGTAAAGGCATAGGAACATAACATGTAGTCAGGGTGCTCATATATCTACATTCTAGATCTAGATAAAAGACCATAATTTCAACATGAGAATAACTACCTCTACAACCATAGTATGTGGTTTTTCCTATGTTCAGTAGCCTTGGCTCCTAACAAATGTTAGGTAAATTTTGTGGATTTATCCATTTCAACGTAAAATATATGTGGTATATACCATAGTTTGACATTAATGTGTGACAATATGTTCCCCTGGTTATATATTGTATACAGGGGTGTAGCCAGCCTCTCAAGTCAGCATAGGCTCGCCTTAAAAAGTCTCCAGTGTACGTCTCGATATCTAAAAAACTTATTTTCTCTAGTGTACGTCTTGAGTTTTCGAAAAATGTCATTTCATCCAATGCACGTCTTAATTACAATGTAATGAGTATTGAGTGGTGATTAATCAGAGCCAGATCCTGGTCTCTCCTGACCTCCGTAGTAGACGCTTGAATGTGTTAATCATTTGGTCAAAATTGTAGCACCTTTCCGTCTTGAGCTCGCGCTCGATGAGAACCAGCAGTAGGTTTCCCAGTCACTTTGACCCCATTGAGGCACGTAGACAGTTTAGGATGCGCTTCATCGCAGAAAAGGGTCGCTCCGGGCTGGCCGATGAGACAAGAATGGTAATGGCAATCTGGTACAATTCTTGCATCATTGGCAAGTCATGGTAATCACGCTCTAGAAGCTGCAGCACGTCCTGCATATTTTGAAGCTTGTCGAACTTGCCCATTGTGATGTAGTTGGCGAATGCCTTCAACTCTTGATTGAGGGCATCAAGCTTGCGCTGTTGGTTTATGTTGGTGCTCTAAAGGTCCATCGGTTTCCAATACAGGCCTGCGAATTCTTTGATCAACGTTGAATCGAACTGTGGAAAGAAAGAGGGCATAAAACAACGGATGGTCTTTAGCACCGTTAAGTTACTCGCATTGAATCGATAGTCTAGTTTGTTCAGGACTTTGTTAAGGACTACGTAGAAGATGTTGATGCGATGCCAGTCAATGATGGTGGTGGATCAATCAATGTGTCTGGTCACGGGCAGCCACGTGCAAATGTCTTGGGTATGCTGGAACATGGTTTCACTGCGATCGGGGACAACAATAGCATTATCACGGGCAAACTTCTCGGCTTGATCGTAGATTTTCATGAAGTTTTCGTCATCGCTCTGCATCGTCCTTAGCCGTGAGACGGTGCTAGCAACCTTTGTCGCTGCATTGCCCAGATCCTGGCCGCGGCACTGCAAAAGCTGCGATTGATCATGTGTTTGCTCTAGCACCTCGATCATGAGATGCATCATCAAAATGAACTCGAACGTGTTGATCTGGCCAAGCAGACCGGCCGCTTGCGCCACATGCTTGGTGTCGATCGTGTCATTGCCAATCGAGACGAGCGTGATCTTCAGAGCCTTGTACGTGCGCATGATCGCCACCAGCGCGTATACTCGACATGACCAGCGAGTTTCACCAATATGCTTCAGCTTCAGCATCTATTCAGACTTTTTGCGATTCAACGTATGGTCAGTGCGACGCTGTTTGCGCTGGTGTTCATCTTCAACAGGCTCGGACTTAGCATCATCATTGACATTCTCAACGTCCGCTTCATACTCTAACTCTTCTTCCCCATCTTGGTCAATGATTAGGCGTCGAAGTTCATCGTGTTGCGCGATGGTGAAGAAGTGTAGATGCTTGGCCGATGCCCCAATCAGCACGGCCAACCCTTGGATGGTGGAGAAAAACTTGTTGACCACGTGCTGGACTTGGCTAATTCGACGATGACCAGGTTCAGGCGATGCACATAGGAATGGACGTAGATGGCATTGGGTGATCCATGCTCCCGGATGAGTTGTTGCAGGCCATTGAATTTGCCTGGCATCTTCGAGGCACCATCATAGCATTGCGCAACCCCACTTTGGGCTAAGTGTGAGGATGAAACTCACACTCCCAAAGTTGGGGATTTGGAGTCCTCCAAGACTCCAAAATGTTTAGAGGTCAATAGTAGAGGCCAAAACACTTTGCATTGGGGTGTTTTTGGGGTCATTGGAAAGGTCTTGAAGTTTAAATGTTCGAAATGGCCTCGCATTGGTTATTTGGACATCTGTTGCCCAAGTTATGGGCAAAAGAAGGGTCGGGAGTCAAATTGGCAGTTTGACTCCCGACCACTAAAAGTCAGGAATCAACCTCTTCCTGACATCCAATTCCAAAGTGCAACATGGCGTTAGAAAGCTCTCAAAGAGAGCTATAGCTTTGGTTTAGACCTCGTCTTGATCAAACTCTGCAATCGGGAGATATGAGCTCCCAAAGTTTTGGAACTCCAACCCTGGACAATTTTGGGACTCCAACTTGGGAGTCCCCGGAAAAATAGCCATTTGGATGTAGCCTTCATGGAGTAATGCAGAAAATACTATATGGGGGAAGGTGGTGGCTTCCCTCGAATCCGGGCCGTGGTGAGTCTTGTGTGTCAAAGTGCTTGTGGCTTGTCCCAACACCCTAGGGTGTTCCGAATGTGAACTAACCCTCTTGTGGTTGGTTTTGGATGCAGATTCAAGCTTGATAATCTAGTCCCTTTTCCTAGTATAATCTTGGGACTTCTAACACGCCCTTCTACCCCCTTTTAGTGCTGGAAGTCGAGAGCGGCCCTCAAATCCCAACTTTTCGCAACTCTACATAGTTGGACCCTCAAGTGGGTTCAACAAGGGACTTAGGAGCGCGTCACGAAACTTGTTAAGTTGACTGGTCTTCATGGAGGCGTGGATTGCTTCCAAAAATCAGCGGCCTTGGTAGACGGGACCTCGGTCAATGCCAAACATCGCTCCACGAGGTCACCCTTCTTGTTGACGAAGCGAATATACAGGCTCATTTGCTCGCGCTTCGCTGAATCTGTCCATTCATCCACATAGATTGCAAAGACTTGATCAGGGTCGCCATCATTCAACTCTTGAAGTACCGCGGCTCGAACTTGATCGGCAATGATCTGGATGAACACATTCTGCATCAGTGGCGATATGTACGTTGAATTCTCTGGCAAACTGTCGAACCATCACTTCTTCTCCGGGTCGTCCTCAAGCTTGAATTGTAGCAACTCAAGGAAGTTGCCTCAATTGTTGCTGGGAGAATCATCTTGTTCATGATGTTCGCGAAGCGGAAAACCTTGTCGAATCAACCAGAAAATAACGTAGAGGATCATTTTCAAACCCTCGCGGTTGAGGAGGCGCTCCTTTGCACGCTTGCCCCTTTCCATCTCTTTGATGTCAACGATTTGCTCATCAATTGGCTTCACCTGGTTTGCCTGTTGTTTGCGCAGATGAGCAACACCACTCACTACCGCCTTGTGTGCGGCTGAGGCTACATGACAGTCGATCCTCTGGGTGATGTTCTTCCAACCGTGAATATCGTCTTCACTGCCTTCGCCATGGACCCACGGGTTCCTTTTCCCGATGATATAATAGTCGAAGCAGAACAAGGCGTCCTTCTCCTCTGAATACTCGATGAATTCATGTTTCTGGAACTAGTTGAATTGGCAAACGCGTTTTGTCTTTCCGTCTTTGGTGGTGGGAAATTGGAACCTGGGGGTAGGCTTGAAACGTCCGACGCTCAGGAAGTGCTGACGATTGTCATTGTTGATATGCGGTCGCTTGGCAAGGTCCATTGGTATCGAGGGACACGGGGGAGTACTGAATGATGAAACTACCCTGGCATTCGCAGCGATCAAAGACGATGATGGAGACATTGTTCTACATTCGAATTGTTTTACTCAGGATCGCAAAAGACAAGCAAAAACGAAGGCGGATTTGAAATTTGAATTGCGTGCCTAGGCCAACTGAGAGGCGGCTAAGTTGGCAGGCTGATCGCAGTGGAAGAGTTAAGAGAGGAAGAGATAAGAGAAAATATGGAAGTGTTTATTAGATTGAATAGTACATTGATTGATCAGATTGATCGAGTATGACTGTACAAGTAGGCTGGGCCCTTGGCAAATCTAGCATAGGCCTAGGCACTCCGGGCAATCCCAGCATAGGCAGCACCTATGTGTGCCTATGCCATGGCTACGCCACTGATTGTATACATTTTATATTGAATGGATAAAACCACAAAGTTTACCCCACGTGTCATGAACCAAGGCCTACTGCTATACTCATGAAAACATATTCTGTTCTGATGCACAATTTGGAATTTCATCAGCAACAATTGTACAAGTGTGTGGAAGAATCCAAAAAATTCAACTGCCAATTTCACAAGATAACTCTTCGAAAGTGAGACTCCTAGTATATATTATATATACACAAACTTCCCACAAATATATGTTCAAAGTGCAAATAGCAATATAAACCCACTGTCTGTAGCATTGGATAGTATTTAGATGAGAATAGACCTAAACTGGAAATAGTACTTATGGATTTTTGAGGCTCTGGCATTTTGGGTTTGAAGGCAACAGGGCTACTCCAGAGTGCCCCACAAAGACATTTGACTTGCAAGCCATATTGACTAGCCTATTCATGAACATCCATTGAAGTACCATCACACCAGCACACGCACTTCAGATCCCCACAAAAGTCAGTGTGTCTTGCAATGCCTTTCCATTAATGACATGATACACCAGCCTACCATGTCTGCTCACACTTCCCATGCACCCGTACTACAACAGCTTGTGCATGACATTCTCTAAATAGTTCTTGTGCTTCTGGTTTTGTACCTTCCCCTAGAGTTTCTTAGAATGTCCACAAGCATGGAGTAACTTGGATGTTGTTTGTCAACTGGCTTGTATTCTTTTGTACGGTTACAATCTTCCAATTGGAAGACGTTATAGCCTACAAGTTGCATCGCTCATGCAAGTTCCACCATCTATATCAAAACAATGCACTGGTTCAATTGTAGGATTCTTTGTGTTTGTGATAATGCCTTTGTCCTCATGTGCTGCTTCCACCTGTTGATGGGTTGCAGCTGTCTTGTCCATATTTTGCTCCTGCTACTTCACATTATCCTCATCTTGCACGCCTCTGTGTCAACCTGCTTTTCTATGGATTGTAGTAGTGAGCCTCCCCCTGTTTGACCCAACTCAGCTGCATCTGCAGTAATGTCATCATGTCAGCAGGCATCAAGACTCCTTCTCCACAAAATCACTTCTCACACATGTAGAAGAAGATAACAGTGTAGGGTTTAGGGTTTAGGGGAATATGATGACAATGATGGCTCTGCCAAATTCATACTCTCCATGATGATTTGGGCTTCTCAGAGATTCCTGAGTTTCAGGTGAAAAAGAATGAGGTGGGTGCATTGTTACAAGTCATAATCTTGGAAGATGATGATGATGTCTCTGCCAAATTCTTCCTCTAATGATGATGATGATTTAGGCTTCTCAAGGATTTCTTCAATCAGGTGAAGCTATTGCTGAGCTTGAGCGATTCTTCCTGAGATCCTGAACCCTAAACTCTAATCCAATTTGTGGGTGGCAGGATTTCTTCAATCAAGTGAAGCTGCTGCTGAGGAGAGAACAATGTGTCAATGCCTACATGTGGTCACCTACATACACATCTGTGATATGACATTGACACACATTCGACTACTAAGGAAAACAACACACATTGCCATGTGCAGCCACCTATGTGCACATTTGTCATGCAAACGTTCTGATTTCATTTCACGGTGTTGTTCACAGAGAGTTTTGGAGGCCTTACAACATGAGAATTTGTAGGAATAGTTTTAGACACATTTCAACAACTTAACATCAATAAGACTATGAACTAATCTTTCCTTTGCAACTTTTTGAAAGGATGCAGAAAAGAGCTCAGATAGTGAGAGTTTTTATAGAAGAAAGCTAAGGCAGGAAAGCTCTAAATCCGAAACCCTAATCCACACAGCAGCTATCAGCCATGTTCTAAGATGATGTAAGATTGCAATGCAGACTCACCGAGCAAAAAGAGGAATGCCGAGAGAGAATCCCACAGCCATGAGCATGGAGCTTGTGGACTCCATTGATTGAGATGTTCAACAATGTGTGCACATAATTAGTGCAAAGAAATTAGGCTGAAATGATACTCACTCGATATGGAGAAGAAGCTGCTGCGAGTTGGGATGAAGGTCTGCCCATTTGGCTTGGTACGAGACTGGCATTCGCTCCTTTGTCATAAGATGGATATGCCCTGCTCCTCTTGTGCTTGCTGCAGCGTTGATACATTCTATTGTTTTTGCAGTGGTTACGTCTGTTACTGTTGTTACTGCGGATTAGAAAACCGAAAAAGAGAAGACGACATGGTTGCTGATCCGGATACCGCTTTTTCTCTCTCTCTCTACCACCCCCATGTCCCACGCCAAAACACTTCTGTCTTCTCCCTCCCACGCAACAATCCAAAACCCTCAAGAACCTCTTTTCGCATGTCTCAACAAAAAAAACATTCTCTAATTTACTGGATTAGAGGCGGCAGGTTTGTTTACTCTTTCCGGAATCTTTGGCAACATCTTCGGAACTAGCGACCCCCTTTTCAAACACAATTGGAGAACGCGGGAGAGTGTCATGGTCTTCGGTGTGTCTCTTGAGCTTCTCAGCGGAACCCTAAACCTTAGCATTGGAAACCCTAATGGGATTTCCTTCACTCTTCTCTTGGTTGTGCACAATTTCTCGTTTGCAGATTGGGCTTTGTTAGAGGAATTGCAGAGCCCTTTTTGCTTGCTTGCTTGCTGCTTTTCCAGACTAAGAATTGCTTAGGTCTGGCTTGTTTGGTGTTTTTGGGAAAGTTCTAGGATGGTGGGTGTAGAGGACAGGAATGAAGATGTTGCAGAGGAAGCTCCTGGACGTAGCAGTGTTCCGAATGAAGCAGCTCTAGTTCCAGCTCCATATGCGGAGGATGGTGGAGTCATCTTTGTGCTGGAGAAAGCCTCTTTGGCAGTTGCCAAAATGGGGAAGGTAAAGAAAACCAAAAAAATCCCCTCTCCTTTTCTCTCTGGGGAGGAGGGTGGAGAGTTTTTCTTTCGAGGGTTGTTTGTTTGAATTTCTCGGTTGCGTTTTTAAATTTATGTTTCATTTTTTTTCTGCTAGGTTTTCCTCTAAACTTGTTCTTCAGGTTCTGAGAAGCTGATGATCCAATCCTGCTGCAGTGCTGCTAGTTTTGTACTCTCTACGAGAGTTAGCTAGCGCTCTCTCTCTTCAGTGAATCTTCTTCTTCTTCTGTTGTGGCCCGTTGGCTTGAACTGCCAATGATTTGAAACAAACATTGGCAGGCAGGTAAGCAGCCACACAGGCACGCAGGAAGCCAGGCAGGGCGCTGGTCTTTTGATTGTGAAACCTTTGCTGGACTTTTCAGATGGTGGACCAAGCTAATCATCATGATATCACGGTGGACCTTTCTGATCAGCATGTGTGCGCCAAAAGTCAGCTCACAGATGGTCGACTTATTTATGTCCCAGCTCAGCCCGCACCCCCCTCCCCTTCTACCCTTTTTGATCTTCTAGTGCTTGCAAAAACAGAGTGTGTCCAATGGCGAATGTGTGCTGCCAACAGCTTGCTATACAACTCCAAGCCGTTGGCTTTTAGACTTTTACTAGTTATTTGCCATTAAGAATTGGGGCTTGCAGAGTTGGCTTTTCTTGGGTGTTTCTTAAATGCTCATATTGTCTCTGGGTGGTAGTAATAACCATCACTTAGTTAGCTGTACAGATCTAGATCTCCATCGCTGCTGCCTAAAGCAATACCTTGAATAGGACCATATTCAGGATCAGGAGGTTTAATGTCCGTTCGCATAGATTGATCAATTCTTTTGTCAAGACCTTCACATGCTTTGAAAGCTGATGATTCAAGAGATGTTCGTACTAGATTTGTTTTTGGTTACAGCTTGGCGCATGCACTTTGCAGGCACTCAAGCTGATTCCCATGTTCTAGAGCAGCGGGCCCTGTAGAAAAATGCATTCAACTCATGACGTTTCTAGTGTAGGTTTTCAACACCATCCACATAGCTCCTAGACATCTAGACGCATAACTTCCAAAGACCTAAATGCATTGAAACTTGGAAGGCTCTACAACTTGCAAGGGCTATGGAAATTCTCAACCCCTAAAACTGTGGGACATGGCATACTGCAAAATTATCAGCTGCACAATTGTGAAGACCATGCAACATTTTTGAAGAAGCACAAACATGATCCAACATTGTATCGCCCCGACATCTTACACCAGGTTTGCTTGCACTTAGAGATAAATGGTTCAAATCCCAAACTCTCATGACTTTCTACAAGAGATTCTGCAGGATGATCGTCAGCAATCGCTCACCATAAGGATTTCAAAGTTAAAACATGCCTTTTGCATCATCTACCTAGCATCTAACACTAGAAGTACTACCACCGGCCATGTTGTTTGTTGCAGACATCTACATCAGGAGCTTCCTGACTATAATCCTTGCAATTATGTCTCTTTTGTTAGTTATTTTCATGACTTTTGTGCTGCGCTTACCGTTGTAACAATGCATGTGGAAATCACACAAGTATGTTAAGTTTTGGTTGCAAGATATCAAGTAGAGGAAAACATGGAAACATGGAATTTCTGTTGCACAATGCTCTTTTGTTATTGCTGAACCCTGGAAAATGTTCCCACAATTTTGTAACTTTCCATTTGGAATATGCAGTTCTTTGCCTTGTGCATGTGTTTTTCAGTGATTGTAGAGTTTTGTTGTTCGATCTGTTGTTAATAGGCACTCTTGGCAATTCTAGATAGCACATTGAACAAAGCAAGGTGACTGAAGGGGCTATATGTACACATGGAGAAAAATGTGCTGATTAAGATCAATCCCCATATCCGAATCCCACGAACATTCAAGCGCTTATGTGGTCTTATGTGTCAGTGAGAATGATTTTACTCTTTTGAGTTTCAATCCTCTTTGATGTAGTAGTTACTTATTCTGACAATTGTTCTGTAAATCAACTTTGTTCTTGGTTATTATTGATTGTGGTTATTTGTGTGCAGTGCAGTTGCTTCAGAAGTTAAGCATTCGAGCAAGCAATGGACCTAACAAGCTCATGCGGATTGTGAAGCAGCCTATGACTCATTATCTCCCTCTTGGTGCCCGACGTATTGGTAAGTATGCTCAAGTTAATGCCCTTGTTACTATAGTGTACTTCACCTCAAAATGAGATGCTATTAATCATTGGGTTTTGGGTTTAGGGGCTGTAGCCCTTCTATTTTAATTGGGTTGCAGGATGGCAGGTGTTTGGAACTGGGTTTAGGTCAGTAGCCCTTCTGTTTTAGTTGGGCTACAGGATGGCTGACATTTGAAACTGGGTTTAAGGTTTAGGGTCATTAGCCCTTCTTTTATAAAAGGGTGGCAGAATGGCTGATGTTTGAAACTGGGTTAAGGGTTTAGGGTCAGTAGCCCTTCCATTTTGAATTGGTTTGCAGGTGTTTGGCACTATTTTGTGAATGCTTTCTGTTGATTTCTATTTTGCAGGAATGTCATATAGTTTTCCCAAAGTTGTGCAACTGTGAGATTATGTGGCTGCTGCTGGATTATCAAGCACATATGTTTTTGTGGTATGTAATAGAAACAATTTGATCATGAAACAAGGCTTGTGGAATATAGCAATTCAATGGGTTAGTGAATAAGGGAATGGTTCTGTAACCCCTTGATTTGCTCTTGATGAAAACTGGTTCCAAAGAACTTTTTTCTGTGCATGGTTCACATGCACAAAATTGTGTGTATAACACAATTTAGCTTGTGTTTGGTAGATTTGTCAGCCCAAGTTCATGTTTCAAATTATTTCTTGTCCAATCTGACATAGTAATGTGCAAATTTTTTTTGTTTCTAGAGATATGGCCATTGTTGATTGAGTAGTGATGTAATGTTAATGAGAGCGAATAATACAAGTAAAGGACTCCAGTAGTAGAAACTAGGTTTTGACAGGGACAATATCCTTGATGCAAGTGCAGGTGGGTGCAATGGCACATGGCAAAATTGATGTTGGCTACATTGATGATCTTGTTGCTAGTATTTTTTCATTACCCCTTTCTGTCTCAATTGTCCTCTTTTAAGACATGTTATAGTCAAAATTTGCACCCACAGAGTGAGTCATTAAGAATCATCACATTCAGACATGACAAACATAAGGTTCAATCTAGTGCATTATAGTATTATGGTTCAAGTCAGTGGGTAGTTATGGTGGCTTGTCATTGCTATTTTTGGTGAAGGTAAATGGACCGAAGGTAAATGGACTAAGTTAATACCAACATGCTCTTGAGTTTTTATAGTTCATAACTAGGGAACACAAATGCTTTGTTTGACACAATGTTGTAACAAAAATTTATTCCATGTTCCTAAATTGGTTGCTCATGGTAAATTGAATGAAATTTTTTTGTTGGTGTTGATGTGCAGTTTAAAGTAGGGGAAACAATTGTCTTATGTAGCCTTGATGCTGAGGTTGTAGCAAAAGGGCTAATAATAGGTGTTGGAGGACAAGGATGTGTCCACCATGGGGTGCCAATCCAGAAGTCATGGTTCCGAGTCCAGTTAAGTGAAATTGTGGCAAGTAAAAGCAACACCCCGTTGTTGGTGCCAAATGAGAATGATGATCCCCCACAATGTGTGTTCAAGGATGTAATAGATTTAAGCATTGTATGGGAAGGTCGTTTAATGCGAAACCATGCTTAAGTTAGGGGCACTATAGGTCGGGAGTTAGTTGATTTTTTTGAATTCTAAAACCCTAATGAGTAGTAATGAGTAGTTATGGCCTTTTTTGGGTGTCAATGATATTTTAGACATTGTCAGGTTTAATAGACCTAATAGAGTGATGGATCCTAGTTGCTGTAATTGGAACAATGGCCATTAAACCCCATTGGATGGAATTTCAATGTTATTACAAAGGGTAATTTGTTGGTTAAGTAATTGCAGATTTTTTACATGCAAAATTGCAAATCATAGATTGATGTGTATAATATTTATTGGTTGATTTTTCAGAAATAGTGGAATATAATCATCATTAGTACATTAGTTAAAATAGTTGTAGGTGTGTTACTAATGCTAATGTGGCAATGGTTAATGCTACTAATCCTGATACATCATAACCTTAAACCTTAACCCTAAAACATGTTTTACATGTATGATGAAAAACCCTAACCCTAACCCTAAAACATGGGCCAGGAGTTGCAACTAAATCTAACAGTTGTTGTTCTGCCATGTGGTGCACTATAAACAATATGATGAAAACCCTAATCCTAACCCTAAAACATGGGCTAGCAGTTGCATTTGCAACTAAATCTAACAGTTATTGTGCTGCCATGTGGCAAACTATAAACGGTATGATGAAAAACCCTAACCCTAACCCTAAAACATGGGCCAGCAATTGCATTTGCAACTAAATTTAATAGTTGTTGTGCTGCCATGTGGAGCACTATAAACGGTCCGATGAAAAACCCTAACCCTAACCCTAAGATATGGGTTAGCAATTGCATTTGCAACTAAATCTAATAGTTGTTGTGTTGCCATGTGGCGCACTATAAATGGTATGATGAAAAACCCTAACCCTAACCCTAACCGTAATCTTCCCCACATGCATAATGACATAGCATGGTTGATTCAACACGTGTCCGCACCCCAACTGCTACGACTTGGATGGTCTAGATTAATCAAAATAATTCTTAAAATTAAATATTTAATTACAAAATAAAAGTACATGTGTTCGCATACAATTGGGTTAGCTAATTAACATGTAATGTAGTGTGAACGTAACCCCTGTAGTTGCATGCAGTCGCACGACCAATTGCTAGTATAGAGCATGGGTGGATGAAACCGTATAACCCAACAGTATGTACTTGTATTATACGACTGTCGCATGCAACTGCAAATTTCATGCAACTTGTCGTTCGCAACTAGGCAAATTTCCAGTTGCATGTATTGCATGCAACTGAAAACCAGTTGCATAAGACAGTTGCAAAATGCCAAATTTCTAGTAGTGACAAAGGCATCTATCACAAGTACATTATCATCCCCATAACATTGTTGCAACTCTACACACTAACCTACACCTATTGGCTTGAATGCTTGCAAGTTTGCCATGGCCATCACAACAGTTATTGTTGTCATGGGTGCTGTATTTATGAATAAAAGGAAACTGAAGGGCATACCTTAGCCCAAGCTTGTTTGAGCATCACAATTGATAATCTAGTAAATGTAATATCCATATCATCTTTTGCTCCCTCTTTCCCACTACCACCAGAATTTCATTTAAACTAATCCCTTTTACTTATGCAAGAAACATAATCCCAAAATCAAAGCATTTGTACATACCTTGCCACAATAAGAAGGTTGGCCTTCCACAAAAGCATAAATATTGATTTTCTTGTTGTAAAAAGCATCCTCCAGCATTACAGACATTTTTCTGCTAAAAGGTTTCATGTTCTCTGGTAACCACGAGGCAACTCTCCTTGAGCAATAATTGACATAGTCTATCAAAGAATCGTCATGACATGTGGCAAGGGAAAAGGTGGGAGACCTCCCTATGTACATGTGTTCCGCTCTTTAAAATGATAGTTGTGATAGTATATCAAAATGTATCGTGGGCTATTATAGATTCATTCCCACAAGGGCATTGAAGAATATGGATACCTATATTGTTAATGGTGTGACCACACTAACACCATGAAAGATGGGGAACTATAGGATGCGGCAAGCCAAGATGGATACGTAATGTTGTAAGGATATGGGCCAAGGATAAACAAAATGCAAGCGTGGTAGGATGAACTAATAACCAAGTACATGCTCCTAGACTCGCACATGAATGGAAACATGCTTGCATGATATCTAAAGCAGTGTCTACTAAAAGTAAGCAAATTCCTATTCATGGAAACGATTCACCAAAAAAACTTGCACCTGAGGATAAAACTAAACCACTAAGCTTTCAAAAGGTGGGACTTAAAAAGGAAACAACCTAGGGTAACAAGGCTTGGGTATATCATATTCCCATCTGGAACAAAAAAAATTTGTCTCAACATGTGCTATTGCATCTAAAAGAATAACGTGATCGTTCTATTTGAAACAAATGAGTGATCAATGCCCAACATCCAAGAATGCAAGGGTAGTAGTCCAAACTATAGAAGGGAGGCTGAACTCGTTTGAAGAAATAAAATGAATGGCCTAACAACAAGTTACCTGACCCATAGAACCACAAAAAAATCCCGCACTAAATAATTTTTCCAATGTAATTATGGTATGAATATCGAACTTAGCTTAATACTACAAAATACTTGGAGATGGAAACAATATATGAAGTAAATAGCAAGGGTGTTGGGCATAGTATAATGAGAGCATCATAAAAGCCACTTGAAGATCTACAAGCATAGGGAAACTAAATATCATCCCAAGATCCTCATGAAGAACCTCAACCATACACAATTCAACGAATGATTTAGATCCCACTAGTCCACCCAAAATATGAAAACTTGAATCAAGAGTAAAAAAGCCACAAGGAAGTGATATAAAGCAATCTAACCCTTGTAGAAACAAAGCTACACATTTCACTTGCTACACTAAAAGCCTTTATGCTAAAAATTCATGTTACAATCGTAAAAACCAAAAAACACATTTGACACTAGACCTACCATACGTGTATCATCTCGAAACAAAAGGAAAACACAAGTAAGGTGGGGTGTTGTTATAAGGTGAAGACCGCAAAGGTGAACCAAAATAAACAATGTTCCTCCCAATGGGTCCTTTATCAAGTACCTAATTCTAACGAAATGATTATGACATCCCCATGTTCAGAAGCCTAAAAATATATAATGGGGATGGGCATGTATAAAATTGTTGAACAAATGGTAAAAATTGATCTAGAAAACTAGGCAAAAGTCGTAATTTTTGAAAAATTGTTAATCGTGACACCGAATTAACAATGTTATGGACATCCACCTGTAACACCATCCAATTTGGGTGCAAATTTAACATTGCTCGAACATAATGAACCACTATTTCACACCTACCATGAATTGTTACCCTAAACTAATGAAAATTAAAGTGTTTTGCAAAAAATCCCTAAACTCAATAGGTAGTGTGTGAACAACTAAACAATAGGTCACATCGCCAATTATGATGGGATGTATGCCTCCAAATTATTTTTCCAACACTATGAACCAAGATGCAGAAAACAAATATGATACTGAAGGTCAAACATGACCTTGAACAATGTGTGCACATACCTTGAAAAATAGGTCAAAGCCATTTACATAATCGTCTAAAACCAAAACAATCTTGTAAAAGTTCATATACCATACCCATGGGCCATCGAAAAAATATGTGATGAATGAATCAAAGTGGAAATAAATATTTTCCAATCTAAAGTAACCTCCATCTCAGGATGGAAATCAACAAAATGGGAGGTTTCAACCTCAACAAATAAATGGAAAAGGTGAAAGATTCCCATGGTTTCATTATATGGGGCTACATGTGTGCATGTAGTTATTGCACATATTACCCAAACGAAGTCCTTTACATGAGCAAGGGCCCATGCATGGTGTAATCATGTTGATGGAGGTGGGGTAGGATTTGGAGTCAACTCTAAACATCTAGGAATTCAGGTTAAAATGAGTGTTCTAATAATGTGTTCCCCCTAAACATGAGGCAAAAAGAAGGCCAACGAATCAAAAGAAGATGAAACGACTTGCCAAAATAAATTAGGAAGGATGGGAATGATACGCGAATGGATGGAAACTAGAACATAGCTATGCATAAAGGTAAAAACTTAACTATTGGCAATCCATCGAATGCCTACTAAGAAGGTTGGGATGCCTAACAACACCTTGGGGACAAAGAACCCACAAGATCTACCATACCTATCCTTGGCCTAACATATCTAGTTTAAAATTGAAATACAAAACCCCAACTTGAAAAAACCCCTTAATCCCCCTCAAACCTTAAAATTATTACCCTCAAAATATGCTTGTAAACAAAATTAAAATTAAAAAGGGACATATAGAAATAGACTCATAAAAATCCAAAGCATGGGTGGGAATAACAAATTAATCCAATTGTAGATTTGCCACTATTCATGTGCATGTTGTTAATCAAAGGGCCATGTTCACCTACCCTACCTATTTTGCCTTACCCCTATCCTACTTTGCTTCACCCTACCCTACCCTACCCTGTCTACTTTGCCTTACCCCTCCCCCACTTTGTCTTGCCATACCCTACCTTACTCTACCAACCTTGCCCTACCTTTGGCCATGCATGTCCTACCCCTGCCCATGCTTACTTTAACTACCCTTGGTAACATTTCATTTAAAACATGGAAGCTTTCATTTTAGTACCCCCATCTAAGTGGCTCAATCCTCTTAGTGTGTTTGAAGTTCATTAAAGCTCCTTTAACATGTATGCAAGATTGTTAAAACACATGTACCTTAGATTTTGTAATGTTCCATCATTGTTACTTGTAGTGCTAATGATGTACAAGAAGAAGGAAACATAGATTGCAAAACAAAAGTCAAAATATTTCAAAATTGTGGTTTGTTTTGCACAAAAAACCTACGATAAGAATACAAAAGCAAGAATGTCACCAAAAGCTCTACAATGTGCCATTTAGGTTCAAACAACATATAACAAGCCCATGTGTTTATTTTGGGGTTTAATATTTTGAGCTAATTTGGTTTTGTAGAATAATTCAATCCATAGCCTAGTTCTATGGCTATGTAGCTCTTACATGACTCCTGCCAACTCCCACTTGGCTGCTTAATGATGAACAAATTGTAGGTTTGGGGATGGAACACTAAAGGACATGGAACCTTCTAGGTTTTCTGACAGTTTTGATTAACTCAATTTTGGAATTCTACGGCATCACCCTCAATTAAGGAGGTTTAAAGTTGAAAGGGACCTCACCAATCCAACTTAATCCCAAAGAAAACCAGCCTTACAAATTCCACACTTGGATAAAACAAGTATTGGGTGGGTAAATAAAGGGTATGTGTCAAAGTCATTGTATAGCATATATGTAATGCATGTGGTTATGATGGATTTGTTCGAATTATTATGACAATTAACTATTGAGTATATTTTCTTATGGCATTTTATTTTACCATACGCTCTTGCAACTATTTTTGATTTTATATCATTTATCATTATAAAATGTTTTGAATATGTTTTTGACTCTATTGAATGATTTGATTATTTTTTTCAGTTTAGGGTTGCACAAGTATTTGTCTTTTTGCACTTTGAAATGTGCCATATTTAATGTGAATTTGCAAATAGGATAAATGTTCAAGACTTACTTTTTACTCTTACCCATAATGATAATTTTGCAAAGCTTTAATATTCTTATCTTTACCCGGTTTGGTATTTTTCTGAAGCCTATTGACCATTACTAAGTGAGACCTTGTTTGAATTTCTGTGTTTCCTCTTATTTGGCTGATATATTAAACTAATATACCCACCCAACATTGGATAAAACTCATCTTGTTAATGAACTTAAAACCCAATTCTACAACCCCCTCCCCCTTCGACCCCAACCCAATAAGAAAAAAACACTTAAAACCTTGCTTTAAGTTTTCCGCACTCTACATTCTAAGTTTGAAGTTAACCCCCACACAACAAATCATCATATAAATCAACACTTGTAATGAACACCATTGATATGAGTTAATTTCCACGCATATTAGGTCTCAATTCTCAAGAAACATTTATACTCATCCCACAATAAATTCCCAATACCAAATTGCTTTGCCCAGCGAATTTTTTTTATGGTGAATTTCCCGATTTTGCACCCAAAAAAATCTATCATAAATTCTCTTTTTTGGGGGGAAAAAATCTTAAGTTAAAACCGCCAAAAACAGTTTAAATATAAAACATTACACGAGGCTCCCAGAACATGAATGCAAAATTCACCATAACACCTAAACTCTAAGTACCAAGTACTAGTGTTGCGGAGTTGTTTAATTTTTTATATAACTACTGTTTTGAGTTCTTTAAAATTTTCAAAATCAAAGAACCACCAGTTTCCCTTTTTTTTTGAGAAAAAATCAGAATTAGAGAACCACTTTGTGTTTAAGGGTATTTCAGAAACATCAAAGAATCCACAATTTTCATGAAAAAAATAACAGTTATAAAGGTGGGTTTTTGAATTTTGCAGAAAATTTAACAACCAAGATTCTATACCCAAAAAATAAAATTTCAAATTTTTTTTCCCACCCTGTCAGTTAAGTGGGTATATATACATGTGCTGATAACTGATGGGTATCTGTAGCTGATTCTAATATACCCACACAGCAGTAGTAAGTACCCCCTCACAATATGAGACCAAATAAAAACTACATATTTTGTTGGTAAGTCTTTTTTCCCAAACAATGAGGTGAAAAAAAATTCCTTGATGGGTAGTTTGAATTTCATTTAATGCATAGTTAGGTTGTGTGTCACAGGGGAGGGAAGGGGGTAGTTTCAGGAAATAGGTCAAGCACTACATGTGTAGTAGTCGAGATTTGAACCCGAAATCATTTGGTATGAGTCAGTTAGCCACTGACATAGCCCTAGAAATTTTTTCTTAGAACTTGTCAGCTCTTCGCTCTTTCTCTCTCCCTCTCGATTTCCACTCTTATCGTTGCTGCGCACCAGCAATCGTTCGCTCCAAGAGATGAATCGCTCGAAGAATCGCTCGCAGAAATGCTCGATCCGTGTACGAATTGTTGTTGCTAGTAGGTTTATCTACGAATTGTTGCTGCTAGTAGGTTGCACTGGACACACACACAAAGCAAGAGGGGATTTTATCTCTCGGCGTAGTAGTAGATCGACGACTACGGGAGGATTGGCACTGCTGCTTCTGGTATGCATGGCCGTGGCCGTGCATTACGTGATTGCTGCACCGTCAATAATGGAAGTAAGTCTGTTGTTGTGGTTGTTTTTCGCAAGCTTGTTGTTGTTGTTGTTTGTCGTAAGTCTTTCTGTTGTTGTTTGTCGCAAGTCTGTTGTTGTTGTTTGTCGTAAGTCTGCTGTTGTTGTTCGTCATAAGTTTGGTGTCTGGTATTGTTGTTTGTCGTTATTTCGTGTAGTTCTAGATTATGAAGTTTTTAGAAGTTGCAGTGAGGGGGCGAGAACGAGAGCTCTAACGAAACTCACTTTCTCGTGCCCCCCATTTTATTTCTTGGTTTAGAAATTAGCTTTTGGCGGCATTCATAAAAAAGCTTGAAACTATTTCTGTGTTCTTTTTGTGTACGGCCACTGCTAATGATGATGGTGAACCTGGTTTTTTTTTTTTTTTCGTCGTGAGTATTGTCAATTCAGTGTGACATGATTTGGTTTACAAGACTGAAGGGATGTGAAGCTTTCATTTTGGGCATAGAGTATTTCGTCATAGAAAAACCCTGAACTAGAGTCAATATTTGCCTATGCAGGAAGCTTAGATTACCAAACCGCTGCAACGCCCCTCGGAGGCTGAGGTCTCAACCTTAAAATATGAAATCGGATGACCAAATGTTGCATCCAACTCGGCCACAAGTTTCCAGATGAATGATTTCAGAGAAGACCAGATTACGTAACACCCTCCTTTGAGAGTGTAGTATGTTGCTGGATGTTTGACCTTCTTTTGAGATGATGCTTCTAAGATTAAAAGGTCTCCATGGCAGGTACAAGTTCAAATCACTAGCTATGCTCATGGATGCTTTGACACATGCTTCCTATTGAGAGCACAACAATGAGGAACTCAATGTTCTAGGAGTCAGGGTTTTATAATGCAAATTCTTCTACTAATTATCCAAAACTGGTATTGTCCACTAAGTCGATGAGGTCGACAAGGTTTTGTGTTGAATGGGAATGGAAATTAAGCGGCAATTTAATGATGAAGCTTCAGCCTTCAATCTTGCCTTGATCCCTCCCATGTGTTGAAAATATTGGCAAGTAATTTCCTGAAGAAACAGACGCATTTTCCAGGACACTCGGTGAAAGATTTTTCTTTGCAGGGATTTGCATTGCAAAAACAGCTTGCAAAGACCGAGATGTTGTATAACTCTCTCTCTCTCTCTCTCTCTCTCTCTCCGTGTTCAATCATGACATAGGATCATGTTTTTTTATTAGTGTTTGGGTACTATTTACTAAAAAAATTTGCATAGGCTTTTTGGCAGCACTTTGTCAATATCCAGGTGTAACATTTTGTCACAGTGTTCATCAACGCCATGACTTCCAAGTTTCTTAAATCTCTTCCATCTCCACAGATTTCAGCAATTCCACTAAAAAACCAAGAAAGGAATTGGCAGAAACTTGCTTGTATATTTAAAAGCTTCTCAAGAACTGGAGAAGAACATCTCTGGAAAAGTTCTAGTAAAATCCAACATAGATCTTAACCCAATTGCATATCAATGTGCTTTGCAAACCAGTTTCTTTTCTTCTCAAATTCATACACCCACAAAAAAAACCCTTTTTCCAAATACACAAACGGGCTCTAAAACTGGACATCATGTTGAATTTTGATATATTGCCAGTTGACGATTTAGACACATATAAACTTGTTGAAGGACCTTCAAGTTCCATTATTAAGGTCTCTTGATGGGATGTTTCTAGACTTTCCAAGCATGTATTTATTTTCCCTTTGATTTGAAAATATCTTTAAAGACAACATTTGTGTCTAAATAACGAGTCCTTGGGGCTTCTTCTCCCCCATCAATTTGAAGAGAAAGTGAAGAAGAAAAAGTATTGATGATGTAAATGGGTTTGGTACATCATTAGCAAGTAAGTGCCTTACCCGAAACCAAAAACACTTAACCCAACACATGTCCATAACTCCATCCTACTCTCAATCGATTCTTGAAATTAAAACTTGGGAAATGGCAATGGTCATCACAAAGGTATTTTTTGCTTTTCAAAATGTCCTTGAAATTTATTTCTTACTTTGATGTAGACCAAGGATTAGTGGAATGCTTTGAAATTAAATTAGACTTATTGGATTTAAACTCTTGAACTAATGTGCATACAAATACAAACTCATGTAGACACAGTAACATGCAAAATAAAACTCTTTGGCTATCCTTAAACCTAGAGAACCCAAAAAAATTGAACTTGACTATTGACATGAACCTTTAATTTACCTTGGACCATAACATTTCAATTTGGTGATTATTTTCATAAGGGAGGGACTTATTGGTGCGGTAAACCTTAATTTGTGGAATGTACAATTTGTTAATTTAATTCAACCAAGCCATATTTTTTGTGGTATGGAATACTTGGACAAACAGTAAGAAAACATATGTGACTAACACAATCAAAACAACATCACTCATACCAATAAACCACAAATCCCTTAACAACATAAACCACCTATTGTGGTTGTTCATTATTTTGGTGTGAATGTGTCAACATTGACGACCATCATACAAATCATCCCACCATGCAAATAATCAAAATAACTTGAACTAGTTTAACAAATAATTTCCCATGTACCCAAAATGCAATTACTATCAACTTTGAGTGGTTATTGCCCTCATACCTTAGCATGTAGTTGTTATTGGCTTTGTGCGATTCATACAATATGTTTTTCCTTTAGCCTATTAATGTTAGGATAGCTCTTTCAATCAAGAAGGCTTTATGCTTTCCTTTGCATTAGATATGCAACTTTGGTTTTATAATAGATTGCTTACAAGTTAATGTACTAACTATTATTTATTAATATGAAAATATGCACAAGTTACAAGTTAATGTACTAGCTATTACTTATTACTATGAAGTCATGCACAAATTTGTTTGGAAACAATTAATGTCTTTAAGTTATGGGCCCACAAATCTTTTAATAAGTTGTGTTTATTCATAAGCTTCTTGATTGATTTACAAATATTTTGTTGGTAGGTCTTAGTCATGGCAAATTCAAGTAATAAGGAATTGGGTAATATAGATTTATAATGCAGAGAAATTCCATTATGGAAGTTTCAAATGCATGCATTTTTCATGGGAAAAAAATTGTTGGGCATTGTTGACGGAAGTGAGGTTGAACCAACAATTGTTGGAATAACTCAAGCAAATTGGAAAAAGTGTGACAGTCAAATGATAAGTCTTCTATGCCAAGCACTTAGCAAGAAGTACGGGGAGTATGTTGTTGCATGCCACATTACACATGCTATTTGAAACAAGGTTTGTGTTATCCAAGAGCAAGACTCTAGAGAAAATGTCCATGCATTAGGACAAAAGTTTTTCAAATGTGATATGGTGGAAGGAGACATCATTGCTTTATACATTGGTAAGATTGAAATGGTCATAAACTAGTTAGCCAACAAACGATATAAGACTTTTACTATTAAGGCCATCATTGCCAAGATCATGATCATCAGCAACTTACTTGCTAAATATGACAATGTCATGTCTACATGGGATAACATTCCGGATGCCTCCAAGACTTTGGAAAATCTCACATTTTGATTATTCCAACAAGAAACAAGATTGAATAGATTGGAGGGAAATCTTGAAAAGGTGACATCATATGCAACCTCATTGAAAGCTACTAAAACAAGCAACGGCCTACCCTTACAAACAAACAACACCAAGCACAATGCAAGGAGATTAAAAAGAACAATAACTCAAAATGCCACAAGTGTGGAAGAAAGGGGCATTGGATGGGTTAAATTGTGACACATCATGCAATAGAAATTTGCCACATGAAATATTAATTGTATTTTTCCAAATTACATTTAAATCAATATTTACATATGTAGGTTGCACTAGGTACCTACCTACGTATATACCTACTTACCCATCTAGGTTAAACATCCATCTAAATAGGACCTATTTACCTACCTAGGCCAAATACCTACTTAGGTAGGTTGGTAGGTAAAAAAGTAGGTAAGTAAGTTAAGGAAGTAAGTACATGAATATTTTTATTTTATTTTGGGTTAAGTCATTTTTAATGATTCATCCCATAGTCCCATCTTTTAAAATATGAAAACATGAAAATATATCTATATATATAATACATATTTTTCAAGATGACAATGAGAGTCAAAACATATGAGATAAACTAGAAATGTTTAATCGCAAACTTGTAACTAACAATTTTACCCCATATGTTTTGGCTTTCATTCTCATCTTGAAAAGTATATAATTAAGTAGGTAAGTGATAATAAAATAATTATTAATATAACAATTGAAATATTCATTATTTGATCATTACTAAATATTATTATAAATATTGAATACTAGTTTTTAAATATTTAGTAATACAATTAAAACCTATCCTAAGCTAACTATTTTATTATAAGTATTCCCATTATTATTTTCATTTATATAGTTAATAATAAATATAAATATAACTATTTAATAACAACAATAACATTAATTCAATCATTATTGTAGCTCGTTGGTAACTATTACAATAAGGTATAACTACACCAAGGTTATAGCTATTCATGAACTATTACAATAAGTATTGTAAATTTTTAATATGTATATTTTTCCTTCAAAAATAATTTATCTGTTCGTATAATAATTTATTGTATTTCCAATCTAACTAATACAGTAATTACTATAAAATAAGAAAAGTGAAATCAAAATTATATATCATTAATTATTGTAATCATTTAATTATAAATTCATAATGTACATTTATAAATTGTAATACACCCAACTATATTCCTTATAATGTACAAAATACACCTTTGTATACGTAAAAGGTTACAACTAAATAAGTCACATTTGCAACTAATGGGACATAAATTATTCTTTTTGAATGAAAATAAAACTAAATGTTGTTCACACAAAAAGATGAACACCAAAATAGTCACAAACAAGTTGCAATGTAGTCACAAATATGACCAACACAAGAAATAGTTGCAAAAATGTCCAAATGTAGTTGCAAATAACTAATAATTGCATGTAGTCATAAATATAATGGTTACATTTTGGCCAATTTCTACTAGTGTGATGATTTAGATTTGGAACCAGGCTTGCCTTTGATTTTGTTTTCATTTTGAAAAATTATAATCTTGGTGTTTTCATGCCTTTGACAATTTGAATAAACTAAAAATAATGAGGAATTTTACCTCTATTTATACCCATTGGGCACCTAACTTAAGGAAGTTTATTAATAAATTTTTCAATCTACATGTGGCCCATGTTCACCCATGTGCGCCCATGTGCTCCCATGTGTGAACTATGAATGAATCAAAACTCAACTGAAAACTCACTAAAACTTAATTAAAAATGAATTTACACTTAATTAAAATTGAATTGAGAGTTAACTAAGAATGAAATAAAAGTGGAGTAAAACTTAATTAAAGTGAATTGAAATTTAACTAAAGTGAACTAAAAGTGAATTGGAATTGAACTACGAGTTAACTAAAAGTGAACTAAAACTTATGTAAGAATCAATTGAAAGTCAATTATTAATGAACTAAAATTTAATACGAAATTAATTAAAAGTTAAAAGCTAAATACAAGTTTATTACAAGTCATGGATGAACATTCAATTGAATGAACCCCATGGCATTGGCATTGTGATAACTAAATGACTATTGTTGTTTTTAGAATGTGATTTCAAGATTGTGTACAAGCTTAGTATATGTCATTTAATGGTAGATGCCTTAAACTAATCATCCAATAACTTTGAACTTGTTGGAATATTGATGAAACCAATGATGTTCATTTGTTCACATTATAACACGAGTGGTTATAAAATGTTTATGAATACATGCTAGAAGGAATGATGCCAAAGAAATTTATTACTTCACCAAAATAATATTTACCCCAAAAAATTAAATCTTTGATACTTCAAGTAGTGTTATATTAATTTGGATAAAATAATGAGTTCACAAGTTTTACAACCAAAATAAGCACCCACAATGCCACAAAAACTACATGGAAGAGTTGTAGGAGGACATTTTTCCTTTTGACATCATTGTGTGAAAAACCCTAAATGCCAATTATTGGTGGCCCATTTTGAATTGAAATGTTCACAAATATTGTAAAACATGTGAATAATGTCAATGAACAAGTGACCTATTGATGCAAAATTTGGAAAAATTAGTCACCATTTTACCTAAAGGACCATTTCAAAACTGGGGTTTGGACTTCATCAAATTAATCAAACTTGTAAGCAAATTGTTAGGGAACATGTACATTCTGATAAACACTAACTATGTAAGAAAGTTGGTGGAAGCACAAGCAATCTGCATCAACATTGTTACGATGATTACTAAGTTCTTATATAAACACATACTTACCCGATTTGGATGTCCATTGACCATTGTCACTAACCAAGGTACCCATTTTATCAACAATGTTATTAGATACCTTATTAATCAGTATACCCTTAAACATACAAATTCTACTATTTATTATCCACAAGGAAATGGTCAAATTGAGTTTATTGACAAGATTTTCAAAAACTTATTAATTAAATTAATTAATGAAAACCAAAATGACTAGGATAAACACATGTCCACAATACTATTCTAATACTAAACAACATATAAACTTAAAACTGATCACACACCCTTTCAACTTGTTTATGGATTACTTTCATTATTACGTACAAAATCTTTGCTACCATTTAGACCTAGAGAAAACATAGATCCAACACTTGTCCAATACTAACTAACTATCAAAGTTAAAAAAACAATAGGACGTTCGATTGATTGCACGAGATCTAGTTGTTGTTAACCAATGGAATAGGTCATTATAGTCATAGAACCAATACATTGAAACCAAGTTCCATTTTAAAAACTACACGTTATGATGGTTTTTGGGGGTTGTTTTAGCACATGTTCCTAAATTTCAAATAAGGTGGTTTAGGTTTTATAGGATACAATATTGCCTCCCTAATTAAACAATTTTTCTTATTACTATTGACAAATTTGATCCTAACTTGATCTTAATAAATATCAATGAACCAAACCCATACTAGTTCATAGATGATAAAACATTGCAACATACATTTACTTGTTATACCTAATGACCTGACTATTGAGGAACCTATTTAAAATTAAAATTTTGAACTGATATTTTTTGAACCATTTATTAATCATTTGAATGACATATTATAATTATTTTAGATTTTAAAGAGGAGCAAGAGATTTGTGTTCGTTGAAACTTGTTACGAAATAACCATAAAAACTATTTAAGCAAAAACCTAAGAGGAAAAGTAGTTGTAGTAACCAACTACAAGTGATTTTAAAAAAGCTTTCTTTCAAGATATTTTCAAAGAAGAATTAGTGATATTCATTGTTCTTCAACATGCTAAATTCCATGTGAAGTCCATGATGAAGAAGAAGGAAAAATTATTTACCAAAGGGAGTAGTTGGCTTATTTTAACATCCATGTTACCATCACATAATTTAATTTGACAAATAGTGCTTTGAAAATCAACCAATGCTCTATTGTGCTCACTCAAATGTTAATAGAACTTACCCGATGGACAAATTGCCAAAAGAAGATTGCAGCCAATAGGTAACATTTGGTAATAGCAAAGTTGTAACTTATTATTTAAAACCAATAATTGTCGCAACCCTACTTTGGCCAAGTGTGAGGGTGAAGCCTAACACTTGGAAAAAATGAGGATTTGGAGCCCTCCGGGACTCTCGAATGTTTAGAGCTCGACAGAAGGACCCAAAACACCTTGCATTGGAGTGTTCTTGGTGTCATTGGAAAGGTCTTGGAGCGTAGATATCGAAAATGGCCTCGCATTGGCCATTTGGACGCCCAAGTTATGGGCAAAAGAAGGGCCGGGAGTCAAACTGCCAGTTTGACTCCCGACCACTAAAAATCAGGAATCGACCTCTTCCTGACCTTCGAATTGAGTGTGCGATACGTTGTTGGAAAGATCTCAACGACGGCTACAAGTCTGTTTTAAACCTCATTGCAATCAAACTTTGCAGTCGGGAGTTATGAGCTCCCAAAGTCCCGAGACTCCAACCGGGACAATTTCGAGACAATTTCTTGGGAGTCCCGGGAAAAAAAGCCATTTGGATGTAGTCAGGGCGAGGCATCACAGAGAATATTGTATGGGAGAAGGTGGTGGCTTCCCCCGAGCCCGGTTCGTGGTGTGTCTTGTGGTCCAAAGTGCCCGTGGCTTGTCCCAACACCCAAAGGTGTCCCGGAAATGTGAATTAACCACTTTGTGGTGTATTTTGACGCAGATTCAAGCTTGATCAACTAATACCTCTTCCTAGTCTAATCCATGGGCTCCCAACTCGACCCTCTACCCCTTTCTAGAGTTGGAAGCCGGGAACGCCTTCCGAGTCCCAACCTTTCGCAACTACACTTTGGTGAACCCTCAAGTGGGTTCACCTCAGGACTTGGGAATGCATCAATAATTGTCATGTTAAGAAAGTGGTTTCCTTTGCTTGGAGCCTTGTCACCAAACACACAACCTTTGATGAAATTGTATAAGTAATAGGTCAATTTAAACGAGTTGTGGAAAAGCAAAGAGTTTCACTAGAGCATGTAACCTTAAACCAAGGAGTTAATCCTAAAAGAAAAATGGTTAATGTAATCTATAAGAACTTCACCCCTACATGTACATCAATTGCATAGATTAAAACATGTATAAAATTGCAAACACCATGGGACAGGTTAAATTATGAACCTATTACTTGTTCACCCAAGAAAAAAACTTTGACCTATGCCAAGGGTTTTAATTGCTAAATCAAAAGATAATGAGGAAACACATTGAGAAGTTGGTCATGGAGATCAAGAAGAGCCACAACAAAAAATGATTCAAGCTTATTATAGGGAAGAAAGTTAGAATAACACATAACATGTATTTGAAGTTCTTAAAGTTGACTTACAAGTTAAACTTGTAATTTTAGTTGTAGAATTTATAGAACCTACTTCAAAAGTAGTTCAACCTACACAACCTATAGTTGAACCCACCAATCTAGAAAACCCACAATTTTTTGTCATTCATGAAACTTCAAACTTTAATAATTCCACATAAAATTTGATGTGGATTAATATTTTTTTGAGCGAGCTACCCAAAATGTTAACACTTGGTCAAGAATCTTGTAAGGACGCACCAACCTAAGTGTTGGATGTGATGAAACCAAAAAAATTTGCAAGAAATTAATAGTTAGTTATAGATCCATAGCCTAGAGGAGATTATTGTGCAACAAACCTTGAAAATTCAAAAGAGGGAATTAGGACTTATGAAAGGGCAGTTAGCCAAAGTTCAAATTGAGAACCATAACTTGTTCATGAGGGTGATTCAAAAGGAGCAAATACCAAGAAGACAAAAAAATTGTAACAAGAATAGAATGACCTTAACTAGCTCAATTAGAAGATTTGGAATGACTTGAAAGCATTATAGAACAAACATGAATGAATGACCACAAGTGAAACCAAGATGGAGCAATCTAATATGGAGTAGGAGAAAACCATAACTGATTTGGGGTAGACTTGTCAAAAGCAAAAGGAGCAACTTGTTCTAACTAACATAGAGTTGGAAAGCAAACCTAAACCTTGCATGCTTAGATCTAAAACTAAAAAGGGGTAATTAAAATTAACAAAGGTACAATTGAACACACCTATCCAAGCTTTACCTATCAAAATGCATAACAATTTGAAGGAATGTGTTGTTGAATAATATGTTGCTTAAGATCCAAAATCAAATTTTGAGGAAAAATGATCCCAAAGGGAAGGAATGGTGACAAACAATGTAAGAATTCAAATAAGAGCAAATCCAAAGGAATATGAAGTTGAGTATGGAGCTAGCTAATGCCAATGAATAGATCTATTAATTGGAATTACGAGCTTAGTGAATTGCCTTTTTAGATTTGAACCTACCTTTGTATTTGTTGAAATGGGAACTAACACAAAGGCAACATGTGCAACATCATCAACCTTCTAATATAATCAAGAAAAGCAACATGTTGTAACCACCAAATTAACAAGTCCAAATAAAGGAAGAACAAGATTAAAAATGTATACCTCTTCATTTACCGATTGTGACCATTGTAATATTTGTTGAAGTAACAATTAAACATGTTGTTACCCCATCACTACTAATCAATAGTAGAATAGAATCATGAAAGTTTTTATTTACTAATATACCATTGAACCCACCTCCAATAGGTGTAGGTCTAGAAATCACTTTGCTTTCCACCACATTTCATGCATCGAAGATATTTGTTATGCCTCCAACAACATTTGTCAATACACTTGTTCAATTGGAGTTTGTAGTAGAAATTTGTACCCAAATCCTAAGTATCATTAAACACATGGGGGGAATTAATATTAAATTGATTGAAAAAATCATAGACCAACTTGTTGAGGTAGCTAATACCATTGATTATATTTAGAGCTATATTTCGAAGATGAAATATACTTTGAAAGCGGGAAAATTTGTAATAGGTGATAGACCTTGATAGGTGACACAACCTTACAAATGATAGACCCTTACAAGTGACAAAACCTCATAGGTGCAAAACTTAACAAGTGGCAAAATTTGACAAGTGACATGTCAATAGGTAGTTGGTGAAACAAGTAAAAAAATAGTTTTTGAAAATTTTGGATTGTTATTGTATATACTAGCTAATTATTAATTGAATGGTCTAATCAAATTGTTTATTTTGAAATTAACATGTATATAAATAGGACAAGAAGAAGGATGAAAGGAGCTGGGAGAATTTCAGAACTTTAAATGTTTTCATTTCAAACTTGAATAAACAAAATTTACATTTAAAACTTTTTTTTTGCTTTGTACAACTTGTGTATGTAAATTTTGTTTTCAAATTTTAATTCACACATACATGAAATTATATTTTCTTTGTTGTAAACACTTGTTGCTTTAGATCAAAACCTATATTAAAAACATAAATGTCAAAAAACTTTGATGGGAAACCGCAAAAAATCCCATTAACATAGATCAATATTGACACAATTGAATCAAGTACTTGATACATAAATGATGTGTAGATAAATGGCTAAATGTCATAGAAAAATCACTTCATTGTTGCAAATTCCAATATAATCAAACTAGCAATATATGTAAATTCCTTGCACTAAGCTTTTTTTATCTTTTGTGAAGCTCCAATTTCCTACCAATGAACAATATAACTACTTACACCCAAACCAAATAGGTTTGTTTCATACAGTTTCACATCTAGTTGCTCTATTAAAGGCTAGAATAGACTTTAACCTAGTTTTTGACATAGAATTTTTTAAACATTTAAAAATTGTAATTACCGATTTTTGTAGTATTGAATTTGATTACTAGATTTCACCACTAGATTTACTATTATCGAAAATGTATCATTGAATTTTGAAGTATATAGTATCAAAATTGAAACATTAATTGAATAGACTATCTTTTGATGAGGATTTTCAAATAGGATTTATTGTAACTCTTGAAGAGATTCTTGGGATTTCTCTTATTTATGGGGTAATCCATCAATTCTAACCCCTTCAAAGGATGCCATTGGGGGAAACTTGTGCAATCTTTTTTGGTATAATGATCTTTTGAATCTGCCATGAAGTAGACATAATTCTTTGAACATTTCTTAATATTTTTTCTTTCCAAATGTATGTATTTGTACTTATTTTTTGGGTTTTTTTTTGTTTTTTTTTTAATTTTTTTACAATAGAAAACCTGCAATTTATTTGTCCTAGTAATTTTTTGTGATGCACATTGATTTTTTAAAGGTCTATCTACACATAAGTGTGGGTACAAATTTCGCAAAGTGTGTGCTTTGGGGGTCTAGGAAATATCCATGGAATATTTTTGGTTCACCACTTTGGATTCCACCAAAAAACAATTGTATCCAGTAATCCAAGATATGATTGCTAAAATGTTTTAGCTTGTAGAACGAACTATAGTTCTTGAATAGGTTCGTAGGCTAGATCTTACCATGGTAATGCTACTAGAAAAAGATAAGTGTGGTCTAGCCTTCAAGTTCAACCCAATGTCCAACTCCAACTACTTTGTTAATGGTTAATCTTCCTTAAGAGCTCCATCCTTGTGCTACAAATGGTTCATTTGCTCCTCTCTTGGACTTTGATCCTCACCAACAAGTGACATTGACCAAAGGTGGAATGAGCATTACGCCTAAAACCCCAATCGATGATTACATCTATGACTAGGTTGTTAGTCATATAAGACATTCCTGACTACTTAGTCAAATAGGACACATTGCTTCAAACATATAGTTGCTATGGTCACTTAGTTGCAAATGATTATGTCATTTACCACTATAGTCACAAAGGATGTCAACATTATATAAGATGGAGGATTTTTGGTCATTAAACAAAATGCAATAATTATTTTGAATATACGTTTAACATATGTGATGTGAACACATGGCAACCACAAACACATCCACAATATGCCACATGTATCTTCTTTGCGATTTTAGGAGTAATATATATCAATAATATTACCATAATTTATGTTGTATCAATAATAGACACACGACATAATAATAAAGAACCACCTTTCACCACATTTTCCTATTCATATAGATCTGAAGTCACATAATATTATTAAGGTTCTGAAATTATAGGATGTTGACACAGGACATGATTTAAACTAGTCGTAGGGTGCCACATGTAATTTCTCCCCTTTTATGGCATGAAAATGATTGAAACACCAAATTCATCCAATTTTGGATAATCACTCACAGAGAAGGGAAAATAGCTCTTACTGGTATAACTTATTTGAACTCAAATCTAGATAATTACTTGAAAATGGGCAAAGGAGGCAAGAAAATACAGTTGGGTGAGAAATTTTTAATGCTTATACAACAATGGTGGTCCAATCTCCACACACTTCACACATTTGGAGCCTGACAATTTAATACACGAATGAGTATCTTTACATGAGGTGAAGAAAGAAATTAGAACTCAAAGAGGGTATTCATAACTTAGCATGAAACAGTTCCTGCAAATCAATAATGGCTATAGTCAACCACAGCCCCCAGCACACAATCCATTGGCAGCCCTCTCATGACTTAGTGTGGTTAGTAGTTAGGGTGACTTTAACTGAGGGTCCAAGGTCCAGGTACCAATGAATTCAAGCAATCTTATTGGTCAAAAGCTTTAAATTGGTCCCAAGGCCATAAAACGAGGGTCCACGTCCAAAAAGTGGCAAAATGAAGCTAAACTGACATGACCTATTTTGGAGGGAAAATCAATAGGTTTGGACCAAAAACCAGTGCTAAAAGAAGAGCTCCTGATTTGGAGAACCAAGAATCAGGCTATGGACCAAGCTATGGTCCAACTCAAGCTTCAAAATAATCCAAATTGGTTCCTAGGAAATTGGACCCTGGAGCCTCATCTAGACTGGGCGTTGGTATGCAGGCAAGTAATGGTTACTACGTAGGTAAGGGCTAGAGGTTTCTGGACCCTGTACCCTCTTCTAAAGTAGGCAAGAAAGAAAACTAGAAACTAAGCTGACCATTGCCAGTAGCTAGGGAAAATGACCCCATGAAAGAGTGTTTCCTGTCCACCCACACTATCCATCCCTTTGATGAATGGCGAAGGGCTGTGTTCGTTCACTCTTCCCAATTATAACAAAGCATAAAGAGTTTTGACACATAGCATGAAAGTTGAGAACCATGACAAACAAAGCAAGTTCATCTTGCACAAAACAAAGGCAGATTCTCTCTTGCGCAGGAAAAAAAGGTGGACTTCCTCTCTTCTGCAAGAAGCAAAGGTGAGTGCAAGACAAGTGCAACAAATCAAATGCAGGACAGCATCCGGAGTGGAGGTGGATGGAAGCAGAGGGTTCAAGACAAAGGTTCTACTACTGGGTGTAGGTTGCATGTTGACTCTTCATAAACACCTAATTTTATAGCGCCATCATAAAGTCCTGCAATGAAGGACTCCAATGATGGGCTTTCATCAGTCATGTTGAGAAGGTTTCCAATGCAATAATAACACTTTTTGTGGTGACAAACAACCTTTGCAGAAATGAAGAAACATTTTTCCCTCCTTACATTATTGAAGTGCATAATTGTTTCATACTAATGCTCGATCTCAAATTTCAGTGAATTATATGATTTGAGGAAGTCAGAAAACATTTATCCCTTAAGCTTAGTACAAAAAGGATCCACCATATCTGGAGACTTCACACTGCCAAACTCTACCGGTGAAATTCTTCAAAAAAATTCATGATCATTGATAAATGCTGAAGATTGAGGCTCACCATTATGTACAATGAACCAGTAGGGAAAAATCTGCTTGGTCAAGCATCTGCAGTAGTCTTCTGCAGCTGTTGAATAATAGAATATAGTTGCAAACAATCCCCCCACTGGTGTGATGAAATTCATCCACCCAACTGCACATCAGATGAACATTTGGTGCCTCAGAGTCAGGTTTCTAACTCACACCCAAAAGTCATACAAAATGATGATTTTTCACATATATTCCATAAAATCTGGATATAAGTTGGTCCGCCCAAAAATTAGACACAAATTTCAGGATGGAATGAGAAAGGAGCAAAATTCGTTTATCCCTGACTCCTCCAAAGATGAAAAATCTTGAGCATTCAGGCAGGTTCCAGCAATACAACTGCAGAAGAAAAAGTAGTAAGCAATCTAGCAGTGATCCTTGGGGAGTTGGGAAGATAACCAGGGATGAGAGATAAACCTTCATCATTAACAGGAGTCAGTTTCTTCCCACTAGCATTCTAAGTGGGCACTTGATGACCATCAACAGCACTACTCTCCCATCCTCTTAGACAACTCCTTTCTTGATACACCTGCCATGTCCTAGCTGTCCAGATTTTTTTGCCTACAAAACATTGTACATAGCAGATCATCCGCTTTAGTTTCAAGCAACACTTTGTATGGTTGTCTGCACCCCTCTACATCCACATCAGCAATTCTTGGCTGACTTCCTGCATTCACATGATCAAATTCCCCATCCCTGAATGCAAAATATGAAATCCCACCAAAAAGGAAAAAGTTCACTTAGTCATCCAGACTTTGCATTTAAGATTTTGCTAAGCGATGATACAAACCCTGCTTTCTGTTGTTGTTTTCTTTGCAGCTTTTGCTCCCTAGCCTTCTGTTTCTTTTCTTCAAGTTCCCTTCGTGCAGCTTCTTTCTGCACTAATTTCTCCTTATCCTTCTGTAATCTTTCCTCTCGCTCCCTTTGGAGTACTTCTGGATCATCCAACTTCCAGGTGGATTTACCACCTTTGTCCTCAATTCGCACCCAAAGATCCACCATGTTTTCATCGCGCATCGCATCCACGAGCTCCAGTAACTTCTCCTGTAGATTTCATTCAAACCACATATTCCCACACTCAGTCCTCTCTTCCTCAAGAGCTATCCTTGTGATCAGAGTTATTGCATTCACTGGAAGTGGACAGGTTCACTGCAACGTGCTAAACATCACCAGCCAGTTTAAACCCATTAACAATTGGTTTCAAATGAGCTAGAGATCATGGATTTTCTCTAATGCCATTGTTTGAAACACAAAAAGCCTGTAAGTAGATCAGTGTACCTTAGGAGCACCCTCCCTTGCAGCTGCTCTAACCTGGTCCCTAAAAAGTCAAAATGCATCCCAATATGGAGCCTGCAACACCCCACATATCAAATGAGGGAGGAAAAATTTACCCTCCTTTCTATCAGTATCATCATCTAAATTTGTTTAACTGGCAATTAGTGTCTGCTTGGACATGTCGGTCTTGAGCACCCTTCCATAAAAGAAAACCAATTCACAATTTATCGTCAAGCCCAACAATAATGGCATATCAACAATATGCAAAGCCCCTGCATCTGGTTCTGGAGGATGTATCCAAAGGAGAAATGTAATATACAGTAAAACACACTCAAGTTTGCAAGGTTTGTTGTCTCCAGATCTACAGGACAGCAGTTCCAATGAACACTAATTGTGCCAAAGGAGACACAGGGTTCGCCATGCATACCTCAATTTGCACCCCAAGATCCACCATAGTTTCATCAGGCACCTTATCTGCCAGCTTCAGTAACTCCTCCTGTACATTTCATTCAAACCACATATTCCCACACTCAGTCCTCTCTTCCTCAAGAGCTATCCTTGTGATCAGAGTTATTGCATTCACTGGAAGTGGACAGGTTCACTGCAACGTGCTAAACATCACCAGCCAGTTTAAACCCATTAACAATTGGTTTCAAATGAGCTAGAGATCATGGATTTCCTCTAATGCCATTGTTTGAAACACAAAAAGCCTGTAAGTAGATCAGTGTACCTTAGGAGCACCCTCCCTTGCAGCTGCTCTAACCTGGTCCCTAAAAAGACAAAATGCATCCAAACATGGAGCCTGCAACACCCCGCATATCAAATGAGGGAGGAAAAAATTACCCTCCTTTCTATCAGTATCATCATCTAAATTTTTTTAACTGGCAATTGGTGTCTGCTTGGACATGTCAGTCTTGAGCACCCTTCCATAAAAGAAAACCAATTCACAACTTAATGTCAAGCCCAACAATAATGGCATATCAACAATATGCAAAGCCCCTGCATCTGGTTCTGGAGGATGTATCCAAAGGAGAAATGTAATATACAGTAAAACACACTCAAGTTTGCAAGGTTTGTTGTCTCCAGATCTACAGGGCAGCAGTTCCAATGAACACTATTTGTGCCAAAGGAAACACAGGGTTCGCCATGCATACCACAACAACTTCAAGGCTTGCCGCACTTGCAACTCCCTGGCTTGCAGAGGATCCAAAACCAATATCCCCTTTTCCAGCATCAGATAAGCCTGCAATGTTCCAGGATCACTACTTTGTTCATCACCAAGATTGACCATTTGACAAGAGTTGCACCTCTTAGACAGTTCCTAAATGGCCTACAAAATGAGCTCCATGCTTCAATATGTCCATGGACCATATAACCACCAAAGCTGCTGGCTGCAGTGACTAAAAGACTCCTTATCTATTCAATATCTATGGAGGAATTTATAGCCAGCATCAGCAGACATTTCAGATACCACAAATCTGGGTGTTAAGATCCATAAAATCCTAAACCACATAAATAGAGCAAGGAATACAATGCACAAGCGTTACAATAAAAGCATTCAAAAACTTACCAAAAATAGAGAGAATCCATGTAATATAGACAGCTGCATCCTGAATAATAACGACCCTTGGCTTTACACTCATCTGCATCAAACAGATTACTTCAAACACCAGTCCTATCTTTGTCCACCAATAACAGCTTATAACATATTTCTTTAGACATCTTCCCAGGTCCTGTCATGTGTATGTAACTTCCGTGATGACGTAAGACCCTATGTGTTACAACTTTAAAATGACACCAGAGCACAAAGGGCAGGTAGGGACAAGATGGAGGGGGAATGACCATACTGAATTGCATTTGTCAATGTAGGAATGCACATCCTTGACCAACAAGAGCAGCTCTGACACAGCACCTGCAGTGTCAAAGTTGTCTTCCAGTCGCACTCGCACCTGCTCAGCTCTAACCACATCAGTTGTCTTTGCACTGCACAGGAATCATTCCAATGCCCATGAAGAACATCACACAAGCAAGACCAGTAGGTGGAGCCCAGGATGAGAGTACCTTAGACTGCACTTCTTGTATCCTGTGTTGAAGTTGTTTCTCATCATCAGGCCACCTTTGGACATCCTCTAAAGCCTGCCAGACTCAGAAAAACAAAACTAGCTCCTTTAGTCACAACCTACCACAAACTGTTGCACCAACCACAACAAAAATATTCCTGTAGAGGAGGCCCATCAAGCAACAACGGACGATCAACTGTGTAGTGCATCCAAATCAGGCTCCATCTGTCAGCACATCATGTTTACAATAGGACTTCGTTGGAAGATCATCCATAAAATAGGTCCTGGATGCAAGATCTACCCATGCTGCAATTGAACAAAAGTAAGAGCTTACATACCGCCTGTCTCATCTCCACTTGTACGTTGGAAAAGAAATTCTTGAACTGCTTTTCCTTTCCAAGTGCCTCATTCACTGCTGCCTCACTGAAGTTTATGGGCTGCACAGATTGTGAAGGGGAAAAATGTGATACACCTAACTGTAACCTCAGAACAATCCAAAAACCTATAAACAATAGGTTTGCAAAAGACAGACATGATGTGGCCTAAAACAGAGTCACTATTGACCTGTCTACACATCAGCTGCTGACTGTTAAAAGATGGCAGGAGACAGGAAACTACTTCATCATCTACCTTGTCCCAGGCATGAATCACAAATAACATACGAAGTTGCCTTGAAGTATACTTCTGCAGTGCCTGCAAAGCCAGAAGCATCCCACCCACAACAATTCCCAACATTGTTACTGTGGACTCCCAACAACAGAAATCTCCTTCCAAACTCATGTGCCCTGCCTCCTCCCACCTAATAAACACCAAACTAATGCACTAAAAGGAGCACAAAGAAGTTGGCATTAAATGAACAAGAAAGTGCTTGCTAACTTCTAGGGGTACAATAGGTGTAAAAAAGGCAGGGATGGATGTAACCAACCTCTTTAATGCTTATGAAATTTTTCAGTGACTTTGACATCTTCAAGCCATCTATCGAGAGGTGGCCTGAGTGAAAGAAATATTTTACCCACTGTAATCACAAAGGTCCAAAACCCACCTAGTCACTTCAAAGTGGAGCTGCTTCTTGCAGCGTGTCCCTTATATCTATCATTCTGTAAGTATATGTTTCCTTACTAGTTTTCTGAATGTAGAATTGAACAGTGAACATTGTGAAACCTCGTATCAGCATAATGCAAATAGAGGGAAGAAACTACTGAAGGAATCCAATAAGGAATGAAGAATATCAGGACAGCAAACCCACTTGTGAGGAATTGAAGTAGGCTTCAGCTAGGGCTAACTCATTGTCATGGTGTGGGAACTGAAGGTCACTGTGAAACCCCAAAACAGTCTGATTAGAAGGCTCTTGCCCCTCTGCCAAGGAAAAAAGTAAACCAACAAGAAAGCAAGAAGACAGCTTTAGGATGTCACACTATTGACATCAACACAATGTCAAAAGCAATCGAAATTGGAAATGTACTTACTGTCCGCCAGAGTGGATGTCCATACAGTCACCAAGGATATCACTGGCCATTGCAGAGCACTATATGTGCCATCCTGGACGTCCCATTCCCCAAGGAGACTTCCATGCAGGCTCTCCTTCCTTGCTTTTCTGCATTACTTGAAAAAGTATATATCATGATCTGATGGATGCGAGTTATCTAGAAATACAACCTAAACTCAAACAACACACAATAGCACTGATCACAAACCCCTTTCTGACTACCATAACTCCAGAGCTATGAAGACTTCAGATAAAACAAGTTGAGGGAACACACCTTCCACAATGCAAAATCACAGCTGCTCCTCTTCTCTGTGGTCTTAAAGTTTGACTCACTCTCAGATGCCAACTGAGAGCTCCCTACAGCCCAAGGATTCAGTTTCCCATATGTATGACCTGCATCCCTGCCAACATGAACAATTTCATACCACATCTATAAATAGAACCTTTCCTCAATGTGCAATTGTGTAGTGCCATGTGCTGATAGAATGTAGTGAAACACCCTCAATAAGATCTTCCCCTACAAGAAGCATATATCTCACTTGAAACTATTTGCACAGTCCTCACAATGACAACACTAACCATATTAACCAAGATCACATACCTGAAGGCTTTTGTGTCAAAGTACACACTGTTGTTGGCAACATAGGCCAGCTCATGATTGAGGATAACTCGCACATACTCAATGATCTGAGGAATATACCTACACCATGATTGTCACTCTGCATTAGTCACTCTACAGCACATCCCAACCAGTATTGAGAAGTTGGCTATTTTTCTGGTTCTGGTACTCACTCGGTGACTCTAGTAAGCACACTAGGGTCCTGCACACCAAGGCTTTTCATATCCTCCATAAACTCACGCTCATACCTGCACCCAAAAAATTTCTGAATCTTTATTTCACCCTCCACGCCCCACCTCTACTTCCACATAGAACACACTGTCCACACAGAAAATTATGGCAGAAGAATCACAATGTCTATAAGACTTTAATTGAATCACCAAAACACTGAGGACAATCTTAGTACATGGATCCTCATTACAAACCTGGACTACTGGTTGAATTGAGGAAGGCATAAGGTCTCAAAGAAACATATTCCACATAACATATTCACAAATCCCAAGTGCTGCAAGGCTACCTGGCAGCATGGGAACGGAAAATAGCATGGTCTGTTACTGATGCGTTGCCCTTCACATCAAGATGAGATGCCAGAATGTCTGCAATGCCCCCTGATAGAAGCTTCTCAACACCTTCTTTGCCTCCCAAATCACAGGCTTCCCTTTTGAGCTTCTCAAACCTCCCCTTGGCTTCTTCAATCTTCTGCAGTTTCAGCTCCTCTTGCTTCACTTTCTGCCATTCAACACAACCCCTGTCAGTCTAGAGGAAATCTTCACATACTCAATCTGCTAGATTAGTGTTCACGTTGATGTCAGCAGTAGTCCATGATGCTGTTCTTCAGAGCCAAGCTAATATCTTCTAGCATTTCAAGCTACTGCATAAGCCAGCAAACGAGCAAGGTCATTAACTTGAATGCTGATGTCTACAATTGCAAATTGTGCTCATGGAACAAACTTGTAACATCGAAAACTGTTGAGCAAAAACTTGTGGAGTGTCAGCTGTATCATGTGAAAGTGGGAGAAAACTGCAAGAGTTGAAACTCACATCCGCTATCTCATCCAGCTGTCTTGATGACCTTGCCCTTTGAAGCTCTTGAATTGTAACTTCCACCTGCAGAACTCCAAAAGTTTAAGATAATTTTACAACACTTGCAGACATACCTCGTCAAAAATCATAATGTTCACATGGATAGAGAGCTTCTCAAACTTATAATTTAAATCAACATGAATTGAAAAATGACCAAATAAAAAGGTTAGAATGATTTCAAATACAAAAATATATCACTGGCATTGAAAAAGAAGAGAACCACGCCTAAAATAGAAAGTCAACCTGAAAGGAACTCAAAAATGACCAGATAATAAGGTGATCTGACAGCATAGCAGTGAACAAGAAACAAGGAAACCCATATGATCCCCACTGACTTAATTAGCTCCTGGCAGTGTGTAGAGGCCCATGTCATACATTATGCAATGTACTGAGTTTCAATCACAAGACCAGGCTCAAAGAAGAAGACTTGGCCATGGTGCTGGTTAGCTCAACGAAACCTAGAAAAGGATAGAAGACCAAGGACACCCAAGAAGAAAAAGGAAGAAAAAACAAGAAACAACCCTACAAGGAAAGATAGAGAAACAAGACAGCAAACTTTCAGAACATGATCATCTGAGAACAATCAAAGAAGCCATAATAAGCTCACAGAATGATTTAGGGTACATTCTGCACCAATAGAATGAGGAAGCAGCATGCAGTCTTTTGAGCTGTTATACAAAAGACTCAGCCAAAAAACTCTTCCACTGAACAACAAACACACCTGCTTTCTTTGCTTGAGATGTTCTCTAGCATATGCTTCCTCAAACTCAACCGTCACCTGTGGCAAAACCTCCCCACCTCCCTGAGTATTGCAAAGTCTCACTGAGAGACAGCATGTCACTAGATCCATCCAGCAGTTATCAGCTTCAGATTATCAGTGAAGCAGACAAATCAATCAGCAGATTGATTTTTCAAGAAATACCTGGCCAGGGTTGGTTGCAGTTGCACGAAAATGATCAAGAAGGTAGTTGCGGCGAGCTCGATTGATAATCTTGTCATCAACATCAGTAACATTCATGACATAGAGGATGTTGTATCCAAAATACTCCTGAAAACCAACCAGGCATTTAATGATGATAAAACAACACACTCCACATTCCGAGCTGTGCTGCATATGATCCCATGAAGAATCAAACTCTCTATGACATCCTCGAAAGATCCAATACACAATAATTCTTGCAGCAACAAAAACAAAAACATAGTCAAGAAAGATCTCCAACAAATGGCAATGATAATGCTGCTTGCCACAGAAACAAATAGTCAAGAGAGAGAGATCAACAAATACCTCGACAATGCTGCTTGCAACAGAAACAAACAGTCAAGAGAAGATCAACAAGTACTTACCTCCATGATGCGTCGGATGATGTCAAATGTCACATAGTTCCTTGCATGTCCAAGATGTGAAGAATCGTAGACAGTAGGTCCGCAAATGTACCAGGTGACTGCAACACATAAGACCATAATGAGGATGAGGATGAGGAAAGAAATGCAAAGATTAATGCAAGGAAGGAAGGAAGGTTGCTAGGTCTCCTGTGCCATGGCAGCAGCATGCATTGTCAGTTGCGAAACAAAGGATGAGTCCACAGAATTGTCCAGCTTCTCAAGAGATGCTAGATCTCACAATAGTGACGAGATGATGCTCCTCAAACCAAACCTTCCACGGTCAGCCAGGTCTTCTTCTTCCCAACCAAGTCATGATGTTCTTCTGCCGCAAAGTCTCGGATTTGTACAAAAGCTTCTCTGATATTTTATTTTCGGATATTGTGTTCTCTATTGCTTCTGGAACGAGGATCTACAGACGGAGCAGATGGATCACGATTCTGTTTCTTCCCAAAAAAAGTACCTTGATTAGAGCCATCTCTGGTGACAAAAGGCACTTTCTCTCTGCTTAGGCTGTTGTAGACGTGCAAACCCGTGACGGGCTTCGAAGTGGGAGCCGGCGGCGTCCAGTTTCTGCCTAATGACTCGAATAATGACTCCAATTCATTTTGCACTGAAGCCATATCTATCTTACCCAAGTCCTTCTCAAAATCCGCTCTCCCGCTCTTCCGCTCCTAGTTCTTCTCTTCTACGTGATCTCTTTCTTTGCTTGCAGCCAAATCCTGAAAGTACTTGTGGGAAGAAAGAGTCCTTATACCAGCTGCTGCTGCTGCTGCTACTGCTGCTACTACCAGACTAGTTCACCATATCTCTTGCGTTCGCGACACGACAAGGACACGAAACATCTCTTCACCAACGCACCTGAAGACCAAAACGACGCAAGAAACTCCCAAGAATCACCCTCAAAGAAAAGAAAGTTCTTCACAGAAAGTACAGGGAAGATCGAGGGAGATAGACGGAAGAGAAGAGTGCAACCATGAGAGATCGCAAGCAACACAAGAAAAGAATCAATGCGAAAAAGAATCCTTTGCAATCCACAGCAGCTCACAACCTGTAAACCAAACGCGCGCATTCCTTCACTTCATTATCCACATAAGACGATGACTACGATGACGATCATGACCGTCTTGTTTATCATGACGGACGGTCGCGTCTTGTTTATCACGACGGACGCGACACGGTCTGAGTTTTTGCTCCAGTTCATTCAAGAACAACTTGAGAGGTTGGTTAGCAACAATGTTATCTCGAAAGGATGGACAAATAAGCAGTTGTAGACTCTGATTTTGTTCATGAAGCTTAAATAGCCAATTGTCAATGATATCTGAAAGGGGAATGAGTTGTCGTGAACTTTGGGGGTCAACAATTGGTTTTCTGATCTTTTTGAAGGTGGCTTCTGAATCATAACAAGCTTAGGGTACTGTTGTCATGGTCTCGAGTTCTCTGAGTTAACCCAAATGTGGATCAGGCCTTGACTGCATGCATAATGCTGGTGGAAGAGCTTATGTTTTTCTGTCAGGGTGTTCCCGTACCTAGCAACTAATGAAGGAATTGATACCAGCAATGAAAGCTGAGGAATCATCTGGCTACTTCCCCCCATCAGCAGGCTCTTATGCTGTAATGCCCTCCTACAGGGCAACTGTACCAGGTGAGGCCCTGAAACCACAAAGAAAAGAATTTCCAAAAGTTCTTGTGCGAAGAAGGATGAGGCACCAACACACTCAGGACTTAACAACAGGTGGATGCCTGACCCTTAATAAAGAATCTTGAAGATCTTTGAAAAAAGGAGTGTTGGAATGGAATGCACTTTGACAGCGAGCAAAATACATTGGGAAACTTTTTTCCAAAATTCTGTATGAAAGGACAGACCTGACAGGGAGACCCAAAACGGGTACCACCAGGTTTTGGCACACCCAAGCTAAAACTGGGTATATGCAGGTCATGGGTTTAGCTGATGCTTCTGCTGTTTGCACTAAACCTTCAAGGAGCACAATTTGCAAAAGTGGGTGGTTGCAGATCCAGGCCCCAACTGGCCAACTGGGTTAGAGAGTACAGGGGCACCCTGTGCTTGAAAGCAACACCCATACAAACTGGCCAACTGAGTGTTAGAGCACATGGCACCATGTGCTTGATAGCAACAAGCATATTAGAATTCATGAGAATTCATGATATGCTGATAGTGATAATGCAAACTTTCAATACAAAATGATATTGCCATGATACTTCCAATGATACTAAACAAAGTCTTGACATGACATGAACCAATTACACAACACAAAAAATACATTTGTAACTCATGTAGAAATGGGTGTTTCAATAAGAATATCGGCGTAAGATTTGATTAAAAAATATAGATTATTCTAGATAAGAAATGCTCATTCCAATGTACACTAAGATATGTTGGCCTATTAAGTTTTTCTAGATAAGAAGATGCTCATTTGAGTCATACATGCAGATCTATCTATTGGCCTTGCATCAGACTACATAAGAGCAACACGGTCCATGTCTTCCAGTCCAATCCTACCCAACTTTGGTCATTCCCTGAAAACGCACCTTGGTAACCATACATGTAAACCCTGCCACTGCCTTCTTCCACCCAGGTAGATAACTACCCATGTAACTGGTTTAAGTAACCATAGGTTAGTGGCTACCTTGGAATGTCAGTGGTTAACATGAAAGTAGGCAAGTAGGCCACTTTGTGACTACTAGGTAGGTAGGTAGGTAGGTAGATATATGTGCATGTGGACAGAAATACAATGATAAAATGTATTTCATGTCCACATATTCTAATCAACACTAGTGCGGCCTGTGCGACTATAATTTTTTGGGTTGTGATTTTAGTTAACTTTTCTTTAACCAAGTTGTTCAATACTCAATAAATCTTGGAGCATAGTTAGAAACATTACAAAACCACCTGGCTCCTCAAGGGCTGTCCACCCGTACCTTGGTGTGGGGCAAAGGGCTGCCATGGTTTGCAAGATCTCAATGCAACAAACAAAACAAACTCCTTAATAGATAGATAAACCATCCTCATGTCAATGGTTGATAAATAGGTACAGGACAGAAATACAATGAGGAAGTGATTCCTGTGTACACATCATCTGACAGAAATACAATGAGAAAATGATTACTGTCCACACATCATCCATCCTGCATGCTGCGCTGATGGGTACCAGCTGGTTCACAGTGCACACTGGCACATTATAATCAGCTCTCCTTTGCCAGCACTTTCTTTAGACAAAAGTTCCAATTGCATTTCAAAAGCTGTAATTATGCCTCTTTGTCTATTCTAATAAATGGAGCTGTAGCAGTCGGACCTGGCTTTTTACCCCCGTCCACTCCTTGGTGTGTAGCATATGAATTATAGAAAGTTAAAGCAAAACCAGGGAATCATCCACCCACAAGCCACCAAATAAGACAAAAGAAACAGCATGAACAATATTGTCAGACAATTTCAAAATCTTTTGAAGAGATTTGAAAACAATGATACCTTCTTCCCCCTAATCTAATCCTCCCTTATTCACTCCTCTGAGAAATTATGTCACATATCTTCTTTGGTGCTATTCATTGGTTTTTGTTTTCTGTTCTGGAATTGTGCTGCACCTAAATCAATGGGAACCAGTGAATGAGATCAATAACTCCCAACTATGACCAAATGTAAAATTAGATCTCTTCCTCGTGAAAGTGGCTCCGTGAACCAGGAGGAGCCCGCGCTCTCTCTATCCACAGCTCTGATATTTATTTCCATTTGAAGAGCATATCAGATTTACCTTGTTCCTGCCTCAGCAACATTTTGGCTCGACCGGTTGTATTTCATGTGGCTGTTCACCAGCTGACCTGCTGCCAGTGCTGACATGAGAGAAATTTCACCAGCCAGTACAGCACCTGCAACTATCCTTGCCAGCATCTGTGCATTTGCACCTGGTGACTCTAAATTTGCACCCTTCACCCCAAGTAGATTCAAGCATGCTGCTTGTGATGCTAACTGTGTGCCTCCACCAATTGTCCCCACCTGCAAGTAGAAGCATGCTGATTACAAACTGGAACTCAAGGAACGGGTACCAGCTAGCAAAATGGGTGGAAAAAGATTTCCTCATCATACAGAGATTGACAACTGGAACATAACTACAACATCTTCGGTGCACATCAAGGAATATAAATTATTGTATGCTGACCTCTATAGAGGGCATAGTCACAGAGACGTGCAAATCCTGTCCCCCATTTACAGCTTCCATCATTGTTATGCAATGTGAGCTTTCAACATTTTGAGCAGGATCTTGGCCAGTTGCAATGAAAATAGCAGAGACAATGTTCGAAGCATGTGCATTGAAACCTCCAAGAGCACCAGCAAGGGCAGAGCCAGCAAGATTCTTGACCATGTTCAGCTCCACCAATGCAGACACTGAAGTCTTCAAAACCTTGGAAATGATCTCTCCCTTCAGAACTGCCTCACATACAACTGACTTGCCACGACCTTCCACCCAATTCACAGCTGTTGCTTTCTTGTCAGCACAGAAGTTGCCTGCACATCATAAGCATTTCATTGAGAAGAATTGACCTATTGTTGCACAGCTTCCTTTTTGCAATGGAAGGCAAAACATGAATAGTTCAAAACAACACCACCAAATCTGGTATCATAAGCAACTATATTCTCTAGGATGATGACCTGTGGAAACCATAGCCAAAGCAAAAGTGCAATGGAGCCCATATCCACATTTTGCAAGAATTCTTTTACCACTTACCAGAGACACTTATGGACTCCATATCAGGGAAAAGATGCTGGAGATAGCTCAGAACATTCTGGACACCTTTTGATATCATGTTCATTCCCATAGCATCACCAGTTGAACTCCTAAACCGTAAATATGCATTGCGTCCAGCCAAGACACAGAAGATATCTTGCAAGCGTGCAAAGCGACTAGTCCTGCACACCATGAAGGCTTTATAAGCTAAATTTGAAGACATCAATTATGAGATCAGGAGTGCATCCAAACAACACAACACCATCAGGTTGGCTAATACCTTCTTTGCTGCAAAGTGTGAAAAACATGCCTGGCACCTAGAGAATGCGGATCCACTGACAGCCTGAAGGAGAAACTACGTAGAGGACATCAAACAAAGGTGACATAACTAGGCTCTGTGGTTAAAGAGGAAAAAATTTCCTTCTGCTTTTGTTATTCACTTTAACACCAAGCACAACTCTATGATGGCTAGATTATGCATGGGTGCTACCTCCCTGAATGTTTTTTCTCCATGCATCAAGCTATTCGTGGTGATAAAATCTGGAATCAGACCACTTTGTGAGGAGGTGCACATTCTCTACCTGTTAAAGATGACTGATAGTGTCTCAAAATTATTGGCATCTTCAACGAAGAACTTAAGCTCAGCTGCACGCTTAGCTGTTGCAAACCGCACCACTGGCGCTCTTGTCATACCTTCCCTGAGAAGAGTGCTGGTGGCTCCACCAGATTGATAGATTGCCTTGCATCCCCTGTTGGTGCTTGCCACAAGACATCCTTCTGTGGTAGCCATTGGCACAGTGAACTCAAATCCATCAAGCAGGAGAGGCCCAGCCACTCCAACAGGAATCTGAACATACCCAACCACCATCTCACAGCATTGTCCAAGTATGGAAGCATAATCAATGCCTGTTAGTGGAAGGCCCTCCAAGGATCTACCCGTTGTCAACTCCACAGCTTGCCGTCGAATAGAAGCTGCACGGCCACAGTCACCTAATTCAGCTTCCAGAGAATGAGAAGGAACTGCTCCCTCTCTGACAGCAGAAGCAATGTCATCATCGGCATTATCAGCAAGAGTCTTTCCTCTGAGCAGCACTGGAGGTCTTGGAATTCTGATCTCAGCTGCTGAGCATCGTTGCCTCCTTGGAATGTCTACTCCTCTCACATCATCTAGATCCCAAGAGCCATCGCTGCTTTTGTTGATGTAATTCTGAACGTAGTCAATGCCGAAAAACCCTATCAAGTAGATGAAAGAAGCCAACTGCACCATCAGGGCTATAATTTCTCCCAAGTTGAGCATGTGGAGAGGCGTCGACGATCTGATCTTCTCCCGCCATCGCCGCATAAGGTAATACGAGGCAGAGAAGAAAAGCACCATGAAGATCTTATTTGTTAAGCTAACGGGAAGTGGCAAGGCATCAGACGCCAAAGGTTTGGGGGAGTCTCTTTGCATCTTCAGCTGCTGCCCTGGCGAAGAAACGGGAGACCGTGCAGCAGCGTTGATTCTCATGATGTGGTCGGATCCGACCACCCTCCCCTGCCCCGACGTCTTACAGTTGCACTGAGCCCTTGTCGACAAATGACTGATCTGCTTTGTGCAAGCAATGCAGCGATTCCTTCTTTGCCACTAGACGCGACTCCTTCATCCCCTTGGGAAACTCCAACAACGCACCTGCTGTAGCCACATTCAACAAGAATGCAGCCCGCGGCCACGGAACTCTCACTTCAGCTGCAATTCTAAACAGAAAAAGCAACACACAAACCCTTGGCAATGGCGATGAAGAGAAAATACCTACCTACCAATGCGAGTCCGAAATCCGCCTCGCTTTTCCCAACTGTCACACCAAAACCAAAATCTCTCGTCTCTGCTACAACAAATCTTCAAAGTCCTCTGTCAATGCACCCCGTCCCTCCGCTCCGCCACTAAGATAGGCAATAATAGGCAGTCTCGCCGCGCACTGCGTCGAAACCACCGGTGTCAAGCTCCTGCTACAACCGGGACTGACGACGAGGCAAAGATCTCAACAAGAAGCAAAGTAAACTAATGATGGAGTCGTGGAACTGACGACGAGGCAAAGATCTCAACAAGAAGCAAAGTAAACTAATGATGGAGTCGTGGAAGAAGAAAAGGTTTGAAAGCTACCGAAGAGATACTGGTGAAAAAAATAAAAAAATAAAAAATAAATCACGAGAAGAGTCCTGTCAGCGTCCGCAAACGGCTCACAGATCCAAGAATCTGATGATGGATTGTTCCCGACTCTTTTTTTTTCTCTCTCTCTCTCTCTCTCTCTCTCTCTCTCTTTCTCCTCCCCCACCTACCTGTTGGGAAAGCGGGAAGAGTCGCATGACAGAGAGAAAGAGAAGAGCCACCGACCAATGATGGACCCGCACAACAACAACGGGAGGAGGAGGAGAAGAGAGAGAGAGAGAGAGAGAAGGAGAGACGCAGTTCTTTGGCACCGGCGCTGGCTGTCGTTGCTGCTGTGCAACAACAGCGGAAGTTGCAAGGCTGCCAGCAGACAGACACAAACACAAGAAGCTGGAAACCAAACAGCAGGGCCACATGACTGTACGCTGGCACACCATCGACGGCGCTCCTGCATTGGTCACGGATTCTTAACCAAGTGTTAGGGCCCAGGTTTGTTCTCTTTTTTTTCTTTTTTCTTTTTTTTTTCGTGGCGAAACTTAGCAACTTGGCGAATTTCGTTTCAAAAATGAAAAAAAAAAAAAAAACCGCTGATCAAAGCATGAATTCCATTTTTCAAAACACCCACCAACAGCCCCCCCTCCCCCTCCCTCCCTCCCTCCCTCCCTCCCCAAATAGCGGACAAAAAATTAGGGTACCTAAAGTGCCCTCCAAGTACATTGAAAACATTGGCTCAATTCCTTGCACAGATTAGTTCTAAAAAGTTAAAACCATGTCCCTTTGTACACCTCGTGAATCAATCATCATGTCCACATGTTTAGATTCACACCTTGTGCTTTTCCATTGGCTAAAATCCAAAGGACATTCCCAAAATGCAAAGGCCAAATTCCCCTACCACTCATCCTAGAGCCAATTATTATTTTGGGCATTTCCCCACCCCCACACCCCTTACCCTTGCCTGGCTGGCCCCATGGAAAAGAAAACATATATTGTACCCTACACTTTTGAATTTAGTGTCCTAAATTTTGAATTACTTATTTATTTATTTATTTATTTATGTTACCTTATGCTTTCTAAAAAGAAGAAAAATAGTATACTCAACACTTTTGAAATGAAGAAGAATATTGGGTTGTGGTTAAGGCAAAGAAGACTTAGTCTCAATGGTTCTAGTTCATGGTTTTTTTTTTTTTTTTTGGTTGCAAAATTTTGTCAAAATGAAAAATAATAAAATGGGAATATATTGTCACAATGTTCTTGTTTATTTCTTTTTTTTAAATCACCAAATTTTGAAAAAAAAGATTTTGAAACAACATTGCCAAATTTGGACCCTAATTTCAATTTGGCAACTATTTTTTAACTAGTTTTTCTTTTAAATTTCCATGATTTCTAAAGAGTTGTCACAATTTCATGTTAAATCCCTTCTTGGAATGGTAGCCAATTACACAACATCGTAAAATTGATTAAAAATATCATCACTTTTAAGTTTTGTGAAAAAGAAGGCTTCAATCAATGATTTTTTTTCAAATTTCAAATATTATGTCATTCAATAGCATCCCAAAGAAGGATTAAACATTAAATAGCAACAAGTTTTTACAACGTATCTAAACAATTTTCAAAGTACTACCAAACTAAAAGCCAAGTCCAAATGTGACAAAAAAAAAAAGTCTCACAATTTAACAATTTTTCATAAATAACGAAAATATTTTGACAAAATCTTCCTTTCAGATTCTTTTTTCATATTCACAAAATTTTCACACAAAAAAACACATTTGTTCCAATTCCATGTTTCTTTTTTCTTTCGCAAAATGATTTTGAATTCAAAATTTAGTAAATGCACATATTTCTTTTTCTCATTTCCCAATTACCACCAGTTATTTTATAAGGACTACTAGATGTTCTCAAAAAGGTGTTGGTTAATATTATTAGCAATATAAAAAGGGTTATATAAAAAAGGCCTAAATTAGAGATAATGAATGAAGGTTCTTAAAGAAAAATTATGTCATGTTTGGGCACATTAGGATGTTAAAATTCGTTTGTAAATTGATTGATAATACAAAAAAAAATTAAGTTTTACATATTTTCCAAATATTGAATGTGGAATTTTAAAATATTTTCAGCTATCCGAAAACCAAACCAAAAGGATTGAAAAAGCATGTTCCATGATACTAAGATCAATGAAAAAACATTTAGTGTTAAATTAAAATTTTAAAAGTCACAATGATAACATTTCCACCCCAAAATTCAAACTGGAAAGAATTTGGGATTTTTCCCCTAATGTTCAAGGTGTTGACATAAAAATTCAAATGTTCATAAGGTTAAGAAAATTTTCAAAATTGAAATCCTGAAGAATTTGTTGATATTATAATCGCAAGGTTTATATTCAAAAAAAAAATCAAAATTATGTTTATTTTAAAATTAAAATGATGGTTTTTTTTGTTTTTACTACTTAATTATCATTTACAAGCACTGGTTATATATCATTTAAAAAAAATTGTATTTTTATTCACTAGATTGATTTAAGTATTTTTGAATATGTATACCAATATATTGAAATAAATTTGTTTAAAAACAAATCCATTTGTAGGTTTTTTTTTACAATTCAAAATATACAAATTAAACAATGGTTATGACTATCAGTGGTACTTGTTAATATGATTACACTCGTCAATTTAGGATTAGTTTAAGGGTTAATTCCATAATAGGATTAGATTATTTTTTCCTTTGACAAATTTGGTTTTGAATGTGTAAATTTGGCAAGTTAAAATGGCGGTAAGTTAAAGTTCAAATTTGGGTGATATAATGGGGATGGGACCTAATAATGAAGATATTAAAAGGTATTAACCCATAATTATTCTATAAAACCCAAAAGAGCCAAGGATCTTATGTGTTTTAATCAGTTAAACAAATGATTATAGCAAAACTAAAATAAGGTAGGGCAAAATATATATATATTTTATATATATATATTCTTTTTCTTTTTCTTTTTGTTGCACATTAGAGAACACAGAAGAAAACCAAAAGACTAGATTGTACAAAAGGCAATGCATATGAGTTTTGATAGCTATTCTTTTCCAATTCCTTACATAGATTTAGTTTGTCATAAAGATACCATACAACACTCAAGACAATAAAAAAAACGTGGATGAAAATTATGTGATTTCTGAAATTTGACATTAAAAAATGTTATGGTTTACTATTATAACAGGATTATACATATTTTTCCTTTGATAAATTTAATTTTGAATGTAATGATTTAGCAAGTTATAATGGCAAGAGGCGCAATAGATTATGATAATGGCAAAATCTTTTGATTCTAAAGGTACACCTTGAAAGTTCATGAATGTTTTATGCAAATATTTTTATTCATGACTATCACAAAATTCACTTGTTTTGTGATATTGCATTGAAATTGAATCTTTAGTGTTTGTGACTCTTCAATGTTTTATGTGGCACAATGATGAGATACACATGCACTTTGATTTCTTTTTTACTATAATAAAAAATTATGGAATATGTTTTTTTGTTTTTGAATGTTGACACATTGAAAATTAAAATGTTATAAGTCGTAATGGTATGAAGTTTTGAAATGTAACTTGACATCACACTCATTGTCAAAATACATCATTAATTTCACTAATTTCTCTTGCTTACAAATCTTAATTTTCTTTTTAAAAATTGATCCCACTTGTTTATGAATCTTAAATGTTGTGAATGTCATGCATGTTCTCCGAAACCTAAGTCTTATTAGTGTTATGTGAATCATGTGTGTCGTGCCACCTGAGTTTTGTGTAAAACATAAGTGTGTTTACCCAAAACTAAATGTTTGTGTTTGTTGTGCATATTCAAATCATTTTAAAGTTTTGTTTCTTAGTCATGGTGCCCTTTTTAGTTCCAACAAATTTCAAGTTTCGTCTTTTTTTCAAATCCTTTGCCATATATCTTTATCATAAACACATAAACTTTAATTGTCTAGATGTAATAAAACTTTCTTTGTCACCTAATGTGATCTTAGGTTCTATAACACATGTTTTTGAATAAATGCATCTCAAAAAAGAAAGGAAAGTGTATGAAGAAATTGCTATAACCTTTTTAGAAATTGTATAAAAACCCAAATTAGTGAACCAAAAAATAAAAAGTTCATAATGTGAAAGTGGGAAATTAATATGGTTTACCAAGATATATGGGTTTCAAGGTTTATAAGGTTTCAGCATGTTTGTGTAGGGATGGCAATAAGAGGATGGTGGAGTGCAAGGTTTTCTCCAAGATTGAAGGGAAATATAAATTGTTAGTTTTAAAACTTGATTATTTCATTAAACATTTAAAGTTTAATGAAGTGCAATGTTGCCCAACCTAGAGTGATTGATGGTGCATTTTATATGAATCCTAACAATGCACATGTGAAAAATGAGAAACAATATGCTTGCACAAGGTGCGACATGATTGTTAATGTAGTTGAAGCATTTGTTGCTAGAATGTTACATTGTTCAAAATTCAATAGCATTCTACACATTGAATAACTATACTAACTAATGAAGGGGGGATATATATCAATTCCAACAAATAATTTAGTTGTGTTAATCATCTTAATCACAATGTTAGGGGTGTAAAATACATGTTTTTGTGTATAGTAAAACCTTAGTTTGTGGGTTTTATGTAACATAGAACATTCGTTCATGATGAAAAAATGAAAGGTCCCATTAATGAGGGTGAAAAATGAAAGGTCTTGTGGATGAAGATGGAAAAACAAAGGTTAAGTTGAAGTTTTGAACATGAAGGAAATTACTAATTGTGTTGGTTTTTTAAATAATGAGCACCATTTTTTAAGGTAAATTTTACCAAAACCAAAAAATTATGGGTTTTTGCCAAAATTGGACTTTCCATATTGAAGTTAATTTTTTCTATTAAAAATCCAAAAAAACATTTGTACCAATTTAAACTAAATTATATTTAGGACCAATTTTTTTGGGATTGGGCTAATTGCCTATTTCTGATTTTCTGATTTTCTTTCTTGGAGGTACTTAAGGCTATGTACCTTTCAAGACTATATTATGGAATTTATTTTTAAGTAAAATTAATTTTTTCCTACCATACTTTTGCACATAAAATTTTATGTGTTGTTTTTATTTGTGAGTATTTAATCTTTTGGTTGTATGTAATGTCTTTTTGTATTTGCTTCATGTTTGTTTCTAAATTTAATTACGAGGTTATCCTCTAAAAATTTGATAGTTTTTTTTGTGTTAAATTTTTTTATTTACCCAAGGAAAGCAAGAAGATTTTTTTTTTAATGTTCCTTTATTTTTTTCCTTTCAAACATGGTAATTCACCAAGTGGTTTTAACATTTGGCAACCATATTGCGTATACTAAATCTATAATTTTGGTTCATTCTTATTTGGACAAATATGGGTTAGAATTATTTGACTCTACCAAAACAAATCACAAATTTGTTGTTGTTGTTATTTGACAAATAAAAATTAAAAAACCAAAATAACATGTAGATTACAACTTTTGTGTAGTCATTAATATTATGTTAATGGTGTTGACAAAAAGTTTGAAATTTAAAAGAATGGAGTAGGTTTTGCAAGAAAGTGTTGAAAAAGTGCATGTAAGTAACTTGGAGTGACTAGAGCAATCAAAATTTGACCCAAAGGAAACTTTTGCCTTTCACAATGGGGAGCAAAACGAATTGGACAAAGTTATCAAAAATATCCAACCAAAAATAATATAGCCTACCAAAAACCATCAATCAAAAGTGTGACACATTAAGAGTGAACCAAAGATTCCATAGGAACCAATTTGGGACCTTATGAAAATAAAACTTTTTGGTACCTTGAGACCATTGTGGCAAATCCACATGCCATAAAGAGCAAAATTGATCAACTCTAGAAGCAAATTGATGAACTACGCCAATTTAAAGGAAAGGAATTTTTTAATGATGTACAAAACACGTAGTCCTTGAGGATGAGTATTTCAGATAAGGAAGACTTCCAGTAGGAAATTATGGTAACTTCTATTTTCAACATTCATGCTTTTCCTCATGCATTTCCAGCTTATATTTCTTGTCAAAGTTCGGGTCACCAAATAAACAATTGTCTTTGTTGGTCTAATAAAATATTACCTACACAAACAATATTAATGGATCATAAACCTTATTCGATATCAACACATGTTCAAAGTTTTGTTCAAAATGTTTATAATTTGGTTTATCCTTTAGCACTACTAAATGCATTTTGTAAAGAATTAGTTATTCCACGTATTTTTGTTCCACTTATCAAAAATGTCATGGAGCAAAATCTAGTGAATTTTCCAAATTCAATGTATCTTCATGTTGAACCCTATACACCATATTTTGGTTATGGTTATGGGGGCATAAATAATGCTCCTACAATGTGGCCTCCAATGTCCAATCCCTTAGCTAGCCCCATAACACCACCAAAACCAAATTTGGAAATTACACTGAATGAGATTGTAGCAAATCATGGGGAGTTTTTTGGTGAGGATGATGATTTTCTTGAAAGAAAGCACAACCTTAAGATGCCAAAAAATCATTCCTATTAAAAAACCATATCATGGAAGAAAAATCATACCATCCTAAATTAAAGATGTTGGTGGGCCTCCTATTGGATGGATGGACTGCACCTATCAATAATGGCAGTGGTGGACCTTTCGGTAGTGGTGGTAACGGGCCTCTTGGAGGTGGTGGTGGTGGTCTTCCAAGAAGTGGCAATAACGAACCCGTAGGAAACCAAAATCCAAAATCATATGTTATAGGACCACTTGTATTATGGATAGGGCCTACCTAGAATCCATGGTACCCTTCATGGTGTATTATCCAACCCCCTATAACACCAAATCCTTCGCCAAGTAGGAAATCCTTATTCTACCCCATTTACATTGTAGGAACGGATCTTGATGCTCATGTACCATTTTTTCATAAGGCCATCCAAGTTAATGGAGATAAGAATGATGTCGATATCATAAATCTATTATGTTTTACTTGCCATGATGCCATATCTAAATGGGGAGAAAATTTTATGAGAGCTCATCGAATTTGCAAATTCAAAGAATTAAAGGCCACATTTTGTAAGTGATATCGAAAAATATAGACATACGAACAAGTGTACATGGCATTATGAGTGATAAAACAAGGAGAAGACAAGAATGTGGCAATATAGTATGAACATATATTAAAATTAACAAATTGCCTTCAACATCAAGTAAACGATAATTTATTAACCACTTTCTTTCAAGCAAGATTACAACCACACCTATGAATAGCCACAACAAAGATGAAAAGGGACGTTTTATTTGAACAAAAGAAAGTTGTAGTTACGTGTGAAAAAAGTATGGGAGACACTAATGAATACTGGAAATTATTAAAACCACCAATTAAACACAAGAAGGTTATTAAAGGGAGGTAAACATATGTGATCTATGGTTAATGCAATAAACTGAAACATTCAAAGGAGTGTTGCCACTTGAATTTGAACAACTCGAATAACAAACTTACAGACAAAAATGAAGTAACAATGAATGGAATTTTGGCCCAAACTAATGGTGGTATAGGAAATAAATCCAATAACAAAAGGGGTTGCGGAAAAACAAACAAATTTGCTTCCATCATTTATCAATGTTTTATCTACAATTCCATTAAACATAAAATCTACAATTGTTTTCATAAGGATGCAATTCAAACGATGTTTGCAAAAAAGGCAATGGCATACCTAAGAAATAAGATGTTGTTAACATGGTTTTGGTAGTTATAACATGTAATGGTAGATGATTGGTAAGAAAAGGTAAAATCTCAATGTTCATTTGAAGAAAATATTAAAGACATACTACATAAGGAGCCACCAAGGGATCTACCCAGAGCCAATATACAAATTATAATTAAAACCAATCACATAAGGAATTTCAATTTGGATACCAAAAATCAATTTACAAAAACTACTAAACCTATCGATTTTATTGGATCTACCATTGTTATTAAAATTACCAGAATTATTGGAAGTTTTTCAATTTTGGAAGATATCACCCAACAACTATTAGACAATAAAAATATTTTTACCTTGGGCCAACTCTTTAAGATCATTCTGAATTTGAAACATTATGTTGTTGTTAAGTTTGGCCTTGGGAAAAAAAAAAAACATTACAACAAGACCTAATCCAGTTATTGCCTTGGTGGTGATTGATCTTCACATGTTGTGATATAGGTTTAGGTTGATAAGAAAATTATTGAAGACGTCTTATTGGATGGAAGATCCGATGTGAACATCATGACAAAGGAATTTTGGAAAAGGTTGGGACTCCCCAATCCTAAACCAACACAACATACATTTTGGATGGTAAATAAACCATCACCAAACTAGTTGGATTTATTAACGATCCCAAAATCCAAACCCATGGAATTCCATACATTGCAACATTCACAATAATGAAAAATAATGTGTTGAACTCCATTTATTCAATGTTGTTAGACAATCATGGTTACATAATGCATGTGTTACTCGTGATTAGAGAAACCATGATCACCATTGAAGGCAATGGCATGATGTGAACCATTGCCATGATAAAATTTTGGATAGTAATACCAAATGTCTTAAGGTTTTGTTATGTTAAAATTTGATGGAATCATAAACAAATAAGAATAAATATTTTTTGTAGCAAAACCAATATTTTTTAGAATTGGAAACTTTACATTATCAAAACTAAACATTTTCAATGATGTATTTTTTGGTGTAGAAGTTAATACATGCACTCAAGGGGACAAATCCAAGTAAATATTACCCTGGCACACATCAAAGTCCAAGATTTTGGATATTGCATGTTGGACATTACTTGAAAATCACTAGGTAAGATTCCTTCATTTGGGAACTATTAACAACCCTAACATAGTGAAATTAAATGCAACATTTTATGGATTAGTTACTACAAGCATTAAAACCTTACTCTCGGCTTATGAAGACATTTTCGCATGGAATTATACCAATTTCAAAGGAATTCCACCCCATATTGTTCAACATTACATCAAGTTCAAGAGAACCATTCCATTTAGTCATCATTAAGCAAAGTACCGAATGAACCCAAATTATGTTGTAGTAATCAAGTAGGATTTGGATAAGCTTTCAAATGCAAGTTTCATTGCCCCAGTGGAGGAAGTTAATTGGCTATCATCAATTGTCATTGTACCATAAAAAAATAACAACTTCAAGATCTACATGGATTTTCGACAACTCAATGTTGCCACCAAGAAGCATCCATATCCTTTACCTTTTATTAAAGACGTTTTAGATGAAATAATAGGTCATGAGCTCTATTCATTTTTGGATGGAATTTTTGGTTATTACGAGATTATGATCACCCCTAAAGACAAGTACAAAATTGCATTTATCATTAATTAAAAAACATTTGTATGGGTAGTCATGTCATTTGGGTTGAAGAATGTTCCAACAACTTACCAACATGTGGTGAATACAACTTTTAAGGATTATTTTTGAATGTTCATGAAACTATTATTGGATGAGTTTAATGTGTTTAGTGATTTGAACACCCATTTAACAAAGCTATGATTATGTTTTAAAAAATGCAAAAAATTCAATATAAGCTTGAACCCTGAATAATGCATGTTCATCATGCATCTGAACATCATCCTGGGTTATGTGGTATCTAAGGAAAGCAAATTACTAGATTCAAAAAAAAAAAAAGGTTATTGTCCACATGCCTACCCCAAAAACACCTTAGAACATTTAAGTTTTCACTGACATGACATAATATTACTAATGTGTCATTAAGGATTCTACTTTCATTATCGCTCCCATTACCATTAAAGCAAAATGCCAACATGTTTAGGAAGAAATCGAGTAGCGTTACATGGACACACCAATCTTGATTTCACTTCATTGGAAATTCAAGTTTCATGTTCACACAATACCTCTAATTTGGTAATGGGGGCTATGCTAACATATAACATTACTTTAAAATGTGACTAATCAATTGCTTATGCATCGCAATTATTCAATAATGTTGGATGAAATTATATGATGACTTAGAGGGAAACATTCATGATGGTGTATATTTTTCCCAAATTTTGTCACTATTTTATGTAACAAATTGATTTTTTATGTGGACCATATGGCGTTATTATACCTGATTAAAAAAACTTTAGGTTCCAAGGAAAATAGTGAGGTGATTATTATTTTTTTAAAATGATTTTTCACTAATTTATAAACTAAGGAGATTTCATTCTATGGTGCATTACCCCGAATGTTTGATATCAAAGAACCAAATGGAGTACCTGACCAAATAACATATGTTATTTTCTTTTTCTTACAACTAGTGGCTACAAGAAATTTTTGAGTACTTCATTATTGAAAAAAATTAATTCACTACAATAAAAAAACAGAGGAAGAAGTTAGCCTTGAAAGTTTTACATTTTTTATTGGTATAGGGAAAATTATACCATCAAAGTCAAAACCAATTTTTGAAGCGTTGTTTTAAATACTCAAAAATACCCACAATGCTATAAGAAATGCATGAAGGAGTTAATGGTGGACATTTTTCATCTAAATCATCATTTGTGAGATTTTGGATGCCAAATATTGGTGGCCCATTATGCATAAGGATGTTATCTAATATTGCCAAACTTGTGACAACTATCAATGAGTTAGGAATTTAATACAAAGCAACATAATAAAGTTGGTAACTTCATTATTGGTATAACCTTTCATGAAGTGTAGATTGGATTTTGTTAACATAATCAAACCCATTTGAACCAAAAAGGATGTTAAATGGGTCCTAAAAAAGTTATTTGATAAAATTTTAAGTTTAAATTTCAATTTAAGACTTTTAAAAGTTAAAACCTATTTGATCATGTTAAATTGAATCAATTTTACAAAGGATTATTAAAAGGACTCATATGATATTAAAAAATCAATGCGAAAAAAGTCAAATATATAAAAACCTATTAACTACATTAAAAAAACACTCATACCCTAGAATATATGAATTTTGAAACTTCAAAAGTCATTACCACATATAAATGGGGTAAAATATACATGATGTTTTAAGAAGGGTTGTAGTTTATTATACAAAAAAAAATTTGGTTATGGTTTGAAATTATTATCATTTTAAATATGAAACACATAATTTACAAGGAATTGACACACTTTCAATTTTTCATATTTATTAAAAAATATAAAAATATAAACATGTCACCTACCTAAATAATTGTATCCATTTTTCATAATAATTTGTAAAAAAAAAAATTCAAAAATTCATTTGTATGAAGAAAAAAAATTTTGGGCAAAAGGACATGCAATCCTTTTTTAAAGTAATGTTGTTGGCTCGTTTTATCTTCTTTATGCCCATTGATAGGTATATTGTGAATAAGTACATTTTAGTAACAACTAATTATTTCACTAGATGGGTGGAGGCAAAGGCATTATGCATTAATATAACGGTCATAACTACAAAATTCATACATGAGTTCATTTGCACGAGGTTTAGTTATGATCAAAACACTCATTTCATTGATAATGCCATTGAAATTCTTATAAATCATTTCTTATTACAACATATGACCTTGACCATTTATTACTCACAAGGCAATGGTCAAGCAAAATCCATCAACAAAATCATTAGTTCGTTTCTTACTAAGCTGGTGAATGAAAATCATGCTGATTCGGATGAATAATTACACACAATTTTGTATGTTTATTGCACAACATTTAAGGTACCACATGACACACACACCATTTTAACTAATTTATGGCGTTTATGCCACGTGCCATTTTTAGGCCTAACCCAAGTGATCACCTAGGTTAAGTTTAGACTTAGGCCACATGGCACCTAGGTTAGGTTTAGACTTATGCCACTAAGACTAGGCCTAGACTTGAACCACCTGGCATCTATTACAAATACCATATTCTTTTTAGGTTTAATTAAGGTTGAACCTTTTTTATTAGTTCATCCCAAAATGTAATTTCATTTTAATCTATACATTATGCTTTTAAAGCGCTTCCGCACTTATCATTTTTAGACAACTAATTATCTAATTGAAACCATGCACTTTTTTTAAAAAAATTGCACATTATTGCGTCACCGCTAGGTAATCATTTGCTTCTTTGTGTGAGAATGTGATTTGTTGTTTTAAAATTTGTGCATTTGAATGTGCTTCTTTTTGACATCCAACATATAAGATTGTTAGGAAATAATGTTTGTTTTAGTTTGTTTTAGTTTGTTTTCATCATATAAATATATAGAACAAACATTGAAAATACTTTGGACTTGAAAAACAACCAAAACTAGATATTTAACATTTTGTGATGGAAGATTAATCATATCAAAAAAACCTTCTTAAGGGGAGTATTTGGGTTGTGATAAAGCAAAAGAACAAGGGAAGGAGAAATGTTAATGTGAGGGAAATTTTAAATGAAAGAATGGAATTTTGAGGTGGCAAAAAGAATCTAACAATGAATTTTATTTATTATACCTTTGTTTTGGTGCATATGTTGTTTGCTTCTTCAAAACAAAAGTGTATTTCATACAATTATAATTGTAACTATATGTTGACCTTGGGATTCGTAAAACTTTATTTATGAAAAAACATATAATTAAAAAATAAGATATTAATCCAAGGGCTTGTCAATTGTTAAGAGGTTTAATCATTATTAGAATTCTAGGTTTTTCAAATGTTCTAAGTTGATTAATTGGTCTTTTTCAACCAATGGACATGTCCATTTTGACTAAAGGTTCAAGACATGTATTTTTTGACCATCTAACGTGACTATAGTGACTTATTTAACCAATACATTAAGTTTAAATTGAACATGGGAATGTCATTTTGATTTTTTTTAGTGTTATAAATTGTTTAATTTTACAATGATATTGCAATAAAGGTTTTAATGTTGAATTGAATTTGTTATGGAACAAACTTAACAATTATTGTTTGCAATGTTAATGTAAGAAAAGACACATTTAAGATTTCATAATGGATGACATTTGTTTATTTTATTTATCATAATTTTATGTTAAGTAGGTTTTTTGGTTTACCCTTGCTTTTAGTTTTAACCATTTCTAAAATTGTTGATTTAAAAAAAATAATCATGTGTGATGATGCATTGTTCAAACTTTGGTGTACTAATTTATGATTAAAAATATATATTTTTAATCCAAAGATTAATTACATGCATAATAATAAGTTATGAAAAAGGTCATGATATTTCAACCATTTTAAGGTGGGTTGGGAGGGGTTTAAAAAATAAAATGGTTTTAAACAAAAAATTTGCATGGAAAAAAAAAATCTTTTTTTTGGTTTAAACAAGTTGAAATCACCGATAAACTATAAAAAAATCTTTGTCAAAATCGCAAGGAAATTTTTTTATACATCACATTTGTTTTTCAAACCAATGAATTGTGCAATGCTTTCATACAATATGATTTAATTTTCAACTTGTATTTTAAAACAACAATTATAAACTTCAATAAAATTTTAAACCATTGGCACCAACTATCATGTTTCCCATATGGTTCAATACAATTTAAAATAATGATTTAAATATGAATTTTCTTAACATAATAAAAAAATAAATATATAACATCATTGTTGATTCTTGTTATAAATGATGATTAAACTTATCATGTGTGCATACTTTATGCTTATCATTCTATATAATAAGCTAGATAAATTAAATTAGTTTAAAGTTGAGGGAAATTTATGTATGTTTATTTAGATATATTTAAAGCTTACGTAATTTATTTTGGTTTACCTAAATTTATGTATGACATATTTAATGTTTATTTAAACCCATTTAAGGCTTACCTAATGTTTATTTAGTGCCTACTTATGCTTTCAAGATGACTTAAATGATTATTAAGTAGGTTATCCTAAAACATGATTTCAAAATGATTAAATGGACAAGGCCATTTTATTGAATTATAAATTTACTAATTTAATATCTTTGACATGAATTTTTTTTCATATTGCAATTACTTTACAAAAATATTATCATTAGTATTAGCACATGCCATTTTTCATACTACACCACCACGTTGAACCAAACACATTGAATTTTTTTTGAATTATTAACTAGGTATCAAGATGTAATGATGTAAAAAATATTAAGAAAATTAATCAAAGGCATTGTCCATTTTTTTTGTGATCATATAAGCACAATGTTGTGAGGATGCTAAAAAAAATGTTATCATGGTTTTGGAATTTATTTTATTTTTTCAAATTTTCAATATATATCACACACATGAAAATATTGGGATATTGTGTCCTCACATTTGCCCACACACAAGAATTATCAATTACATATATTAAAAACTGGTGAATCTAGAGTTTGAACTACTTTGAGTTGTTTTTTGTAGAATTTTTTTTCTTAATTAGCTATGTAAACAAATGTTTCTTTTGCCCTTTAATAGAATATCAAAAAATATAAAATTTCAAAGTACAAAATCTTGATGTCCTTGGGGGCATCATCATCAAGGAAACAATTTCCTTTCCATTTGGGCATGATATGGAATGCTAATACCTATAAAATGGTTGATTATGAAATAAGGAAGTTTTGTTTTGACAAGACGTGGTAATTCAAACAATGGGCATATCATTTTTGCGTTTGTTGAACGCAACTAAAATAAACAAGTGAAATTTCAAATCATTAGACCCAAAGTTTGTGGTCCTAAAAATTGTTTCACTTTGTCCACATTTCATTAAGCACTGTAATTGCCATGGAGTTCGGATTCCTAATGTGAAAGGCGAAGTTCACATTTGTACTTTAATTTGTTGGAAAAAAGTACTCCATTCTCTAATGTTCGCATTTAGACATCAATGCATTAGTTTGCACATGATGCCACACACCCATTTTTGTCCTATGTTCATAATACTTGACATTGCACAATTTTAAAAAAATTGTTTTTCACGATAGTTTCATCCATTTATAACCAAACTTGCTTGTGTTCATCAAAGGTGTTCCTCAAAGATCTCTTAAGATGTGTGACATATCTTCAACAATTTGACAACCCATATTTTCAACTCATTACTAATGAAGGTTGTAGAATATTAACATTAGTACTTTTGCTATTTTAATTAAGTTTGAATTTGAGTGTTGTGGCATTTACAATTTTGCTTTCAAGGTTTGCCAAATCATTATGTAACTATATGAGATGAAATTGGTGTGTACTATAAGGGCAACCTAATCCACAAGCTAGACAATCTCTAATTTTCAATCACTATAGAGTTAAACAAATTGATTGTGATATTCATGTTAAGCAATGGTAGAAATTTTCTTGTGTATGTGTATGACACCTTACCTTCAATAAAATCTTTGTTGCAAGAAAGGATACCACCTTGTGCATAAGGTTCCCAAAAAGAGAATCTTGAGTCCCACCCTAGTTCCCACATCACGTTGAGCCCTCATTCCCAAAATGCACCCATGTCTTGTCCTTACCCTACACATAATCAATTTTTGTTTGAGGTGAAACAAGCAATGCAATGGGTTACAACAATTCAAGACTCTTGCATTGTGGGTATCTCACTCAATATAATGCCCCTACTAACCAAGCACTTTGTCTTCAAATTTTCAAGTGCCTCCCTAGGCCAAAGGAAATTTGAATGCCAAAGCTCAATGTGACACATCTGTTGTTGATTCTCATGTCAAAGGCAACACAGTCTGATGCCTTTTCTCTCAAGGCTGCCAGTTTTCTGCATCTTTGATCTTTAACTTAGATGTTAGAATTGGAGACCTTGGAGAAAGAGACACTTTGACTCTTGTTTAAACTGCCCTTCAAGTGAAAAGTATTGAAAGGTGTTCAAAAGCAACTTTAAATAAAGGTTTGTAGTAGTACTAGGATGCACCTTATACAAACTACGAACTTTCTAGCTACATATTTTGTGATCACTATTGTCCAAATTAATCAAATTGCAGAGAAACTTTCATAATCACAATTTTGCAATCTGAACGTAATACAACAAGGAGGGCAGTCAAAATTTGCAGGATCTACTCACAAAGTGTCAGACCATTACCTCCACCACAACTAATTTATGCCATTCCCGTGTGAATTGTCTATCACTTGCTCCAGAAAATAGGAATGTTAAGCTGCAATGACAACTCACTGACTTCATCAGCTCATGATGGTGGATTTAAATAAGTACATATAAATCTACCCAAAGTTTCAGGCAGACCATTCTACAAAATCTACATCCTAAGCTCCTGCCAATCTTTCCAAAGCATCAAGAAGACTCAATCATGATGTCTGCTAGCATTCAAAAGACATAAATAAAAAATAAAAAACTCAGGAGTATTCTGATTCAAGCTTGTGAGCTGGAATGAGCATCTACAGCAAAGGCATAGAGAGTCATACATAGAGAGTACTGGTTGAGGCCTCTTTGCCTTCTTTAAGCACTAATGTGAAGCACAATTGAAGTCTTGAATTTCACTTTGACATACATACTCTAAGACATAGTGGACCATCATTTGCAACCCATAGCATGTCTCAAACTTCAAGAAATTTTGGTTGAGTAACAAAAGCATATATCTCTCATAAGAATTGAGAAATCTCCATTCTCATGATTAAGAAAAATCAAAGCAAGGTTAACACTTCAACAAGCCACAGAGAATTCAAAAGAAGCAAAGACAAAACATAGAACAAAGGACCAAGAAACAAAAACCAAAAATGATCAAAAAACAAAATAAACACTAACCAGTATGAACAACAGTGCCAGTCTCACAGCTGTTCAGAGACCATCAATGGTAGCACATGTGATAGTGACGTCTCTATCACAACTTCCCCACTGACTTCATCAGCTCCCTACAGTGGGTAAAGGCCAGTGAAAACACTAACCTGTGTACCAAGTTTCTGCTGCAAATCTGGAAGCAACAGTAAACGCAGCCATGCTACTGTCTAGCAAACAAATAACACAAGGAGATAAAAAAAACAGAAAGACACAACATGATAGATAGTACACACAGTAAAGGACAGCAGGGAAGAACAAAGACCACAATCAGTTGATTGTCATTTAGATTGTATGTTAGTCCAATGGTAAGCTATGATGTGGAAGTCATGGGGTCACTGGCAAACCCAGGCGAAACAACTTGTGGATATTTTGAGGGAGGACCATCAGCATGAGTCTCCAGCCAGGTACTGTAACTTAAAACGTACTTACAATTTCTCCACAATAGTATTTTTGCATCCATCCCAGAAAGAATTACCATGGTTCAACCATGACCAAAGTCTCAGGCACTTTGAAAAGGAAAGTCAGGGAACTAAGGACTACTGTGGGATCTCTATGAAATTACAGAGAATAATTAACAACACTTTTGAAGGTAACACAATAAGGATTGCAGTCATAACCTTATGAGCGTCACTCAGAAAATGTCACAATCACCTTCAACATGAATAGCAGTGACAAGCCAAAACCACTGAAGAAAGACCAGAAGAGCAAATGCATGAATTCTCATTTTTAAGGTGCAAACTAGCAAACTTCAGATGCTTCTAGCCTAGCAGCCTTTGTTTTTGAATCTGCTGACTGAGCAGTTGCAGCACTGGCTAGCCCAGCTCCTACCAAACAACCTGTGGTGATACAAAGACACTGTCATCTGTGTGTCCAGATATCCACTGTAACCAACAGTCTTCCATAAGATCATTCTACCACATCCCATTAATTCTCTAGAGGACTACAGAAAAAACTACAGATGGAAAGATTCTATACCATGTGTTTTCCACTGCTGATTTCGCTGCATGAAAATAGTTGTGACAATTTTAGCAGCCCTTTCTTCAGATTCTCTGGTTGCTTCTTATGTTGCATTTTTTCTTCTTCTCATTCTTTGTGGCAGTTGGATCTTGGCATCTTCACAATTCCTTTGTACAGTTGTGCTGGGTTTTCTCTTGCATACCTACACACTCTTTTTCTTATCAGCTCATGACTACTGGAAGCTCTGTACAAAAACATTGGCAGAAAAGACACTCAGCACATCTGCAGAAAGGCATTGCAAAGGACTCCAACATCCAACTCACATTGAGGATGAGAAGACAGAAAACAAGATAACTCTATGCACTAGATGCTAATGCTCTTTCAAAGACAGATGGACCACCTAAGCATGAAAGTGCATGGAAAACACCAATTCTTTAGCAGAAAACAGCATGTTGAAGCTTGTCATGCTCAGAAAACGAAAGCAATCACTTGCTGTACAATGCTAATCAACATCATTGAAGAGAAAGAACATAAGGGACTTACCATCAGATAGATGCCTTAGCTTTGAGGAAGGATTCCCTGATCTGGACATTGTGTCTCCCTATCCTCCCTGACCATACACTCAGACCCTTTGAGATGAACGAGAAGGAATTGTTCTGGTTGTTCTGCTGCTGGCAAATCCATTTCAAACCTACATCAGGCAACCAAGTTCTTCTTCATGGGAAGTGGAATCTTGCGAAACGAGCTTGTCCTCTCCTTGACAAAGACATAACCTCGGGATTTTGATCCTTTGGAAGATTCCTTCGTTGTAGAACATCTAAGCATGCATCTCCCCGGGCGCCTTAAAACGGAAAAACCCTTTCAACCTGGCCACAAAACCACAGAAAGCACGCTCCAACTACTACTGTAACATCCAATCGTGCATCTCCCGGGGGTCCTTAAGGCCGAAAACCAAGCTGACCACAAAACAACAGCAAGCAAGCCCATACATAGCTCCTACTACTACTAGCTTTGATTCTCGGCGAAGATTCAAAAATCGTTGTGTACTCTGAGACGTCAACAACACCACCAAAAAATCGCAAGAACAAAACAATCTGAGCGGGGCATCGCACCATCTTCGATCATGTGCGCACGTCCCTTTCACTCCGTCAAACTCCATGTTCACAAGCTCACAGTCCCGACACACATATACAGATATGCCGATAAAACGAGGCAGAGAGAGAGAGAGAGAGAGAGAGAGAGAGAGGCCGTCAAGGATAGAATGGAAAAGAGCGAGCTCAGGGATTGGAGAGATTGCTTACGAAAGTCGCGAGAGAGAACGAACTTCTGCCGGTGCGTGAGTGGTGCTACACGACTGTTGCTATTTCCGCGGTACCTCTAAACCCTAAAGCGCACAAAACCCTAACCTCCGGGAAGCCAGAAACCCAAACCCTTTCGTCGTCACTGTTCGCGAGTTGTGGAGGAAGACGAGAAGTGTTCTGGTGTGATGAGTTGCAGATGATGATGAAGACTACGACGACGACGACTGAAAATGAGCGTGAGATGGACCTGCAAAGAAGAACACGGCCGCAAGACATTGCGTTGGAGTTGCAAGAGAGCTGATGCTTGAAGACACAAGAAACGACAAACAAGAAGAGAGCTTTGCTTTTGCAATAGAATCAATCGTCGAGAGAGAGAGAGAGAGAAAGAGAGAGAGAGAGCGCGCTCACTCACATGCAAGTCAGGTACCTGGTTTCTTTCTCTGGTTTTTCTTAGGTGAAGATACAACACAAAAACCAAAAAAAAAAAGTATACAAACGGCGACGGAGGCAACAAACAAACTTGGGGAAGAGGAGGAGGCGTGGGAAGGAAGAAGACCCGGGCGGGGGGCTGGTAGTAGTAGTGATAGGGCGGGAGAAGTGGACACATTCCGAAGATGCGCCGCGAGCAGGTGCTAGAGCGGTTGGCACTTTTGGACCCGCAAGAGCTGATTGAAGAAGCAAAGGTAGAGGTATGCCGTGCGACGCGCGACCTTCGTAGCTGTGGTCGACCGGTGCATCATGTGCTCACAGGCTGTGGTCATGCATGTTTGTGTGCTGAATGTCGCAAACGATGTGATTACTGTCCCATATGTCGAACCCCTGTGAGCAACAAGTCTGTTCCAGACCAACTGCGGCTGTATGAGCTCTGTGTAGAGGCAGGCTTGGTGGTGCGGCATGATGATGATGATGGTGATGAGCATCATCATCATCATCCTGCAGATGCTCAGACAGTCAGCCCTCCTGATGATGTGCGCCGCCTCCGAGTCTTCTTTGATGTGGCTTTGGACAACAATCTCGTGGCCTTGGTTTGCCATTGTATCCTCAAAAACCCTTGTACCTTCTTGTTCTCTTTTTCAGAAACGTGAAACTAGTCTTTTGGACCCCCGCTCCCCTGCTTGATTTCTCTTTCCTTTGGATTTTGTTTATTGGAGCTTGGTGGAGCTTGGCAGAGCTTGGTTCTTGCTTTCATTCTCACTCTTGCTCCCAAGACTACAAGAGACTACACTGGTAGTTGTGAGCAATAACTACTGTGGATATGTTCTGTTGAGGAAGTTGTGAGACATGAGGAAGATGAAACCCTTGACTTCACACTGTACAGATGTGACAGATGTTTGCATGGATGAAGGCGCCATATCTAGCAGTGCGCTTGTCTCTATGCTGCTTGATGGGAGTGTGGTGAAGGAATGGTGTAAGCACACTGGTCTCAGTATATCTTCAGGCCTGGGCCGCATATGTATCCTCCTATTCCATGTTTAGGTTTGTGTGTATCACTATATGCTTCTGTGATTTTGTCTTGTGCATTGAGGACAGTGATTGCCTATGTGAATTGAGGAATGTTTGATTGTGGATGTTAGGTTGAAAAATGCTTAGATACCTTGTTTCTTTGTACAGCTTCTCTTAGGTGTCGAAATGTCTTTGTAGAGATGGTCTTGGCTTTGAAGGTGGAGCTACTTTTTGTCTGGAGTGGATTACAAGCTGCAAATGAACCCAAGAGCATATTATTCTTAGTTTTGTGGGGCAAAACAATGCGTTCCCTTAATATGATGAGGACACAGATGGCCTTGCTTCAAACCAGATGCATGATAAAGCTGATGTTATAGACCGAAGTAGGAGGAAACTGGAAGGAATCATACAGGTTCTGGAGGTGCTTGAAGCGCCACTTTTGGAACATTCTTATTCTCATACTTTGTCAGAGCTGCAGCAGCTTATGGAGTTCATGCGCAAGGTTGTGCAGGTACAGTGTGCAGTGGCTATCTCTCCCTGACTTCCCAAGTTGCATGGTCTTCACTGCAGCGTACTTGAATCAGTCTATGTGATGTTTCAACCTTCTTCCATGTGGATTTCACTACATTTTCTGCATGAGCCCCTGTGTTGGCCTCTGAGAGTACATTGATCTCATAGCTTGTGATGTGATTTCATGATCTTTGTACTTGGTGAGTGCAGCATGCTGAGGTGATGGCTTGGTGTGCACGGCATCAATTCTTGGAAAGTTTGTCACCACGCTTCACTAGCGTTGGGCAGTGGCTCACAGCAGTTGAAGAGAGGAGGAGTGCAGCACGAAAGAGGGCTTGGACAGAGGGCCTGCAAACCACAGTCCAGTTTGAGTCAGGCCATGAGGGATCCATGTTTATTGAGGATGCATTGGCTAACCTTGGAATGGGCAGAGATGGTGCTGGTGAAGCCGGAAACAACGAAGATTTTCTGGAGCCAGGCTGGTTACAAGAAACAGGACTTGTACAAACTTCTCCATCTTTAAAATACATGCAGGATGCAGTTTCAGGGCAATCTGGTGTGCTCTATCCGCCCAAGAGTGTGCGTGCTGCAGTTGACAAATTGTTTCTCGAAGGGAGCTCAGATCTTATTCTTGCCAAGAAAGCAATTGTATCCTTAACATCTGTACTTTGGTAGGGTCAATTTGGATATTGAGAGTTTGGAGGATGTTTCTGCTATGGTCTGATGTCATGTGGTTTCTGAGAATGGTTTCAGTAAGTTCTGATGTGCAAAGTCCTTAATTCGTAATCAGTTTCTTTACTACTTATTTGACCGTCACTGGACTCTCTCACACATGAATTGGAGATCAATTGTGGACGATTATGTGCGTACATTCAGTATACCAAGGCATTTCATGCTTGAATCTCTTGTCTTCTACCTTCTGGATGACTGCAGTGAGCAGGCACTTGAGGTTTGTTTCCATCCTTGACCTTACATCTTCACTGTACTTACAAGCTGGAGACATGCATGAATTTGTGGCAGGATGATGCATCTCCTTTATCTACCTATGTCTTTTGAGTACTAGCCAAATATCATGACTGAGTGTTCCTGTTGCTTCTGGAAATGGGACATAACATCAGGATGCAGGTTTTTGCAAAGTTGGTTTCAGGAAATTTTGAACGGATTATGATATGCTTATAGATGATACCTATGCTCAGGAGCTGACAAAGTCAGTAGGGAGTAATGGTAGTTAGCCACTGCCATTCATGATGAAGGTGATACTTTGTGGATTACACTCACAAGGTTATGAATGCACTTGTTCTAGTTTTGTTCATTTTGGTTTTGCTGGAACTGACACAACTATTACCTTCAAAGTTTGATTTTGTCATTTCCTCTGTGATTTCATAGGTATCAATGTTTCTTGGTGTACTGAGCATCTCCATCTTGTTTCTTCCTGTATCCTTGTTTGGTTCTTTGTCTTCCTCTTTCTTCTTGGTTTCTGTTTGGTGTTTCTGCCTTGGGGATCTTTAAGATTATTATTTCAAGGGCTTCTTAATCCTGGGTGGTGACCTTTTGAATACAAAGCTTTTGTTGCATTTTTTTTTCCCAGTTGGTTTCCATCTTCTTCCTCTTCACTGGCATTTTGCTGGATTTGGAATCTCTATAGCCTTGTTATCAGATCTTGTCTCAATTTTATTGAGGTTCCTGTTAAATTGAAAGTTCTCAATTCTTATGAGAGATGGTATCTTTTAATTGGCAATGCCATGGAAATCACCGCTCAGTACAGGGCTTGTCTCTAACTGTGTATACTTCTCTGTGGTACTGGTGGATAGGAGGCAATCCTTCTGCTGCCAGAGGTTGCCACCCATGGCATACATCCTAAGGTGGTCAAGGTTCTACTTGAAAGGGATAGACCAGAGGCAGCACTTGCAGTATTGCGTGCTAGTGTACGAGATGGGCAGGCAAGTGGGGCAGTGCCACTTCCTGAGGCTCTCACAACTCTGCGAGTCTGGCTGCACTCTGATCTGCTCTCTGAAGGCTACATGTATCAACGAACTCATTGTGACACTGTAAAACATCAGGGTGGTGACTGGGCAGTGGAGATGGAAGTGCTGGTGTCAGAAGTTTGCAGATACTGTGCAGACATGGGCTTGCTTGATCGCATGGTAGTGCTTCCTTGGCAAATTGAGGAGGAAATGTTTGTGAGGAAGTGTCTCCTGGAGTATGCCACCCAAGATCCATCCTCTCCTGCAGGCAATCTCTTGGTTGTTTTCTATGTGCAGGTATACACTGAACAATGTTAGAAGCCTCTGTTACTGCAGATTTAGTTGAGGTCTTAAAAAAGGCAGGCTTCCTAACAGAGGTGTGATGTGGGTGGTTATTATGCAGCGGTGTCGCTATCTGGATGCACAGATGGTGCATAGAATGTTGTCTGACTTTGAGCAACGCTGGATGGGTCACTGTTCTGAGCGTGCCAAAGTTGCTCATGTTCGTAATGCATGCAACAAGAGGACTCGAATCATTGTAAGCAAACCTTTGTCCTTATTTTCAATGTGAAAGGCATCCTTGCTTCTTTCCCCTCAGCTCTCTGACGTTGAAGGTTGCTCTCTGTAGACACACAAGGTCTTTGGCCAGGATGGAATGCAGCACCTTAGTTCTTTTAAGCGGATATATCCCCTGTGTAGTACTCAATTCCAATGCTGCTTGGCTGTCTAGTTTGTGTGGCATCTGCTGTGATGTGTAAGAGTGGTGGAAATGATGGACATGATTCAGGAGAAGTGCATGGAGTTGCTCCCAGCTGTGCAACGTCAGCAGGCACTGAACAGCACACTTACCAAAGTGCAAGAACCACAGCCTGAAATAAGAAATGTGGACAAAACCAGGAACACTCTTTCTCTGGCATCACCCCTTTTTGTTCCTACTGATGGAAGTATGGACAGAAAGCCCACACAATCCAGAGATATCAACATTCCATCAACGTCAGCCTGGACAGAGCCTCAGAAACCATCCATCCTACATGGTCTTCAGCAGATTCAGTCACCTATTTTTCCACAGTCAAGTTTGCCAATGGCCAGTGAACCCACCAGAGCCTTTGAGTATGACAGTCCAATAGCTAGCCCAGTGCAACGTCGCCGATTACTCTATGAGCCTGATATTGCAAGAGACTCCAGTGGTTCGATTGTGGAATTGGAGGAAGCATGCAGCATTGATGGACTGGATTTACCTGCTGGCCCTTCCTCCTGGGGTGCTGGGCAGGGGAAATTGACACGTGGGAAATCAAAATTGAGTGGTATCGGAGGCAAAGGTTCACCATTGACAGCACAGAATGGCTCACATAAATCCAGGTTAGGTTTGGAAGAGGATGATGAAACAGATATGGTGATGGCAGATAGGCACAACTGGGCAACCAATGGAAAGCGGCCTCCTTCAGATCGGTCATGGTTGCGCACCAGATCACCTGACATAGAGGCATATCGCAGTAAAGGTTCTTCAGAAAACAATGGCCTGGACAGCCATCCACCAAATGGCACTGTACTTTCCTCCAAGGCTTCAAGAAGGTGTGAACTAGAAGTTCATGGTGATAGGGGCTATCTGGGTCTGGGATTGAGGCTAGATCAGTTGCTTTCCTTCTGCAGCAGGGGGTGATGGTTATGAGTTGTTTGTCACATAGGGTTGATGGAAGCACCCTACTGTATTAGATGTGGTCACTGGTGAAGCTAATGTGTATGTTGTGTTTGGTGGTCATGGTGGCCAGGGTTCTAGGTATGGAAGAAGAGGGCAGAGGAGTGCGGTGGCGCTCAGATGATGGTGAGGATGGTCGAGTGCTAACATTCACACCATCTTATGATATGAAGACTTTGCACTCTCGGGGAAGGTCTCCCAGTACATTTTACAGTGGTCGTGTTTGAACCCCCTGGAGAATGTGGGTGATCCCCATCACTTTTGCTAGTTGGGGCAAATGGCTGCACTTGTGGCTCCCTGATTCGATCTACCTCTTATTCCCAACTGGCTCACATTTAATGACTCTTGAAGTGCCACCATTCATGACGAACTCCCTTTCATCACCATCACTGGCAAGCATTGGCTTGGCCTGGATTCATCTGGTTGGAAAGCTTCATTTGAGTCACCTGAGATGTGGAGTCATGTGTGCTTGGACCCTTTTCACCAAGAGGGTTCAGCTGCTGTGGGTGATGGAACAATTATGCATCCTGGCTTTATTATGGAGGCTATGAAAAGCTGAGTTTTAGCCTGGAATTTGAGCAGGATTCCATCTGTGATGTCAAATTGCCACATACTGGTGGCAATAGCAGCAACAGAGAGGGGGAAATGGGATGAGAACAGAGAGATGGTCAGAGGACCCAAGAGGCTTTTTTAGTCAGATATGCCTATACATGGCCACTATACCTTTTAGATCCAAGGTCATTGAGGCTGCCATGAATGAACACATGTTTGACTCTCCTTTCTTATTGTAATTTTTTTAGTTAGAAGTATGGACTGCTGGGAGTTTTTAGAACTGGATCTTGATAGATAATCCACTCTTGACCATTTCAGATTTGGGAGGCGTCCGCTCTCCTTCTGTTTTTTCCAATGTGCAGAGGACATACAAATGTTGAGACAAGGAGGTAATATCTTTCATCGGTTTCTTTTCAATTCTTATAGCAGTTCTTTCTTCGAGCATACAGTCCAGGCTAAATCCCCATCACTTTGTAGTGGAGAAAAACTAAACTAATTCTACTCCTCACACAAGGAAAAACCAGGCTATATTCTTTTGTTTGAACATATCCCATCGTGGGCATTGTGAGCATATTGTTTGTGCATTATGTGACCATAGGGAGATCTGCTAGAATTTCTGCTAGAATTTTGTCAGGCTGTTTCAATAACAGGGTTGATGGTCCTTGAACAAGTAGAGACTGTCACTGCTGTTCATACTTTTAATATTTATGCTTCTTCATTTCAAGTTCTTCCCTTCCAGTGTTTTTCTTTCTTCCTGAAGGTCCTTCAGTCGTGATCTGAAAGCTTTTCTTTGACTTGTCCTGGTCTTACTTAAATTGAGAGTTTGCAGATTTCTCAATAGTCAGGAGAGTTGTTTGCAATGACGGGGATTATGGCAATGATGATGGTATCAAGCTGCAGTTGAAGATGTGTAAGGTGTTGAGGACCTTTTCAAGAACTACAAATACCAAGTTGTGGGTGGAGATGTAAGATGCTGGAGGTTTTCAATGAACGAGTTAACATCTGGTTGTCACCTTAAGAATCGAGTCACAAGCAATGAGAAATTGCCTCCTCCACCATAAACACAACTATTTCTCATAACATGTGTTATGCATGAGCATGGCCCCAATCATCCCCACCAAAACTAGGAATACATCATCTTGTGATAGATATAATTACTCACTTCTCTGGGCCTTCCTGTCAAATGTTTGGGTCTCCTTTTCAATCTTCTTTGCAGAAGAGACAATTTTGTTGTTGATAAGCTTGTCATTTGTTTGCAAAAGCATCATCATAGATAATTGGGTATGTTTTTTTAATTAAAAACCATACTAGAGATGATTTAAGTATTCTTCCAAACCGACAACTCCTTACAAGTCTCAAAGATAATATATTATTGTAATTGTGGTTGGAGAATTCGAAATTCAGCTACGACAATTATGATTATGTCTTCCCCTGTTTGTGGTCTTGCCTACCAAGGCAAGGATATATTGTTGTGTTTAGATTCATTATAGAGTATAGTAGCTTAAGGGATTTTGGCCCCTACTAGGTAACAATAGGTCTATTTTTATATGAGGATTTTTGAAAGATGATATTTTGGCTTGTGTTGAAACTTGAGATTAGTTACAGAGTTATGATATCTTGAAGCATTTTGGTTTCTTTTAGGGAATTTTTTTTTGAAGATTATACTTTTGCATGGTGAAATATTTGAATTTCCATAATTCTTCTTTTGCCTTAAGATACTTATTAATGTAAATGGCAAGGCCCATAGTATCACACAACCCCTTGTTTTGTCCTAGTAGTACTATTCCTTGCTTAAGGATGGCTATTTGTTGAACGGACTTTTGTTTGTGAGTTCATTTGTGTGGTATGAACACAAATGGTACATTCCTAGTTCGAAAAGGTCTTAAAGCTATCCAAAGTTGTCTCAAGCATATTTGTACCATTTTTTTTGGCTGGCTATTGATCAAATAAGTTACAAAATCCATCTTAACACAAGCAAATTGCATGAGTTTTTTAGCTTGCATTTTCACCAACCCATCAACAACCTTCAAAATGGTTGCAAAAAGGTAAAGCCATACTACAATTTCTTTCACCACTAAGTATGCTAGATGTTTATAGTTAAAGTTGGGTTTATGGTGTGTGGGCATTGGTCATCTTGTGATTGAAATCCATGTGGGTACTTGGGGTCTCTAACCTTGATAGAGGGTTTTACAAACCACATTAACCTTGTTTGTTTGATAGATGAAAATGACAAGTGTGGAAGGAAGTATAAGACCAACCCATAGGGTGAAAATTCACTTGGTCACAATTCCTTGTCAAAGTACATGCTTCATTCACATTTTTTTTTTTCCATTGCCAAGTTTTACAATGATGACAATGAGATCCATTTTTGTTGACATTGCTATTTGGAAATGGTGATTAATATCAGCTTAAAGAGATAAAAATTATCAACATCACAAATGGGGAGACAAGTTGGAATAAGTGATTGTTGGGATGCCAACATGATAATAATGAAAACATATTAGGGATTTTATATTGTAATAAAGATATTCATAAAAGGAAGAGGACTAAAGGTAAAGAGGAACAATTTTCCCATTAAGAGGGTGAGCTTAAGGTGAAATCAACACTTCACGACAAAAAAAGAAAAAGAAAAAAAGAACATTCATAATAAACATGGTTTAAAATTCCCTTTTCCCTTTAGATTGGAAAATTTTAAAAATTCAGCTTGTGTTTTTTATTTTGCTTTCATTTTTGTTATCGTTTTTGTGAATGTTTTGTAATAAATAATTTTTCATGAAAAAAAAATGTAAATTTCCTGGTCTTGTATGACAAAATTATTATTAGTTTGTCTTGAGTTTGTTTCTTTTTTGCTATTAACTAACATTTAATAATGGAAAAAGGATTTAAGAATGAGAGAGAGGCCCAAAGACACAGTTATTTGGTAATTCAAAATCTTCAAATCCAAATGATATCTGATTAACACATAACAATAATACTTTTAATACCTAAATTTTAGAATTTAGTAATTCACATTTGACAAATTTGGATGGAATTTTTTTTGGGGTGTCAAATTTTTTTTAAATTTCAAATTATGAAGTATTTCAACATTTTGGAATTCAAAAAGTCTAGGCTCTTGAAGCTTTCAGGATTTCTGGGTGGTTCCATACAAAGACAACCAAAGTCAATTTTGATATAGTGAAAATGAACTGAGAAAAACAGGTATTTCCACACAAAAGAAAACTAGGTAATTCCCCACTTAGAATGATACATATTATAATCTCCAAATTAGAAATTACTTTTAACCCCACATTTGGAAAAGAATGAATGATGTTATTCTTTAATTTATTAGAGCCAAAAGGCAAATTTAATCTTTCAGATCAATCTAGGAAAAGAATAAATTGAGCACCAACTGCTATGATATTATAAATCAACACAATTACTTGATTCATTTATAGACATGTGATTTCTACACATTATGATTTTTATGTGACATGCGTTACTCAAATTCATTGTGGGTGCCATATTGTTTGGATTTTCTTAGCCATAATATTTAATTGCACAATAATAATTGCCAAGTCAAGTGGGCTATTTAGTATGAGGCTCAAAAGAAGGCCCAAGTTTGGGGTCAACCATGATATGAAAACAAAAGAAGAAAATGTCTCATGGTTTTAAGCTCATGGTTTTTTTTTAATATATAAATGTGCTTTTGATTTAACTATAAGAAAATCATGTCTGTTGCAACTTGTTTATTTAGTTTTAATTTAGAATATATCAGACATGATTAAATTATATTCTAGTTGAGTCAAACAATTTTTTAATTGCATCAAACGAATTACAATCAAAACATTTTTTTCATAATGTTTCTTCAAAGCATGAAAATGCCATAACCATAACCAAGGTACAACAAGAAGGGCACATAAATAAAATGAATCATGTATTACCACAAGTTCATGTAAGGGCTCAAGACCGGCTTCCATTTAGAAAAAAAACCTACATCCTTGAGGATTGTAATTTACGTCCATTCAGAAAAAACCTAACATCCTTGTGGATTGTAATTTATGTCCATTCAGAAAAAAAAACCTACATCCTTGTGGATTTTAGTTTACGTTCATTCAGAAATAACCTAACATCCTTGTGGATTGTAATTTATGTCCATTCAGAAAAAAAAACCTACATCCTTGTGGATTTTAGTTTACGTCCATTCAGAAATAACCTACATCCTTGTGGATTTTAGTTTACGTCCATTCAGAAATAACCTACATCCTTGTTGATTGTAGTGTACATCCATTAAAAAATAACTTACATCCTTGAGGATTGTAGTTTATGTCCATTTGGAACAACTTTTTTTTTCCCTCTCTCTCTCTCTCTATATATATATACATATGTATATATATATATATAATTTTTATGAAAAAAATTTAGGGGAAGGTGTTAATCTAGAAAAATAAAAATAAATAAAATCAGTGATTTTTGGGGGTTTCAATCAATCACCAGATTTTGCCAAATTTTAAAAATAAAATCACCAAATTTCTACAGTAGGTTTCAATTAGGTACTAGGTAACACCCAGCACTACAATAGAAGAAGGATGCTTCATATTTCAAAAACCTTTCATATCTCCCTTTTTGCCAGTTTTTGGCTAAACCTTCTTATGAATGATCATGTCCTCAGCTATACATTACAAAGTTGAAAAAAATTTAAAAATTTAAAAATTAAAAAAAATTAATTAAAAAGAATAAATAAATAGAAATATATATATAAGTTTTTGAAAAAAACACACACACACACACACACACACACACTTAGTTAGAGTCAGGAGAGGCTTTTAGAAATGGGGGTGGGTGTGAAGATGTGGTCTGAAGTGTGAACACAATTTTATATTGTGAGGGTGTGTTACTGAAACTAGTCCAGATCTGATGTGTATGACATGTGCATGATGTCACTTTGACATGGCAAAAAGTCATAAGATAGCTTTTGCCACAATAATGCTATAATGCTTTTGCCACAATAATAACTTCAGCTTTCCTCTTGCCTAAAATACCATATTCTCTCCTAAATTTTCACAAATACTTAACAAAAAGTTGTAATATAGCTTTTCCCTCAATAATAACTTCAGCTTTCCTTTTGTGTAAAATACCATATTCTCTCCCAAAATTTCACAAATGCTTAACAAAAAGTCATAATATAGCTTTTGCCTCAATAATAACTTCAGCTTTCCTTTTGCCTAAAATAACATATTCTCTCCCAAATTTTCACAAACACCTAACAAAAAGTCGTTACCAACTTTCCTAATACCGAAAGCTAGGCTAATGCACTTGGTCGGTATTGGTGTTTTTTTAAAAGATTTTTTTGTTTATAGCCAAAGTGGCTATCATCCATAGGAAGATGTAGAAAAAGTGGCGATCATCTCTGGTAAGATTTAGCCAAATCTGGCTATAAACCAAAATATGAATATACAAAATCCTTTATCATCTTTTCTATATTTTGGCTACACATTGAAAACCAAGTACAATAAATGTGGCGACTTTCACTATTAAATTTTTTTCCCCCCCCTCACCCTGACCATTGTTTGAATTTTTAAAAGCAAAGTTCGAAATTTCAAAATTCAAGTACTTTTGGAGTTTTCCAATGGGTCCAGGATCAAATCCTTGAATGAGTTAGTGTGTTTTAAATTTTTATTGGAAACATTTCACCAAAAAGTGAATTTAAAGATTTTAAATGCTAAGATGGCATGATTTTTCAGATTTTCAATTGCCATTAATTGAAAATCAATTGCCAGATTCATATATGTGGTTTGAGTAAGTAGCCAAATATATAGAAGGATGTTTTTTTTTTGGTTTTCATATCTTGTTTATAAACAAATTTTGCTAAAATTTCCTTTTGGTGGTCATCAAGGTTTCTTTTTTCCTGGATTTTGTGAAGTAGATGGTGGAATTGGCAATCATCCACAAGACGGCTTAGCCAAATTTGGCTATAGGTAAGAGAGGAAAATAGGAAAAATTAGGCTTTGGTGACAAGCTCAAGCTTATTGCTTAAATATGGCAATCTCATTTTATTTTTTCCTTGAAAGATGGTGACTTTGGGCCACATTTTCCAAAACATCCTTTGTTTGGTTTGCACCAAGGTGTGTTTTTTTTCAATTTTCTGAGGTAGATGGGTAAGTTGGTGAACAAGAGGACTTTAACCAAATTTGGCTACAAGTAAGAGAGAACATTACAAAAAATTAGGATTCTTGCTACATTTTGGCAAAATGCTGGAAATTATTGTCTAAATATGGCAATTTCATTTATTTCTTTGTATTCCCTTGAAAAATACGTGCTTGCCATGACAAAAATTCTGAATGAATGAAGCTCTCAAGATCTAATGTTGAATTGTAAAATATTTTAAATTTTTTTGTCGAAGATAACTGATAAAAATAAAATAAAATTATTGAGCACCTTGCCGCCAAAAACTAGTCTAGGTATGACTATGGTAGTCCATTTTTTTCACGGGTGAGATCCAAGGGTGACGCTATAATAATTAACACTTTATGTTAAATGTGGTGAATACTTGTATGTAGAGGCTCAAATATGGGGTCATGGGTTGAACCGTGGAGATGCAACTAAAAAGCAACCAAAAGTGGTACTTGAAAGATACGACACCGAATTTGTTGCTTCTCTTAGTTGGCATCTTGGGGGAGGTGTTGTTATGCTTTTGCTAGGGTTGGAACTTGGAACTTCTCGCAACTATCGTCGAGTTGGCATTGGGGAAGATGTTGTTATGCTTTTGTTATGCTTTTGCTTCGGTCAAAACTTGGAACTTCTCACAAGTATTGAGGAGGGTGGTGATTGGGATGTGGATGTTTAGGGTTTGGCTTTGCAAGGAGGGAGGGACGTGGAGTAAAGGATTTGAGATAAATTATTTGATCCCCATGATTGAGCATGGGAGATTCTTTGTTGAGTTGTCCCAACATTTTTTTTTCTAAAAGAAGGAGAGGAAAAAAAAAAGGCTCCTCAAATAAGAAACAAAAGAAACATTAAAGAGCCAAAACTAAGTTTGGACACATTGAAGTCTTGGAACCGCTACCCTAGAAAAAAGAAGAAGAAAGTGGACCAAAAACAAAAGGGCTACATATTGTACCAAGTTAACAACTTTACTAGCAAAGCCTAGATAAAACAAACCTTGTTCCACTTTGACTCACCCATTTATTTACTTTCTCTACTTGTAATTTGTGTCTACAACACTCCCTTAAGAAAATTTCCAACTTTTTTAGTTTACAAAAATGTGTGCATTGAAAAGAGCCCCATTTAAAATTTGCTTTGTATAAGAAGAGACAAAAAAAAAACCAAAACTTGGAAAAATATGAGAAATTTCCAAAAATAAGTATACATATACATATATTCTCTTTACTACTTTTTTTCTTCTTTTGCTTCTTTTGGATGGGCAAGCTTATGTCAGAAAAACTTTCAATCATTTTAGTTTTTTTTTATTAAAAACGAGTGCATTGAATGACCCCATTAAATTCACTTCATATGTAGGAAAGTCATTCGTATAAAGTCACCATATCTTTGACCCCTAGTTCGACCCCTAGGCTAGTCCCACTTTCATCCCCAATTTGAGTGACTCAGGCATAAAGTGAGCAAAACTGGGTACCATTCAATGAGATTGGCTACTAGTTCACAAGAGTTACAGGATAGAGTTACCCTCTCTTCACCCTCCCTTTCACCCACCCTATCCCGTCTTTCAGTGGTATTTGCAAAGTAAGGAAATTTTATTAAAACTCAGTGTGAAATGGTGAAACTCAGCATTTAATGCACAGGGTTCGAGAGTTACTTATAGTAGTTGTACAAGTAGGAGTAGTGAAAATATACGTAGCAGCAGCAGTGGAGGCGCTCCAGAACAAGGAAAGCAATGTTATTCGTGGGCTGTCCTGGTGTCTTAGACTTCCTGGGTGATGTGTTGAATACAACCGACTATCCAGATAAGTGAAGTGTGACCACGAAAGAGACAAATTATACAAACCCAAACTTGCATGCTCTTTACCAGCTCTCTTTTATACTCAAACTCTCTCTCTCTCTCTCTCTCCCTTTCCTCTCACCTTTTTGTTTGTTGGGTTACAAAGAGACTCAAGTCGTACTTCTTGTCTGTCTTGAAAGAAAGAAAGAAAGAAAGATGAATCCGAAGTTTATGACTTGACTTCTCCGTCCTGTCAACAAGGGTTTAGGGTTTGGTCCACACACAAATGATTGAGGGAATATTTAAAAAAAAACACTTTTGCTAGGCTCCAAAAACCAGTTGTTGTGGGAAGCTCTTCCGAAGGCGCTCTCCCTTGCAACATGTGTGGAAAAAAAAACACCGAAACAGGACCAATATGCAAGAAACCAAAGCAAAGGGGAAGGGGGGGGGCAGGGGGTTTGAGCTTTTGTACACAGTAAAAGCCAACTTATAGGACACCCTTTCTAGTGGCATATTACTGGACCCATGTTGTCGCATATTGAAAAATTTGTGCCAACTTTTTCATAGCCCGTTCATTCTTTCATTCATTCAGTTTGACATCCATCTCTCTTTTGTGTGGTCTTTAGTTGAACCCTAAATTTTTTGCCCAATTTTTCTTTCATAATAGAGTTATCCACAAAGTCCCTTAAATAGGGCATGGGAGCCACCTAGTTTTATTGAATTTCTCTTGCCCAAGTTTTCTTTCATAATAAAGTTATCTGCAAAGTCCCTCAAATAGGGCATGGGAACCCCCTAGTTTTATCGCAATTCTCTTGCCCTGGTTTTCTTTCATAATAGAGTTATCCACAAATTCCCGCAAATAAGGCATGGGAACCCCTAGTTTTGTTGAAATTCTCTTGCTTGAGTTTTCTTTCATAGTAGAGTTGCCCACAAAGTTCCTTAAATAGGGCATGGGAACCCCTAGTTTTATCAAAAAAAAATTGCCCCAATTTTTTTTCTTAATAGAGTTATCCGCAAAGTCCTTCAAATAGGCATGGGAACCTCTTGTTTTATTGAAACATGGGATGGAACTATTGTTGTTGAGCTTCACATGTTTTCAAGCTTCACAAGTTGCCAATGGTGAGCTTCAAAAGTGAGATGTAAGAGTTTAGAAACTTTCCAAACTTGTTCGAAAGAGATGATGAGTATAGCTTGTGCCTATGAAGATGACATTTCAAAGGACCATGATGTTGTTTATAATTGTCACACTCATGACCTATCCTTTTGGGAACCTAGTGGCCTTGTTGTGCTTTTTTATTTTTTGCACCAAATTTTGAGAATTATTGCAAGCCCTAATTGTTCCTTGGTTACTCTAATTCCTCAAGCAAAAATGTAAAAAAAAAAAAAAAAGAAGTGGCAAAGCTTCTATCCCCAAATCCTACCCATAGCCATGAACTCAAGTTCCAAACTTATGTGAACACCAATTGTTACCACCTTCCCTAAGACCATTGTCATTAGTTAGATTATGTCTTGCTTGCATTTGCACAAGAGCCCCTCCATGTTATGACAACAATGTTGTGTAAATAAAATGAGGTATAAATTTGTGGGCAAAAAGCTTAGAATAGCAAGCTCTTGAAGGTGTCAAATGCAACAACCGTTCTTACTATCTAACTCTCTCCCATTGTGGTTTGAAAAGGTGTTCCTTCAGAAATCATTGTAGTTTGAAGTTGAATACCTTAAGTATTATTTGCAAATACATGACTTCATGGAACTCAAAAAAATCAAAACACGCAAATTTTGTAAATGCAATTCTGGAATAGAAAATATAACTTTATGGCACTTTATGCATTTCAATTACATTTTTGATTCGTGGATTATAGAGCCATTAACCATTGTAAATGCACCTTTGACCTAGGTTTGAAACTCTTGGGATGGCTATGTAAGTATACACTTTTAGGACCCCTTAGGTCTATAGTTCTTAGAAATGCATTAGGAGATTTTCCTTTGTTCTAAGGCACGTTTTCAATTGTGTTTAGTCATTTGCATAATCATTTAGACTATTTGATTGTCTTGGGAGGTTTGTAGTTGTTCTAAGTTCCCTTTTCAATTGTGTTTGGCAATCTACAAAATCAAAAGAGAGGTTTTAATTGTGCTTTGCATTTGCTCAAGGGGGATTTTTTTGGTAATGAATTGGAGCTCTATAAAGTCTTTGAAACCTTTAGGTTTTGTATTGGGTTAATAGGTAACATTTTGAAACTAATTTGTTATCTACAACTCTTGGAACTTAATTAGGCAACGTTACAATATATATAAAGCAATGAGAGGTGGCATTTTTAGCTTTTGTGGTTTGCTACTATTGAAAAATGGGCTTGCTCTTTGTAGTCCAATGAACTATTTAAGAAGGTTGAACCTTGTCTGTAATCTAGTGGACATTGCAAAAGGTTTAAGAATGTGTGTGTTTCTATGGTGGTGTTATTGTGTGTGCATGACAAAATTGTCAATTGATGTGTCCATGTGACAAAAAGATGGGATTAGATTCTCAACCTCCAAAGGCTTGTAAGCACAAGGAAAAGCCACCTAGGAAACATAAAATGTCAAGAACCATTGTGAAATCTTTGCACCTAAATACCATGGCCATGTTCTCACATTCAATTTTCCATCTACTTTAATGACAAAACACATTTGAAATAATTGATTTCAATAATGGTGTGGAAAATGATCTACACCAACTACTAAGCTACCTACCTCAATTTAACATTCACATAGGACATTTTGAAAGACTAATTGTAGGTTGTTCTAAAGGAACATGGGAAGATTAATAATTTTAATGAAGAGGGCTCCAAAAAGGACTTTTACAATGTGATGAAGTGTTGGCATGATTCAAAACAATAGACAATCATGTCACAAGCAATGTGCTCAAAAGGTGACAAGATTTTAACATTAGCATATCTTAGTTCTTTTAGTTTTCCTAGTTCTATGGAGTGTGATACTCCTAACTTGTTTCCTAGTCTTTCTATTCCCTTGTGCTCCTCACTAGGCCTAATTCAAAGCCATGGCATTTCACCTCTAGGTGAGCTTTGACACCCAACATGCATCTCACATGCACAAGTTAAAACTTGCCTAAACATGTAACTAAAAGTGCTTAGCCTGTGTGTGGTGTACATGGTTAAGAAAATGGTCACCAATGACAATCCATCCATCTTCTATGCATGGCATTTGTAAATGAGGTTGCAACTTGTAAATTGAAAGAATTGTGTGTGGTTTGGTTTTGTGTAGGATAAAATGATAAATGCATCACACATAGAGCTCTTGGACTAATTTCATATGAAGGAATCATAGCTCATGGCATTGTCATGCTTCATGAATGAAATAAAGTTCAAAAATTAATGTTTAGAGATAAGCTTTGATAGTCTCTTTGAAAAAAAAAACTTTAACATGTAAACCTAAAATGGGAGGTGATTGTGAGCATGACAAGGGATGCCAACTCTTCAAACTTTGTGGTAATGGAGTTAATCAGGTTCTTGAAGATTGTTGAAGTGACCCACATATTGGTCAACACATCCTAAACACCTATAACTAGGTCCATAAAATTGATCAACCACCTCCATCTCATGTGAGTTGAAGAAGTTTCCAAAATTGCATTCAACATATTAAGAATAAAATAAGATTGTACGCTCTTCATCTATGTCATATAAGATATCATCATCATTTCAAGAAGAATTAGAGCTTGGAAAATAATCCATTCGCTAAAAACAAAATGCAAAAAAACAAACGAGAAAGAGAGAAACTAGTTTTTTCTCAAGAACAAGTTCTGAAATTGTGCTTAAACCCTAAAATCAACTCTTAAACCCTCACCCTTAGTTCTTAGCTTTAAAAAAACTAGAAACCCCGCATACCAAACCCCAAAAACCTAAAAACCCAAAATAAAATCAAACAGGGCAGCCCATAGTTCCCTAAAAACTTTTGCTTGGTCCTTACTTTTGTGAAAATCATCCCCAAATTTGATGTTTGGTCCCTAGTTTGGTAAACTTTATGGACAACACAAAACTGGGCGTGAAATGAAAAAAACTGGGATTCAGACTGGGGGCCAACTGGGAATGACTTTACACCTAAGTCTAAATAGATCCAAGGAGGGAAGGATATTCATGGATTAAGGATTTAGGGTTTAACAACTAATTGTTGGGGTCCTCCATCCTCACCTTCCCCCACTCCCCCTAAAACCATTTCCTTAATGAAAATTTGACCAAATCCAAAGAGGCAAAAACTCTTCCTTAATAGTGGTAGCTTGGTAGGGAGCAGTTGGAGTTTTCAATATTCCATTCATCCATGGCCTACATAGCAACACCCAAAAACATTAAGTAGTTGTTGGACTCATGCAACAAAAGAGAGACATAGGTGCCACCTTAAACATTCACTTAACCCTTAATTAACCTTAAGGGTTACCCTATGTTCTAGCTCTTGGACCTTTCACTTTAATAAATGAATTGGGTGAGTGCAATTCTAATTTCTCCTCAATTAGTCTAAAGCTTGTCACTATGATTTTTGTGATGTGGCCACACTGGGCATAATCCACCATAGGAATTAGCCAAATTTGGCTATATGTAAGAGAGGAAAGTAAAAAACATTTAAGGTTATAATCTTGCTATATTTTTTGGTAATCTACTAGAACCTATTATCTAAATATGGTGATTTAGGAATTTCTTTCCTTGACATCCATTCACTTTGGTGTTTTTTTTTTTCAAATATATACTTTGCATGAGTTGGACGGGAATTTTTTTTTTCATCATCAAGAGGGAGAAAAAAAATTCTACTTACTCCAAAACCCCTAAAAGCAATTAGAAGTAAACTCCAAAACCAGAAAGCTGTCAATTAGCAGCACAAATGGGTTTTCTCCAAAATGCAATTTTCTCCAGGGCATGGATGAAATTGTTCAAGTCTGTTGTGTTCAATGTACCCTTTATGGACAATGCAGCATTCCATGATTGTAATTTTTGTTACAAATCTTATTTGTGATGCAAATCCAACCTTGCTAAAGAGAGATAAAATAAATAGATAATATATATTTTTAATAAATAAATAAATAAATAAATAATTTTAGATTCATTATAGAGTATGGTAGCTTAAGGGATTTTGGCCCCTAGGGAATAATAGGTCTATTTTTACATGAGGATTTTTCAAAAGATGATTTTTTTGGCTTGTGTTGAAACTTGAGATTAGCTATAGAGTTATAAGATCTTGAGGGATTTTGGATTCTTTTAGAGGATTTTTTTGAAGATTATATTTTTGCATGGTGAAATATTTGAGTTTCCATAATTCGATCTCCTTTTGCCTTAAGATACCTTTTAATGTAAATGGCAAGGCCACAATATGACACACCCTTGTGTTGGGTGAGTATTAAAAAGTGCTCAGAACTGGCCGGGGTTCAGCCCAGTTCTTTAGAAAAAACTCGACAGATATCATCCAATGTGATACTCGGTTAATACCCTACCTATCGGGTATAAGTTTGGTGAGAACCTGTTGGTGAAGAATTGGCTCCTCTTGATATCCTTCAAATTTTGAACTGCAAATAGGTTATATTAGTCAAATAGGCTATATATGTCAAATAAAGATTTTTGGGGTATTAGGTGAGGGTATTTTGTTTCTCCCCATCCTATTATTACCTAATTTTTTAATATGCACATTAATGTTTTTTTTGGTTAGTTTCCCAATGGTGTGTCATGGCACATTCCATTTAATTTTCATCTAATCATGTGGTAAGTAGGATTATAAAGTTCTATATAATTTGGTTATGGCATGTGAAATGTGTGTAAATTGCAAGTTCCATGGCAATCTAAAGAGTAAAACTTCATGGTGACATGGACATGTTCATGGTTGTAAATTTTAAGTGCAACTTAAATGCAAACCCAAATTATTAAAATGTTATCATGTTGTTATTTCTCCTCGCAATTCTTCTCCTCGTTTTCAATACTTAAAATGTGTTTTCTAGGGAGGTTGAACCCCAATCCATTGAAGGACTTTTCTCAATTGGAGTGAAAGGAGGACTTGCACAAAACAAAAAAATATTAATAAAAAAAATAATGAAATAATATAAATCTCAAAAAAATGATGAAAATAAAACATTTATTTTGAAAATCATTATACCATTATGTTAAGGATAATATTTAAATTTTACCAAAAATATGTCATTTTCTCATAGAGAAGACATCTTAAACATAAGGTTGTTCTATGTCCAAATGTGTAAGGCCCCTCAATTTGAAGACCCTTAAACTGAAGGTGCCTCCTCTCCTCTTAAATCAATCACAACGGTCTATTTCTAAAGCAAAATTCTAATGTTTCTTTAGGACAACAAGCAAGGATCACAAAGGAGCTTGTTTTGGGAATGAGGACCTACGCAAGGCTCAAATCAAATTCCCCGAACAACCCCCTTAGAGTTCCTTACCCTACACATAAGGTACTTCCAAGGCAACAAACTCTAATTATGCTAGTTTCGTGTATGTTCAAGGAAGGGCAAGCCAACATAAGTGGGTCAATATTGTTCTCCAAGCTTGAGAATTCAGGGTAAGAATACCACCCTTATTGCCATAACCCTCTACAACCTAAAGACCCACATTAGACGGGTATCACAAAACTCCGTGTGCACACCGACTAGTTTTCACAATGAGAATGGATGGGTACCATATTATTGGATACTCAATTTAATAAATAATCAACCCATTGATCTTCAGTTGAATGAGGATTAGATCTTGAAAACCCGGTAATTTTTTTAAAAATTAAAATTGCAAGATCTAAGTGGCATCCTAGGTGGCACTCAAACGTTAAATGGACAATAGCTTAATGTTAAGTGAATGTTAGCTTACCGTAAAATTTTCATGATAAGTAAATTGAAGTCTTTCAATGACTAGTATGATTTTTTGGAATGATTACTTTTATTTATTTATTTATTTATTTATCCTTGTGATACCCGGTGGGTATCCATCCAATATCATGGGGAAAAATAATAGATGAATTTTTTTTCTAAAAATATTTTTTGGGATAAAAAAGGTAATGAATATTAATCTCAATTTTTCTATAAAAATTGAGTAATAATTATCAATTATGCATAAGGTACTAAGGTATTTCAGTAATTGGTTGGGAACTGCTGGTTATATTACGCTAGTTATAGGGTTTTTTAAAAATTAAAATTATATCGTTCTGTTTTCAAATTATTTCTTTTAGCGTTTAAAGATTGATAATCTAACTGGATGATAATAAGGTCATCCAAAAAGGATATCAGATTTTTGAAAATTCATTATCAAACGGGTTACAAATTCATTATCAAACGGTTATCAATGTAACCCGTTATACAACAAATCAAGAACTAACTGGTAGGGTATTTAATGACCGGGTTTGATAACCGGCTTGAAAGGTCAATAACCAGCCAACACGGCTCTGGACTCGCCCTTGTTGTAAGTAACGAGCAAGGGTGGACTCGAGGTTTAGGGTTGCACGACGAGTCCTAGTCCGAACACCTAGACCTGGGTCAATCAAGACATAATTTCGGAAATACCCGTGTATGGGGGATGTACAAGAAGAGAGGGGACCCACTATATAACACACATTTTGCATTAGATTGGAGTGCATTACATGGAGGCCAAGGATGTGCTACCCATGTGATGGTTAAGATTTGGTGTGCTCATGGATGGAGATATGATGTCATCCGCCTCGCTTCTTCCTTCCCTTCTTCGGGTTTCCATATAAATGATATCATTACAATCACATGTTTGTGACCGCCTCACTCACATCCATCACAAAGCACGAAACTTCTCTTTCTTGTGCATAAATTGTCATTAAAACGTTGAGACTTCATCTAGTGTCATTGGGAAATAAATAATAAAAAAGAATGCCGATTGCCCATGGACGGCTGAGATCATTTTCAATTAACCCCTCATTAATAATTAATTAATTAATCAGTTAATTAACTAACTAACTAACAAATTGTGCAAGAAAACACCAAAGGCCCCCAAGCCCCCAATATCTTACAAGACCTTCTTTCTAGAGTGATACTAAAATTATTGTCTTATACTTTAAAACTATCATACTATACCATCTTTAATCTACCATACTAGGTATGTCGTCTTTAAACTACCATCCTATATACTTGCGTTAAACTACCATCTTATCCTAAACCCTAAACCCACCACACCGGTGTCTAGTTTGGATCCTTTGATTTCGACACAAGGCTAATGGGGTTGGAATTCATGATAGGCATCACGTTCCTATGACTAGTTTACCCATTGTTGCACTTGGGGCTCTCTCCCTTGTCATGTTTATGTTTTGTCACACATGTATTGTTTAGGGTTTTTATTTAATTTTTTTCTACATGGCTTACATGACTTGTTTCATATTGTTCATTTGCTACTTTGGCTCGGCTTGCTTCATCACTAGGGGCAAACCTTCTTGTAAGTCATTATTACTACGCAAGAGTTGTTTAGAATTCTAAACAACCTTCAAATCACTTAGGTAATTCCCAGCAAGTTGTACAAACCCATGATCTTTGAGGGCATTACTAAAGGTAATGGGTGAGCCATGAATACGGTTGTATTGGTGAAATCACCATTTACACAAACAAATGTGCATCAAGGTGATAGATAGCCATGTGTATATAACCTTGGATTCATAACCTTGTTCAAAGTAGTTATTCATGACAACGTCATGTTAAATGTTGCCCCTAATAGCATACAAAATATTACAAATAGGCTCACACAAGTAAAGAGGTTGTACAAAGTCCAAAAACCCAATGGACTTTTTGGGTCTTTGAAGGAAGGAGTGGGGGCAACAAGGTTCCCCAATGCCCATTTTACAATAGTTAGAAATGTCCACCTTCAAAAGCAAGGTAGAAGCCCTCTGGCATCATGTCTAAACCAAGTTCACAAACTTCACATCCTTCTTGTCATCATTTAAAAAAAGAAAATTAGCTAGATTTGTCTTGGCTCTTTTTGTTGGTGAGGCGACAAAGAGGTTGCAAAACTCCTAAAGTTCTCCTTAAGTTGGTGGAGCAAAGGCAACCAATTGGACTCGTTACACCATATTCCAAGCTTGGATTGTGTAAACATATTTGTCCCTTTGCACATATTCCCATAGACTTGTCAATTGCTTTCAAGTGTATAATAGTTGTTGTTCCTTGTGGATTACCTTTACGTTCATGCTCCCGTACATTCTATATGGTCTTTCAATGTGTCTTTGACAAATGTTGGTTATACTTATCCATTTAGACCAATGAATGTTCCCAAACTTGCCAACATCTTTACCCATTTTTTTAAATTATAAAAAAATTATTAAATTTTTTTTAAAAATAAAAAATAAATAAATGAAAAGGTTTGGTTTTGTTTTCTGAAAATGAAAATTAATTTGATGTATTGTACTGTGGAGGTAATTGTGACTAAACCCAATGATTTACCACTTTTTTGGAAGTTGGCTCTATGATTTTTCATCGTGTTATTATCTTGGGATGTCACCTATCCCACTAGAATTGGATACGTCACATCCCAAGGTAATAACACCATATAGTGGGATAGATCCATCAAGACTTGGAGTGCTAATTAAGGCTTGTTTCGAGGTCATAAGAAGCAAAAGTGATACTTGTGGATGTCACTTTTGTGGAATTAACTTACATAATTACAAAAAATTGGTAATATGCATAACTTAGGTTAATCTAACATTTAGGTCGTATATTTGATCAGTCATAAAGGTGATTAATTCTTTGAAACCGCATTATTTTTGTATGTGGGTGGGTTGTTGATGCACAATTATTAAAAGATATTAGAGATTTTTTTCCCCCTATTGTGGCTAGAAATTTTGAGTCCAAAGCGTTTGTGGGCGGGAAGTAATTCACACAAATTTTTTAAAGATACCATTGCGATTTGTCATGAGTGGACCAAATCAAATGGGACTAAGTACTTGTGATCGACACTTTTGTCTTGAATGGTGGGGCAATTGGATAAAAGAGGAGCTTGGCCAATACATGGGGAGTGCAATAATTGTCAAGTTTAGGGCACGTCTTCTCCCATTTTATGTGCATTTTAATGTCTTGATAATGCACATGACTTAAAACCATTCATGATTCTATTTGAGTGTGACAAATCCTCTTGTATTTTGTCACACCCAAAAAAGAAAAAAAAAAGAAAAAAATTGGAAGGTAAAACTAAGAGTAGTTTTTTCGCCCACCAAATTGCATTTTTCCAATGATTATTATCATAAGTGCTTTTACTAACATAATTTATGATTAGCGGCAGCTGTTTGAGCATTTGACAAACTCACACTATCCTTAGTTATTTTCATGGAATAGTTTTTTTTTGGTACTAAGTAGCTGGGTCATGGAAAAAGGAGATTTGCAAAGCATTTTAGGTAGCACCCACCATCGTCAGCTCGTGTGTAGCACAAAATAGAATCAAAAGTGACTAATAAGAGTACTCTTACATTTCCATTTCCATTTCTACTTCCTTTTGTTTTTGTTCCCTTTCCCCAACCTTTCGTGAATAGAGTTTTTAAAGGAAGGGATATGTATAGCTCCAAGCAAAAGCTCTTAATCATTGCAAAAGCTAATGGCCCAAAAGATCAAACCTGCCCATAAAAAAAGCTCAATACCACACACGCACGTCTTTTGGGAAGAGTCAAAGAAAGGCTAAGTTAGAGAAGGAAGAAAGAGGTGAGCTTTCACATGCATCAGGTTCCCAAAACTTTGCCCCCACATAGACACGCCCATATATGTGTTCACACACACACACACACACACACACCCCCACACATGATGACCAACATGAACATGAAAAATGATGAAAGTTGAGAGAGAAATTGTGTATAACAAGCAAAGAATATAAGCAAAGCTGAAATGGATTAGTCACGATTAGTCACGGAGATGGATGGATGGATGGATGGACGGACCTTGGTGTCATTGTTCTTTTGGATGGATTTTTGGATTGGTGGTTTTGGAGAGAGATTTGGTCAATCCTTTGTTGTTTTGGAAACGAATGATAGAGAGGAAGATAATAGAGCAAGTAAAGTGTAGGGTTACGCACCGTGGAGTGTGCTATGGGGTGGAGCCAAGGGGCATTTATTTTGGGAACACCATGCTCCGAGGGTGTTACCCGAGATAACGTGTTGGGGCAAAAAATAAAAATAAATTATTGCATCTATGTGATATCTGGTGGTTACTTGGTGGGTAAAATTAGGAAGAAAGAGAAAAAAAAAACATTGCGAGGAATTTTTAAAAAAACGGAATGCTTGCTCTTGTATGTATGCGTTTCATTTTTCAAAATGCCTTGCCAGTTTTTATGCTCTATTATGTGACCGACAAATACGCTACAATTTTCCGTCTGGCGATTTACATTTTTTCAAGGGGCCCTGTAGAAGCAGCATTTTTTAAAACTGGGAAAAACATTCACCCAAAATAAATAAATAAATTTTAAATAAAGTGATTTTAGGGATTTTTGCTCACCAGAATTTCCCCCAAAGAAAGAAAATGGCCAGATTTTTATATGTGGTTCAAGTAGGTAGCCAAAAATATAAAAGGATGCTTAAATTGTGCTACTTTATATCTGGTTTATAGCCAAAATTGGGATAAATCTTTGTACATTTTAAATCACCATTTTGGCTACATCACAAAATTGACCCAAGATTTTTGAATAATTATCATTTTTTGAAAAACAATTTGTCATTTCAAAACACACATACACGCACGGACGGATGAAGCTTGTCCACAACGACACTCGTCTCCTCCTCCTCCTTCTTCTTCCCTCAGCCTACTTAAAAGTGCCGGAAAGTAAGTTAAGTAGCTCCGAAAACAAGAAGCATCTTGTTTCATTCACTTATTCATTAACTTTTTTTGCCCTTTTTGAAAACAAATTTGAAAAACAAATTCATGTATCGTGTTGGAAGAACAAACAAGCAGGCAAAGAGAATAATAATAACAAAGGACCCCCCCCCCCCCCCCCCCCTCCCAAGTCTTCAATTATTGAATTGGGGTGGGTTCCCCTTCCCCTTTTGACATCCCCACACACATCAAAACAAGTGTCGCTTAAGTTCCGATTTGACAAAAACAACTTCTTCCCAAAGCGAACATATCCTTCGAACAAAGTCCTTCACACAAACAATGCACCCTTCTTTTCATCGGCCGCTTGACCCCCCCCCCCCCCCCCCCCAAGGCCAATTAGGAGCAAGCCGGCCATAAAGATAATACCATGGTGTCATCCGTCCCCCCACACATCAATACAAGTTCAGCCTAAGTTCCGATTTGACAAAAATATAAACTTCTTCCCAAAGTGAAGCGTATCTTTTGAACCAAGTCCTTCGCACGAACTATTCACCCATCCCCTCATTGGCCGGTTCACCGAAGGCCCAATTAGGAGCAAGCCGGCCATAAAGATATTGCCATGGTGTATGTACAATACGGTGTATTGTACATAGAAATACATACTTCTCGTATACTTCTACTTTCACATGGGGGGTGTGTTCCGAAAATTGCATCAGCACTTTTACGCTTTGCAAATTTGAGGTGTGTGTACAAGGAAAGAACAAATGGAGGTGGGTTTATGAAACTGGGTGTGAAGTTATGAAAACTGGGTATGAAGTTACAAAAACTGGGTAGGAACTTTTAATTTAACTTCATAGTCCATATGGGGGTGGGTAGTCCAACATGCCCACCTTAACTAGGGTTAGGGCCACACTTGAGGGGACTAATAACTAAGTTCATGGTCACAACTAATACCTATGGTTTCAACATGATTAAGTAATACTATATTCCTCCTCCCAATTAGTATGTATTCAAAGTTGAACCTTGAAGGTGCACATGATGCCAATTCTTTCTTTTTTTTTGTTTCTTAACCTAAAGAGCCAAAAGAAAGTTTTTTTTGGCATTTTGTACATCTCATGCAAGAAAGTAACCAAGACTTTTCTTTTTTTTGTTTTCTTTGGAGGGGTTTTGTTTGATAAAAAAGGTTTTTTTTTTAGACAACTTGCCTACCTCTCTAGTCAAGTTAACCTTCTAGAAAGGATGCGGGAGACTACATCTTTTACTTTACGCATCCTTATTATTGAGTTAGGGAATAAATGTATGATATGCTTTGCATGTGCGCTTTGTCAACTTTTGAAAAACCCATCCTTCGATGGAACAAGAATGAAATTTAAATTACGGGTTTGATTCCTCCCAAGTTCATATATGTATAATAAGAAAGATTTAGAGTTCATTAAACAAGCTCATGTGTTCACTTAATGTTGACAAAAAGTTACACGGGAAAGCAATTCATCTCTTTTGGACAACAAATTGTGTCAAACAAACAAGTCAAGCACAGATGGATGTTCCATTACCCCTCGCACTTTGTTAATGAATTATGATAAAACATTTAACACCATGTAGACTTTGCCCATTTGCTTGAAAATTAGGATAGATAACACAACACATTAGTATGAGTGTACACATATAATATGGTCTTGTTATCAAGCAATAAGGTTTCAATTTTATTTTGCTTCATAATAACCTTTACCCAATTTGATGATGAACTTGACCAAGCTAGTGATATGCAATAAGGGAACATGTGAGTTCATCGCAATTCAAAGATATTAATGAAATCAATTATGGACATGATGGTAAATTTATCTTTCCATTTTTAAGAATAGACAAGATAATATTTATTGAATTTTTTTTCAAAAATAGTGTGAATTTTGTAAGAGAGACCCACCAAATAACTCAAATGTGAACTCTTAGGAAGTTATAACCAAAGTTTGTGTGTAAGGCAAAATACAAAAAAAGAATTTTTTTTTTTTTTTTTGGCTTATAAGAGGTTGGGTTTAAAAGTTTAAAAGCCTTTAAGGTGGGAGCTTTTATTTTTTGGCTATTATTGAAACTAAACTTTTCACATCAAAGCCACTTTAATGTATTTATTCTTCCAAATGATTTGGAGAAAGGCATTTTTGTTGTCCAAAAACAAAAAGAAACATGGGAAAAAAAAAACCCCCATTATGGGCAACATGCATAAAGTCTTTATAACCAACTTCTTACATATAAAACAACATTAATGCATGTGTATGTGTGTGTGTATGCACCAAGGGAAATTTTTCATTATAAAATAATGCACAAAAATATGTAACAATATTTGGTTAGTTTTCACCATATCAAACAATTCATAGAAAAATTTTGGCATAATAATCCATTAGCCAATTCTGCATTTTAATTAACTTGTATGAGACTCAATTGCCAAATTTCAATTGCAAGTGGTTGTGGGTTCAAATTCCAAAGGGTTTATTTTCTTTGATATCCATGGCTTCTCTAATTCATTAGTGCTTTCCTTTTCTTTTTTAATTTTAATTTTATTTTAAAATTGATGGTAAAACACTTAACCTTTACAAACCTAAAAAGGCCTGATGGGGTCTTTCATAAGTTTTTTTTCACTTTTCCAATCAAAAGGGCAGCCCAAAAATTTATCAAACCGGTGGGCAATTGAAGATAGAGAGATAATCTATCGCTGCCCATTGACAAACTATAATTGAACAATTTGAGATAAATTGATGCCACAAGTTATCTCCATAGATTTTTTAGACTATAAAAGCACTATAAACACAAGAGTTTTTTTCTTTCTAATTTATAAATTTTGGCTATCCAAATTTTTTAGACTTTAATTTAGATGTGGTCTTATATCATTTAAAATTTTCATTTAAAAAATTGATTGGTGCAACATTTTACAGTTTTAAATTGTCACAATCTCTCAATTAGTTTTAAATTTGCTTTGTCATGAAAATCCATTAATTAAGCCTTCCATGGATCTTCATCAAATAGATGGAAAATATTGTGACTTAACTATTATTACAATTATAAGGTGTATTGTACTAATAAATAAATTGACTAGTGTTAAGGTTGTTTTGAATTCTCGTAGTTATAGAAAGGGCAATTTGGGCTCCACTCCCAAATTATTTGAATTATCTATTTTAAATGGAAATATGAGTTATAGGATATGTTATTGAAAATTATTTAAAGAAAAAAAAATGAATTCTTCCCTCAATATCATGGTTTTTAGAGAAAAAAAGAAAAAAAAGTTTGGCTTTTGTATAACAAGCTTATTTTTTATTTCACCAAGTACACATACATTTGTTTAGTTAGCTACTTCCAAAGAAACACCAATACCAAAGTGTGGAATTTTATTTTTAAATTTTAATAATTTTAATATTCAAGTTTCCGACATTGATTTAAGTAGCAATTAATGGAGATTTTAATTAAGGTTTAGTGGAATATTTCAAATGGTTACATTTCTCTATTTAGTTTAATAAATGGCTTTCAAAAATCTGTTTTTTGTTTAATAAAATTCTGATCATTAGTCTTTTCATAATTTGGAATCCTTATTTTGTGGGAAATTTTTAATTTGGGAAAGAATTGGCAAAGAAAATGCCCATGTGGCCAGGGGGTAGGTAAAAGCCAGCTGGATGACTGAGGTGGCCATCGCCCCATCTCCTGGTCTACTTGTGTAAACAGGGAACTCAGGCAGTTGTGAGGCTTTTTTCCCTCTCTCAAATGGACCATTACCATGAAGGCCTTTTTTTAATGTATTTTTTTCATTTTGATCAATAGCCAAATGTTTTTTTGGAGAAATATGACAATTCGTTATATCATGATTTTAGAAATTGAAAAAAGAAACCCCACTCCAGTTTCGAGTGTTTTTTTTTTTTAAATTTTTTTTAGGGGAGGAAAAATGTTTTTCTTTATTTCAACAAAGAAAAATTGTGAATGATTTGCTTTCCTAGTGTAAATTCTAAACTAATCTTTTGGAAAAATTCACCAAATTTCTATATGGCCAAATTGAAAACAAAAAAACCATGGCCCCAAACCCCAAAGCAACCCAACTTTCTTTGTAACCAACAAAAAGCAAAACCCGAAAAAAAAAACACTAAAACAATAGCTGCCTCAGCCCAAGTGATTTTTATTTTTTGTGGCAAAATTGTCACCTGTGTGCAAAAAAAACGTCAAAATTTTAAAAATAATATTCTGTCACAAATTCCTTTTTTAATTGAAAAAATAGCCAAAATTCGCCACAATTGCATAAATATCTATGAAAGGCTGATTCAGTGTGTATACTTTTCATATTTGAATATCGCCGAAATGTGGCTAAATACATTTTATATACTGTTGTCACTTGGGCAACATCACAAAATTGAATTGGAAAAAAACCAAAAAACTGAGATTCTGATTCTGATTCTGGATTCCCGATTCCTGATTCCCCGCTCCCGCTCCCATCTTCCCCAAAAAAAGAATAACAATAATAATAATAATATTATTATTATTATTATTAATGAATTACCAACAATCCCCTTCGTACACAGCCGCACGGTTATATAACTTGTAGGCCACCCGGGCGCCGCCGGCGGGCGGTCCCACCGGCCCGTGGGGGCCCACGATCCCGGTCCGCCCGCGTGCCAGAGCACGGGTGCCGGTCGTAGTGCGGGCTGGGCACGTTGTTGGTGGTGTCGCTCCTGTTGTTGTTGCTGTTGGGTGTTGTTGTTCGCGGACATGCTCGTGGGCTTTTTGCTTCCTTGGTGATGGATCCGCACTCTTTTTCCGACTTCTTCAGGCCGGATGATCCCGTGGAGACGAAGAAAAAGGTCGGAGAAAGAGAGAGAGAGAGAGAGAGAGAGAGAGACACACACACACACACACACACACACACACACATGTACACATTCTTCTATTTATATCCATCTGCTGACATTGTGTTCGTCTACAATCCGACTAATGTCTCACAACTGCTCATTTATTAGTTCAAGGCTTCATCTCTCTCTCTCTCTCTCTCTCTCTCTCTCTCTCTCTCTCTCTCTCTCTCTATAGAATGTGGTCCTTTGTTTTCTCGTAATGTATTTTCAGTGTTGATTTGGAACCATTTTTCGGGTAGTAGATATTTTGTTTGTGATTGTAAATTTTCTTTTAAATTGTGAGCTAACTCTTTTGTGAGGTTGATCCTTGAATAACATTATAAATGGCAATTGTTGTCATTTGTTTTGTGAGAATCATCGTGTGTGTCGAGCAGCTTTTGTTTATAAGTGGAATTGGTGGTGGGCAAGGAGGAGCTGCTGCTGGAAGAAGAGACTAATTTAAAGTAGTGTTGTTGTAAGCAGCTAGGTCCAAGAGACTAACTCAAGCTGTTGTTTATCTGTTTTGTTTTGTTTGCTTCTTCTTCTTCTTCATTTTCTCTTTCGAGGATTATATTCTTCTTCTGTTTTTGCAGTGTTTGTGTGTGCATGCCACCTTTGGAAATGTTAGCTCGGCGCTGAACTTTGCAATAAGCTGAATGCAGCCAGATCAAGTTTGGTGTTGAAATTTACCATTTTGTAGCGGCGGTTATGAATTGCGCTTTAACAGCTTAGGAGGCTGCGAATTCATCTCTGATCTCCCTGGCTTGCTTGCTTGCTCGAGTGGAGACCAAAACCCAACAAAAAAATTAGCGAGAGAGAGTTAGCTGAAGAAAGAAGCTGAAGCGGGAATAAGAAGAAGAAGAGGTGGTTGTAAGAAGCTGTACAGCTTTGCTGCAAGAAAGGAAAGGAAAGGAAAGAAGGAGGTGGGATTATGACGAGACTATCGAAACCGGAAGAAGATATTCGGAAAGGTGCCTGGACAGCGGAAGAGGACGAAAAGCTTCGAGTTTACGTTGAGACCAATGGCACTGGTCACTGGCGCAGCGTCGGAAAGAAAGCAGGTAGAGTTACAATCTCGAGATCTGTGTGTGTGTCTCTCTCTCTCTCTCGAGCTTGTTTTGTTTTGTTTCCTCGCGGCAATGTTTGTCAAGTGAAAGTGTAGCGGGCTTTGAACTGATCATCATCGCGGGGTGGGCGGGGAACATATATATTGCTGCATGAATGAACGTGGTCAGGGTTGCTGAGATGTGGAAAGAGTTGTCGATTGCGATGGACAAACTACTTGCGTCCGGATATACGCCATGGAAGCTTCACGTCTGACGAAGAAGATCTGATCGTGAAGCTGCATGCTACTCATGGTAGCAGATGGTCTTTGATCGCAGCCAAGATGCCAGGAAGAACCGACAACGATATCAAGAATCACTGGAACACTCGGCTCAAGAAGAAGCTGTGCGACATGGGCATCGATCCTGTTTCCCATAAACCCATTGCCGAGCTCCTCCGCGCACTTGCTGGCACCATGCAGCTGCAATCAGTCGCCGGTCGATGCAATGAGGTTAGGCCTTAAATTCTTCTTGCAAGCACTCTTGTTTTCCTTCGCCAGCTTCAGAATCAACTACTTGATCAGCAAGCTGGAGTTTGCAGGAAGCTCAGAAGATTTGACACCTTGAAATGCTTGCTGCTGCAGGTGGCTGAGCAGGCAGCCAAGAGGTGCTTCAGTGACAGCTTACTAAACAAAGCTGTTCACGACTCCTACAGAAGATCGTCTGCAGGAGGAGGAGGAGGTCATCATCATGGCACTGGTCTTCATGGACCTCCTCATCATCATGGTGCTGCAGGTCTTTCTCCCTTGTCTGAAGTCACTACTGTGAATGTGATTCCTCAGCAGCAGCATCAGCAGCTTGCAGAGGAAGAATATGAGGCAGCAGCTGGGGATGTGTTTAACATGCAGCAGGCAGGAAGCTGTGTGGCAGCAACTAGAGGTGGCGGATCAGGAGATCATCAGCATCATCAGCATCATCATGTACTATCTGAGGAGCACTCCAACAACTCAGGTGGGTCTTATAGCATGGCTGAGAGCAGCTGCAGTGAGGAGGCTTTCTCTATGCAGCATGGAGGACGAGGAGGAGGCTCTAATTCTGACCACCAACGCCACCATCACCACCAACAGCAGCATGGAGTAGTGCAAAAGACAAGCCTAGAAAAAGTTTTACAAAATTGTTCTTCTTCAGGTCATCAGATCACTGGCGCAACAAGGTACATGTCTTCTGCTGCTAGAAATCTGTCTGCTGGAGCACAAACATATGACAGGGGAGGCCTAACAACAACAGATCATCATGGAGATCCTTCAACAGCTCCTGGTGCTAATAATCTCTTCCATGGCACCACCTCCTCCACAATGAATCGCGATTTAATGGTGCCATTCCCAGCTGCAATTGACATGCCATTTGGATCCTCCTTGGGCTCCAACAACAGCAGCAATACTGAAATTGAGAATATGCTCATGCTGAGGGAGCTGCAGCAACAACAACACTCCAGCTCCCAGCATCAGCATCATCGTGCAGGTGGGGACAGCACTAGGGCACCTGAATTTGGAGCTGCTGCTGCACAAACAAGAACACCACCCGAATTCGGAGGAGCTGCTGCTGAATCAACAACAACAACTCTGGCACCTAATCAGCATGCAAATGCCATGATGCAGCAGTTGTCAACAAATGCAGACAACTATGTCACAAGGTGTTTAGCTCAGCAAAGGAACCACTCCTCAATTTCACATGAAGTTCATGAGAATCTGTCACATTTCACACCCAGTTTCAGTACACCTTCTTCTTCACAGCTGCTGGATCTTCAGGATCCAGCAATTCAGATGGTTGTTCAAGCTCCTCCTCCTCCTCATGCAATGATGATGGGTGAACAAGCCCCAGGCCACAATCCTGAGTCTGGTAGTTTAGCTGAATCTCCTGATATTGTGATAAGAACTGAGCAAACCAGCAGCACCGGGCCGCAGGACCACCAGCAGCACCACCCAATGCCAAATCCCAATGACCATGTGGCTCTTCAGCGTATTGAATCTGCAGTAAATTTGAGCTCCTCAATACCATTGAACTTCTCAGGACTATTGACACCCAACAACCACCACCACCACCACAACAACAACAACAGCAATTGTGCATCACAATTTCTGTCTCAGGGCTATGTGGGTGGTCCTTTCTCTTCACTGAGTGGATCTTTTGCAAATTTCAGTGGACCACTTAGTACAAATTTCAGTGGACCTTTGACAACTCCGACTGGAGTGAAATTGCAAGATTATGGTTCAGATGTTTCCAGCCCACATATGATGCAACTTTGGGATTATCAGGTCTAAGTGGACCAATAATCCAATCCTCTGGATTTCTACTTGGACTAGATGCTAACATCAATTGTAACATATTTTGGCACCTCTGTGAAAATTCAGAGAGTTGTTCCTCCTCCTCCTCCTCCTACTCCTTTTATTTTTTAACTCTTTCTTTTTTGCTGTTTATAATTCTTCTAGAGGATGATGATGATGATGATGATGGTAAAATTACTTATTTTCAGTGAAGTAAGAAAACTGTCATGCTAACAACAATTAGTTGTATTGATTTGCAAACATTTTGTTCATTAACAGGTTAAATTACAGATAATTAGCATGTAAAAAAGAATGATTAGCTTGTAAAATATATATATATATATATTTATAGTTCTACTTAAAAACTGTGGGTCAGCTCATGACACAACAGAGATGCAAATTGTAATATGCTTTTTTGCATTTTCCAAACTGTTTCAAAGCTTTTGTATAAAAAGATCTTTTGCATGCACGCGCAAGCAAGCACATTCATGTGTGCTCTGTACAGTTTTTTATTTGTGGCTCCTATCTATTTCACCGAAGTTTGTTTTTCAGTTATGTGAAACTTTATATATGCAGTCTTGTATATACAAATAGGCTAGATAGTCATGAATCACTCTTGGAGAGCTTCATATCTGGTTGTGCATATTTACAAGTCCAAACTCAGTTTCATGCTATTTTTAAAACTTCATCTTGTTTGCAGGCCAATTATACTCTTGCTAGTGGAGCTACTCTCAATCACCAAGCTTTGGCAAATCACTGCATACTTTTCACATTATTACTTTTGTATACATGCTTTTGAAGAGCAAAGATGGATACGTAACCAACTGTAGGGAGTGTCTCACTAATGTGACAAACACACCAATGGATAAGGGCTCCCCAGTTATATTACATATTTTGCTGCCTTATGATTTTCTGTACCTCCCTAATATCTCACTAATGTGACAAACACACCAATGGATAAGGGCTCCCCAGTTATATTACATATTTTGCTGCCTTATGATTTTCTGTACCTCCCTAATATCTTTGTGCATGCTCTTGGTCGCTGGTTGACTGAACCTCACAACTCACCCTGTTCTATGTCCCATAACTCATAAGCTTGACATCCCCTGTACAATTGGTGATGTTTGGTAATTGGCTCAAACACACAGGTTGGGTAATGCATAGTCTCAACACTCACACACCTCAACTATTCACAATAACCTGCACACTCTCACCGGGTACATAGTTGATATTTCAAGAAGGCAATCTTAATACATAAGCAATGTGTGCCTCAACTATTTACAATAACCTACACACTATCACCAGTTACATAGTCCAGATTTCCTCAATGACAATCTTAATACATCCATCAGTGTGGATCAGTCCTTGGGTCAATACTGCAAGTGAGTGAGAGAGAGCACCAAGTTTGAGCTGCATACATACAGAAATGCATCCATACATCCATTTAATCATTCATTTGTTCAGGCCACACATATGTGTGTGTGTGTACATGTATATGTACAATTGTTGCACATAGGTATATACTTATTGCAAACAAATACAGTCAAAATGAAAAAGAAAGAAAAAAGGAGAAATTATTAGAAGCTGGGATTTTATAACATATAACCCTCCAAAAGTCTCCCATGTCTTGCTATCTTTTCCTAGCAGAGAATTTTACACATAACCAATCGTCTGGATTTAAAGCATGGGCAGAACCCATTCCCTCGTAGCTAGCACGACAAACTGAGATCTGCAGAAAATGTCGCTGTTGGTTTTGGATTTGAAGCATGGGTGGAAACCGTTTACAAATAGCTAGCACAAAATTCTGAGATCTCTGGAATGGATTGGTGTAAGCAGAATCAAAGGACCATCACATGCACCTTACAGAAGATATAGGGTTTCAAGGAATTAGGGTTTACCTCTTCCAGCTTTGTAGCTGCATTGCAAGGAGAACCTCCTAAGTACGCCACTGCACTTCTGTGATGGAAAGCCTAAAACTTAGGCTACCATAACAGCTGCAAATTTCTCTATCATACAATCTGATTGAACCTAAAGACAATGCAGTGCACACACACATTAGAGATAAAAGAGTGTACCTCTGGTAACTCATTTTTTGAGTTTATGTGCTTGCACCTTCTGATTCGAACCCTAGAAAACTTCAGAGTTGTAATGCCAAATGCAAGCCTATATGATGATTATATGTCAGAATAATACAGATTGACTGAGGAGTAAACACCATCTTTTGACTGAGGCTTCTTTTGGCATAATATTGCTACCAGAGGAGAGTACAAGGCTGGATAGAATTCAGGCAAACTGCTTGTTTTCCAATGACCATAACATACACTTCCTTTGGCAATATGACTACAACAGTGCCCGAATCAAAGAACTGCATTTTCTTGTTCAACCATCTAATTCCACATGAGAATGTATAATATAGATTGTGAGCATGGAACTAAACCCCAAGGCAATTTCCACAATGTTTTGAAGTTTGGAATATGAATCAAGATGGTAGTGTACAACTGAGTTTCAGTGAAGTACTAACCTCAACCATTTCTTGACAGGTAGTTTTTCAATCTTGGAACCTACACCATGACAGCAGAGAACACAACTCAGAAATTCGCTGCAAAATGTAATTTAGGCCAAACATACTGCAGAGGCAAAGTTTGTCTGATGTGGGTTAGATGAGCATTTATAAACCCAGAATTAAGATGAAGCAGCACAAATGAGGGAGTCAGTAGAAAGAGAGATTAGCAGTAATTCACCTGTTCTGAAAACAAAGATGATTACAATTTTGTCTGTGATGATCAATTAAATTTCTTCACAAAAACTGAAGGATATCCTGAAACTGAATTGGAATCCAAACTACTTTCTGTTTCTAGACTCCATGACTGGTGGAAGTATGAATTTCAGTCACTCTCAATTACCAAGCAACAGCATCATATGGTTGAAGACTTTGTGCTCATTGCAAAGGATCTACAAACAGTGTTGGGACACATGGATATTGCTGCAGTTAGCAATCCCACAGATCTCTCTACCTACTTCTTTGGAACCATGGTAAGAAGGCTCTACTTCTCTGGTTAATTCTAATCTGTGAAGCCTTCATCTTCTGCCATTGTAACTGCCTCATCAAGTCTCCCATTGACATGAATGTCCCCGTCTGTGCCATTGCTGTCACCAGCCTTCCGTTTCCTAGCCACTTCTTTTCGTTTGCTGTCTTGTTTCTTAGCATCATTCTCCTTCCGGAAGCCTTCAAAACAACCAATTGTTGTGAGTGTTTCAATGTTCAAAAAACATTGGAGTAACATATTTTACATTGACATTGGGAGTCACAATTTAAGACAACACCATGTTATTGCCATGGCTGCAGTGATAGGACAAAATGTAAACTCTCAACCCACACAAAAAAACCAGAGTACATGTCAGGTGACAACAACAAAAGAAAGTTGTACCCTTGAGATTGCAAAGAAAAACTCAACAGAAAAACCACCACTTTGAGGGGTAACCATTCTGTTGGCTTTCAGCCAAATCAAAAAAAGATATGACTGGTACACAACAATCTGCTCAAAACATAGGGAAAATTACTATAGAAAATCTGCATCCTGAGTGTCTGTTGCACTTTCAGAAGCAATGTCAGCCATCATGTTGGCTAGAACTCAATTAGGATAAAGTTTATTCAGAGAATGTCAGTAATATTTCTCATTCAAGCTGCAACAACAAGCAAGGAAGCTTGTAAGAGTAAAGGTTCATCAAGATCATAAATATGCAAAAGCAGCAAAGAGTGACAAACAGACACCTGCAAGTGCAGCCTTCAATGGTTCACAAAACTCAGGAAAGTCGAGTTCTTCAACAGCTTTGAGCACATCATCAGCATTGATAGTTTGCCGTTTTGATTCTCGACATATCTCATTGGCACTGCAACACAAACCCCCCATCAAACCCTACCAAATTGACTGCATGCTTGAGTCTCTGCCCTCAATCCAGACCATAAAATACTCCCTTAGGAGAGACTTCAAGAGCAGCAATTTATGAGCATCATGGTGCTGCAGACAGGTTGCTGCTGACAGCGAAATTCTTTTCCTTATACACCAAAGAAACGCATCATCGTACCAATGTAGTTCGAGGAGACACAAAATGTCAGAAATTTAGGGTACAATAATCTTGCTACAGACTCAGGGTTTACCAAACTGATGCGCATACAAGGCTGGAAGACCTGCAACACTCAGCTGGTGCTTCGCTTGAGGTACTCTTGGTTTCTGATCAGAATACTATCTACTCCACCTCTAAAAACTGGTGCTCAGCAGCGATTTGCAAAAACTCAAAAACGGAGAAACACATGAGTCGGTAGGCAAACTCCAAAAGCAAAACTCAAGGGGGGAAACAAATGAGGGAAGAAGGCAAAAGAGAAGCAGAGGGAGAGAGAAAGAGAGAGAGAGAGAGAAAGAGAGAGAGGGAGGTTGAGGGAGAGTGAATAATCGCGCACATACGTTGCAGACAAGAAGTGGATGAAGATTTTGGCGCTTTCAGAGAACGCAAGGAGTGCATCTTTGTTGACAAGAACGTCTTTCTCCTTGCGATCGTCATCGAAATGCTCATGCGCCAGCTCCGCTAGCTTCTCCTTCACCACTCTCTTCACATTGGCCTGCGGCAAACCCTCGCTCCCTGCATCCGCATGCGCTCTACCTGCCATCGCCACACCAAAAACTTTCTCTTCTCTCGATCTCTCGATTTCTCTCTCTCCCCGTCCACACCGCGTCGCGCGTTTCTCCGTCTCGCGTTTTTCCTTGTCTTTCTGCCTTCATGTGCAGTGCTGCTTTCTCTTTCTCTCTCTCTCTCTCTCTCAATATCGCTTGCGCAAACCGGTCACATTACTAACTTCAGTAGGTACCTTCATGGATGAGACCCATTTTCCTCATCCATTCTCGTCCAAATTAACATGCTTCTCTAAACTGTTGTGTGTATAGTATGTTTTCACGTTTAGCGGTTTTTTTCTTTTTTTCTTTTTTTATAATTATAAATAATAAATAATAATAATTTTAATAAATAATTTTTAAATAATGTTTCTTAATGTTGAATTTTTGAAGATTACTTGCCCAGAACATCTAAAGCAGGTTTTCTTTTTTCTTTTTTCTTTTTTTTTTTCTTTTTTTCTTTTTTAGCTTCAATATTGTGACATTGTTGAAGTGGCAATCACCCATAAATACATTAACGAATTTTGGCAATATTCAAAATATGAAAGTAGAAAAATTGTGAGCACCCTTTTCATATTGTAGACAATTATGTTGATTTTTGGCAATTTTTAATTAAAATCTCTTTTTTTGCCTAAAATTTTGAAAAGAACAAGGCATTTGTGACAGAATTTTTTTGTTTTCAAAGTATTTTTCACAAAATGACAAAATTCACCTCCAAAAAAAGTTATAAAATAAAGTTATCCAATTTAATCTCACATTGATTGTGGATGTGCAAGTAGTAATAAATCATTAAAATATCATTTAATATAAATATGAATAAGTAAGTAAATTTTACAATTTTCAGCTAATTAAATAACTATTAATTAAAACTAATATTAAGCTAACCAAATAATTAATTTTATGGTATTAATTAATATTTGAAAAAAGTAAAAAAAATTGTAACAACTAGTTTGGTATTTTTTCCACTAGTCCTTTGATGAAATAATACAATAATAAATTATTAACTAATTTGTAACTTAACAAAATATTATTGGTTATTATTTATGACTAGTTAATAATTATTAAATTAATTTAAATATTAATTATCAAATATAAATTTGCCATTAATTATCAACTAATTAATGAATTAATTAATCATTATTAATTAATCGCTATTATTTAATTAATTAACTTGTAGCTATTAATAATTATTACTTATTTATAGTTTGTATTAAAACATGTAAACTCATTACAATTATCCATACCTTTAATAGACATTTATTGGAACCATAATATCAAAATCATTTAACCTTAATAATATAAATGTTGCAACCTCAACTTTGGGCTCAAAGCCAAGGCAAGGGCTTACAAGGTTGTGGGCCAAAAGGGAAGCTCGGGAGTCACGTCGCATGCTTTCGAAAGTGTAGGAAAGTGTGAGGGAATGAACCCTCACACTTCCAAAAGGAGCTTTCACTTTGGGAGTTGAAATCCTCATGGATTTTCAAATCTTCAGAAAGCAATTGTAAGGGTCAAAACTCCATGCATTGATGAGTTCCTTATATCATTGAAAAGCTCTTGAAATGTAGATGTCTAAAATGGGCTCACATAACCCATTTGGACATCTAAAACACAAGTTATGGCTAAAAAGAAAGTTGAAAGTCAAATTGACAATTTGACTCCTGAAAACTAAAAGTCAAGAATCACCCCAATTTCCTCATGTGCATGTAATGTGAGACATACCGATGGAAAGTTCTCAACGAGTGCTACAACTTTGCTTTAGACTTCATCTTAATCAAAGGTTTGTACACAAAGTTATGGGCCCGCAAAGTTGCAAGAATCCCAATTTTGAAAATTTTGGGACTCTCATTTGAAAGTCCCAAGACAAAATGCCATTTGGATGTGGGTTTCATGGAGAAGCACAGAGTATACTATAAGGGGAAAGGTGGTGGCTTCCCCCACATCTAGGTTGTGGTGAATCTTGTGAATCCAAGTTTGCTCGTGGCACGACCTAGCACCAAAAGTGCTCCAACTATGCACTAACCACCTTGTGTTTGGTTTTTTGCAAGTCCATGTGAGTAGTTGATGCTTGTCACTCTTCCTAATCCCATCCTGGAACTCCAACACGCCCTTAACCCTCAAAGTGTTGGGAGCCAAAAAACATGCCCCAACTTTTTACTCTTCCATTGTTTTCAATTGAGATTCACATTTGAATCAATTAAAGAGCTTGGGAGCGTGTCAATATGGGTGGGTTTTAAGGTCCATGTGAATAGTTGATGCTTGTCACTCTTCCTAATCCCATCTTAGAGCTCCAACATGCCCCTCTACCCTCAAAGTGTTGGGAGTTAAGGAGCGTGCCTCGACTCCTTGCTCTTCTATTGTTTTCAGTTTAAACTCACATTTGAATCCATTAAAAAGCTTGGGAGCGCGTCAATATGGGTGGGTTTTAAGGTCCATGTGAATAGTTGATGCTTGTCACTCTTCCTAATCCCATCCCTAAGCTCCAGCACGCCCCTCTACCTTCAAAATGCTAGGAGCCAGGGAGCGTGCCTCGACTCCTTACTTTTCCATTGTTTTCAATTTAAACTCACATTTGATTTGAGTCCATTACATAGCTTGGGAGTGTATCAATAAACCTTGGATACACATGTAATATGGACATTATATATTTTGTATTTAAATATTTTTAATAAAAATTTAATATATTCATAGTTACGTATGTATTTTCATGTATGATTAATATTTTTTAATATGTTTTAAATATGAACTACATATGATTTTAATACATTCATTATACATAACACCATTGTACACATTTACATTATAATATACCCTTAATAAACTAAAAAATACATTCAATACACCTTTGTATACCCATAAGAATACAACTAATTTTGGTCACATTTGTGATTAATGGGACATAAAAAACTTCCTAGGATGAAAATATTGGTAAAAACCATCCCATTGTAAAGATGAATAAGCCAATAATCGCAACATAGTCATAAAAATGATCCAAAAACTTGATAAGTTGACTTATAATTGCAAATGTTATCACAATTAATTACAAGTGGTAATTAATCATATGTAGTCACGGATGGAGTGGTTGCATTTTGGCCTATTTCTACTAATGATCATGGCATGGGATTAAAAAAATGAAATGTTCACCCAAACAAAAAACTCATCACCTGATGGATTTGGCGTTTATTAGATCCAACAAATCCATATAGTCTTGAACTATCAACCACATTTATTGTTTGAAGTTGAATCCATAACTTTACCCCAATAAAACCCAAAAAAAACATCCCTTAACATCTTCACATCATTATACTCATTTTGAAATTACTTATAAATGATTCATTAGCATATTCAATTAAAGCATAGATTACAAATGCTAGATCATCTAAATTTGTTGAACATTCAAATATAGTTGACTTTGTTGACACAAGATCCATGTTTGAATGTTATGTATTTGAAATTTTGTGTACAAATATTTATTTGCATTCCACAAATATGAAAGTCTTTTTATTTTCATCACTTGATTTCATTTTTAATTTATAGTTTCACTTTTCTTTCATGTCTTTTACGTTTGTTCCTTTTGAATACAATTGCCATTGAAAAACATCTTGTTATTATAATGTTCAATTTCTAAATGATTCATCTAAAACTCAAATTCAAATAATGTCAAACTAAATTGAATTGTGAGAGCCACATTGCTATGAAGCTTTGAACCTTTGATAAACTTGGTGCCTTCATAATCACATGTTTTCAATGCATCATGCCCCCTACCTCATGGGACCTTATAGTTATCCAAATTAAAGATCAAAATGCATATGTTATAGATCATGTGTACGTTAAATGTATTCCATCCTCATTATCTAACCATGATTGCATCACAAACTTCCCAACCCATGATTTGATAATGGAAATTATGCAAAAATCATTCTTTCATGAGTTTGTGTTTTTTGCACATGAATGTTGTGCGTTTAAAACATGTATGATGCACATATAAATAGAATGAAATATTTCATCATACTTATACATGCATCATAATATTTTTTGAATGCATGACATTTGCATGCAAAAAACACAAACTCTGAAAATAATAGATTTCATATGAATTTTGAACGAACCAATGAAGCTAATAAGTTTGCAATTTGATTTTGGATTTTAAAATATATAAGGTAAACTATTGTATATATACGTATGTGAATTGTGATTAAAGGTTTCTCTCATCACTAAATTCTAAAAGTTTCAACCCAATTCTTTTTAATATTCCTTAAAATCAACACAATACCATTTTTTAATTTCAGATTTACTTTAAACTCCAGTTCAAAATGAAAAATAAATAAAAATTCATTTACATGCCTTTGAAATCTACCACACTTACACCCCCACCACTTAATGGGAGGGGTGTTGGAATCATAGACAAACATCTAAATTCTCCGTTGAAGTTGATGTTTTTAACTTTGATTATCTAGAAGAAATCAATAAAAAAATTGAATTCCTTGTGCAATTATTGTATAAGACAAACTTTTAATTGATGGATACATGTATACACCAATGTTAGAAAGTTCTCCAATTGACAATGTTAAACACATGGGTTTGAAAGTTCAAATTCTTATAACTTGAGCTTGAATCAACAAATTTTTGGTTTACTGGCCCAAAAATGGGACCTTGGAATTAACCTTTAACTAATGTTAGAACCGAAATTAGAATTGTTACAACCATAACTTGGGTGCATGACCAACTTTCAAGATGGACAACAAAATGTCACTCCCAAGATGAAAGATGTTTCTTGCAAGTGAAATCATATTGAATAAAAAACCAAGACTTGAAGTGAATGCAAAAAAATGAAATCATGTTTCCAAGATGAAATGCAAGTATGTGAAAGTCAAAGGGAGGCACTCCTAGGACTCCCAAGTCAAATTCTCATTTACTTCAAAGTTTGAAATCTCAAGGTGTTGAGAGTCTTTGGGTTAAGTAATTAGTCAAGGATACCAATCCTCATTCAAATCAAACCCTCTTTAGACCATTACAAAGGTTGTACAAAATACTTACCAAAGTTGGGTCAAATTTTCAAACAAAGACATGTAACACAAGTTATGGCCATTTAAAAGGTTGTGGGTCAAATTACCAAAATGATTCTGAATCATCTGATCGTCCAATATAGGGGTCAAATCAATTCCAATTAAAAAAATCAATGGATTTTTAAATTTTTATTTCAATGGATGTAACCTTTTCATTGAAAATTTTCAATTTGAAAATGAAATGAATAACTGTGAGCCTATAATGTGTTACAATTGATAATTTAACAATTTCAAGATTCAATTTTAGGAATCTCAAGGAAAAATGTCATTTCAACATAACTTCCATTAGGAACTGCAAAATATATTATGAGGAGAAGAATGATGATTCCTCCTATATCTAAGTCACAGTGAACTTTAGTGTGAGCCCATTATTTGTCGATGCACCATTTTTGCTCCAACCACACTAATTATCAATCCTTCTTCTTGGTTTGTACATTTTCATGTGACCATGAGTTCAACTTGAGGAGCTTTTCTAACTAATCTTATTTCAAAGCTCACACACAACCCTCTTGTCCTAATGCATGGAACAGTACACCCAAGGTTTACAAATCTTCTATAATGCATGATATTGAAAAGTTTACAACAATTCCTTGTGTCAAGCATTTGGAAATGCATAAAAAGTTGTGGAAAAAAATTTTAATATTGGTTTAGCTTCTTTAGTAGAGAAGTTGATTTATTTTTTAAAGGTGCCAAATCAATTGAACTTTATATAAATGATCAGTTTATTAAATTTGTGAACATGTAAATTCAAATAAGTTACACCTAAATTGGTTCCTATTAACATGATGAGACCTTATTTTAACCTATTATATTTAAGTTTTTGCCTACATAATTTCAAGTCTTCAAAAGAGATATTGATATATGGATTCCAACCCTATTTTGTAATCAAGCTCAAAGTTTTTTGAAATTGAAAAAATGTGCTAAAACTAAAACCACAAGCTTTACAAATTTGAATAATTGGGCTAAAACCTTCATTTGAAAAACCTACAACTATTTTTTTAAATGTCAAAATTGAAATTGAAATTATTTTTGAAAGGAAGAACTAGTGAACAATGGTGTAAAATTATTCAAAGCTCATGATTTACCACAACATTAACATTGTAATATATGTGTTTTTTAAATCCAAGAATTACCCATTGAAATCAATGTAACCATTGCAAGAGGCAAAGAATTTTTTTATAAAAAGAATAATCATATTTCAAAATTAAAAACATCAAACCAACACAAGCTTATGAAAATCATTAAGAATGTGAGAAATGGTCCAAGGTGTAAGATATTTATTGCAAAATATTCATTTTCTTTAATTGTTATCTATTGTTGAAACCCGATATAGTGGTTCCAAATTCTAACTTTTCATGTTTGAAGGATTTATCTTTTAGGAATGTACTTTGGAGATTAATTTTTGATGTTACAAAATGAACTCACCTTGCAAGAGTATAATGAAACATGACTAGAAAGGGAGGGAAACAATTAATTATAATATGGACAAAAAAGAAACAAGTTCAAACCCATCCGTGCAACACTAGAAGGAAAACAATGATACAAGTTTGCAATATTGTTAGAAAATTTAAGTTTATCAAATCTCATCTTCTCCCCATTGTAAATGTATCAACCTTTCCTTTTAATTGAATTTAAACTGCATGAACCATGGACAAATAATTTTACAAAAAACACAAAACAATTTTGGGTTTGGTCCCTTTTGCAAATTGGGTAGGTGTTGTGCATTTTTCAACATTGGATTATTTAGTTGTAGGATATAAAATGCATGCTCAAAAAATATGTTGTATGGACTAAACATTTTCAAATAAATGACCCACCTATTGTCAACAACCTTGTTTTTGTCATTTTCAATCCAATTTGATCAATCTAAATAGTTGTGGGTGTGCCAACAATAGCTTTATAAAATATTTTTGAGTTTGAGGAGCAAAGGATGCACATCTAATGATTCTTAGCCCCTTCATGAGAGCTTAAATGTTTACTCATTAACTTACGTACCCTATGACCACGTAGGAATCCAACCCAAGACATAAGATATGTAACACAAACTTTGTAATGGCACCTTAAAAAGGGTCTTGCCATGTGCCATGGTTCATCCTTTTGGCATTGAATTAAAAAAAAATCACATTTTCTAAAAACTTGGAAAATTCAATTTGTTTCACTATTTATCAAATTTCCAAACTTGGAATATTTTCAATTGATGAAAACATGTGTATTTTCATGCAACCAATAATATTTAACTTGTTGGTGCCTCTAATGACTACTAAAGAAAAAATTAATCACGATTTACCAAATACTTGAATTGTTGAGGTTTTCAAGGTTGATTTGTTGAAAATCACATCTCGTGACATTATTTCAATGACAACACCTATGGCATTCCACCACTCCAACATTCATAATAAACACATCTAGTTTGTATGTAAAGTGAACCAACACCCACTAGCACATTAGATGATGAGTGTGGCTTAATATGAAACATTTTTCAAAACATTGGTTTCTAGTTCACAAATTAACCACAATGGTTACTTTACTCTATGTTTTTACTACCCACCTTATTAGCATCTTACAAACATTTACTTATGTAATAACCATTACAAGTTGCATTCACTTTCCTAGTAACCACCTATTATCCTACCTACCTACATATATGATGTGTTTTATAGGATAGGTTACTAACAAGAAACTCAACATCAACTTAGTTGAGGTTCATGAGTGTATTATTTCTATTAAGAACCACAAGTGACACAAATACAAAGTTATTATTAGGAGCAAATTAATTAGTTAAATTTATCTGGCATAACATGATTAAACATTTGAAGAGAATATTATAAAGTCATTTTTTCACATTCTCATAAATGTCATATATAAATATGTCAAGGCCTTTTTTAAGTCCATCGAGCAATTAAAACACAATTTCTAGACATATGTTTTTGCATTTGATATTTTTGTTATCATCATTTCTTATAACATAATATTTAATAGAGAGCTCCACATTTAAAAACTACAAGATTTTATCAATTTATCAATTTTGAAGCCAAAACACTTACAAACCTACGCAATGGTTTTGATTGAGGTGGCTTTAAAAAGAAATAATACACACATTTTCATACCAATGGTGGGTGGTTAAACTAGAAATAGGATTAAGCCGCCCACAATTATCATGGTAGTTCTTAAAGTTTGAAACCATGAGGTTAACCAAATATAAAACTGGTTATAATAAATAATCACATTTTTCAAAATGAAAACATGTGCAAATAACTACCTACAAATCCATTACTTTTTACCAAATCTTTCATTAAAATTGCAAGTTGTTTAAGTTTTCTCTAAATGACAAGAACTCGTGATTTTTTGTGAGTTTTGAAATAACTAGATTTAGTGGTTATTTAATATTGATTATGTTTGAAAACTGAAACCTTGACATTTATTAACAATTTCAAATGTTTGCCCAACATTGGTTCACACTAATGTTGCTAGTTATAATGTTTCGAATTCATCCTTGTATATTAATAAAACATTGTTTAATTAATGAAAGGATATGCATGCAATTTTTTCAAAAACTTATTTGTCATTTAAGGAAATTTTTGCTCATGTTGACAATTATGTAGTTTTGGGTTTTTAACTTCGAATTAAATTTAAATATGCATTCAAATTACGTATACCCAAATTTCAATTTTTTAAAATTAATTCTTGCAATTACACTTTAGCCTATTATGAGTGCAAAACAAAAACATGAATATCCAAGATCAAGTAACTAAAGAAGGGGAATTTAACCTTAGTTCTTTGAAGAGTTCCACCCACAACAACACAAGCTACTTGCAAACAAAAGCAAAAAATACTCACCCCAACACCTCAACCCCACACAACTAGAAAAACATGGAAGAAGAAATCAAAAGCTTATTGTGGCTTGATTAACAATATACATCATTAGTGAGCTCCATAAATAAACAATAAAAAATATACCTTCCAACATCAACATGGATAGAAAATCATTAAAAACAATTCAAGGGAAGGTTAATTTGAAAGAAAAAATGAAAAGTTTACCAATTAAAGTGCTCTACCTAATTAACAATTGTCAAGTTTTAGTTTTTTTTAAATTATCAACTTTTAAAATAAATTAATAATTTTCTTGAATTAAAAAAACTTCTAACTTTAGTGTATTGAGCCTTCATGTTTACATTAATTTGGTTTGCAATTCAAGTATGCATCATTAGGTTAAAATTTCACCACATTGAAAATTTCATCAAGATTTTAGATAATTGTAACAAAAATCTAAAAGCACCAACAAGACTAAAAATTATTTCAATCTAAATTTGAGATTTTAGGGTGAATGTAAGATAAGGTGGACCAAAAAGTGGCACTTTATGAAAAGACCACCCAAAATCCATTTCCTTTGTATTTTTTTGAACCCTAAATGGATTAAATAGTAAAACAACAATAATCCATCAATTCTAAGCAAAAAAAATTTATTGAATTTAAAGCATACCTAGAATTAATTGTTTTTGTCCATGTATGCACAAACCCAACATAAAATGAATATTTTTCCACAATGATATGAATTCTTGGAAAAACCATTTTTTTAACACTAACAAAAAAAGACCCAAATTTCCATTAATAATACAATTGACATTCTTGAAAATTTTCAAAACTTGATTTTATTGATATATTTCTAACAAAAATGGAGGACCTAACAATCATAATACCAATTATGGAACCCTTTTGAAATTCATATATGAAATTTATTGTCTAGTGTGAAAGTCCATGAATCTCATTTGAAAGTTGATACATATTTTAATTTTGTAAATTACGCACAACAACCACTTACATCATATGCATATTCAAGTTAATAATTAAAAATAAAACCTTATAGAATTTTTTTGAAATGTAAAATACAAATTAACCACTGCATTTATATTCAGATCACAAAAATTGTCATTATGACATGAAAAGTGGCCATGATAGTTTGCATTGTCCCCTAAAATTCCAAGAATCCACTTGACAAGGAAGTTAAGATTCAAAAGTTAACCCTAGTGGCTTTATAAACATGCATGAAATTTTACACATGTAAATCCAAGGGGACAGATGACCTATGAAACAAATACAAGTTTCTAGTAACTATTGTGTGTGTGAAGAGTATTATCAATGGATACTCCAACACTAAACATGTTATTATATTCTTCTTGAACATGAACCACTAGTAGGTGCATCAAATATTTTTGCATATGCTTAGACAATAAGGTTTAGTTGATCAAAGACCATCATTAGAAGGGGAACAACCTCTTGCATCATATTCAACAACAAGATGAATTACATTTCCATGCCCCACATAATTTTCTACGAGCCATAAGGATTTTGAAACATGGATCTAATATCAAGGCAAACATACTATGAACTTGACATGAATCAAATATTTCCAAAAACTAGATAAATGTTTTAATCACCTTCACAACTTCATGGGCCACATGTTTTTGTTCAAGAGGTGGAACTCAATATCAAATTGGTCAAAATTTTCATTCCCATCAACAAAGGGATTTGGTTCAACGCCATAACCATCTAGCTAGGTCAATTACAATAGCCAAAGCATTTGAAAATACTAGCCTTTCAAGTGATTCATCACACATTGTTGTCATTGGATTCAACCATTGAACGATAGCTTCTACAATGGCCCATGCTTGTGCCTTAAGGACTCCCTATTGTAAAGTTAATATCTTCTACTTCTCATAACATGACAACAATATGACTTGCTTCATTTTATAACCTCTTTAGACATTATCTCTTTGTTGGCAAACCTTGTTTTAACATAGTTTTAAGCTTTTAATGTTGCATCCCACTATCAATGCATAACCTCTTCTACTCTTGCCTCCCTTTCCTTGATTTTCTTGGACTTGTTAACAATACAAGCTAACTTGAACATCTTTCACATTTACTAGAGTCATATTCAAAGGGAAACTTCTTATCATTCATAACATATTAACACATTTAAACATCATATGCCCATATCAAATATCTTCATAAACCTACAAATATTTCATATCTTCACAATTAACAATGAGTACAATACATTGTAGCCATAATAGTTCCCAAGCTAGCTTTATTTTTCACAAAACAAGAACACACAACAAATTGATTTAATTTTTCCATCAATAATTATAGTTGTAAAACCATGCAAACCAATTGATTCAATATTTCAAATTTCTTTCATAGTAGCATGCCTAAAGATTCAAGCTTCGTCCAAATAGTTAATGATCAACACAAACATGTTCACACCACCACCTCTAAACATTTAGAAATCAAAACTAGCAAACAATAGTTACAAATTCAATTAGATTTGGTAGCACATGCATGTCCGCCGTCTTTGTGATCATTGTAAGACACACTTGTTCCACAAGATGAACAAAAATGAAACACAATGTGAGGGCATTAGGTCTATTAACCTACATATAGCAAAAAATGCAAGTAACTTTTGCATAAAACATGAGACCTTTAACTAAATTTTGTTACAATTAATCACAATTATTGTAAAGGTTCACTAGCCCAAAAATGTGGTGATTGTAGATGCAACCGATCTAACCCTTTTTCTCCCTTGCTACTAATAATGATATGGGTGCCTATGCATGGTACAATACGAAAAAAAATTAAAATTGACCAAAATTTAATTTGAGGATGAAACAATTTTTGAGATAAGCACAAGAAAATAGATTATTCTTCCATTGAGTTTATGGTAAGTTGAACACACAATTTGCAAAATGTTAATGTAATAATAGTATTAATAAGTTACAACTACATTTGAAATAAACTTGTCAATATGGTCTTCAAATTTGATTTTGCATTAAAAGTTTGATATATCATGATAATGATATGCACAATTTGACAATATATAAGAATATTCTAAGCCTTCATTAATTGGAAAGTTAAGAAAAATAATATTTCATCTACTTGCAACCCATTTTATAATATTACAAATCTTGTGCAAATAGTTGATGCAATTTTTAAAAATTATTTAGAAGCATCTTCATTTATTATGTTAGGAAGACACCATGAACCTTCAAAATATTTATAAAATGGGTATAAAAATAAAATGAACTCAAAAAAATAATGAAAAGTGAAAAATGTCACATGGTGGGGAAAGTCATACACATTGCTCATTGATAATGATTGATTTAAAAGAGATAGACTTTTTTAATGGGTTAAATTATAATGTAATGCAACCATGACACAAGATGAAAAAAATGATTGGAAGAAAATTGATAAGAGCTCAAAAATGCAATTATGGAAAACATTGATGGGGATCATTTACATCATCTTGCAAGAATTAACTCATCTCAAACTAGTTGGAATCAATTAACTTCCATGCTCAATTAAAAAATTTAATGTCAAAAATATATGTTATTAAACATTTTTATGCTTAAAATTGAAAGAATGTTTAAAAAATGACACTATAAAATATTTCATTCATTTTGTATCACATAGAAAAAAAATCATCTATTGTTAGAACATTGTGAGAAATTGAAATAGCTATGTCCTTTTGACTACATTACTTGAATCATGTAAATGTTTCACACACTCATTGCAAGGGAATGTTAACTTGACTATAAACATGGTAGTTAATTCATTTCTCATTCACGAATCAAACAAGAAGAATATAAGTGCACCACGAAAAATCATGTTTGTAAAAACGTCATTGCTGTAGAACTACATGTTCGATGTAATTGATGTTTAATTAGGTTACATTTGTTCCACAAAAGTATAGGTCATTTACAAATAAATGACACGCTTGAAATTCATGGAATTCTATTATAGTTGTGTATTAATTGCAAAGGAACCTTATATATGGTTGGCATATCCCCCATACATATGATTTTGGTCAATATCATTTGACTTTATGCAACAGTTACACAAAAGTTATTACAAAAAAATTTGGTGTAATTGATGTGCAACTAAGGTTCAATGTCCATTCAATATGATTATGTTTCAACTATGTTTTAACTACTTGAATAAATTTGAAATTTGTGTGAGCTTTGTAAAGGCATGTGACACATGGTTATAACTTTTAATGAATCTTGGGATTTGCATCATTGGTTATCATGTGCTTGTGCTAATGTCAAAGAATTCTCGAAGATGAACAAAATTAAGGGTGTTTGTTTTCATTTTAATCTTGTTGGTTTTTTGTGAGGTAGTTTAAAAACATGTTACATAACATTATTTTTGCATTTATGTCTTTTAGTTTAGAAAATGAAACGTTCAAATTAGGGGGAGAAGATCATTCTCATTTATATAACATTGAGTGAAAACATGTGATTTTCTTGTTGTTCATTTGTTTGTTTGAATATTTTTTGTTTTTTTATTTTTGTATTGATTATGATGTCAAAATTTTATTTTTGTGTGAAATTATAAGAGCTTCTAGTTTTGGGATGTAATGTATTAAAATATTTGTTCAACATTTATGTTTGGTGCATTTACAATGTCATTCATTATTTTTGTGCAAAATAATATCATTAATGTAAATGGACATTACTTTCAATATATTTCCATCAACAAATTAATAAGTCACAATTAATAATTACATTAATTGAATTTAAGTTGTAACATGTTACAATTAGAAATATCCATTAATCACAAAAAATCAATTGGATACTGCATTAGTTGCAAGTTAATTGTAAGTTAAAAACATGGTTAGGTGACTCATTTTTGACATTTTGAAAACTCCACATCTTACATTAGTTAAAATCCTTGCAATTATAATAATTATCAAACTATAAATCTTATAATTATCCATGTTATGATTTTGGTCATAAATATTGATAGGCCACCCTATATATATATATAAACATGTGATTGGGCAAAAAAATCACGTGAAAACTTGAAGATTTCAATGTGAAATGGAAAAAATGAAAAAAATGATGAAGCATTTAAAAAAAACAAATGGAAGTTTATTGTATTGGGAAAATTTCAATGCATTTTATTTTAAAATTTTGATGGTGGCAAAATTTTAATTTTTAATTTGACACTATTAGGGCATTTTTTTGAGTTCACATTTTTCATTTCACTTGCATGACAAATATGATGTCATTATTTCAAAAGTCCATTTTGAGTTCATTTTTTTTCTTATAATTCATCCATGATTTCTAATATGATTTCCATTAAAGTCTACCACAACATGGACAACTAAAAAATTAACAACGTTAATGTTGAATATGTGGTTATATATTTGAAGTTCATTTCCAATCTAAACAATCCATCTAATTGTGTTTTCACCTTACAATGTACATCAACGAATTTTGTTTGTCAATGGAAAAATGGAAAGCCATGTAAGCATTATATATTTGTTTGTGGGTATTTTGTGTGAGAAACCTATGCGGACAACCTTAGTTACATAAAACTAAATGTATTTTGAATAGATTTACATTTCCATATACGGCAAGTTGCATAAGATGTAATTGGTGTAACTTGTTTGATAACATTCACATTGTAAAAATACATGAAGGTGCAAATGTTTAGTGTAATTGAAAGATTTAGTTGCAAGCCAAGTTGTAAAACCTTTTATTTTTTCATAAAGATGACAAATCACAAACATTGAAAAAGAAATTGATATATGTAAATGCAAATTAGAAGGAATTCAAATGCCACCCTTGTGATAAAAATGGCCATTAAGCTTGAAATTGTTGGAGAGAATTGCTAAAGAAGGAAAAATTAAATAAAATTAGCAAAATAACGTTCTTACAACATTTTATTGACATTCTTTGAATTCATGAATTTGAATTTTATTAATTCATATTCAAATTCAAATTCAAAATTAGTTGAAAAGAAATGGGATGCAAATTGGTGTAAAAGGTATTGAAATATATTTATGACTATGGTGTTAAAATGAATAGAATGTGAAGAAACATAATCTTGAAAAGACACCTTTCTATTCCTCTTTGTTTGGGAATAGACTAAACATATTTTACTTTGGAACTATAAACAAGATGACTTATGGAACCTAAAGTTGTTTTTACCTAAATTAATTTTGTTGAATCATCATCATTGGAATTATTTTATTTGAATCTTTGATTCTCATCATATATGTAGAAATCCAACAAGGACATTCCACCCATGTACTTTCAAAACACACACTTCATTTTCATTCTTTGTAGACATGCAAAGAATAATAAATCTAATTACAAAGACAAACAACGAAAAACAAACTTCAAAAGACCCAAAACCTTGTGCCAAATAAAAAGAAATAATTGGAAAGGAAAAATGAAAAACCTAGTGGAAGCTTTTGCAAAATTTGGAATCATCATGCACAAGATGTGACAAAACACATAAAGTATGTAAAGAACAATTCCACAAAAACGTGCACTAAAATTATGTGAATGAAAGGGAAAAACCCAATTGATGTTACTATAAAATGTGAAATTGTTGTCATACACAAGATGTGATGTCCTTCATTGTTCACAACTTGCAAAGTTAAAGTTCAAGCACAAAAACTTTGTTCAAATGTAGCAACGCACCTTGTAAGACAATCTTAACAACGAAAAAAAAGACATCAACCTCAAATTTCATACAAATAACCTAGTGCTCGTCAAATATGAAAAAACAAAAAAAATCACAATGAATTTGAGCTCTCCAAACCAACAAGCTTGCAAGCTCCTAGCTGACAACTTGCAAGTCACCTTACATACCAATAGTTCCATCTCTACTTTTTTTGATGATCATCTTTGCAAAATAGCTCACGAAGGTTGAGATCAACTCACCTACTTTGCTTAAAGTGACTAGTTTGTAACTAATGGGAGAGATTGACAATGAGAAAAAGAAAGCTCACCTTGTCTCTCGAGTCCTTACCCCCCTAAACCTTAATCCTAAACGCAAGTCATGTATGGTCCCACTTCTATTGATCCTACAAGTGAATATAGATATCATGTGTCAAATGTCCCTACGGATATGACAATGGTAAAGTTACTACGCCCAAGAGACCTCAACCAATTGCAGATAAAGCCAGGTAGTTCAAATGGTGCAAAGTCTGAAATATGAAATCATGTCTATCCGGCTACTATGCATGTTGATACCCAGCTACAAACACATATCCAGCCAACACTGGTTCATACCCTTCTCATCTTGGTGTCCTACTACCCCTCTCCATGATGCCACACCCCAATCATACTCTCAATCAAAGAATGCCACTGCTGAGCCTGGTGTTGAACACCAATATATGGCATGATAAATGCAAGATAGGTCACTAACAAGAGAGAGAGAGAGAGAGAGAGAGAGAGAGAGCCTGTTTAGAATTGTACTCTTGCTGTGTGTAAAAGTATGTATCTGGTTGTCTATTATGGAATGTCCAAAGAGTTAAGGTAAGAGGAGAGAGAGAGAGAGAGAGAGAGAGTGAGTTCGTTCCAGAAAGTAGTTGGTTTGAATTCCTTCAGAGACTGTAGTTTCTTTGCTGTGTGTTATTGTACACTCATGGTGGGAGGAGGCGTTGAAGAAGGATTTAAGGAGGGGAGATTCAAGGACATTGATTGATGGGCCTTCTTCAAAGACTGGAAAATGAAGGAACCCCTACTACTTTAAAAAAAAATCATCACTCTTTCTCTGACCCTTTTCTTTTCCACTCTTTGTTGAACTTTATGTATATGTTTGTATGTGTTTGTTTTGCGCATCTTAACTAACTCTACTGTAACACACACACACAAACACACACATTTTTCAAAAGTCCTGGTGTGCAGTGTGTACAAATGATTGCAGAGAGATTATTATCACACTCTAAGAGAGAGAGAGAGAGAGAGAGAGAGAGATCTATAATATAGAAATGAGCTGTGTATGTTTGTGGGTATATGTTCGTTGCAACCATTGTTGTTACAAGCGCCTGCATCAGAGTATCAACACTGATATCAACAATGGTATCAAGGACCCTACCAGGCTGAGACAAATACCAGCTTTGTACCATACATCCTCTGCATCGGGTTTCTGGGTGGTTCTTTCATTAAAATTTTAATGCATTTTTGAGAATGGCAACTCTCTCTCTCTCTCTCTCTATATATATATCAGACCCGGTTCTCTGAGTTTCTGAGGACAGCGGTTCCAAGAGTATATAATCACCCTGATAACCGGTTGAGGTTGGGTGCCGTATTTCTGGTACCCGTTACCCGACTTATGTTGACCATAGTAGCACTACAATCATCAACAACACCAATTAGAACACTTGTAATGAATGAATGCTTCATTATGTAGGGGTCTCATTAGATGTGAACCATATGCATGTGATATTTACTACTTACCGTTGTTGTTGTTGGGTCTGTTATATATATATGTATGTATAGGTAGGCACTATGTGAGGGTATCAAGTATTATAATACTTACTACCTTCCAGTTTGGACCTCAGATGTGGTGTGGTCTGGGTATGTGTGTGTGTGTGTAGCACCTAACTATCTACTTGCCTCTTCTTACTAGTTGTCAAAAACCAGTCTTGGACCCAACCCAATACAGGTACCAGGCGGGTATGAAAGTTTTAAAAAGGATCCAATACTTACATAGTAGGATGAGGTTCATATGATGTTTGAAAATACATTGTTACTTAAGTAACATGTTTCTGATACCACATTAACCTTAAACCCTACTTGATATTTGATGAACCCTAAACCCTAATTTGATGTTTGATAAACCCTAAACCCTAATTTGATATTTGATAGGTTTATTTCCTGGTTGTGTAATTTTAAAGAGTTTCCACAAGGAGCAATTTTGTGAATTTCCTTTGAGATTTGGATAGAAGTTCCACCACCCCCCCCCCCCCTCCCCCAATCCAATCCTCCCCTCCCGTCCCCCCCTCCCTCCTCTATAACCCCAAACCCCCCTCACCCCCTCTCCTCTTGGGCTTCCCCAATTTGTGTTTTCAGAACAGAATGAATTGAATGTGAATTATTGAGAAGGGCCACAGAAAAGGTTATGTTTCCCATTACTATTGCCATAAAAATTGTAACTGTCACCTTTAGGCTTGCCAGTTACATCATTGCATTAAATACTTGGGCATTTAGGAGGGGCTTAATCAATCACCTGGAGCTCTCTACCACTACTCCTCCCCCCCCCCCCCCCCTCCCCTCTCTACCTCTCAAAGCTACAAACAATAATCCTATGACAAATTTGAGAAACAACTCAAAGTCCATAATAATCCATAGATAGCCTTCCCCTCACCTACATGGGTCTCATGTTTTTGAAAGAATTTTAAACCATCATGTGCAAGAAGAGCAATGCCATTGTTGAATATTCATGTGTTTTTGGTCTAAATTAACATTCTAGTGCCTATTTGTCAATCTATCAATTGGTTAGTCCTAATTCTTGCCACCTAAAACTATTTTTGTTAATTTGGACAAGCATGAAATTTCTTGAATGTAATATTCAATTTATAAAGATTCGTTAAAAATAATTAGTTTGTTTGAATCCATTTCAAGTACTTTTAGTTTTAAAAAATTATTTTGTGTAAGATGATTTAAACATGCTTAAATTTATTTTGAATGGAGATAAAAGAGTATGTGTGTGTGTGTGGAGTTGATCAAACTTCATAATTTTTCTCATAAATTTGGTTGAAATGATGAGGAGACACAATCATAGGAGCTCACCAATGTTGTATCCATTCAGTATTTCTATGGATGAACATGGATTAGGGTATATTGCATGAAAGCTATACTCTTCGTACATGTAATTTGCAATAGTACAAATGGGAAAACTAAATTAAAGGGCATTATCAAGCGACTAGACCGAGTGTTGGGGAAGGGTTAAAAGGGTGCCTTGCACTACTAGTTTATGGGGTTGAACTCAACATTGCTATGTTCTCAAGTGTATGGCCAACCTAACTAAAGTGAGAGTCACTTACTTACCTAGGGTCAGGAATAGGTCACCAAGAAAAGGCCCATGTGTGTGTGTGTGTGTGTGGAATAGAAGAAAGCCTTGGGGTTGAGAGTTGGGCAACCCCACAATTATTTAGCAGCCTTTTGATAGGTACTAACTACTCTAACAACCTTCAAAAATGGAGGCAGTAATATGGCTCCTTGTATAGGGAGAAGAGCCATTCAATCACACTTATAAGTTGACAAACTACACATTTGTGTCCAATTTCCAATGAATGAGCAAGTCCCATGACAGGCAGGCAAAGATAAAGCAAAGTGCCCAAACTCAAAATTCATAAAAAAATAAAATAAAATAAAATAAATAAATAAATAAATATATATATCATAAATTGACTAGAAATTCAGCTCCCAAAACAGACAAACTATAAAGAAATAAGCAAGGGGTGTGTCACGCCATGGCCTTGCCATTTACATTAAAAGAAAAATCTTAAGGCAAAAGAAGAATTATGGAAACTCGAAGATTTCACCATGCAAAAAAATAAAAATACTAATCTTCGAAAAATTCTTTAAAAGAAAACCAAAATCTTTCAAGATGTTATAACTCTATAACTAATTGCAAGTTTCAACACAATAGCCAAAATATCATCTTTCAAAAATGCTCATAGAAAAATGGACCTATTATTAATACCTAGTAGGGGCCAAAATCCCTTAAGCTACTATACTCTATAATGAATCTAAACACAACAATATATCCTTGCCTTGGTAGGCAAGGCCAACAAAGGGCCATACTTGACGAGGAGTTTTGTGTAGGGTAATGCCCGAGGCCCACCCCCGGGCTTTACCAGATTAAGGGCCTGTGCCATTAAGGGTTTGAGGAGGTAAAGCTTGCTGTAGCTAAGGGCTTTACCTTAAGACCTACTCTGATTTATTATTATTATTATTATTATGTGGTACCCATTGAAATGTTAGCACATTTGGAGGGTACATTATGGTCCATGAATAACCCTCCCAAAAAAAAAAGGATACATATACTCCTTTAAATAGTTGTAAAAGTGGCTTGTTTCACATAATAATTCATTGTAGATTATGAGGTCATATATTTTGTCTTGAACAGAAATTTGGATAAATTTTTTTGGGGATATTTTTTAGGGTGCAAAAAATAAGGCCATAAAAAATCAAAGAGAAAAGCCAAATAAATAATAATAATAATAATAAATCAACAATCAAATGTACCATCTAAACAAAAGAAAAAGTTTGATTTAATTTAATTTAATTTAATTATTAATCCACATGTTTTAATCCAACCTTCCCTTTCTCATCACGTCGTTTCTACAGATCCAGGGGACGAATTGAGGGCCCAATTTCTGACTAGGGGTAGGTACCTACTACTAGTAGGTACCTACCAGCCTTCCCAGTCGGTGAAAATTCCGTCCCTTCCCCCCAAAACCCCGCATTTATACCTACTAACATTACATTCCGTTATACTTTGGACGGCCACGATTGCAAGTATCCGCCCCAAGTACAAGACACCGACGCTCTGGATTGCGTGAGAGGCTTGAGTCACTACCACGTGTCAGGATTTCATTTGTTACAGAAGCGTGGCAGACGCCGGCCGGCCCGCCCCGGACTGCAAAACTCCCTTTTTCGAAAAAGTAGTAAATAGTATTTGTACTAGTCAATTGGTAACTTACTATTTATATCCAATTTATTTATTATTTTTCTCACCCCGAGACAGAAGCCAAAGACCACAATTTCTAGGGCTGGTCAAACCCTAGGTGGTAGCCTAGAGAAAACCCCCTATTTAAAATTTAAAAAGAAACCCTAATACTTGAGGGAAGTAGAGTACTGTAATAGTATAGTACTAGTTTAGTAGTCATAGTGTAGTAGAGTATACAATTATTGGGTATGCCAATTTTATAGTAAATGGTAAACCCTATTTGTAAGGGGGAGGGGGGGGGGGGGGGCCTCTAAATTTTGCATAGGAAAACCCCTAGATTTGCATGGGGAATTTTGAGGTTGTTCAAATTTGGGTGCCAACCAGGTTGTTTTGTGCACCAATTTTGGGTTGGGATATGATAGGATGTTGCTCTATGCTCTAACTAACTATGTCCAACTTGGATGGACTAGGGTGGATGCATTTCTTTTTTTGGGGTGGGATGGGATGGGATGGGATGGGGGTGGGCAGGGTTGGAGATGTGGGGTTTTGAGTGAGTTTTAACTATTGGATGGATGATTAACAAATCTCATGTTGGATGGAGAGTGTGGTAGGAAGGTGAGTTAGAGAGATGTGTTTTTCTAGCTTTCAAAAAGAAGAAGAAGAGGCACTTGGTGTGCAGGGGATGTGGGGGTTTTTGATTGAGTTTTAACTATTGGATGGATGATGAACAAATCTCGTGTGGAATGATTGGGAGCGTGGTAATAAGGTGAGCTAGAGGTGTGTGTGTGTGTGTGTGCGACTTTCAAAAAGGAGGTATGTACTTGAATGGCAAGTAGGGATGTGAGGTTGTGATTGAGTTTCAACTATTGGATGGATGATCAACAAATCTCATGTTGGATGGGGAGTGTGGGATCAAAGGGAGTTAAAGATATGTGTGTTGTTAAAGATATGTGTGTTCTTGAGCTTTAAAAAAAAGAGGAAGTAGGGTGACAAAACTTTTTGCATCATATACTTTGGTTGACCATGTTAGAGATATGGTGTGATATCTATGGGATTTGCAGATAAAGAATGATTTTGTGTATTGATGTTATTGTGCAGAAAATAATAGGGCTTTTCTTACTACCATGCAACAAATCCTGCATAAAACCTGACCTCCAAAGGACATCACTGCTGGCCAACATCTTTACATGACAGATCTCCATTCCATATACGGCCAATACCCCCAGACAGAAGCCCAAAACTCATGTCATCAACCAACTCTTGTTTTTTTTTAGCTCGTTTGTTTGATGATGGGTTTGTAGAAGAGAGTTTCACAGCTACCTACTTGTTCACTTGTGTGAACGGGAGTCATGAGCTTTCTTATACCACCTTGGTTCTTAGCTTGATGTCAGATTGACTTGAAGCATGAGCTATAGACGTTTGTTTTTTAAGTTTCCCAAAGTGCCATCCAAATAATTCACAACATTTTCCTTTGGCAAAGGCGGAGTTGGAAAAATTGACCAACTGCCTCACAAGTTACCACAAGCGATGGTAATTTGACGGCCATAATAGATAACAACATGTGTGTGTTGGAACATGGGAGAGCCTAACCAAAAAACTCAAGCCCATTTAAAATCCCATCTACTTAGGCTTGGCTGTTGTTTATCCTGAACAAATCCATAAGGAAAATGGGTGGTATAATGATAGTACTACATTGTAGGTACAACCAAAAGCAAATGCGAGAATGATTTGGAGAGGAATAAATAAAAGTGAACTCTCATGGAGTTTGATATGATCAAACTGGGAAACTTTGCATACTTTTGTTGGGAAGCTCAAGCTTTGCATTAGTGCTCTTTGAAGTTTGTATGCATTACTACTTCCCATAGACTAAGTGGCAACTGAAGAAATGAAATGTGGCCTTTATTTTGCCTTTCAAATTTGTTGAGCAAGTTACAATTGAATGAAGAAAATAGGGCTATTTTTTGTCCTTTACAAATTTGTTGAGTAAGTTACAATTGAATGAAGGAAGTAGGGCCTTAAATTTTTTTTTTTCCCATCTTCAAATTTGTTGAGCCTTTTTCTTTTTTTCCAGCTGACATACTGTTGAGCTTCTGAACAAAGTTCCCAGATTTTGCTTGCTCTGCCTACATAATTAGGGCTCTTGGCATAATCATGACCTTTCAAGGCTGCACTTCAATAGTTTGGGCCCACCAACAAGTGTGTTTTGGCCCTTAATTAATTGCCCCAAAAGCCCCCCCCCCCTTCCCCCTTGACATACAAACAGCCAGTGCTGAGTGATCATCAAACCTAAGGGGAAGAGCTTGGATCATGTGTTTGTTCCCAAAATTACCTGCAATTTGTTAGAGATGTTGTTGTTGTATTCCTACAACAGCTAGGACCAGGTGTGTGTGATTTCCAATCTAATTCAAAATAGAAGCTACAAAAACAACTACTACCCAAGTGTGGGAAGGGAAAGAAATGGCTGTAAAAATCCTAAACCCTAAACCTTAAACCCATATTCTCAATTTGCCATCCTTGTGAAAATTGGGAAGTAAGTCTAATAAGAAGTACTTGAGAGGGGGGTTGGGGGGCGGTGGAAATTGTCAAATGTGGGTGATGATTGTGAACACACTTGCTAGCATGCTAGCTAGCCCTAGTAAGATTAACCGTTTATGATGGTCGACTCACATGCAATGCCAGTTATTAACCTGAACTAGCCATGATTTTGGGTGCACTATAGATTACTTTAAGGCTTTTTGACCTTAACCAATAGAGGTACATATGTTTTAGGGCATGGCACACCGAAAGAAAGAAAGAATTGGTGTAGAGTGTGTTCTTTGGCCTCATTATCAATTGGAGATATGTGCGTACAGAGCCCCTATTTTAAAGCAAGGCACAAGAGAGGCTCCCAAATTTGTTCTGGAGCACTTCCTTCCACATGATGATCACCTTAAATACAAGTGGCCAAAAACTTGGAGGCATCATAGGCCCTTTGTAGATAGTTGCATGAAGCAAATAATTTTTGTTCAATTGTTTTGTTATGAGTTAAAAATTTCCTATAAGCCAATCAAATAAAAGTTCACACTCACTACAATCATCTCTTTGACAATGAAGTCTATTTTGAGAGGATATATATATATATATATGTATATTGTATGTTGTAGAAGGAAAGGAAGGCCTAATAACTTTTTCATTATAGTAGCTTGGACATACGAGCATGCCAGCACTACGGGGAAAGGAAAAAGGAAAAAAGGAAACGGTGTTAATAATACCCATGTAGCTAGTAGCTAGCTCATGAGAGAGAGAGAGAGAGAGAGAGAGATATATATTATATATGGCCCAGCAGCTGTGAAGAAGCTCCAAATCCCACCTTTCAATAAGCTCCAAATTACTTGCTATCCAGGCAGATCAGATTAGGTTGTTTTGGAAGGGGGGCAAAAAAAATCTGTACTCCAGATAGGTCAAGTAATAACTTCAATGGGTATTGGAGATTTCTCTATCTCTCACTCTCAAAAGTTGCAAAACTTATGTGAGCAAAAGGGGTGTCCCATTATCTAACCCAATATTATAGTCCTGCTTGTTCACTCACTCCCACTTTGTCATTACTCATGTGGGTCTCATGCCTGGTGTGTTTTGATCATATGTAAGTTAAGTATTTGTTGTTTTGAAGGCTTTCAATGACCATCTCCCCACTATCAAACAACAAGGATTTGGGTGAGTGGGGTTTAGGGTTTAGGGTGAGATGTGGCCCATTGGAGGGAGGGGTTGGAATGAATCCATATGTAAGTAAAGATATCTTGTCTTGATAAGTTTGATGTTGATAATGTGCCAAAAAAATTGCATCTCATGGTTTTTAAGTTTGCTTAATGTTTGATCCGACCCAATGTGATCACACCATTGAAGATGAACTTCATTGGGGAGGGTGGGATGCTATTGCAATCATTCATTCATTCATCTTTTCTTTCTTTCTATTCCATTTTTTTTTTTTTTTTTGGCAAACCCAAGGAAAAACCACAAATCAATCCCGCTACTAAAGTATTGTTTAGGTAGTAGCTAAAAGGCTAGCTGCAGAAATAATCAGCCCATTCTGGTCTTTTCCCTCTATAATTAAGGGTTTACAGCTGGTAGAAACATACGAACTTGGAACGATAAACTTCCTGTTGAAGGTCAAGTAATTTGTAGGCACGGCATTGCTGGTTTAGGTCTGTTAAATATAGGGTTTAAGTATATTGGCCATCCTTAGCCTCCAATTTATGTATATGTTGAATGAGATTTTAACTCGATTTGCGTGGTCTTGGCCTCCAATATATGTATATATGTAAAACGGGGGCTTCAAGTAGATGTGGCCGGTCTTCATGTCTAGTTTATGTATATGTTGAACGGGTTTTAAGTAGATTTGGCTTGTCTTGGCCCTCTAGTTTAGCTATGCAGAATTGGATTTTAATTGATGTGACCAGGATTAGCTTCAATATAAGAGCAATGAAGCCAATAAAGTAGTAGCAACGAGGCAATGAAGCAAAGACTAAAGACTAAGGGGTTTTTAGGGGTTTGCAATCCACACTCTGTTTTTGTGTGTGTGTGTGTAAACTAAACAAATCATAGTATAGTCAACTCCACTGTGATGGGGTCAGTTTGTGATTAATTAATTGATTAATCAGCACAAGTGTGGTATACCCCCCCACCCCCCCTTTTCAAGTTACCTCCACCTCAAAAGATGTGGACAAACCAATTGTTATTTCTTGGGTTGGGTGCAATTGTAAGTAAGTTGTTTCTTCACTAGACAAGGTGCTCCCCCATCATCATCTCCTCTTACTTTCATCTTTGAAAAAAAAAAGCAAAAGATTGAGGTACCTACTTGGGCATCATTGGTACACCACCATGTTCAATTAAATTAGGGTATTCGATTTGGAGACGCAGATAAATTTTTTTCTTTGTCCAAACCTTGGGTCACCATGTTCATATAACATTCATATTTTGGTTCGCCAAGGATTTTAAAATTTATTAAAATTTATTTATTAAAAAAATTCCGCATTTGTTTCTCCTTCGTACATCCTTTGGTTTGTTTTGGGGGTGTAAAGGAGAGGAGATTGAGTGAGTCCCTTAACTTCTTCAAGGTAATGAAAACCAACCCGAAATAACTAGAGTTCTCAATTGAGTGAGTGAGTCACATTGGTCAGAGAGACAAGAGTAAGTTATATATAATAATAATAATAATATTATTATTATTATTTATTAATATTATTTTGATGCAATGAGGCAGGGAGGAGCTTTTAAGCTTCTTGCAATATTTTAAAATTACTATTACGGTGGTATAGCCTACTTCTCATGGGGTTGGACATTTAATTTTCCATTGGTGGGCACAAACAACAGCACACAAAATCCTCAGCAAGAGATCGGGTAACAGGATTCTGTGCAATAATAAAACACTCAATGGTTTTAATTGCAGTGTCAACTAGTTGATAAATATTCAAGTAGTAGCACCTTACACCCATTAAAAAAAAAAACAAAAACAAACCATCTCTTAACTTAGTTGTGCCCCCACACAACCCCCCATCTCCCCTCCCCCCTTTATAAGAAAAAAAAACACACACACACACAAATTATAATATTATTTTTTCTTGTAGTACTTACCTAGATAGTGTTTTTTTTAAAAAAATTAAAAATTACTCTGATGGCTCTGAAATTTTCCTTGCAAAAATCCTTTGAATATGTTGAAATCATATTTTGCAAGTTGAAATTTGACGAAATTACCCCCAAAAGAAAAAAGAAGAAGCCCAATCCCCTTCATAAAAAATAAAATAAAATCACACACTCACACACACACACACACACAAAATTATAATTTTTTTTTAATAGGTACCTAATAGTGTGCACTAGGTTTATATTGTTTTTACATACCTACACCTGAAGGTAAGTAAAATCCTAGGTGGCTGGATTTGATTAGCCATGTATTCCCCCGGGTCTAGGAACCGGGTCACCCGGCGATTAGCGGGGCTGTTTTAGCGGCATTTAGATTAAGGAGACGGAGGGGGGGTTAGGGGCTTGATAACACTGCGTGCTAAACGGGCGCCTTCTTAACTCACTCTGCTGCGCCAACGCCAGCATTAGCGAAGGCGTGTGGAGGAGCGAACGACAAAGACACCGAGAGAGAGAGAGAGAGTGAAAGAGAAGAGTGAAGAGTGGCATGTCTGTGATGGTCCTTCTTCTTCTTCTTCTCACCTCTTCTTCACTCCGTCTCTACGTCTGTTCTTGATCATCATTTTCTCTTCTATCTATCTATTTATCTATCTATCTACCTGCCCAGTCTTTTTTGCCGACTGTTTCCCCCCGCCCCCCACCTCTTTGGATTCAGATCGGTTCATCAAGAGTTGCTTGAAAGGCACTAAGGGGGCTTCCCGCTGTCTCCGGAAGCCCCCTCGCTCTCGTGGAAGTTCGGAAGGAAGGCGATCCGGTGCTGGTGGTGGTGACGAAGAACAGGACTATGTGTAACAATGTTGGTGATGTTTTAGTGGTGTTTGGTTTTAGTGTGTGAGTGAAGCCGTTGGAGGAGGCTATAGGGGAAGGTGTTTTTGGTCTCTCTTTTTTCCCCCTTCCTCCTCCTTCTCCACCTCCTTCCCCTTTCCCCAAGTTTGGAAGCGGGGTGTGTGTTTAGTAGTAAGACTTGTGCAATTATGAGGAGGTTTTAGCTTTGGCGTTGAGGAAATTTAGCAATATAGAATTGCCGTGATGGACGATTTGCATCCAAGTGAACGACGAAGATCGGAGGCGGCAGCATTGTTGACTGTTGTCGACGATGGCTACCGATTTGTAAAGTGAATTCTGGTTCTTTAATATAGGTAGTTGTGTTGTCCATTTAGCTTTAGGAAGGACCTGTACAGGTTTGGTTGCTTGCCGGGTTGAAAGAAGGGAGGGGACGCTCCCTCTCTCTCTCTCTTTCTCTCCTCTTCTTGCATTTGGTGACGATGACTGATGAGAGCCTTGAGACAAACGCCGCGTGGGATTGGCGCGACAATTTGGACATCATCGATGCCGAATTCCCTCTAGGTTGGTTTCCCTGTGCAGCATCGTGGCATTTGCCACCTGAATTTCAAGAAAGTTGTGGTTGTATCTCTTGTTAATAGAAGAAGCTTATCCGTGCGATAGTCGTAATGAATCGGATGATGATGATGCCCGTTTGCCGAGCATGGATTCCAATTGATGCTGCTCGGCATTCTTCTTTCTCCGTTGTCCGCCTTTGTTATCTCTCTGTTGTGACATTGTTGTGCATAAGCTGTGAAATGCAAAACCGATTTGAAGAGGTTTCCAAATGTCCTTCCAATGCTGCTACCGCTGGTGACAAAACATCATCTGCTGATTAAGAAGAGCCGCCTGTTTGGATGATGTTGCAGGATTCTCGCAGGCGTTGTGGGATGAATTGACGCAGAATGACTTGGACTCCAGGCTTTTGTTTGCAGCTCCGATGACGGACTCTTTCACATCGGATCCGCTACTGGACGTTCTCGGTAGTCAAGGTGAGGAAGAAGAAGAATGTGTCTGTGCATTGCGATGTATGCCCCCCAGGCTTGTATCTATGTGTCTGGACTTCTTCTCAATGCCCCCGTTTCCGTGCCGCTTGAATCGCGTGAGATTTCCAAGCGAGACTGAGCCGACTTCCTTTGTCTCTTTTGATTGACTTTTATAGAGAGCTCGGTGCAAGGAACTCGTGATGCCGATTCTCACGGAAGTGGAAGCCCTCGCCGCAAGAGACGGCGCTTGTTCAACGGCACAGGGCAAGCGCCGAGCAACAGTATTGATGCGCCTTTCCAGGAGATCCTTGCACCTTTCAAGGTACGGAGTTACAACTTTGTTTCTTTCCTCTTGTTGCTGGGAATCGCTTCAGGCGTGCCAGCAGATTTGTTGCTGGATCGCCTTCCCTGAGCACACTGCTCATGGCGTTGCCACTTCTGTAACAGATCTTCATCATCGTTGGCTTCTTCTTCACCGTCGTTGTCTGTCCGGCTCTGATGTCAATTCTCCATCCCGATTCTTAAAGCTGCAACTCAACCGTTTCCATCATTGATCTCTGCATTGCATAAACTGAGCTTATCTCTGGCATGTCTACTCTCGGGTGCAGACTGGTGTGGATTCTCTGGTCTCAGAGGTAGAGGAGCATGAAAATTCAATCTCATTGCCATCAATCTGGTACAAAGGTGATCACATCATCCTGCACATGAAACCTTGGATATCATGGTTTATATGCTCTGTGATGGTGAAGCTGAAGATGTAGGTATGGGCTTCAACTAAGCTGGATGTTCTTGGTTTTGTGTTTTCCAGATGAGAGTCTGAGTTCTCCAGCAGAGAATCTGGAACCCATTGCCGAAAGTTGGATGATCACATGTATCGAGGATAATGACAGCATTGGCTGCATGAGCCACATGTAAGAAGCAATAACAATATTAGCATTCTGGTGGAGGATCCAATTTCTTTGTCATTGATCATCTGTGCAGCTCTGTCACCATTTCTGATCAACATGTCTTTGTTTTCCTGCTGTGTTGATCTGTCCTGTCCCCAGGGAAACAGCCACAGTTGCAGAAACTCCTGGTAAGATCAAATCTGTCATGCATGCTTTGCATCAAGACTGTATTCCTCCTCCTCTGTATGCATTCAAGTTACTACTACTTCACGGCCAGCTCTCAGAACAAGATAGTAACAACAGTTTTCCAAAATTTTCATGGAGGCGGGCTGTGATGAAGGGCAGTGACTTTATGAGTTCTTGTGCTTATTGCAGAATTATGGACTCCCAAAGGACAACCATGTGAAGAACCCATCTTTCAGGGTCCTCCTACACCCTTTTCAAGCCGGCCTTCAACACCTGGTAAATCTCTATACTTACAGCGAAAGGATTCGAATATTAGCTCCATGTTCCAGTTGGTTTTTGTACCTCAATTTCTGAACCTTGGCGCTATTGACTGATGGGCTGTCACTGCATTTGATTGCCTTGTTCTTGTGTTTTATGTTGCAGGCAACAGATTAGGTGCAATGAGGAAACTCAATTTGAGTTGTCCTGTGGCATATCCTTTCACAATTGTGAAGCCTCTGGGAACGGAAGGAGATGTGACACTGACAGACATCAACCAGATAATTGCAACTCCTCCAAAGGCTTCACCTCGCAGCCAAGTCAACACTGATTATGCAAGGCCCAACATCAATAAATTGGAGTCTGGATTGGGGCTTTCAGGGAAATCAGTTGTTGCTCGCACCCGAATCTGCACTGAGGGGAATGGGACTATTACGATTTTGAGGACCAAAGGTTGAGAGGACTTGGCAGTATGTATGCTGTTGACAATTCCTCTGGGTGATGAAAGCACCTTCACCTTCAACAAAGAAATTTAGCGTGAGCTGATAATAATTCAGCTCTCTTGCTTCATAGATTGATGGGGCTTTTGCTTCTTAGCTGCAAAAGCCATCCTTGTCTAGCAAGTAGACAGGTGAGAGTGTACTTATAGATGCGGTAATTGTAGTGCAAATAGTATGTGCAAAGGTTGAGAGTGATTGATTGAGAAGCTCTCCTATAGGACTTTAGTATTGCAATGCTTTGGACAAAAGCCTTTTGTATATGCTTTCCAAGTTAGGGATGCACGCGGGGAAGCTCGCAGAGGGGGGGGATGCATCCCTCATCAAGGAGACTTGGGTTGTTCAGAGGTATACATTCTTGTGCAGAAAATGGTCCCATTATGTGTTTCATTGTTCATTCCCACAAAAAAGGAGTAATAAAAGAAAGTGTGTTCATTCATTCAGCAGCTCTTTGCTTGAGGATGATGAGTTCTTTACTAGAGGGAAGTTCTTTGCAGTACAGCCTTGTGAATCTACAGAATTTGAGATTCACAATTGTAGGCAACAAGCTTTGCATCTGTGTTTGTAACTGATAGAAGTGTCTGTCTTCTCTTGAACAGCCTTGCCTTCAGGTGCCAACCGTCAACTAACATGTATACCATTTCAGCTTCCCTGTTCATCCTTTGCTGTCTTTAATAAGTGACCTGAGTGTTTTTATTCTCTCTTGTGTTTTGAACATTGCACCTCTTTTGCTGTCATTTGGGTATCAAGGTACGTACATGCAGCACCATATATTTTGCTGGTCCCCCCCTCCCCCCTCCCCACACTTGCATGAGTGTATAAAGGGAGAGCGTGTGAGCTTTGCCTGCTGTGACATGTGTTGCAGAGACCTGTCTGGAGATAGTGCAGGGAGGCTCATGTGGGTGTCGGCCTACCTTCAGCTGCTGCTGCTGTTGTTCACCATGGCGCGAGTTTACTTCGGCCCTCCTCCGAAATTTCAAAGGACGATGAAGGCGGGAAGTCGACCTTTGTGTTCTCAAACCTTTCCAGCTGGTACTCACCCCTATACCCAATCGCTTCCACCTCCCCCTGCAAAACCAGGCAAACAATAGGGTTACCTGTCACTGCCATTTGGTTGGATGGCTTTTGAGTCTGGACAGGAAAATAGAAAGGGGTTAACTACTCTACAGGTCCCCATAGAATCTGTGTGTTTTCAAATGTCAACCAACCAGGAAAATGTCAGTTATCTTCCAGGATCGGAGTCTGGAGAAGGGGTTCTCTGTTCTGTATGAACTATGAACCCTTTTTTTTGGGGCCCCCCCCCCCCCCAGGAGCTCAATCCTAAATGAACAACGTCTTCAGATAGTGCTGCTGCTGCTGAAAATAAAACTGTTCACACATGACATAGATAATACGCACACAAAAAGCATGTCATGTAAGCATGTCATGTTATTGGGCAGCTGCAAATGCCTGGTGACATGCTACTACCCTCCTGATTCATGTGGTGGTCACCGACGGGCCTTAGTTCCTCTAAACTTCTCCTTTTGGGGTCATTCAGTGTAGGGTGACGTCTGGGGCTGGCCTTTACAAAAATAAATACCTGTGCAAGGCAGTGCCAAGAGCAGGCCTAAATCGGGTATTTTGGAGTGTAAAGGCCTGCTTCATTTATTTATCTCTTTTGGGATTGTTTCCCATCATATCCTCTGGTTATGGGGGGAAAAAAAATGCTGGTGGGCATTTTGAAAAATGGAATGTTGTGTTTTGTTTTTCAAAATGCCTGCCAAAAAGTTATGCTAAATAAGATGCCCTTCAACGATACTCAAATATTTGAAGCAGGTTCTTATGTGTAGAGGGTAACACCCTAAGAGTGGGAAGTTCAGAAAGTAAAGTGAAGTAAGAACCTACCCAAGGTGGAAACTAAGGGGTGTTTACTTCCAGAATTCCTCTGCTCTGAGGGCATTAACTAGCATAAGAATCAATACAATTTTTATTTTTAAGTTCTTTTCGTGATATCTGATGGGTACCCATTGGATATCATGGCATAAAAACAACATGGAGTATTTTGGAAAACAAATCACCGTCCTCAGTGGTGGAGCATTTTGTTTTCTGAAATGTTCTGTGAAATTTTATGGTTTGTAAGCTTACCTCCAAACACACTAAGAAAAATCTCAGAGGTTATTACGCTCTACAGAATGGTAGATGAAACTACCAATAAATGGGAGCCCCTGAGTGCTATTACCGCTAGATGAGAAACAAGATAGGTGTAAATGCAATCCACCCGTAGAGCAGGTCACCAGGCAGGTTTGATTCATGGGCCTGAAGTGATGGAGGACGTTTGTTTAGCTGTCTAATGCAGTTCCCGTATACATGGTAGCTAGCCCGGTTTTTTTGCTTCACTGCTTGCTGTGGGATGCTGTTCCCAGGTGTCTTGCTAGCAGACGGCAGGGTTTGTCGCTTTCGAAACTTTCAGATAATATTTTTGCATCAAGCTATGTACCAGTCTGAAGCCCACCCAGTCCCTTAGTACAAGATCCATATATGCATTTTAAACATTAAGATGTTTTAAGGGGTGGATGTCCATAGGTTATCAGAGGCTGTTACAGAGGAGGATAACAAGTCCCACTGCACGTCATGGTGAAAATTCAGGGCCAGAGTGCACTATAACACCCACCAGCTCGCAATTCAGGGATGGATGGTGGGTGGACACTAAACACTTCTCCATTGGGTTCCAGTTCCTTAGCTTCCACAGTTGTGAATTCTGTTTCTGTTTTCATTACCTACTAACTAACCACTAGTCCTTACTTATGTATTATCTATCTACATTCATCTACTTACCTAGTAGTCACCTATTATCGAAAAGAATCACATGATTTTTTCTAGTGTATTTTGGGGACAAGCAACCAGCTAAAGATGTCATGGGAACTTCCAAAACCCAGAATGTCCCTCCCAGGCTGTCAACTGAGCCTTCCAAATTTTTGGAAGTTCTTTCTTTCTTAAAATAAAAAAATTGAGAAAAAAATTGGGAATTTTGTTACGCATGGGAAGGGTCTAGCTTTAGACCCTTCTGGATTTTTGGCCCCTTCACTCCGCCTACAGATCTTGTGATAAGAGCCTCAAATCCAGAAGGGTCTAAAGCTAGACCCTTTTCCATCTCCTATACCTACCTATCTATAGGACCTAACTTGTAAGGATAATTTTATGAAGGTGAAGCTCAATGTCAACTCAGTTTGAGTTCATCCACAAACTGAGGCATACCAGGCTTCCAATAGATGGTTCAATAGTAGTGGCTGTTCGTTGTCTCTGGCCAAAATTCAGTTGTAGAGATGGGTGCTGACAGCCTGCAAGTGTAGGGAAGTCATGTTTTTCTTTGGCTACTCTTGGCCATTTGTTTTGTTGCAGTTTCTGTCACTAAATCCTTTAGTTGCGAACAAAATGTTAGTGGGATTTTGGCTTGAAATCCATAGCTGCAGGTATGGCCTGGGCTGCTCCATTTTGTCAGGCTGAGCGAGTGAGTGAGCGAGCTCCTCTGACTCAGTTTGTATTCAAGTCATTTTGGGTGGGGGAAGGGAAGGACAGCCCACCCTTGGCAATCAAAACTTTCATCGCTCTAATCATGGGCTTATAAAACCTTTTTGTCTCTTATATGTAAAGAATGGCAGGATTTTTTTTTGCCCCCATTTCTTACCAGTGTAGCTCCTTTTGGAAATTATGGATACAGCCTTGATTACAGTTTTTTTCTTTTTGTCCATTGATTGAACCCCCTGTTGAATAAAAGTGTTGAACCAGTAGATAGATATAGATCTCCAGTGAGGATAATTTGACAGTGACAGCAGCTATCACATAGTTCTTTGGGTTTGTCCTCACCATTTCAGGATTGAGAATCTTAAATCACTTCACGACACTCCCCAAGATCCCCAGGCTCTCCAGGTCTTGTTTCTGAACCTCTCCCTCCCTCTCTCTCTCTCTCTTATCAGAATCCTGTGAATGAATGTACATAAAAAATGCTGTAAGAAACTGTGTAGCAGATGTAAATCTTGTAAATGTACATAAAATGCTCTGTAACCAACTGTATCAGCTGTAAGTGCCTATTGTTTTTGTAGTAGTATTTTATTAACCCATTTGCTCAAATTGATCTGTAATATATCCAAACAATCTCATTTTGGGTCAATGTGTTCGGGTTGGACAGAACAGGGTTGCTGGGCTCAGCATGTAACTATATACCCTGCAGTATCTACAGTATGTATTTTTTTCCTTCCCTCAATGGGTTGCAACTGAACTTAGCTACAAAGAAATATACCGCAGGTGGATAGCTGGTTAGGTAATTGTCTGCCTAATAATCATTTTTCTTATAATGTTCCCTTTAAGCATTTTTTACTTAAATTTCAAAACTTAGACACATGGAGGGTATTTTTTTAAACATTAGGCAAGTACATGAATTGATTGAAAAAGGATGCTGATGATACCAAGTAAAAGAGATTTCCTAACAAATGAATAATAAAGATGATTAGGCAGTCTTTGAAAATGACTTCAAAAGATTAGGCAATTTCATTGAAAATATTTATTATTTATTAAGTATTTCAATTTCGAATTAATTTCTTCATAACCAGCTATCCACCTATGGTATGTCCCTCAAAACCAGAACAGCCAGGAGAAACCTTTGGTAATGCCATATGCTTTTGATCTTAATAGAATTGATGAAACCATAGGTTGTTGGAATGTGCTAAATGTAACCCAATATTAGTTGTTGAATTAATCAAATTTTCCTTTTGTTTTGAGGAATCCAAAACCTTGAAAGTCATGATCCTAAGATAATCCACAACTGAACAGATGGCATTTTACAAACCATTCAGATTTGCTTGATTATGTGGAAACAGTATTGGGACATTGACGAGGAAGTATGGATTCTCCAAGCATTGTTTACGAGTCAAAGTTGCAAGTCTTTGAAATAAAGGGTATCTCACTTCTCCCAATGAAACAGAAAACAAAAGTCCCTTCTTTTTTTCTTCTTAAAAAAACTTTAGGGGCTTTGACTCACACACTAGCAGACTTGGTGTTTGCTGTAATATCATGAATAAAGTTCACATGGTTGTCTTCCCAAGTTCCTAAAATTTCTGTCAACTGGAAGGAAACCTAAATGGAAGTTGCTAGTCAAAGTTTTTTGTGTGCTGATAATGCCATGATCACTATACATTCCAGAATCCAATGGAATTCCTTAACATAAGCCACAAATTCTTCAAATGAGGTCTAGGGTTTGCTTATTATGATCATCAGGTAGTGTTGTAATGTTGTATAATAGGTGGGCTACTTTTACTCAACAAAAGCAAAGTATCTGTGGGATGAACTTTTGCCTCAGCTAATGTGATTTCATTTTCATGCAAGAAAGGTTTATGATCCAACTTCCCGGTCAGAGTTATCTATTGCAAGGCAAAAAACATTCACTGGGAGTATGACCTGCCTCCAGTGTCCCACCTACTTCCCTCTAAATCCTGTTATGATAGGGGCAGCAATATGTAAACGGAGAACGGGAAAATCAATCACAGACATGGAACAAACAAACTGTGAGTCACACTAATCTTCCTGTAATTTCAAGTCGATTGCTGCTTATGTGGTTCAGTAGAGACACATACATACACACACAAACATGCATGCAGCCTGGGTTTTTATTTCGTGCATCTGATTTTATGTAAGATTGTGCAGTTGCAGGATGAAGAATTGAAAGTATGTATAATAGGGCTATATTCTTCTCCTGAAACTGATTTTTTAAAAAAAAATCATAGGATGGAGCTTCTTCTCCCAACAGGAAAAACTCAGTTGCTGCTTGCACCAGTGCACAACAACATCATGCCCAGAAATGCATGCAGGACATTTGCCAGCCGCACGTAACCCAGTATGGTAGCTGGCCTGTCATCCATGTTTGGAGCTTCAATGTTGGTCCGGCCTGTTCGGATGGCAGGCAAGCACCACAGATCCCTATCTTACACTGAACACTCCATTGTGTTGCACTTGTTTATAGTAAAGGAGCATGAATAGGCTACTACAAGAACATCTAGAAGTAACCCCTCTACGTGCCTATAATGCCAATCCCGTTCCAATTTTTAACCTTTCCGCACAACCCCTAACTTTCCACCTTTCACATCCACAATTCAAATGGAGGTGTATAACTAGAAAGTAAACCTCCTTAATGAACCCATGTGGTGTGCACCTGAGGCTTTTTCTTGGTTTCTTTGCAATGAGCATTGCACATGAAAACATGTCCATGTCTTGTAGAAAAGGAAAGAAATATGCAGGCATGGGGAATGTCATTAAACATAAGATGCCCCTGGAATGAGACATGGTAACCTAACCCTGTGTGGGTTTTAAATTTCAAAAAATCTAATCATTTGTTAAAATAAAATGTTTATCTTGGAGATTTTGGAATCTTGCAAGATGAACATTTTCACTTTGGTGATAGGATTATTCCTTTCAATCTTCCTTCCAACAAGACCATCTTGTTGATGATTGCCTATATCCATGTCCGGTTGTTTGACATGTAAAGGAATATTTACATGTGATGCATACTTTTTGCATCGCTTTTCCTTCTTGTGCAATATTTCTCATCTAGTTTTGCCTTTCATAGCTACTGAAATGATTTCTTCCTATTTCATTCAAAAAGGATTTGAACTTGAAGTTCTTCTTAATATGGTTTTTGAACAATTTATGTGATTGTTCAAACCCAAAATTATTCCAAGTGAGGATATTGGAAACCTTACCATTAAGTAAGCCTCCTCCATTCTATGTCCAAGAATAAATGTGCAATTGGTGTGGTATTTTATGGTATTTTAATTTTCACATGAATTATTATTAGCTTTTGCTACTTAAGGTAGTACATCATGTATTAATTAGTAATGGTCATTGAGATAGGACTTAAGTCCTTTTTATTCTCCCTTACTCTTCTTCCTTCTCGTCATCCCCTCTTTCAATTAAGCTTTCCAGGTTTACAACAATTTGGGTATGTAAATTGGGATATTAACTTTGCAAATGGAATTTAGTTCTAGTGGAATATACGAAAAATAAGTACTATATTTTGTAGAAAAGTGATTTGAAACCTGGGCTCTGATGATCTAAAAACGCTCACAAATCTTATCTATAAATTCATGTAGTCTGTGCGTCTGTTTGTCTGACACGACAATTTCGCATTTTAATTCATCGGTAGAACCGGTTCTGCCATAGAAAATGCAGAGGCTGGTTCTGTCGATGAATAGTTCTGCCGGTGAATAGTGCTGGTAGGTAGGTTGTAGTGCTAGTGGTGTAGAGCTCATTTTAGGGTTTTGCCACAATGCTGTATGTTTGTCTGTCTTGCAGGGCAGAGCAAGGCAGGGCAAGGCAGGGGCAAGGTAAGGACAATAGAATTATTTTCATTATACAACATATTTTAATCTTTTTGAAAAAGAAAATAGAAAAAATAAATAAATAAATACATAAAAATCGAAAAAAATGAAGATAGACAAAATGAGAATATAAAAAATAAAAACATGAAACAAACATAAACCAAAAAATAAAAATAGATGAAAAAACTGTAAAAAAAGAATGGAAACAAATGAAACAAGGAAAGGGAAATACGGTAAAATAATTTTAAAAGAAAAAAAATTTCCAAAAATGAATAAACCAAATAAAAAGTAAAAAATAAGAAAAAATAAAACTTATAAAACTTCACAGTGGCCGAAGGTCACGGGCACCCACTAGTAACACCTTAAAACACACCCAAAGTTGGGTACCTAGTCAAATTATCATGTAACTTTTAGGGATGGGTGTTGCAAATTGGGGTATTGAAAGTTGGTTAGTGCAATTATCTTGCAATTTTTAGAGATGGGTGTTGCAAATTAGTGTGCTGTTCAAGTTGTTCAGTTCAATTACCTTGCAATTTTTTAGAGATGAGTTTTGTAGGTTATGATATTTAAAGTTATTTAGTTAATTTGGAAACTAATTTATAAAACTTAGGACTTGTTTGTGTAGCAATGGAATTGCACAGTTTTCAGACAACAGTGTTACAAATTAGGGAAACTAAAATTTCTCATTTTCAAAGAAAGGTGTTTTCAGGGTGGATCTTTGGTGGCCTAAGTGAAGTCGAACTGAAAATTCATTCATAAATGTTGATGTAAGGTTTTTTTAGATTTGAGGCAAGGTTTTTGCAATGGAAGTGCACATTTGAAAGGCCAAGAAACATGAACTCAGGACTTGTTTGTCTAGCAATGAAATTGCAATTTAAAGCTGAAGAAACATGAACTAAAGGACTTATTTGTCTAGTAATAGAATTGCAAATTTAAAGCTGAAAAAACCCCTGAATAAGTACTTGTTTGTTGAGCAATGAAATTGCAAATTTTGAAGCTGAAGAAAAGTTTCCAAAAACAAACCATAACACATGAATGTGTGTTTTGCGTGTTTTGAACAGAATTACAACTAAGCACCTACCGCATGGCGCTGTTCACGAATCTGCAAAGGTTGGAGTACTACCCACCTGCCAAGGCATCAGAGTTGGCCTACTACTAGTAACACGGTAAGCAGCAAGAAAAAAAAGGGGTATGTTGCAGGAAATATATAGTGGCATCCTGCCAAAAAAATTTGGTTGGATATTGTGCGGGAGGCTCATAAATGTGGAGAACTTAGTGTAACAATCCCAAGAGAATCCCTCAGAGAGAAGGGGTGGAGGGAGGCACTTGAGCAGGCAAAACTATTGACTTCTCCAACAACCAAACCTCACATTCTGAGCCTTACTTACAAATATGGATGGGCGCAGCATCTGATCCTGATTCCTCTTACTACCTCTCCCCTTTTCCCAAGAGAACTGGGTTTTGGTTTCAAGTCAAATACCCATTCCCTCCTCATGGTAATCTGGGTTTTGGGTATGTCACCTTATCTTTTCTCTCTCTTTCTCGCTCCCTCACTTCCACTGCTCTTTTGCCAGAACGATATCTCTGAACTCAGGATCCCAGAGTGTGGGTTTGGTGACAAACTCCCAGCTTTTTCCCTTCCACAAAGAACTCATCTAAAGAAATAGGGCCCAGAGTGAACAAACCAACTATAATTTTAAGAGCCGCCCAACCTTGGTAAAAACCGCATTTACCTTTGGAGAAACCAACATTGAATGGTTATTAGAAATATGCAATTATCATAGTGGTTCTTAGTCAAGGGTCATCCAAAAAACAGTTTTGATACATGGTCACGGTTCTCAAATATTTTGAAAACTGCCAAATTCTGAAAGGAACTGGTGGTTCTTTACAAATTCAAATACCCACATAACATTGGTGTCAACCATCTACATACCTAGTAATCACCTATTTTCCTACCTATCTATCTATCTATCCATAGGACCTACATATTGCAGAGTGGGTTATCAGTTGAGGTGAAACCAGATATTAACTCAAGGTTCACCCACAACTGAGTCTCAGGCTATCTAGTAGTGGAAGGTGTACTGGTGGGAGCTCGTTCACTCTGGCCCTTATTTTGTTTTCTCGGTTCAAAATGTCTGTGAAAAACTGACTCCAGATTTTAGGTCAGAAGTGAACCAACAGCCCCGCCAGTGCACTCTTCCATTGGAAAGCCTGTTTTAAGCCCCAGTTGTGGATGAACCTCAACTGAGTTGACATTGGTTTTTCACCTTGGCAACTTATTTGGTAGAGAGAACATCAAAAAGTCCTGTCTGTGTATTGTATGTAAGTGAGTAGGTGGGTGTGCGAAGGATCTTGACAGCCCAAAATTGTTCTGCACGAGTTTATCATGTCTGTTGTATGTTGCAAACAACTTCCATTATGTTTCTTCTATTATGTTTCTGTCATGTAATGTCTGAGTTTCAGCAATGGCAAAGAATTACATCCGACCAAAAAGAGATCAAAAGGTGTGCAGGAATGGATGACAAAAAAAGAAGAAGAAGAAGAAAGAATTATTAGAGCTGCTATGACTAACTTAACTTAATCATGATTAGTTGATTAACTCTTAGTTGTTGCAACTGGGAATGGGTTCAAGTTTTCAGGCCAATAAAGTACAGTAAAAAGTACATAAGTTGGTAGCTGTTTTTTTTTTATGATCAAATGAATTGAACTGGGTCCTTGGGTTTTTTGCAATTCTGTACTCTTAACTTAAAAAGACTTCAATTACTCCAAATTCCTCCCAAATATTAGTTGGCCAGCAACCAAAAAAAAGGGCTTCTCATTAATTCTGAAAATGGGTTCTGAGCTCTCTCAAAGGACAGTACTTACCAATCTCCATCCTTCCCAACAACATATGAGACTTGAGTTGATGTAGCCAGTGTTGTGCAGTTCTTTTGAATTTGTTAATAACCTCCGGTTCTGGATCTTTTGAAAATTGTGGAAGAATCAGCAAGTTTCATAAAAGAATCCACAAAGAACTGGTAGTTTGGGTAGATTCTTCTTAGGGTGGGTTCTTTGACTCAGTTTCTGAAGAAAAGTTTTTTAGAGCCTTGATTAAAGGTTCAAACTTGGTTCAGAATTGAGTTTTTTGAACCATCGATGAAGGCTCAGAATTGGTTCTTTGATTTTTGAGAATTATCAATTAACGTTTGATTAATGGTTACACATATACCTACCCTTACCCCCCCACCAGTTCCAGGTCCCAAGAAGAAAGAACCTCTTAACACAGGATGTAATCCTGCCAAGCTTTATTACTCGGAGGCACCAATCTGAAGATGAAGAGGAAGGTACAAAAGGAGATGGACCTAAATCCAAGTTGAATTTGGGCCAACAAAGTAAGGAATGGGTACTGTGGAAAAGTGCACAATTTAGTTAGTTAGTTGGGCGGGTTTTTCTTCTTAACAATCAAATTAATGGAAATGGAACTGGTCCTTGCTGAAATGGGAACTACTGAGGATATGGGTCCTGAGCTCTGGAAGGACATGACCAATTCATCATCTCATCCAACCATATTAATAATGCATGCTCAGCCTGCTGGAATTCAAAAAATGCAAAGTTATCATCCACAGACACAGAGATAGAGAGAGAGAGCCTGATGAGAAAGATCTTTTGTCAGTAGTCACAGAGTTCAAAGTCCCGCCCAGTTGAGCAGAGTTCTTTGGGCTGTGTTCAGTTTGGATGCATTTCTCATGGGGCTGATAACATATAGCCCTGAGTGAAAGGATTATGCAACCCAGCACCCACTAGTGCACACCATTCATTGGAAACCCATTGTCCACAAGGTAACTGTGGCAAGAAGCACTCGCTACTGAAAATAGTTGAGACCCATAATCAGCTCCCTAATTCTGATTACCAGACATAACCTCCTCGGCAAATGGATGCAGATCACTTTTCATCCATACACAGAGTGAATATGGGTCACTTTTCATCCACACACGGAATCGTATACAAGCAGCTTAGTGTGTGACATAATTGGGGCATGGAGGTCCAATCACGAAGAGACACATCAGGGAGTCAGTCAGCCCCTAAAGCTGGTTAATGACTCGGTTTTGGATGAACCACAACTGAGTTACCATGGGTTCCACTTGGATAACCGATCAATGATTATGTGAACCCTCCTACTTCCACGTCGGACTACCTACCTACGTAGCTAGCTATATAAGTAGGTAAGTAGGTAGGGAATGTAAGTGCTGAGTATGTAAGTAGGTAATGAGTTTGGTGGCTATTAGGTAGGTAGATACTTAGATACATGTGGATGGTTAGTACATAGCTAACCATGGTGGTTAGTTAGTTAGTTGTGGGACAAGAATACAACCCAAAAATTGTTTCCTGTCCATATATTCCATCCATCCTGCAATAAGTTCACTACTAAGTTGGGGTGCTGATTCACACTAGTAGCACTGTTGGAACAGGTCTCAACAGCAGAAAGATGGATGGAAACCCTCCCTTACTAAGCTCAATTGTGGATGAACCTGGCACATTGAGCTGAATGCCATCACTTTAGGCTCAATAATAATGCAAAGCAAATGATAGACTTGAAGGTGGAGTCAGGAAGAACTTCATGTCTTAAGTTGGAGGAGTTCAATTTGGCCATCCTTAATCATGAGTGCTAACTAACAGTTGGGAAGTGGATCAGGATAATAACATGATTTTTTGTTAGGCCTTAAAAACATTGATAAATACACCACCCCCCCTAACCCCCACTTTTAATGGACCATTAAGGTCTGGGGTGGCAGATTATGTCATTTTCTGGACAACATTATATGACATAATCTTCCAATGATGATCATACACTCATCATGACAGTGACCGCAATGTGTCTGTTGAACATGAATTTTGTGTTAAATTATTTGAATCTGCCACCCCAGACCTTTGATTGCATGGAATGGCCTGGCCCGTTATGTTGGGTCAGACACCAGCTAGGCCGCCCATTAGGGCAAGCTAGAAGACACCCAATGTAAGAGAGGGCCTTGACCATTTCATAGTTCATTATTTTCCACAGTGGAAAATAATCAGACTAAATTAATTGTTGTGGATCCGAAGGTCAGATCAAACTAATTTGGTGTTGATGGAGAGATTTGATATAATCTTTGAGTATGGTTTTTGCAAAATTTGGGCAACTCGATTGTCATCAAAGAGGGTGCTTTGATCTGGACTTGACCAAACAAACATGTGGAGCAAGGATCTAAAGGCCAGAGTCAATAAATCTTGGTGTGGTGAATATATTTGATATTCGCTTTGGGTGTGAAGAATTGTGCATAAATTGCTCAATCTGGGCAAAACCCAATTTGTCATAGACAATGGCACTTTTGGTCCAGACTTGGACAAAACACGTGGACCAAACTCTCTCATCTTTACGACAAAACTCTCAAAGCTGTTGTGCTCACCATATCTGTTGCATTAGAAAGCACACTATCTGTTGTGCATAACAAGCTTTCAATTTTCTCAAGATATTGTCATGCTTTTGACTATTTGCACCTGTTTGGTTTCAGATTTCAGTCTATATTTGAAAGAGGTCAACTGCCGCCTGCATTGGGGTAATAGTTAAGTAAAAATGGGTGGTTCCGAGTTTCAACTCTCCTTGTTCTTGTAACAACTGCCATCAGATTAAAATAGTGAACGATGCTGAGCGTTCTGCTTTTTTTTAACATAAGAAAACATTATAACTTAGGTGAAGTTGTAGTTGTTCAGTGTCTAGTCTACCATTCAATTTCTTTTGAACAGAGTTAAATCCATCCCCCAAAAACTGACCTGAAATGGGTTATGTCTGAACTTCTGATCATACTCGCTGTTCTAGTGAATCAGAACCTTGAAGTTGGAGTTTACAGAGATATATATATATATATATAGGATGAATATGTACATGTATATAGGAGCTTGCGGGTTTGCTTTGGAGAATTGGCATTTGTCAAAATTGAAGTATGCATGCATGTGTACAAACCCTCCTGGCTAAGGCTCTTCTAGAGCCTTGAGAGCTGGGAACTTGATTGGTTGCTACTCACCTTGAATGTGGAGGATAAGTGACTTACTAATTGAGTCTCCATGAACTCAGTAAATGGTTAAATGAACTCCCAGCAGTCTGGATTCAAACACTAAATTCTCCAAAGCATTGGGAAATGTTGAAGTATCAATCTGGGGAGGAGTTTTTTATTTTGTGGAAGAAGTTACAAATATTAGTCATTATATATTGTAACCTAAACAACCCAATGTAAATGGGGTGTTTAGATTGGGTTATGATGTTAAACACCCCATTTACATTGTCTAAACACCCAATTTAGATGGATGGCATGTTGTAACTCTATTGTGCATAATGTACTATAACATGCAAGCTGTACATGTATTATGCATAGTGGCAATCTTTGCTGTAAATTTCGTTGAAGAGAGGAGGGGCTTTGCAAGAGACAATTATCAGCAGCATCATGATATATTTAATGATTGACATGACAAACCCCAAGGCCTAAGCAGATTTCATTATGGATAATAGAAATAGTACTAAAAATTTGTGAATGATGAGCTACAGATAATTGAAATGACAGTATTGACCTAATTGGTAATGACATCTAGACTCTGTCAAGTAATATTAGATAGGATAATTGTTGCAATTACTATGGCTCAATTTGAGCAATGCTGGCACCCCACATAACCTGTAACAAGCAGCTCATTGTGTGATGGCTGTGCCCTTATTCCAAGTTCAAACAAAATGATGAGAGATAATGCAACTCTGTAACATGGTTAGGTGAATTTGATTTTTAAAAAGCAACCTAGAGGAAGTATAACTAGGTCTCCAATTGTCACCCCATCATTGGTCTCCAAGTTCAAGGTAAAAATTTTGCCCCAAAATCCTACACTGATGACATGTCTTTTGCTCTGGGCAGAGCCAATAAACAAAGTCAAGTTTTTACACTAAGAAGAAATTATAAACATGTCATAACCTTCAACCACCCAAAAGGAATAAAACCATCCTCAAATAACAAGTGGCTTATCATGCAATGGCTGTGTTTTATGGCATGTTCAAACAAGTGGCTCATCCTGTAATGGCCCTGCCCCATTTTGGCAAGTGCAACCCAGCAACAGTTAAATTAGGAAATGTTTCATGAAGTTCTCAAAATATGAACTCACACTTCACAGTAACCCCTTGTAAACATTCCTCAAAATGTGGGACCAAATGAAAACTACATCATTCTGTAGTCTCTCCCTTACAAGCAGAGCCAACAAAATCATCGTGAGAGATGATAAATTTGTGTAACCTGGTCAGCCAAATTGAATACAAAATCAATTCAGTCAAAAAGCAGCCTGGAGAATAGAACTTGATCTCCAGCTGTTGTTACCCACACATTGATTCCAAGTTCATGCAGAAAATTTTATCCCAAAATCTTACATGGAAGAAAAGTATCTTCCCCATGGGCAGACCCAACAAAAGAAGAAGGCAATTCCTTTGTCAAGTATGGGGTAGAATTTATGAGCTTGCATGATAGATCTACACAACTTGGCCTCTAAATGAGCTACTCAAGAAGATGGAAAAGAGTGACCTTGGATAGTGCAAGGCAGATCTTGAGGGCCCGTTACACTATGTATGGCTAGAATCAGAAATACCCAAAGCATGAGATAGCGGTCAAGGTTAGTTCAAGGTCTGCATGTAATAATAGATGGAGATGAAGAGATGAATTAGAGAATCTCACAGTTCAAACGTTGTCAGTGCACAATCTCAAATCCATTTTGAAGAAGAATTTAGCCATTATGCATCAATTCATCCTGTCACAAGACAACCACCAATTTTTTTGCCATTAGTGGATCTGATCAGTAGCATTTAGGTGTAGTGGAATCTCATGCAGGTTTTATTTGAGCTCTTCAGAGGAAGGAAATGCATTTTCTTTTTCATCTTTGGCTTTTTAGCATATCCATATGCATGTGATTTCTCTCTGTTGCCTGTCAATCGTTCCTCCATCTGATTTGAGAGTATGTCCAGAAATAATCTCAAATCTCTTTGCACAGCTCATATGCAACAAGGGACGTTGTCACACCACGTGTATTCCAACAAGAGCTCTATCAGTATTACGGCATCATCAGGTGTCACTCTTCTGTCTCAAAGTTATAAGTGCTCAGAAAGGTTTTGAGAACCTGAATTTGCAAGCACACAATTCACCCCTGTTGAGGGAGCTCAATAAGTACCACAAGTACATTCATCTTCAGCAAGAATGTCACCTTCATTTGCAAAAACCTGAACAGTCTCAACCAAGCACATATGCAACGCATCTTCAGCAACCATGTCACCCCCATTTGCAAAAACCTGAACAGTCTCAACTGAGCACATATGCAGATCCATCATCAGCAATCATCTCACCTGAATTTGCAAAAACCTGAACAGTCTCAACTGAGTGCATATGAATTACAGTCAAGAATGCAATACCAAGCAATTGCTAAGACTAAATTCTCATTTCAGTTCACCATATGAGAAGCTTAAGCATTGGCTGAACATCAAAGAGATTGGCAACACATGATGTAAGAGAAGCCTAAGCTTTGCTGAACATCAAAGAGATTGGCAACACATGATATAAGAGAAGCCTAAGCTTTGCTGAACATCAAAGAGATTGGCCACACACGATGTAAGAGAAGCCTAAGCTTTGCTGAACATCAAAGAGATTGGCAACACATGATGTAAGAGAAGCTTAAGCTTTCCTGAACATCAAAGAGATTGGCCACACACGATGTAAGAGAAGCCTAAGCTTTGCTGAACATCAAAGAGATTGGCAACACATGATGTAAGAGAAGCCTAAGCTTTGCTGAACATCAAAGAGATTGGCAACACATGATGTAAGAGAAGCTTTAGCTTTGCTGAACATCAAAGAAATTGCAACACATGATTTCATGAGAAGCTTAAGCTTTGGCTGAACATCAAACAGATTGGCAACACATGATGTATGAGAAGCTTAAGCTTTGCTGAACATCACAGAGACTTTGGCACAATAATGATTCCGAGACAAAATCGGTATCTATATCTGTATCTGGATAATTAATCTGTCTCTCTCATCTAGTCTGTATGCATCAAGGAACAAAGGCAAGACTGATTCACCTTTCATGCTGGAGACTTGTGTCTCTAGAATCCTGCTTCAGAAAGTGCATGTTGTAGGTGAAAAGAAATCCCAGGAAAAGTCTGAACACAAAGACACTTACCATGTGGAGATGAAGGAAGGGTCTTCACCATCACGTCTTGCTGAAGAAACATTGCGCTGAAAAGTGTTTGGTCTGCAAACAAACCTTTTTGTCGCCACTATTGCTTCGTCCCCGAGTTCAGACTTCATCCATTCTCCCGGATCAGAAAGACGCAGATCCTTCCTTAAATGAAACAATCGACAGCAGGAGAAGGAGCCGTGGAATCAAGGCGTCAAAGGCAACGCAGTTTGAAGAAAGCTCAAAACCCTAAACCCTCTTGAGCGCTCCTGATGACCTAGAAGAAGAGATCCCTTCCTGATTTCAACCTTCGATCTTCATTCCATCTTCAGAGCTCTCTGTTTGGTCAGGCATGGCTACGCGGAAAAGAATCGTCCTCGAAAACGCGCGTCGCTTCGGAGTTCTATGGAGTGAGTTTCTTTCTCTAAACTTTTGCCTCTTTCTTTGTCCTCTACAATGCAAAGAAGTTCCGTTGTAATCTATTGAACGATGTGTGAAACGATTCTCTCTTCTGAAGAAGAAGATTTCGACAGTCTCAACTGCATGTGATTCAGGTTCTGGTCGGTGGCACAGATCCATAGCTTCTTCTTCTTGCAGTGGAGATGATCCACCAGTTGCAGCAGGAACAGCAGATCAGTTTGAATGTAGGCAAGCAGAAGAAAAAAGGTATCTTTTTGTTGCATTATGTTTTGTGCAAAGAAAACCACCACTCTGTTTGTGTGCATTCAAACATCGAATTGGTTCTGCTCAGGGAAAAAAAAAAAGGTCTCAACATCATGACAATGAGGAAAGGTTTGTATGATTTTCCAGCAGTTAGTTACTTTTCTTCTTGCTGGTTGTGTGCAGGCAACAAGAGAGAGAAACTTTGGCAGGAGTTCTTCTCAGATCCTTCACAGTGGTGGGATACCAGGTTTGAGAAGGTAGGTGAATGAATGGGGAAATCTTGCCAATTGATTGATTGATTGCCACTGTCACCAAGTCTTTTGTTGGTGGTTGGAGGATGTCAGTATAGCTTTCCATGATTTGTTGTGCATGTCATGTGATACAATGCAATGGCTGAACAGATCAGCTTTCATTTTGGATTTCTGGTGGTAGGGGAATGCAAAGTATCCAGATTTCAAGCATAAGACAACACAGGCAGCACTCTGGCTTGACAACCAACAAAACCCAGCATGGGTGGAACCAGAGCTGGCTAAGATGGCACCAGGCATCATACAATTGCACAGTTTTTCATGGATTTGAAAAACTGTGCAATTGTATGATGCTCACAAGATATGTCAAGGCTGGGCAATATGAGAAGATGATGGAGCTTTTCCAACAAATGCAACAAGCAGGCATGAGTCCTAATGGGTTCACTTTTCTTCCTGTGCTCAATGCACGCACAAGCTTACGAGCAATTGAAGAGGGCAGGTGTGTCCATGAAGAGATCATTCAAAGTGGTTATGAGTCTGATGTCGTTGTGGGTCTCATTGACATGTATGCCAAATGCGGGAGCATGGAGGATGCGCACAGAGTTTTCAACAGGATGCCCACACAGAATGTCATCTCTTGGACTTCTATGATTCAGGGATATGTGAGATGTGGGGAAGGTAAGAGGGCGTTGGAACTATTTTGGCAAATGCAACAGGAAGGGGTGGAACCAAACTGTGTCACTTTCATCGGGGTTCTGAATGCATGTGCCAGTGTAGCTGCTCTTGACAAGGGCAGACATGTTCATCAACAGATCATTCAAAGTGATTGTGACTCTGATTTTTTGTAGCTAGTAGCCTTGTCAACATGTATGCCAAATGTGGGAGCATTGATGATGCATCGCAAGTTTTCAGCAGGATGCCTGCATGTGATGTGGTCTCTTGGACTAGCCTGATTCTGGGACATGTGAAATGTGAGGAAGCTGAGAAGGCATTGGAACTATTTCAACAAATGCAAAGGGAAAGTGCTTGCTTACCATGCCCATGCATGGCATAACCCTGAAGCATCACAGTTTCTTTACAGATCAGTTCAAAGTGTGGACATAGATCATGTCACTTTTGTTTGCGTTCTGTCAGCTTGCAGCCATGCAGGCCTTGTGGATGAGGGCATACACCAGTTTGATTCCATGGGCTTAATTTACAGTATTTCTGCATCTGCAGAACACTATGTGTGCATGGTTGATCTTCTTGGCCGTGCTGGCCATATGCAGGAGGCAGAGGATCTAATCAAGACAATGCCCTTTGAACCACATGTGGCTGTGTGGAAGGCCTTGCTTGGTGCTTGCAGAATTTATTGTGATGTGCTAATGGGAGGACAAATTGCAAAACGAGTTCTTGAAGTTGACCCTGGAAATGCTGCAGGCTATGTGCTGCTATCAAACATCAATGATGCTGCTGGCAAGTGGGATCTGAGTGCAAATGTTCAACAGCAGAGAAAGGAAAGAGGTTTAAAGAAACAGCCAGGTTGCAGTTGGATTGAAGTGAACAACGAAGTGCATACATTTGTAGTAGATGATGGAGACCATCCCCAAATGACTCAAATTCATGCAGAACTGAAGAAATTGACAAGCCAGATGAAGGATGCTGGGTATGTGCCAGATACAAAGGTGTAGAGAAAGAGGAAAAGGTGTTTCATTCGTGTCACCACAGTGAGAAACTGGCCATTGCTTTTGGGCTCATTAGCACCACTCCTGGGAGTCCACTCCACATTTCCAAGAATCTGCGAGTATGTTGTGACTGCCACACTTCAACCACATTCATTACAAAGATAGTGGGGAGAGCAATCATTGTAATGGATGCCAATCACTTCCATCAATTTGAGAATGGTCTTTGTTCTTGCAGGAACTATTGGTGAGGCCTGCAGTCTGTTTTCTCAATGGTGCCTGAGTTAGGTAGCATGTTGATCTGAAGGATCATGGTGTGCCTGATGAGAAGACCCAAGGTTAAGTATGATCATATGTGACATGTGAAATTTTGACATGGTGAGATAAGCAGTACTGGCATTTGAGCCTGGCTGGTGAAATATTGCTCAGTCCCCTGTATGTATGATACAAAAGTTTTGATGGATATGGTCTACATGATTGTCATCAACATTTGCAATATCTGGTGATGTCATATACCAAGCAAGTTTTGTTGGGTGTCACCAATGGATTGCTGACAGTACAGTTACCTTCAAAGTGTGGAGTTTCATAGATATTGCAAGTGCATCAATGAGGTAAGTCTATTTTTTGATCATGCAAATACTTGGTGTTGGTCATCTTGAAATGCATATTGAGATTTTTCATATCCTCTGGACCATGCTTTGTTTTTATACCCCATTGAAGACCCTAGGACAAACTTCCCATAACCTCAAAGAAATAGGATCAAATTTGAGAGCCCAATCTTTACCTGATTCTTGAGTATCAAGGAATTAAAATCATTAAGTTCAGGCTTTGTCTAGCTGTTCGAAGAGAAACTGATATGCAAAATTTCTGAATTGTAATGCACCACAGGAGTGTGATCCTGATGGGGGTATGCTCAATGCATTCATCTTGGGCCTCTCATCATGGCTGTAAATGTCAGTTACTAGCTCATTAAGATGACAGTTTTGCGTTTTGTATTATGATGGAATTACCATGAGGATTAACTGTGGCAATTCTCTCCCCCTGGGCTTCTGCGGAGGTTTGCAGGAGGCACCTGTAGCAGTATTTTGAGGGGGAATGAGTAATTTGGACTGGTTGAGCTGCAGCAGTTGCTCACAGTGCATTGAATGGTGTCTTGGATACATGTTCCCCAAGTCAAGGCAATGTCATCTGAGCCTTTGTGAAGCATATGAAACGGCATCCCCCAAGTAATCTTCTAAATCGATTGTCTGATGGGAACTCTTGACCTCATTGCTTCAATGCTTTTGAACAATTGATACATATGTAGCTCCCTACATACTTTGTAGTGTTCTCAAGAAGAACATCTACTTACTTCACATATATGCTAAGCTTTGATGTATAGCATTTAGTTTCCTTTGTTGATGATCCCAACAGAAATTTAGATCCATTTTGTCCCGCCACCAAATTTCTTAAGGTCAACCTTAATCATTTTCCCATTTTCCCTCCATTTGTGGTTTACATTAGTGTGCTTTGCATAAGAACTTGATTCATAGGTTTTTTTTCCTTCCAAGCCAAAGATGAACTAGGAAATGGAAAATCTGATTGTTGCATCAGGATAAGTTGATTTTGGGTATTGGAAAGTGTTCATTAGAATTGAAGACAAATTGTCACTTGACTACTGGTAATTTAAGCCTTTTCAAATTTTGACAATAACCATTTGTAATAAATCTAATTTTCAATTAATAGAATCTAAGTGTATATTTGAAGTGAAGGAAATATTTTTATTTTCCTCTTTGGGCAACTGTAGTATGATACAGTGATTGATATTTGGTGATTGACCTTCACATTAGATAGAATACACTGCAGATAGAAATGTGGCCTAGCCAAGGTGGACATGTTTGATTGTCAAAGTTTAACATTCTAGATTGAAGACATGTAACAATTCATGTAGTGCAACCCATTATTTTCATGTTGATCAACGTGTGAATATGTTATTCTTAGTCTATTGAATTATTCTCATGTTGATCGACAGATGAATATGTTATTCTTAGTCTATTGAAACTAGAAGGCGTTTTCCAATGGTAATGTAGACACATAATCTTAAGCATAGATATGGTTACACAATTTTGGGCTTCATGCTTCTCCACACCACCAGTGATGACCAATTGATGGAAGGTTAGTAGAACATTAGTGTATTTTCATTTGTTCCTTGAATCCTACAATACCAAAACAAAATTCCATATGAATTTTGAATTCTTGATGAAATCATGTGAAAGTATATTGATCTCAAAGATTTAAAGAGGATTAACCTTTTATCCAATATGATCTTTTGAAATCGAAAATGTGTTGGTGTTGTTTGAGAGTACAAAAATGTCCATTTTTCACATGTTTCAAGACATTTTTCACATGAAATTGTCTTCCAAAAGGACAACTTATGGAATCTAAAAACTATTCTACCTAAACTACCTTCAATGTAATATTGTCATTTGAATTTATAATAAGTATAGATGCTTGCCTTATTATTAATTTAAATGACAATATTACATTAGAACATGCGGTGGCTAATATCACAGCAACTTCTTTAAATAATGATTTTGAGTAGAAGCTATGACACCAAAACATTGAACTAACCTATTCATGTATAAATTGGGCTTATAAAACTATTGGTTTCAATTTATGAGGAATGAAGGCTTAAACACATTGTTTCCCTTGGTTCAATTTTGGAACACTATGTCTCAAAGGTGTGTGCTTCTTTATTACATGCATTGTAATTTCTTGTTAGTACTTTATTACATGGTTTGTGGTCAATCTCTCCATGTATGATGGTTTTGTAAGTGCCCACAAGTAGGAACCAATTGTTGGCGCATACCACTTTGGAGGTCATCTTCATCTGACTGCTATATTTTTTCCAAGGACTATGCGACACAAGGGCCAATTGTTTGTAGACTAATATGACAAAAAACTTATGTCATTGGCACAAGCTTCTTGGAATAAGGACAACACTCTTAAATTCACCAAAATGTGCTTAAGACCATGATAACTCTATTGAAATTAACACACCCTCTTGAGATCAAAACAACACTCACTAAAATCACCAAAAAGTGCTTCCTAAACCATGACAACATTACTGAAATTAACACACATTTCTTGAGCTCAAGGCAACATAGCTAAAATCAACACACCTTTCTAGAGCTCAAGACAACACACTAAAATGAGCATGCCCTTCTTGAGAATGTGACAAAATATCGCTGAAATCTCCACACAGTATGTGCACACTTGTTAATTATCACCACAAATTATTGTTGAAATAACCACAAAGTTCATCACTTTAATTAAATGTAAGAAGGGATAGTCCATGCCTTCCCTAACAAGTTGGTTTCAAGATATTCACCCATGCCATGACATTCAAATAGGTTCAAAGAAGTGAAAAAACTTGACAAATTTGTAACTAATTTTCTTTCTTTGACTAATATTGTTTCTTTTAACCATTATTTCTCTCTTCTGATGATAGTTATCTAATCTACCAACGCCCATACCATCCTTCATACACATTGTAATAATAATATAAAAGTATAACAAATTTAACCATGTCTTGCCCATATTGAGTGAACAGATTTGGGTATGCCACCACATATTCTGCTCCCAATTCGGTCATCTTCGTAATTTGATTATTTTGTTTTTAAAGTTTGTATACTCTACATCTGAGAATCCGCATGGTAGAAACACAATAAACACATGAAATGAACAAAATGCTATTTCTATTTCATCCACTTCCATTTTCTCTGTTCCATTCATTTTCTTCACTTTCTTTGAATACCAAAAAAAATTCCATATTTAAGAATTTTAGTTCCCTAGCATGGTCACCAAATGATAGCAATTTTTTTATAGAAATTAATTAATTAATCAATGCCATATATCATTGTTGGGTTTTTTCTTACTCAATTAGTGTGGATACCACATATCCAACTAACTAAAACATACTTCAGCAATAAATATGATAGCATATAGAACAATAATGAAGAAAAACAAGAATGTTACCTTGAACTCATCATCATTGTTTTTCATGATGTTATATCTTTTCCAACCATATAATCTTCTAATTCTTCTTAATATTCTCTAACAGACCACTTATAACTACTTAGATAAAAAGAATACCTCTAGACCCCATCCAATCAAGGTTATCTAAGCATCCATGCATCTATCATAATGTAACAAATGCATTTGGACGTCAACACACCCTTGCATCACATTAATATAAGGTCCACCTAGGTCAACCTAAGGTCAACCTAGGTTAAAAGGACTCTCAGGTAGCAGTGTAGGCTTATGGGTGACCAAATTGGCATGTTTTGATCACCATCAAACCTACATTTATGGAATTTTTTTTGTTGCCACATGCTTAACAATGGAAAATTTTCAATCGCCACAAGCTTAACAATTAAAAAAATTTGGTTGTTGCAAACTAGGTAATCAAAATTTTTGTGATGATTGTAAATTTTCCATCACCAAGCCTATGGGGACTTAAATTTTTGGTCACCTATTGTGTAATGATTGAAAAAAAATTAATTGCCTCACGATTAATGACAAAATGTTTTTGGTTGCCAAGCTTTGTGGCAATTGAATTGTTTTTTGGTTGCTACATGTCTTTAAATCTAGGTCATTTAATTGACCATTGATTTGGTGATGAAATTTGGTCTGCCTAGTAATAAAATGTAAACTTTGCATGTTGATATTCATTTTTTTCTTTGAGGTATGTGGGCCTTGTGTTATTTAACCCCAACCATTGTCATATACCTTGGGAGGGAGGAGTGAAACCTTTATGGGTGTTTGAATTTCAAATTGACATATTATATTTGCAATTGGTGTGAAATTTCAATTGTAACCTTAAAGGTGGAGTTTGATCTTATTGTTGAATATCGTAATTATATTAATCAAGCTTATTGTTCTTGTGTACAATGTTTTATCGATGGATGAAAGGCAAAACCTGTGGAGTCCATGGTATTTGATGTCCACGGACAAGTTAAGGAAGGTGGAATGCAAGTTTTATAGCAATGTTATTTCATATCACAAGGATAGAATGCTCTTCCATTTGGGCTATCAATATGATGGGAATGGGTGAATTAGAGTTGTAATGTGTCCAAAAGCACATCCATGGGTGAAGGCATTATTTGCCTCATGTGGCATGAACTTGTCCCTCCACCATTAAATGACATGGAAGTACTAGCCCATATCTCCGATGGGTGAACAAAAGATGTGGCCATGGAAACACCAAATCCTTTAGTGTATGGAGAATCTATTTCGATGTTTCAAGTGGAAGGGGCTCAAAATTTCACCCCCCTTACAAATAACATAGAAGGTTTTAACATATCCATAAATAATAACATTTGAACCTTTCAACATGTTTCATTGTCCGAGGGATTGAATTCAACCAAAAAACAAGATTTGGACAAAAAGTGGGTAACTTTTTTTAATGAGGTGAACATCCCCTTCAGTGTTGTGTGACAGCTAGCATTCATAGAAGTTGTGAAAGCAACTTATGAATCTTGAACCTATTACAAACCTTTCATCATACCATGGATTACACATAAATTTGTTAAAGTAATCTAAGGTGGATGTGTCCAAATAGATTACCAAAAGGACGCAAAATTTGATTCACAAATATGGAACAACCATTTGTTCTAATGGTTGGGACAACATTTTACGACATCCATTGTTGAACATAATGATTGTTTGTCCAAATGGCAATGTATTCATAGGTTCCATTAACACAACTAGGGAGTGGAAGGATGCCCATTACATATGTAATGCATTGGTTGGATACATTGAAACCATTGGGGTTGACAACATTGTACAAATTTGTACAAATAATGTTTAAAGCATGAAAAGTGCAGCTGACCTTTTAATTTGACATTTTTCAAATTTTTATTTTCAAAGTTTTATTGTTCATTGTTTGGATTTGCAATTAGAAAAGCCACTAGTAATCTTTTGTTGTTATGAGACCAACCTAATGCTATTAAACCCCACTAAAATACAGTTTATAACTAATTTTTTAATGGTTGAAAGGTTGTTCAAGCAAATTGTTTTTGATCTTGATTTGACAACTTTTGTCAACTCATTGTATGGTAGTCATCACCGCCTTTCATTCGCTGTGCGAACAAAGTTGGCCTCCCATCCACTTTTTTCTCCAAGAGAGCTTCCCCCACCGCAAAAAGATCTATTATTTTTGAGCATTTATTGTGTGGGGACAGAGAGTAATTGTTTTGCAAAGCGCTTTCATCTCTTCCACCCTTAGACAAGATGAAACTACCAAGCAAGGCAAAGGAAATCAAACGCATAGAAACAGAAAAATTTGGCGGTGCCCTGCTCGATTTGCTTTCAGTTAAAGTTATCAAAAAGCCTTTCTATCATTCCTGCCCCCCAGGCTCTCTAGCTGCAAGCTGCATTTTATTAACGTAACCAATAAAGGCAGAGATCAATCAAGTCGATGAATGACTGATCATGCCTACTTATCGGGGTTTATCTTATTTTGTTTACACAACCATGGAAGGAATGCTACAAGCTTGCAACGCAATAAAAACAAAAAAAAGATTTTTTCTTGCTTTACGTCTTTTGGCTCATAGTTCTTCAAGTTACTCCCAATCTAAAGTGCCCTTTTTCCATTCATATATAAATACAATCGTCAAAATCAATAAAAAGACTATCATAGACCAAAATCCAAACAAACCAATCTTATTAAGAGAAACTGCCCAAGGAAATAAAAAGGTGACTTCCAAATCAATTATAATAAATAGAATAGAAACAAGATAAAATCGTATATCAAAACGGCTTTTGGCATCGTCAAGGGGATCAAAACCACATTCGTAAGCTGACAATTTCTCTGGATAAGCCAAACTGGAAGAAGAAGCAAATAAAAAAGAAACACCAATTAAGATCAAGGAAAGTAGCAAACTTATTACTAAATAGACACAAATAGGTGCAAATTCCATAAACCAAGAACCGTTTTTTTCTTAGGAGAATAGTTTAAATGGTAGAACAATGGTTTCCAAAACCACAGGTTAAAGGTTCGAATCCCTTTTCTCCTTATTGCACCAGATTTTGGTGGAGATAGCGATCAATCATCGAACGTGATTAATTAACTTTAAAAGTTGTTGCGAAGGGATACGCTTGATTTGCTAGAGCCATCAAAAAAAAAAATTTCTTTCGAAAACTAAATGGGTTGCTAAGGAACTCTACATAAATCTTTAGCAAAAGGGCAACACGTTTACTGTCAATTTGCTTGCACATGCATAATCTGCGGCCTTTAATGGCGAGAAAGTTTATAGAAAAGACTGATGCATCACTTCGTGATATAATTTTAATAAAATTCTAATTAACATCTTTAGAATAAAATCCAGTGCAAAAAGGGAAACCTATTAAAGATAGGCTGCCTATAAACATCATAGCATAAGTAAAAGGTAACAAAGAAGCAAGCCCTCCCATCTTACGCATATCTTGCTCATCTGACATGGCATGAACCACTGAACCTGCACTCAAAAAGAGTAATGCTTTAAAAAAGGTAAGGGTCTGACCTAAAAGAGTTTAAAGCTAAAGCAGAATAAAAAACACCTTTTTTTCCTTTATTGACACTATCCTCTACCCTTCTCATGACAATGACTCCCAGACATCCCGCCTCATTACCAGTTATCTGCATTTTAGGCAGATAGTTTACTTGAGGCACAGAACAGCTATGCTCGCCTAGGTGGCGCTATAAGGGCAATGTACCACCTGTTCTATAAGTGCAATCGCGCCCATGACCAAAAAACCAAAAAAGATGCTGGTAAAAATTGGATCTCCTCCTCCTGCAGGATAAAAAAAGGTTGTATTAAAATTCCTATCATTTAATAACATGGTAATTGCCAATTTATTCACACACGTTTGGTCAAAACTCGTTCACCAATGTGAAAGCTACTTGAACTAATGTAAAAAGGGACAAATTTTGGGATACTTGTGCCAATTTTGTACACATGGTGGAACTAATCTTAATGTCATTGAGGGCATTTGATGGCAAACAACCTTGCATGGGGAAGGCGTGGCTTATATGAAAACAGTGGAGTGACATATCTTATCATTATGACATACAATGTTTGAATTGCCATCAAACCTTGCAAATGTGATTGAATTTCAATTTTACCAGAGGTGGAAGATGTTGATGACTGACCTACATTACATAGGGTCCTTTCTTAATCCATATTGGGTGAAGCTTGCCTACATCATGATGCAAATGCAAAGGAGGCCTAAAATACAGTTTTGTGAAAAACAACTAATACGTTGATCGCCTATGCCTTAACTTTAAAAGATTTTGTAGATTTTATTAAAAATTGAGGTCCATTTATTAACACACTCTTAATGAAGGACCTAGACTTGTTCCCACACAAGTGCTAGGATTTGATTAAAGCTAGTGGACACACACTTGCACCCATCACTCGTCGCGTTTTGGCACAAGTGCGTTCTACATCATCATGTGAACAAATTTGGAGTTCATATTCATTTTTCCATAACAAAATGTGAAATTGGTTGACATTGGATTAGGCAAAAGACTTGGTTTACATATACACTAATAGCAAAACTATTGTGAAAATGACCTAACGCCAACCCCACAACATGGTACAAGAAGAATATGTTGTCTAAAGACTTAATGTTTGATGTTGATGAAAATGCAAATGAAAATGACTCATTGAATGAGGACCCCACAACATTAGATGAACTTGATGAGGATGAAGTCAAACATGACCCCTTTGAATTCCTTCATGATGACAAGATTCCATTTTCAAGATTATTGTTTGATTTGATGGTTTGGCAAGTTCAAAGGTCTTACATTAGCGATGTAAATCTAAACATGGCATTATTGGAAAATGTTCAAGTGTTTGATGCATCCCCTAAGCTATACATGCTCCAACAGCCCCAAATCAAAACAAGTCCATGCAATCAATGGGTTCCATGGAAGTGGACCCCCCAATTAATGCAAATACACAATTAGCTCGAATCATCATTTCAGAGTCAAATGCACAATAAACATTAATAAACATTTCAAACATACAAATGGACCCATTTCCAATATTATAGTTAACGACATTGGGGATATTACATTGGAGTTAGGTGTGGGCCTGTGTACAATCACTAACACAAATGCACCCCAAGTTATAGATCGAAATGCTTTAAATCCTAAAGCTACAAGACCTAGGAAATCAACAAAAGGTGATTCAAATTTTGACCATACACTAATCAGCTAGTACCTATGGTGTCCAAAACCCCCAATACTCGAAGTTCATGTGGGGTGAAGACTAGTTGTTGTGGTAATATCCATGAACCAACTTCAACCACATATTAAAAACATGTCCACACGTTGAATTACTTAAAGGAAGATGCCCACTATTCAAACAACAATTATTTTTGTAGGTGAACATAATTATGAACAACCACACATCAATGATGACATTTTGGATATTGAAAGACAACAACCCACCAAATGAATTGTGACAAAACATTCAAGCAAAATATCGTCACAACCTTGTGTGGGACATACACTTCAAAAATGGAGGAGGGGCATAACGATGATGACGATGATGATGACAATGACATCAACATTCCTAATGAAGCAATTGAAGCCCCAAATGATAATGACTACCGTGAACTTCGACCCCAACATCCAAATCTTGCCATTAATTATCCTTCTAGGTCACGAATCACAAGGGCTTCATAATCATTGGCATTTGGCATTTCATACACATAGGTTGAACTTTATATGCAAATCCACATGGTGGCATAAATATATCTTATTCCAACTATATATAGTTTTGGTAATAAAATTGTAACCATATAATTTGGGACCTTATTTTGAAATTGGTGTATTTCATATAAAACAATTTCATTTCCATAATTCAAATTCCAAACTTTCAATTCCAAGGGCATTATGAATTATTTGCCTTTAAATAATTACAATTATATGTTTTCCATTCACTACAATCACATTGTCATCAATGATGTTCAATATTCAAGAATTATGGGCCATATCTAATCATCCAATTCATTTTTCAATTGTAAAACTTTGCATACAATTATAGTTGACTAGGTTTACATTAATTATGACAAACTCCTAAGGGAAACAGCTTGTTTGCCCATATTGTTGTATAAATATCAATTTTGTACAATATTGAGGCTATTCTACAATGTACATATGTTGCATCTAATGGAAAATTCCACCTCACCCTATTGCTATGATTTATTATCTCCTTTAATACTACTTTCCCCAATATTATTACCACGTTGTTGATTAACATGATCTCTAAGCCCAATGGGTTCCTCATTCAAAATTACGTCAACCCAGCTAGATTATCTATCTCATTGAACATTACAACCATGTGAGGAGATATTGTAGTTAATAATGCAAAGTTAACATCATCTTTCAATGTGGCCTTTCACTAGTCTCCTCCAATGTCAAGTTGGTTTGGTTTCTAACATTGCTTATGGTGAACCTTTGTTTGATTTCTTCCCCCATCATCATATACTAAACACTCTTCAAATTCAGATCGTGTTCAAATTTGTTGGTTCTTGGGTTATACCACCCCTAAAACATTTGGTAAACTAACAATATTGTGTATTGGTTATTAGTAGGTATAATAATTCACATGCCTTTTGAATCATGGATTCGTCACATTGCCATTCATTGTATTGATTACCCCATGTAATGATGAACATGCCAACATTCCAAATCTATTTCATGTCTACGCCCCATGTTTATGGTCTATTAGATGTGTTAAATCTATTGTATTCCCAATGTTGTGGCATGGCCGTTCAAAAATTGAATTACTCATATAGGTGCCAATGAAATGGGATAGCCTACATTTTGGACATCTCCTCCTTGCCACCATCAACATGATCAGGCATCATGGATGGTACATGTGTTAGTAAGTGCCCAAAATCCATGCACCTTTTGGTCCAAATGGGGAATAACAAATAAGACATAATTCCCCATTTTGTGTGAAGGGTTGAGGTGTGGGCCACAAAAGTTCCCTTTTTTTTGGCATGGCAGTGACATATTCCCAATCAAACTTGAGATGTGTTGCCCAATCTATGTTTGCATTCTCTTACATCTTTGGTAAATTGTTAATAAACATCTCGAATATCTTGGGCCATGATGTCAAACCATGTGATCAAAACCTCCCATCTTCACAATATTTCACTTGTATTCTTATGAACTCCACCTCTATTTGCATAGCTCAAGATGTTGCCAAAATATATGCATTTTGCTTGTGGTTCAAATTTTGTTTGGTCGCCTTCAAAAGTGCTTTAGCATCTCTTCAATATTATTCCTTCATGTCAATCAACATTTAATGGTAGTGTTCGATGTCTTCCACAAAATTTAGGCATTCCTTTTTGTTTCAATGCCCCTTACAAGTGCTTCTTGTAGCACATGTTACTGAGTGGCTGCATTTTGTTATAATCCAAGACATTTTGCTTGACAAATAGTCAATTTTTCATGCAATGCATTGCACTTTGATGCCACCTCCTGAAGTTGCATCTACATTATGCCCATTTCCCCTCACAACACCTCCAAAACATGTTCTACGATGTTAGCCCATCTTGTGGTATGTTAATATCCTATGCCAACCACCCTTCATTATCTATAATGTCAAATGGCATATAAAATGCCATATAAACCACAACATCCAACTATTTTGCACCCATGAACTGCCCACGCTTAGATGTGATTAAGGGGGATTTTGTTCCCAAGGGCACTGAACAATTCGGTTGTTCATCACAATATTTAAATATTGAGTACAAGAAATATTTGATGCTACTGATTCAAAAATAAATAATATTGGTGGTATTGTTTGAAAAAAGAAAGGGGGATTGATAAGGCATATTTGGGAGGAACTTGAGGTCATTTTAGTAAAAATTGGAAGAACTATTATAGGAGGTGGACAAAGTTTTGGAAGAGTCAAAAAATTTGCCCTCACAAATTTATCTAGTTGATACGGAAACACATTGCTAATTCGGTTGCTTGGAACAGTCGTTCAATCGACCTAAACCCCAAGCACCACCTCTACACAAACCATCCATGCCATAATCAAAGGCATTTAGTTTTTGGGAAAAAAATGGTTCCTCATCATGGCCATGTAAACTTCCAACATGTGTGTCTTCATATCTTCATTAAAACAACTTGTATACTAGGCAAAATTATTTTTCTTATGGGTTTCATGTTAGAAAGTGGCCACTTCTTGTCAATGTGGCACCACCACACATATTGTGAACATCATGTGTATGATTAAAGATGTGGAAGGTTTTGCCATTTAACATTTATTATGATGGTTGGGTCTTCAAGTGCTTTGAATTATGTTTTGTGCCATCTTTTAGATTGCCTTCATGCCATGGCCTTTAACCACTCTCCTTCGGTTCAAATCATTTGCCATCATTGTTTATTAATAAATAGGTAGTTTAAACATAAATCAAGGTTAAGGGTGGGGTAAATCAAGGTCAAGTTCAAAAAAAAATGTACAATAAATAAGTATGGGGGTCCTTTAAAAGGTTTAGCCTTTAAGTCCAACATGCAATTGTTTTCACAATTGGCATCATGAATTAAAAAACCTTCCAAAGGATTCCCATTTTCTTCAAAATGTATGGCACTAATTGCTTGGAGCAAACATAGTCCTCACATGTAGGGGAGAAAGTACATGAAATGACAAAAATGTGGGTCTCATAATGGACCCACACATGTCCAAAGCCCCAAGATTGGGCTTAGGCCTATTTCACACACTTTTGGTTGCCATTGAAAGCACAATTTAGGTGTTGGGCCTAATTCAATAGCTCAAATTCCCTATTGACCAAAAATTTTGATTGTTATTCGATAACCTATAAGCATTATGGACTTATGGTTGCCATATGGCAACCGAAAAGTGGGTCGATCACCATTAAACCACTATATAATTAACGATCAAAGGTAATCAAAACAAGTTTGGTTGTCATCAAGTGCGTGGCGACCAAATTTTTGGTTGCTTTTGGTTGCCAACTATATAATCTTTACTTGGCAACCAAAAATTTTCAATCACCTTTAAACTTGAGGATTGGTGAGCAAATTTTTTCAATCGTTGACTATCCACACAACTTGTTAGTGATCAAAAAAAAATTGTTGGCATTTTATGATGCTCGACAACCAGTTGTGGTTGGTACATGAAAACATCATCAAATGGCAACTGAATTTTTTCAATTGCCAAATATTTTTGGTGGCCTTAGTTTTGGGGGTATTTGCTAAGGGGGTAGGGTGAATACATGATTTTGGATGAACAAAGCATTTAGGATAGGGCCTAAATCAGGGATTTTTATTATTTTGAATTTTGAATTGTGTTGGTTTTAATCATGATGCTGTGACTTGGGACTGTTCAAAATGAGGGAGTTCTAGAAAAAGGGGAGATTCTTAAACATAGAATTTGGAAAAAAAGAGTGAAAGGAGTTGTAACTTAGCACTTCCAGTAGAAAACCATAGACTTTGTTCTGATATACTACAAATTTTAATTATTGTTTTTTTTTCAACAAAACATGAGATTCTATTGTAATTTTGATTCATGTTTATACTACTACAAAAAAAACACAAACTTTTATAATGAATTTTATGTTCATATTGTTGTTTGATTTGTTTTAGTACGAAAATATGATGAAATGAAATGTAATCTTGTTTCTAGAGTTTTTTTCAAGGTATTTTGAAATGCAAATTTTGGTTATATGAAATAATCATGAATTTGGTGTTTTAATGAATGTATGCATGTGAAATGAAATTTTGTTGTTACAATAGTGTGACATATTTTGCAAGAATTAAATTTCACTTATACCATTTAGCAACCATCTTGTAGGGAAATATTTTTCTTCTCTTTCAGTATGAAAAGGGTTTTTTACAAATTTTGTTGTTATATTATAAAGGAGAGGATTTAGACAAGTAGTTTTGTTTTTTGTAATTCAAAAATTTAAAGGGATATGTTGGGAAATATTAAAGGTCTAAGCAATTCACGTTGTAAGGATTATGTAGAATGATCTATAGATTTTGGAAACAAAGAATTGTGAACAAGATGAATCGGATGGTGACCCAAAATTTACAATGACAATTAGACTTGGAAGTAAATCAACAAGTTATTGAAAAATAGACAAAAGACAATTTTGAAAATGGAAAGGAATGTGTAGGGCTTATAAAAACCCCATATTAAAATTTGATGTTAGATAGACAAATTTTGAAGATAGAGGAAAGGCATGTGGGGCACATGCCATTTCTACCATAGTGGTGGTACAACGTGAAGTATGGACTTGGGGTTTTCAAAGTAGGCAAATTTATAGACAACGATTTCCATAGAGAGAGATGAAATTGACTACTCACCCAAATGAGTGGGTGTAACATATTTCTCAATCATAATTTGTGGTTTAAAGTCAAGGAGTTCAAAATAGAGTAGGGACTTTTGTAATACATAATCAACCACAAGAAATAAATTTCCAAAGTTGGTGAATATCCTAGGAAGGGATGTTATAGGAGGTATACAATTCAAGTTTGTGTATTAGTTAAGATTTTTAAATTACTATGAAATAGCGGAAAACTAGGAGGTGGAAGAAAACACAAATATCAATGTGGTTGAGGATACTAAGGAAAATTACTTATGATCATTTGAGTATGTAGAGGCACAAGCAAATGTGTTGGATGAAGTAGCATAGTCATATTCACATCAAGGGAATCCAAAGTTGGATCAAACAAGGTACATAACCAAAACATAGGATCATAAATCTATGGATTTGGGGATGGTCAAATTACTTTTAAAGGTTTGTGCATTTTGTGAGGAAAAAAAACATGTGATCATGAATTATCCTTTTGTGCCTTTTCACATCAGAGTAGGTATTGTTAGAGGTGTGGAATTATAGAATTTGGCAGGAACATTAATGTATCAACCATAGGAACAAGAACCAATAATTTTTGTAGTCCAAAACAAATTGAAAGGCATGGAGTTGGGAGGCCAATTAAGACCACATAGTTAATATATTATCCGTCTATTCAGACTAGGAGTAAAATTGGTGTCATAATTACATGTAAGAATTCCTTCACTATATTTTTTCGGAGCTTACATAGGCATTTTACAAATGTCATTAAACAATTAAATGAGTAAATATACACGAAATTGAAAAATATGAAGTAAGAGGAGACTGAAAAGGTGGAGATTTACTATGAGCAGATTTAGAAGTTAACTCATGGTTTACAAGTACTAACCATAGATAATTTTCTAATTACTATGTTTAAAACAGGTTTGTAATCATACATCATAATTGCATTTGCAAGGATGAAACGGCCAACATTACAACATAAGGAGGCAGCAATGTTGTGTGAAAAAAACATGACTATTGCAGAAACAAGGAGTGCACTTTTAATACCACATAATACCAAATAAGCAGCACTAGTGAAAACACATAATAATACAAGGAAGATTGACAAATATTACACAAGGATGACGAATCACAATGTGGAAACATGTGAAAAAAAAACAAACCATGACGGCAACCATAGAGGCAACACAATCAAATCAAAAACGACATAAGACATCTTCATATGCATGCCAAATATGTGGTTGTAACAAAGGTTCAACTTGTTGTTGACACAAACAATCATTTCAAATGTGAATGTGGTGGATAGTAATGTTACCACAAGAATTAAAGTAACTAAAAAACATGTGTCCAACGATAGAGAGCCAAGAAAAGCAAAGAGTGTTTTTAATTGGGAGAAAGAAGAATGGTTGAAGAAATCAATGGTGGAGATAATTCAATAGATTCAAAATACAAAAACCAAACAAAAATTCCATCCACATCCATGGAGGGATGGAACACAACTTGGCCGGGTATGCAAAATATTATTCTTGTGAAAGCATGAAAATCTCAAGAAGTAATGAATTCACAAAAGAAATTGATCACATTAGAAGAGATTTAAAACTTCAAAAAAACAATTTGTAAACTTTTCACGACATTTGGACTCTAATTTTAGTTTGACAGCATTATGAAAAATAATTTGTTTATTATTTGGGTAGGTTTTAAAAACTTGTTGCCAATTAATGTTAAATCCCTCTTGGGATGCTAGCCAATGATGTAACATTAGAAAATTGAAAAACATATCATTGACATCAAATAATCATTAGTCAACACTAATTCACTTTTTCGACGAAGTGTATTTTTTTTAAATTCCAAATTTTTCTTTTGGGTGATGGTTGCTACAAGTCGCTCCACTAGCTTCGTTATTTAATGGGTAGGGTGTTCTTTGCAAGGGATATTAGCCCAGGCTGAAAACGGTGACAAACTTTTTTGAGAAGGGAAATTTCATGCAGCCAATGGGAAGGCCCGAGCATGCACTCAAGGTGCCTTGCTTTTTTTCCTTTAAAGTTTTGGGGTGTGGGGGGGTTGTGGGGGGGGGGGGGGGGCGAGGAATGTTTTCCATTTTTCCTTGCTTCCCAATGTGTTCCCACTAGGTTACATTCAAATTCTCAATGGGTTCCCAATATGTTCCCCAAGTTCCTGATGTGTTCCCCAGCATGTTCTTCATAGCACGTCACTTTTATCCCATATGTTTTGCCAAATGTTGTCCTCCTTTCACTTATACAGGTGTGCCAAAGGGTATGAACTCAATACTTCAACACAGAACCTTCTATTTTGGAGAGCATTCATAGTTTCAGTTTTTTATTGATGACTGAATCAAATTGGCTCATTGCAAGAAAGAAAATTTTGAACTTGGGAGTCACATCGTTTAGTTAAGTCAAAATCTGTCTGGGGATGCTGGCATCTGTTGCTACCCTACGAAATTGGAATTTAAAAAAAATAAAATTGTAAAAACATAAAAAGACACACTGGCCCCAAGTATATACCCCCTGAAATGCATCTCCTAGAAAACAGGAGGGTTCAGGTCGGCATAAATTGGACCCTCCTGTTCCACAAATGCTAGGCATAAGGTCCCTCACACCCCTACGCCCTGGGAGTCTGGATTTGTTTTGGCTTACTGTAAGGTTTTGCCTCATGCTTTGAGTCAGCATTTCTTTTACTGGCAAGTTTTCGCCAAATTTCGACTTATTCAAAGGAACTTTCATGGAAAAAAATTCACCAGAATTCACCAGATTTCAAAGAAGCTAAAAAATTCAAATGATCAGAATTTTATGATAACTTCTAGTAGGTGGCCACAAGACAACATGGAAACGGTTCTTTGTTTTTCTACTTTCATATCTAACATGTAGCCAAATGTGGCTAAATTATTTTCTGGACGATCGCCACTTTGACTACATGACAAAACCCTTAAAGAAACCCTGCTTCAAGTTGAGTGAGGCTGCTACACGTAGGGAATATTCCCAAGATGTGCTGAGCTGGGCAGGTCTGTAGCTTATTTTGACATTGCCACCCTAGCGCTCAAGCCTCAAGCCTCAAGACTCTACAAATTTACATATTATTTCTAGGAGTCATGACAGGATGCTTGCGGCTTTTTTCATACCATATATTATGTTGTAACGACTTGGAGCGGGAATAAACCGAAATTTTATCTTCAAGGAAGCAAGCAAAGGGACTTGCAGAATGGAGCACAAGGAACTATGCTCGCTTGCAGTTATAGGAGGAGAAGGCCTATTTCTCTACCCTACACCCGCTAGGAACTTGCCGAAAATTTCCGAGGCCGAGCTTGAGACCACAATTGTGTTGTCAAGTTCGGCCTCGGAAGGGCTAAAACGCCACAATTGTGTTGTCAAGTTCGGCGTCGGTAGGGCTAAAACACCACAATTGTGTTGTCAAGTTCGGCGTCGGTAGGGCTAAAACCCCACAATTGTGTTGTCAAGTGCGGCCTCGGAAATTCTCCGCAACGTCCTAGCGGGTGTAGGGTAGAGAAATAGGCCTTCTCCTCCTATTACGTGCAAGCGAGCATACTTCCTTGTGCTCCATTCTCTTCTTCTTCATCTTCAAGGCTTCTTTTGTGGCTACAACGACGTGTATACCAGTGAGCTTTGTTTCCTGTTGCAGGACAAGCTGCAGGAGGAGGGGAGGATCTGCAGCACTACCGTCGATCATCTGCTCCTGCTCACAAATTGATTATGAAGTTTCCACGCAGCTCGGGTTCACGTTCTCCTCGACTCATGGCACCCGTGACCAGTTCCAGCCACCTGCTGATTCCAAGCCCGCAGTTCGATGTTTGATGATCCACATGTGGAAGTTCTGATCCTGGTTTTCCTGAGTCTCGTGCTCTTAGTGCGACTGGCAAGAGAATCGGCAAAGCTCCTCCGATATCTTCTCAAGCTTACTCGAGAGTTTGTTCCACGTCGGCGGGAAACAATTGTCATCCCTCCCCATGATGCTCAGTTCCAGGCAGTCGTAGTTGAAGCCAATGCATCATCACGTGTATCATCAAGGATTGGAGAAATCATGGGTAACTACTAGACTAAACACTTGAGATATACTAAGTTTGTGTGATCGATTAGTTTTGAGAAATTGTCAACTTCCAGAGATTGAACTTGTACAAAATATGTCGCATGCACCATGGCCGCGTCATGGGTGTCCTGCATCTGATCACAGCGTGTAGAATCAATTCCCCCAGATTTGAGACGAACCAACCATGTGAACCAGAGATTCTTGTGGGTACACCCTATGCCTGCTGTCATGCGAGCACCCAACGTAACCATGATTGTTATTGACACATAATTTTTTTTCTAATGGTACTACTGCTGGACCCTCTTAATTTGCAGGAACTGCAGAAGGCGGGAATGCATTCCAAGACGAGGAGAATGTAAAAGTGCAATAGCTGATGAAGTTCAGGGCAACTTGAAAGTCTATTGTATAGATCCGAGTCAGGCGGCCTGTGAGCTTAGTCGAAGCCAGCATACTGTTGTGAAAATATATGAGTTGAGATTGCAGATTGAGTGTCGAGGAGTTAGTTTTATTAGTTGGTCTCTAACTAACTAGCATGCATCTGATCTGATGTCTATTTACAGCATCCGCTCTCATCTTCAATAAAGCTGCTGCCAGGTCTTCAGATTTGTTTCCCAAACTGTTATCCCAAACAAATCCTGAGAAATTTATTAGAGACCCCTAGGGCTTTTCACAAATCCCTGTGTCTTCTGAGAACCGGATTTGAGCTCCCATGTGCTTCTTTGGGGCCCCTAAAACTGTGGGTGGAAATCCTAATTATTCTGCTGGGTAACCAAATGAGAACCAGGTTTGGTCAGTTATTCGATTTTTCCAAATTATCTTCGGTTTCTGGTTGTATGAAATTTAGAAATCAAAGAGCCTCTGGTTCCAGAGTTTTTGAAAATTTTAAGAATCAAAGAACGTCAAGTTCGGGCTTGTTTGATTTTTTTTTGGAATGGCGAAACCTCTGTCTGGTTCCTTCTTGTACAACCCTAAAAAGAACCTGCTTTTTTCAGGGAATAACAGGGAAAGTATCAGAATTTTGACAGGTTCCTAGATTCTTTTGAGAACTGCGGTTATATATCAGATTCGGTTCTTGGGTTTCTGAGAACTGCGGTTATGTATAAGGAACGCTTCGTAGATGGTTTTTTGACGGTGGGGTGTCTGGCAGAATCCGGTTATTTTGGATTTTTTGAGAACTTCCATGGTTGTATATCCTAAAGAAGTGTCATGATAACCGCCGGTCATCTGGTGCCATTTCTTACAACCGACTAACACTGGGACCCTAATTCTCTTGCAGTTCAGCCCTAATCTTTACTGTCAGTGTTCTCCTCTGTCCTCTCTAGCTCTCCTTGTCCTGCAAAATTGCCATCCATGTGCAAGAAGTAAACCTTGAGCTCCAGATCCTTAAACTAGAATACAGTTTGATTTTTTGCAACTTGCCAGGCTTGATTCTTGTTAATCTGCAATAGCCATAGTTGTTGTCTTGCCTCATGACCAGTTTGCAACCGGTTGTGAGTTCCGAGCCCTCACATGTGCACTCGAAGTGCCTGTTACTCATAAGATCTTAAGGTTAAGGGAGAAAAGAGACTTTGATTCAGATTTTAGTAGCAGGTTTTCAGGGTATTAAACAAATTCTTTTTGCACTTGTCAATTAATGCATTAATGTCACAGTGGACCAAATTCTATAAAATCCCATATCAAATTGTATAAAAACACACACATGTACAGAAAACAAGAATATTTTAGGCATGTCTGCTGAAAGCCCAACTGATTCTTGCAAAACTTTGTGCAGTAGTCTGTGGTTCTGTATTCCAGTAGACGGATCACACCAGGTAAACATAGTTAAGTCCTCTCTACAGATCCAGTAGAGTCCTAACCAGTCAGTAGCTGTTCTGCAATTTGCAATCCTGGCATCCACTTGTTTAAGGTAAAGGCTGAGGCCGCAGGCTTGAGGCCTTACTGAGCTCAAAGCACTGGGCTGATTCTGTGATACCTGGAGGATAGCTGCTGGGTATCACAGGGAATAATCCAAAAGCAAGTGCTTTGAACAATGAAATGGCCATTAAGTTTTTTGAACCCTTCACAGAGGAAAAATTCTGTACTGTCCAACTGCAATTAAAAATCTGCCTGTGTGCATTATGATACAAAAAACTGTAGTGTTGTAGCAGGTGTTTCAGTTTCATTACAGAGAACTCAAGTGTTTGGCATGGTTGATGTCATAGTAGTCATGATCAGCTGCTTTCCCAGCAAATAGAGTTGCAGAAATGGAAAAGAAGCTACATCATTGTAAGTACCTCACTCTTTTTCCTGCAGGAAATGCTTACCAATCACATCTATATGAACCCCGCGTGCACCAACTACGACCTAAGAATATGACTGTCAAAACAGAGGACTTGTAGCCCATTTGCTTCACCATATCCTCCAGCATAGCTGCCTGGAACATGCACCCCAAATCCATGTCAAGCTCCCCTTTGGACCTTGTTTCATTAGGCGCTTCAAGGTCAAGAGCTTCTTGGCCAATGTACCATAATTGTAATTCATGGGTCATTGTGTGTGGGATACATGGCACACAGCTTTGGTGCCCAGTACATCACTGCTCCACAGTCGTGTCTTTCTCAATGAGCTTAAATCTCATCAAAGACAAAGTGCACATGACAAAATGAAGCTCCCATTATGGAGCTTTAAATCCAACAAAGACTCGTCCACCACACGAATCCCTAAACTGGCAATGCAGACCAGTTTACCTAGCATTTGAAGTCCGTTTTCTGGTTCCTTGTCTTTCTGCTGCAAACTCAAGGGCTTCAGACATAGCCATACCTTGGCAAGCTCTGTAGGCATATTGCGAAATTCAATTATCCTCTTGTGTCTTGCATCAGTTTCGAGTGATGCATCATGCAAATGCTTTTGCCAATCCTTCTATTAGGAATGCACCAACACTGGTGATATTCCTGTAATTGCCCCAATTCTCACACCAATTTCTTCCCTGGCTACAATCACTCTGGCTTCTTGAGCCATCACAAACAATCACCTAGTGTAGAAGTAAGACAAGGGATGCAGGATGCAGTGAAAAGTGACAACCTACATCAAATTTGCCACAAAAGATGAAACGAAAGAACTATTACAACAGAACATCATGGATCCTTCACAGATTTAGAGTCAGGATGGCATTGTTCACCAGAAGATTCAAGGAAAAATTGGAGTTCAAGGGGGTATGGAGGTGTAAAGAAGTACCTGTAGTAGAAACCGGTCATGGGTTAAACAGCAGAAAGGACTGACTCCAAGCCACCCCAATTAAGCAGGAAGCCATATCTTACCCATGAATCTGCATGACCTCTAGCTCTACTCTCACCCAACCCTCAATCTCTGCACAGCAAATTCTTCCCTAACACTGTGGCTGGCTTCCCAAACTGTCAACTCCTGCAATTCTCATCTCCCTTGATCAAGAGTGATCCAAGTAGTGTACAAAGACCATCCATTCACATCTGCTGCATTCCAAACCCAACTTTGTGATCATGTTCTTTGCCTAGTAGGGTCGGACAGTAGGGTAAGGACAGAGAACGGTTCTGGGAATGAGGGGTCTGCAGGAGCCGGGAGTCCTCTTGAGTGTGGGACCTGAATTCTCTAAATGGTCCCCTTTGAGATCCTTAGTCCTTACCCATTGGAAACAAATAAGAAACCTTTTCTTTTATCCCAGACGACTGTGATTCATTTGAACGAGGCTGGATTATAATTCTACCTTGAGTTTCTTCTTCATCAATAGGTACTTTCCACCCTTTGCAGACCCAGATTGGCCTTCCTTTCTTCAGGGCACTTTTCCAGTGGTCCACTGCAACTCTAGAGTCTACTTCCACAGCCACTTTTCATTACATGTTTTCTCCTAGCTGTAACTAGTGATAGGCTAAAGCCCTTGGAAGGTGGGCATTCCAGGAATAAGGGCCCTGTGAGACGGACCAGACTCTCTGTGGGCCAGATTCCTGTAAAGCTCACCCTGAAGGGCTTCAAATGGCATAAAACTTGTCACACTTTTTTTTTATCGAAAAAATTCTTGCAATACCTGGTACCCAACCTTTCAGATAATAGCTAGGAAAAATCAATAGACACTAGTTCTGGATTTCTATTCACCCCTCAGTTTCTCGTAAAACACATTTTGCAATTATGGCACATGGCACATTGTTTCCCTTGGTTCAGTTTTGGAACACTATGTCTCAAAGGTGTGCTCTTCTTTATTACATGCCTTGTAATTTCCAGTTAGTACTTTATTACATGGTTTGTGGTCAATCTCTCCATGTATGATGGTTTTGTAAGTGCCCACAAGTAGGAACCAATTGTTGGCGCATACCACTTTGGAGGTCATCTTCATCTGACTGCTATATTTTTTCCAAGGACTATGAAACACAAGGGCCGATTGTTTGTAGACTAATATGACCAAAAACTTATGTCATTGGCACAAACTTCTTCGAATAAGGACAACACTCTTAAATTCACCAAAATGTGCTTAAGACCGTGATAACTCTATTGAAATTAACACACCCTCTTGAGATCAAAACAACACTCACTAAAATCACCAAAAAGTTCTTCCTAAACCATGACAACATTACTGAAATGAACACACATTTCTTGAGGTCAAGGCAACATAGTTAAAATCAACACACCTTTATAGAGCTTAAGACAACACACTAAAATGAGCATGCCCTTCTTGAGAACGTGACAAAATATCGCTGAAATCACCACACAATGTGCACACACTTGTTAATTATCACCACAATTTATTGTTGAAATAACCACAAATAGTTCATCATTTGATAAAAATTGATTACTTTAATTAAATGTAAGAAGGGATAGTCCATGCCTTCCCTAACAAGTTGGTTTCAAGATATTCACCCATGCCATGACATTCAAATAGGTTCAAAGAAGTGAAAAACCTTGACAAATTTGTAACTAATTTTCCTTCTTTGACTAATATTGTTTCTTTTAACCATTATTTCTCTCTTCTGATGATCGTCATCTAATCTACCAATGCCCATACCATCCTTCATACACATTGTAATAATAATATGAAAGTATAACAAATTTAACCATGTCTTGCCCATATTGAGTGAACAAATTTGGGCATGCCACCACATATTCTGCTCCCAATTCGGTCATCTTCGTAATTTGATTATTTTGTTTTTAAAGTTTACATACTCTACATATGAGAATCCACATGGTAGAAACACAATAAACACATGAAATAAACAAAATTCTAATTCTATTTCATCCACTTCCATTTTCTCTGTTCCATTCATTTTCTTCACTTTCTTTGAATACCAAAAAAATATTCCATATTGAACAATTTTAGTTCCTTAGCATGGTCACCAAATGTTAGCAATAATTTTTATAGGAATTAATTAATAAATAAAGAATAAATCAATGCCATATATCATTGTTGGGTTTTTGTCTTACTCAATTAGTGTGGATACCACATATCCAATGAACTAAAACATACTTCAGCAATAAATATGATAGCATATAGAACAATAATGAAGAAAAACAAGAACGTTACCTTGAACTCATCATCATTGTTTTTCATGATGCTATATCTTTTCCAACCATATAATATTTTAATTCTTTTAATATTCTATAACAAACCACTTATAACTACTTAGATAAAAAGAATACCTCTAGACCCCATCCAATCAAGGTTATCCAAGCGTCAATACATCTGTCATAATGTAACAAATGCATTTGGACGTCAACACACCTTTGCATCACATTAATATAGGGTCCACCTAGGTCAACCTAGGTTAAAAGGACTCTCAGGTAGCAGTGTAGGCTTATGGGTGACCAAAATTGGGCATGTTTGGATCACCATAAACCTACATTTATGGAATTTGTTTTGTCACTACAGGTTTAACAATGGAAAATTTTCAATCACGATAAGCCTAACAATTAAATTTTTTTGGTTGTTACAAACTAGGTAATCAAAAATTTTGTGATGATTGTAAATTTTCCATCACCAAGCCTATGGGGACCTAAATTTTTGGTCACCAATTGTGCAATGATTGAAAAAAAATAATTGCCTCACAATTAGTGACAAAATGTTTTTGGTTGCCAAGCTTTGTGACAATTGAATTGTTTTTCGTTGCTACATGTCTTTAAATCTAGGTCATCTAATTGACCATTGATTTGGTGATGAAATTTGGTCTGCATAGTAATAAAATGTAGACTTTGCATGTTGATATTCACTTTTTTCTTTGAGGTATGTGGGCCTTGTGTTGTTTAACCCCAACCATTGCCATATACCTTACGAGGGAGGGGTGAAACCTTTATGGGTGTTTGAATTTCAAATTGACATATTATATTTGCAATTGGTGTGAAATTTCAATTGTAACCTTAAAGGTGGAGTTTGATCTTATTGTTGAATATAGTAATTATATTAATCAAGCTTATTGTTCTTGTGTACAATGTTTTATCGATGGATGAAAGGCAAAACATGTGGATTCCATGGTATTTGATGTTTACGGACAAATTAAGGAAGGTGGAATGCAAGTTTTATAGCAATGTTATTTCATACCACAAGGATAGAATGCTCTTCCATTTGGGTTATCAATATGATGTGAATGGGTGAATTAGAGTTGTAATGTGTCCAAAAGCACCTCCATGGGTAAAGGCATTATTCGCCTGATGTGGCATGAACTTGTCCCTCCACCATTGAATGACATGGAAGTACTAACCCATATCTCTGATGGGTGAACAGAGGATGTGGCCATGGAAACACCAAATCCTTTAGTGTATGGAGAATGTATTTCGATGTTTCAGCTGGAAGGGGCTCAAAATTTCACCCCCCTTACGAATAACATAGAAGGTTTTAACATATTCATAAATAATAACATTTGAACCTTTCAACATGTTTAATTGTCCGAGGGATTGAATTCAACCAAAAAACAAGATTTGGACAAAAAGTGGGTAACTTTTTTTAATGAGGTGAACATCCCCTTCAATGTTGTTTGACACCTAGCATTCATAGAAGTTGTGAAAGCAACCTATGAATCTTGAACCTATTACAAACCTTTCATCATACCATGGATTACACATAAATTTGTTAAAGTAATCTAAAGTGGATGTGTCCAAATAGATTACCAAAAGGACACAAAATTTGATTCACAAATATGGAACAACCATTTGTTCTAATGGTTGGGACAACGTTACATTGCATCCAATGTTGAACATAATGATTGTTTGTGCAAATGGCAATGTATTCATAGGTTCCATTGACACAACTAGGGAGTGGAAAGATGCCCATTACATATGTAATGCATTGGTTGGATACATTGAAACCATTGGGGTTGACAACATTGGACAAATTTGTACAGCTAATGCTTCGAGCATGAAAAGTGCAGCTAACCTTTTAATTTGTCATTTTTCAAGTCTTTATTTTCAAGGTTTTATTGTTCATTGTTGGGATTTGCATTAGAAAAGCCACTAATAATCTTTTGTTGTTATGAAACCAACCTAATGCTATTAAACCCCACTAAAATACGATTTACAACCAATTTTTTAATGGTTGAAAGGTTGTTCAAACTTAGACTTGCCATTGAGCAAATTGTTTCTGACAACTTTTGTCAATTCATTGCATGGTAGTCATCATCAAAACTCATTCACCAATGTGAAAGCTATTTGAACCAACATAAAAAGGGACAAATTTTGGGATACTTGTGCCAATTTTGTACACATGGTGGAACTAATCTTCATGTCATTGAGGGCATTTGATGGCAAACAACCTTGTATGGGGAAGGCATGGCTTAACATGAAAACATTGGAGTGACATGTCTTATCATTATGACATGCAATGTTTGAATTGCCATCAAACCTTGCAAATGTGATTGAATTTCAATTTTACCGAAGGTGGAAGATGTTGATGATTGACCTACATTACATAGGGGCCTTTTTTATCCATATTTGTTGGGTGAAGCTTGCCTACGTGATGATGCAAAGGTAAAGGAGGCCTAAAATAAAGTTTTCTGAAAAACAACTAATACCTTGATCACCTATGTCTTAGTTTTAAAAGATTTTGTAGATTTTATTAAAAGTTGAGGTCCATTTATTAACACACTTTTAGTGAAGGACCTAGACTTGTTGCCACACAAGTGTTGGGATTTGATTAAAGCTAGTGGACACACACTTGCAACCATCGCCCGTCGCATTTTGGCACAAGTGTGTTCTATATCATCATGTGAACAAATTTGGAGTTCATATTCATTTTTCCATGACAAAATGTGAAATTGGTTAACATTGGATCGGGCAAAGGACTTGGTTTACATATACACTAATAGCAAAACTTTTGTGAGAATGACCTAATGCCAACCCCACAATATGGTACAAGAAGAATATGTTGTATGAAGACTTAATGTTTGCTGTTGATGAAAACGCAAATGAAAATGACTCATTGAATGAGGACCCCACAACATTAGATGAACTAGATGAGGATGAAGTCAAACACGACCCCTTTGAATTCCCTCATGATGACAAGATTCCATTTTCAAGATTATTGTTTGATTTGATGGTTTGGCAGGTTCAAAGGTCTGACATTAGCGATGTAAATCTAAACATGGCATTATTGGAAAATGTTCAAGTGTTTGATGCACCCCCCAAGCTATACATGCCCCAACGGCTCCAAATCAAAACAAGTCCATGCAATCATTGGGTTCCATGGAAGTGGACCCCCTAATTAACGCAAATACACAATTAGTTCGAATCATCATTTCAGAATCAAATGCACAATAGACATTAATAAACATTTCAAACATACAAATGGACCCATTCCCAATATTATAGTTGACGACATTGGGGATATTACATTGGAGTTAAGTGTGGGCCTGTGTATGATCACTAACACAAATGTGCCCTAAGTTATAGATTGAAATGCTTCAAATCTTCAAGCTACAAGACCCTAGTGATGACATTCTTCATTTTGTAAAATAAAATTCTTTAAAATTCTTCATTTAGCACCTTGTCATAACATTCTTTGGTGCGAATTTTAACGAATTTTAACAAATTTTGACGAATTTTAACGAATTTTATGCATTTTTTGGGCTTCCATAACATTCTCGCACCACGAATGTCATAACTATGTACAAGACCTAGGAAATCAATAGAAGGTGATTTAAATGTTAACCACACACTAATCAGTTAGTACCTATGGTGTCCAAAACCCCCAATATTCAAAGTTCATGTGGGGTCAAAACTAGTTGTTGTGGTAATATCCATGAATCAACTTCAACCACATATTAAAAACACGTCCACACATTGAATTTCTTAAGGGAACATGCCCACTATTCAAACAACAATTACTTTTGTAGGTGAACATAATTATGAACAACCACACATCAATGATGACAATGGATATTGAAAGACAACAACCCACCAAATGAATTGTGACAAAACATTCAAGGCAAAATATCATCACAACCTTGTGTGGGACATACACTTCAAAAATGGAGGAGGGGCACAACAATGATGATGATGACATTGACAATGACATCAACATTCCTAATGAAGCAATTGAAGCCCCAAATGATAATGACTACCATGAACTTCGACCCCAACATCCAAATCTTGCCATTAGTTATCCTTCTAGGTCACAAATCACAAGGGCTTCATAATCATAGGCATTTGGCATTTTGCATTTCTTACACATAGGTTGAACTTTATATGCAAATCGACATGGTGGCATAAATATATCTTATTCCAACTATATATTATTTTGGTAATAAAATTGTAACCATCTAATTTGGGACTTTATTTTGAAATTGGTGTATTTCATATAAAACAATTTCATTTCCATAATTCAAATTCCAAACTTTCAATTCCAAGGGAATTATGAAATATTTGCCTGTATATAATTACAATCATATGTTTTCCATTCACTCTAATCACATTGTCATCAATAATGTTCAATATTCAAGAATTATGGGCCATATCCAATCATCCAATTCATTTTTCAATTGTAAAACTTTACATACGATTATAGTTGACTAGGTTTACATTAATTATGACAAACTCCTAAGGGAAACAACTTGTTTGCCCATATTGTTGTATAAATATCAATTTTGTACAATATTAAGGCTACTCTACAATGTACATTTGTTGCATCTAATGGAAAATTCCACCTCACCCTATTGCTATGATTTATTATTTCCTTTAATATAACTTTCCCCAATATTATTACCACGTTGTTGATTAACATCATCTCTAAGCCCAATGGGTTCCCCATTCAAAATTACGTCAACCCAACTAGATTATGTATCTCATTGAACATTACGACCATGTGAGGAGATATTGTAGTTAATAATGCAAAGCCAACATCATCTTTCAAATGTGGCCTTTCATTAGTCTCCTCCAATGTCGAGTTGGCTTGGTTTTTAACCTAAAAATTGCTTATGGTGAACCTTTGTTTGATTTCTTCCCCCATCATCATGTACTAAACACTCTTTGGATTCAGACCGTATTCAAATTTGTTGGTTCTTGGGTTATACCACCCTCAAAACATTTGGTAAACTAACAACATTGTGTATCGGTTATTAGTAGGTATAATAATTCGCATGCCTTTTGAATCATGGATTCATCATATTCCCATTCATTGTATTGATTACCCCATGTAATGATGAACATGCCAACATTCCAAATCTATTTCATGTCTATGCCCCATGCTAATGGTCTATTAGATGTGTTAAATCTATTATATTCCCAATGTTGTGGCATGGCCGTTCAAAAATTGAATTACTCGTATAGGCGCCGATGAAATGGGATAGCCTAGATTTTGGACAAATCCTCCTTGCCACCATCAACATGATCAGGCAATATGGATGGTCCATGTGTTAGTAAGTGCCCAAAATCCATGCACCTTTTGGTCCAAATGGGGAATAACAAATAAGACATAATTCCCCATTTTGTGTGAAGGGTTGAGGTGTGGGCCACAAAAGTTCCTTTTTTTTGGCATGGCAGTGACATATTCCCAATCAAACTTGAGATGTGTTGCCCAATCTATGTTTGCATTCTCTTACATCTTTGGTAAATTATTAATAAACATCTTGAATATCTTGGGCCATGATGTCAAACCATGTGATCAAAACCTCCCATCTTCACAATATTTCACTTGTATTCTTATGAATTCCACCTTTATTTGCATCGTTCAAGATATTGCCAAAATATATGCATTTTGCATGTGGTTCAAATTTTGTTTGGTCGCCTTCAAAAGTGCTTTAGCATCTCTTCAATATTATTCCTTCATGTCAATCAACATTTAATAGTAGTGTTCAATGTCTTCCACAAAATTTAGGCATTCCTTTTCACTTCAATGCCCCTTACGAGTGCTTCTTGTAGCGCATGTTACTGAGTGGCTACATTTTGTTATAATCCAAGACACTTTGCTTGACAAATAGTCAATTTTTCATGCAATGCATTGCACTTTGATGCCACCTCATGAAGTTACATCTACATTATGCCCATTTCCCCTCGCAACGCCTCCAAAACACATTCTGCAATGTTAGCCCATCTTGTGGTATGTTAATATCCTATGCCAACCACCCTTCACTATCTATAATGTCAAATGGCATATAAAATGCCATATGAACCGCAACATCCAACTATTTTGCACCCATGAACTGCCCACACTTAGATGTGATGAAGGGGGATTTTGTTCCCAAGGGCACTGAACAATTCGGTTGTTCATCACAATATTTAAATATTGAGTTGAAGAAATATTTGATGCTATTGATTCAAAAATAAATAATATTGGCGGTACTGCTTGAAAAAAGAAAGGGGGATTGATAAGGCATATTTGGGAGGAACTTGAGGTCATCTTAGTAAAAATTGGAAGAACTATTATAGGAGGTGGACAAATTTTTGAAAAAGTCAAAAAATTTGCCCTCACAAATTTATCTAGTTGATAGAGAAACACATTGCTAATTTGGTTGCTTGGAACGGTCATTCAATCGACCTAAACCCCAAGCACCACCTCTACACAAACCATCCATGCCATAATCAAAGGCACTTAGTTTTTTGGGAAGTTCCTCATCATGGCCATGTAAAACTTCCAACATGCGTGGCTTCATATCTTCATTAAAACAACTTATATACTAGGCAAATTTATTTTTCTCATGGGTTTAATGTTCAGAAAGTGACCACTTCTTGTCAATGTGGCACCACCACACATATTGTGGACATCACATGTATAAGGTGGTGGAAGGTTTTGCCATTTAATATTTACTATGATGGTTGGGTCTTCAAGTGCTTTGAATTACGTTTCATTCCATCTTTTAAATTGCCTTCATTCCATGGCGTTTAACCACTCTCCTTCGGTTCAGATCAGTTGCCATCACTGTTTATTATTAAATAGGTAGTTTAGACATAAATCAAAGTTAAGGTTGGGGTAAATCAAGGTTAAGTTTTTAAAAAAGATGTACAATAAATAAGTATGGGGGTCCTCTAAGAGGTTTAGGCTTTAAGTCCAACATGCAATTGTTTTCACAATTGGCGTCATGAATTAAAGAACCTTCCAAAGGATTCCCATTTTCTTCAAAATATATGGCACTAATTGGTTGGAGCAAACGTAATCCTCACATGTAGGGAAAAAAGCACATGAAATGACAAAAATGTGGGTCTCATAATGGACCCACACATGTCCAAAGCCCAAACATTGGGCTTAGGCCTGTTTCAAACACTTTTGGTTGCCATTGAATGCACAATTCAGGTGTTGGGCCTAATTCAATAGCCCAAATTCCCTAGTGACCAAAATTTTTGATTGTTATTAGACAACCTATAAGCATTATGGACTTATGGTTGCCAAATGGCAACCAAAAAGTGGTTCGATCACCATTAAACCACTATATATTAGCGATCGAAGGTAATCAAAACAAGTTTGGTTGTCATCAAATGCATGGCGACCAAATTTTTGGTTGCTTTTGGTTGCCAACTAAATGGTCTTTACTTGGCGACCAAAAACTTTCAATCACCTTTAAACTTGAGGATTGGTGAGCAATTTTTTTCAGTCGTTGATTGTCCACACAACTTGTTAGTGATAAAAAAAAACTTGTTGGCATTTTATGATGCTCGACAACCAGTTGTGGTTGGTACATGGGAACATCATCGAATGGCGATTGAATGTTTTCAATTGCCAATTTTTTTGGTTGGCCTTAGTATTGGGGGTATTTTTTAAGGGGGTAAAGTGAATACATGATTTTGGATAAACATGGCATTTAGAATGGGGGCTAATTAGGGATCTTTATTAATTTGAATTTTGAATTATGTTGGTTTTAATCTCGATGATGTGACTTGGGATTGTTCAAAATGAGGGAGTTCTGGAAAAAAAGGAGATTCTTAAACATAAAGTTTGGAAAAGAAGAATGAAAAGAGCTGTGAGCATTTCCAATAAAAAAACCATAGACTTTGTATTGATATACTACAAATTTTAATTATTGTATTTTCAACAAAACATGGGATTCTATTGTAATTTTGATTCATGTTTATACTAATACAAAAAAACACAAACTTTTATAATGAATTTTATGTTCATATTGTTGTGTGATTTGTTTTAGTATGAAAATATGATGAAGTGAAATGTAATCTTGTTTCTAGAGTTTTTTTCAAGGTATTTTGAAATGCAAATTTTGGTTTTATGAAATAACCATGAATTTGGTGTTTTAATGAATATATGCATGTGAAATGAAATTTTGTTGTTACAATAATGTGACATATTTTGCAAGAATTAAATTTCACTTATACCATACAAGTAGTTTTTTTTTTGTAATTCAGAAATTTAAAAGGGTATGTTGGGAAATATTAAAGGTCTAAGTAGTTCACGTTGTAAGGATTATGTAGAATGATCTATAGATTTTGAAAATGAAGAACTGTGAAACAAGATGAATTGGATGGTGACCTAGAATTTACAACGACAATTAGACTTGGAAGTAAATCAACAAGTTATTGAAAAATAGACAAAAGACAATTTTGAATATGAAAAGGAATGTGTAAGGCTTATAAAAACCCCATATTGAAATTTGATGTTAGATAGAAAAATTCTAAAAATAGAGGAAAGGCATGTGGGGCACACGTCGTTTCTACCATAGTGGTGGTACAATGTGAAGTATGGACTTGGGGTTTTCAAAGAAGGCAAATTTATGGACAACGATCTCCATGGAGAGAAATGAAATCAATTACTCACCCAAATGAGTGGGTGTAACATATTTCTCAATCATAATTTGTGGTTTAAAGTCAAAGAGTTCAAAACAGAGCAGGGACTTTATAATACATAATCAACCACAAGAAATTTTAAGCCCAAAGTTAGTGAATATCCAAGGAAGGGATGTTATAGGAGGTATATAATTTAGGTTTGTGTATAGTCAACATTTCTAAATTACTATGAAGTAGTGGAAAACTAGGAGGTGGAAGAAAACACAAATATCGATGTGGTTGAAGATACTAAGGAAAATTACCTATGATCATTTGAGTATGCAGAGGCACAGGCAAATGTGTTGGATGAAGTACCATAATCATATTCACATCAAGGGAATCCAAAGTTGGATCAAACAAGGTACACAGCCAAAACATAGGATCATGAATCTATGGATTTGGAGATGGTCAAATTACTTTCAAAGGTCTGTGCATTTTGTGAAGAAGAAAAACATGCGATCATGAATTGTCCTTTTGTGCCTTTTCACACTAGAGTAGGTATTGTTAGAGGTGTGGAGTTATAGAATTTGGTAGGAACATTAATGTATCAACCATAGGAACAAGAACCAATAATTTTTGTAGTCCAAAACAAAATGAAAGGCATGGAGTTGGGAGGCCAATTAAGACGACATCGTCAATAGATTATCCATCTATTCAGACCAGGAGTAAAAAACCAAAGGTGTATTTGCATCCAAATTCTACACCATAGAGGATACCAATGGGTAACTACAAATTAGAACATCATCAATTTCGAATCAACACAATTCCACCAATAATATCAGAAGCGGCAATTGCTGAAACTTGAAAAGAACATGTTGGAATAAGAGTTATTCAATCATTTGATACAAGTATAACAACCACAAAAGTGGAAACGGTTGTTGCACCCAACATATATGTTGTCATGAGGGGAGTACTAATTGGATCCATAACAAAATTGGGTAATGAATTGAGTGGAATCTCAACAAAAAGGAATTTGAATCGAAATACAACATTACCAATAATAACTATTGGAGTTGTTGGGACACCTCAAATGGTGTTTACCAATCCGATAACGATTTTTCATGTGAATAGGAATCTAAGTCGACCACCGATGAGTTCAATGGCTCTTGGAAGGTATAAAATGTAGATGCAACGAATTCAGGATGAAGATATCAATAACCATGTGTTGTAACTGCACCAATTATTGATCATAGAAATGGCCATGATGTCATGCCAAACATGGTAGCCCCAAAGTATTTTAATTTCAAAAAAATGTTGATCCAAATGTTCATGTCAAAGTTTTCAATTCTATAATGAAAGAAAATGAAAAGACTTCTAAAACTTATATCGTCAATGTGTTTAGTTACATGCTAAAAGATACAACATCAAATTGGTGTCATAATTACATGTTAGAATTCCTTCACTATATTTTTTTAGAGCTTACATAAGCATTTTACAAATGTCATTAGAAAATTAAACAAGCAAATATACATGGAATTGAAAAATATGAAATAGGAGGAGACTGAAAAGGTGGAGATTTACTATGAACAGATTCAGAAGCTAGTTCATGGTTTACAAGTATTAACCATAGATAATTTTCTAATTATTGTGTTTAAAATAGGTTTGTAATCATACCTCATAATTGCATTTGCAAGGATGAAACGGTCAACATTACGACAACATAAGGAGGTAACAATGTTGTGTGAAAAAAACATGACTATTGCAAAAACAAGGAGTGGACTTTAGTACCACATAATACCAAATAAGCAGCACTAATGAAAACACATAATAATACAAGGAAGATTAACAAATATTATACAAGGATGACGAATCACAATGTGGAAACATGTGAAAAGAAAAAAACAAACCATGACACCAACCATAGAAGCAACACAACCAAATCAAAAACCACATAAGACATCTTCATATGCATGTCAAATATGTGGTTGTAACAGAGGTTCAACCTATTGTTGACACAAACAATCATTTCAAATGTGAATGTGGTGGATGTTAATGTTACCACAAGAATTAAAGTAACTGAAAAACATGTGTCCAAGGATAGAGAGCCAAGAAAAGCAAAGAATGTTTTTCATTTGGAGAAAGAAGAGTGGTTGAAGAAATCAACGGTGGAGATAATTCAATAGATTCAAAATACACAAACCAAACAAAAAGGCCATCTACATCCATGGAGGGATGGAACACAACTTGGCCGGGTATGCAAAATATTACTCTTGTGAAAGCACGAAAATCTCAAGAAGTAATAAATTCACAAAAGAAATTGATCACATTAGAAGAGATTTAAAACTTCAAAAAAACAATTTGTAAAATTTTCACCACATTTGGACTCTAATTTTAGTTTGGTAGCATTATGAAAAATGATTTGCTTATTATTTGGATAGGTTTTAAAAACTTGTTGCCAATTAATGTTAAATCCCTCTTGGGATGCTAGCCAATGATGGAACATCAGAAAATTGAAAAATACATCATTGACTTCAAATAGTCATTAGGCAACATTGATTCAGTTTTTCGACGAATTGTTTTTTTTTAAAATTGCAAATTTTTCTTTTGGGTGGTGGTTGCTACAGGTCGCTCCACTAGCTTCGTTATTTAATGGGTAGGGTGTTCTTTGCAAGGGATATTAGCACAGGCTGAAAACGGTGACGAACTCTTTTGGGAAGAGAAATTTCATGCAGCCAATTGGAAGGCCCGAGCATGCACTCAAGGTGCCTTGCTTTTTTTCCTTTAAAGTTTTGGGGTGTGGGGGGTGAGGGAGGGGGGCGAGGAATGTTTTCCATTTTTCCTTGCTTCCCAATGTGTTCCCACTAGGTTACATTCAAATTTTCAATGGGTTCCCAATATGTTCCCCAAGTTCCTGATGTGTTCCCCAGCATGTTCTTCATAGCACCTCACTTTTATCCCATATGTTTTGCCAAATGTTGTCCTCCTTTCAGCTATATAGGTGCGCCAAAGTGTATGAACTCTATACTTCAACACAGAACCTTCTATTTTGGAAAGCATCCAAAGTTTCTGTTTTTTATTGATGAGCGAATCAAATTGGCTCATTGCAAGAAAGAAAATTTTGAACTTGGGAGTCACATCGTTTAGTTAAGTCAAAATCTGTCTGGGGATGCTGGCATCTGTTGCTACCCTACGAAATTGGAATTTAAAAAAAATAAAATTGTAAAAACATAAAAAGACACACTGGCCCCAAGTATATACCCCCTGAAATGCATCTCCTAGAAAACAGGAGGGTTCAGGTCGGCATAAATTGGACCCTCCTGTTCCACAAATGCTAGGCATAAGGTCCCTCACACCCCTACGCCCTGGGAGTCTGGATTTGTTTTGGCTTACTGTAAGGTTTTGCCTCATGCTTTGAGTCAGCATTTCTTTTACTGGCAAGTTTTCGCCAAATTTCGACTTATTCAAAGGAACTTTCATGGAAAAAAATTCACCAGAATTCACCAGATTTCAAAGAAGCTAAAAAATTCAAATGATCAGAATTTTATGATAACTTCTAGTAGGTGGCCACAAGACAACATGGAAACGGTTCTTTGTTTTTCTACTTTCATATCTAACATGTAGCCAAATGTGGCTAAATTATTTTCTGGACGATCGCCACTTTGACTACATGACAAAACCCTTAAAGAAACCCTGCTTCAAGTTGAGTGAGGCTGCTACACGTAGGGAATATTCCCAAGATGTGCTGAGCTGGGCAGGTCTGTAGCTTATTTTGACATTGCCACCCTAGCGCTCAAGCCTCAAGCCTCAAGACTCTACAAATTTACATATTATTTCTAGGAGTCATGACAGGATGCTTGCGGCTTTTTTCATACCATATATTATGTTGTAACGACTTGGAGCGGGAATAAACCGAAATTTTATCTTCAAGGAAGCAAGCAAAGGGACTTGCAGAATGGAGCACAAGGAACTATGCTCGCTTGCAGTTATAGGAGGAGAAGGCCTATTTCTCTACCCTACACCCGCTAGGAACTTGCCGAAAATTTCCGAGGCCGAGCTTGAGACCACAATTGTGTTGTCAAGTTCGGCCTCGGAAGGGCTAAAACGCCACAATTGTGTTGTCAAGTTCGGCGTCGGTAGGGCTAAAACACCACAATTGTGTTGTCAAGTTCGGCGTCGGTAGGGCTAAAACCCCACAATTGTGTTGTCAAGTGCGGCCTCGGAAATTCTCCGCAACGTCCTAGCGGGTGTAGGGTAGAGAAATAGGCCTTCTCCTCCTATTACGTGCAAGCGAGCATACTTCCTTGTGCTCCATTCTCTTCTTCTTCATCTTCAAGGCTTCTTTTGTGGCTACAACGACGTGTATACCAGTGAGCTTTGTTTCCTGTTGCAGGACAAGCTGCAGGAGGAGGGGAGGATCTGCAGCACTACCGTCGATCATCTGCTCCTGCTCACAAATTGATTATGAAGTTTCCACGCAGCTCGGGTTCACGTTCTCCTCGACTCATGGCACCCGTGACCAGTTCCAGCCACCTGCTGATTCCAAGCCCGCAGTTCGATGTTTGATGATCCACATGTGGAAGTTCTGATCCTGGTTTTCCTGAGTCTCGTGCTCTTAGTGCGACTGGCAAGAGAATCGGCAAAGCTCCTCCGATATCTTCTCAGGCTTACTCGAGAGTTTGTTCCACGTCGGCGGGAAACAATTGTCATCCCTCCCCATGATGCTCAGTCGCAGGCAGTCGTAGTTGAAGCCATTGCATCATCACGTGTATCATCAAGAATTGGAGAAATCATGGGTAAGTACTAGACTAAACACTTGAGATATACTAAGTTTGCGTGATGAGAAATTGTAAACTTCCAGAAATTGAACTTGTACAAAATATGTCGTATGCACGATGGCCGCGTCATGGGTGTCCTGCATATGATCACAGTGTGCAGAATCAATTCCCCCCGATTTGAGACGAACCAACCATGTGAACCAGAGATTCTTGTGGGTACCCCCTATGCCTGCTGTCATGCGAGCACCCAACGTAACCATGATTGTTATTGACAAATAATTTTTTTCTAATGATCCTACTACTGGACCCTCTTAATTTGCAGGAACTGCAGAAGGCGGGAATGCATTCCAAGACGAGGAGAATGTAAAAGTGCAATAGCTGATGAAGTTCAGGGCAACTTGAAAGTCTATTGTATAGATCCGAGTCAGGCGGCCTGTGAGCTTAGTCGAAGCCAGCATACTGTTGTGAAAATATATGAGTTGAGATTGCAGATTGAGTGTCGAGGAGTTCGTTTTATCAGTTGGTCTCTAACTAACTAGCATGCATCTGATCTGATGTCTATTTACAGCATCCGCTCTCATCTTCAATAAAGCTGCTACCAGGTCTACAAATTTGTTTCCCAAACTGTTATCCCAAACAAATCCTGAGAAATTTATTAGAGACCCCTAGGGCTTTTCGCAAATCCCTGAGAACCGGATTTGAGCTCCCACGTGCTTCTTTGGGGCCCCTAAAACTGTGGGTGGAAATCCTAATTATTCTGCTGGGTAACCAAATGAGACCCAGGTTTGGTCAGTTATTCGGTTTTCCCAAATTATCTTCGGTTTCTGGTTGTATGATATTCAAAAATCAAAGCGCATCTGGTTCCAGAGTTTTTGAAAATTTTAAGAATCAAAGAACGTCAAGTTGGGGCTTGTTTGATTTTTTTTTGGAATGGCGAAACCTCTGTCTGGTTCCTTCTTGTAAAACTCTAAAAAGAACCTGCTTTTTTCAGGGAATAACAGGAAAAGTATCAGAATTTTGACAGGTTCCTAGATTCTTTTGAGACCTGCGGTTATATATCAGATTCGGTTCTTGGTTTTCTGAGAACTGCGGTTATGTATAAGGAGCGCTTCCTAGATGGTTTTTTGACGATGGGGTGTCTGGCAGAGTCCGGTTATTTTGGATTTTTTGAGAACTTCCATGGTTATATATCCTAAAGAACTATCATGATAACCGCCGGTCATCTGGTGCCATTTCTTACAACCGACTAACACTGGGACCCTAATTCTCTTGCAGTTCAGCCCTAATCTTTCCTGTGAGTGTTCTCCAGCTCTCCTTGTCCTGCAAGATTGCCGTCCATGTGCAAGAAGTAAACCTCGAGCTCCAGATCCTTGAACTAGAATACAGTTTGATCTTTTGCAACTTGCCAGGCTTGATTCTTGTTGATCTGCAATAGCCATATTTGTTGTCTTGCCTCATGACCAGTTTGCAACCGGTTGTGGGTTCCAAGCCCTCACATGTGCACTCTAAGTGCCTGTTACTCATAAGATCTTAAGGTTAATGGAGAAAAACAGACTTCGATTCAGATTTTAGTAGCAGGTTTTCAGGGTATTAAACAAATTCTTTTTGCACTTGTCAATTAATGCATTAATGTCACAGTGGACCAAATTCTATAAAATCCCATATCAAATTGTATAAAAACACACACATGTACAGAAAACAAGAATATTTTAGGCATGTCTGCTGAAAGCCCAACTGATTCTTGCAAAACTTTGTGCAGTAGTCTGTGGTTCTGTATTCCAGTAGACGGATCACACCAGGTAAACATAGTTAAGTCCTCTCTACAGATCCAGTAGAGTCCTAACCAGTCAGTAGCTGTTCTGCAATTTGCAATCCTGGCATCCACTTGTTTAAGGTAAAGGCTGAGGCCGCAGGCTTGAGGCCTTACTGAGCTCAAAGCACTGGGCTGATTCTGTGATACCTGGAGGATAGCTGCTGGGTATCACAGGGAATAATCCAAAAGCAAGTGCTTTGAACAATGAAATGGCCATTAAGTTTTTTGAACCCTTCACAGAGGAAAAATTCTGTACTGTCCAACTGCAATTAGAAAATCTGCCTGTGTGCATTATGATTCAAAAAACTGTAGTATTGTAGCAGGTGTTTCAGTTTCATTCCAGAGAACTCAAGTGTTTGGCATGGTTGATGTCATAGTAGTCATGATCAGCTGCTTTCCCAGCAAATAGAGTTGCAGAAATGGAAAAGAATCTACATCATTGTAAGTACCTCACTCTTTTTCCTGCAGGAAATGCTTACCAATCACATCTATATGAACCCCGCTTGCACCAACTACGACCTAAGAATATGACTGTCAAAACAGAGGACTTGTAGCCCATTTGCTTCACCATATCCTCCAGCATAGCTGCCTGGAACATGCACCTCAAATCCATATCAATCTCCCCTTTGGACCTTGTTTCGTTAGGCAGCTTCAAGGTCAAGAGCTTCTTGGCCAATGTACCATAATTGTAATTCATGGGTCATTGTGTGTGGGGTACATGGCACACAGCTTTGGTGCCCAGTGCGTCACTGCACCACAGTTGTGTCTTTCTCAATGAGCTTAAATCTCATCAAAGACAAAGTGCACATGACAAAATGCCTCCCATTATGGAGCTTTAAATCCAACAATGACTCATCCACCACACGAATCCCTAAACTGACAATCCAGACCAGTTTACCGAGCATTTGAAGTCCGTTTTCTGGTTCCTTGTCTTTCTGCTGCAAACTCAAGGGCTTCAGACATAGCCATACCTTGGCAAGCTCTGTAGGCATATTGGGAAATTCAATTACCCTCTTGTGTCCTGCATCAGTTTCGAGTGATGCATCATGCAAATGCTTTTGCCAATCCTTCTATTAGGAATGCACCAACACTGGTGATATTCCTGTAATTGCCCCAATTCTCACACCAATTTCTTCCCTGGCTACAATCACTCTGGCTTCTTGAGCCATCACAAACAATCACCTAGTGTAGAAGTAAGACAAGGGATGCAGGATGCAGTGAAAAGTGATAACCTACATCAAATTTGCCACAAAAGATGAAACAAAAGAGCTATTACAACAGAACATCATGGATCCTTCACAGATTTAGAGTCAGGATGGCATTGTTCACCAGAAGATTCAAGGAAAAATTGGAGTTCAAGGGGGTATGGAGGTGTAAAGAAGTACCTGTAGTAGAAACCTGTCATGGGTTAAACAGCAGAAAGGACTGACTCCAAGCCACCCCAATTAAGCAGGAAGCCATATCTTACCCATGAATCTGCATGACCTCTAGCTCTACTCTCACCCAACCCTCAATCTCTGCACAGCAAATTCTTCCCTAACACTGTGGCTGGCTTCCCAAACTGTCAACTCCTGCAATTCTCATCTCCCTTGATCAAGAGTGATCCGAGTAGTGTACAAAGACCATCCATTCACATCTGCTGCATTCCAAACCCAACTTTGTGATCATGTTCTTTGCCTAGTAGGGTCGGACAGTAGGGTAAGGACAGAGAACGGTTCTGGGAATGAGGGGTCTGCAGGAGCCGGGAGTCCTCTTGAGTGTGGGACCTGAATTCTCAAAATGGTCCCCTTTGAGAGCCTTAGTCCTTACCCATTGGAAAGAAATAAGAAACCTTTTCTTTTATACCAGACGACTATGATTCATTCGAACGAGGCTGGATTATAATTCTACCTTGACTTTCTTCTTCATCAATAGGTACTTTCCACCCTTTGCAGACCCAGATTGGCCTTCCTTTCTTGAGGGCACTTTTCCAGTGGTCCTCTGCAACTCTAGAGTCTACTTCCACGGCGACTTTCCATTAAATGTTTTCTCCTAGCTGTAACTAGTGATAGGCTAAAGTCCTTGGGAGGTGGGCATTACAGGAATAAGGGCCCTGTGAGACGGACCAGACTCTCTGTGGGCCAGATTCCTGTAAAGCTCACCCTGAAGGGCTTCGAATGGCATAAAACTTGTCACACTTTTTTTTTATCGAAAAAATTCTTGCAATACCTGGTACCCAACCTTTCAGATAATAGCTAGGAAAAATCAATGATGAGCACTGCACAAAACCAAATGCTCGTAGAGCAGGCATTTCATTTGTCAAAATGCCCACCCTCGTCAAAGCACATGTTACACCTTGTAAGGTGCCTTACAACTACACTAAAAAAATGCACCCAGGTTTTTACATATAAGGGAGGGACTGCTATTGGTGCCTTTTGTCCCATGGAATCAAGGGCAGAGCCCAAGGTCCAAGGCCAAAAAAAAAAAGGAGTACCTCCTCTTTGTAAAATTTGAGGTACACTATTATAAGGATGGCCCAAACAAATTCAAATGTATGTTACTTTATTCTAGACATTGGTAAGCAAATGTTAGAAACAAGTTATATTTTGAGCTTAAGAGAATTGCTTAAAATAGCTCTTGAACTAAAGAAATGTCTTTGGCAAAAGCTAAAACCAAAGAAATTTTTAAATGTAAGTAGAGCAACCATAGAGAAACAAGTTGGTTCATGAGTACCAAAAGTAAAGACATCTGTTGTAGCAATAGATAATCATATGACAATTATCCAAGTACAAATTGGGAAGAATATAATAGAGGATGTATTGGTAGATGGAGGTTCTGAAATTAATATCATTATAAAACAATTGAGACTAAGGTTGGGGCTTCCAAAGCTTAAACTTGCACCATATAATCTAAGGATGGTAGATCAAACAACCATAAAACTTGTGGGGTTGATCAAAGATCTAAAGATATATGTTCAGGGCATTCTTTACATAATTATGTTTATTATACTTCAAAATAGTGTGGTCGGTTTTAATTATTTCATGTTGTTTGGGAGACCATGGTTGAAGGATGTTAAAGTGGCACATGATTGGGGGAGTAACATTGTTACCATACAAGGGAATGGGAAGTCAAAATAATTACAATCACTAAACATTTGGGAGGTGAAATAAGAAGTCTAAAAGTGTTCTCAATAGGAACAATCAATTTACCTGAGACAATTCAATTGTGTAATTCAAAAAGATAAAGTCTATGTGGAAACGTACTATAAACATCAACTAGGGAGTGTTGTAGTGGATGAAACTTCACCAAAATCAAAACACATGAATTGCAAATAGTTAGATGGATGTTAATTGAAGATCAATAATTGATGAAACCCCATTTGGGAATTGATGCAAAACCACAGATGGTGAAGATTAATGCACAGCTAGAAATGGGCAAGGTGTTGGAATTGGAATAATTGTTGAAGGAATTCAAAGATGTTTTTGGATGGAAATACAAAGATTTGAAAGGGATTCCACCAAAATTAACACAAGACAAAATTGAGTTGGACACTATTATACCATTGCCACATCAAGCCAAGTACAACTTAAATCCAAACTATGTTACATTAGTTAAACAAAATATAAATAACTTGTTAACAATTGGATTTGTATTCATTGAATTTGTAGAGGAAACTACATGGTCACCCATAGTATTAATACCCAAAAAAAATGGCAAGTCGAAAATCTATATAGATTTTAGAAAACTAAATGAAGCCACTTTCATAGATGAAGTGTTGAACATAGTAGCAAGGTATGAAGCATATTATTTCTTAGATGGATATTTAGGATATTAAATCTTCATAGCTCAGGAGGACAAATACAAGATTCCATTTGTTAAAAATGGACCTCCAACATATTAAAGAACTATTACCAAAACATTCAGAAAGTATTTGGACAATTTTATGAAGATATTTTTGGATGACTTTAAAGTGTATAATGGGCATGGAGAGTCATTTACAAAAGTTTAAACAATGTTTTCAATAATGTAAAAAATATGGCATTAGTCTAAATCCAAAAAAATGTGCATTTATGGTATTTTCAAGGATGATCTTGGGTTTTATTGTTTCCAAAGAAAGGAAATTACTAGATCTAAAGAAAATACAAGTAATAGTAAATATGCCACCACTTAAAAATCCTTAATGATTCAAGTATTCAATGGGATGGCACAATTTTACAAATGTTTTATCAAAAAAATTGTTGTTATTATGGCACCTATCACTAAAATGATTAAAAAGATAAAGGCTTTTCTTTGGATAGAGGAATGTCAAAAGGCTTGAGAATTGATTAAATAGAAGTATATTGAAACACCAATCTTAATATCACCAAATTGGTAAGTGGCATTTCATGTTCATACATATGCATCCTTGTTAGATGTGGGGGTTATGTTGTTTCAAAATCTAACAAGGAAGAATGATCAATCAATAGTGTATGCTTCTAAGCTTTTGAATAGAACATAACATAATTATAATATAATAGAAAGAGTACTTTGACAATGGTTTTTACCTTGCACAAGTTCAGACATCATTTGTTAAGTGTTAAGTTTATCTTTTATGTAGATCATATGGCATTGGTCTATTTAGTCAACAAATCATAGGTTTCAAAGAGAATAATTAGATGGTTGTTATTGTTCCTAGAATACAATTTCACTATAGTGCATAACCCAAGCAAAATTCATGTAATTGTAGATGCATTGTCAAGATTACTAAATTTTACAGAACCCACAAGTGTACCTCATCAAACCACATATGCAAGTTTGTTTTACACATAACTTGAATAGCTGAATGAATTGAAAGAATTTTTGAAAACAAGGTAGATTGAGGGCATGTTATCGATAAGTAAAAACAAAGATTGGTCAGGAGAGCATAGCCTTTCACACTAAAGAATGGTGAATTGTACAAAATGGGCCAAGACAACAAACTGTGACAATGTTTGACAATAACAAAAGCACAAATGGTGATGAAAGAATTGCACAAAGGACCCTCATGAGGGCATTTTGTAATTAAAATAATGCATAGAAAGATATTGGATGCTACATATTGGTGGCCAACTATACCAAGCAAATTCTAGGTCTCTAAACCTTCTTTGTCTTATCTAGAATTTCAATATGTTTTTTGGGGATGCCATAATGTTGCACGAAATGCTTCTTTAGATCTTCTAGCACACCACCTTGGACCAACACTTCACTTTGACCCTTCTTCCCTACCAAAACACACATAAACATGAGATCCACATTCTTTCCACCCACCTTGCATAGGTAGCCTAGAAGAATATTAGACATCAGTATGATTTACATAGAAACGTGCATGATTATTGCATATCTTGTGATGCACGTCAAAGAACCGAAGGATTGGCAACTCAAAGTCTTGCAAAGTTGGTCACAAGTCTTCAAGAATAACCATTTATGAAATGGAGATTTGATTTTGTGGGGATAATTAAGCCAACAAGAAGATATGCATAGAACAACTATTTTTTTGTTGCCACAAATTATGCTACCAAGTGGGTGGAAATAAGAGCATTGATAACTAATACTACAACAGTCACAACAAAAAATTTATATGAATGCATATTAACTAGGTTTGAATGTCCTTTGACTATAATAACAGATCAAGGGGTTCATTTCATTAATGATGCCATTAAGTATTTGACAAATCATTTTCGATTGAAACATGTGAGTTCTACAACCTATTATCCTTAGGGGAATGGGTAGGTTGAGTCTACTAATAAAGTACTTGGGACACTATTATCTAAGTTAGTTAGTGAAAATAAAACAAATTGGGATGAACATTTGTCTATTATGTTATTTTCATACATAACTACATACAAAGTAGTAACATGGTATACACCTTATCAAATAGTGTATTGATTACATCAATTGATGCCACAAAATACATAGTATCAGTTATTGGTGGAAATGAAAAAGACAATACTTAAATGAAAGTTTTAACTAATAGAATTATATAGCTAGAAAAGTTGTAGGAAGTTAAAATGCAAGATACAAAAACTACAAGAATTTAGCAATGGAATAAAGCATTAGGGAGTCAATAGAAGAATCTAGAAAAATTGTTTAGTTTTGGTGCTTATGTTTTGTGGTTTCCAAAGGGCAATAAGTCACACTTAGGGAAGTTTACTAGGAAATGGTTTGGACCATATAAAAAACAATGTGTTACCAAAATAACATTGTGTTAATGATGACCATTGAGAAGTTTGAAACTAACCTTGTGTTGGTTAATGTTAATAAACTCAAACCTTATAAGTACATGGAATTTGAAGTTTAGAAAGAAGAACAACAAATGCAAATATATTGGGGATAGAATGTAGGTGGAATTTAAGTAGAGAATTTTGATATAAAGGCGGATGATGAAGATTATGAAATATAGAAACCACATTTGAAGAATGTTAAAGATGAAAAACAAATCAAAGATCCTTCAATGAACACAATATTGATTTTTGATCTGTAGATGAATAATAAATCCATGAATAGTGATTGTTGAAGTGAGGGATTTGGGATCTAAATATCTAAAGATGATATGTCAAAAATATCAGTTGAATCATCACTAGTATTCACCCAATCATAAAGCATATTTGCACAATCATCAAATTTGCTGCCATATTCAACAAAAAAATGGGTACAATTAACAAATGTCACAATTAATAAATGAGTTGACATAATCAACAAATATATGGCCATAATCAACAAAAGGCGTATGAGGTGTACGAGGTGGAGTTAGTACAACTAGTGAAAGGAAATTAAATATGTGGAGTAATTAGAAGATGAAATATGTGGCATCCATTCATAATGATGACATGAAGTGCTTCCATGTGGTTGTACAAAATACACATAAACTTGTAGTGATGGGTTATATCAATTTTGAGGATCATGTGTTAATTAAAAGATGGTGGGCAAGTTAAAAAATGAATGCGAAAGTGGGATGTTCAAAGACCAAAAAAAAAAAGTAACCATTGAAAATAGTTTATGTTTTTTGTTGGAAGTTGTGCATGTTTTCAAAGTTTTGAAATTCACAACAACATGAGTGGAAAAAGTGCAACTAAAAACCTATAGATTATTAGCAAGGGAAAAATAAGCACATAGGAATGAACACAAACAAAGACAAGAGGAGGAAACGGAATTGTTGAAAATAACAAAAGTAAAAGAGGAGTTAAAAAGATTAGAATGGGAAGGCATGTTGAATATTTAGTTGTTGGTTGTAAGGTCAGTGTCGCATTCATCATCATCTTTAGAATGTGTAAAAGGGAAGGTATATAATGAAAAAATATAGTTTTCACAAACAATAATTCAAGATATAGATTCAATTAGAACATTTGTAGTTGATTTTTTTGCGCAAAAGCAAATGATGTTGGCATGCAAGAAAGCACAAGACCAAGAGTTACATCAATAGATCCAATGTTCATTGAAGAATCAGAGGAAAATGAAACTGTGAAATAACACTTTGTGGAGGTAGAAACGATGCAGAAGGATGCAAGGGAAGGGAACATTGTTGCAATAGAAGAACAACTATCCACAAAAGTGCAAGTGGAAGGATAGCAAGCCACAAAGGTGCAAGTGATGGCGAAAGCACAACAAAGGGTGATAGAGATGGAGAGGCATGAATTGGAAGCTATAACAAGGAAAATACACACAATGTTAGACAAAGTTACACTTATAAATAAAGGTATTAAAATTCTAAACCCTGAGCAATTCATGTGGACATAGACAAAACAAAATTATGACAAACATGTTGAGCGAATGGAGAACTAAAGGATATTATTGAAGAAGAAGACTAGGTTTCTAAAGTAGGGTTGGTTACTTTGTTTTTGATAGAGTGCCAAATATTGATGCTTGATGTAATGTTAAAATTTTTGAACATGTTTGTGATCAAGGGCGCAAATATCTATTTTGGGCATAAAATAAGGTGTATGTAATTAACAAACAATCTATCATAGATGTCTTTGGAGTGTGTGTAAAAAGGTATGTAGAAGAACTAAAAGGATAGGTCAATAAATCATTAGTAATTCAATCATTACAAAGTTGTAGACTTGTATCGACAAATTTTCCTATAAATCAAAGGAATGCAAAGAGTTTGGGTCTGCAATACTCTATTAGATATCTTGCCTTTATATTTGTCATTTATTAAAAGGAAAAGATCCAATATTTTTGCAACAAGAATGTTAATACATTGGTGAGAGCAAAAATGAGCCAAAAGGTAGATTGGTCGCAAATTATATTCAATAGTTTATGTAATGAACTGGATCCACTACTAAAATTCTTATTTTTAAAAATTAACCAAGTTGACTAAATGGATTTTTTTTACTAAAGGACATGTATTTTTTATTAGAAGCTAAGGGTTTGAATGACAATGGGTATCTTTTGACTAATCAATTTGACTATAATGACCGATTCGATAATTAGTCAAATAAAAAATCTAGTCAAATTATATTTTAAAACACCACATAGTCAAATTCGTTAATGACCTAGTCAATAAGACCACCCAATGGCCTAGTTAAAAGGGCCAATTACAAATTATAATATTACTTGGGTATCTTGGGACTACATTTTACATTTTGACTATGTTTGACCAATTAGAAAAAAAAATAGATAATATAAAAATTAGCTAATAATAATTGAATGAATCGTGACCAAATTAATTTTGATTTATGTATAAATATTTTATCTAACTATGGCTGAATTGACTATATTGAAATTAATTATGGTTTAACTACATATGAAAAAATTAATTAAAATTAAAACCAATTTAACCATGGTTGGTTTTGCCATAAAATATTTATTGATTAGTTAGTTTAGGCATTAAATTTATTAAAGGTTAAATTTAGCCAAATTTATTTACTCATGGTTAATTTAATAATTTTTAGTTTAACCATGTTTAATTTTGCCATAGTTGTTTTTTTTAAATTATTTTAGCCATAACTATTTCATTCACGTTTATTTTTGTCATAATTATATTTTCATAATATGTTTTGCCATAAAATATTTATTCATTAGTTAAATCAAAGGTTTTGTTTCAACACGTTGATGATGTACTCATGGATTGTAATATCCACATTTCGAGTTTTATCTCTTGCACCATGCACATGCACATTATAGTAATTGCTTTGATGCCGTTTTGATGGCGATGTGGTTATGGTGTTAGTGTGCACCATTCACATGGAACAAAGTTGGTAACATTAGTCAGCTACTATTTGGAATAAGCTATCATGGATCCAACTACTACTTTTATCATGTTTATTGAATAGTAGTTGGGCCAATGGCAAAATGATTTTATTTTATATTTACAAAATTTCAAAAAATATGAAAATCTAAAAATTTGGCATTCATAACACAACCTTTAAAAAATGCCCCATTCTCGATTTAATCCCCCCCCCCTCCCCTATTTTTTTCAAATATTTTACATTCTTTTATTTATTTCCTTGTTATTATTTCATTTTTTGCCCCAAAACATGTATTTTATTCCTATTTTTAAATTTTTAAAAATTTATTTTCTTTTTCTAATATTCTTTTTGATTTTTTTTCATGGAGCAAGTGGTCATATTCCTTCAACATTCTTTTAATTATAAATTTTCTCTTCTTTTTTTTCTCCCCCAAGGGCACATGATCACCTTCCTTTCATCTTGTCAACTTAGTATTTAGCAAGTTGTTTTTTTCATTTTGTGTTTTACATTATGTTGAAACATTTTGCCTTACATTATTACAAACATTGTTTTAATTGTTGGGATTTGGTTTATTCTTCAAAAAGAATTGCATTTGTCTGTGTCCATGAGGTTGCCTTGTCATGGGCCTTTATAAAGTCTAATAGTTTTCTATGAAATTAACTTGTTTCAAAGATTTTTGCCAAATTTTTCTATTATTTGTCATAGAGAAAAGTGTCATGTTCATAGGTTGTGGTGGAAAGAGCTTAGAAATAAAAACACATTTGGATGTTGGGTCCAAATTGTTTAAGGTGTACCAAAATCTCAACATTGCTATTTTCTATCTTTTTTACCTGGTCCTATTTTACCATGTAAAGACACATTTGTGGATTATTACGATGGAATCTAGAATTGTAATAGTTTAAAATATAATCCTTTTGAAAAATTTGACGGCTTGTTATTTTTTATGGGGATCAATATAGGATTTAAAAAAACTACAATAAGGACTAGGCCCTTTTCATCTTGTGTGGTACACCTTAAAAGATTTTCACCTTTTTATAGAAAGAGATGTTTGGTTCATTTGTCCAAAAATGTTGGATAAAATGATATATATATATAATTTTATTATTTATTTATTTATATTTATTGTACATTCAAAAATCTTCATGCCTTTCATTGCATGCTCATCTATTTTTGCACAAAAACCTCTTCCCATTCGTAAGGTTGTTAATATTGTTTTGTACATATTAGTTCATGGAATTCGACCGAAGTTGATGGTCAATCTTTACAATGTTGGTGTTTCCATTGTTTAGAAGCACATTGAGATTATGTGTGGGATTTTGATAGATAAGGATAAATTTTACAATATTTATATTCACCTTCCTACATGACAATGTTTAATATCTATCATTGAGAGATTTAGAGATTTGATTGATATTCAGCAAATTGAAGGAATCATTGATGGTTGACATTTCCATTATAATTTTAGCCATCCATGAAAAATTTAATTGCACCAAGAGATTTCTACAACCACAAATGCTTTTTTAATGTGGTTGTGCAATGCATTCGTGACGCAAATAATTTTTTTGGACTATATTTGTAGGACAACCTAGTGGTGTTCATAATGGTGAATAATTCAAGTATTCTACTTTATATAGATAGTTACAAACTTGTGAAATTTTACAAGAACTAGTGGTGAACATTTAAGGTTTGGAGGTTTGACCATTCATATTAAGCAATTTAGCCTACCCAATTTGACCATACATCATTTAAAATAATAAAATACATCACCTTGCTACAATTGACATAATCCGATTTGATGCTTCAATGAATGGAGGCTGAATTATGATCAATAATGCATTTGACACCCTTAAAGGCATGTTAGTGCATGTGGACAAAACACCATGCATCATCATGGCTTGTTGTGTTTTGCACAACTTTTATGAGTTGCATGGAATCCCTAAACATGTTCAAATGTTAGGGAGTGAGGTGACCCACTCATTGGTTTTGATAAGATGAATTGTCCTTAAGAAAGAGAACAAGCAAAAACAATTGGTGAATTGCTAAAAGATGTATTATTTGCATCTTGGTTAAAGTGTCATCCTAAAATTTTTAACAAGCATGTATTTTGAAAATAAAATGTGGACATTGAAATAAAAAATTTTGTGTTTTTATTTATTTTTGCAATTTTGAAAACATTGCCTAAATGTTTTGTTTACACACATCCTACAGTTAACTAACTAATCTTTAGTCAGTTTCAATTTCAAGCTTGATATGCAACGATGTGAAAACATTTCCATCTTACAAATCATGCAAAATCCCATATTGCAATTTATCTTAAGCCTCTTTGGACTTGGTCAACCAGTTTGGATTCAATTTTTTTGTTACTCTCAATTCTAAGAGTTCTGCCAATTTCTCGAGTGTGAAGAATTCTACTGTCATATGTGATCTCTTGTGTGATCTTATGTGACCAAATATGCAGCCATTCCTTAACATATCTTCCTCAACTCTAGAATGCAAATGCGATCAGAGAAATGCCTGTCATTGTTTAGTTTTCAGATAGTTGCCTTATTATGGCCTCTCAATTGTTGCAATAAGTCTTTGTTTTCGCATTTTCTCTTTTTCAATCCCCTTGTTTGTCAAATCAGTTATGTAACCTTGTAATCTGCAGACTGCCATCAAACCCCTGAGGAAATATGACTAAACACTAATTTGGTCATCAAATAGTTGTAGCAAAGCAAGAAGTAATGGCCATTGTAATTTGCGCATCTATTGGCAATCTTTTCCTCAACTCAATAAAACCATTGGAGTATGCAATAGATCATATGAAGCCAGACTCAAAGATAACCTAATTTGTTACCTTAGAATCTCCCAGGCGTTGCAGGTGAATCTTGTTCACAGTTATATACCATTTTGCTGGTGCAAATGATATTGCTAATTCTGCTCATGGTGATATTCAATATTTAAGATTGAAGACTGAACCCGTATTTTTTATACCACACCTGAATAGGAGAACATACAGAGAAAAGGATTGATCGAGATCGAGACACATACCTTCTTAAATTGTATTCTTCTTTTCAATGACTTACTGTCACATACTGCCGATTATAGCGTTATTAATGTTGATTGTATATGTGGTCGTCTTCGAGCGCTGCAGCTGCAGCTGCAGATTGTTCCGGGAACACTCCAGCTCCTTCTCGCAAGAATGCAACTTCTTCTTGCATTCTTTCCGCTTCTGGCAGCACTTGTGGCTACCGGAGCCACATGTTTCATTTTTCTGAGCAGACTTAAGATTCCCTATCTCATCTTGCAACTTGAGATTCTCTCTTCGCTTCTTCTGCAATTCCTTCTGCAAGTCGCCATTCTCTTTCTTCAGTTTGGCATATTTTTCACAAATCAATTTCATCTGCTCAAGAGCAATATCTGCTTCACCTTTACTTTTCACGTCTTCTTTTGCAGCAGGTGCCATCTTATTTAAACTCCCTTGTTTGGAGGGGGGGCCTTATCTGACAATCAACAAAAGTGACAATATCCCACCACCAAATTCTCCCAGACAGACACAAATTACCAATGATTACAACCACTGTGCAGGCGATCCCTTGACAGCTGTAGGGCCTTCAAGAGTGCAAGACGCCCAGCTTCCTTGATCCTGTCCAGAAAACCCATCAATGTAGAGGATTAATTAACCTCATGTCAGCATAGTACACCCATTTCCACATACATAATCCCAGCAATTGGGCCACGATAATCAGTGCACAAACATCAAACTTTGAACCGAACATCCACCCAATACACTCCTCTGAAATAGCTCAGCAAGCACTATAAACCTAACCAACACCCTCTCGTAAGTGTATCCAGCGGAGAATAAGCCTCAGGTTTAGGGTGATCACAACCAAAACCTTCGGAACTCCGAGCTAGAATTTGCAACCACTATCCAAACTCCAAGGTACAACTCCAATCAAACAACTTTCAATTACTCAAAATTCTCATTTTATCATGTCCCAAATGACAAAAGCGCTGGATCCCACAATTACTCTTGCAACTGTGAAGCAACAAACATGTTGGCCACATCTGCTCAGACAAACTCCATCGACCCGGTCCCGCCATTTTAAAACAGGCATACTAAAGTGAAACTGACTGACGAAAATATACCGGTGATTTTATGTATGTGGCACTCACCAGGCTCAAAATCAGCTACAAGAGTGTCCCACTTCGTCTCCAATGAATTTCAGAGCAAAAACAACATGATTTCTGGGGCGCCCTGTCAAAATGAAACACTTTTAAGCAAAATAAAAAAGACCAATATCGAAATTTCGGCAAAGAGGAAGCAGCGTCTAAAATTTGCCTGCGGATCAAGTTCTGAGAAATTAGCCTACGCTAGTCGCGAAAATATTAGTAAGCACTCGCCATATAGTATCACTTTCATTACTGTTTTTCTACTCTAATACAAATAATCTTGAACATGATCAGTACGAGGTCTGCTTGAGGTCAGACTTATTAACATGGACAAAAAGTAGTCAACCCTAAAACCAACATGTTGCATCGAAGAAAGACATGATACTACAAAAGTTGCCGCAGAACAGATAGTGGCACGAAAAAAATCAGTGAATTCCAGCAAGCCACAGAAGATCTTGCAACAGAGCACTGAGAAAAAGCCGCATTCCAGCTGATTACAAATAGACAAAACTAGCGCTCCACACCCCACGGCACGGATGATACACTAGCTTCAGCACGGAAGCATTAGCTAGAAGACTAACCCAGCTCCGATCTCCCTGCAACGACACTGAAGGCAAATCACAGCATCCCACCGAAAAATATATTTTTGCATCAAAAAATATTCATGCCTTTCATTGCACACTTGTCTATTTTTGCACAAAAACCTCTTCCCATTGGTAAGGTTGTTAATAATATTTTGTAACATATTAGTTCATGGAATTCAACCGAAATTGATGGTTAATCTTTACAATGTTGTTGTTTCCATTGTTTAGAAGCACATTGACATTATGTGTGAAATTTTGACAGATAAAGGATAAATTTTACAAGATTTATATTCACCTTCTTACAAGACAATCTTTAATATCTATCATTGAGAGATTTAGAGATTTGATTAATATTGAGCAAATTGAAGGTGTCATTGATGGTACACATGTTCCATTATGATTTCAACCATCCATGAAAATTCTAATTGCCCCAAGAGATTTTAACGACCATAAACGTTCTTTTAGTGTGGTTGTGCAACGTGTTTGTGACACAAATAAATTTTTTGGAATATATTTGTAGGACAACCTAGTGATGTTCATAATGGTGAATAATTTAAGTATTCTACTTTATATAGGTAGTAATCCCCTTCAGTTTTTATATTTTGGAATGTCACCCTTGATTGTATTTATATTTCTTAAATTGCCCTTGTCCCATGTGTTTATACTTCTTGAAATTAATGTTTTGAACCATGTTTGCATTTCTAAATCTTCCTACTTTTATGTTCTTTAAATTTACGGCAATAAAATTTGGTATAGATATACTCCTCAAAATTACTACATTCACGCTTTAAACCCATCACTTTTAATCACATCTTCGTAGTTAAAATTTACCACTTTCCACTTCATTATTGTTTTTCAAATTTAAGCCAATGTGCCCTTCTACCTTTAAAAATTCACCAACCCCCTCCATCCTATTTGTGTCGTGTGAACTTTTGTTTTAAATTGTGTAAGCCTTATATAAAATTTTAACTCCTTTTATGTTCGAGAAATTTTCATCTTTATTTGCATCTATATTTTTAAAAAATTACTACTACCCATTGCATTTTATATTTAAAATATTTATTCACCACATTTTCGTTTTAAAACATTATTGCATTTAATCGCATTCATTTACTCAAACTTATGCTTTTGCCATTTACCATCTTTTGCCACATCTACATTTTCTAAAAATATTCCTGTAATTTACATTTATATTATTTGCGAAGTGAAAACTCAATATCTACCGCATCATTTATAATCAGACAAAAAAAATTTATTACTGAATTTCTGTACATATTCAGTATTTTTTTGAGAAATATTTTGTTGTTTTCCCAAAAAAAAAACTGGGAAGATTTTGGAAAGATTCATCAAATTTTCAATGTCACAAAATTGAATGAAAGAAGAAAACTGTGACCATATTATATTTTGTTTTGTAAGAAGGCTTAATGCCAAGGAAAATTCTTTATACCCATTAATTTAATACTACTGTTCTTATGCCAAACATGAAAACCTTGATTCCAATACAAGTTGATAATATGTGTATATAAATATGAGAGTAGAATGAGGTTTATTGGATGCATTCATAAGCAAGTGGTAATAGGTATAAGGCTTCTATTGCTGACCATAGTAAGGTTACCATATTGGATCTGATTTTGTCAGATCATGTTGTGCCTTCCCTTGTCAATGTTTTGTTGATCAAAAGTGTGACATATACCAGAGTTTTTTGGATGTTGAGAACAAAATAGGAGCACCTTCTCAAGCTCTACAAATCATCTTTGAAATGCAAAGTCAAAGGACAAGTCAAAAAATAGCAGTAAAGAAAATACATAAGTTCGAATTGCAAATCATGCGCTTTTTTTTTCCATTTTTCTTTGTTTTGACCTCCTCTTACTTTCAAACCTCATAACTTTCTTATGTCTTATTGATTTTAAACAAATTTAAAGTGCTATAAGAGTGCCACCTGAAGTTCTAAAATTCATCTTTGGACTCTAATACCAACAGAGAGTTCTTGACCCCCTTTACTTTGGGGGCTGTAACTCTCGCATTTCTAATCTGTTTTTGACGACTGTTAGTGTGCAAGATGCACCAAGAGGAGGGGTTCAAGTTTTGTTTGGACACCAGAAACAATGGAGCACTCCCCTTGGAGCGCGCTTCAGTGTTTGGTCACCGGCCAGTCTACACTCCATAGGAGGGTAAGGCACTTGGTGGCTACCAGATAAGTAGATGTGCTGTGCTAAAAGCTAGGGGATAGGAATATAATGAAAAATGCATTTCCTGTCCATGCACCATCCATCTATCCATCCATCCATCCATCCATCATGGTGTGCTGGTGGGGATATTAGTTCACTCTGGGCCCTGGCTCATGTACTGCACTTGTTGATAAACACAAACCAATGTATCAACTCAATCCGGGGTTGGAGAACTCGAAAACCTGGGATTGTACTGAACTTGATTAATGCAGCCAACATTGGTTGCGCAATTGGGGTTTTTGTGACTCGGTTGTAGTGATTGCCAATTGATATTATACAAGCTTGTGACGGGAAAAGGCTCTCTCTCTCTCTCTCTTTCTCTCTCTCATGCCAGCTTCTAGTACTTAGTGTCACCAACTGGTTCTCTTAGGCAAGAGAGTTCTCTTTCATCTAAATTAGTGTGTTTGGATGATGGAGAGAGCTTCAAAGAGCACCTCTAGAAACAAAATGAGGTAAAACATTAGTTGAGAAACAATAAGAGTTTTCAATTTGAGTATTTTGCAGTTTTGTTGGACACAGTTTTACATTGTTGAAACTGGTTTCACATTTGGTGAAAGTGTTTAGACTGTTTAGATTGAAATGGATTTTTTTGGTGTTCAGAGTGTGGACACAATAAGTAGATGTACAACATCTTATCTATTGGCAGGGGCCAGAGTGTTTGTGATGCCTTGTTCTGGTTGTGATTTTGAGCATACCAACTGAATTCTAGTACCAAGTCCTTTGTAAAAGTTGCATATCAGGGGGATATTGGTATTAAACATTTTGTCAAGCTGCATACCAGTCTGTTACACACACATACCCTAGTAGCTTGGAAACTTTGCAGGAGAAATGTTGAATTTTTCAAAAAATGTTTCTTTTTCAAAGAACAAAAATTTATGAGAGAATATAGAAAATCTTTTTGAATATTGTAGCCAGTAGAGAATTAGAATCCTCTCTCGAGATGGGAATGGAGGTTCCCAGTAACAATAATTTTGCTCATCAAAATAATATGCGGTTGAAAGCAGTGTTGGGTGGTTCCTTACTTAGTTGAAGTTCTAAGAAATCAACTAGAATGGTCCTGGTTCCAATTCTAAGAAAAAAATTAGAATGCTCCTGGTTTTTCACACTGGCTGAAAGCCTGTCTTCCCATGGGAAAAAGCTTAGCCAAAGTACACTACCCTTCTTTGAGGAGAGAGCCAGCTTTATGATTGCCGCAATAATCTTCCAATTTGTGTAAATGAAGACTTGCGTGAACAAGCAGTTTCTCATAAATAATGTCACTGAGAGCCTCTTCTTCCCATCACTTCCCATCACGGGTATCGGATTGCATGACAGATGCAGGTTGTGAATTGAAGTAAGCTTGTGTGCGTGTTTTTTTTCTGGTGTCAGAGCTTTCATATTAAAGGATGGTTTTAGAGATTGTGTCGATATGATGCATGTGGTTGGAACAACCTTTCAAGTGTAGTTGAATGCATCAACTGCATCATTCTCGTGCTTCGAGACAACCCAAAGGTCTCATCAAGTAAAGACCCCATCCCAAAGGGCAGCTTCATGGCGTGGTTATTGGGAATGTCTTGCCAAGTGAATGACGGCTTTACCTATTTAAAACAAAAGGCAAAGCCTATCATGAACTTAAAACATATGAAGATCATGAGGTGTTGAAGCCTGGATGGGAGGGATATCCATGGATCTAATGTGTTCTCCCAAATGTATTTCTCCCAATGTCATAAACAACTCCCTTTTTGTTTCTATGTGTATTTTGAGAAATCTTCCCCAGCATAAGAACCCTAAGGCATTATGTTGGGGGAGCTCACCATTCCCATGTTCCCATGAAAATATTTCTTTTTTATGAAATGGAAAAAAGTGAGGAAATAAAAAGAGAGTTGTTTGCGGAAGGGGAGGTTCTAGTTCTCATGCATTCTCCTGAGGTTTGGGAACACCGTCAGGCTCACATCCTTGAGTGCCCCTCCCCTCATGAGAATGCACTCTTATGGAATTGATGCAAAAAGAAAAAGATGGCTTTGATGTGTCCCATAAATTGGTTTCATGCAAATTGAAGACTTATGATGAACAATTGAATATCTCATAAGAGCACTATCTCCATGATACCCAATGTGGATTTCACTTGAATGAAAAAAGTAATAATTACAAATCTTCAGGCAAAACCAATCACATATTGATTATTTATTAAGAAAGATCAAAAATTGAAGGGAGAGAAGGAAAATGAATCCTTAAAGAAAAAGGGATTAGGAAAGTTTCTTATATTCAAATTGAAAGTAGAACTAGAGAGAGGTCATAACAAATTTATGACAAGAACATAATTGCAGGTTTCTTCATCAGAAGCTTAGATTATACACAAAATCATCTAAACGCATGCCTACAATAAGTTGTTGGGCACAATGTACAAAAACTCAGGAGTGAGGAGATGGTTATGGACTCATGTGGACACCAAAACTGTGTAGCTTAGTGGAAAATCGATGAGATTGTTGTGCACTTCCAAATTGTAATACCCTTTTAGTCGCCAACTTTGAATATACTGTATCACACAACAAGTGACACCATTCATGGCCGGCCTTCCAAATCCAACAACCCATTCGTCAAATTTGGACCATAGCACTGTTTTCTTTTTTTTGATAGCCAAAATGGTGATCATCCATAGGAAGATATAGAAAAAGTGGTGATCATCCTGGGAAAATTTTAGCCAAATCTGACTATAAACCAGATATTAAGTACAAAAATTTAATCATCCTTTTCTATCTTTGGCTACCCACTCAAAACCAAATATAAAAATTTGGGAATTTTTACTATTTTTTCCCCCCTCGCTTTTGGTGATTGAAATCCTTTAAAAAAAAAAAATCAAATTTTTAATTTTTAATTAAATCTCTTTTTGGAAAAAAAATTGCCAATAAAAGAAAGGCTGCTATGCAACCCATCCAAAATAGACCATTCATTCCCTTCCATAATTTGGCAACCTGTTTGTCAACCAACACACACCATAAGTTTGACAAGGACAAATGGAATTGTGGCCTTCCCAATTGTTTTGGCAACCCATTTGTCAACTTTGAGAATACAAGTCACACAAGGAAACATCAAGACACAAAACAATCAATGTAAAACAATTGGAAAGAAATATTGTGCAAAAAGCTCATATTCAAAGGACAATCGCAATTGAGCAATCCTCTTGAAAGTTTCACAGTCCCATGTTTCTATGATGTGCTTCATCAGCATGAAACTTGAAAGAGGTTGAATTGTCAATCAAGACAATCTGTTTCAACACTTCTTCTTGAAGAATTTTTTGGACCTCTACACTAACGCACCCCACTCTCTTTGATGATTATTAATATGATGGAGTGTAAGCTCTATGATTGAAAAGAGCATAACAACAACAATCTCTACAGATGCAGCAGCAAATGGACGCTGACACCAAAAGAAATACAAACAAACAAACAAACAAACAAACTCTGATCATAAGTAAATGTGATTGGTGAGAGAGAGACAGTCTACTAGAAGAGGAGCCTCCAGAGTCCTCCCTCTTCACTTCTCTTGTCCTGATTCTAGTCTTTATCCCCATGGGAAATGGAAAAGAGAAGAAATCCAGCTACCCAAATAGTATTTCACATTTATTACTTACCCCCCCCCTCTTTGATGAGAGAGAGAGGAGCAAGGGTTTATGATTGTTTCTTTGTCAAACCTGATCATAAATTTTAATCTCCAGGGCTCAGGAGGAGTGAGCTTTTATCATTGACAAACAGCCAATATTATTATCATCATAATCATACTAAATAAATAAATATTCCAGGTGAAAGGAATGCAGGGGGAATGGAGTCTGGAGCCTGGAGGATCCTTTGATGCAACAGCAATGAAGTCAAGTCATCAATAATACTAAATACCAAAGTTCAAGAAGAGGATCCTGTTGCCAAAGTCCAGACCAGACCTTTTTGGACACACACACAGAGTACACTGCTGTGAGAAGAGGGAGGGGGGAGTACATACATTGAATTGGACTACATTGCAATTTGCATAGAGAGAGAGAGAGAGAGAGAGAGTGTGTGTATGTGTGCACTGTGCATATGCATTGCATATCATATGTATGAACCAGTGTTGTCCAGTTCTTAGTTTTCAGGAGAACATCTGTCTTGGTATCAACTTTCTTTTTAATTTGAAAAAAGTTAAAAAGGATTTTCTATAATTTAATTTGCTAGAACCTCCAGACCCAGTTCTTCACCTTTCAAGGATCTCAACTCTTGATTCTTCAAACAAAAATCTTAGGTAAGTCTGGTTCCAAATTGGATCTAGTCTTGCCTACTGAAAAGCATAGTTTCAAAACCATGTATTTTATAGTTTACCTACCAGCATTGTAGAACCACAAAAAAACAGTTACCACCAAATTGCCTAACTTCCATATATCCCAAAGCTCTTCCAAGTTTGAGTCCAGCGGTAAGACGACTTGTAAGCCGCAACAATTGCAGCCATTGGCTTGAGATGATCTAGGTCATTCAATCTAAAAGATACAGATGATGGGAGAGGAAACCTCCTCTGATTGGGTTGAGTTGGGTTGGGTCGGGTTGGTTCTTAATTTGTTCGAGAGTTGGTCTTGTCTATGGACCTGTGCCTGGTATCAACACTATGACCCTCCCAGTCTGGTATGAACCTGAGTCAACAATACCAGCCTTACACCAGTATCAGCATGCTAGTGACATTGAGGTAATAATAATAATAACAATCTAATATATTAATTCAGTAAGTCTGACAGTCTGTGACGGGGTTTTGGTGGGTGGGGGAGAGAGAGGCCGGTGAAACAGTGGGCGGGCGATCGGTGTTAGTCTGTGACGGGTTGGACCACCATGGTTTTTGCACAGGCCAAGTGTACAAATCAGGACTTGATCTCCACAAAGCATCGCAGCCGTCCGAAGGGAAGGAATGACGGTCGGATCGCATCCCTTTCCCACCGCACCAGAGGCGGATATAAAAACCTTCCACTCCCCCCCCCCACTACTGAAAAAACCGGCGATTATATAGAGGAGCTTGTTTTCAGAAATTTTCAAAACTTACGGGAACCAAGGTTCAAAATGTCTGAACCGGGGTTTTGGGTTTTCTCACCCCCGTTGAATAAGGGAATAAATGCCCAGACTGATAACCTGAGGGTACACACGGCTGGTTCTGATACCCGCACAACGTCGGTTGGGACCACTGCGCTAAGTCACAATATTGTTTTTATCTGTGAGAATATAAATGCCTTAAAGTGAGACCCATGAGTGTTATTTTGAGAAAATTTTCGATTATGGCAACCAAACAGAGCGTTCGGAGTGACTGGAGTGACATAGCCATGGGTGTCCAAAGGTCATGGGTACCACTAGTAATAATAGCCTTGTATCAATTTTACACCAATCACAATACCAGGCATATACCTGGCCTCATACCAGCCAAAAATCTGTCCCAATACCAGGACCCAACTGGTATAAGTGTTTATAAAAGTACCCAAGGCCACAGTTGCTGGTTCACTCTGACCCCCCCAATACCAGTACTAACTAGCCTGGTATGAAGAGAGGAGACAAAAACACTCCAAACCAGGACTAGGGTCGGTATGTTCACCAGTCAATACCAGAGCAACATGGGTCTTTACAGACAAGGAGGACTTATCCCCTAGGCCTTCCAGACTTGAAGGAGTGCCCAGGAAAAGGCTGAAGTGCATGCATTTAGGCCTTCATAATCCCACTGATCTTCTTCTACATTTGAGGGAGGGCCCTTGCACAGTCCCTTATTCAGATAAAAGCCTCAAGGACAATCAGGCCTTCAATCCTGCAGCCTTTCCAGGTTTGAGGGAGGGGTGCAGGAAGAGCCTCAAGGGGTGTTTGGGCCTTAAACCCTGTGGCCCTTCCGGGTTTGAAGGAGGGGCCCAAGAAGAGCCTCAATTTTTGTTCAGGCCTTTATTCCACACAGACAAAAGACCTTCCAGGGTTGAGGGAGGACTCCCAAAGACCTTCCAGAGGTTTGAGGGAGGGCCCAGTAAAAACCTCAAACCCTCTGGAAGGTCCCTTCTCCGGCAGACCTTCCAGGTTTGAGAGAGGACCCAGTAAGAACCTCAAACCCTCTAGAAGGTCCCTTCTCTGGCAGACTTTCCAGGTTTGAGAGAGGACCCAGTAAGAACCTCAAACCCTCTGGAAGGTCCCTTCTCTGGCAGACCTTCCAGGTTTGAGAGAGGACCCAGTAAGAACCTCAAACCCTCTGGAAGGTCCCTTCTCTGGCGGGACCTTCCAGGTTTGAGAGAGGACCCAGTAAGAACCTCAAACCCTCTGGAAGGTCCCTTCTCTGGCGGGACCTTCCAGGTTTGAGAGAGGACCCAGTAAGAACCTCAAACCCTCTGGAAGGTCCCTTCTCTGGCAGACCTTCCAGGTTTGAGAGAGTACCCAGTAAGAACCTCAAACCTTCTGGAAGGTCCATTCTCCGGCAGACCTTCCAAGTTTGAGGCCCCTAGAAAGAACCTCAAACCTGTGGAAGGTCTGTGGTCAGACATAAGGTTCCTGTGTTCCTCTCCTCCTCCTCCTCTAGGCTCCCAGACAGACTCCAAGTCTGCTGCTGCTGTCAACTGTACTCCAGCCTTAAACACATTCCTGCCACCACCCTTTGTGAACTTCACTTCATATCTCTCTCTCTCTCTTTCTCTCTCTCTCTCTTTGTTTTCCCACACTGTCGCAAAACTCTCTCTTTTGCACTACTGTAAATGCATGTGATTGTTTCTGTTTTGTTGTCTCTTTTGCAGAATGTGTTTGCGTTACTGTCAAGTAGTGTTTGTGTTGTGTCAAAAAGCCTCCACTTTTCTCCATACCTGCAACACCCAAAAACACCCCAACTCCTGGTCGAGCTCATTGAGCACTCCCCTCTCTCTCTCTCTCTCTCTCTCTTATTGTCTCTTTCTGTGTGTCTGTATCTCTGTGTCGGTCTTCTCTCTGTGAGTACATTGTCGTCCTCTTCTCAATCTGTTCTTGAGCTCTAGGGAGAGAGGGAGTTCTGAGGCCTGTTGTTGTGGGGCAATAAACTTGAAGTAGAAAACATTTGTCACCTTGATTGTTTCTAGCACTAGAACTTCTTGTTGTTTTGTCCATAGATCTCAAATTGTTGTAGTTGTAGATAAATTCCATCCTGGTGCAACTTTCATAGCTCTGGGGACAACTTATATTGCAGAAAACTCATTGAGCTCAGAAGTTTGCTGCGTGGAGTCTAAGCTGGAAGAAGATTTGGGTTTTGAGGTTTTACAGTAATGCCTTTGTTTTGTGGGTATTTGTGTCTGTGGTTTCTGCATTGGTTGCGCTCAGGGATTTACATCATGCAGGTGTTATTGTTGTGGGAACATTAGTGCAGTGGTGAAGAGAAAGGGTCGAAGTGGTGAGAGAAAACATCATGGGTGGTCATCATCATCATCAGGAGCAGCAACATGCAGTGGTGGAGGTAGTAGAGGAGAAGGAAAAGCCAAGTCTGTTGCTGCTACAAGAGGAAGATGAGGAGGAAGACGAGGAGGAGGACAGGAAGAATGTTCGAAGGAGTAAGCCTGCGAGGTTGACTGATCATGGACAGGGGGAGATGATGACGACAAGGATGATGAGTACAAAGAGTGAGGTGGGATCATTGGGCTCAGGAGTAATCAGTCCCAAGTCCGTGATCACTCGCTTCATGAGTCCAGGTTCTTCATCTTCCAGCAGCATGGAGCATGGCCTGATTGGAGCCAGAGGAGGAGGAGGAGGAGCATTGGTGGAGAGCAGTAGTAGTGGTCAGTGCAAGTGGTTGCCACCACGGCATGACAGGGGGTACTCCATTTCTGATGGAGAAGTTAGCGACTCTGACAGCACTTTTGTTGAGAGCTCCAGCACAACTCGCTCTTCCTCGAGGGAGTTTGCAAAGGTTAAAAAAATGAAAGCAATGTGAAAACAAAGACCTCCTCCAGCTGCAGCACATGTGCATGCATGTCACCTTGCATTCACTTAGATTGAGCTGCAGGAGCAGTTGGTTCAATGGTTTTGCAGATGATGCATGGGTGCATTGGGTTTTTTCTTGACTCAAGAACTTTCTCTGATATCTTTGAGCTTGCTGCTGCAGAGTGGTCCATTAGAGTCGTTGCCAGAGACACATTCTTTGGCTCTTGATGCTGCTGTCAGACCCAGTCCTGCATCAACCACTGGAGCAGCAGCGGCAGCAGCAGGTACAAGAAGAATGGTGCATCATGATGATCCTTGACAAGATTTGCTCAGGACAATCTAGACATTTCTTCTTTGATTGTATCTGAGCATCCATGAGCTTCTCAGTGATGATGGGTTTGTTTTCTTTTTTCTTCTGCAGGGGTTTTGTCTACCACAAATGTTCCTCCGGCTTTTACTGCATCTGCATCAACTATGGTGTCTATGGAGCTGATGCAGATCACAACTGCAGCTGCTGCTGCAAGTGTTGTGGAAATTGAGGATCGATATTCAACTCAATGCAGGCCAGATCATTGGGTGCAAGCAGCTGCAGCAGGAACAACATCAACAAGCCATGATCACCAACATTGTGCCGCAGAGAGTGTTGACAGAAAAAAAAGACTGGCCTATCTGAGAAGAAGCCAACCTACCACCGCAGGTGTGATGGGGGCCAATGGAGAAGCAGCAGCAGCAGCAGCTCAGGCTCCTCCTCAGACTAGATTACAACAAAGCATGAGGATAATGCCTTCTACTGCTGCTGCAACGGATCATACAACTGTTTCTGAGACAGAAAAATCCTCCAACCACAATGCCAAAGCAAAGCAAGCAACTCAACAAGCTGGGCCCCAGGCTACTTGTTCTGCAAGTATGGGTAATGTGATCTTTGCTTACCCAGGAACTCCACAACGACTCTTTCCTGGAGCTTTGCAGGCAATGTACTCAGGAAGTCCTACAGCTGTTGGGAGTCCAAGAGCTGGTGGCAATGGAAATGGATTCTACAGTACTGTAAGCTCTTCAGGTATGCAAATTTCCATCATGCAAAGAAGCTCAATCTTTGTATCTGGATCATGGGGGAAGTCTTGAGATCAGCAGCTGCTGTTGCCACATTTTGTGATCAATTGGTTCCTGCACTGCAAGAATCCCAAAGATTCAAACACAAGCACATGCATATTCAACATTGCTGTACATACAAACTTTGCTTGAGCTTGGTGATCATGGTGGTACATGGTTGCAGATCAGAAAGGTGCAGCAGGCTTGAAAGCTTCAAGTGGCACCAGTCGCTTCCATCAAGGATTTTTTTCAGGTCCACTCTTGAACCCCATCATTTCGTTGAAGCCAACACCATCAAAGTGGGATGATGCAGAGAAATGGATTACAAGCCCTGGCCATCATGAATCATCATCACCTGCACCAGCAGCCTCTGGGCACTCTCATCAGCAGCAGCTTCATCATCACCATCATCAGTATCATGAGCCAATTCTCACAGGTGTGAATCACGATACAACAACAACAAACAACCCTCAGGGGTGGTTTTTTCTTGTTTGCAAATTTCTTCTTGGACACTCCTCACAACCTTGAACCTCCTCACATGTAACAACACACACAAAACAAATGCCCTGTGCAGCAATCCACTCTCAACAACAGTTCAACAACAGAGTTCCATGTTCTTGAATGACTTGATCTTGATTGTTGGCAGGGAGAAGGCATTCCATAGCAGGTGCTGCTGATGAAGGGCAGCTACTTGAGTCAATGTGTGATGGAGCACCCGGCAGTCCTGAATATTCAACCTCAAATGCAGAGAAATTATCTGTGTCTCCAAGGAGCAACAGTGAGGCGATTGGCATTGGCAAGGGTCATATTAGGCGATCAATTCCAGCTGCATCCATGACTGCTACTACTACTACAACTCAAAAGAAACGCTCCAAGACTTTGTCATTCGGTGATCTTTCAAAGCGGTTTGATCTCTCTCGAGCAGTGGTGGGGCCTGGGAATTCAAATTCCAATTCCCAAGACATCCAAGACGATGTGTCGTTTGAAGAAAATAGACAGCTGTCACGGCCACCAGCAGACCATCAGCATCATCTGATGATGATGCCAAAGTACCTCTCCTCAGACTACAATGTTCCAGCTCAGTCTACTTCCTTCAGGAGGTCCATTGCATCCAGTAGAGTTGTGGAAGGAGCTGGTCCAGGATCTTTGCCAAACTTTCCTCATCAACAATTGCCAGTTAATGTATCATCTGTTGATGAAAGCAAATCTCCAAAGTGCGCCCATGATGCTTGTGACAGTAGTACTAAAGAGCAAGAAAGTTCTGAAGCACCTTCATCCTCCTTCGATTCCTGCACCAAAGGTGAGTTGCTCTTCCATGGAAAGTGCAGAACTATTACAAAAGAATTCATTGGATTTTTTGATACCTTAGCAGTCTCAACTGTGCAAAGAAGAAGCATGAGATGATGATGATGGTTCTATAGATGACATTTCTTCTTCTGCCATGGCTGAGTTTTCTAACAACAATGTGGGGATTTGGTGGCACAGATGAGTTTTGCAGTAGCAGCTCAATCAATGTGCAGATACCAAAACAAGGATTGTGCTCAGTATCAATGAGGGAGATTGGCACTGATCCTCCAACTCCCCCTACTTTGCATAACCCACAACCGTCATTAGGTCACAGAAACATGGCCACACAAATGACTCCCATAGAAAGCCAGAAAAACTCAATGTGCACAACACCCAAGTTTATCACCTCACCCACAAGAAACAACAACAATACCATGACACCTGCCGCAGCAGCAGGGTGCTTACTGGGTACAACACAACCACCTTTGTCCTCATTGTCTGCATCATCATCCCTACAGCAGCAGCTGCAGCTGCTGCCTGGGCTTGATTTGCTTGAACTCAACAGCTGCCACCTTGCAAAACTTGAACATTGCAAGTTAGCATGTGGTGATGATGATGATGACTTAGAGCTTACAATTGATCAAAACCCGATTGCTTGCAATGATGATCATACCACTCCTCAAGAGGATGACATTGAGTTGTTGGAACGAACTGCAAGCCTTCGACAGTATGATTTGGGAGACATGGAGAGGGGAATTCTGGCATCAAGAGCCACTGCTTGGGAGCAAGCTGAGCTAGCCAAGTGCACAACTCGGTAACTTCAAATCTTCTCAAAATACATTGACATGTTGCTTGCTTGCTTGCTTGCTTGATGATGATTTCAAGTGTGCAATGTAGCGAGGATCATGATCTCAAGTGTGCAATATAGAGAGGATCATGATCTCAAGTGCGCAGCATACAAGAGGACAACAGACAGGATTGCATTATGTTCACCCATTTAAATTTTTCAGTCTCTGAATTGCTACAGTGTTTGTTCAGATACAACCAGAAGGAGGAAAAAATTCTCGCATGGGAGGTGCTTGAGAAATCCAAGGCCGAGACTGAATTGAAGAAGACGGAGGTACACAATGCAATACAGCTTATTTTACTCTAGTATTTCTAGATGGAAATCTTTTTGTTGTGCCTTCTTGCAGAATCATTGAGGTCCTCAAGAATTGCAGAAGAATATTTGCACATTTTCCAAATCATCTGTGTCTCATTTGCCACAGATGATGATTCCATGATTTCATGAGCTTAGTTTCAAGTTGAAAAACTGGGGTTCTCCTGAAGTGCCAGATACTGAGCTCCCCTCTGGATGTGACTCTTGCTGCAGTTAAAGATTGAAAAAATGCGGGTGCATGCAATTGAGAAGATGCAGAGTCGAGTAACTGCAGTAAGCCAGAAAGCAGAACAAATGAGAGCTGTGGCTGAGAGCAATCGTATTGAGAAAGCTGCAAAGACTTCAGCACGAGTCCAGCAGATCATCATCACTGGCCAGCTTCCCAGGCTCTCTCACAACCCCTTTAGATGTTGCTTCTCTTGATCATCTGGTCTCTCCTTCTTCAATCCTTCTTTTCTTTCATCATCATTTTGTCGACCCCTTCTTTGTAACACATGAAAGGTTCCATACTTGGAAGGTGTTTGCACAAATCCACATCCTTTGGACATTCACAACATGTCCCTTGCAATTTTTCATGCAATCAGACTAGAGTGAGACCCTTTCTCACCGAGTGGACTCTACCCATGATATGTAAGGTTCCATACTTGGAAGGAGTTTGCACAAATCCACATCCTTTGGACATTCACAACATTTCCCGTGCAATTTTTCATGCAATCAGACCAGTGTGAGACCCTTTCTCACCGAGTAGACCCTACCCATGATTTGTAAGGTTCCATACTCGGAAGGTGTTTGCACAAGTCCACATCCTTTGGTCATTCCCTGACATGGCCCTTGCAATTTTTCCTGCAATCATCCTGGTGCGAGTCCCTTTCTCACCAAGTGGACTCTACCCATGATATGTCAGGTCTATATTGTGAAGGCATTTGCAGAAGTTCACATTCTTTGGTCATTCCCCAACATAGTGCTTTGCAATTTTTTATGCTATCATGCAGGCATGAGCCCCTTTCTCACTGAGTGAACTCTACCCATGAGCCTACTTGTGTGAAACTAGCTTCTAAAGGTGCATTCACACTTGGTGTTAAGGACTCTAGTATTAAGCCCCCTAACACCAAGCTCATCATTTAGAACCTAAACCTATTTACCACAAAGATTTTATGTTAAGTTAACATTCACTTAATATTAAATAATTACCCATTTAACATTGGGTGCCACCTAAGATGCCACCTAGATTTTCACTTAACACTGACTTAGCATTATGTGTGAATGCACCTTAAGTAGAAAAAGGAGTGTTTCTCTTGTCTAGATCTAACAACCCACAATTTGTAATTTGTAAACTAATCTAGTTCACATTTGTGGAACTTTTATGTTTTGGAGTCCTACCCTGGACAACCCTCTTCCTTTTCCCAAACTCCACACCCCACATTTTGACCCCTTTACACCATACCTTAAACCCTAGACAACCATGGCCCTTCTCCCGAAACTGCAAACCCCAGATCTTGAACCCTTTACACCATACCCTAAACCCTAGATTCACTTGGTTTGAGGTGTTTGAATTCATTTGGAGTTTTGAATATTTTTTTTAAAATTCCCCTTCCTCATCTTTTGCAATAACATCATTTCAAATAGAATAGTGATGTGGTTGCAAACATGAACATGATGAAGTAGAACAATGTAGGAAATTAACGAATGTATGTGTGGCTAATGGCACAATTTTTTCGCACACAACAATATAAAATGTATCCTATATTAGAGCCCATAATATGCTTTGAAAAGAAGGGGCGTGGAGTGTTAAAACCTCCTCCTCCATTGCCTATGCGCTTCTCAAATATTACAAGAGCATTGCTATCGATCTAAATAATTCCATGTGATGTGTGAAATTCACCACCCAAAAACCATAAGGACCAAAGGCCTTCTTCTTCTCTTTACCCCTTCAACAAATTTTCTCCTCTACCTGTTCAGCTACAATTTTAACAAAATGAAAGGGGAGAGAGGTTTCTTGCCATAGTGTTATAGTAAGAACCTCTAGAGCTCTACCTTGCAACACCACCCCATTTGCAAATCTACAAACTTTATGGTACTTATCACCTCCAAGCTCCATGGCACCATTTGGTTTGTTCAAAAACTATCATGCCTTGCTTTGCATTCCAATTGCAATAATATATTGGGAACTAAATCAAATCAAGCTTCTCAAGTCAATAGTGAAAATTTTATGAGGTATGTAAATAAAAATGTCCAAAATGAACAAGATTGCTTTCACTTTGACATCTTTGCTTGTCAAAAGTCTATATGATAAATATATGATAAGGTAACTCACTTTTATGAAGCCTTGTGTGGGCTACTTGAGTAATATCTTTGTCAATATTAAACATCATATTGATTTGACAATTTGGATATGATGGAAAGGTATGGATGTGGGAAACTAGGATTTGGGGGCAAATGTTCCTTTCACTTCAAAATTATAATTTTATGAAAAATGAAGGTTTGTAACACCATATGATTATTTGGGAAATTTAATTGCAAATAGGTAAGTTAAAAAATGGTGTGGTGTGATAAAAAATAAAAAGTTTATATTAAAAATCACCCAAAAGACTCACACATGCCAAAAAAAAAGAGGTTTAAGTCTCCATTGTTAATAAGTGATGTGTGTTTTCACTCTCCATTGCCAACAACATATTTAAAGTTTTAGGGTCTTGATTTTATGGTGCCATTGTAGGATGTTTTGTGCCAATTCATGACCATATGATTTTGTAGGTCACCAAATTGTGACCATCTAAAACCCTAGCGTGGCTAATATTCTTCTAAACTTGTAGCATGTTTAATATGTTTGTTAAATGTTCAAGTGTGTTCATTTATTTTGAACAATGACTTAAAAGATCAAGAAAGATGGCAACAACAAATGGTCATTGAACATTCATTATGAGTTTTTCAATTTTTTTCTTTCACTTAATGGATATGAAAATTGTCACAATTTGATAATGTACCATTGTGGGGAAGGGGGTGGGAGTTTTTTCTAGCTTCATGTCAATTATAGAAGGAATTGGGATTTTTGACATTGATGCACATAAGAGTGTTGAAATTTTCAAATGAGGAGCTTGGCTCAAGGTGGGTGTGCCTACGTTGTGACAAAGATTTTGTGTTCCAAGGATATTGCATTTGGGTAATTTCATAACTAAAATTTAAGTTTGTTTTTTTTATCAATGTGCACACTAAACTAATTTGGTAATTGTTATGTTGTCAAAATTGTCTTTGGTATCCTATATTAAATCCATGCTACAAAGTTTTTACTAATTATTTGCTCACAATCCTAAAAAAAATTTAGAATGTACTAAACTTGTTGAAACTAACCATGATAAAAACAAATCTACTTGTGACAACTCAAAATTATTATGCGACCTTGAAGTGATCTTAGGTCTATCATGTTTCATGCCCATGTTGGAGATGATTCATACCCTTATAAAACATGCCCAACATTGAAATGCCTTTATTATGGGCTTAGTGAATGCAATAAATCTTGTTGAAGTTGAGTCATTTTGTCTTTATATTAAGTACTTACCAATTTTTTGAAGGTCACTATGTCCCACAATGCAAAGGGGGTAATGGTTGCACATTTAGATTTGAATCTAGTTTCAAAATTATGGATGAAGATTGGGCTTTCTATTATTTTAAGTCACAAACTCAATGAGTATGTGAAATTGGTAGATGTTGGGATGGTTCAAATGTTGGGGTTTGTTGAAGATGAGAGAATGTTCAATTTCTCATTCATGAAGAACAAGTTATGAAAATGATTAATTACTCACCTTGACTTATGTGTTAAGATGTTTAGTCAAAAAATTTGCATTGTCTAACTTCCCATATGATAATGCAATTGCATTGTGAAAGGAAGTTAAAGTGAGATATTAAGTAGAGTTGTAAATGTGATGGTTGAAAATTTATTGTTTTGAAGTTTTTACTCATGCATTATAAAATTTGTATGGCATAGTTCCTCGTTGGGTATGAGGGTTGGATGTTCAAAAGTTGTGTGGGGTTTCAATTGTTGTGTTGGTGCAAAAATCCGTTGTTGTAATGAGCAAAACCTTTTATGGTCAAGGTTTAATTACCCCAAGGCAGAATGGTTTTAAAACAAATGTTTTCCATGAACATTTTTTGCTTTTAATAGGAAGATTAAAACTTATCGTGAACAATTGGCTGCTTGAATGTAGTATGGAATGACTCATGGAAAAAATCTAAAAACTAATTGTGCAATTGTTATTTTTAAAAAAGAAATTGCTTGACATTTTTCTCAATAAAAGTTGAACTATCACCAATGATTATAATTGTAAAATTTTTAAAAATTGCCAAATGTACAATAAGTGTGAAAATAAAGGAGCCAAATATGCTTCATTGAAAAAAACTAGTTGCCTAAATGTTATTTTTTTATAAAAAGAATATAGCTTCAAATTTCTTCACTAAAAAATATACCTATAACAAAATACCCTCAACCTTCCAATTGAGGGTAGCCATTTTGGTATTTTCCATATTTTGAAGAAAAACCTTTGGTTTTAATGCATATTATTCAACTTTTCATTACTTAAAACTAGAAATCTTAATGAATTTGGGGAAAAAAAACTTGCTTTTGAGATAGTAAAATTCATTTTCAAAAAACAAATTTCAATTCTACATATAGATTTCAAAATTTTCAAATGATGTTTTTCCTTTGAATATCTTGTTATTTGAAAAGATGTTTAGCTTTTTCAAATTCCATATCATTTCATCAAGTGTTATTACAACATTTTCATCTTTGTCGACCTATATATGATGGATGTTGTCTTGTTTAACTTTCAACATCCTTCACAAACATATCATCCAGTGTCAAATTTCCAAGCCAATTAATTTCATTTTCATCCATTGTTCAACTTTCTTAAATGTTTAACATGGTTATCATCTAAAACATCTACCACGTTACATTCAAATAAAAGATCAAATGCCTCAAAAAAAAAAAAACCATACACAACTTATAAATAATGAAAAAATTGTATCCAAAGATGTGATAAATTTTTAACATGAATAAGTGGTAAAATAGTTTCCACCATATTTGAACCATTGTTCTTTCTATTCAAAGAATTTATTTTTAATAAGAACACAATATTTCTTTCAATGAAAGGCATTCAATTTTAAACATAACTAAAATCATGTTCAAACAATTTGGAGAATTTTTATTCTTATTAGGTATATTGTTATCCTTTGGCAACATTGAACATGAAACTTGATGTAATAATTTTAGGGGTTTTACAACAAATGATAAGGATGAATTCGAAACACAAAGATGCAAAAAATTGTGAAATCTTCATCAAATCCGATGATAAACAACCAAAGAATTAGCAAAAAGAAAAAATCAACATTCAAAATCCTTATATAGTGAAAGAAAGGAAAATGATAAATGAAATGATTATTCATCGTGAAGTACTTAGTGAACTTTTAATGCTATTACAATTTAACAACAAATGCTTTCAACATTTCTTCCTCTATAAAAAGAAACAACTTGTTTGATGTTATTTTTGTGGATTTCAAAATAATAATTTCTTATTTTCTTAAAACATTATTGAAATTTTTTTTTCTTCTATTCTTCTTTAACTTCTTAAAATTTTCACTTTTTACATTTATATTTATTTTCTTGCAAGATTGCAATGTCATTATTATCAAATTTATAGGCACTTCCAACTTTCATATGGTTGAGACAACATTTGCCCCTTCATGTGTGCATTGATTTGTCAAATCCAATTACACTTTTTTTTTACTTGTTCCCAAATCTAATGATGTAAGTTTTATTTTCCACTTATTGCGGATGTTGGTCCATTTTTTTCAACAAGTTTCAACATACATTTCTTAAGTATAAATGAAATCTTAAATAATTGCATTTTCCCATATACATCTATTTCACATTATGACATGTAAAAACCCCATATTAAGAGGAAAAATATATTGGCCCATGGTCATATTAAGAGATTTTAATGTGAAGGTGTGTAAATAACAAACATGTGACTTATTACAATAATGTTATGACATTTTAGTTTAAAATAACATAACAATGTATGGTTAACAACTAAGCCATATTTCATTTAATACCCCATCTTCACAATGTATTTTTGTGCACCACATAAATTTATGGGATTAATGATCATAACAGTGTATTTGAAATTCGAAATTATGCAATTATTTTTACTAAATTTCATTTCATTGACAATCACTCCAATGCCACCAACATGGCAAACCTAAAAAACATTATGACATTTTAACATAGTTTCAAAATGTTTGACAAGATTACCTAAGTTTATTTTAAAACATCACTTTCATTACTTAAAAAGCTTTCATATACATTTGTGAACAACAACATTATAATTATATCCTACATGTGGACCTATGGTCTTCAAAAAATTCAAATAATGAGACACAAACAATAATAAAGATGACAATATTCAATTTATTCATTTAATAATACAATTAATGTACATTCTTTTAACTATTCACCAACTCATTATGTCAAAAAACTTGAAATATACACAAAATGCACATGAGAGGGCTACAAGGATCATATGTAGGGTTGTTACTTGATATTGAAAAAACTCTCGAAATGCACACCTTATCACCATAATAAACACCTTACCCCTTAGACATGGATGGTGTACATTATCCCAAATTACATTATAATAGCTGAGGATACTTGACACAACCACAACTATCATAATTAAATATTCTTTCTCCAATTTACATTGAAGTTGAAATAAACTATGTATTTTTCACTTTGTATAAGTAGCAAAAGTAATAAGCTTGTCAAAACCAACTTCATGCACCAAATTCATGTCAAGCATCACCTTGACATCAATAAGAGTACATAACAACAATGAGAGAAATGAATACAAATTGAACATCACATTCAAATGAACAAAAATGTAGAAAACCAATAAGAGGAATGAAGTTAGGTCAAACATCCCATTAACATGAATAAAGATTATGTATAAGGACAATGAGAGGAATAAATGAATTCATGTCAAAATTATATGGTCATGAATAAAAAGTGTATAAGGACAATGAAAGGAAGGAATGAATGAATTTACATTGAATGTTACATCAACATGAATTAGAATCCATGAGGATGATGAGAAAATGGGTTTTATGTTGAACATAGGATGAGCATGAATACAAATGCATAAGAATGATGGAAGTAATGATTTTTGTATGTCATTCCTCACATCAACAAAAGTGTATGAAACCAATGAAAGTACTGAAAAGAAGCACAAGAATGTGAAGGATCCATGAAAACAATCACTAGGCTAGTTGTAGTTGTTGGACCCACATTAGTAGTAGTACCTTCTTCAGCTTCTTGAATCATGATGGGATATTTACCATGGTAACCTTCAAATAGTCTCTCACTTCATGTTGTTCACTTTTTCATGTTTATAGACGAGGATGCAAAATGTAATAAATGTTGATAGAGGCACAAATTGGGGAGTTGACGGACCGTGGGTGAAGATGCTTTGAGAAATACAAGGAAAATCCACCTCGATGTATATAGTGTATGTGGTGAGGGAGAGGTAAACATTAACATTAAATATGGATTTTCAGTGATGCTAAGTAGGTATATGTGACCCTGAAAATGATTTCTCCTATCCAAGTGTAGTTATTTACTAATTTTTCCAAACCCACCCATAAAACTAAAATTGGGATTACAAATAGGTGAGAGACTACTAATGGCAACCCACCTGGACCAATCATAAGTAACGATTGGTGAATCAGAAACACAGAGAGCACCAATCAGATCTATTATCTATGAAGCAAGGTAGTTTGTTTTGTTTTGTTTTGTTTCTCCTGCTGCTCAGATCTCCCAAACAATAGCCCTTCATGCCCTGCTCTTGGTTCATACCTTTGGAAAGCTCTCGATCACTAAGGGTGTGTGCCTCTTGTGGTTTGAGACTGTTTGGAGCTATGATGTGAAAGCTATTGATTGTTGAATCATTTTCTCAATGAAAAATTAAATAAAATTGAAACTGAAAACTGTATTGGAAATTGGGGGTGTTCTTGATGTTGTTGAAAAGCCCCTTGGTGGATCAGATTTAATATGGTTTATTTCACAATTTTCAGAGCTATTGAAAGTGTGAAAGATATTGATTTGGGACCACAAATTCAAACAAATTGCAAAAATTGGGTTTGGAAGGAAAAGTCGATTGATCCCTCAATGGGTTCACATTGCCGAATTAAGAAATTTTTAATTCTGAAAATGTGAAAAATAAAGAATGTGTTCACACTTGGGCCAACTCTAAACCCTAAACCCTAAACTAGTGCTGTTGGCCCAAGTGTGAACACATTCTTTATTTTGGACTCTATTACACTCTTCTCTGGCAGATGTTAGGCTGTGTGGTGTGCAAATCCAGAGGCCCAAACCAGCGAGAGCGAGAGAGAGAGAGAGAGAGAGAGAGCGCGCGAGAGAAGAGACACAGAAGAGGAGCTCAGGGTCTTGACGACTTGGAGAATCCAGCAGCTGCAGCTGATCATCATGTCTAGCGTCTTCCACCTGATTTCCATAGGTTGTTGTTGTATCCACTGGCCTTCACATGTACCCAGCTAGCTGCTTCGAACTTCTGTCCAGTTTCGTGATCCTGTTCAGAGTTTCTAAGCTGAAGCTGATCCTAGCTCGTAGCTGATGTTGCAAGGTTTCTTTGTGGTGCAGGTCCATCGCATTATTGTGAGAAGGTATAGCAGCTTGCTTACCCATCAAGCTCTTTCCATCAGCTTCTCGTGTCTTTTAGGGCTTTCCATTGTCTCGTTGTGAGTTTGATTCTGTCGTTGGCAAAAGGAAGCACTGAGATCTGGAGCTCAGCTGAGAGAGAGAGAGAGAGAGAGAGAAAGAAAGGTTTGAGATAGAGAGTACAACAGATACTGAAACGAGTGTGTGAGTTCACTGGGAGTTTTCATGTCTGCAGGCAAGATGGGCACTGGAAAGAGCTGGGGTGATCTTCCAGGAGACGAAGCATATGGTGATTTTTCACATTTTTTACACAAGGTGCACATGCCAGAAGTCTTTTGCAGAGCTAGTCTCTCTAGCGATCCATCATGACTTGCCTGCATTCTTTGTTTCATGATCTTTGTTGCAAGCTTGTCCCTCCACACTGATCAGGCTTGCAACAGATCATCAGTGTAATAATCTCTTAGCTCTTCACAAATCAAAAGAGCTATGAGAGTCCTCTCCTCCTTCAGGATCAGTGACGACATGAAGAAACATCAGAAGCTTGTCAGATGCGCACAAAGAATCAGATGCAAAAGCACAGCTATGGCTTTTGCTTGGAAGAATTATTTTCCCCCTCAGTACGGCAGTTTTATTGTGATGGTCTTGGATTCTGAAGAAACATCAGAAACTTGTTAGAAGCACAAGAATAATCAGATGCAAAAGTGAAGCTCCTTCTATGAAGAAGATGCGATCTCAACAAGAATTAGGGTTTGCAGTTTTCTGCTTTGCTCCTGGCATTGACAATCATTTTCCTCAGTACTGCACCTTCATTGTGATGATGCACAATGGTGATGCTGTGTGATCATACGACTTGTGAAAATCTTTGTCTAGGGGTTTGGGAGGAGGAACGAGTTGTCCAAAGCTGGTGATGCAGGGAGCTGGGGAGGATCAGCAGCTGGAGGGCAGTACAGGAGACAGAATTGTGCTGCAAGAATCAACAGACATTCTGAAATTTGCTGATAGAAACATTGCAGACAAACATGATCATCTCTACCCTGATGATCCTGAATTGCTGAAGCTTGTTGAGTCCTGGGGTGAGTTGGATGAAACCCTAACACCATCTGCTCACAAGCTGCTTGAACATGAAGCTTGATGTCATGTCTCATGGGGGGCAGCTTGGGGTAATCCATTGGTGTGGTGGCACTGTGGTTTTTTTGTTTTGAAAAATCTGGAGCAAAAATTGAAAGCACAAAACCTGTTCACATGAAGCTTTCATGAAGCTTGATGTCATGTCTCATGGGGGCTTGCTGGGGCTCTCTGTTGGTGTGTCATGGTGGTGTAATTGTCTTGTTTCGAGAAATTCTAGAGCACCAATATTCCAGTTGATGGGATGTTGTTGGTGTGGAGATATATATGGCAGAGTCGAAATTTGGGAAGAACTTGGGTCCAAACGTGAGGCGTTGGGCTTACAGTTACCTTCTCTATGACAAATCAAGCTACCATCTGATGACTCAAGGAGCATCAATAACAGAGCGGATATTTGCATGGATTCTCATGCCGCTCATTCGACCACTTATTGGCAAAAACTTGAAACTCGATAGACCTGAAACAAGAGAAAAGTCCTTTGCAGTGGTGGAATCCATTTTCAAGGAGGTATGAAAAGTTTTCCCTCCCCCAGGATATAGACTTTTGATCTTTCAGAATCCATTGAAATGTGTTCTTGTGCTGGAAGGGTTATTGATGATGATGATGACTGTCTGACACTTTGTGAGCAAAAGACTCTTGTAAGGGTTATGACTGCACTTATTGTCATGTTATCTTCAAATTTCTCTGCAAATTTCAAATCTATTGTGCGCCGGTTTGTGCTGGAATTCAATTTCCTTTCATTTCTCTTGCTGGACAACCTTCTTCATATGTATTTTACCTGGGTAGAAGAAGTACTTGAGGATTCTTCTTCTGTCAAGCCCACTAGAGCTTTCTCACTAATCTCTATTGTGGGTTATTGCTTGGGTGGGAGCTTTTGAGCAGGTGGGTGAGTCACTTGCTAATGGTCATGCATTCATATGTGGAGACAGATTTACAGCTGCGGACCTCACTTTTGCTGCACTTGGTGGGCCAATGGTGGTTCCTCCAGAGTATGTCATGTGTTTCTTTTTTCTTTGCAGCACTTGATTTCAGTCACCATCTTGTATTCATTCCCACCATGCACCAATACCATGAGTTTGTTGGCAACTCATGTGCATGCTTGCTTGCATAAGGCAAAAATCTGTATGACTCTAAAGCAAAATTTGTGGTGTGCAAAATCTGTATCATGAAGTAGTAGTAGCTATGTATGAATGTAAACCCATTCTTTGTTTGCCCTACTCCTGAACCCTAAACCCTAAACCATGTTGTGTGTCAATGCCCTCTGCATAGCTGAGCTTTTGGATTATTCGGGGTCATGGGATTGTGAAGATATGGTGCATGGGCACCTTCTATCGAGGAATGCCCCAAAGAAATGGCTTCAACAATGCTGCATCTCAGAGATACTGCCGCTGGCAAAGTGAGTTCCTGAAAGTCTGATATGGTAACTGGATTCAATGTTGGTCCACATAATATTGTCTTTGGGTACACTTGCAATTGTTTCAAGCTGCAGTGATGTCGCACAATCATTCTTAATCTGTTGCTTGGGTTGGGACTGCAAAAGACATGTACGTATGCAGTTGCAGGTGTACTACTGGTCTTTGCAGTTTGAAGGTGTAGGGTAAAGCCCCAGGGTGGGCCTATGATGAGGCAATAGCCAAGTGATCACAAGGTGTAGGAAGGGGAGGGTTCTTACACCTACTCAATAGTGGGAGGGAAATTCATGAATTTAAGATGCCCTCCAAAAACACCAGGAAATTTTCTCTGACTGCTTAATGAAACTCACAAATCTATGATGGGTTGGTTTGGGGGTGGGTGTTGCTTGCAGCACATTCTAAAGATGTATCAGACAGAGCGAAACAAGGTTGTATACAAGCAGTCCCAAAATCATTAGGAAATTCCTTATTTATTATTCAAGGTCATGAGGTTATGACCACACTTATTGTCATGTTACCCTTCTAAGTGTTTGTTGTGGAGATTTCTTGGCAACTGATCTTATAAGATGTGCTTTTGTGGAAGATTGTATATATATCTGATTACTGCAGTAAGATTAGAAATCCATTAGCATCAAGTTCGATGAAAAAGGTGGGTGCAATAATACTGGCTACTTAAGAGAGAATTCATCATGTGGTAACCTATCCTGTAAAAGCCTCATCCTTCCACCTCACACTACCTATGTAAGTGGGTAGGGTATGTAAGTAGGTGCTTGGTTGCTATTAGGGAGGCAGATACCAGTGGATGATTTGTACATAGCTAACAATGGACCTTCCCCTAGAAGGCTATCCCCTCTGAACCAGCCCTTCATGTAGATGTACAGGGACATGCTAAAATGAAATAAAAGCTCTTTCCTTTAGAAGCTTGAATGAGGGTACTGTTGACTTTTTTGATTAGCAATGTCTCTTAAGTGCTGGCCAACATCACGTCTGAGTCGTCCCATTGCTTCCAGGAAGGCAACAGAAACTCAGGACACAGATTGTGTATAATGGTTTGCCCAAGTTTTTGGGAAGAGTATTATATGCTTATCTACACCCACTGTTGGGAGCTGATGAACTCAGTGGGTAGTCATGGCAGCTTGTCACTGCCATTCATGATGAAGGTGATGGTCTGTCACTTTGTGAGCGACTCTCATGAGGTTATGACTGCACTCATTGTCATGTTACCTTTAATTTTTGTCATGGAGATTTCTCTGCAACTTCATCGATCTCTTCATGTAGATGTCAAACCTTTGAGGGGGTACATGCTTTCAAGCTGCGTCTGAATGCACAACTGTTGTAATTGTGGACTAATTGATTTTGGGAGACACTGGACACTCCCCGTGGAGCTCTCTGTTCAGGCCTATTTTTGAAGCACTGCATGGTTCTATTTGTTCTGTACAGTTTGTGCTCCCCTCCCTCACAAAATTAAAACTTGTTCTGACAAAACTTTTATTTTTATTTCTACGTTCTGCCATCACCTGGATTCTTTTCAGGCACTGCAGGGAGACCACTGACAGTCCAAACCAGTAGCCTACTTTGCAGCAGTTGCTAAGTGGAGGGGTTTCCTTTTTATTGCTTTTCTTTTTGGGCAGAACACAAGACAAAACCTTTGAAGAACCATGCACTGCCATGGACTGTCACCTGCTCAGTGTGCTGGACAGAGCTTGATGGTGGGTATTCCAGCATCCAGTTGACTTGGTTTGATACTTGTTTTGGAAGGTCTTCCATCACAAATTCCAAGTGTTGCTGTTGCGGCCACTCTTCTGTAGTTCAAGAATTTCACCTAAGATGGAGTGAACAAAGTGTTTTCTAAATTGAATGAAAACTTGCATGCGATAAATCTTTCTACAAATTGATCAATAAATTGTTCTTGCTACCGAGGAATACAATCACCTCCTCTATGTGAAAAGATTGCAGACCTAAGGGCAAAGCTACTCGTTCCTTGATATTGGGATTGGCATGGAAGTACCAAAAATTGTCTACTTGGATGAAAGTCTTCTTTTGGTACAAGAGCATATTCATGTTATATTCTGAAATTGCAAGAGAATTTCATTGATTCGATGAGAAACAAACCTTTTCAGGATATTGATTGGTAAACAAGGGTTGTATAACAAAAAAATTCAAACTCTGCATATCTTGCAATAAGTAACTCATTTTGTTACCATTTTGTTTCATGGAAGACCATATGGTGTGTACAACAGCCACTCTACTTTAATGGACCTTGTCCTAAATCTCTCTACATGTGGAAGCAATGGCCTCAGAGAGTCTATGATCCAAGATATGAGCATGTGAGGGTGCCACCCAAAGGCCTAAAGGCAAATAATGCTTTGTTGAATATGTCAGCTCTCCTAAATTGTGCATTGTAATAAACCTTTTTTTTTCTGGACCAATTTCCTTCATATTGTAGAAAAAGCAATTTTGCATTGAACATGTTTTTGTTGGCCTTGTCTACCAAGGCAAGGATATATTGTTGTGTTTAGATTCATTATAGAGTATAGTAGCTTAAGGGATTTTGGCCCCTACTAGGTAATAATAGGTCTATTTTTATATGAGGATTTTTGAAAGATGATATTTCGGCTTGTGTCGAAACTTGAGATTAGTTATAGAGTTATAATATTTTGAAGGATTTTGGCTTCTTTCAGAGGATTTTTTGAAGATTAATATATTGTTGCATGGTGAAATATCTGAGTTTTCATAATTCTTCTTTTGCCTTAAGATCCTTTCTAAGGTAATTGGCAAGGCCTACAATGTTTTTTTTTTTTTAATTTTAATTTTTTAAATAAGAATATTTATAAAATATTTCTGGCTTGAAACTGGGGTGTCGATGAGCAATTCTTTTTGCACGTAGCCACCGAGTGTCTTATGTATTAACCTTACCTATGCCGTAACCACTTACATTCCTTACCAACTTAACTATGGCACTTATTACCCACTTACATATACGTAGTTGATAATTTAACCAAAAATTCAACAAAATGAAAAATAATATAATTTATGCCTAAGCCAGCCACGTACTACAGTAGTAATGCTTTACTTGTTTTAATTCATCAAAACTTGAACTTCCATTGCAATCCTAAACACTGAATGAATTTCTTAAAAAAAGTGTAGTTGAATGGTTCAAAATTAGGTCAAGATTGAGTCCACCACTTTGACACACTACCTACTGGAACGACTTAGTCAGGCTGATCCAAAACTCTTTCCCTCTTCCCTATGCCCCCATAGGGACCTACAAACAATGATTTTTTCCAACAAAACAAAAAATGTGGCTTCTTGCACCAAAAAAATTTGGGAAATTTTTGGATTTTTTTTTTTCCTAGTAAACATTTGAATGAGTTTATTTTCTTTAAATTTTATTTTTCCAATTTTCTTGTTTAAAAATCATTTTATGAATAAGTAAATAAATAATATTAGATTTTAAAAAAAAAACTCCTTGTTGGGATCCATAATAACATTGTTGTATATGCTTATGCACACTAGTGTTCTTTTTTTTAAAATTTCTGATATAGCGTCACCATTAGTGATCATCACAAAGGAATTCATGGCATTGACAATTTCCCCGTGTTATTCGTCCCCTGGTTACTCTCGCGAACACCCTCTAGTTGGACCCGTTACTATATGATGGAATGACATCTTGCCCTACTCAGGTCAATGTGTTCCTATTGTGGAATAGGCCCTACTGGGCCGTTCCGTCATAAATATATAAATAATTAAACGGGTGATGTTTTCATTATTTTCGTCACTTATTTATTACATACATGTTATGTATGGGGAGTTGTGGAGCGTGACATTTATCATGAGAAATGTGCTAATGTATTTGAAGGGCACCTTATATCTTTTATGAGAAATAGAAATGTAGCCTATGACATTGATTCAAGTGTGAATAGCACTATGTAATTGCTCCAAAGTGTGAATGTGAACAACACCTTGATGATAGAGCTCAATTGTGATTTTATTTTTTTGTAAAATTTTAAATTAATTTCCAGTTTCAAAAATTAATGAAAGATCAATGTTTTCCCCATCATTAGGTTTAAAAATTTATGAAAAGCTATGGTTTGATGAAACAAAACAAACTACCTTCCTTCATAGATAAATATCCCTCTGAGGGAAGAAAGACAAGAGTTACTACACTTTGTAGGTGTAAGATCCGTCCCACTCTTAAGGTGGTGAGTTCTGTACGAACCATCACCCTCCTCCACCTCTTGAACTTTGTCTTAAGCTTTACCTTGGGGAAAGCCGAGAGGCGTGGTGGGGGGGGGCATTCCCAAAATGATGGGCTTAAGACAATCTAAGTGAGCCGAACTTTGGGAATGCCCATGGTGCTTTAGGGTACACACATCGCCCTGTATGTATGCAGATGTGTGGGACCAAAGACCTTTTCTTCTATTTCATGGATTATGACAAAGTTGTCCCAAAGTTGTCCAAGTCTTTGCTCCAGGATCCACACTCACCCAAAGAGCAAGAAATCATTTTCTTTTTCCCATCCATGGTTTGGGTATATGTGTGGAACATAATGGGACCCATCCCATGCCCACCCCCCGCGCCCCCATTGGTGTATTGATGTCTTACCAACTCAAATGTGGAAAGGACTACTTACTAGACTGGAAGGCTGGTTCAAATCCTTTTTAGTGGCTTATCATATATTTTTGGCACAAATAAACAAAGAAATCCATTGGATTTGTTTTAAATTATTTTTCTTGGCACAAATAGACAAAGAAATCCATTGGCTTTTTTTTTCTTTTTTTTGGGGCACAAATAGACAAAGAAATCCATTGGTTTTTCTTTTTCTTTTTTTTTGGGGGCACAAATAGACATAGAAATCCATTGACTTAATTCTATTTTTCTATGCTTCTCCTGTTCACACTTAGTGTTACGTAGAGATTTACTACATCCATGGCCATCCAGGATTGGTGCACTTTTTTTTTCCTTCTTTTTGGATGGTTTTACAAATTTCATTTTGCTAATTTAGAAATTTGGTACATGGATGAAAAGGTGCATAACTTCCCACAACAAACTCCAAAAAGGCCCTCCTTTTTATTGTATAATAAACATCTTACAACAAATCTTTGGCGACAGAAGAAAATGCCATGAAATGCGCCTACTACAATAAGATGTAATTGGATTGGATTCCCATTAGCACAATCTTGCAAAGAGACAACCGAATCCTATAAAACTTAGGTGAATGCAATGAGTGCATTACCTTAATTTTTAGGCATTGTTTTCATAGGGGGAGGGACTATTGTTTCTGGGCATTGGTGGTGGTTTTTACATTAAATTTCTTGGTTTACACTGAGGTGGTTTCAGGGAGATTTTAATCATGTTCACATTAAGTTGGTCACGGTTAGGGTTAGGGCTTCTTCTCAAGCATTCCCATAGGTATTTAGTTCTCAGAAATGTAAACATTTACCCCAAATGTGCAAAAGGAAACTTTGTCCTTGTATCCTCAATAACCACCTAGCCCAAAGACTAGAACAAAGTTTCAGCTTTAAGACATTGTGTGAAAAGCCTCCAACATATATTGTTTACTAACCAGATCTTTGGGGAGATCTCTTTTTCACTGGACTCTTTGGCATTGAGCATGACCAACATTGGTCACACCAAGTCCATGCGGAGCTCAACACACTTTCTCAATGAGTGAAAATCTCCATTTCCGTGAACAACATAATTCCTCGCTTTTAGATGTATCATGTTAAAGATTAAAAGAGACAACATCCAAAGCATGAATAATGGAACAATTCATCACTCTTCATAAAACAAAAGACCTTTTTTCCTTTAGTTATTTTGTGTTCCTTTGTACTCCACGTTTGTTGTCTTAATTCCACATATAAAGTTCTTCATAAGCATTTCAATGGTTTTCATGTTATTTTGGTTTTGAAACAATGAAACAAAAAATCATTGTTGATATTGAGGAAAATTCTATATGATGCACGCCATCCATCATATGGGTCAAACAATGGCTAGTAAGTAGAGATGCCATTGAAAACCTTGAAAGGCCCTTGGGTGTGTCAATACAAATTTTATCAAGCCTAATCTTCATCATGTGTTCCCAATGTACCTCTTCCCATGTGTTATGTTGCGTGTTTTATTTTTCATATGTTTCCTTAATGTTGAGACCCTAGTGTGAATATTTCATTTGACCACATGGACCTATAATGTAGGTCAACTTACAAGCAAACCTTTTTTTGGAAATTTGTAAATCTAAAGTAAACCTTAAAATTTGGATGATGTGGTGTCATTGGTCTGTTCATTGGTATTTGATTCTCATCAACCTTGTAAGGTGAACCTAAGGATATGAATGTCTAAGTGATTGATAGATGAAATAAATTGACATTTAGTTGGATTTCCAATATCAATATTTATTTTCATTGATTTCTTTATTAAAGGATTGTGAAATATTCATGACTAGGTCTAGATTATTCATAGAGGAAAATACAACCCACTTAGGGGAATTTGATTTCAAATGCTTTCAAACCAAATACCCTAGTACCTTGGCCAATTCAACACCAGTTATATTATTTTTAGAAGTGTTGAAAATTTCAAAAATTACTTCTTTTTTCAGAAATATGTTTTTTTGAAAGGAAAATAAAGAATCTGATGAAATTTTGAGAATATACTTTTGTTGTCAAAATGAAATCCTCAAAATTAATTCCTTATTCAAGAGTGGAAGTGGTCAAGATAATATGGTACTAATCAATGCCCTCTTACACCAATATATCCAAATTAGTATATTTTTCTTTCATAAGGGATAGGTTTGCCACTTAACCACACATGTGGGTTCAAACAAATCTATATGATAAAAAAAAGTGCTTGTTATGTATCTTTGTATGCTATTCATAGTTCATACCTACCTCTTCCAACCAAGGCTATAACTACCTCCCTCCTTGCTTCTACCCACTTGAACTTATCTACTTAACATATCTACCTCCCTCCTTTTATCTTGCACATTACATGGCCATGAAAGATTTAACATATTGAGAATCATATGGGAACATACAAAAAGAAAATTAAAATAAAGAGGGTTTTGCTCACTTTTGAACTTGCCCAAAAGGCAAGAGCATTACACCCATAATAATACATAATAATTTTTGTAAATATGCCCATAAAATTTCAAATTTTGTTCCCTATATCATACCCTTCAAACTTCAAAAGTCCTTTCTGAAGTAAAAAATGGTAAGAAATTCAACACCACAAAGGTGCAAATTGAGGCGCCTGATGCAATTTGAGCCCCATACTTGGATAAATTCCATACTTGGACATTATGAGCCTAAGGCACTTTATTCCAAAAGTTCCCTAATAAATTTACATATATGCTTTTATTCACAAATTGAATCCAAAGATCATATTGAAATAGTGAAAATGTAGACCAATCCTTAACCCTACATCATCATTCATACCCTACCTAGTACTAGCTAAAGAGTTTCCACAAAGGTTCCAAAATTAATTAAAATTAAAAGCTACCATAAAAGTGTACACTTTATACCAAAGGCACATGGCTTTAGCCTATGAGGATGGCCCCAATTGGAGTCTTTCTTACTACAAGCACTTTCACTATCCTTTTGTAGATAGAGATCCTTTTGAATTTACCACATTTGTGAAAGATTGGATGGTGGTTGTCTAGAACATTTCAAAGATACCCAATGCCATCAATTGTTGCATAATTTGATGAAATTTGTGATAGGTAAAATGGAGTCTATTGGAGGAATGTGGAGTTTCAATAAATTCCACGGGTTTGTGCAATGAAGCAAAATAGAAAGAACTCTAATTGCCCAAAGTGCACTACCATAAGTTAACAACCCATTTGCAAAATTGGATGTGCAAGTCATTGACCATATCCATCTCAAATATGTATTGTGTACAAGCCAAAAGAGGTTGAGCTTGGAGAGTAGTGGTATGGGATTTGTGATGGTCATGTGATTTCCATAACCAAGTTTAGCACAACAAAGGGAACTTCATTGGGGATGAACTACTTGTGAAAGTCATCCACGTTGTCCTCAATGTCATCAAGTGAGGTTGGAGAATTTTCCAAAGTTCATCATCTAAACATGCATACATGGTCATGTGGAGTGACAACAAAATTAGGGTGTGCAAAATGGTCCAATTTTTGCCACAAGCCAAGGGAGGGTTGCTACGGTTGGCTATTAGAACTTGAAATGTGGTTGGGAACTTATATTGGAATCTAGGAAAATGCATTGGCATGGTTTCAAAAACTTGGAAGTAGTTCAAAATTGTGAAAGGAACATGGTATAAGATGGAAGCTTACAAACCCTAATTTGTTCCTATGGTTATTGATGATACGTTACTACCTGGTAACTTTGACATTAACTATATTATTTTTAGAAATGTTAAAAAAATTCAAAAAATGTACAAATAAAAAAAATTTGTGAAGGAAGATATGGATATTTTCAAGAATATTTATCTCTTGAAATCAAAATTTCATAATTAATTAACTATTTAACAAACATGTGTCAAAACTATCAGCATGCTATGGTAAACAATATAGTTCCTACAAGGGCCTTTTTTGTTTTCAATTTTGTGATGTTGCCACACTGGTGATCAAACACAAGGAGATTTAGCCACACTATGAAAATAAAAATTTATTAAAATCCTTTTGTATCTTGGCTATATGCTTGAACAATGCCGAGAAACATGGTGATTTTTTAGATTTTTTTAATTTAGATTTTTTTTGGAAAATGAAAATACTCAACAAAATATTATTTTAAAAATTTACAATAAAAAGAAAATTGTTGGTTCCAACCATGAGTGGAACAATCAATGAGATTTGACCATGTCATGAAATTAATCCAACAAAGGTCTATTGAGACAACCAAACATATAGAATAGATGGAATTAATACACCAAATATCTTATAATTGTACCTATACGTCCTTGATGACCATTGACAACCTTTGAGTGATTTCTAGGGAAATAAACAAAAAAAATGTTCAATTTTTCTTTAAAGGCTCATAATTTCTTTTGAAGGAAAATAAATTCCACAAAAACCTTTATGGTTGAATCTAAATTGGTGAAATGAAGATTTTTGAAATTTGTCTTCACTATTTTGGTTGGTTAAAAACCGAATGTGGCCCTTAGGATAACACCAAAAATTTCAACTCGGAAATTCAAATATTAAATGCACTTGAAAATCATAGTGCAATAAAAGATCCACTAGAACTCAAATGTGCTTTATTAAATATTGTGACAAAATTCAATTTATTAGAGTGTTAACTAAATATGGAATTAGGAAGCCCATGGGATGGGGCCATATTTATCCTAATACAATTCCAAAAGTCCTTTTGCCCTTTTTCTTTGGGAGTGCTAAAAGAACCATATATTCCCTAAAGATACACAAGCCAAAAAAGAGAAAGAAAGAAAAGAAAAGAAAAGAAAAAGACAAAGGAACAAACAGAAAAGGAAAAGAAAAGAGTTGGAAACGTACAGAAAAAGAGTAAAAGGAAGGCCAATTACACTGTGGAATCGTGCATAGGCTCCTTTTGGCTTATTACCCTCGGATTTCTGGAAATAGTAAGTTCGTAGAGAAAGAGGACAATTCCAGGAGAATATTCTGGATGGAATCGGCATCCCTCCTTCTCCCACAACCTGACGCGGCAAAACCTGCGCCTGGACGGGTAGGGTGATTAGAAGTAAAAAAGTAAAAAATCTTGTGGTCTTTATTTATTTTATTTACTGCGAAAGTTAACAGGTTGTCTTATTCATCCATTCTCTGCACCTGGATGATTAAGTGCCGGAGAGTGCAGTTCAGAATGCATCCATGAAGGTGTTGATTTAGTCTCTTAATGCGCGAAAGAATGGACGGCGAAAATTTAGTGGTGGCTTTTAATAGTAAAACGGAATTCTCGAGGCGAGTTTCGGCCGACCAATGGACGAAGGGAAACGTGACGGGAAAAAGATAAGAGACAGGAGCGAGAACCGGTCGACGACCGTAGGATGGAGAGCATTCGGCGAAGAGCAGTAAAAAGCGCGTGGGCGGAAAATCATTGGCAAAAATATAAAAATAAAAACAAAAAATCTCGTTTCCAATATTATGTGCGTCATTATTATATTATATTTTTATCGATTTTGTGATGTTGCTCAAGTGGCGATCGTGCATAAAATATTTAGCCAAATTTGGCGATATTCAAAATATGAATGTAGAAAAAATATTAAGGACCTTTTCACGTTGCAGGGGTAGTTCCGGCGATTTTAGGCGAATGATTGAAGAAAAAATCTTTCTTTTTGGCGCTTTTTTTCCCCCAAAAAATGGTACTGGCGACAGAATATTCCTTCTCCAAGATATTTTTCTCAAAATGTCGAAAATTCGACACAAAAATAAAATAAAATCACGGAATGCAGATAGGCGTCATGGGCGGGCACGTGCGCGGTTATAGGGGGGCGCGATATGGGATGGTTTATAGACCTGCCCGGAATAGACCTGCCCCTATAAAGGCTTGCTGCTTGGGCTTCCTCCACCCATTCCCTTCTTTCTCTTTGCACAGTGCGGCTCACAGGAACGCACGTACGCTCTCTCTCCCCATTGCAATCTATGTGTTTTCGCGTGTTTTCTCGACCAATTTTGTTGTAGAAGTAAGCTCACAGAGGAGCTCTTTGTGCAGGTCCTTTGTAGCCGGTCCGAGATCGCGTTTATTCGCTCTGATTTGAGCCTTATTTGGTCGGTGGGCTAAGTGTTGCGTGTCAGAAGAGCGGGGGGTTTCCGGTTTTTTTTTGTTTGTTTGTTTGTTTGTTGGGGTTCGTGTTTCGGGAGGAACCTCCTGCCTGCACTTCGTGGCTGACAGGAACGCGGTTGTGACTGAATCGATAAAGAAAGAAGGCGTGGGTTTCTTTGGCCTCTGTGTCGGCGTTGGATCCCCTTCTTTGTTTATTACGCCTGCATCTCTCTCTCTCTCTCTCTCTCTCTCTCCCTCCCGTTTGTTGGTGCTATGTTGGTTGGAGTTAAGAAATAAGCGGTTTCTTCTGCGGTTTTAGCGTTTTGGTCGTTTGCGTCTGGAGAAGTTGGAGGTAATTGTCTTCGGAGAAGTAAGGCAATTGGAGCAGTGCTCAGCCATGGCGACGTTCGTGCTAAAGGTGCTTATTATTTCCTCTTTTTCTCTCGCTCTGTCTTTGTCTGCGAGGAGGAAGAACATGTTGTGCATGGTAGTGAAGAAACCATTTTTCTTGTTGGAAAATAGAAGTTTTTCGTGCTTGTTGACAAAGAGGTGCGTCATGGTGGGCAAAAGACATCTTATCGAAGCTTCTTCATCGGAATAGCCACCGCTTGAACTGCTGTTCTTGTTTATCGTGCCGATATAGGAAATCTTCTTCTTCGTCAGGCTTATTGTGCATGCGTTGTCCATGATCGAAATATGCCGTGGTTTTGTTTTCTTCCTTGAGGTGTCCAGGACCATCTCCCTCAGTATCATATCTTGTGATTGGCAGTGCATCGTAGTTGTGGCCAAGAAGGATCGTTTTGTGCGTTTTGTGCTGCATAGGTCTTGTTTGTTGCTCGCGGAAATCTTTTTTCTGTTGTGCTGAGACTCTCCTCCGCCTTCCTGATTTACAGATAAAGTACGCGGACACGCTGCGTCGGATCACGGTACAGGCGTCTCCTTCCTCGAACGGACCGGATTTGTCCTATGTGCAATTGGAGGACATCATCCGGCAGACTTTCAAGCTACCTCCAGCATCGGAGATTGCCATTACTTACACAGATATGGAGAATGATGTGGTGACGATGACAGGGGACCAAGATCTGCAGGATGCTTGTGTGCATCAAGGCCTAAACCCTCTCCGCTTGCAGGTCACAGTGGTGGGACCGGCAGCTACGACTATAGACTACACAACAACTCCCTTTGCTGCCCCCCGTTTTGGTCACCACCACCACCACCACCACCATGGACCTCATCCTGGTGCAGGTGGTCCTCATGGTGGTCTTCCACATGGACGCCAAGGCCGTCATCAAGGTGGTCGACCACAGCAGAACCCCCTGCTACCACCACCACCAATTTTCAAGAGCTGGCTTGATTCTACGGTGAAGCTTTCTCAGGACACTGCTAAGCAGACAGCTGATCATGTGGCACAAGTTCTGCAAGCTTGTGAGCCTTTGATCAAGAATGCTCCCAAGCAGGTTATGTCTGAAGTCTTGGAGTCCATAACAAAGGCAATTGCTGCCATGCCAAATGGAGGTGGCAACAACAGGGATGACCTGGTGACACATCCTTTTGCCACAGCTCCATCTCTATTTAGCCAAGGTTGTTCTATCAATACTGTGTTTGGCCAACCTTGCTTGGCTCCCCCTGGAGTTACTGCTCCTTCTCCAATTGAAGAGCAGACCTCCTCAGCAAAGGCCCCCAAGGAGATTGGTGCTGCCACCACAGGCACACCATCTGCAATAACTGCCCCAGAGGATCAGCTAGTGCTCCATAATGGTGTGCAGTGTGATATCTGCAACATGTCTCCAATTGTTGGACCTCGGTACAAGTCCCAAAAGTGAGTAGTATCTTTCCCGAGCAGTATCTTTCTCCTTGAGCTTGCTGTATTGATTTGTGTGCTATTTATTAAGATGCTTTTCTTGTCCTTGTTGCAGTCTTTACCAACTTGTGTTAATGTGCTCCATGGGCAGTTGCAGAGATGGACTTGAATGTGTAATTCCTTTTGCAGACAGCATGACTATGACTTATGTCAAGCTTGCTTCCAAGAACATGGGCGCGCTGAAGACTATGATCGAATTGATCGACCACTGTTTCGCCCTCGGCACCTTCACCCACCCATGTTTGGTGGCCGAATGGTACAGTTACAGTAGTGATGTTGTGTGCACAGTAGGTCACCTGAATGTGGTTGGAATTCTATAATGCACCTTCAGTTTTCGACTCAGTTTGCTGAAGTTGTAGTTGTAGACGCTGTGCATGTTTGGATCTTCTTTCTGATTTCACTTGTTTACACAAATTGTTGCTGGTTCTAATGCAGATGCGATGCCCAGCTAATCCCATCTACTATGGGGGAAGACCTGCCTGTTCCATGCGGGGTCCTCAACATGGGGGAACCAGTGGTCCCTATGGTGGAAAACCAGAAGCTCGCTCCATGGGGAGTGTGCTTGGATCTGGTGGAAAGTTGGATGCCCGATTTGTCCAGGATGTGACAATCTTTGATGGAACTGAACTTGCACCTGGCACTCAGTTTACCAAAATATGGCGTCTGCGGAACAGTGGTTCAATTGCATGGCCACCACAGACTCAGCTTGTGCATGTTGGTGGGGATGAATTGGGATCTGTATATGCAGTCACACTAGAGGTAATTTGTTTAAAATCCTCATGATCTTCTTTCTGTTTTGTTTGTCCCTTGCATGTGCACTAGACTGGATTTTGGAAAAGTATTTGGAGATATATGTCCTGCAAGGTTAATGGGTTAGTCCATAACACATCTCTTGGTGATTAGAGGCCGTGGCCCTTGATTTTCATTATCCCTGTGTATCATCAGATTCTGGGTAGCCTTAAGAGTTGCAGGGAATGGAGACTAAATCTTTGAATTTTTGTTTTACAGCTGCCAGAGCACGGATTGGCTCCAGATGGTGAAATAGAAGTGTCTGTTGACCTTGTGGCCCCTGAAAGACCTGGTCGGTATGTGTCACACTGGCGGCTTGTAGCACCTGCAGGGCCCAAGTATGGACATCGTGTGTGGGTTCTAATTCAGGTACTTAAGCAGCAAAAATCTTTTTGATTCAGAAAGAAAGCTTTATCACAGAATTGTCATTTGTATGTGAATGAAACTGAAAGCCTTCAAATTTTCTCCTCTTGCTGGTCAGGTTGTTCAAGAAGGCAAACAATTGCCACAAATGGTGGAGTCACTGGTCACATCTGGGCAGGATACTGCAGATCAGCGGAAGGAAACTGAAGTACGAACTGAAGAACCAGTAGTTTCATCTGAGACAATAGCCAATACCACCTGTGTTGGCCAGGGAGAAGTTGATGATGGAGCCTCTATTATACCAGATACTGTTTCTATTGTGGTGCCTTCGATTAGTGAAGAGGATCTTGTTGTGTTGGATGCAAGTCCTATTGCAGTCCAGCCTCAGGAAGTTGCAGAAAAGATTGAATTCCTGGTGAAAAGTCAAGAATCACCTGCACCAGTGAACGTAGAGTCTCAGACAGATGATCCAGGGAAGGATCAGGATGAAGCTCAGGATGTTGATATGGAAAGTAGTGAGCTTGGAAACTTTTCCATGGTAGATATGCCACTCCCATCTACTGAGAATGGCTTTGAAGGGCTCTCTAATGAGAGGGAGCGACTTAAAGCAGCAGCAGAAATTGATTCTGTGGATGCTGTGTTAGCGAACCTTGAAGCCATGGGGTTCACACAGAAGAACCTCAATTTGGATTTGTTGAAGAAGAATAATAATGACATGCAGCGCACCCTTGATGACTTGGTGAGTGCATTGGAGTGGGATCCCATGCTCGAAGAGCTGGAGGAAATGGTATGTGTTTCGTTCTCTCATTCTTAACAATCTTCAAAGGAAATGTTACTGTTTTTTGTTGGTTGAGTTGGTCTTTGGGACTGGTTTATTTGACAGTTGAAGTACACAAAAAGAGAGGAAAGAAAGGGTTTGTGTCTTTCTTTAGTAGCCTTAAAAATTCATTCGGTGACTTGAATGTGTGGGCAGGGATTTTACGATACAGAGATGAATCGTCGTTTGATGTTCAAGAACAAAGGCAGTGTAAAGCGTGTGGTGAAGGAACTGGTTCAGATGTACAAGGATCCTTCCATTAGTGGAAAGGAGCAGGTTTAGGGTTGAAATTGATTCCCATAAAAGGTCTGCTTGAATTGCATGAAGATGAGAACCCTGAAATGACATGATGTGTTGTGTAGATGACCAAAAGAGACAAATGAAGGTGAGTATGTTGTTGTGTTGTAGGCAGCTTGCAATAGCAGTGCTAAACCTTTTTGTTTTGAGAAAGTTAGCTGTCTGTTCACTAGTGAAACAGCTTCAGCAAACTTGGAGCATTGCTTGATGATGGACAACTGGCTGCAAGGGGTGCAACAATGGAATACCTGCATAAAGCCAGAGTTTGCAGGCAAGACAAAACTTTTTCCCAATCTGTTTGGAGAGGAGAGTGGTTATGTGATTGTCATTTGCCACCAGAACCAAAGATTTTGATTGCAGGCACAGTTTTTGCTAGTCTTTTATTGTGAATCATACAGCAATGTAGGAGTTGTGAAATGCTATTGCAACACCCTCACTTCTTTTGCAATGGAAAAAAAGTGTGTTGTGGAGTGTGCGGGGGTAAAAAAAAAAGGCAGGGAGGACAGAAAATGTTCAGGACTCTTGTTGTAAAAAGAGTGGAAACTGAGAGATATGTCCAGGGCAACAGTGAAGATGTACCAAAGTGCCATATGTTATTACACTTGATTGTGGTACTTACCTGTTTATAAATAAAGAGGCAACAGTAGCATGCGTTAGCATGCTTGTGTACACAATCCGTATATATATGTGGTTTTCAATTGCTTTCTTCTGTGTTGTGTTAGCTCTAGGTGGTTTTAGAATTTGAAGGCAAGTTTTGGAATTCTGTAATCTAGGCAGAAGTAGGCAGTAGCTTAGTCAAATGATTAAAATAGTAAAATCCTATGTGCTTAAAAGCTTTGGAGACCAGTTACACACCTCTCTCTCATCCTTTTTGTGTTGCCTTTTCATGTATCTATTTGGAGCCATATATTACTCTATCTTGATGAATGCCATATGCTAGAACTTTCCATCACTGAGTTTTGTATTTTCATGTTTTCTTGTAGCTAAACAATTAAAGTTATATTCACTTCCAGTGTTGGCAAAAAGTTTTGTCTATAAGTTGTCTATAGGTCTTGAAGATTTGAAACAAGAAGAAAAGTTGTAGTACCCATTGACAAATCTATGAACATTTGAATGAGAGAGAAATAATGCAATAGTTGAGGAAGAGTTAAATTGACGGATAAGTAAATGAGAGAGAGAGAAAGTTCAATGAGAAAGAGAAGAAAAGATGAAGTGAGATAGATTTGAATGATATAAGTAAATCAAGTGTGATACATTTGAATGAGAGAGAAGCAGAACAAGAGAGAAATATATTGTGCAATGTGTTGTCCACAAACTACAGAAAATTTGGGGAGCAGTTTCCCAAGCATTTTCATACCCAAACTCTACAGAGCAAACAAAAACGGGACCAATCCAAAGACATAGAGAGAAAGAGCAAAGAGAGCAGTCCAAAATGGGTCCAAGAGTAGAATGATCTTGCAAGAGAAAAAACCTTTGTGTTTCTTTGCAAGAAGAAAACCATGTGAGATACTCCAGAAAAGAAACTCTTTGTCAAGTGCAGTTGCAGGAAGATGAATTCCTTGATAGGTTTCATTTTCTAGGCTCTTCTCTAATTTTTGTTTGTGCGAAGAGAAACAGAAGAAGGACTGGCCCATAATGATGAGGATGGGAAGATTTCCAAGATTGGGAAGAAACTCAGCATGGCAAACAAGCTTTGCAAAATGTCTCCCATTTGTACTTTGAGAGAGATTGGAGAATTGTGGAAGAGTGGACAGCCTTCAGAGAGAAGCTGCTGCTGCTTGCTTAGCTCCAATTTTGCCGGGTATGCTCCTTTTTTTTTGGGTTTTTGCTGCTGGCTCTGGGGTCTTTTTTCCTGCAGCCATCATTGAACCCAACAATCTTGTCATGACACTCTCACTCTGTCTCTCACTACCTACCTGCCTGAATTCCTTAACTGTATTCTCTGCAGTACATTTGTAACTTCAACACACTTGGAGAGCGCAGTACAACAAAGAGTTTGTTGCCTACTTAAATAGTTTTGAAATTTTCATTTCAACAAACAGAATATTCTTGAGGATTCAATATTTTCTTTCACAAATTTTTGTTATTTCAACATTTTCTGACAATAAATATAATAAGCGTTGAAGCTGCCAAGGGAGTAGGGTAGTTGCTGCTGCAGGGAACAAGAATAATGCAAACTGCTGCCCACCCACAAGTGTGCAGTGGTGGCTGTAAGAAAGGCAAACAGACTACAGACAGATGCACACGGTTTTTGTGTGCACATTGGAACAACAACAACAACATGAGAAACATCACAGCAGGTGAACAAAGGCTTCTAGGAGAATTATAGCAACAAAAACCACCCATTCTCTGCAACAAATTTGTTTTAGAAATTGGTCATGGTAGAAAAAAAGTTGTGATATTATTCATTCCTACAAGCATGCTGTAATTTGTGTGTCAACAACAACTGCAGCGGTGGTGTTTTGTTGGCTCTACCTTTCAGGGTAGTAGAGACATTGTGATGCACCCAAAAAAATGGGCCAAAGTTTGGTATCCTTACGTTCTAAGGTCATGTGGAGTCCTCTATATAGAGAGACATTTCCAGCATAACTGAAGGATCCTCTTGGGCTTCACTATGCTAACTACCGTGTGTTTCTAATTTAGTATGTTGAATATTTATCATCCTCATGTATGTCATTTAAAGGGCAGAGCCATTATGTGATGAGCTGCTTGTTGTGGTGTCGTGTGGATGCAGCAAGCAAGCAAGCAAGCAAGCAAAGAGTGAGAGAGAACCCCATTCTGATTTGATGGAAATCATCTGGGATTTGGAGAGAGGAAACGATTCGGAAAAATGAATTTTTGCAGACACCAACACAAAGGATACTTAACTTATTAGCAAGCCAACAGACAAAATCTAAAGTACACTGTCCCTTTGCAACAACAAATCGTTGATTCGAGGAGGATTGAGAGAAAAAAGCTTGATTTCAGGAAAGCAATCTCAACAGTTCCTGAGTCCTGCTGACCTTACTTATTAGAGCATCTCCACCCATGCATGCCATACACTCCCCCATACCAGCCTCCCTCCATTAGTGTGCAGCAGTGTTTACCAGTACCGTTGGGCGGTTCTTTCTTTCTTTCTCAGCGGGTAAGATCCGGGTATAATGGACACTGGGCTGAAGGTTCTCAAAAACTCAAAAGCATCAGTTCTGACCCCCTGTAGCCTGTGATTCTCTTAAAACTCACTGAACTTACCCTGAACCACCGGTTCTTTCAGGAGCCAACCCCGAAATCTGTTTTTTTTAATATATATTTTAAAATTTAAATATTTTAAAATTATTTTTAAAATTTAAAATTGAAAATTTCCTATATTATTTCTAATTTTCAAAACCCATGAAGCAAGGAAGCCCACCCATTAGTTCTTGAAGATTTTTAAAAACCTGGAACCCATGATTATTTTATTCTGAAATCTCTTTAAAAACTCAGAACCAGAGGGTATACATTAAGCATGCCCATCACCGAACAGTGGCCAGTGACTGATTGGCACAATAGTTCCAAGCAGGGGTCGGTTATTGACCAATGACTAAACCAATCAGTGTTCACTATGTACCCTATGATTGAACGTTTAATGGATAAACCAATTTTTATGTTTGGGATTTTCAGTCACAATGAGACAAATAGAAGCACTTGTGTGTTGGGCACCCTTTGAACCCACTTAGAATAACAAACTGATGTTGAGTTAGCTCACAAAATTGTTTCATTTTGGGCCCTCGTTAGCCCCATTTAGGGCCCACTTTAGAGAAGTGGTCCAGAGACCAAAAGCCCGCCCATAGACAAATTTGAAGCAAATTATTGAACCTTGAATTGGACCCTTCTTCACATATTTAAAACTTTTTTTCTTGAGGGTAGAATGAGTGTGTTTATAGGCTTGGGGGGTCCAATTTGAGGGTCCAATATCAAAAATGTGTGATTGATATGTGAGAGGAATAGGTTAACCTTTGGTTTTTTCTCTCTTCTTTTTATCTTATTTCTTTTCTTTTCTTTCTTTCTTTCTTTTTGTTTTCACTTCTATTTTGTGCACTTGGATTGGAAGAGCTGAAAATGCCCTCTTTCTAGCAACCACCTTGCAAGGATCCACAAAACCAGCCATGTTAATTCTAAAATTGATCAAAATTTCATTGGACCTTACTCCTTGGACCCTTGTCCAAATTGACCTTTATTATAACAAATTGTTTGGTTGAAGGTAGAAATTTGTGTCACTTTGAGCACTCATCAGCCCCACTTAGACTAACAAATTGTTTGGTTTGGAGTTGTAAGACTGCACAAGCAATCCAAAATTTCAGCCCATTTAAATAAATGATTGTTTAATAATGGGAGCGATTTAATGCAATTTTAAAAGATTTTGGATTTAGAGATACAAACAATCTTTGAACGCACAAATATGACCTAAAACTTAATATTTAAACCATAGAATAACTTTGGAATAACTTTGGAGCACAAAACATTATTTAATCATGACTATCCTAAAGACCATGCAGAGTCCCCTCTTGTGAACATTGGATTCCATCCAAACCATGCTACTCAATCACAAGATAATTAGCAAAGCGAAAAATATTTGAGTAAAACTCAAGCTTCTCAAATTTTCTAGTACTTTTCAAAAATGTCATCACTCCCAAATATTGTGTTGGATGAACATCAATGTTTCTTAAAGATTAGTTCCAAATGCAAGATATTTGAAAGCTAGAGTAGATGAAAATGAAATACATTTGAACTTGATAGAAAATGAAGGACATGGGAAAAAGGAACCTAACACACAAGAGGTTAGAGTAGAAGTTAGCTTGCAATGTCAAAATGTACAAGCATCAAGTGAATAGATATGAACTTTTTATTTAAATTAATACTACAAAGAAAATTATAACAAGTTTCTATACTATCATTGGATTCAACAATATGTAGTCCTGAGTGTAGCAAGGAGTTCAAGTAGATTTGGTTTTCACACATTTCAATAGGTTGCAACCTAATGTAACATGAGATTCACAACCATTCCCCCTACACTTGCAACAAACAAGCAAGGCAACAAGAGTAAACATGACTTTTACTTCACACCAACGAGGCAAATGGGCAATTGAGTCCTTAGAAGATGTAATGGATGTAGTGAAAAGAGGGCAAACTTCTTTGAGAAAAAAAAGTAAACTTGGAACATACTTCTAACCTCTCTTTCAAATAATTTGATGGGTGGGACAAGATCAAGAAAAGTTGGCCCATAATGTGTGTTAACAAATGAAAAGGATGCAACAATGATGGCTTGAACACTCCATATGCAAGAATGCAAACTTTCAATTAACTTGCAATATCTCCAAATGAAAGTGAAATCATTATTTAAGCATTTAGACCAAGCCCACCCTTTTCAATGATGGAATTATTAGGAATAGCTTGTGGTATTTATTTAAACTTTGATGTTCAAGACTAAATATTAGATTAGAGGTTTAAAAGGCATACATTCTAACAAATCAACCATGCAATTCATTTTATAATTTACGTACATTATACACTCAACACAAATATAATCCAAATGACATTTGGAATTCAGACAAAACATGGATTCAAATTTGTTTTTTTAAATGAAGTGCAAAAGTTCTAACAAAAAGGGGTTCACAACATGTTTCCAACATTATTCCAAGGTCTAGAAAATGGTTGACAGTAAATTGTGCCATAAATGTAGCATGGGGTTTTGTACCAAGGCTTTACATGTTGAGAGGTGAATGGATCATAGATGACTATATTAGATAGTGCAAAATAGGAGCATGTATATGGCAATACAAACCAAGCATGGACAACATTTTTCAATTCCAAAAACTCTTATCATTTTTTAAGAGATCAATTCCAAATGGTATCTTTCAATATAATCAACACCATTTATCTAGATGGACATGTTTCCCATGTATGGTTGGTTATAAACAATAGGACAAACACAAGTGTGTGGGTGGGACATGATCACATGACCTTCTCACACATCCCATGTTTTATAACCCTTAGATGTGAATTTTTTCAAACCTTTAAAAATGGTTTTCAAGAAATATTATGACAATGCAATGGTTAAGAATAATCGTTGCAAACTAGACAAATGTGCATTGGTTGGCTAGGTAGAAAAGGCTTTGGACCAATCATTGTTTAAGAAGAACATCAAGAGTGGATTTAAGGTTATTGGAATCTAACCATTCAATTGTAGGGCCATGGATGACAAGACCAAACCAAAACATATGATGAAGTATACATAGTAACACCTACCGACATTTCAAATGAAGACTATGATGATTTTGATGGAATAATTCATGATAATCAACAATGTGTAAAATGGAATTACCATATAGCCATTAAACATAACAAAAAAAATAAAAGATGTCAAAACAAGGTTGATGTTGGTGACTAAAAACACCTAAATGTAAGATATTATATCTGCATGAACCCATGAATCCAACTTCCGCACATGAAGTTGGTTTGCCAAAAGTTGTTTACAACCTAATTATTGACCTTACATGTGAATCAGCTTGTGAAATGTAACAAATCCAAAATTTTGCAAATGCAACCCAAGGGCATCACATCTTGCAAATATGTTGTTTTCATTACATTTACTTGGAAAGAAAACAAGGGGCAAAAAACGATTTAATAAACTAAAGGCAATCACATGTAATAATATTTAATGAATATTTAAATATTCTACAACAAAACCATTGGACAAAAAGGTAACATTAAAAATCAAACAACGTAAAAGAAAGCAGAGGGAATATAAGAGGGCATATCAAGTTATTGATTCCACATCCGACTTACATGTAACTCAAAGGATTCTAAACAAGCATGTAAGAACAAGTTTCATCTCAACTACCTAGAGGAAATAGGGTGTTAAGGGGTAGAATCTTTGGACTATTTAATACCATAGGCATATTAGTAACTAATAATCATCAGTGGTAGACTTATCATCCCTTATCAAAAGGGGTGAAACTAGTTGGGGAGGCATTTTGAAGTGTTGCAAATGGTATGCATAGTTACCAAAGGGTTTGTAGGCATTGTTAAGGTGGGATAGTAGCTATGGGAGGCTTTTCAAGTCCCTTGGGGCAACATCTAGGGGCATTGAAGTTATTATAGAACTTGGGAGAATAGATATTCCCTAGTTAGGCTCATTTCCTATTTTGCCCTTTTGTATTTTCTTCTTAGCCTGGCACATTTAAAATAACTTATAAACAAGACACTAGGTTTTTTCTTTAAACAACATACCTTACCTTCATATTTTACTCTTTATGTGATTTCTTACCTATTACTTGAGTAATTGTAATAAAGTTAGCAAGTGAAGGTAGTTTCCTTTTTTGAGCATGAAAGTGTTGACCTTGTTCCTTTGCTCTTTACCTCCTAGAGAATGGTAATGATTGGGGGCCACAAGTTCACCCCTTTACATAAGGGATAAATGAAAAAACATCAAATGGCTAGGATGACCCAAGATTTTATTGAATAAAAAATAACATCAAAGACCAAGATACTATTACAAAAACATATTTTTTTTACTAGTAGCATTGTGATTAACATGAATGTAAAATCAAGTTCATTTTTTAAAAATCATTAATTATGTTTGATTTGACTAATGTGACCAATGTGATTGAAACCCATCATCTAAATATTAATAATTGTGACTATAAAGTTCATTTGATGATGCAACAATCTTAAAATATTTTTAAAATTTTATTTATTTAAAACTTAATTATTGAAAAAAAAAAGATTACAAATTTCATGTTCTCATTTGTTGTTTGAAATGTTTCATGTAAAAATAAGATTAAGGGACAACAATTGAAATATCACAAAATGACATGTGAAAAAATGGAAGATTAAATTAAATTTTTATTTGAAAAATAAATTAAAAGTAGAACATAACTAATATATATGAAAAAACTGAACAAAATTGATAATTTAAAAACATGTGATTTTGAATTGTATAATTTTAATATTGATTTCATTGTGAGATTTTTAAAACTATTTTTTTCCCCAACTCAAAATATGAAAATAATGTAATTTTTTAACTTTTGGGAATTCAAAATATTGTAGAATTTAGTTAACTGAAAATTTCAAATACTTAATTATATTCGAACATGTTTGAAATTACAGTAATAAATTTTATATTTTGAAAATAAAAGGCATTATAAGTTTCAATGTAATTAGGACATTAAATTATAATATATGCTTATAATGAACAATATTCAAAAAAAAAAAAGTGTTTATATATTTTGCACTAATAATTTTTGGATGTTGGAATCATAAGTTGAACATGATTGTGTTTTGGAATCATCCATAGTTCAATCCAAAAATCCACTAATAATAATAATAATTGATTTAAAAAATTAAATCAATACTACGATGCTTACTATTTATTTTAATCATTTTAGAAAATCATTGTAGTCTTTTTAATCAAACAAACTTAGTCTAATTTCTTTTCAAAATAATAATCTATTTGATTAAGGACATTTTTGTCCATTGTTTATAGCGACTAAAATATTTATCATAAAAAATAGCATAAAAACATGGTTTTGTAATAATAAATAGACCTAGGATTTGACCAAAGCAAAAAGGGCATCAAGGGATTAAAGGACCCTTGATCTAATGAAAGCAAGATCAATCAATTAAGAGGGCTTGAGACTTGACTAGAAGAAGAAAAACATCAAAGGATCATTGAGAGGACTTAAGATTTGATTAGAAAAGAAGAACATCAAGGGACCAAGAGACCGAAGTTTCACCCATAGCAGGGTGAAAAATAGAAATTAAAAAAAAAATCATGGTTTTTGAAAAGATTCAACTTGATTAAAGTGTTCATATTGATTAAAGGAGATGTTCACCTTGATCATTAGCCTAGGGCATGAAAGACCTATGGTTCGTTTAATTAGTTATTTTGACTAAGGTGATCTTTTTAACCAAATGTCAATTTGGACATCTAGTCAAAAGGGATATAAAACAAAATCAAGATGACTAAATTTTAATCAAATTGGCCATATATCTTCCAAGAAATGCCTAGCCTATCTTACCTTTTTATTACATGGGAAAGTAATAAGTGGGATATTAAGTAGGTAATAATTTTAATATAATTTAGATATATTAACTTAGATCTGATCAATAATAAAAATAATTTAAAACATTGGAAAACATTTATTTGGCTAAAAACATTGCTATTCAAAATTGACAAAAAGATAGACATATTGATTACAATCAATATGGTGGTCAAAAAGGCATTAGTCAAAACATATGGATCCAAAACAATGTGTCCAAAACGACACTTTGGTCAAGTTGGATGCGAGGCAAAAATACAAAAGGGAGGATTTTTGGAATGAATTGTTTTAGTTTTAAAAAACCATGGTGGAATATGATGAACATTTTTACATAAAACATCAAACGAATTTGAATTTCGTCCATTACAAAAAGGGCCAAATCTTGTTCAATTGTTCAAATGTTGACAATACATTCATAGGGTGCAAAGTGTTTGCTCATAAGGTTGCAATATGTTTGCCTAAGATTTTTCTCAACAAATGTAACCGCCTTCTCTTGAGGACACATATTTTCTGGTGTCCAATTAACAATAGTGGTTTCCTTACAAGGCGCTGTATATGAATCATCTTTACATGCCCAAACTGAGTTTCACACTATTTGACACCAAAACTTCATCCAAATATAATAAATGGGCCATTTTACTACTATGGGTATGTGACTTGCAACAATATTTCTCACCTCCAAAGTTTAGTCACTGTAGTACCTTGCGATTCCAACAACATGTCCGTCGAATGAATAATTAATTAATTTTGAAACATTCATTTCAACAAATGGAGTGAGTATTCTCAAATATTCACTATTTTCCTTCACAATATTTTTTGATTTGGAAGAAATAAAATTTGAAAAAAAATTCAACATTTTCTCAAAATAACATAAAGGCTTGTAATCACATTTATTAGGCTCCTCTCTGGCAGGTGTTACTAGTCTTTGCTGTGCCAGCCATTCACCAGACTCGCAACAAATTGTACAAAAGTGTTGGGCCAAAACCATTTTGGTAACCCAAACAAACCCATGTGTTTTGACTTTTCTTCATCCAATTTTAATGTGCAGGGTGGGCATACTAAGCACAACTGCTTCTGGGGAGGCTCTTATTATTGTTCTTGTTACTAAAATCTTATCTCGCCAGAAGACATCGCAAACTCTACTCTCCTGAAGGTTACTTTGGGCACTCTCCAAAACACACAAGTTTCAAAGGAATAAAAAATAAAAATGAGCAGCATTGCCAAAAAAGTCTCCCAAGTGCAAGTAGATCTTGAAGAGTTTCAAGAAATTACACTTCTTGGGTTTTGGGTTTCTAAAAGTAGTAGCAAAAGGATTGCAGAATCCGAGAAAGGAAGAAATTTAGTTAGCTGTGTAGAAGGAAGGAAGGAAGGAAGGAAGGAAGGAAGTAAGTAAAGGTGCATTCACACCTGGTGGGTGTTAGGGACTCTAGTGTTTTAGTCCCCTAACACCATGCTAGTCATTTAAGACTTATACCAACTTACCATGAGCACTTTATGTTAAGTTAACATTCAGTTAAAATTAAGGACCCAGATTTTCACATTGGGTGCCACCTTGGATGCCACCTAGATTTTCATTTAACACTGACTTAACATCAAGTGTGAATAGAATGCACCATTTTGAAAGTAAGAAAGGGGGTGTCAGGAGGAGCTTGATGGGATCAATCTCAGGTCTCCACTTTCCACCATCCCTTTGCTTTGCTAGTACACACAATTGAAGGAAAAGCATGCCACCCCAGATCTCAAAAGCTCGCATACACGTAAACTCCACCAAAAATCAAAATAAAAATCCCATTTGATTTTGAGATTTTGATTGATTCTTTCCAATCACAAACAAAATCCCATTTTCAATTTTTCCTCTCTCTCTCTCTCTCTGCACAATTTTTTCCATGTATCTGGAAATCTCATTATAGTGCAGAATCTGTGCTCTGCATGTGTCTGGATGGTAGAATCTGTGCTCCACAAGCAAATGGATGGCAGAATCTGTCATCCACAAGCAAACGGTAGAGCATTTTTGAAAAACAATCTCTCTCTCTCTCTCTCTCTCTCGGCACAAAATTATCTGTGTCTTGAAGGCACATTATCAAGAGGAATTGTGCTTTACATGCATCTGGATGGCAGAATCTGTCATCCACAAGCAAACGGCAGCGTACTTTTCGAAAAATAAAATCTCTCTCTCTCTCTCTCTCTGGGCATGATTTTTTCCATGTATTGTGGAAGTCACATTATCATGCAGAATTTGTGCTCTGGTTGGACCTGGATGGCAGAATCTGTCATCTGCAAACAGCAGGGCATTTGGGAAAAGCAGAACTCCAGAGGAACATAGACTGTGAGTCAATGTTGCAGTTTGAACGGGGGGAAGAAGAAGAAGAAGAAGAAGAAGAAGTCTGAACTGAGTCTGAAGAACTTAGAAGAAGAAAGAGTTGACACCCAGAAAATGGAAAAAAAATTGCAAAAATCTCTCTCTCTCTCTCACACACACACACACACACACACACACACACACAACACACATGCAGTCATTTCTTTGTCCAGGAAAAGGGGAAAAATATAAAAAGTTTCAGGGACATAGAAAAACAACAAGGACAAAGACAAAACAGAATTTGGGAATCTGCACTCTTGATAATCTGGCTGACAAGCTCTTCTGTTTGGTACTGGAAGAAAGAAAGAAAGAAGGTACTTACTTGGGATGGGATTTTATTGCTTGCACAAAACAGAATTTTTTCTGCAATAATTCATTCATTCAGCCAAAAACAAAAAAACGAGGATTTGAAGAAGAGAAATTCCTTCTGTCCGGCTTCAAAACAAGAGATAAGCATCAATCTCTTTTCCACCTTTCTCTCGGCAAGAAAGAAATCGTGGGTCCATGTGCAAAATTATTAACAGGAGAAGTTGTCCTCCTCGAGATCTTCTTCTTCTTCTTGGCTACGGATTACTGCAGCGGAGAAGGAGGAGGAAGAAGAGTGGTACCCAAATCCGCAACAAGACCCAAAATCCGCCCGCCACACAACCACCCACTCCACCAACCCCGTTGAGGAAATTAGTCAAAGTTGGGATAATTGTTGTTGTTGTTGTAGTACTTACCCCAAGAGTGTGTCAGACAGACACACAGCTGGGATGGCTTCACACAATCTTGCCAAGGACGACGACATGTAAAGACAACCAACCCCAAGAGAAAAAAGAAAAAAGAAAACAAAAGAAAACAAAAGCGTACTTGCTGACAACCCGAATAATACTAGAGCAGAAGATCACGCCAACACCCCCACCAGTTCTACTTAATCCTCGCACTCACCACACAGTCCAAACTCCAGTCCAGACTCGTGAGCAAACGGAGTAATAGTGAGTAAGAGCTTGCTCAGTCTGCTGCTACTCTAGAGACTCTCAGAGCTTTTCAGTTTGCCTGCTGCTGCTGCTGCTGCTGCATTATTTTGTTGTTTGTACAGTTTTGTTTCCAAAGAGACAGAGACAGGCACAGAGAGGTAGAGAGACAGAGAAACAGACACACAGAGAGCACAGGAAAAGATCGGAGATGGCAGGTGTGATGACAACAACAACAACAGCAACAGAGATGTGCAAGCTTCTAAACTTGGTGCCTCATCCTGGAGGAGGGTTCTACAAAGAAAGTTTCCGTGATTCTGATATCAGCTTGTCCGCCGATTCCTTGCCTCCTCGTTGTGCGGTTTTTTCGCCCTCCTTTTCTGAGCTTTCTTCTTCTTCTTGTCCGTAGACTCTTTCTCTGTATTGGGTATGAATGATCTTGGAACTGATTAGCTTGGATCAACCAATGTTGATTGATTGATTGATTTCTGCAAGTTTTTGTCGTTAATCTTTGCGTTGTTTTTGTCAAGCAATTGTGTTTGTTGTGACGTGTCTTCATCAGTGCAATGGATCATCTTGCTGACCAATAGAAGGTCTACAGTTTGCAATATTGTTGTGATTGATTTGCTGATAGTCTTGCCACATTGGGTGTGCATTTTGCTTGCAGACAAGGTAGAACGACCTGTGAGCTCTGCCATCTACTTCCTCATGCCAGCGGGCACTGTGTCATGCATTCATCGGATTCCTTGCACAGAATTGTGGCACTTCTATGCTGGTGATCCAATGACAGTAAGACCTTCAAAACTCTTTTGCTATATCCAAGCTTGAGAGAGAGAGAGAGAGAGAGAGAGCTTCACAACTGCAATGCCCTTTTGTTGCTGTGCAACTCTTTGGTAGCATCATCCAAGCTTTTAGAGCTTCACAAACTGCAATGCCCTTTTGCTGCACAATTCTTTGGTAATGTCCAAGATTGAAAGAGAGCTTCACAAACTGTGCATGTCATTCTGAGAGCTTTGCAAACTGCATGCTATACATGATCTCATGTTTTTGTGAATCTTCCATTTTGTTTTCCTGGAATTTCTTCTGCAGCAAGCATTGAGCTGAAGAAATCAATGGGGTTGCTGTTGTGTTGAAGAAGGCTGCTCTCATGGGATGATGGATGTGGGGGGGAGGGTGGGTGGGTTTTTTTTCCTTTTTTCTCGGCAGGTTTTTGAACTTGATGAGGAGGGCAACATGAAGCACATTGTGTTGGGTATGGACATTGCAGCTGGCCAAACCCCGCAATACAAAACAAAGCCCATGGTTTGGTTTGGAGCATATCCCACCAAGGACATTGCAGAATTCCCTGAAGATGGCAGCAATCCTCTGGTGAAAGCAGCTCCAAGAGATCCTGAATATCATTACTCCTTGATTGGTTGCACTTGTGCTCCTGCTTTCCAAGTTGAGGATTGCGATCTGGCAACTCGATCTGAGCTCTTGGCTTTGCATCCTGAAGCACATGAGTTCATTGAGTATCTTACCAAGGACAACTAGTGCAAAGAAGCAAAGCACAAAACCCGCAACTGAATCATCATTATCATCATCATCATCATCATAATCTTCTTCTTCTTCTTCTCTCTTTCTTGCTCTTATTAAGCATTGCACTCCAGAAAGAAATTTGTCAGCCCAATATCATCATCAGTATTTCACCATGCTTTTTGTTGCAGTTTCTCTTGGAATTAAGAGTATTGGGGAGTGCTGTAGTAGGGAAAAATCTCTTCAACTCTGGCATGTTATTATAACACAGGCTGCCTCAAGGGGGGGGATAGGTCACAGGTTTAGTGTATGATTGAGAATGTAATGCACATTATAAAAATATATATTTATATACTTATATATTTTCTGATTAACACCTTGTGGAATTTTATCTAATACGTTGATTGATTGATGTTGTTGTATTGATCAATTGATCAAGTCTTATATGTAGACTTTCTTTTTCTTTTTCCGGGATCCAGATTCTATGGAAACATTTTATCCAGTATATTGTGTAACTTGTTTTTCTAATTTCAAAAGCTTTTGTCAGTTACTGTATAGTCAATCACATGTTTCTCAGCTTCTGTCATTTGGTTCTTGAAGGTCGTTTTGCTTAGTTGAAGGTCTACTTACAGTTGAAAAAAATGGGTTTTCAATCATGAAGACAAAATGTTGGGTTTTGGGGTTCCCCTTCCCAATTTGGAATGCATATACTCTTGAAGAAACAGACATTGAAAGATTGGGTTTTGGCAAGCACTGAAGTTTGAACACAAACCTTGGGTGGCATGTGCAGACAGGGAGGAGGTACATGAATTTTTATTACCACTTTTTTTAATACTTGCTTCTGAAAATCTGCCATGACTTTCATGATTAAAGAAAAGTGGATGTAGCAGTGCACATAAAATCCAGTTGAAATACATTAGGCACAGACTACTTGTTAAGCATGTTTATTATGATTTTGGGGTTATTAACCAAACATACATCCTTGTCTGCACAAGCAATAATACTGAAAGGACACAAGTCTGCACAAGGACCCAATTTTCTAGATACCAAAAGCAGAAAGTGCAACAGGCAATGGAACATCAATTTGTTACTTCTCTCATCAGTGTTTTTATTAGGATTTTTTTGTTGTTAGTCAAAGTGGCAATCATTAGTAGGAAGGTTTAGCCAGATCTGGCTATAAACCATATGTGAAGTACAAAACTTTAATCATCCTTATATATATATTTAGCTACAAACTGAAATTTTTTTATAGAAATCTGTTGGATTTTTATTATTTTTCCCTCACTTTTGAGGATTCAAAGCCTCTAAATTCATTTTAATTTTGGATTTATAATTTTTATAATTTCTCTGTTTTTTTGGCGAAACATTGCTTCTCATCTTAGCAACACTCTTGAATGTCTTTATAATCCAACATAGGTAAAAAGACGATATGGAAGGAATTCCTAACCCCCAGTAGGATCATTAAAACCTCTACAGCAAATCTTTCACCCTGCACTGAACACTGCCTTTTTTGTTCCTGACTGCCAAAGGACACACACAGTTCATAACAGAGCTTCACAGATTACACCATCAGAATTGGATATGCTAATTAATATAAATAAATAAATGATAAAATAATTCTGGCCCAGAAAGACTTCAGAATTACTCCCAGACAAGCCCCCAAATTTATTTTTTAAAAAAATTTAAATTTAAAAAAAAAAAAAAAAAACAAGCAATAGTTTGGGTTGGGTAAGAGAGTATAATGCAAGAAATCTCAGTCTTTGCCTCAATTCTAAAGAATGGGACTTTGGTTGGCAAAATGTCAAAGAGCATGTTGCTTCAAGGTTTCAAGGCTTTTTTTTGCCAATGGATTGATTGTCTGAAATTTGATGGGCATAGTTTTGCCACAAAGTTTACAAATATCATAATAAACTATTTTTTTCACTTATATGTGGTCGACATTATGGTATTACCTGCCTTGGTATCAACAATGGTATCAACAATGGTATCAACACCGGTAGCAAGGGCCCTACAAGGCTGGTATAATACCTGAGACTATATCAGCCTGGCACCAGTTTCATATCCAATTTGGATATCAGGTGTATTATACTTGCCCCAAACCAGACAAAAATTCACTCTTTGATCCAAGACCAGGTTGCTATGAAAGTTTTAAAAATTACCCAATACTAGAATTCTTATGAAATTTTCCCTACAATTTGCATGTCCTTTGCATGCAACTTGTAAATACTTGTCGACGAAGGCAAATCTTTAAAAACGATTGAAGGCACCAAATTGAACAATCTCATTGGCCACAATGTTTTTCTTTGCACCTATGGACAAGCCTAGGATGCAAGCTTAGGATGTTATTATAACATTTAATTGCCAATTTACTGCACTTAACTTTTCAAAAACAATTCAAGGCTGCTCCCATTCTGACAATCTGAGTGGTCAAATAGGCTTTTTTCCTTTCATCCCTAGATGCAAGCCTATTCCAGAGAACCTCTATAATTGTGTATACATTTTACACATGGAGCATCTTGGGCAGTGCTCAAGATGTGGACCCTGCAAAAATTATTTCTAGTCAATACCAGACCAAGACTAGTGGTAGTCAATGTAATAGAAAGACCTAGTATTTGGGTGGGTGCACAAACTCAAATCTTGTAGCTGCTCAATCTTTCTAGCTTGGGCTGACTATAAATGTGTGTTGCCAAGTTGAAACTGCTATTTTACATCTTCAGGTTCTTCCCCTCTCTGAACAGAATCAAGGCTCCACTATTTTGGGAGAGATTGCTTGTCCTTGAGGAACACATATTTTGCTGGGCAAGAGCACAAATTCCAGAGTGATTTTTATTCTATTCAATGTACACAAATGCCAGAATAGCAGGACAAAGGGGCTGGCTGCTTGCTGCTGCTGCTCTCACACAAAATGCCAAGTTTTTTGGAACCAAATTAAAACTTGTGGTTCAGAAGGTGTGTGTGCCTGTTTTGGAGCTCTAGATCCAGGTGGTGGCTTTGGACATTTGCTTTTTTGCAGCTCTCAGCCAGCAGGATCCTGAACAAATGTCCAAACTTTGACTGTTGTTGCTGGTGAAGTGGCCAGTGCAGACACAAAGTAGTACTACTGATCCCAGTTTTCAAGGGAGCCAGCAGCCACAAAGATCGACCAGATGATCATCCATCTGGAGCAAAATCCTTGCACTGGCAAAGCTTGCAGTACACACAAAAATGTGCACAGGTTTAAAAAACCTACAGTCTCTTCACTTTCCTATCACACATGCACCAAGGATTGTATGTCTCTTAGAAACCAACTGATACTTCTGTCATGAAGCACCGCCACCACCACCACCACCACACCTGATATCAAAAGGGCCAATGTAGCTAGCTAGGGCCAATGCAGGTAGACCCCACCCACCCTGCAGATCATAACTGTTCTGGACAACTGTAGATTTACATTTGTGCATGACAGAAAAGGTCTCCAAACTTTGTACAAAAATTACAAATGTAAGTGACAAGTTCCAAAATACAAAACAAAAGGATCACAAGAATTGCACAACTAATGCCAGTTCAAATTTCCATTGACCAAGTGCCAAATGGGTTGTACCTAAACACCTCCAACATTCAGAATGTTTAGCGGGTGTTCCTCCGTAGTCCAGCTGGTTTTGAGAAAGTTTGCTGACATGGCATCCATTTTTTTCCATATAGGATAATGGCAGTCCGAGAGGCTCTTCTATGTTTTGAGTGTGGTAGCTTGAAACAGGGGACTGAAAAATATGAAGGAGCCAAGAGGGCTGCCATTATCCAGTGTAATGAATGGGCAATTTTTTTCATTCATCTGAACAGATTGGAAAGAAAACCTGGCAATGAAAAAAATCAGAACTCAAACCTTACACATGGAAAGAATTCTTCCAGCATGTATGATGATGCCTGGCTAATATTCTGCCTGACAAGGAACCTCCAAATACAAAGGAAAGAAATTGCCTATTCTTTAGGGCTCTCAGAAGCACAGAAGCTTCAATCCATAGCCTGACTAACTCAAAGCCTCATTGTTCTTCTTGACCTTGTAAAATCAGTAGGTCCGTAGCTAAAAATGGCTAACGACGTAGGTAGCAACCTTGACTATGTACAATATTCACCACCTTTCACATGACTACAGGCTATATAGCATGCTATGAACCTAGTCTTGGCACTCAAGGTCACAGAGTTTGCTCACCAGCAATATGAGAGTGCTTTTCTTTTGCATTCTTCAGGCCAGTGTACATAATAACTGGTAAAAAACCGGCCCTTAGCGAGACCTAGCCCAGACTTAGCCTAAACCTAACCTAGACCTTACCTAGAACTGTGACAACCCCAATTGTAATTGTGTACCTAATGAAACTGCAATAACAGCAATAGCCCAATATTTCATGGAGGCACATCATGGTGCCTGTGTGCATCATTATGTAAGGTTTGTAAAAAAAAATCATTTATGAAGCAAAAAAAAATTGTCATATTCCATTACGATTGTTGTATGTTTTGTTTTCGAAATACAAACATATTCTCTGTTTTTTGAGCTGCCCAGAAAATGATGTACTTCACATGCAGTGGCAACCTTGTTTGGCACTCCAGGAGGTAACAAGTAGTTAGTTCATTTTTGTATGCAGGATTAGGTGAGTTGTATGGCATCTGCATTAGAGTCAACAACATATGATTGTTGTTGGGAGGCAAGTGAAATCCGGGAGTGCATGAAACCCCCCTTTATTTACAACTACTTCCAAATGGCAAGAGCAAAACGAGTATAAACTAAAAGAAGTCAGGCTTGAAAGATGTTAAGAGAGGGGGTAACTAACTAGTGCAGAGGAGCATGTTGGTGATCTCAATGACCAGCAAAACGGAACTTGTGTGGATGGGCAGCATCATCACAAGGACCCATCCATCTCTCAAATCTTGGTCCCCTGTGTGACAAAACACAATCTACAATCTTGTATGATTGTGTAAGCACCCATGATCTCTGCTGACATTTACTACTCTTACCTTGAACTTGTGTTACCGCAGATTGATGTGTTCAAATTGCCAGAGATCTGATCCCCATTTAGTGAAGAAGAAGAAAACACATGGGGGTGGTGGTGCTGCGATCCCTATGCAGAGTGTTGGGCACATAGTACCTACACTAATTGGAAAAAACCAAAAGGCAACAACAAAATGTCAGAAAACCAAAGCCCACAAATTTTTTCACTTCCAATTGCAGCTTGTTGACTCTTTGATGAGGAGCAACAACAACAACAACAAAAGTCCTAAGAACTACACACTTTGAGTACAATTATGCTTGGACTTTTTTACTTCTTCCCCACTCCCCAAAACACTTTTGACCCCATCCACCCAACCTAGTACCATTATTTGAATCTTTTTGTTTGTCCTTCACCATCCCGCAATCCCTCTTCCAAATCCCTTCAATTTCCAAACTATAAGTGAACTTGGCCTTTCAAAGAAATGTGATTTTTTCCTTTCAGATCTTTGAACAATAAGTATGCCCAATATCCTAGGCCTTTTTATGGGGGGGAAAAGGGGGTCTCAAACCCAAAAATGAAGGCTTATTTACTACACAAGAGTTTGGACTCTAGACAACTACTGCCTATACAAGATATACCATAAGTGGATAGTGGGTGAGGCATAAATTAATTAAAAAATGAAGAATTTCATGTTTTTTTTCATCAAATTGCCTAATCTTTGGAAATCATTTTCAAAGAGTGCTTAGTTTTCAAAAAGAGTTTAAAAATGGTTTAAAAAATTGTCTTGGAAATTAAAACACTCAAGCTTCAATAAATAGAGAAATAATCATCAAATGCCTCATTTCATATTAGAAAGAAAGACATACCTATTTTTAATGCCCACATAGTCTTGCATGTGTAAATGAGAAAGAAATGACAAAGAAACAACATGTTGGAAACTAGTCCATACTACTTGGTACTTATACTAAGTCCAAACAACTTCCATGGGTTCTTGCATTGAGTCAATTGCATCATTTAAATGTATCTCATCTCCATCAAGTCCTCCTTTTGACTTTGAATTGTCATTGAGGTTAGGCCGGCCCTATCTTCAACATGCATATTTGCCACAAATTTTCTCATGCTATAGCTACACTCAAATCAAAATAGATGTTTAGGATATCTTCCACAACAAAATCCTTTTGCAAGATGTGCCTAATGTAAATTAATGTTAAAAAATTATACACCTGTTGCATCTAATTTTTTTAAAATTCAATCAAAAGTGCCTTTGTTTTTGAAAAAAATAATTAGGCATGCAACACCTAACTGACTATCCTCCTATAATGTTTCAAAGCTTACTACCCATCTAGGCGTTTTAACCAAGGTGTCAAAGAGAAAGTGTTTTCAAACTCTTTTTTGATGAAAGAATTGAAGTTAAAAATACAAATAAGAAGCAAGGTCAATATATTGCTATGAGAGGGGATTCTTCTTTGTGTCCATTGCCATATCCATCCAAATTGTCTTCCCCACCAACCTGATTGGGATTTTTCCATTGTGTCCAATTTTGCATTCCATTAACCTTGATTTTTCACCAAAATCATCAACTTCACATCTTTTCTCTTGTTGTTCTATAGAAAGAGGTGGCTTTATTATGTACTTCATACACCAAAGGATCTTTTAATGAGGAGTATACAAAAAAATTGCGTGATGCCATTTCAAATGAGGAATGTGGGTTGTGTTAGAGGAAAAATGAAATCCTATTACAAGTGGCAAGTTTTAAACTCATTGCACAAATGTGCCCATCATATGACAATGGGGTTGATGCAAGTTATCCAAGCTCAAATTAGTATAGTAGTACTACCAAGTAAAATTCAATACTTTCTACTTTTTGCAACAAAGAAATTTGATCAAAGGATTGACTTTCTTGTGAATAGTTTGGAATAGGCATTACTTTTCAATACCTAATCATGAATCTAAAGTAGGGATTAGGGCCTATTGCAACCTAAGTCACCTTTAAAAAATTACAAGAAAGCCTAACAAGAGGGATATGTATCAATCAAGAAGGGAATTTGACCTTGAAAGCCATTTCCATTATTGAGTGGTGGCATGTTTAAAAACCAAAGGATAAAAAGAAACCAAAGTCTTCAAGCAAGCTTCAAAGCCTCAACCTATGCTCTCAAACATGGAATAGAATAAATACAAAAAGATTGCATTTTGTTTGCCATGTATGGAGCCATAAGTCATAATTTGATTGTCCTAAGAAGCTTACATTATGAGATTTTGTGCTCTGAACTTTTCTTTGCTTGTGTGTTTGCAGCTGGTTTTTCCTGCTTCTTGTGACACAATTATGCATGAGTGCGCACCAAATTCAAGTGGAAAGTGTAGGAGCATTCAGCGGCTACAAGCTAAGAATCTACCATAGTTTTCTCCTTTATAGATCATGTTTCAACTTGCTGCCCCTCTTGCTTCTTTCTTAAGAGATCACTCTCTATTAGTTCAAAACCTTCAAGGAGAGTGTGTAGGAGCATTAGGCCAAGCTAGGAGCTACAGGCTACAAATTAGCCAAAGTTCAACCTTTATTATTCAAGGAAGAACCATGCCAAACTTAATAACCTAAATTTTATTGTTTTGTAGTGGTAGTAATTCATACAGGAAAGTTGCAAAGTGGTCTCTAATCTTGCATTGGACTGGGTAATTACCAATTGAGCATGGTGGGTCTTGGAGTTTAAGTAGTAGTTATTGTGAAATGCAGTTGAAAGCAGTTACTTCTCTTGGAAGAGTTATATACTACTATTTTGGGGCTAGCAAATATAGAGCTTTGCACCAGTGTTCCAAAAGACGCTTTAGCTCAAATTCTAGAATTCAGAGAAAAGTTTTAAAATAAACGAAAGCTACTAGATGAAGACCATAGGCATAAGATGCCTGGTAAAAGATTAGAGCTGATTTAGTACAATTTGTTTTATCATATGTTGAACAAGTTGCAGAGTTTTGTAGGCACGAAGTAGATAAGTTTGTTGTTCAATTTTATTTGAATTACATATGTATACATTTCAATGTGACACACTCTCCTTCCTTCCAAAACATGCTCACAACACTCACTTCACAAAGTCTATACAAGCCCTATGCAAAGGAATACTCAAGTACAAAGGCCTTGGATTTGGTTCCTTGCACACATATCTTTTGTATAGAAATCTATATGCACACAAATATGTAAGAGATAAATCCTCGCTGTCCATATAAAATAGAGAAGAAATCATTCAAGACCGATGGCAATTTACGCACAATCCTATTCTTTGCAAGGTTTGCAAAGTTTATGCTTGATTCAAAATGGAAAGGCAATTACGTTGTGAAAGCTTCTCAAATTATGAGAAATATATTTTTCTTAGATGTGGCAAATCATGTCAAAGTTGAAAAATAATCAATTACTTACATGAATAATGAAATACTATTTTATGATCTTGCAGATTAAAACCTGCAACCAAGCAAAATTTTCTGAGTTGTCAATGGTGGCATGCATATGGAGCCAATACTCTAAAGTTTGAACACATGGCTACAAGAACAAGTCCAGTTACATCGTGACATGCATTAGCTGGTGAGCACAAGTGCAGCAGATTTGACGTCATTTCCTCTGAGAGGTGAGATCGCTTGACCTCTACAAGGTTGCCAAATGATTTAAAATTGAATGACCTCTAAAAGGGTGCTAAATGATTTAGTGTATGAGGCAATTAAATCAATTAACCTGTACAAGGGTGCCAAATGATTTATTGCATGAGTTGAAATCCATTGATGTCTACAAGGGTGCCAAATAATTTAGTGTATGTGGTGAAATCAATTGACCTCTACAAGAGCAAATTATTTAGTGTCTGAGTCAAAAATCTATTGTTGATGATTTAGTGTATGCATTTGTAACATTCTGTTGCAAGACAAGATTTTTGTTCCAAATTATCAAATTAAATCTTTGGTTGAATGGGTTTGAGAAGGAGGACAAAGCAGCTTAGACCTCGATCTAGAGCCTAGTTCTCTATGCACCCATACTGTTTTAGCTCACCAAAGTTCCATTTCTGAGTTTTCTTTTAGAACATACACGTGTTCAATATACTCAAACTTTTTTGTCTAGCATACTAGTACTCCCATACTACTCTATCTTGAAATAAGTTTCTAGTACCTTGACTCCATTCTTGGATTTCTAGTACCTGTACTTGTTGCTGGACAGTGACCTCAAGTGGTGGGTAATAGACGTAAAATAATCTCATGTTCTAGAGGTTATTTGAAGAAGCTGTGACAATTGTCTTCTTCAAGTTTATGCCCGGTGGTGCTGCATGCAGCATGCACCCAATACCACCACACTTTATCCCATAAGCTTTGCCCAAAGTTGAAATGTCAAGTGTCACAACACGAATGTACAACTCCTGCTTGTTTGGAGATGAGATGGTGTTGGAGATGTGGGTGGTGTTTTAATTTGTATCTGGGTGGTAGGTTTCTGTATTTTCAAGAAGCTCTTGAATAAATGTTTGGCAATTTGTTTGCACGGATCCCCTCTCTGCCACCACAGCATTGAAGGCCACGTCTCTGAGCTTTTGGACATTGTCTCTTGCAGCTCTCCCTGGACCTTCAGTCATGAGAGACTTCACAGCCCTGCAAACTTTGGCCTTTGTCTCTGTCTTGTTTGAACCAGTGTTGGGCGGTTGTTGACTCTTATGAAGAAATGCTGGTTTTGGTTCCAGTTCTGATTAGTAAAAACAGAATCAGAAGTGAGTCTGATTTTGGAACTGGAACCGGGTTCTCTGTTTTTCAAAGAAAAGGAACCAATCCGGAATTAGGATCTTGGTTTTTTAGGAACTGGAACTGGATCCAAGTTCTTCAAAACTCTCCCCCCCCCCTCCCCCTACCTTTACCCCAGTTCTGGTTTTGGTTCTAAAGATTGAACTTGGTTCCAGTCCCATTCTAGGTAACGTGAACCTAGCTGCTGGTTAATCTCCAGTTAGCTCCTGGTTCTAGTCCTTTCTTTCAAACACTATTCTTTTCCAAAACTCCCCAATCCAGTGCCAGTTCTTAAAGAACTGAGATCCTGATTCCTCTTTGGGTTCTGATTCATTGAAAAAAACAGAGAACCTGGTTCCAGTTCCAAACCCAGTTCCAAAAATCAGACCAGGTAACAGTTCAGTTTTTACGAATCAGGACTGGAACTCACAGTTCTAATAACCTACCAAACCAGGTGCCCACCCAACACTGGTATGAACAACAAATGACTGCAGCAGCCAGTGAACTCACTCCAAGTAGAACTGTTTCTGAGCAAGCTCAAATCGTTGGTGATTGAAAAACAGAAATTCTATTGAGGGTTGTTGTAGGGAGGAAGTGATGATGATGATGACGATGAGGAAGTTGTTTTGAGAGTTTAAAGTAGACTGTGCTCAGACGGTCTTATACCTGTAGTTAATGTGTTGCTCAGCTTGGAGGAGCCAAGCAAGCATGGGCTGAAGCCGGAAGCTGCTTCCATAGCCACTGTAAGCATGGCTCTAGATCTGTTGTTGGGTGGTCCTGGAGCTGCGTCTTCTGCGCAGTAGTAGCTGCTGGACCTCCATTTGCTGCTCCAAAGATTGGAAGCTGCTGGGGTGAAATATGCAGGTGGCAACATTAGACCCATTGGCAGAATCCGTAGAAGATGACCCTACAGAAGAAAACAAAACCAAAGACTAAGCCCAGATGTTTCCGATGGGAAGGAACTGAGATCTGTGCAATTGCAGCAAGCTTGAAGAATCTCATTACCTGCCCATTGCTGAGCGTCGTTTGCAACACATCGATGTTTCGAGGCTCGGGATCGTAGAAGGTGTTGATGAGAACGCCCGGGGCTTTCAGCGTCACCACGCTGCTCATCAAGTAGGGTTCATAATCATAGAAAGTAGGATCTAGTACAGAGGAGGTAAATCAGCTATCCGCGTGGTCGGAATACCAGGAATAACGGTGACAAGCTCGTCGTCGTCGTCTGCAGCACGAGGCAATCGTCCTTGCTTTACACGCCCCGGTATGTGCAGGAATGTGCAGAGCAAGCTCGTCGCTGGAGATGGGAAACCAACCCATCACGGAATCTTGAACTTGTCCACTACCATCTGTTCTACAACCAATGCAGCCCATCATCACATTGTTCAAGATCTTTTCTGCTGCAGCTCTCACGGACAACAGACTCTGAACAATTCTTCTTCTCTCTTTTCCTGATAGGAATTTTGATATCTTAGGGTTTAGGGTTTAGAATCATGGCTAAGGTCGAGGAGCTGATGGTGGGTTTGTGGGTTGGGGGAGGTTTCAGAGATGGCTTAGGGTTTAGGGCTGGGACTTCCTTTGCCTGTCACCAAGGAAAAGGTGGCAGATGAGACACACTGGAGGAGGAGCTGCAAAACCATTCTCTTCTACTGCTGCAAATAGCTTCTCCATCATCCCTTCGGCCACTTGCCATCCAAGCTGGACGTGGTGGTGGTTCTATCACGTTGATGCTCTGCAGATCGATATAAGCTGCTGCAGTTTCTACATTTCTTCCGATGCTACAGGTTCTACTGATCAAAGATGTTGAGCAAGTCTCCATTCTGGTGGCAAGAACTTCTTCTTCCTTGAATCATATTGTCGGAATCGAGATAGTTCTTCACCCCAAGAGAAAGACGCAACGCAAAGACTACGGACGGCTTCTTCTTCATCGTACCCAGAACTGGGCTTCTCCTTCTTCGTACCCAAAATTGGGCTTTTTCTGAGTAGACAAACAAAACCGGGCTTCTTCTTCTTCTTCGTACCCCAAAATTGGGCTTGTTCTGAGTACACAACCAGAACTGGGCTTTTTCTGAGTACTCAACCAAAACTGGGCTTCTTCGTCTGAGTGCCCCCAATTGCTCTTTCTGAGTACACAACCAAACTGGGCTTCTTCTGAGTACACAACCAAAGCTAGGCTTCTTCTTCTTCTTCTTCGTACCCAAAATGGGGCTTTTCTGAGATCAACAACCAAAACTAGGCGGCTTCTCCTTAGTACCCAAAATTGGGCTTTTTCTGAGAACACAACCAAAACTGGGCTTCTTCTGAGTGCCCCAAACTCAGCAAGACTTTGAGATATTTTCTTCTGGAGTACTTAACACTTAGGGTAGATAGACCAGTGGGTGAACACTTAAGGGCTGGAAGAGCTAGTATTTGTTCTCTCATCACTTTTAGCTTTGGAACTCCAAATACATTAGGTAGCCCTCCACCTAACGCCTCTATAGCCATTTATACAACTGCATTCCATTAAAACATGAGTGAGATACAGATGCCCAAAACAAGGGGGGTCAGGAAAAAAAACAATTGGCTTCCTTCTGAACATGTTTTCTCCCATGTGCATCCAATGTGCACTATATTACTGAACATGCCAAACCTGATTTGTGAAGATGATTTGTGAACATTATTTTTCCTATCACCAAACAAAATTTAATTTAATTCCATTCAAGTTCTTTTATGAAAAAAATCCTCAAATGTGTGATGTTTTCCCATAGAAACTTTTTTGTTCAAATCAAGATTTGTATGAATTAACGTTTATGATCTAATTCGTACTTTGCATATAACAATTTTGAAGGTGCCATACTAGGGGAGCTTCTCCATTGTCACACTTTAGTTTGTAGCAATTTCAATGGCTTGAGCACCATCACCATACTCGTTGAGCTCCTACTCAACTTTTCACATTCCTTGTCATGTTCAAGCATTGGAGAGCTCTGGAGATCTTGCTCATCTTCTTGAATCAACTTTTCTTCTCATGCAACTTGCTACCAATGGCTAGAGCTTTTACTCATCTTCTTAATGGTTTTTTTCACACGTGAGCTAGTAAGTCCCAACGAAGAGCTTGGTGACAACTTTTGGTGTTGTTGTGGTTTAACTTGTGATGAAGCTTTTGACAATTTTATGGAGTTTGACTTATACCTTTCCATCATTTTATTGTCCTCTAATTAGACCTCTTCTCACTATTCTTGGCTTTGCATTCTCCCATTTTGACTTTGTTGTTCCCATGCTCATGTTTTAGTCTTACCATCAAAGTTCACTAACTATTGCTAAAGCTTTTATGGTTTTATAGTGTTCAACCCAGACCTCTTCCTCATCTCATGGTACTCTACCTAGACCTCTTGCTCACTATTTTTGGCCTTGCAATAATCTCCTAGCTTTGAATTTTGATGTCGCCATGCTCAATTTTTTGGTCTTGTTATCAAAGCTCTTTGACTATTATTGGAGCTTTTGATAGTTTTATGGATTTTGACCTAGACCTCTTCCTCATTTCTTGGTACTCTACTTAAAGCTCTTTGTTCTCTATTCTTGGCCTTACATTTTCCCAAGTTTGAACTTTGATGTTGTCATGTTCATTTTCTAGTCTTGTTACTTAAGTTCTTTGATTATTGTTAGAGGATTTGATGGTCCTATGGTGTTTGACCTTGACCTCTTCCTCATCTCTTGGTATTCTAACTAAACCTCTTTGCTTTCTATTCTTGGCTTTGCATTCTCCCAAATTTGAACTTTGATGTTGCCATGCTCATCTTTTGGTCTTGATGTGGAAGTTGTTTTTCATATTTAAACTAGTACCAATCAAATATTTTTCTATTCAAATCAATTTATATTTTTGAGAAAAAAAATTATTTTTACATTATTGGAAAAACTTTAAATTCTAATTTTAATCTTGCCATTTGAACAAAATCATAATAAGATATCAAAGTTCGAAAATAGTTTTTATGTAATTTTTAAATGAAGCATGTTAAATAGAATGCACATTGTTTTTTTGTTGCAACAAGTGGGGTGGTTTGGTCGTAAAACAATTGATCTTTATCCTTGGGGTTCAAAGATCAATCCTCTAAAATGACGTGGGTTGTGGTCAACACTAGAATGTTGACTAAATATTCCTTACTTACTTAACCAACATAGGCTAGGTGCTTATTAGGTGACCTTAAGTAAACATAATAGGTGGCCTACTTAGTAACGTAAACTAATTTTTAAAGCATAACCTATGTAATGACATGTGTCAACATGGTACAAGTTAAATTTAATGAAATTAACAATAATATAAATATTTGTAATTTTATTTTATTATTTAATTAATGAATATTTTAAAATATATAAATAATGTGACTACATTATTGAATCACAAAATCAATCACAAAATGATGACACCACGTAAATTGATTTAGATGGATGAAAAGTTCATGTAAGTCACATCTTTATGTGATTACCATTGCAACTTGGTGCCACATATTGTCTTTTGTGAATAGAATTTATGGGACTTATCCAAGGTGACTAAGCATTGTGGTAAGTTGCATGTGATAATTACAACTAAAAACAAGTTGTAAATTTAGTCATATATTTGCAAATTCCTTGTAGTGTTTTTTATCTTTATGGTTTGTAAATTTGACCAATATCTAGATGCCTTTCGGTCTTTGATGCTTGAGCTACAATTTTTCATGTTTTGTTGTGAGCTCTAAGTTGGCATTCAAGCAAGTTTCCATGTTGGTGCTTTTGATATTCTTTTAATCTACCATTGATGTTCTTACATTATTGTTTTGATATCCACATTGATGATTGTCATGCTCCAATAAATCTTTGTGTTGATATTCTTCATGCAAATTTTCAATATTCACGTTAATGGGTGAAAGCATAGTAAGGTGGTTCAAAAGTGGCATTTGAAAGTCCATAATCAAACACTAATAATTTTTTTTAAAGCTTTAACAATTATCAAACCATAAATCCTATAATTATCCCCTAGCTTTTAATCATAAGTATTAATAAGCCAACCTATGAATATCCCTAAACATGTGATTGATCAAAAAATTCATGCAAAAGATTAAAATGTTTAATGTGAAACAAACTTTCAAGGACAAAAATTTATAACAATTATGTCAATTGATTTCTTTTTAATTAAATATATATATATATATTAGGAAAATTTCAATGCACTTCACTACTAAATTCTTCATTTGATGATATAATTTAGTTTTATTTTGACGCTACTTTGACATTTTTTTGAGCCCACATTTTTCATTTTTTTGTGTGACAAACGTAGTGTTATCATTTCAAAAGTTCATTATAAGTCCATAATCTTCTTAGAATTCATCCAAAAACTTTATGATGATTCCCATTAAAGTTTATAACAACATGAATAATTAAATAATCAACAATGTTAATTTTGAATATGCATTTAAATTTTACATTTGTATGTAAATTTTTTAAAATTACATGTATGATAGTTTAAATTATCCCCCTATTCATGCTTTCACCCTAATGTTGATATTTTTTTTCTAATCTTCGCGTTGTGCTCATCTAGTATTTGTCTTTATGTTTTTTTGATATTCACACTAGTTCACATCTCCGCCACCTTGTTCCTTTGTTTGGAATATTTTATTTAGGCCTTGTTGGTGTGCTAGGATGTGTTGTGTAGCTTTCATTTTCATTGTTCTTATTTTTCGTGCATATCCTACCATTTTTTACCTTGCTTCCTCTTCTTGGGAATTAAACCTACTACTAAGGGTCTCATCTTGAAACCTTGTGCATTGATTCAAATTTTTGTTTAAACAATCTATGAAACCTTTTGCCATAATTTCTCATTACATATCACAATAACACATCTTGGGTTTTACAACTAGTTAATAAAATGATTATTGTTTTTTTTACTATAATTGCAACTACAAGTTCATGTTAATGACTACATAATTATAACTAACATTGTGGTGCCATATGGCATTATGGTTTTATGACTATAGTCGATATCACAACTTGATGGTTTTTACACAAATATCAAATTTCAAAAATGTATTTTTAATCATCCAAAATTAGGTAGCAACAAAATTCCATTGATTCTTGCAACTTTTGGTGAATAATAACAACTTATGGTCATGTGGTGTTGATGTGACATGCCACATGGCAACACCTCATGACTTGTGACGTTAACTTCACATCATGATTCATGTTATTGATTTGATGAATTAGTCTCATTTATTAACTAATTGAAAATATTGTTATCTGTTGTGATTAATAATGACATGGTCTTCCATGTGATGATGACATGGAATGTCATTTGGCAACAAGGTGTCACAAATTTTCTACACTTAATTTGTTTAAATATACCTATAATATGTTAGCCTATTAAAAAGGTTAACCTAGGTAGGCTTGCTTAAGTTCCTAGCTTTAGGTTTTTTGCTAATTTAACCTAGGTAGCCTCATTACAAAATATTTTATCAAGTTTATAACCACCTTAAGTTTGTGCAACTAAATGCAACTATGATGTGACTAGATGCAATATAATTATTTTTGGTTTTTTTATAGCTTAAGAATGCATAGGTTAATTTAAACTAGTTCGTAAATAATATAGGTTGACAAACTAGTTCATTTTAAGTCAACCTAGGGAGGTTTAAGTCTAGGGTAGCTTGATAGGGAGTAAGTAGCTTGACCTAGGTCAACCTAGGGTGGTTAAGGTTAATTCAACGCTAAAAAGTTTGAGCATTAAAACTTTGTGTTAAATAGAATTAATACAAAAAATGTGGTAGTGTAATGGATGAGGACTTAAACCCCAAAGTGAAAGTGAGGGGTTCAAGTTCTCACTCTTGCAACCTATAATATTTAAGCCACTTGGCTTAGGTTAAATAGTTTAATCTAGGCTTCTTTGGCTAGGAATCCAACGTTTGTTTTTAATTTAGGCCACCTAGCTTAGGTTAAGTAACCTAAGTTGTTAAAAATAGATAGCTAGCCTAGTTAGGTTTAATTAGGTTGACTTTTGGTTATGCTAGGTACATGGGCTAAACTAGGTTGATTTTTGGTCATATGTAATGACTCATAATGTGTTTATAAATTTTTGACTCATGTTGTCCATCCATCAAGGCATCTTCCATAACATTTAATCAAATAAAACAACTAAGTTGATATGGCATGCATTTACACGCCATACCAAGGTTAATGATGACATGGAATTTCATTATTAAAAAAATTTAAAATTTTAATGGTTAAAACAACTAGGCTTTGCAATTGAACGTCCCTTATGATTAAATGGATGAAACAACATGGGTTTAACAACTTACTAGTCTCATATGTCCCTTTTGACTAGTATGTAATTGTAAAGGTCATCCACAAAACCCAGAACATGTTTTTGTGTAAGGTGACCATGATGCCAATAACTTAACTTGTTGTTGGTTGTTCCATGGTGTTGAGCTGTTCGTTCAATTACAATTAAATTTTCTTACATTTGTTTACCCACCTTTCCTCCTTTTTTTCATTGTTCCCCAATTTTATCTATGACCCTAGGGAAGTCATTTTTATTTTATTACAAATGGTGTGCAAAACAAATAGGGTCCAATTTATTGAAAAAAATAAAAATAAAAATTTGTTGAAATGTAAATGTGGTTTTGATAACTAATTTTGAGACTATTTCAATAATATAATTAAAATATATGTGTTGTATGCTAGGAATATACCATTATTTCATAGCATATTAAAAAATATCCTTTTGCCTCAAATGCTTCTTAATATACACGGTGTGACCTCCCTAAGTCCATGGCCTCCTTCTCCAATGCCTTTTGTTGCATGATATTCAAGTATTCAATTAAGGTAACCACCTATGATTGGCTATAATCAACTAAATGTTTTTTACCCTTGGTCCCTTTTGTTAATAATTGTGATAAGCATAATAGGTTTGCAAATGCTAATGCCTATTTTCTCTAACATACTTTTGGTTGAATGTCTATTCTAGAGTTTGAGGAGTCCAAATTCACAACTAAAGGGTTGTTTAGTGTAGGTGTTTGCATCTATGGGGTTTGGTGGAATTTCCACATAATACCATTGTTGTGATGATGAAGGTGGATTTTTTTCTTTTTCAATTTTTTTCATTCTCAATTTGTACTACATCACCCAACAACCCATTGTGATGCATGATCCATCTTTTCTTCTTCATGAATGTGTTTGTCATCTTCTTTAGAGTTAGTAGCTTCATCGCATACTATCTTAACATCTATGAAAATCTTATTTAGGCCTAACTTTTCATCCATAGCCTTGTTGTTTAGTGGCCATATCTTTAGGACTTTGAACCCTACCACAATGGTTTTTTTGGACAAAGCCTATTGTAATGCATAGTCCACCCAACTGACCAACATCACTTTGTTAGGTTCAAGGTAATTATTTCTAACCATGGCCTCATCTTTTTTCTTCCTACATGTAATCTTGAATGGTTTGAAACAAGAGACATCTAGAGGTTGAGGAACATGTGAGAAGGGAGAGTCACCATGTCCAATCCAAAGTCTTGTGCATATCATGTTTCCTTTAATGTCACATGGGAACCATGCCCATTTATAATCAACATGTGATGATTGGTTTGGGAATTAACATTTAGGATTGATTTTTTAAAGAAAGCCAAAAACTTGGAGAAGAGGTAGGTTGTCATCCATGCCTTCTTTTGCATTGCCAAGCAAGTACTTGGCCTACACATTTTGATGTAGTCCTCTTGCACAGGTTCACCCTTGAAATTGTAGAATGCACCTACAAAACACCTTTAACTACATTCATTGCACAATTGATGGTGAACCATTTGTTGGATTTCAAAATGCTACTATAAACATCATGTGAGCCACGCCTAGCCAATACCCTTGCACTTGATTGCCAACCAACCTAGATGTTAGTTTCATGACAATTCGATATGTGATTGGGAGTAAAATTGTGTTGTGTGTATAGGCCTTACATGTTGTAAAATGGTGCACAAGATGTGTTGGTCAAACCTTGTGCTCTACAAACTTCAAGTCCTTTGGCCATTTGAATGTTCAACTTTAAATGCCATATTTTGAATCAAAACCACTAAATATTTCCATGTATTATTTTTTGAAAAACCATAGGTTTATTTTGTGTAAGCTTAAACACTGTCATTTTTAGCTATGTTAATCTGATGTTTAAACACACATTTAGCATGGCCAAAACCCATTTTACAACTATTTAGTCTTTTGTCATTGTTAACTCACGAATTGGTCCCATTTTTTGTGTTGTTTTCCCATTTTGATGGTTTGAAAGAGATGTTAAAGGGATGTTCCATAGCTTGTTGGCCTTCCTAAAAGAGGTTTGCCCTCTCTGCATGATGTCCATGGCATCCTCGAGTTGTTGGTTTGTTCACTTTGGATGTACCAAAATAGGGGCAAACCTATTAATCATATGTGTTTGTGTGGTTGGTGCATATGTGAAAGGATCAAGTGGGGAGTTTTTTTCATTAAAATATATTTGGAAATAAACAACTACAATTTTAATTGTAAAAGACAAAATTTTAATCGTAGTGGACACATGGAACTACGAACCTTGTAGCCTTGGACAAGTGGCAAAAGACAAAAAATCGCAAAAAACTCCATGTGGCATGTATAACCACACCACATATAGTCACATATCACTTGCCATTGTAGAAATTTTTCATCCATTGACTACTTATAAGACTATATAAGTACATATATGACTATATTAGATATTGGGCAACATTTTAAAAATCAATTAAATTAAGTAAATTATTTATATTTATATAGATATTGAAATATAATAATTCCTATTGGTAATTTCATAAATTTTCATCTCATGATGACATTTGTCACTACCTAGGCTAGGCTAAAAACCTAGTTTAGGTAGTTAGGTAATCCACTTAGTTTAAGTACCTAGGCGGGCCTAGGTAGGCACCTAGGTTAAGTAGCCTAATTATGTAGAGAACACATGGTCAACATACCATTGTTGACCACAACTATGTCACTTAATGTGAGGTTTGATCCTTGGACTCCAAGAATGGATATCAACTCCTTTGCCATCAAACCACCCCACTTGACATGAAAAATAATAGAATGCATTTTATTAGCCCATACTTGATTTGAAACATTACACAAACATCAATTTCAATATTTCATATTAATTGATATTTGTCCAAATGGAAAAAAAAAAAGTTTATTCTTAAAATATTTCCAATGACATACTTTTTTTCCAAAATGTACATTAATTTGAATAAATTATTTTCTGAATTTTGTTAAATTGATTTGATGATTCGTTTGGAAAAAAAATTCACATACATGATTTGTAAATGAAAAAAAATTTAGGATTAATATTTAATAATAAATAAATAGATAATTTATCCCCCACATATTAATCCTTCAATTCATTTTTCAAAATTACATAATGTGATTATAATATATCATAATTTTAATTAATTCACATATGAATTTAATAAAAGGATAATGTATCAATCACATTTCAATTTTTTTTCTGATGGAATTTTAAGTTTTATACTTTAAAAAATATAATATATAAATTTTATCTGAAATTATAGTAAAATTCTTACGATCAAATGAATAATATAATTCTTAGACATCATAAACCTCTATTTGATTAAAATTTTGATCATAATACTTGATTATGTTTATAATATGTTGTAATTTGACAAATAAAATTTAACTTACATGTATAACATATAATTAAATAATAATAATATGTAATATTTATAAATAATTTATACCTCGAATATATATTTAATAAAAATATAATCATTTGTACCATTAATGTCAATAAACAATATAAAATACCAATAAATAGTTACACACATGTTGATTATCAAGAAAATATTATAATTCCAAAGATGCCACATATGTTTTAATCATCAAAATATTGTAAATGGAAAAACTATTGGGCCTTAATTGTCAAAATACTATAATGAGTTGCATAAGCAACTAAGTTTTCATCCATCCAAGGATCCATTCACAATATTAGATGAAAAATGTGCACTTTCATTTTTTCCCATCCAAACATGTAATAGTCACAAATTATAGTCACATTTGTGACTTCATTTGATCATATCAACATTGTGGTCGCATATGTGAATATAATAGCTACATATACGATTACACTCATTTACAACTAAAATGACACGTATGACTAACCTAAATGTAGTTATAAAAGTAGTTGATTTAACATTAATCACTTCTATTGTCATAACCATATTTCTTTTAGTGTTTATCTATTATAACTTCATCTTGCATAACCCCACTACAATGCTTATGAGGCACTTAGACATTCATCACGACTTCCCTTCCCTCTTTAAACCCAATCTCCAAAAAGTTGGGGGTGTTTTCGAGTAGGTAATCCCTTTTCTTTCATGTATAAATCCGAAGATCAAAAAAGGAGTAAATTCAAGGTAGGCAATGAATGCATTCTTCTAGTTGATATGTAGGAAATACCAAATTAAAGAATTCCAAATACTTAAACCACATTAAGTCTTCTTCCATTGTTGTAATGTAAGCATTTGGTATAAAGTTGCCATTGGGTGATTTGCTACACTTGGAATGTTCCCTTCTTTGTTGGTGGAGGTGCTAACCAACATGATATGTTTTGCCACTAACAATAATAGAAGAACTTAAAATATCTCTTTTTGTATAGAAGATCAATTAATTATATTACAATCAAATCTCATTTGATTTGACATTTGATTGTTCGTGGATTCCCTACATATCAAATTCTATTTTTACACCTAATTATTCCCTTTTGCACCCAACAAACTTGTAGTAGGTTCAAACCTCAAATTGTAACAATTTACTTTTGGAATCAATTCTATTTTTTTTTGTTCGAATTGAATTTTGAACTAGATTCTACTTTTATTTTATTTAAATGTACTTGTGGACTAGATTTTACATTTGCTTTTCTTTCTATTTGTTCTATTGGTGATTTCAACAATTAAATGTGCATTAAGTAATAATAGTTCTAAGAAATATTCTAACCTTTTATCTATCACCTCTGTTAGTAAAGGATTCATGATTTGAAAAAGGAAGGGAGGGTATTGAATATGATCAAATGAATGTGTCTTGTTGAACCAAAAAATCTCATTGTGATGGTCATTTTTGGTAGGAAAATGAAAAGTAAAATTGAGTTGTTCATTTGTTATCAATTTGCACAAACTTTTTTCCTCTTTAGATTCGGTACTTGGAGGCTTTTTAAATTAGTAAAATCTAGAGTAGCAAAATGATAAATGGGCAAAATCCAAAGTTGCAACATCAACTTGAACCAACTCTTGAAGTACAATTAATTAATCAATCCCAATGTTTTCTAAGTGAGGAAACATAGGTCCCTTGACATGTTATTCTATTTGTATTACTTTCATTATGTTTGATTAAGGTCATCATTTTTTCAATTGGAAAAATTAAAAATTATAATTTTGAAGAACAAATGATTTTGTAGTTTTTTAATCACTAAAAGTGAAGGGGAAAAAAACATCGCCAAACTCATATAATTGATTTCCATTGTGTAGTTGAATAATTAAAGGATGATTAAAGATTTTAAATTTATTTATGGCTTATAACCAAATTTGACTAAATCTTCCAAGGGGTGATTATTATTTTTCCTATGCATTCCTATTCGTGATCACCAATAAGTTGGCTACAAACAATTCTTTAAAAAAAAACATTGATAGAGGTGCTCCATTTGAAGGATCATTTGGTTTTGACATTTTGTCCATCTTAGAACACTCTCAGAAAAAAGGGTGTTTTGTAATTAGCCTTGTAACTCAATTTTTGAATTGTAGAGGACACTTGCAACTGATTGCAATTCAATTGCAACTTTATCAAAATAATTCATTTTCAATTGCTATGTAACTCCATTATAACTATAACCATGATGTCATGTTGATGTCATTAATTGTCATCCATCTATTAAAATTTGACACATGGCACTATGAAGATTTTTGGACAAATTATTTTCTTTTTGAAATATTGATTTCCATCATTCATTATGATTATTAATGATGGTTCAAAATTATGACACGTGGCACAATAAATATTTTTCACATGGCATATTAATTTGATTTTGGAATATATATATATATATATTTTTAGTAGCTAGGTAGGTCCTACATAACCATAGGTAGGTAGGTTGGTAGGTTTTAAGACCTACATACCTATGTATTTATTTAGGACCTACCTTTATACGTACAAATGTAGGTAGAAAAATAAGACCTATTTATTTACCTAGGTAGGTAAGTAGGTAGGAAATCACATGGGATTCAAAGTCAAAACATATGGGTTAAATCTTTTAATTGTTCCTTAGTTATAAATTGAGTTGCAACTACAACATTTTAGCATTCAAGGTAGGCCAGATCCAAGGAAGGGTCCATTGTTTCTAATGTCTAAACAAAACTTGAACCCTTTTTATTGGTGCATTTGGCACACTAAAAATCATTGATAACGGAATAAAATCGAAAAAGTTATGGGCACCCAAAGTAGAGGGGGTCAAGAACTCAAAAAAATAAACCACCCAATGCTATAAAGACTAATTCCCAAACACCCAAAAAATTCTTTGTATGTTGTTTTGTTGCTATTAGATTTCAAAGATGAAATATAGAATTTTAGGTGGCATTTTTTAACATTTTAAATAAATTAAAACGAAGTATAAAAAAAAGTTATGAGGTTTGAAAGTAGGAGGGGTCTAAAGAAAGAAAGAAAGAAAGAAAGGGAAAAAATGTGTTTTGTAAGTTGGAAAACTTCTTTCTCTTTTTGTTATTTTTAATTACTCCTTTTCATTTGCACTTTAAAAATGATTCCTAGAGCTTGAGGTAACACTCCCATAACATTTTAAATCATTCAAAATGAAGCACATATGATGAAGATATAAATAACTAATGAATATGTATCCTTATTAAGTTATAAGTAGTTGTATTATAATTATAACATAGTTGAACAATAGTACCTTAGTAGTGACACTCTAGTGGTCATACTAATTGCATCAATGGGAATCTTGAAAATTAGTTGCAAATGTATCCCATAATGGGTGGTGGAAATGTGGACATGTGGCATGATCGCATGTACGTACATTGTACATTAGTTGCAATATATTTATTGTTTTAGTGGCACATTTATAATAGTTCTAAACTAGTTGCCACATGCAACTACAATGTAACTTTTGAAAAAATTAAACATGGTTTACTACATATGTATGTACGATGTGTATAAATTATCGTATAAAATATACAATTTCAACTCACTTGCAATTATAATACAACTAATTGTAATTTTTGATGTGACATTTTATTTATTAATACACAATATTTCTAGGGCGATAGTTCCACATTAGTTGTAATACCTAAGGGATAGTTGCATAATAATTGTGTATGTGTTATTATTTGAATTTTAGTTGTAGGGTAGTGTGGTTTCGATGGACACAAGTTTTCATAATGAAAATTTAACACAATTCTCACAAATTTATTAGTATTTTTGAATTTATTTTCTTGATGTAATTAAAGTGGCAATCATTAATAAAATGACTAGATTAAATTTGACGATTAAGAAAATGAAACCTAAAAAACATAAAACCTTTTTATAATTTTGGCTACCTATTAAAAGGATAAAATCTAGTGATTTTTTAGAATTGGATTTTCTTGAAATTTGAAGGATAAGAAATCAAAGAAAACACTAAATTTTTGTCCATTGGAAAATTCACCTAAAAAAAAACATTGAACATACCTACCTTCATATTTGGTGTTATATAATTCTTTTAACAAATTTCCTAGTTTGGTTTTAAAATAATTATGAAATCTTTTTCTAGGCACCATTACATAAAATTTCTTGTTCTATTAGACATGGCAGTAATGTTTAATGTTAAAAAATAATTCTGAAGAAATTTCTTAATGTATGGTACATGTTCCACATTGAATAATTTGATTTAAGATAGAAAAGAAAGTTTTACCCAATGCTATGACATTGTACTTTATTTAAAATCACTTTTTCTAAGGTTCGATTTTTAACCAAATAAGATTATTGTTTTTTTTTTTTTTTTGAAATTTGTGATCTTGTTCAAATGGTAATTGTTCATAAGTATATTTAGGGTTATTTTATACTACATTATATCATATTTTGCAAGTTTTTTGAACCCATGAAGAAAATGAATAAAAATCAACATTGAATCCACAAGTTTAATGCAATTATGAATTTGTTCATAATTCGATATTCAAAGAAATAATTAATAATATTTTAAAAAATTCATATACTAATATACTTGCAATTAAACAAAATAAAAATTCCATGTCAACCAATAGTTTTTCTCATTTTAGTCATTTATTTTAGTCAAAAATATGATCAAGTTTTTTGTATAAACAATTTGATCTTATTGAAGACATTTTTGTCCAATGTCCATTGTCACTAAAATTTTAGTCATAAAAATTAACATAAAAACCATGCTATGTAGCAAGATAAAAAAAATTTAGTGATGCACTCTCAAGTTCTTTGATAAACTCAAATGTGAGTATAAGGTGAAAATAATATAAAAGTAAGGAGTTGGGGCACGTTCCCTAGCTCCCAGCACTTTGGGGTAGAGGGGGCGTGTTGGAGCTCTGGGATGGGACTAGGAAGAATGACAAGCAATTACTCACACATGGCCCTGCACAAAACCAAACAACAAGTTGATTAGTGCATGGCTGGAACACTTTTGGTGTTAGGACAAGCCACGGGCAAACTTGAACTCACAAGACTCACCATGGCCTGGACTTGGGGGAAGCCACCACCTTCCCCCTTATAAAATACTCTAAGCTTGGCCACGGGACCAACAACCAAATGTCATTTTCTCTCGGGAATTCCCATAGTTGGGATTCTTGCAACTTTGAGGGTCCATAACTTTGTGTGCAGACCCCTAATTGAGATGAGGTCTAATGAAAAGTTGTAGCCCTTGTTGAGAGCTTTTCAACGGTATGTTGCATGCCACTTGCACATGAGGAAATTGGGGTGATTCCCAACTTTCAGTGGTTGGGAATCAAATTGCTAATTTGACTCTTGACCTTTTTTTTGGCCATAACTTGTGTTTGAAGTGTCCAAATGAGTCATGTGAGCCCATTTTAGACATCTACGTTCTAAGAAATTTTCAATGATATAAGGAACTTTTCAATCCATTGATTTTTGACCTTTGAAATCGCTCTTTGAAAATTCGGGAGTCCACCGAGAGTCCAACTCCCAAAGTGGAACTCCCTTGGGAGTGTGAGGGTTCATTCTTTCACACTTTCCTACACTCCCAGGACCATGAGGTGTGACTCCCGGACTTCCTTCTTAGCCCGCAACCTTGCAAGCCCTTGCTTTGTTCGTTAGCCCAAGGCTAGGGTTGTCGAATGGAAAACATAGTGGTTGCATTGTTAAATAGAAAACATTGCACCACTTATGCAAGGTTGTTCAAATTGTTATTGAGTTTTGTTCTTATGAAAGAGGAGAGGATAAATATTTTGTTGTTGAATAGAATATGGAGTTTCTAAACAAACATTACAAGGAAATGTGGCCAAGTTCACTTTGTAATTTATTAATTTTGAATGAATTTGGATAAATTTACCATGGTGAAAGTGGGCAACCTTTTAGTGAGTGGGGACTGATGGCTATGGACTAATAGTTAATCAAATTAGTTAATAATTAATTCATTAAACTATTTCTTAGTTCACAAGTAAAATTAGTTAGGAACTTATGTTAGGTTAAATTTAATTAAGTTGGGAACCTAGGTTAGGATGTCCACCTAGATTGAACATTTAGGAATGTAAATTAAATTAAGTTAAGAGCCTAAGTTTTGCACTTAGGAACCTGGATTAACCTATTTGGCCTAGGTTAAAAACTTAAGTTAATTTATATTACCTAACATAAACAAAATGTTTAACCATCTAACCCATTGACTTAGGGTGTAAGTGTGAAGATTTGAACCATTCACCTCCATGCTTAAAGAACAAGTCCTTAACCATTGGACCATTATTTAAATAGGTGAAATTATTTGTTACTACATATTCTTATGCACATTTTTTCCCAAACCTATCAAGGTATTTACCCTAGGTATCTTTTTTACCTATGTTATTTTGTTATGTTATGGTACATACTTAAGTAATTTAAAGTATTAACAGGCTACCCTAGGTTATTCGTAGGTTATTTAAGTTACCATAGGGCAATTGCAAACTACAATGTTTCACTTTTTGCATCTTTATGGACTTTCTACAAAATGTATTTTAATATTCAAATGAAATAAATGCATTATAAAATCATCAATTTGACACAAATATTTATGGATTAAGATTAGTAACTTGAACAAGAATATTTATTGAAGGGTGAAATTCTATAAACATACACCAATCGTACATTAATGGATTTTTAAAATGGACATATGGACTATATTCTAAGTTCTACATTAACATTCAAATGCATTTTTTATTATATTTTTGTCTCAATATTTTTTTATAATGATTTAATATATGATACATGATTAAAAAAAATGGATTGAAAAAAACATAACAAAAAAATAAACCAAAAAATAACTATGGACTTTTGAATGACCAAGTTTGGACCTTATTTTCAAAAGTCCTTATCTAGGTCAATTTTCGTTGGATTGATTTTTCCCTCCCCTTAACACGTATGTCAAAGAGTTGTCTAGATGGGTTGCCTTTCCTACAGGCTTCATTACTTAATTAATCACCACATAAGGTCCACTTAACATTGGTTTTTTAATGTTTGTTTCATTTTAGTGTTAAAATATTAACTTTTGGGACTAGGTTTCTTGTCGCTTTTGAACCACCTTAACATGCATATACCCCATATGCTAGGTTCTGTTATGAACCGGCTATAAACAAATGGAGAATTACAATACAAGACAAGTTTTATTGATCCATCAACTAGTGTTGATCTGCTGAAGAGTTGTTCCCCAGACTATCTCCTTTTATAACCCTGAACCATACTAGTCCCAAAATATGCTAGGCCATGATATTACCAAAAGTATCCAAAAATATCCTAGGCCATGACATTGCCAAAAGTATCTCAAAATATCCTAGGCCATGATATTGCCAAAAGTATCCCAACATATCCTAGGTCATGATATTGCCAAAAAGTATCCCAAAATATCATAGGTCATGATATTATCCTCTCTTCAAGCGACATCTTCCAGATGGAGCCGGTTTGTTAGGATACCGTTGGTGAAACCGATTAACTAAGTCTTGGGCATGAACTAGGTTTCTAGCAGGCTCCCAAGTAGCTTCAGAAGGAGGATAACCTCGCCAAAAGATAAGGTACAGGAGCTTTCCACGAATCTTCTTGGAGTCCAAGACCTCTTCAACTTCAAACTCTTCTTGGCCTTCAATTTCGACTGGAACTGGGGGTTCTCGATGACGTTTTGGGATCGGGTTGTCATGATAGGGCTCAAGCAAGGAGACATGGAAAACGATGTGGATTTTGAACTGGGGTGGAAGCTCCAACTGACAAGCCACTAGACCAACCAATTTGGCGATTTTGAAAGGTCCGAGGCGTTTGTAATCCAACTTGGCACATGGGCGAGTGGTAGCAATGTTTTTTCTGAGAAGCCAGACCTTGTCTCTAACCTTGAAGTTTAGATGGTCCTTACGTCGGCGGTCTGCTTGCTTCTTTAGCCACTCTTGTGTTAGCTAGAGTTCTGCCATAAGGTTCTGTTGAACCTGTCCAAGCCTCGTGGCCCTTTCTTCAGCTGAGGGGTTTACGGAGTCCCCAGGAATTTCAAGGCTGAACCTGGGATGAAAACCGTAATTGGCAAAGAATGGACTGATCCCGGTCGATGCATGTGTTGTGTTGTTATAAGCAAACTCTGCTTGAGATAGTAAGTCCAGCCAGTCGTCTTGTTGGTAGTTCACAGTGCAGCGAAGGTATTGCTCGAATGTCTGGTTTGTCCGTTTGGTTTGTCCATCTGTCTCAGGGTGGAAAGCTGAAGATAGCCAAATGTCAACTCCAAGAAGCTTGAATAAGCGATGCCAGAACTTGGATGCAAACTCAGGACCTCTGTTGGACACAATTTCCTTGGGGAGTCCATGCAGTCGGACGATCCCGTCCAGAATTAACTGAGCTGTCTCTTCTGCCGTGATTGACTTGGAATAAGGGGTGAAATGGGCCATTTTGGTGAGTCGATTGACCACAACCAGTATTGAATTCTTAGCTCTGATAGTAGGGAGGTCCATGATGAAGTCCATTGCAATAGATCCCCAAGGTCGGCTAAGAATCGGCAGGGGCTGTAGGAGTCCAAACAGGCGATGCCTGGGAGCCTTGGATCGAGCACATGTATCACAATACTTGACATACTCCCGTAGCAGCTTGTTCATTTTGGGCCACCAATAAATCCTCGACACTAGTTTGTGAGTTCGTGCCATTCCAAAGTGACCCGCCAGGGTGTTGTCGTGGCATTCTCTCAAGAGTTTTAGGCGTATAGGTCCTTCGGGTACATAAATCAGGTTATTTCGAAGGAGAAGTCCGTCTTGTTGCTCAAATTGATCCAGATCATCACGATTTGGGTTCCTTGGTCGTTCCTGGAGTTCCTTCTTGATGTTGGTAGCCCAAGTGTCTTCCTCAGTTGCCATCGTGATGTCCCTGACAAGGTATGAGTCTGGGAGGGTGCTGATTGTTGCTGCAACTCGAAATTGCTCGGGGTTGAGTAAAGTTTGGTTTTGTTGGTCGTAGGCCTCATCCCCCGCTCGAAGTTCATATTCTAAACGAGGAGATAGCGCATCAGCTTTCCCTTGCTGGGTGCCGAGTTGATACTGAATCTCAAAGTCGAAATTAGCTAGCAAGATAAACCAGCATGCCTGGCGACAATTCAAGGTCCGAGTAGTTGTGAAATAAAAAAGATTCTTGTGATCTGAACTTGTACTCGATGTTGAGCTCTAGCAAAATACGGTCTCCATTCTTCGAATGCCGTGATGATTGCCAGGAGTTTCTTATCGTAGACCAGGTAGTTGATTTCGACATTGGTTAGCTTCCGTGAATAGAAAGCAACTGGATGCAACAACCCATCTATTCTAAATTGAGATAGAATAGCCCCCAAGGCAAAATCTAAAACGTCTATTTCCACAATGAATGGCTTGGCAGGATCAGGATGTATCAAGATGGGTGCAGAGGTGAATGCCATCTTGAGAGTATCAAAAGCAGCCTGGGCCGTTGGATTCCACGAGAAGGGTTGTCTTTGCAAGTCAGGGTTGTTAACGGTGTTGTGATCTTGGAGTAGCCTTTGATAAATCGACGATAAAAGTTGGCAAACCCCAGGAAGCGTTGAATGTCCTTCACCGAGGATGGAGTAGCCCAACATTGGATGGTCTCGACCTTTGACTTGTCCATGAAAATGCCATCTGGAGAGATCACGTAGCCGAGGAACGCCACTGAAGATTTGTTGAATTCACATTTTTCCATCTTGGCGTATAAGCCATGCTCTCGGAGCGTCGCTAGCACCAATCATATATGTTTGTCGTGGGTTCCTTGGTCCTTGGAAAAGATCAAAATGTCATCCAAATAGACCACGACAAATTCGTCCATGTACTCCCGGAAAATATCATTCATCAGATATTGAAAGACTGCAAGTGCATTGGTGAGGCCGAAGGGCATGACCGTGTATTCGAAATGGCCGTAGCGTGTGCGAAAAGTTGTTTTCCATTCATCACCGGGACGAATCTTGAGTAAGTTGTAGGCCTCACGGAGGTCAAGCTTGATGAAGATCTTCTCGGTACGTAGCCGATCCAAGAGGCTTCAAATCAAGGGTAGGGGATATTGATTCTTTTTGGTTATCTTGTTGAGTCCACGATAATCCACACAGAGTCGAAAGGTACCATCCTTCTTCTTGACAAACAGAATTGGGGCGCCGGTTGGAGACTTGGAATGCTGAACGAACCCCTTGGCAAGGTTTTCAGTAAGGTAATCACGCAAGGCTTGGAATTTCGATTCCGATAGGCCATAGATAGGACCAAAGGGTGGTGAGTGTCCTAGATCAATAGGGCAGTCATATGGACTATGGGCCGGGAGCTGATCACCATTAATCTTTTCAAAAACATCAACAAAGTCCTTGTACTTCTCGGGAAGTTTGACAGGTGTTGGTTTTGATTGGGGGTTTTTGTTGTTGGCTGGGTTGACATGGATGGCGAAGACTTGAAGATTCTTAACAGCCCGATAGAAAGGGACAACTCCATCAATGAAGATCCGAACAGGGTTGGTTTTCTGGGCAGGATTCTTGAGAAAATTCTTGACAGGACAAGGTTTAGTTCTGACCACTGGTGGGTTCTTGATTGCAGGACTTGACATAACAAATTTGAAAAAATTGGAATTGGTTCCGACCCTTTTTGGGTTCTTGACCACAGGGTTCTTAGGAGGACTAGACAAAATGTTTTTCTGAGCATGGGGTTCTTGAAAGGTGCACTGTTGTGCACTAAAGGTGAGGGTTCTAGATCGCCAATCAATGATAGGATTGTGTGCTTCTAGCCAAAGCAGACCAAGGATGATAGGATGGTGAGGGGTGGAGATGATGTTGAGAACAATCTTCTTCGTGTGCTTACCGATATAGAGTTCTAGAGGGGTTGTCTCATGTGTGATTGCACCAGAAGCAATGGTTCTCCCATCAATAACGTCTACCGGAACATGGGTTGACTTTTTGACCACAGGGATGTTGTGTTGGGCGACAAATGTTTGGTCGATGAAAGAAGAGGTGGCGCCGGAATCCACCAATGCTGACACTTGTGGTATGTTTTCTGGAATCTAAATGATGTCCACATACTGAGTAAAATTGGGACTTGGACCAACAGTAGAACATGAGCCTTTGTAAAGGTGGTGTTGGGTGAGTTCTAGTCGCATGGCTCCTACTGTGACTGGATGTTCTTGTTTTCCAACTCTTGGGGAGTTTCCACAGCTTGTACTTGAAGTTTGACAAGCTTTTGAGGGCACTGGCGAGCTATGTGCCCTAGGTTGCCACAGTAAAGACACAGGTTGTTTGTCCTTCGGCGAAGTTTTTTCGGCTTCTGTCAAAGGTTTAAACTTAGTTGCGTCGATCTGCATCGGGGCAGGTCCAAAAGAGGCAGATCGGGCAACTGGTGTTGTTTGGGGAACTAAGGGGAGTGTAGTAGGCCGACTGTTCCAAAGCTAGGTGTTGGAGGTGACTTTCTTTTCTTGGCGACGTTCGAAGAGACGATTATCGCACTGAATTGCCTGGGTGATGGCTTCACTGAAGGAAGAAGGGTCTGCGAGTGTCAACAAAAGATCTTGAACATCATCACGAAGCCCACAGCGAAACTGATCAATCAAGGCAGCTTCTCCCCAATTGACGTCGCAGGCAAGCTGCCTGAATTCTGAGGCGTAGACGATGGCCGAACGTGTCCCTTGTTGGAGGCAACGCAACTTGTTGGCTGAAGTCCTGGCCTTGTCACTGTCCCCAAACACTGTTTCAAATTCCGCCATAAAGGCGTTGAAATCTTGTAGGAGAAGGGATGATGTTTCCAAGATGGGAGCAAACCATGCTGCAGCTGTCCCAGTGAGTAGGGTTACAACGAATCCTACACGAGTGGTGTCATCAAAATAACGACAGGGGTGTAGTTGCATGATCAGGCGTACCTGGCTGACAAAGCCTCGAAATTTGAGGCGCGTTCTATCAAACTTTTCTGGCAAACTGATCTGGGGCTCTAGGGCGACCATTACAAGAGCAGGAGGTACTGGGGCAAGAGGTGATGGCTAATTTTGTAGGCGGGTCACCAAGTTTCTAAGCACGACATATTCTTATTGAAGGTGCTGAAGGGCGGCGAGGATTTGAGTGAGATCGATGTTTGATTCTGAGTTGTCCATGGTGGTAGTTCTCACACTTTTGTACGAAGGTCTTGATAATGTATTTGCACTTCTCAATTTTCAAACTCCTTCCTTCAAGATCTCCCAAGTTGTATTTGCTCCACTTCAAAACTTTTGCTTTGATGTTTTCTCAAAACAAACTTCTGCCATAGCAACTTTGCAAAGCTACACTGCTCACATATGACCTTGGATCGCTCTAAAATTTTGGTGAAACATGAGTAACTATGTTTACTACCGTCTCTCAAAATTTCAACCCTATTGATGATGACCACAAAGAGATATCACTTTCAAATGAAACTGACTTCAAAATTGAAACAGAAACTTCAGATGCTTGGATCTCTTTCAATACAAATCCAAATGACATGAAATTTCTCTCACACATATATTCTTATATGATCTATAAGATCCCAAAGTTGCAGACCCAGAAAAGCTTAAACAAACGAGATATGACCAAAAAACCAGATCTGGCACAGAGTTTTCAAAAGCTCGTAACTCTCACAAAACATATCCTTTTCTTTTGAAACTTTGAGAATAGAAGCAACCTATAGTCTTCTATAACCTCTCCAAGTTTCAATCCAAGATACCTCTAACTACTTACTAAAACAACAAAACAAACAAAGAAGAAGAAGGAGCAGATCAAACTGTTTTGAACCAGCTACAAACAAGTGGAGAATTACAAGACAAGACAAGTTTTATTGATCCATCAACTGGTGTTGATCTGCTGAAGAGTTGTTCCCCAGACTATCTCCTTTTATAACCTTGAACCATACTAGTCCCAAAATATCCTAGGCCATGATATTGCCAAAAGTATCCCAAAATATCCTAGGCCATGATATTGCCAAAAGTATCCAAAAATATCCTAGGCCATGATATTGCCAAAAGTATCCCAACATATCCTAGGCCATAACATTGCCAAAAGTATCTCAAAATATCCTAGGCCATGATATTGCCAAAAGTATCCCAACATATCCTAGGTCATGATATTGCCAAAAAGTATCCCAAAATATCCTAGGTCATGATAGGTTCTTAAGCTAGATTTTTTAAGTTATTCTTAAGTTAATGTAAGCTATCCTAAGCTATTATTAGGCTATTGTAAACTACTTTAGGTTATTTTAAAACTAGTATAAACAACCATAAGCTAGGTTTTTAGGATAGTCAACCTTCCTTGTTCATAAGTTAATACAGGTGGCTACTTTAGGGTATAATTCCTAACTACCATAGGCTAGGTTTTTTGGCTAATCCTAGTTGTTCTCAAGCTATTGTAATCTAACTTAGGCTATGTTTATGGTACCATAGGTTAGTCTAAGGTTATTCTTACACAACTCCAAAACATGGCATATATGTTTAGCCTTATGACTATATTTGTAGTCATAAATGTCACATATGATTACATAGATAATATAAACAACTTGTTTATCCATTAAACATATTTTCTTTCTTAGTCATAAATGCCATGTTCTTTAACATTAAATTGGGTTGAAAAAGTTATAAATTGCCATGTGGCAATTGATTTTTAAAATTTAAAATCTAAATTTTAGTATTTCGAATATTCAAAATAATAATATTTTATATTAAATTTTTTACTTTTGTATTCAAGCATTGACCATGTATATGTCAATTTGAAAGTTCATTTTTAAATGTTTTTCAAAGATGTATACATCTATAGTGTAAATACAAATTTGAACAATTTTTTTTGGAATGTTATTACATAATAACTTTTCAATGCAAACAAATTTCAATGCAAAATAGTTGAAAGTAACTTAGAATAACTTATGGTGGAATAACCTAAAATAATTAAAAATAACCTAATATATTATGGAATAATCAAGAATAACCTAATGTAAAATAGTTAAAAATAATTTAAGGTGGAATAACCTAGAATAATTAGGAATAACTTAGGGTAAATAACCAAAAATAACCTAGGGTATAACCTAGGATACAATAACGTAAGGTAAAATAATGTAAGGTATTTAAAGTAACAACATAAAAGAAACCATTTTATTATAATGAATTACTTCAATTAATAATGAATTGTGTCAATTAATAATGAAGGCGAAAACATAATCAATTAAACATTTCATGACCCTTGTTATGAAAAATGTAAATAGCCAAAAACTAAATTTTAACATATGAAATCTAAAAATATTATTTGTTTCAATGATCAATATGAACTTTGTTTTTGAATTTATCTCAATGATATTGAAGAATCACATGCTTAAAGTAAATTTAAGTAGACTTTTCAAAAAATCAAATATATATATATATTGCAAGTTTTTGAAAAAAAAAATGGCTTCAACTAAATGAAATATTAATTAAAAAAATTCTTGGTTAATGCCAATTGAACCTTTACTTATGCACTTTCAATTTCCAATGTAAAAGTAATAATATATTAATCTTGTAATGTAAAAGTAATTTTGAACACAATTTCACCAATCAATTTCAAAAATATTTTTACATATTCTTAATACATTAAAGTTTTTCAAACTTTGTACATAACATCCTATTAAACTCAATATTTAATGCCCACAATGGCTTCAAAATAACTAAAAAGTTTCTTGCATTTATTTGTAAAAATATGATTACAACTTCAAGGACCACACTTGAATTTTCCAGTCAAATTGCATTGTCTTTTAATTTATGTAAATTATGTTATGTCTTGGATGAGGTTGGTAAACAAAATGAGGAATGGGGAGATTATAGGGTGTATATTGTTAAGTTTTTGTTTGATCAAGGGAGATTGGAGGAACATTAGAAGTGACAATGAGAAGAAATTGGACATGAAGGTTATAATTTAAATGATTGGATGTATGATTTTAATAGATAACCCATGGATTGGTAACATGATGGCTATCATTTTTTTGACACAAGTTACCAAGGTGTGCATTGCAGTTGACTTCTAGGTTTTAAATTCATGATAAGTTGGTGCAAAAAAGAACAAGCGCCAAGTTGGATGGTACCTTTAGGGTGCATTCATAATCATAGGGGTGAACATTAATATTCAAAATTGCAATTTTGCACTTATGAAAAATCACAAGAGGAGCACAATAATATGAATTGTCAATTGAAAAAAACAAGAAAAACTTTATTACTTGCAAAGTTTCAATGCTCAAAAATTGATGCATTGAAATACAAGAAATCACAAAACAATGAACACATGAATGTTACATGCCACATGTAGTGCTTGGAAAAAGAATTTTACCTTGGCACCTTTGATTCCTTAGACTATGAATGCACCCATTAGAAACCACTAAAGGAATTTTTTTAGGAATTAGGAAATTATTTATTTAAAAATTCTTCATTTTCTTAACAGTTGAAGATTATGTAAAGGGGTGTTGTTAGTTTTTTTGTCTTGGAGTTCATCACCTTAATTCACTAGAATTTTGAAGCTTGGTGTACAAGGGGCTTAGGCATCAAGCATTCTATTGAAGCACAAAAAATTAATGCTTGACCATCCAAAATTGAGCACAGGTGTTAAGGTCCTTGCCTTTTCTTGTGTGTGTTGGGCTAGCATGGTCACTAGTATATGTTTCAATCTCATTCAAGTTTGTTATGTGCATTCTTTTTTCCTGCATCTTTCTTGATTATCAGTCATTGCCCACGCACCATGGCAGCATCTCTATGCATATTCAAAATTTGGACTACAAAACTTCATAAGTTTGAATGTACGTTGCAACATGGGTCACATTTTGATTGCGTCCAATTTTATAGTAAGATTTCATTTCAAAACAAGCTATTCATTCTTCTCTTCTTTCTTCAATGTATTAACAGATCTCTTGTTGATGCTCCAAGGAAAAAAAGGTAGACTTGCAATATTTTGTGCAACAACAAAGGCTTACATGCTTTGGTTTGAATGTTAAGTCCTTTAGAGATGTTGACATCTCAAAGGAAGAAATTTGCAAACTCCTATGCCCAAAATTTGACATGAACAATTAGAATTCAAGCTTCACATGGACCAAGAGTTGTAGGACATCATTGTAAACCTAAACACACATGTGTATGAGAAACATTTTTTTTTTTGGAATGACACCATAACCCTGGGGTTTGTGCGTGCATTAGTGGTTGAAAATTCCATAATCGGACTAAATTGAGCAATCTCCACACTTGCTGCTCATGGGAAGCACATTGCTCTGCAAGCAATAGTTCACTTGGTCGCTTCTCAAATGGGTTTTACTTCATGTCTTCATGTCCAGGTATGTGTGCAAGTATGAATATGGACAGAGATACCTACATATGACAGGTGAAGCCACATTAGAAAATTGATAGTACAAAACATATGGAATATATGTGGGTTCTAAAATTGCTGGTACAACAACCTTACCAAAACTTGATTTCAACTTTGCTTATTGAAAGAGCTGCATCCATCTGCAATGTGCACCAATATCAACTTCAGATTTTAGCATTTGAGAATGAAGAACATACTCATGCTCAATTCTTCTTTAAGAAAGTGATCATATTATTGGTACTGGGTACTAAAAGTTCAACCACCTATTAGACAAGTAGGATATCTCTCAAAATATTTGTAAATGCAATATTAGGCCATATGCATATATGCTAGATACCGACACTAGCTATGCATACATATATGTATCATTGATGCCAGTTTCTGGTCTATATACCAATACAGTGCTGTTATGAACCTTACACTGTTTATAACAGCATCGGTAAATAACATTTGTTTGGAAATTTGGACATTAGGGTTGTAAAGTTCAATCCTCAGTTTGAAGCTATGAAAGTCACTTATTGAAATCAGATACCTTTTTGCAACTAATATTTACTAGTGATGGGCAGTTCTTGACTTGTGTATGAAGAACCTCCTATTCCAGTTCCACAGAGAAATGGAACCCTGGGTCTGGTCCTGGGTTTAGTTCTTGAAAAAAAAGAAAAACAAAATTCAGGTTCCAGTTCCAGTTCTCGGAATCAGACCCAGTTCCAGGTAACGCAGTCTGGAACTGGTGATTAACTGATGGTTTACCTCTGGGTAACCCTTAGTTCCAGAATTTTTTTTTTGCATAAATAAAATACTCAAAAATTCCAGTTCCAAAACCAGATCCAAAATTAAACCCAATTCCAATTTGGTTTTTACTAATTGGAACTGGGACCAATGGTTCTAAGCTCTAACTGGCCAAACTGGGTAACCACCCAACACTGGTATATACCAGCATTGGCTTGGTATAAAGCACGCTCCTGGTATTGATCCTGGTATCAAGGACCCTAGCAGGCTAATAACATGACCTGAGGCAATACTAGCCTTGTAGGGACCTGAGGTAAATACCAGGCATATATCTGCCTTCTACCAGTTTCAATGGTAGATGTATACCTGTCTCATACCAGTCAAAAAATGAGTAGAGCATCTCCACCAAATCAGTATGTGACCCTGCACTGGAAGGCTTGGATGAGGTTCAATACTCAAAATCCAGTGAATCCACTGGAAGAATGCTCTGGGACCCTGAAAAATATGTACAGGTTTTCAGAGCCCTGGAGGAGCCATCGAACAGTCTAATAAACACAGTCAAATCCTATTTATTGACTGTGCCCTGTTTCTGCTTGGCTAGATAGTTTGATTGGTCCAAGTGGGTTGCTATTTAGTCTCTCATCTACTTGGAGTCCCAGTTTCAGTTATATTGGTGGGATTGGAAAAAAGTTAGTAACTAAAACTGTGATGTGAGAAATATTTTTGCAGGGTCACATACTGAGCATTTGTGTGGATGCTCTTTATAAACCCAATATGATGATCGAGCCAGAAGGAAAGTTTTGAAAACGACTTGATACCAGGACCTGGCGGGTATTGTTTTATGTAGTAAACCCAGTATCAGGATCGCGCTGGTATGTTCAAAAGTCGGTACCACACCAACACTTGTAATTTGTGCAAGTGAAAATATGCATATAAAACTTTGGTCAGCAGAAGAGCCATTAATGCAACAATGAAAATTCTGCAGTCTTCGAGCACAGATCAACATGTTACATGACAAGTCATCCGAGTTTACAGTCATATTGTTAGGACTAGTTCCGAGTTCTTATGACTAGAAGTACCCGTGACCTTCGGACACCCGTGGCGTAGCTGCTGCTTCTGTCTTGAGAAATGTCCTGGGCTGTGGCTGCTGGTCGTCAGCTTGGGGGGTTACAAAGGCCTGAACGCCGGGCCCGTCACAGACGTTCATCCCGGGCCGAGCTTCCATGATCCCGGGCCGAGATCATCCCGGGCCCGGTCGGCCTGAACGGCGGCCCCCGTCACAGAGGTAGTGGGCCCGGCGGTGCAGCAACTCGGGCCCTCCGATTTGTGACGGACCCGGCCCGGCACGCTGCCCGGCGGGCCCGAGTCCGAGAGTGGCGGGCCGGGCCCGTCGTCTGTCTGCGACGGACCCGAGCTCTGTCACAGACAGACGGACGTAGTTCCCTATCTCGAGCTCCCTGCATTAATCTTTGGAATCGGATTGTCAAGCAATAAGACTTCCCCGAAAAACTTCTGCAATGTGTCAAAGAACCCGAGCATTATTCGTTTCAGTTTTAGGCAGAGTTCAAATATCATCTTCAGCTCAATGTGTTCAAATAGCTTGGCGAGAATTATTGAGCTTGCCTTCATTCGTTTTTTTTTCTCTAGCGCGTATTCTGCTTGGCCTCACTGTTTAGGTTTGTTCACCTTCGGGCCATAGAAGACTCTACCGCAATTCCGCTAAGCTTCAAACTCAGAAAAAAAAACTTTTGAACAATCCGTGAAACAACACGGAAACACTTTTGCAAGGGCGTAAAGCGTGTCAGAGGAGAAAACTGAAACTTCTCAGAGGAAGGATTTGGGACCCACAGAAGCACGCGGCCCTTGTCCAGGATTCTTCCAGGTCTTTCACTGAACCTCTTCAAGCTTTTCCGTTTTTTCTCTTCTTCCAAGTCTTTCGCGCAACCTCGACAAACAGCTTCGTTTCTCTCGCACTGTACTAAGTCGGTACGCTGTGTTCTCGGATTACTCCTCTCTTGCTACCCGACGTTTACTTTATCTCTTCCTCTCTGGTTTTCCATCACCATACCTCTCGTGCTCTCTTACGTGTCTGTATCATCAAGGTCAAGCAACTCTAAGGGGCCAGCATCGTCATCTCACCTAACTTCTACTAAGTCGGTACGCTGTGTTCTCGGATTACTCCTCTCTCGCTACCCGACGTTTACTTTATCTCTTCCTCTCTGGTTTTCCATCTCCATACCTCTCGTGCTCTCTTACGTGTCTGTATCATCAAGGTCAAGCAACTCTAAGGGGCCAGCATCGTCATCTCACCTAACTTCTACTAAGTCGGTACGCTGTGTTCTCGGATTACTCCTCTCTCGCTACCCGACGTTTACTTTATCTCTTCCTCTCTGGTTTTCCATCTCCATACCTCTCGTGCCCTCTTACGTGTCTGTATCATCAAGGTCAAGCAACTCTAAGGGGCCAGCATCGTCATCTCACCTAACTTCTATTCTTAGGCCACAAGCCCATGTGCAAGTCCGGGAGTGCCGGGCCGGGCCCGGTCGGCCGGACTTGCACACCCGAGCTCCGTCACGGACGGACGCACGGACGTAGTGAATTTATATATAAGATAGAGATCTTGGAGGTTGGTTTCAGTGTCAATAGTGTGAAGCTGATCTGCTGGAACAATTGTCACAACTGATCTAGACAAAATGTTTTGAGCTTTCTTTCATATAATGCCAGATTTAAGTGGGGATCTAAGTGGGAAGATGTGATGATCAGGCTCAGCGAGTTTCGTCAAGACTGATCTTAGAAGTATATAGTTGATGTTGCTGAAGAAGTCTGGAAGTCTATGAGCAAAAGCTAAGTGATTGGTATGTCTTGGTGTTGCAGATCTGGTCTTGTAAATCGTAAGAACTTAGGGAGAAATTCGAGCTGAGCTGCAACTAATTTCTGGAAGCCGACCTGCGCAAGATCTGTTGCTCAGCTTGGGCATTTGATTGTGGAGAAACTGAAAAATATTGAACGGGATTAAGAAGGGATTGGTCGAGAATTTGGAAAGCGCAATGAATCGAAAAACTGCGTGCTCATCAGTGGTGCCCTCTGATGGGCCAGCTCCTGCAGGATCGACGAGGACGTCTTGGACAATTCAAGGTGAGAGGCGACTACTGCGGACATTGATGAACATAAATCGAGGGTTTGTGAAATCGATCGACGCGTACGCGCTGGTGCTAGTATTGCTTGCCACAGTCACGTATCCCACGTTTTCGCAACCGCCAGGTTCCTTTGATGATGATGGACTGATGAGAACCTCTCGCAATCCGCGACTCTTATGGTTCGTCTACTTGAACAGTTTCTCCTTCTTCTTCTCCATGACAGATCTGTTATTGTGCATAAGCGGCAAGTATGCACCCATGACCAATCTTCGAATTGATCCTCGAGTCGATATGGAGCAAGGTGATCCGAAAACAAAAGAGGAGCTAGCCGAATTCAACGACCAACTTGCACATTCCGTTCTATTCACGCTCACCAAACTGTTGGTCATCAACGTTTTGTTTGTGCTTTCGCTGACTTGTTGTATTGCAGCTTATATTTCAGCGGGTTCTGCTGTCCAGCAACTCACCATCTCCAATCGGTTGTCGATCATCATCCCAGGTATCGGAGGCTGCTTATTATATTTTGTCTTCGTGGTATGGTTGTTCCTCGACTTTGCTTTGTTCTTCAGGTCCGCTAGATCCGGATCTATTGTCGACTGCTTCACAGATTTTTGCACAATGATCTGGCTTTTCCTCTTCCCGGGAGGCTCTTCCTGTACACAGCAAAGATTTGGACTTCTAGCACAAAGGCTTGCTCATACTGCAAGACTGTGGAAAGTTCAGCAATTATTCAACAAGGCCTCTGACGAGATCAACTGTTATGATCAGAATATTCCTGCGCCATCATCAGCTACCAGGAATAATACTCCCCATGAGCTATATGCAGCAGAACAAACTAGCCAGCAGCAGCAACAGGGGAGTACCGAGACGTCTAATAATGCAGCAGCAGCAGCAGCAACTTCCAGAGCTCAACAATCAGCTGATAACAACAATGCGGCCGCCTCTAGCTCTACAGCATTCAGGCCACTGACGTCCCCGGCAGCTGTGAATGCAGCGGAATGGCAGCAACAACAGGCACAACCCGCTCATCGAAAACCCGCGCGCACTACAAACAGCCAAGACTTCCCTTCCTTCCGTGGTCAGACCTCTGTGCAGCTTTCTGCAAGATCGCCTCCGCGGGTCCAGGAGCTGGGCAAAGTTGAGACTCACGACGACGACAAGGAAGCAGAAGAAGAAGAAGAAGAAGGAGGCCATGGCCCGGATGCAGAAGCAGACCTGCATGGCCCAGTTACTAATAGTCGGACGTCACTGGGCGTTAGATATTCCAGCTTTAGATGTTCCACTTGTTACGGAATCCCTTGTGTATGTGGGACTGGGCTGCCCTAGTTGTTGGATGGATGTCACAACAACTGATCATATGTTGTGATATTTTTCTCATCCCTCTCCCTCCTCCTTCTCCTCCTCCTCCCATCATCTGCTATGGCATTCATTCATTCATTCATTCATTCTATCATGGGACCTAAAATTGGTATCTGTTCATTCATATTAGCCTGCTATGAATCACTCAGTGTCGGTCTGGTTTCCAAATATTTTTAAATTTTGAAATTTTTTCATATCAGCCTATGAGATTTCATGATGGTTTTGGGGCCCTTTTCAAAAGTTTTCATACTGGTTAATTCTTTTTATTATTAAAAAAAAGTGATACTTGGGTAAGGTAATTAAATTCTACCTGGTTCCGGTTCTCAACTTTTAGGTACACTTACAAGGGTCCGAGGAGGTCAAATCTCAAAGGATGGATTTTATTTTTGGTTTATGGTGTCAAAAGAGAAATTAAAGCTTTCGTCTTGGCACATTCAAAGCATTAAATATTATCCCCAACAAAATTTAGAAATGAGAAAATAATGATCGTAAGGTTTATCAAAAAGTTGAAAAGGAAAATCTCAAAACATTTTAAAATAGGTAATCAAATAGTCAAAAATTCTTTCGAAGTTGCTCCATTGCCTTTGGCACACAAAGATGATATGTAAACCTTAATTTGACAATCCCATAACACTTTAAATTATTCAAAATGAACAAAAAATGAGAAAGTTATGAGCTTTGGAAACAAATTTTGTAACTTGAAAAATCTAGGATCCTTTGTGACAGATGAAGTTGTGGACATGTGAAATTGTGATAAATTCATTTTTCATCAAAAAACATTATGTCCGTTTATAATTTTCATCAATTTTGTTTCATTCTTGAATTTTATGACAAAATTTTATAATTATTCTTTTTTTGATTAGAAAATGAAACTTTAAAAATCAAAAAACAAATTTATTAAAAAATAAAATTGATATTCGGTTGTGAAAAATCACCCTTGAAAACCAACGGTTCTCACATTCGCGAGAACCATTTTCATGAAAATCAGATGGATTTATATATTAAGAAAATTTGAAACCTTGGCTGGTTTTTTAAAATGAAAAATAAATTTCAAAAGAACTTCCTTAGTTATTAAATTACATTACCTAAATCAAAACTTTAAGGTTCCACAAACTTACTTTATAAAATAATGATACCATACAAAATTGGATCTCACCTTAGAATTGGACACACCACATAACTTGAGGGTTCCAATAAAATTACCCAAAAAAATAATAAATATTGATTGCCTCTATTGGATATGTTGTCACAACATAGAATTAAAACAAGATTACCATTCTTTTCTTGCACTCCTCAAGAATGATAATCCAATAAGGTGTAATCTGTTTCTAAACACGTTCAAATCTCCACCAAATGTAGCTAATATAGTATGTTAAAACATGAAAATACGACTACACAAGCAATTGGCATTGTAGTCTTAAACTACTTATACAACTAACCATGGCTATATGACTTGTAGTCCATATGGCCCTATGATATTTACTATTAATAAAAAAAATGACGTAATCACAAATATCATTTGTGACTGTCTTTCATGATTCCAAGACATGTTCAACAATCAAACTTTAATTGAAATTTTTAATTATAATTTGTTTTGATTAGTGTCTAGTTGCCTCACGATAGCCTAGGATGGATTCAAGATTTTATTAACCACTTATGAATTGACACATGACAATTTAGAATAATGAAATTATTTTTCTACATAATTATATGATGTCATGTGATAATCAACTTTTAGTCAAATAATAATGACATTTGGGACCTAACAAAGGCCACCTATTAGGCTAAGCAATCTAAGCTAGACAACCTAGCCCACATGTTAGGCTAGATTAGGTCACCTAACCTAGGTTTAAAATAACCTACGGTACAATAATCACCTAGCCCTCCTCCTAAGAAGGCTACCCCACTTATTTTCCCTAGGAACCTAAGAGTCATATAGGATAAAGGTAAATGGACTTGAGCCCATGAGACTTCCATTTTGAGGGCCAAAGTCCCATACCATTACACCACCACATTTCTTTTTTGTAACAAATGAGTGTTCACAAACATATAAATATAAGTTTTTAAAACCTAAATTAACCTATGCCTCCTTAAGTTGACCAAGGTTGATCATAGGCTATTTAAAACAAATCTAGGTCTTCCTAAACTAAACCTAAATAACTTCATCTATCTTGGGGCTACTTAAGTTAAACCTGGCAAAATGAGGTTATTTAGTTTAAAGTTGGGTATATTTGGTTATATTAAGTTAAATTTGATAAAAGTAGGTTATTGAAATTAAACTTGGCTATACCAAGTTATACTTGGTTATACTAAACTAAACTTGGCAAAAGTAGGTTATTTAAATTAAACTTGGCTATACTTGACTATATTAGATTATACTTGGTTATATTTGGATATATTAGATTAAATTAGGTTAAAATATAATATTTAGCGTCTATTTGACTATATTAGAGTAAACTTGGCAAAAGTAGGTTATTTAAGTTAAATTTGGCAAAAGTTATGTAAGTTAATGGTAGGCGCAAATTTTACATTAGAATTGTTCTTTGGCTACTAAAAAAAATATAATTTGTACTCTCAATAATACTTTCAACACATACAATTTATTGTTTCAATTCATTCAAAATCATCTATAGACTATATTCACACCTTTTTTATTATTATAATTGTATTGTTCCATTATTTCCTAGATTCTGAATTATCATGAATAAGTAGAATCTATGATTAGAGAACACAATAGTTCTAGAATATATTCATTATTTCTTCATCAATTTTCTATTGTTATCTTTATTTAGAATTGAACATATCAAACATCTATAGTGTAAATTGTAGAAATAAAAAATGAAAACATGAAAAATCTATGCTTCACAGTTCAAAAAAACTTTAAACTTCATATTGTGTCTTTATTCTATCTCCAGTAACTTTCTAAGTTTAACTTTGTGTGTAAAGAAAACAATCCCCCACCTTCATCAAATTCCAAAACTACATTTTAATACCTTTCCTTCCAAAAAAAATTGAAATTCAAATTGATCAAAGGTTTTAATCCTAATGATTAATCAAATGTTTCCATCCTACTTCGCTAATCACTTGTTTCCATCCTATCTTTTTAACTTTCTACCATTCACCATGTAATAGTTAAACTTGGCTATAGTATGTTATTTAGGGTAAACTTGGCAAAAGTAAATTATTTGGGTTAAACTAAGTTATACTATGTTATACTTGTGTAAATTAAAGTATATGAAATTAAATTGGCTAAAGTAGGTTATTTAGGTTATATTTTGTTATAATAGGTTATGTTTGGCTATACTAAGCTAAACTTGACTAAATTTGGCTAAACTAGATAATTTAGGTTAAACTTGGTTATATTAAAGAAAGTTTGGTTAAAGTAAGTTATTTATGTTAAACTTGGTTACACTAGGCTCTACTGAGTTAAACTTGGTTGAAGTAAATTACTTAGGTTAAATTTGGTTATAGTAGGTTAAACTTCATTAAACTAGGCTATATTAGGTTAATTTTTAATTATAATAGGTTATATTTGGCTATATTTGGTTAAACTTGGTTAAAGTAAATTATTTAAGTTAAAATTGATTAAATTTAATTAGAGTATTTTTAATGTTAAATTTGGCCTGAATTATTAAACTATTTTAGTTAGGTTAAATTTTGCTAATAGTGAGTAAAATATGTTATTTAAGTTAAAGTTGGAAAATTTTGATTAAACTTCGTTAAACTAGACTATACTTGGCTAAATTAGGTTACTTAGGTAAACGAACGTTAAACTTGGCAAAATTTTATAAAATTAAAATATTTAAACAAAGCTTGGTTAAACTTGGTTAATTCAAGATATTTAGGCTAAACTAGGTTAATTTAGTCTATTTTCAATTAAATTTGGTTCGATTGGGTTACCTAGACAAAATTAGGGCAAGACTAGGTTATTTATTAAATTAAGTTAAACAAATCTACTTAAATTAAACTTATAAACTCAATTTAATGGAAGTTAATCTTATAAATTAAATTGAAGATATTAAGTTTAGAGGTTTCAATTCAATAAAATTAAATTTAGATGTTAAAGTAGGTTAAACCAAAGTCAAACCTAGGTTAAGTGGAGCTGAATTTATATTAAACTTAGCCACATTGTCACATTTATTTATTTTTTAAAGTCTATCAAACAAGGTCAACTATGTTCAACATGTCTACAAATTGTGTAGTTGTAATTTATAGTCATATTTATAGTCATGTAACTGTAATAATGGTTGTACTTTAACAAAATGATAGCAATTGAAGTCCACATAGGACATGACTATAATTGGACAATAGTCGCAAGTTGTTATAGTCATGAAAACCAATTTTAGCATAATGATAAAATCCCCCAAAATTTCCTATCCACATAATCTTAAATTTTGGAATTAACATTTGTTGTTGCAAACTTTGGATAAGGTCATGTCCATACTATTGACCTTAAAAAAATTGGAAAAACATTAGTTTACCATTTACCATCAAATCAAGAGTTACAAATCTTGATTTGTGGGAAACAAAAAGAGAAAATAATATAATAATAATAACAATCAATAATGAAACAATGATAAAAAAAATAAATACATGAAATGGATTTGATGGAAATTGATATCAACATGGTAACTTAGTTGTTTGATAGCTATTGCTAAATTATTGTACCTGGACAAAATTGTTTTGAAGTATCTTGAAGCAATTCAAAATAATAATATTAACAAGGAAAAAATAACTAGATTTCACCTCAAAATTGGATAGACGTGTAGAGCTTTAAGGTTCCATAAAGTTACACATAATTTTATCGATAAACATTTATTTTGCAATAGGCTCTGGATATGGTTGTGTCCCCACTATTAACCCCAAGAAAATTAGAAAAAAATTGGAGTTTACACCTAATGGAAACTTTAATAAAATTGGTAGCCTATTGCTTAAGAACCATTGCCACACATTTTTTTAAAAAAAGTGCATGAAATGAACCTACTGCAAATTGAGAATAACTTGGTAGCTCTAATTGTTTGATAGTCATTATTAAATCAACATAAATATAAAACAACTCTAAAGTACCTTGAAGAAGTTCAAAATTAGTAACTACCGAAGAAAAATTAGATTTTTATAAGAAAAAACTAATATTAACCTTGAAACTTTACATGATAATCATTGTTAAATTAACGCGTGCAAACACAATCATACACATAAATGAAAAAATGAGGAGAAAACTTACCTTGCTGAAGACCTATTTATCCACACATGGACAACAAGGAGCTCCTTCAAGCAAAAACAAAATCTTGCATTTACAACATGGGCACACAACATGATTTGAATCTGCAATAATGTGAAGAAGCAATGTTGTGTGTAGTGTTGGGCAATTTTCTCTTTTTTATGAGAACCAATAATTTTGGTTCTTCCCAACATTTGAAAAAATCGACCTAGTTCTGTAAAAGAAAATTATTTTTAGATTTATGAGAATTGATTGAAATATCACATTTATTTTTGAAAAATCAAATCAATTTTCAAACAAGGCGGTCCTCTCAAATGTGATAACAATCAGTTTCATATCTAGTTTTCACAATCAAGATTTCAAGTTTATGGGAAAGATATGAGGTGTTTGGTGTAAGGGGGTTCAATCTTCAATGATGGGTGAACTAAAATAGATTAGGATTTTGAGCTTAGAATCTTGGATCATTTGCCTCCAAAATGTAACAATGAAGTTTTGTAAAGCCCTAGTTGGTGCACTCATAAGGTTTAAAATCACTCCAAACATACTAAAAATGAAAAAAAAATGGGCTTGGAATGAGAGAGAGATTTAAAACTATTTTTCCAAAATCTTGAAACATACTATCATTCATGCCTTTCTTGTGTTTTCTGCATTGTTCTTCTACTTCTGATGATGCTGAAAGAATATTTGTAACCCTCCAATTTGTGTGTTCAATGACAAAAAAATCATTCAATTTGGTTAAGGAATGAGAAAAATATTGAAAATGCTTGGTGACAAATACATGTTTAATGATGGGCGATTTTACCCTACTACCCTAAGAATTAAATTCTAGTTCTCTCATAGAACCAACCTGATTCTTAAAAAATATATATAACAATAAATAATCAATAACTCAATTCTCATGTTAGTCGAGTTCTCAAACTAATTATCACCAAATGTGATACTTACTGATTTTCATTTTGAGAACCAGTCTAAGAATTGAGAGTCCTAATGAATACCAAGTAATATTAGTCAATTGATTGTACAAGGTGGCATTGTGAAAAGATTGTGCAAAGGTATTGTAGAAGGCCACAAAACCCTAAGTCATAAAACCTAGACCTTTTTAAGACATCGAAACCTAGGGTGGCCCTCAAGGATTTCCTCCACCAAAAATAAGTGGGTAGAAGGTTCTAGGTTCTCCCTCAATTCTGCCATGGTCAACCGTTCACAAGTAAAAGTTTATATCAAGGATTTTTGTTTCTGGATCTGATCAAGTTCTTGATACACGAATCCAGAACCGCCAGTTCTAACACTTGGATCCATGTACTCACACAACACTGGTTATAACCTTGATCTGAATAAGAAGGAAAATATTAAACAGGCCAAAGGAAATGAATGCAGTCAGTACAAAAGAGCTGCTGCGATTTTTTCCTCCAGTCTGCCCATTTGCCGCATCCATATTTTCTCAAGTGATACCCAGGCATGTTTTGCACTCGTATTCCTCATATAATACGACATGTTTTGCACTTGTAACCTCACATAACATGCCAAGTAACATGTTACATACCCCTTTATACGTCTAGTGTGTTCCTAACGTGCATAACATGGACTCAAAACATGCCTACGCATGACAAGGTGAAAATAAACCGACCAAATGGGCAGACTGAGTACTTTTGCACTGACTGCATTCATTTCCTTTGACCTGTTTAATGTTTTCTGATAAAGAGTTACACTCTTTTGGAAAAAGATCTAGATATGAAAGTTCTTCTCTTAGCTTGAATAGAGGGTAACGAGGAACCAGGGCACCTCCCGGGTATGGTCAAGTTCATATTTCTCATAGTGGAAATTTAACACAATTCCCACAAATTTATTAGTATTTTTGAATTTTTTTTGTGATGAAAATAAACTGGCAGTCATCAATAAAATGATCAAATTAAATTTGACGATGAAGAAAATGAAATCCAAAAAAAATTAAAAAGCTTTTTTCTAATTTTGGCTACCTATTAAAAGGATAAAGTCTAGTGATTTTTTAAAATTGGATTTTCTTGAAATTTGAAGAATAAGAAATCAAAGAAAACATTAAATTTTTGTTAATTGGAAAAATTCAGTGAAAAAAAGACATTGAACATACCTACCATTCATATTCGATGTTATACAATTCTATTAACAAATTTCCTAGTTTGGTTTGAAGTAATTATGAAATGTTTTTCTAGGTACCATTACATAAAATTTCTTATTCTATTAGACATGGCACTAATGTTCAATGTTAAGAAATACTTCTCAAGAATTTCCTAATGTATGGTATATGTTCCACATTAAATAATTCAACTCAAGGTAGAAAGGAAAGTTTCTACCCAATGCTACAACATTGTACTTTATTTAAAATTACCTTTTTCAAGGCTTAATTATTAACCAAACAAGATTAGTGTTTTTCTTTTTTCAATTTTGTGATGTTGTTAAAATGGAAATTTTTCATAAGTATATTTAGGGTTTGTTTTATACTACATTATATCACAATTTGCAAGTTTTTTGAACTCATGAGGAAAATAAATAAAAATTGACATTGAACAACAAGTTTAGTGCAATTATGGATTTGTTCATAATTTAATACGGAAAAAACCAATTAATAATATTTAAAAAGTATTCATACAATAATATACTTGCAAATAAATAAATAAATAAATAAAATATTTCCATGTCAACCAATAGTTTTTGTCATCTTAGTCACTTATTTTAATCAAAAATATAATCAAGTTTTTGGTATAAATGATTAGTTTGATCTAATTGAAGACATTTTTGTCCAATGTCCATTGTCACTAAAATTTTAGTCATGAAAATTAACATAAAAACCATGCTATGTAATAGCAGCATAAAAAATATTTAGAGTTGTCAAATGGAAAATATAGTGGTTGCATTGTTGAATAGAAAACATTGCATCAATTATGCAAGGTTGTTCAAAATGTTATTAAGTTTTGTTCCTATGAAAGAGGAGTGGATAAATACTTTGTTGTTGAATAGAAAATGGAGTTTCTAAACAAACATTACAAGGAAATGTGGCCACATTCACTTTGTATTTAATTAAATTTTGAATGAATTTGGACAAATTTACCATGGTGAAAGTGGGCAACCTTTTAGTGAATGGGGACCGATGGCTATGGACTAAGTGTTAATAAAATTCATTAGTAATTAAATCATTAAGCTATTTCTTAGTTCACAAGTAAAATTAGTTAGGAACCTATGTTAGGCAAGTTAAGTTAAGTTGGGAACCTAGGTTAGGTTATGAACCTAGATTAAACATTTAGGAATGTAAATTAAACTAGGTGAGGAGCCTAAGTTAGCCACTTAGGAACCTAGATTAAGCTATTTGGCCTAGGTTAAAAACTTAAATTAATTTATATTACCTAGCATAAACAAAATGTTTAACCATCCAACCCATCAATTCAAGGTGTAAATGTGAAGATTTGAACCATTCACCTCCATGCTAAAAGAACAAGCATTGGACCATTATTGGATGGTACCTTTAGGGTGCATTCAGAAACATTAATATTCAAAATTGCAATTTTGTATTTATGAGAAATCACAATAATATGAATTGTCAATTGAAAAAAAAAGAAAACTTTATTACTTGCAAAGTGTCAATGCTCAAAAATTGATCCATTGAAATACAAGAAATCACAAAAAATATAAACACATGAATGTTACATGCCACATGTAGTGCTTGGAAAGGGAATTTTACGACACCTTTGGTTCCTTAGACTATGAATGCACCCACTAGAAACCACTTAAGCAATTTTTTTAAGAATTTAGAAATTATTTATTTAAAAATTCCCTTTTCTTAACAGTTGCAGTTTATGTATAGGGGTGTTGTTGGTGTTTTTGGCTTGGAGTTCATCACCTTAATTCACTAGAATTTTGAAGCTTGGTGTTCAAGGGGCTTTAGGCATTGAGCATTCTATTGAAGCACAAAAAATTAATGCTTGACAATCCAAAATTGAGCATTGGTGCTAAGGTCCTTGCCTCTTCTTGTGTGTGTTGGGCCTAGCATGGTCACTAGTATATGTTTCAATCTCATTCAAGTTTGTTATGTGCATTCTTTTTTCCTGCATCTTTCTTGATTATCATAGTCATTGCCCACTCACCATGGTAGCATTTGTATGCATATTCAAAATTTGAACTACAAAACTTCATAAGTTTGAATGTACGTTGCAACATGGGTCACATTTTGATTGTGTCCAATTTTATAGCAAGATTTCATTTCAAAACAAGCTATTCATTCTTCTCTTCTTCAATGTACTAACAGATCTCTTGTTGATGCTCCAAGGAAAGCAAGGTAGACTTGCAATTTTTTGTGCAACAACAAAGGCTTACATGCTTTGGTTTGAATGTTAAGTCCTTTAGAGATATTGACATCTCAAAGGAAGAAATTTGCAAACTCCTATGCCCAAAATTTGACATAAACAATTAGAATTCAAGCTTCACTTGGACCAAGAGTTGTAGAGCATCATTGTAAACCTAGACAAACATGTCTATGAGAAACAACTTTTTTTTTGGAATGACACCATAACCCTGGGGGTTGTGCGTGCATTAGTGGCTGAAAATTCCGTAATTGGACTAAACTGAGCAATCTCCACACTTGCTGCTCACAGGAAGCGCATTGCTCTGCAAGCAATAGTTTACTTGGTCACTTCTCAAATGGGTTTTACTTCATGTCTTCATGTCCAGGTATGTGTGCAAGTGTGCATATGGACAGAGATACCTACATATGACAGGTGAAGCCACATTAGAAAATTGACAGTACAAAACATATGGAATATATGTAGGTTCTAAAATTGCTGGTACAACAACCTTACCAAAACTTGATTTCAACTTTGCTTATTGAAAGAGCTGCATCCATCTGCAATGTGCACCAATATCAACTTCAGATTTTAGCATTTGAGAATGAAGAACATACTCATGCTCAATTCTTCTTTAAGAAAATGATCATATTATTGGTACTGGGTACTAAAATTTCAACCACCTATTAGACAAGTAGGATGTCTCTCAAAATACTTGTAAATGCAATATTAGGCCATATGAATATATGCTAGATACCGACACTAGCTAATGCATACATATATGTATCATTGATACCAGTTTCTGGTCTATATACCAATACACTGCTGTTATGAACCTTACCACTGTTTATAACAGCGACGGTAAATAACATTTGTTTGGAAATTTGGACATTAGGGTTGTAAAGTTCAATCCTCAGTTTGAAGCTATGAAAGTCACTTATTGAAATCAGATACCTTTTCACAACTAATATTTACTCGTGATGGGCAGTTCTTGACTTGTGTATGAAGAACCTCCTATTCCAGTTCCACAGAGAAATGGAACCCTGGGTCCTGGGTTTAGTTCTTGAAAAAAAAAGAAAAACCAAATTCAGGTTCCAGTTCCAGTTCTTGGATCAGACCCAGTTCCAGGTAGCGCAGTCTGGAACTGGTGATTAACTGATGATTTACCTCTGGGTAACCCTTAGTTCCAGAATTTTTTTTTAGCAAAACTAAAATACTCAAAAATTCCAGATCCAGAATTAAACCTTATTCCAGTATGGTTTTTACTAGTTGGAACTGGAACCAATGGTTCTAAGCTCTAACTGGCCAAACTGGGTAACCACCCAACACTGGTATATACCAGCATTGGCTTGGTGTAAAGGACGCTCCTGTCATTCATCCTGGTATCAAGGACCCTAGCAGGCTAATAACATGACCTGAGGCAATACTAGCCTTGTACGGACCTGAGGTAAATATCAGGCATATATCTGCCTTATACCAGTTTCAATGGTAGATGTATACCTGTCTCATACCAGCCAAAAAATGAGTAGAGCATCTCCACCAACTCAGTATGTGACCCTGCACTGGAAGGCTTGGATGAGGTTCAATACTCAAAATCCAGTGAATCCACTGGAAGAATGCTCTGGGACCCTGAAACATCTACAGGTTTTCAGAGCCCTGGACGAGCCATCGAACAGTCTAATAAACACAGTCAAATCCTATTTATTGACTGTGCCCTGTTTCTGCTTGGCTAGATAGTTGGATTGGTCCAAGTGGGTTGCTATTAGTAGTCTCTCATCTACTTGGAGTCCCAGTTTCAGTTATATTGGTGGGATTGGAAAAAAGTTAGTAACTAAAACTGTGATGTGTGAAATATTTTTGCAAGGTCACATACTGAGCGTTAGTGTGGATGCTCTTATAAACCCAATATGATGATCAAGCCAGAATGAAAGTTTTGAAAACGACTTGATACCAGGACCTGGCGGGTATTGTTTTATGTAATAAATCCAGTATCAGGATCGTGCTGGTATGTTCAAAAGTCGGTACCACACCAACACTTGTAATTTGTGCAAGTGAAAATATGCATACATAACATTGGTCAGCAGAAGAGCCAGTAATGCAACAATGAAAATTAGTTGTGTTTGAAAATTCTGCAGTCTTCCAAGAAGAAAGAGTGCATACTACCCCTGGGATACAGCACCCAACTCCCAGATTTATTGCAGACATAATTGACATATATTGAGATATATAGATTTTTTGCATTATTGTTCCACCCACAACTACTGATAACTACTTCACATCCTTCTCCTTTGAAAGTCTTCACACCATATGATGTGCAGCTTGTGCTATGCCGGAGTTGTCTCCAAGTTAGTGGACCGCACTGATTAATCCTCCATGATGAACTCCGTAGTCAATCCCCACCATCTCATCCATATGCCATTCATTGTTAAGCAAGTCACCAGGTTGTTCAGATTTGCAAGTGTTGGTTGTCCATCTGCGTCAGAACCTTTAACATTAATAATATAAAATATGGCAATAAGAAAAAACACCCCAAACTACTTGCTTTTCACGTTTTCTAGTTGCAACTTTGCCAAAAAAAAGAAATACTGGGTGTGCTATATCATGCTCTTTGCCAAACTATGAACTTTCGTAGTTGAGATTTCCTCTAGGAGCACCCTAATTAGTGAATTAGAGCTAGCTAATAAGAGCTACTGAAGATAATCCCAATTGTACTCTGAAATCAAGCATCCGATGGGTGGTGAATTTTCCTGTTCTAGGAACAATTGAACATAAAATGGGAATATTCGGTCACAAATTCCCCGATGTTTTAGAAAGATATTTTGTTTTTCCTCAAAAAAATTGAAAAATATTTTCTAAACAAATAAAAATTAAAAATTCCGTCAAGGCAAGTATCCAGTAAACATCACCAAACGAGAGAAGCCCACTAGGAAATGTCATGAAAGAGGTTGTCTGACTGCAATTAAATCCATCCATGTTACATACATGTCATTAAGTGGACTATTACAGAAATGACAATCCTCTCAATACAAACCCAAACGACAAAATATATCTAATGAACACAAAGAGACATTCACTCACTATGTAACCCTACACTTGGATGATCAATTTACTTTGATAATTGTTAAACGTTTTATTTCATTCCATCAGTTCGACCTGAAAAATTGGCACCTGTTTTGCATTACTTCAGAAATAAAGAGTTCATATTTTTGTTCAAAGGCTATCTTTCAATTTCCTCAAGCATCTGGTATCAAATCATACAACAAGTTATTATACCTTTATTGTAAAAGAAATTACCATGCCCAGATTTACTGATGACAAGAAAATTCTTGTTAACATGTAATTTTTTCAGTGATGACAAGTCCAAACTTTGAGTGTTTTACAAATTGTTATCAATGAAAATGGTAATTGTTGTCAAAGTAGAGCTTTAATCATTGACATGACAAGAGGAATGAATGAGATTATTTGGATGGAATCATGTTAAATTGAAAATGTTTTAATAAATTGATAAAAATCCCAAATCTCTTCAATCCAAAAATGATTTCTGAATTGAATTGATTGGTTTTGTACTAGGTGTTAAAATCAAACTTTGATCATTTCGGTTTTGAGGATAATAATTTAATTTAAATTTGAGAAAATATCAGATCCAAAAAATTTAGACTCTAAATTAGTGTTTTTGTTTTCAATTCCAATCTCTTTCCAGAATGCATATGGACGAACATTGTGCTACTATTTTGTTTAACAATAAAAAATTCATTACTTTCAGTTTGTTAGTTATTTAAGGCCCTGAAATCTTAAGCTCCAACTGTTGACATTAAAAAGAGTGTTGTTTGAATGTTCAAAATTTCCAATTGTTTAGAGTCAAACGACATTATAAATGGATGAGTTACATAACAATTTCTGGCATATTTAGTGCAATATTCGAAAAAAACATTTGTGATGTTGCTCAAGTGGTGTATAAGTATATTTAGCAAAATTTGGCGAAATTCAAAATAGGAAAGTAGAAAAACTGAAGCACCTTTCATACTGTAAGCAATTGTGGTGATTTTTGGCAATTTTTATTTTTCTTTTACTTTTCTTGGCGATTTTTTCCAAAAAGGATGTTTTGACAAACATTCTTTTTCCAAAATCTATTTTGAAAATGGAAAAAAATAAATACAAAAATAAAACCATTTTTAGTTATAATTAGTACCAATCAAAATACAAGGCTTGTACACCTATAAGAGAATATGAGAGACAATGCTTTGGTCTTGAGGTCTATTTTAAGTGGCTTTAAAATTTTATTTTATATCTTGGGCATCCAAACTAGGTTCATGGATACAAAGGTTTCTACTATTTGAAGAGCAAATTTATTAGAGAATGGCAAGCTTGGTAGGGTGAGGTCCTCTTGAGGGAGCAAGGGCAACCTGAGGGTATGAGCCCCAAGGTGTTGCCAAATCCAACCTTAGGAGAACCCACAAGTAAACCATTGTCTTTTTATGGGAATGTAGGAACATTTTAAAATAGGAGGAGGTCCTCTCCCCCGGGTTTAACCCCCTAGGTTCTTCTGCTGGGGGGATATCCCTCAAAGTACACAAAGCAACAAAAACTTTAGTTGTTCATGTTTTTGAAAAAGAAAAAGTATGTTTAATTATGAACATGAGGCAATGACATGTAATTAATGATGACCTTGGATGAGATTTAAGCAATTCAAGGAACTCTAAAAAACCATAATATTCTCTCAAACTCCTTTATGGAAAAAGCTCTAAATAGTAAATTTGTAATTTTGGGAGTAAGGAAATTGGGAGAGAACATGAACAAAGAAGCAATCTTGTACAGATTGAGAAAAAGTAGATGCGGAGAGAAAATGAAAAAGAGTAAAGTTTGCTGTGGCAATTTTTTTTCTCAAAACGTTCACACAGTTGGAATTTGAGGATAAAAAGAGTAGAAAACTGCTCTAATGAGAATAATCAAACAAATCCAGACACGAAAAGCTGGGAACTTTGTAGCAAAAGAAAGTGCCCCAGAGAAATGTTAGAGAGGCATGAATCCACATGATAATGAAAAAGTTTAGAGAAAAGTTCAACCTAACACTACCCAAAAATGAGAGTATCCATAAACTGAGGAACGAAATTGAACACAAAAAAATGTTATGAAATGATGATGCAAACAAACAGCCATTTAGAGGAACACAAGACCTGAAAAATGGGTGTTATAACTCACCAACTATAGATCCAGGAGAAAGAGCAGATGCTCAAAACAAGGCATGCCGACAAAAAGTACTACATGGAAGCTTTGTTGCCAAAAGATGCTGGCAATCCAAATTGCACAGTGGTGCAGCATATTGAGCTTCCTGTGCTTGCAAGTTAAGGCAACAAAATTTCAAGTAGGGAATCTTATGATGGGCAAATGTAGTTATAGCTAGTGGGGCCAAGTAGTGTTCCTTCCAGAGGGGAGTTTTATGCTTTCTTCTCACTCCTGCACTGCCCACATTGTGGGAGTATCCTTAGTGTGCAAGCATCAAAACAGGTGCAACCAATTCAATTGACTTCAGGCTTTGAAGCAAAAAGTCTACTTAAGTTTAGGTAGGCCTGATAGTGATGCCTAACAGGAAACTCGGTTTTTCTCTGAATTTTTTTTTACTGTATTTGACTTTATGATTCAACTCTAATTTGCCTGAGATTGAATATTTTGAAACAAAAAGACATGTGATCAGGGTAAATTTTGATGGATTTCTTAAATTTAAAAAAATCATGATACTTGGAGGGTTATCGCAGGAAAAAAAGTAAAAGAAATGCTGGGAGTTTCATGAAACAATGGCTCACATGCACAGGCATTTCATTTTTTGTTTGACAGGTTCTTCAGCTTTTTAAGTGTCCAATCTGCAATTGTGCATTCATATATACTACAAGTCTGGGCAGAAGTTTTTACCAACTAGTATTTGGTTCTTCAAATCATGAGCTCTTCTTTTGAGCTCTTTTTTAAATTTTATTTTGGGGTGTGCTTCTGAACCAATTGATTTTCCTTCGATGTAGGTTTAGCCTTGATTTGCCACTTTTTGATCTCGGACCCTCATCTAAAGGCTCTGGGTCCGATTTATAGCTCTCATCCAATAAGATTGCTCTATTTCATTGGACCCTGGACCTTGGACCCTCATCTAAATTGGCCCTAAAAAGTCACAGCTCCTGCACAAATGTACTTGCTTGTTGCAGATCTTGACAAACCCAAGTATGAAGATCATCAAGGTATCAATGCCCCTGAATCAGCTGCTTCAAATTTAAAAATTGGGCAAATTGGAAAAATTAGACTGAAGAATTTCTTTATTTATTTCAGCTTCGAGCACAGATCAACATGTTATATATATGACAAGTCATCCGAGTTTACAGTAATATTGTTAGGACTAGTTCCGAGTTCTTGTGGTAGAGATCTTGGAGGTTGGTTTCAGTGTCAATAGTGTGAAGCTGATCTGCTGGAACAAATGTCCCAACTGATCTAGACAAATTGTTTTGAGCTTTCTTTCATATGTCCCACAGTATAATGCCAGATTTAAGTGGGGAAAGTGGGAAGATGTGATGATCAGGCTCAGCGAGTTTCGTCAAGACTGATCTTAGAAGTATATATATATTTGATGTTGCTGGAGAAGTCTGGAAGTCTATGAGCAAAATCTAAGTGATGGGTATGTCTTGTTGCAGATCTGGTCTTGTAAATCGTAAGAACTTAGTGAGCAATTCGAGCTGAGCTGCAAATAATCCTCTGGAAGCCGAACTGCGCAAGATCTGTTGCTCAGCTTGGGCATTTGATTATGTGGAGAAACTGAAAAATATTGAAAGGGATTGGTTGAGAATTTGTAAAGCGCAATGCCTCGAATAACTGGGTGCTCATCAGTGGTGCCCTCTGATGGGCCAGCTCCTGCACGATCGTCGGATCCGCCGAGGACAATTCAAGGTGAGAGGCGACTACTGCGGACATTGATGAACATAAATCGAGGGTTTGTGAAATCGATCGACGCGTACGCGCTGGTGCTAGTATTGCTTGCCACAGTCACGTATCCCACATTTTCGCAACCGCCAGGTTCCTTTGATGATGATGGACTGATGAGAACCTCTTCCAATCCGCGACTCTTATGGTTCGTCTACTTCAACAGTTTCTCCTTCTTCTTCTCCATGACAGATCTATTATTGTGCATAAGCGGCAAGTATGCACCCATGACCAATCTTCGAGTTGATCTTCCAGTCCATGAGGAGCAAGGTGATCCGAAAACAAAAGAGGAGCTAGCCAAATTCAACGATCAACTGGCACGTTCCGTTCTATTCACGCTCACCAAACTGTTGGTCATCAACTTTTTGTTTGTGCTTTCGCTCGCTTGTTGTATTGCAGCTTATATTTTAGCGGGTTCTGCTGTCCAGCAACTCACCATCTCCAATCGGTTATCATTCATCATCCTGGGTATCGGAGGCTGCTTATATTTTCTCTTCGTGGGATGGTTGTTCCTCGACTTTGCTTTGTTCTTCAGCTTCGTTAGATCCGGATCCGGTTCTTGCCTAGATTTGGAGTGGTTCAAAGATATTGGCGCCATGATCTGGTTTTTCCTCTGCCTGGGAGGCTCTTCCTGTACACAGAATCGATTTCACCGTCTAGCAGAAAAGCTTGCTAAGGCTGCAAGACTGTGGAGCGTTAGGCAATTATTCAACAAGGCCTCTGACGAGATCAACTGTTATGATCAGAATATTCCTGCGCCATCATCAGCTACCAGGAATAATACTCCCCATGAGCTATATGCAGCAGAACAAACTAGCCAGCAGCAGCAACAGGGGAGTACCGAGACGTCTAATGATGCAGCAGCAGCAGCAGCAGCAACTTTCAGAGCTCAACAATCTGCTGATAACAACAATGCGCCCGCCTCTAGCTCTACAGCATTCAGGCCACTGACGTCCCCAGCAGCTGTGAATGCAGCGGAATGGCAGCAACAACAGGCACAACCCGCTCATCGAAGACCCGCGCGCACTACAAACAGCCAAGACTTCCCTTCCTTCCGTGATCAGACCTCTGTGCCGCTTTCTGCAAGATCGCGGGTCCAGGAGCTGCCCGACGACGACAAGGAAGCAGCAGAAGAAGAAGAAGAAGAAGAAGCAGGCCATGGCCCGGATGCGGAAGCAGACCTGGATGGCCCAGTTGCGAATAGTCGGACGTCGCTGGGCGTTAGATGTTCCAGCTTTAGATGTTCCACTTGTTACGGAATCCCTTGTGTATGTGGTGGGACTGGGCTCCCCTAGTTATTGGATGGATGTCACAACAACTGATCATATATTGTGATATTTTTCTCATCCGTCTCCCTCCTCCTCCTCCTCCTCTTCCTCCCATCATCTGCTATGGCATTCATTCATTCATTCATTCATGGGACCTAAAATTGGTATCTGTTCATTCATTCTAGCCTGCTATGAATCACTCAGTGTTGGTCTGGTTTCCAAATATTTTGAAATTTTGAAATTTTTTCATATCAGCCTATGAGATTTCATGATGGTTTTGGGGCCCTTTTCAAAAGTTTTCATACTCTCGAGCTGGTCCTGGTATTGGGTCCAAGGCTGATTTTTTGGAGTGATTTGATCCGTGTTGGGCGGTTCTCAGGAATTGGGTAAGAATCGTCTCAACTTTCAGGTCAGTTTTCACCCTGCATTCTGCCAGTTATCACTGGATGTCTTACCTCGGCTGGAAACCTGGCATCCCGGGTGTCCTTAAGCTGAGAATAGTTACAAACTCTTTTAATAAAAACATAAAAATTGATATTCAGTTGTGAAAAATCACCTTTGAAAACCAACGCTTCTCACATTTGCGAGAACAATTTTCATGAAAATCGGATGGATTTATATCTTATATATTAAAGTACATTTGCGAGAACAATTTTCATGAAAATCGGATGGATTTATGTCTTATATATTAAAGTATATTTGCGAGAACAATTTTCATGAAAATCGGATGGATTTATATTTTATATATTAAAGTAATAGTGGTGGTGTGTGTGTGTGGGTAGTGCCTGGAAGATTCTTCTAGTCATTGCCCGTTCTCCAGAAATAACTCATTTGAACACATTGAACAGGGCGTTCTTAACTGTCACAGTTTTTGGCCACATGGAGTTTACTTGCACTTGGGGGGGTTCACCAAAACCTAGACATGGAAATTTTAAGGACATGATTTTCAGGATGTGAGATTTCAGTTTTGGGACGTACACGGTGTGGGTTTCCAAGACCCAAACCTAGAAATTTTTTGGACATGATTTTTAGGACGTGAGATCTTTAGTTTTTGGAGACCTAGAGTTTGCACTCCAGGTTTCCAAGACCCAAAAAGACCTGGGAAATTTTAGGATATGGTTTTCAAGACATGGTTTTCAAGACTTGGGATCTCAACTTTGGGGCCTGGGAAATTTTAGGATATGGTTTTCAAAACTTGGGATCTCAACTTTGGGGCCTAAGAAATTTTAAGACATGGTTTTTAGGACTTGGGATCTCAACTTTGGGGCCTAAGAAATTTTCAGACATGGTTTTCAGGACTTGGGATCTCAACTTTGGGGCCTGGGAAATTTTAGGATATGGTTTTTAAAACATGGTTTTCAAGACTTGGGATCTCAACTTTGGGGTCTGGGAAATTTTAGGACATGGTTTTCAGGACTTGGGATCTCAACTTTGGGGCCTGGGAAATTTTAGGATATGGTTTTCAGGACATGGTTTTCAGGACTTGGGATCTCAACTTTAAGGCTTGGATTTTCACACTCGCGGTTTCCAAGACCGAAACCTGAAAACTTTTAGGACATGATTTTCAAGATGTGGGATCTCAATTTTGGGACCTGGATTTCACATAGGGGGTTTCACATGATCCAGGACCTGGAATTTTTTTGGCACATGATTTTCAGGACATGGATGGGGAACCAGGCGACTTCACAGTGTCCGAAGGTCACGGGCACCCACTAGTATTGAGAAATTTTGAAACCTTCGTTAGTTTTCTAAAATGAAAAGAAAATTTCAAAAGAAATTCATTAGTTATTGAATTATGTTCCCTAAATCAAAACTTTAAGGTTCCACAAACTTACTTTATAAAATAATGAAACCATACAAAATTGGATCTCACTTTAGAATTGGACACACCCACATAACTTGCGGGTTCCAATAAAATTACCCCAAAAAAAAAAAGGATATTGATTGCCTCTATTGGCTATGTTGTCACAACATAGAATTTAAACAAGATTACCATTATTTTTTGCACTCCTCAAAAATGATGATCCAATAAGATCTAATTTGTTTTTAAACATGTTCAAATCTCCACCAAATGTAGCTAATATACTATGTCAAAACATGAAAAATATGACTACATAAGCAATTGACACTGTAGTCTTAAACCACATATACAACTGACCATGGCTATATGACTTGTAGTCCATATGGCCCTATGATATTTACGATTAATCACAAAAATGATGTAATTGGAAATATTATTTGTGACTATCTTTCATGATTGCAAGACATGTTCAACAATCAAACATTAATTTAAAATTTTAATTATAATTTGTTTTGATTAGTGTCTAGTTGTGTCATGATAGCCTAGGATGGATTCAAGATTTTATTAACCACTTATGAATTGACACATGACAATTGAAAATAATGAAACTATTTTTTCCTACATAATTATATGACGTCACATGATAATCAACTTTTAGTCAAATAATGACACTTGGGACCTAATTTAAACCACCTATTAGGCTAAGCACTCTAAACTAGACAACCTAGCCTACATGTTAAACTAGGTCAGGTGATCTAACCTAGGTTTCAAATAACCTACATTACGATAATCACTTAGCCCTCTCCTAGGAAGGCTACCCCACTTATATTCCCTAGGAACCTAGGATGCATATAGGATAGAGGTAAATGGACTTGAACCCATGAGAACTCCATTTTGAGGGCCGAAGTTCCTTACCATTACACCACCACCTTTTTCTTTTGTAACAAATGAGTTTTCACAAACATATAAAGATAAGTTTTTAAAGCTTAAATTAACCTATGCCTCCTTAAGTTGACCAAGGTTGATCGTAGGCTATTTAAAACAAATCTAGGTTTTCATAAATTAAATCTAAGTAACTTCGTCTATCTTGGGGCTACTTAGGTTAAAAACATGGCAAAATGAGGTTATTTAGTTCAAAGTGGGGTATATTTGCTTATATTAAGTTAAATTTGACAAAAGTAGGTTATTTAAATTAAACTTGGCTATACTTGGCTATATTAGATTATATTTGGCTATATTAGCTATAAATATAATATTTAGCGTAAACTTGATTATACTAAAGTAAACTTGGAAAAGTAGGTTATTTAAGTTAAATTTGGCAAAAGTTATGTAGGTTAATGGTAGGCACAAATTTTACATTAAAATTGTTTCATGGCTACTTTTTTTTTTTTAAATGTACTTTTAATAATACTCTCAAAACCTATAATTTATTGTTTGAATTCATTCAAAATCATTTATATATTCACACATTTATTATTATTGTAATTGTATTATTCCCAGATTTTAAATTATCATGAATAAATAGAATCTATGATTGGAATTTAGTTATTCATTTAGAGAACACAATAGTTTTAGAATATATTCGTTATTTCTTCATCAATTTTCTATTGTTATTTTTATTTAGAATTGAACATATTAAACATCTATAATATAAGATGTAAAAATAAAAATTGAAAACATGAAAAATTTCTGGGTCACAATTCAAAAAAGCTTTAAACTTCATCTTGTGTCTCTATTTTATCTTTAGTAACTTTTTAAGTTTAATTTTGTGTGTAAAGAAAAAAATCCCCCACCTTCATCAAATTCCAAAACTTCATTTTAAATCCTTTCCTTCCAAAAATAATCTGAAATTCAAATTGATCAAAGGTTTCAATCCTATCCATTAGTCAAATGTTTCCATCCTACCTAGCTAATCACTTGTTTCATCTTACCTTTTTAATTTCCTACCATTCACCATGTATTAATTAAACTTGGCTATAATATGTTATTTAGGATAAACTTGGTTATATTAAGTTAAACTTAGAAAAAGTAAATTATTTAGGTTAAACTAGGTTAAATTATGTTATACTTGGATAAATTAAATTATACGAGGTTAAATAACGCACTCCCAAGTTCCTTGATAGACTCAAATGACTCTAAAACAAAAAATAGCAAAAAAGTAAGGAGCTAGGGCACACTCCCTGGCTCATAGCACTTTGGGGATAGAAGGGTGTGTTAGAGCTCTGGAATAGGACTAGGAGGATTGACAAGTAATTTTTTCACTTACATGGACCTGCATAAACTAAACAACAAGTTGGTTAGTGCATAGTTGGGACACTTTGGTGCACGGAAGAACCATGGGCAAACACAAACTCACAAAACTCATCACAGCTCGGACTTGGGGAAAGCCACCACCTTCCCCCTTATAGTATACTTTGTGCTTGGCCACAGGACCAACACCCAAATGTCATTTTGTCTCGGGACTCTCAAATGGGAGTCTCGAAATTCTCACAGTTGATATTCCCGCGACTTTGGGGCCCCATAATTTTGTGAGAAGACCTCCTTTTGAGATGAAGTCTAAAGCAAAGTTGTAGCCCTTTTCAACACACGCCACATGCATGCAAGGAAATTGGGGCGATTCTTGACTTTTAGTGGTTGGGAGTCAAACTACCAATTTGATTCCCGACCTTTCTTTTGGCCACAACTTGGGTTCCAAATTTCCAAATGGGTCATGCGAGCCCATTTTAGACATCTATGTTCCAAGAGATTTCTAGTGATATAAGAAACTTGTTAATCCATTGGGTTTTGACTCCTGCTATTACTCTCTGAAGATTTGGAAGTCCATCGAGATTCCAACTCCCAAAGTGAGAATTCCCTTGGGAGTGTAAGGGTTCATTCCTTCACCCTCTTTTACACTTTCAGGAGCATGAGATGTGACTCTTGGGCTTCCTTTCGGCCCGCACCTTTACAAGCCCTTTCCTTCATCGCAAGCCCAAGGCTAGGGCTGTAACATTAAATTTTGCTAAAGTAGGTTATTTAAGTTATATTTTGCTATAATAGGTTAAAGTAGGTTATTTAGGTTATACTTGGCTATACTAAACTAAACTTAATTAAATTTGGTTAAAATAGATAATTTAGATTAAACTTGGCTATATTAAATTAAGTTTGGTTAAGTAGGTTATTTATGTTAAACTTGGTTACATTAGGTTATAGTGAGTTAAACTTGGTTGAAGTAAATTACTTAGGTTAAATTTGGTTATAATAGGTTAGATTTCATTGAACTAGGCTATACTAAGTTCATTTTTTAATTGCAGTAGGTTATAATACGTTAAAGTTGACTAAAATATGTTACTTATGTTAAACTTTATTAAAATTGGCTATGTTAAGTTATATTATGTTAAATTTCACTAAAGTAAGTTGTTTAAATAAATTTGGCCAAACTTATTAAATTATTTTAGTTAGGTTAAATTTGGTTAATATTGATTAAAATATGTTATTTAAGTTAAAGTTAGAAAAAGTTGGCAAATGTTTTTAAAACTTGGTTAAACTAGGCTATACTTAGCTAAATTAGGTTATTTAGGCAAAGTTATATTAAACTTGGCAAATTTTTATAAAATAAAAATATTTGAACAAAACTTGATTAATTCAAGATATTTAGGCTAAACTAGCTTAATTTAGTCTATTTTCAATTTAATTGGTTCAATTGGGTTACCTAGATAAAATTAGGGCAAGATTAGGTTATTTATTAAATTAAGTTAAACAAGTCTACTTAAATTAAACTTATAAACTCAATTTAATGAAAGTTAATCTTATAAATTAAATTGAAGACATTAAGTTTAGAGGTTTCAATTCAATCAAATCAAATATAGATGTTAAAGTAGGTTAAACCAAAGCCAAACCAAGGTTAAGTGGAGCTGAATTTATACAAAACTTAGCCACATGGTCATATTTATTTATTTTTTATAGTCTGTGAAACAAGGTCAACTATGTTCAACATGACTACTAATTGTGTATTTGTAATTTATAGTCATATTTATAGTCATGTAATTGTAATAATGGTTGAAACATGACTTTAAAAACTGATAGTGATTGAAATCCACATATGACATGACTATAATTGGACAATAGTCACAAGTTGTTATAGTCATGAAAACCATTCTTTAGCGTAATGATATAATCCCCCAAAATTTCCTATACACATTTTTTTGATTTAAATTTTGGAATTAACATTTGTTGTTGCAAACTTTGGATAAAGTCCTATCCCTACTATGACCTTTAAACAATTGGAAAAACACTAGTTTACCATTTACAATCAAGAGTTACAAATCTTGATCTTTGGGAAACAAAAAATAAAATAATAATAATAATAATAATTGATAATGAAACAAAGATAAAAAATAATAATGCATGAAATGGATTTGATGGAAATTGATATCAACATGGTAGCTTAGTTGTTTGATAGTTATTGCCAAATTATGATAGCTGGACAAAATTGTTTTGAAATACCTTGAAGCAATTCAAAATAATAATAATAACCAAAAAAAAAACTAGATTTCACTTCAAAATTGGACAAACATGTAGAGCTTTAGGGTTCCATGAAGTTACACATACCCAGAGCCTATTGCAAAATATAGGCTTTGGATATGGTCCCCACGCTTGACCCCAAGACAATTTTTTAAAAATTGGAGCTTACACCTAATGGAAACTTTAATAAAATTGGTACCTTATTGCTTACTAACCATTGCCACATAATGCTTTTTTTTTAAACGCATGAAAGGAACCTATTGCAAATTGAGATTAACTTGGTAGCTTTAATTGCTTGATAATCGTTATTAAATCAACTCAAATACAAAACATCTCTAAAGTACCTTGAAAAAGTTCAAAACTAGTAACAACTGAAAAAAAAACTAGATTTTTATAAGAAAAAACTAATATTAACCTTGAAACTTTACATGATAATCATTGTTAAATTAATGCATGCACACACAATCATACACATAAATGAAAAAATGAAGAGAAAACTTACCTTGATGAAGACCTATTTATTAACACATGGACAACAAGGAACTCCTTCAAACAAAAACAAAATCTTGCATTTATAGCATGAGCACAAAACATGATTTGAATATGCAAAAATGTGAAGAAGCAATGTTGTGTGTAATGTTGGGCAGTTTTATTTTTTATGAAAACCATTGGTTTTGGTTCTTCACAACATTTGAGAAAATTGACCTAGTTTTGTAAAAAAATATTATTTTTAAATTTATGAGAACTGATTAAAATATCACATTAATTTTTAAAAAATAAATCAATTTTCAAAGAAGGCAGTGCTTTCAAATGTGATAACAATCAATTTCATATCTAGTTTTCACTATCAAGATTTCAAGTTTATGGGAAAGATATGAGGTGTTTGGTGTAAGAGGTTTCAATCTTCAATGATGGGTGAATAAAAATAGATTAGGATTTTGAGCTTAGAGTCTTGGATCATTGTATTTTTGCCTCCGAAATGTGACAATGAAGTTTTGTAAAGCCTTAGTTGGTGCACTCATAAGGTTTTAAATCACTCCGAACATACTAAAAAAGGAAAAAAAAAGGGGGGGCTTGGAGTAAGAGAGAGATTAAAAACTATTTTTCAAAAAACTTGAAACAAGCTATCATTCATCCCTTTCTTGTGTTTTTTGCATTGTTCTTTTACTTCTAACGATGTTGAAAGAATATTTGCAAAACCCTCCAATTTGTGCATTCAATGACGAAAAAATTGTTCAATTTGGTTAAGGAATGAGAAAAATATTGAAAATGTCTGGTGACAAATACATGTTTGATGACGGGCGATTATACGCTACTACCCTAAGACTTAGATTCTAGTTCTTTCATAGAACCAAATTGGTTCTAAAACAAAAAAACATAACAATAAATTTTCAATAACTCAATTCTCATGTTAGTTGAGTTCTCAAACTAATTATCACCAAATGTGATACTTATTGATTTTCATTGTGAGAACCAGTCTAAGAATTGAGGGTCCTAATGAATACCACGCAATATTGGTCAAGTGATGTCACAAGGTGGCATTGTGAAAAGGTTGTGCAAAGGTATTCTAGAGGGCCACAAAACCCTAAAACATAAAACCTAGACCCATTTAAGACATTGAAACCTAGGTGGTCCTCAAGGGTTTCCTCCACCAAAAATAGGTAGGTAGAAGGTTCTAGATTCTCCCTCATTTCTGCCATGGTCAACCGTTCACAAGTAAAAGTTTATATGTATTTTTTGGGTGTTTGGATCCGATCAAGCTCTTGACACACGAATCCAGAACCGCCAGTTCTAACACTTGGATCCATGTACCCACACAACACTGGTTATAACCTTGATATGAATAAGAGGGAAAATATTAAAACAGGCCAAAGGAAATGAATGCAATCAGTACAAATGTGCGGGTGCGATTTTTTCCTCCAGTCTGCCCATTTGCCCCATCCATATATTTTCAAGTGACACCCATGGATGTTTTGCATCCATAACCTCATATCATACAGCATGTTTTGCACTTGTAACCCTCACATAACACGCCCAAGTAATAAGATACATACCCCTTTATACCCGTAACATATATTCATAACGTGCATAACATGGACTCAAAACATGCCTAGGCATGACAAGGTGAAAATAAACCGAGCAAATGGGCAGACTGAGTACTTTTGTACTGACTGCATTCATTTCCTTTGGCCTGTTTAATGTTTTCCATATTAGAGTTACACTCTTTGGAAAAAGATCTAGACATGAAAGTTCTTCTCTTTAGCTTGAACAGAGGGTAACAGAGGAACCAGGGCACCTCCCGGGTATGGTCAAGTTTATATGAGGAGGGCAAAGGTTTGACCCATGACAATGCATACCCTGGTTCATATCCAGCCCAACCCTAGGTGTGAGACGGAGACCTGTGTATTCCAATCAATAACATATTTCTTCAAGACTGGTTACAAAAGACCCAGGACACACACCACAATCAACAACCAGCTTCATTGCCACCAGAGTGCAATTGAAAACTGTGTATTGATGTTTCCAAATCTTCCAAGAAGGAAGGGGTGCAGAATCCATATGGGAGCAGAACAACCAACAATTGCATCACTTGTGTTGACATGGAGAGCAAAAAATTGATTTCTGAGTTTGAATTATTGTTGCAGCCTCTTAGGCGGCTACAACTTCAAACAACAACTTCAAACACCATCTATACAGCAGGGTTTTTTCTTTCTTTCCTTCCAATTTTGTGATTTAGCCAAACTGGCAATCATTCACAAGAAAATTTAGCCAAATTTGGCTGTAGACCAGATACAAAAGTACAAAATCTTAAAAATACTTTTATATTTTGGCTACCTGCTGGAAACTGCTGTAGATTTCTGGCAATTCATTTGTTTTTTTGAAATCCGGCGAATTAGGCCATTTTTATCACAAAAATCCTTTTAATTTGTCAAAATAATATTTTTTAGGTTCGAAATAATTTTCAGGTTGGAGAAATGCAAAATTTTGCCAAAAAGAAAATGACTAAAATACAGGTTGTGCTCTGCTCTACAACAATAGTCTGCAGATAGTAGACTCTGCACATATCAATTATTTATGATGAAGTAAATAATCAATCCATGTTGATATTGTTGAATATTATTATTTTTATATCAATCATCATGTTTTGCAAAATGTCAATCTACTAGGTATATGAGGAGGGGAGTTGGTTGTTGAACTGTACTGCCAATACCTTACCCCAGTTGTATACCAACATTTGAGTATGTGCCAGCCATTCCTCTTGTGTTTGATCTCTCATGTTCAACCCTGTGTTTGTGTACCGACACTGTAAGGACCCTGCTTTTCTTAAGGAAATGGGCTCATTAGTTGTTCAGAGAGAAAATATTGCAGGTTGTGGAGTATGTATGTCACTGAGCACCCATCCATGCATCATCCATTGGAAACCCATTATGAACCACAACTTAGTTACCAAGGTTCCACTGTGGTGACCTATTATGTGCACCCTATTACTTCCCCCTCACAAGTACATAGGCAACCATGGAATGCAAGTGGTCACTATGTAAGTAAGTAATGCACTTTGTGGCTATTAGGTATGTATCTACATGTGGATGGTCGGTACATAACTAACCACTGTGGTTAGCTAGGGAACAGAATTACAATGAAGAGTCATTTCCTGTCCACACATCATCCATCTTGCATGGTGCAATGGTGAGGTCTGGTTCACTCGGGCCCTTAACTAGGCCACATTCATCTGCTTCGTATCCTAGTGTCAATTTGTGACCTTGAGGTTGACAGAGCTTCAATAAGGTTGAGAATCAGAGTGTGAGTACAATTCCCTTGCCTATAAGTGTGCCCATAGTGTGGGTAGGAAGTAAGAACCCACCATACAGAATGAAGTGTAGATGTATAATAACATATGGAGACAAGAGCATCTGTAACTGAACATGTTCCCATCGACTTGTCGGTAGGCAATTCATGATTAGACAAGGCATGGGATCTAAGCCCTTTCTTGACTATCACTGAAAACTACACATAGCTCTTCTCCCAAGGACTCAGAAGCACACCTAGTAGGTTGGGTAACATTTGATGACCCATCTCTAGGTCAATGGCTCCATTGAACTATGTCTATCAGGATTTGAATTTATATCTCACTTTATCACTCTAAAAGGCATTGGGTTTTTGGGCCCTGCCCCCACAGGGACAAGTGACTATCACATTGGATCCAACTTTTGGAAGTTTTACCTTATTAGAACCAGTTTCACATTAGGTGAACCAGTTTCTTTGGTGAAAGTGTTTAGACTGTTTAGATTGGAACGGATTGTTTTGGTGTTCAGAGTGTGGACACAGTAGGTAGATGTACAACATCTTATCTATTGGCAGGGCTAGCGTGTCTGTGATGCCTTGTTTTCGTTCCTGTTTGGGGTAGTGGTTGAGTAAATTTGAATAAATTAGGGTGGAGCAACATTAGAATGAGAAGGTGGGTTAATTTAGTGGGATTATTTCAATAGACTCACACTCATCTTCAAAATTCAGACATGAAACAATAGTAATTCAAAGCTTTTGAATCAAGTGGCAAGTCTATGTTACTGACACATCCATGAGATGTGCATTGAGAACCTTGGGCTGGGAGAAGTGTTGGGTACACTCTGAGTTTTGTGATTTGAACCCTGACTTGATAAAGTCTTGGAAAGTTTTAAAGCATTAAATATCCAAAACAATTAGGCTCTGGAGTCTGAATAGTTCTTCATCATCTTTCAATCTTTGAATTGATGAACTAAATTACTCTAAATTTTCTTTGTTTATAATTACTGATTATTTTGAACCAAATTCCAATTATTGGTGTAGTAAGAAGAATGCAACAGTGATAAAAAAAAGTACAAACCTACAGACATTTTGATGTAACAATTGGCATGTTTAGTACCAAAACAGACCACAACATGGATATTATAGCTTAACATTAGAAAGGATATTGCTGAAATATATTGTAAACTATTTAATTTTAATTTTAATGATATCTTCAATACACAAACTAATTCATGGATGCAATTGCACTTTAAGTCTTAAAACATTTTCATTTCCATCTTCAATCAGCAGAATTGGAGAGCAAGAACACAATCAACTTAATGTTCAAACGTGTGAACAAAATGATAAATTTTTGTGATGTTTGAACTAGTGGAATGATCATAAGGTTGAAAAAGAGTCTTTTAGAATTAAAGACCACCCAACAATAAAAATCATGATAAATGTATAAGCTTTTTTCTGACTTTAGACATATCTGATTAACCAAGGCATGAATGGGATGAAAATCGTACAAGACCCATATTTTTGTTTTTGTGAATTATGTTTCATCCATTAACAAATCATCAGATGAAAAATAATATTAGTTTGGTTGGTTTTGGCCATTATGTGCAACATCTTGCATGATCTAATGGTTGACTTTTGTGTTTCAAGAAAAAAGAAAAAGATTGGGTGAATGGAACCAATTGCAAGGTACACATGAATGCCAACGACCTTGTTGGATTTTTATTATTGGTTTCAGAATTACATTTATGATATATTTAAATATTAAATTATTTCATAGTATATTTCAAAAATTGTAACTGAGGAGGAATGAGACTGAGAGAATAGAATGTCAGTGAGCAACACAAGCCTACAAACAAAATCATCAATGAAATGACAATGCGAACCAAACACAACTTGGGAACATTGAAGTCTGGAAACTTGTAGAACAAGATCCAGGAGAACTTTCAGAAGGAGAAACCCCCAGAAGGGGAGGGAGGCAGCAGCCCCATCAAACATTAAAGAAATCCAAGAAATACAAGGGGGGCAAGAAGCACCACACGATGGTGACGCAATCAACCCCAAAGATGCCTAAGTGGCACCATTCCGCCCTAAAGGCTTGCTCAATCCTATCTTGAATACTAGGGTCCCGGGTGGACTGAAGGGAATTAATGGCCTTCCAAGTGGCCATTCCAACCTCAACGGTAGCAACCTAGGCTTGTTGAAGGATTTTCCTAGAGGAATACTGGTTATCAAAATGCTTTAGGCATCTCTCTGTCCAAAGAAAGTAGAGGATAAAACTGCGAAGGATGTCAAGTGGTTGTCTGATGTAGGAGAAGCCTCCTACATGGTACCCTTGGACTCCAAGGGGGTCATCTTCTCTCTCGAAGACAGCTTCACCAAGCATGACGAAAGGCCAGGAAAGAATGATGTCATTGGGCGCTCCCCATTGTTGCCATATGTGATAGAAGGCCTCCCAAGCCCGTTTGGCGCGAGGACACTCGAGGAGACAATGTTGACGGATTCAGGGGCCTCTTCAGTGCAAACCTTGCACGTGGGGAGGATCCCCATGCATTGTAGCCATGTGCCAACCGGGAGACCCCGGTTTAAAGTGAGCCATATGAGAGTGCCGACCTTTTGGGGTCGGGCGTTATGCCAGATTCTGGCAATAACTTGCGTAACGGTGGAGTTTTGCAAGTTTAACCTTTGAATGAAGGAGTAGATGTTGGCGCTATGGGTAGGTTTCCTTGCATTTCGGTAGCCCTGCTTTACGGAATAACCGAAAAAAGGAGAGTCACCCATTTGTGAGGAGGCTTGCCAGTGCCTCTCTCCCAGGTCCTAGGGAAGCCCATCAATGAAACCGGATTCGAAAATCCAAAGTATGGAAAACTTGGTGAGTGATAGGAACTCTTTGGCAACTTTATATGGGGCTCCGTGTCTTTCTTGAAAAAGGACCCTAATTGGGTGATAACCTTCAGGGGAGAGGGTTATCACTTGGGAGTTCGTAGCTCTGATGAGACCAGTGGGGGTAACCCTCTGGAATTCATTGGCTTGCACCGTGTTGGGGGTGACCCCGGTTACATGGTATATCCATTCTAGAGTGGTGTTGTTTCCAAAGTTTTTTTTGCTGATCCAGTCCCCTGCCTGAAAACGGTTAATGTAAGTTGCAGGATTCCATCGGATGCTCGCTATGATGATTTCTTTGTTGTTCCTGTTGGTGGCGTGGTAGGTCAACCGAAGGGCTTGGAGGCTTTTCCATGCCATGCCCTCCTGATCCCAAAGATCTTTGATTCGGGTGCAGCCAAAATTGGTAATGGCTTGTCCTTCATTGCGACCATTCACTCCCAAAGGGTGACCAGTCGTGTTGAGGATGAGAGGGTTGTTGAAATAAGGTTGTTTGAGAACCTCTGCATGGGATGCGGGTTCAGACTTTGTTAGACCAACTCTTACGTTGAGCCAAGAGCCAAGAATGCTCTTCCAAAATGAACATTTCAATTTTTTGAGCTTGGGGGTGGCAAAGAGCCAATTTATATCTGGGATGCTTGGCCCTTTGCTGTGCACCGGGAGATGGACTTGATTTTCTCGGTGCCTTAGAATCTCTTTCCAGGGTTCTCCTCCTGGGGCAAGACCTCTCACCAAAAGTTTGGCAAGAAGTGCTTCGGATTGTGCCTTGGGTTCTATTATCCCTAGACCACCGCTAGACAAGGGAAGAGTAAGAGAATCCCATTTAACCTTGGCCCGTGTATTGGAAGCCTTTCCCCCCAAATGAAGTTTCATACCACTGCTCTGATCTGGTTGCACATCCTCGGATTGGGGTTCCAACAAGCTGCCATATACCACATTGAGGAAAACAATACTTGGTTGGCAACAAGAATTCTACTAGCGAGAGAGAAGTTGCACTTGCCCCAGGTGATCATCTTCCCTTTTAGGGTGAGCATGAGTTTTTCAAAATTGGCCTCAATGGGTAACTGAAAGCCTATTTGGATGCCTAAGTATCGAACCCCTTGTCCGTCAGGGATCCATTTCAGCCCAACTTCTTGCCCCCATTCCCATTCCTTTTTTTCCTTGCTAGCCCATATGGCCGCAGATTTTCCCCAATTGATTTTTGCCCCAGAAGCAAGACAGAAAAGTTCAAGCACTACCCGAGCTTTGTTTAAGTTACTTGGGGATCCCTTAAGGTAAAGAGCGGTGTCATCTGCGAAAGTTTGATCCCGGATGCATCCCGGAAGCTCTAGCCGCTCTCCTCTCTTCTCGTCCGGTCCGTGCGGTCATCCCTAAGCGGTCTGTGACTCCTGCCGGGGATGGTCTAAGAGCTCTGGCTGAGACAGTGCTGCACCCATGGAGTTTCTCTAAGGGTTTGGAGAACGAATCTACTCTGAGGGAGGTAGCTAGTGGAGAGCTCTGAGTCGGAACTGAGTGATGCTCTATGGGGCTCTTTGTGCGTCTCTGGACTTCTAAGTCACTAGAAGGTCTCCTTCGTCCAGTTCTCTGAAGAGACAGGGGACTTCACGGGTGCTTTGTGAAAACAGTGGGTGTGCGCCCGAGTCTAAAGTTTGGACCGGGAAGAAATCCACAGAGCTACCATTGTGAGAGAAGGCGAAAGGAGTGCTCCTTCTTCCTGTTGTCTTTAAGGACTTCTAGAAGGCAGAGGCGAGGGAGCTTTGTCCGGCATTGTTTGAAGCTTGACAATGCAGCCCTGATCTTCTGTTGCTGGGACCTCCATTGTCGACTCTCTACTTGCTTTCCTTCTTGCTTTCTTTTCATACTAGTTAGTTGTTCTTGCCTGCAAACCGTGCAGCCTTAAATTTTTTAGGATTTTCTCTCGTGGTCACTCTCTTTACAGGATTCTCTACTACACTCGAGCATGTCTGTCGTGGTTGTAGGTGTGTGATGTACGTAAAACATTAGCCCTGTCAGCTTGGCGGCTAGATTTCTTGCTAATTTTTTATGGAGAAAATGAGTTGGGCTACAGGTTTAGAAACCCAACAAATCTTTAAGCTAAACGAGCATCTTCTTGTTGCTGATAGACACTAGAATGTTGGACGTAACGCGCGCCAAGGCAACGGTTGGTTGAACAACAAGTTGTTAAACCCTAACGATGATGACACTCTAGTCCTTCCGCTTCTAATTAGCTCAGAAAAAAGCGCTCTAACCAAGCAATCTATTGGCCCACATGTACAAAATGACCGTGTTACTCGATCCGGGACATGCATCCCCTCAGTGAAAAGCCTGGCCCTGAAAAATCCAGATCATGGAAGTAAAGCTAGCGGTCTTGGTGACCCTCAGAGGTTCAACGCAGCAACCACTCTCCGCAAGAACTAATGAAGTAGCTCGATCAGGGAGTAAGGGCAGTCACAACGACGAGAATGTCCACCGACCACCACAATCGCACGATCCCCTTCTCATGCCAACACAAGGTGTGGCGGAAACGGCTGAGACTTCAAATCCTACCCATTTCATTCAGGTACCCCCCCCCCCACCTCTTCCCCCACACGCATAGCAAATCTTTCAGCTACAAGCGTTGGACTAGGATTTGGTCTTGGGGACTTGGACGCGATTGCAATAGGGCAGGTGGCTCAAGAAGACCACTCAACCGTCAAAGCTAAAGCGTCAAGCTCGAAGCTCATGTAAAGAAGGAAATTAACAACTCTAGCATCAGCCCCATCCGCCCCTCCTCTGACCGTGCCTCTAGGCAACGGGACAAGATCCACTCCGCCATCAAATGAAGAGCCCCAAGGATTATCGCCAATAGACTATGAATTAAAGCTAGAGGCGGATTTTCCACCAGAAATGGTGTTAAAAATGCAGGAAGGTGTTATCCGCAAAGCACGAAGAATGGTGATCGAAAGAGCTCTGGGTGGTAGACCCACGATCAAAGCCCTTCAAGATTGTCTCAAACTACATTTGCCCACCTCATACACTTCAGTCACCTTACTAACAAGGGGCTTCTTCGAGGTCTTTTCACAGATGAAGAAGGGGTTAAGTTTGTCAGGAAAATAACTGCGGTGGAGTGGAGCGGTTTGAACCTCACCTTCTCCCAGTACATCCCAAACTTTGACGCCAGTGTACAAGGGGCTGAGACCTTATTCTCACACACAATAAAGGTCCAATTCCCAAATCTTCACGAACAATTCAAGAACACAAAAGCTCTCACTATCATGGCTAGCAAAATTGGAGAAGTTCTAGAAATAGAACTAGAGGATTCATACATAAAAAGACCCACCGACCCCATGATCATGGTGGAAACCCATGACATCAGCAAGCTTGTCGGATACATTCGTATCCCCTCCATGGCAGAAGGGGTAACCACGAAGGATACCACACCACAAAGAATCCTATACTCGGGCCTCCCAAATCAATGCCGGAAATGTCGCCGATTTGGGCATTTTGCCCGAACTTGCACAATGACCAAAATCCCAATTTGGAACAGAAATGCTCCCGCAAGCACTTCCCCAACGTGGAGTGAAAAGGTAGCACAAGGCCCTACTAATACATCCCCCACCTAATTCACCACCCACTCTCACAGAAACGGGAGGAGTCAGGGGAGTTGGAGCAAGCAATCATCTAGGGAAACTGGATCAACTTCTCAAACGGAAGGGGCTCAAACAAGACAAAATGCTCCCACCAAAATTGGAAAAGATCAGGAAATGGGGGAGTTGTCAGCCTCCCTAACTCATCAAGTAGAGTGCAATCTCAACGTCATCCCTTCAAAAGTCACAACTCTGGTGGAGAGCACGGATGGGAGTAACACCTCCAAAGTTAAATTAAGTTTCAATTTCTCGATTGAGAAGAATGACTCAGCGGGAGCAAAATGGGCTAATCTAAACCCTTTGAAGTGTTAAATGGGGAAAACGAGCGCTCCGATTTTCTTAGGAAAATCTCGGAAGAAATAGAGGGAGGATGGACATTCCAGGCAAAAAAAAAGAATAACGAAAGGGGTGACACAATCGCCCAGATAGCAACCAATCTCCTCACCCTTCCACACGAGCAAGCATAGCCCTAGGGGAGAAAAGAGGCCAAACATATTCAGAACTCCATCAATCCTTCTTTACCTCCTTAGGAATCCCTCTCCCAACCAATGTGGATCTCTGTAGAGCCAGGGTATGGCCAGTACTTACGAGAGAAAAAGGCCCCCAAAAGGAGGTACTAATACATTCTAGAAACCAAGCCCTCCCCAACCTTCCAATTGGCATCAGAATCACAGGGGACGGGAGAGAGGATTGGTCCTCCAAACCAGCCATGGACGAACTGATCCAACACATAGCAATCGAGCTAGAGGAGAACATTCTGCGACACAAACTCCTTCTGAAGGACCAACTCAGCCTCGAATGGAGGTGGCAAGAGGAGTTAAGCAGGGGTGGATCTGAATGTACCATCCTTGCCCACATCCCCATCGGCTCCAATCCCGTCAGCATATAGAACAAAAAGCACTTACATTGGAAAGCTGTCAAATCAATCTCAAGCATAAACAATGAAATAGAATTCGTCACCCCAGCCCACAACCTTCTTTTAAAGAAAGGAGTGGGAGGGGAAGAATGCCAAGTTCACAAAAACAAGGCCGCCAGCCGCCAAACCTCACCCCAAACACCTCGAAAGAAGCGTTTCACGCCACTAGATTTGGGGCGTTCTCAGGCTTTCAATGTGGCCATACATAACACCACCACTATCACCAACTCACAAGAGCTCGAATGGGAACTGAATGAAGACAGCTCCCGGAAGAGCCTCCTACCACAGGGATCGATCGGCACTCAAGCCGCCCTAGACCAGCCACCTCATGAATAAGAGGCCCCTTACAATAGTCTCTTTCAATGTGAGGGGCTTAGGGAAGAACTCTTCCAAGCAAAAATAAATCCGCTCCTGGATCTCATCCTTGGTCCCCACCCCTCAAATATTGTTTTTACTGGAACACCATCTGGGTGAAATAGACTGCTCAAATTCCACAAAAGGGATCTAATTCTGGAATGGCGTTTCTTTTTGGAATTATGGCCTACCAATGGGGCGCTCACAACGAATGAGCGCGAGCACTTCCATTCTCGTAGACAGATCCCTTGCCCCCCTCATTAGAGCCAACGGCATTCTTTTAGAAGGCAGGGCACAATACATTACTCTTCAGATCTTGGGTACTGGTACCCTGACAATCATCAATGGTTATGCCGCCTACTCTTCAAACGAGAGAGCGTCGATGTGGAAATGGCTGAGTGAAGCGAATCTGGTTGCCGATCACTTCATCCTAGGTGGAGATTTCAACCACTGGGAAGAAACTGAGCGTGGAGGGGTGGCTGGTAAGCGTTGGATGCACAGAAGGGAGGCGACTACGTGGCACCACCTAACACTCCAATACAGCTTAATGGACGCATGGTTGCTTGATAGCTTTCGGAAAATGTCCGCAAGAGAATTCACCTTCGACAACGGAAGATCCAGCGCACACTCGGCAGTCTCACGCATAAACAAGTTCTTCGTTTCCCAAGACCTGGATTCGAGAGGTGGGAGAATTGAGGCGAGCGCTTCAATCCGAAAATTCTTTGACCACTCTCCCTTAGTCCTATCCATATGGGGTCAGTCTGACATACCTGACAAACTATCTCATTATTTTGACTCTTCCCTACTCAAAGATGAAAAAGGGAGAGCTGAAATGCTACAAGCCTGGGAAGGGGAGCTGCCCAAGCCTTTAAACAACTCAGAATGGGCCCCCTGGTTGGAGGCCGCCACTAGAAGAGTATTGGCATGTAACACAAGATTAGCGAAGGAAAGGCGCCGCCTGAGAGGGGTGCAAGTTAGAGTGCACACAAAGAAAATCCAACTGGCTGAGGAACAGCTCTAGCGGGACCCAACTAACGAACAAGTGTGGGAAATCTTGTCCGAATTGCAAGCAAAGTTAGCAGAGGTTTTCCAAACCTCAGTTGAGCGCAATAGTCACCTCTCATCGGCCAAATGGAGAGAACTTCAGACTCACCAGGTCAGTCCGACAAGGCTGTCCACTAGCTCCATACCTGTTCATTCTTGCTATGAATGTTCTGGGCCATATGCTCGACGACACAAAACACGAAATAGGAGAACTTTCAAAAGAGTAGATGCTGAAGACCAAAAAAAAGCAACCCTATAAGAAGACAGAAAAAAAGAAGCAAACATGACATGGACAAAAGCAGCAAACCCGGGTTGATGTGCAAAGCATTCAAGTTGATCTATGCTAGGCATGTAGCTATCTAGATAGGTATATTAGGTAGGTAAGTAGGTAGGCCCCTCCCACTCTTGGTCATTTATGTAAAAATAATGTGAGTTCAAAATAAGTTATTTGTTTATTACTTTGGAAGTACATTTATAAAATGTTCATAAAATAAATTAGGCGCACACAAAATATTGATAACTACCAAAAGATATTTGAAATTATGCAAATTTTACTGTAAATTTTTATTGTAAATACAATATATACATGTAAGTAGGTTTCCACACCTACTAATTTCATTCTCTATGGACTTTCTAAATACCTTATTGAGGCACTTTTTGACATGATTTTTGTAAGGACCATCAAAGAAGATGTCATTGAAATAATATTATATGGTGGATTTTGGTTCTAATTATTTCAACTTATTCTCAATTTTTAGGTTATGTAATAAAGCACATTACGCTTGGATACATGAACAAACATCCCTCTGGCCAAATTTAACATTTGGGAGAAGCCAATAGAGAGAGGGGACTACACTATGTACCGCCTATTCAATATTCTACAATAAAACCAATGGTAGTTTTTAATCCTTTTCAATATTGTACATAGATTTATAAACTTTGTATATTTGATTTCTATTAAAAAAGTTTGGAAAAAAGAAGGGTTGGTAAAATTAAAGATGTTTCAGCTTCATTTATAAATAAGAATAGCTATTTATCAATTACTGAAAATAAGGTACATAAAACCACTGATCTCATTTATAAATGGGTAACAAAAATTATACCCTTTGAAAACATGAAGTACCCAAGAAAAATACAAAGAGTGTCCCCTCCCCCCCCCCACCAAGCAAAGAGAGTCTTATGATGGATTCAGAGTTTAGAGCTGTAACTGGAGCATAGTTGTTGAGATTCTAGAGAGCAATTGATGCTTTCAGCTCATCACTCTCTCGGAGCTCTGCCCATATATAAACTACTAGTACCAGAACAGTATACCAGTTGATCAGGCTTACAGTGCATGAGTCATGACTAGTTGGGAGTAGCTGCTACTGAATCTCTGACTACAATTTTCGACTGCATGCTGCTCCTGCTGGTGCTGGTGCTGTAACTCATATCCAATGGGTCGTTGAAGCTGGTGGCCACGGATCTTGAGCCTGATTACATGAGGAGCAGAACAAGAGTCTTGAAATCTTGAGACTAGTCTGCACAGATGATCATGTCCACTCCCAATTCCGTGCAAGAATTAAGCAACTAGTATACTGCATCTACAGATGAAGGTACGCTCCTCCATTCATGTACACTAGAAAACATATGCCCATGATGAACTGAAGAGTTTCTTTCTTACTGTTGCACATGAAGCTCATGTGAGGAAGTTGACTTAGTACAATCATGTATGTCAGTTTGGGTGTATCGGTATTCTATAATTCATGGGTTACAAGTGTTTTGTGCGCCATTGGAATTCGTGAAGCTAGTAGAACAATTCAAAAGAGTATTATGACAGTGGCAGAAGTACAAGACAAACTCTTTAGGGATTCAAAATTGCCAGATCTAAGCTCCGGGGAAGGAATTACGCACTGTGTGAACGAACATGAGTGACTTGAATCATATATTTGTTTTATGAGCTTGTGGAAAACTCTGAAAGTTCAGACTTATCTTAAGTGAGCTTGTCTGTGTCTTGCAGATCTATTTGCGGAAATACACTGTGGAATGCAAAAGAATAAACTTGGATTCTATGCTATAGTTTCTCTGTAGCTGGATATACAGTACGCGTTGAATCATACAATGGCCTCAACTGAAGGAGAGTCATCAACAGTTCCCTCAGCTGATGTCCCTGATTTAAAGATGCAAGAGAGATTGTACGCGTTGAATCATACAATGGCCTCAACTGAAGGAGAGTCATCAACAGTTCCCTCAGCGGATGTCCCTGATTTAACGATGCAAGAGAGATTGTATGCGTTGAATCATACAATGGCCTCAACTGAAGGAGAGTCATCAACAGTTCCCTCAGCGGATGTCCCTGATTTAACGATGCAAGAGAGATTGACAAAAATGCGAAAGAACTTGCACAAGTCGATCGATGCATACGCAGTTATCCTTGTTTTGCTTGCCTCGATAACGTACATCGGGTTTTTGCAACCTCCAGGCTCATTTGACGAGGGTGGGCTGGTTGGAACATCTTCCAGACTCAGATCGTTCGTATACTGTAACAGCTTCTCATTCTTCTCAATCACAGATTTATTGTTGTGCGTAAGTGGCAACCCCGATCTCAATACTGAGAAGACTAACGACCTTGCTCCATCGGCGCGTTCCGTTGTTTACAGGCTCATGAAACTGTTGGGCATCAACTTGTTGTTTGTGGTGTCTCTCACTTGTTGCATGGGAGCTTATATATCAGCTGGTACTGTAGTCCAGAAGTTGAACATCGCCGACCAGGAAATCATCCTCATCTCATCTATTATCGGCTCGTCTTTGTATATTGTCTTTATTTTGTTGTTACTGTTCTTGTTCACGTTTCCCACGCTAAAGTTCTTCTCAACATGCTGTAAACATGGTTCAAGTGGTGGGGATGGTTCCCAAAGCCAATGTTGGCCCTGGAAAAATCCCTGCAAAGGCTACCTCAAGAAACTAGAGGACAAGCTTCTTCACAATGCACCGAATTTGAGCCAACAACAAACAGCTACTACTCCTATCGAACCCAGCGTAGGCGGCGACGCATCTGGTTCGACGCCTATCGTTCAAGACATAGAGCTGGTGCAAACAGAACAGCAAAGAATCGGATGGTGCGTCAACAAATATTATTCATTGGAAATTTAACAAAATTCAAAAATTTAAGGGAAATTGAACTACACACAAATGGCTATTTTTTGTCATTTGAAATTCGACAACACTCATCACACACTGCAAATTCCTCTGCTGTTGGTGTGTACAATGTTTTACTCTCCAAAATGCATATACCTTGCAAAACAATGTTCTACTGTTGATTTTTGCCTATTTTAATGTTCAACAACATATAAACTTTGTAAAACTGTGCTACAACATATGCTCAATGGAGCAAGCCACACTCTAAGTCTTATTGATTCGACAAAGTTAAATGAAGATTCAGTGGTCCTCATATATATAATATGTACATGGGAAGAATGTGTTGCCATACCTGAACTCTGCTTTAATAATTTGTTACCTCATACCAGGAGTTTTTTTTCCCTTTGTTAGCCCTGTCTGTATAAGACAAGAACTATAATTAATGTATTATTATACAAAAGGTGTTGAATTAAGTCCATAGCCATTGAATGTCAACATGTTTTGTAACTAGTTGAACTAGTGGCAAGCACTTATTTTGGGAATGCCCTGCACCTTGGGCATTACATTGTACGTATAATTGCTGATCTTGCAGGTGCAATTCACAGCTGCATTTTATGCCAGTAGCAACTTCTGAAGTTAAAATGATCTCTAAAAGGCAGTCAAGTTCAATACCGTATGAACTCCAAAAGCAAGTGCCAGATGCTGAAAATAATATTGAAATGAGTGACATAACTTGTCACAATGTTTAAAAGATGCAGATCACCTTCAGTAAGGCCAGAGTGAACCAGCCCCCATGACTGCACCAGTCGGCACCTTCAGTAAGGCCAGAGTGAACAAGCCCCCATGACTGCACCAGTCGGCCATTCTGTCCATAAGATGGGCTGGATGATTCACCTCTTTTTCATTCACCTTTGTACCTTACATTAACCAACATTCTACCACAGTCAATCTTTTTTGGCTACTGACCTTTGACCATTTTTTTTTTGTTGCCAGTTTTTTCCCAACCCTGACCTTGGTACTACCCACCCAGCTAGCTATCCTACTGACCTAAATCTTAGCTCTGCCTACGAACTAACAATTAATCCTTTACTTACCTTGGCAAAACTCGTATCTCTTCTTGGCTAAATTTTTATCTCTTGGTTAAACCTATTTTTCTTCTTGGCTAAACTTATAGTTCTTCTTGGCTAAACTTTCATCTCTTGGCTAAACCTATATTTCCTCTTGGCTAAACTTTTTTTTTTGGCAAAATCTATATATCGTGTGATATTTAATTGGTCTGACATGCAAGTATTACAAGGATTAGAGTATATCATAGTTAAAAGTTAATAGGCACTAATACAAGTATTAAATATAATTTCATATCTTTCATGGGTAATAATTACATAATTACGTTAGAAGAAGGTATTGCAAAAATCCTATTCCTTCTAGCGGGGGATTTGAGCACTTAATGCGGGTATTGTCCTACCTTTATGGAATGATGACTTGCTTTAATGGAATTGCTTTATTTATAAATATCATTTGGATATCTCTTAATGCATTTAGTCCATTAGATCTAGGTATTACATTGGTGGACAAGATCCCCATGAATAACCTTAAATGATGAAGGATTATTTGTTTGCAATACTTGCATAATAAATATTTATTAACTAAAAAAGGGCTTTTGGTGAGGGTACGCAATATAAATTTATGTAGGTATTGTGATAAGTTTACTATGGTAGACTTATAGTATTACATTACAATAATAAAGGTAAAATTGCTTTAATGATCACACTAACATTAAATGCAAACTATGTAGGTATTGCAAAATTGGGTTTGGAAAAATTGAGACATGCCCATACTCAATGTTTACCCCTAAATATGAAAGTTATGCGTTTGATAGACAAGATGTATACCTTAGATGATGAGGGAACAAGTTTTTGCATTATTAAATCAAAAGGGGTTACATAACATAAATTTACCTAGGTATTACAATTTGGAGTTGGGGCATGCATTTGGGATCTAACATAGGGTGAGGGTATGGTATTGCAAATTGCAAACTTTAACCCTCATCTACAAACTAAATAGTTTCATACAGAAACCCTTAAACCTAATATTAGTAAAAACAATTTGCATAAGCCATAAATTATGTAGACATTATAACCTAATGGATGGATAGGTTTAAATTTGAAAAATTAAGCAAACCTATACAATGAACCCTAAAATGTTGAGCTAAAACCTTTGTATATAACAAAAACATCCCTACATTGACCTTAAATTAAATAAACAAAAAAAAATTTGATTCCGTAACTTTAATAGTGGAATTTTATATTTTTTAAAAATAAGTGTTAAACATAGTTTTGGAAATATTTTGCGTAACCCTAAATTGTGTATAGACTATCAACACTGGATACATAATTGTAATAAAACTATGGAACAATTTTATATAAATACCAATAAAACTTGTGTTTTAAACCTAATTTGGGGGAGGAACCCCAACTAGTGGGAAGGGTTTTTATCTTTCATACCTTTGCCATGGAATCACCTTCATTATCCTCTCCTTTAATACATGAAAAAAAATTAAAAAATAGGAACCTCCTTAAATATATGTGTGTATGAGACTACATAAATTCACTTTAAGAATATTCCATGATATAATAATATAAATGTTAGGAAAAAGGTTAACTTAAAATAATTAATGACAAAAAGGTGGGCTTAATTTCCCTAAACCCAAATGTCCCCCCTATTTATTTGAAACATATTTTAGGCAAAAGTTTAGATTAAGGTAATGTAACATGAACATGAGTTGGTTATAATCACTAATAAAAATTTTAGGTTGTGCAATTGTTGTTTCAACTAAAATTCAATTGCATGCAACTACAAATTTGTGTAGTTGCATAAGACAAGTTGCACATGACATTCAATTGCATGCAACACTACGTATGCAACATGTATATATGGTGCCAATATACATGCTCATCCAAACATATTAATCCAAATGTAGTTGCACTTTATGTGCAACTCTCCTTGCAACTACAATGCAACTAATAAAAATACGACACATGTTTAAAAATTGGACAACTAGCTTATGGACATGTGTCCCCAACTAATTATTTTTATGTTTCAAAATTTAAAAAATTATTAAATTAATCTCAATCATTAAAATTTATGCCACTAAAATGATGACACATGGCACACCATGGAACGTTCATTGACCAATTGAGACGTGTCCATTTTAAAACACCAATTATATGGTGACATGTGACAATTAAAGCCCACCTATTTTTAATAATTCATTAATAAAATCTAAATCGTCCAATTTATGCCTAATAAGATGTTGACATGTGTTGCCTATGTAAGTAGGTTATTATTAAATCTTATTAGGTAAATAAGCTTACTTAGGTATGTAAATAGGTTGAACATAACTAGGTTTACGTTATATAAATAAAATTAGAATAATCCGATTTTATTTTCAAGATTAACCATTTCATAAAGGTCAAGTTTTTTTTAATTCACTCATCCCCAGTGGCATGTAGTGTTTCTTTACTACACAGTTATTGCTCCTAGTTATATACTGAACCAAATAGAATTGGAAGGCAAAGGATATGGGATAAAAAATTCCATTGTAAACCTCGTGAACCAACCTAATTACACATCAAATGTAACTAATGTATTAAAATATGACAGCCATGGGAGGGTTCTGTTGATTATGGTGTCCAAACAAAATTTGAACCCTCCTCTTGGTGCATCTAACACAATAAGAATTGTAAAAAATGGATTAGACATGAGAAAGTTACGGTCCCCCAAAGTAAAAGGGGTCAATAATTCAAAAAAGACCATTGAACACTACAAAGGTTGATTCTTAAACACCCAAAAATAACCTTTTATGTTGGTTTTTTTGTTATTAAACTAACAATATGATTTGTAGAACTTCAGTTGGCACTCTTGTAACACTTTAAATCGGTTTAAAATGAATAAGAAATAAAAAAAATATGAGGTTTGAAAATAGGAGGGGTCCAAAGAAAAGAAAAAAAACACATTTTGTAACTTGGAAAATAGCTTATTTTTCTTTTTTTTCATGTTTTTTTTCTTGTTAATTTTTCATTACTTCTTGTCTTTTGCACTTCAAAGATGATTGTAGGATATTTTTAATAATTATAATTAATTAATGAAAATATGATTTTAACATTATTATCTAGCTTAAACTAGTAATTAGCTTAAGATGTTTATGTACTTATAGGTTAATTTGTGTAGCTTATTTATATTAATATTTTAACATAAATAATAAATTTTAAATATATAATACCTATTGATTATATATATAATTGATTATCATTATAATTATAATAGACATTTAATTGATAATTATGAACATTTATAATAATTTTTAATATTATCATATCAATTGATTCTGAATTTTTTTTGTTTATTCAAATTTACATTTTTAAAAAAATATCCCACACAAAATAAAATCAAAAAATTTTACTTGTCAAAACAAATATTTAAATATATTGCACAAATAAAATTAAAAAAATTGCAATATATATTTAAACCATGCCATAATTAATATAGTTTCATTTTTTTAGCCATAAATAATTTAACCTAACTTAGTTTAACCATAATATGGCCAAACTTAATTTAGCCATATTTAATTTACCATAATTTAATTTTCCATAATTATTTTAGCCTAATTAATTTAGCCATGGTTAGTTTTAGCATATTTTAATTTAGCCATAAATATTTTAGCCTAGTAAAATTAGGCATGGTTAATTTAGCTTAATTTAATTTAACCATGGTTGATTTAATGTTTTTGTTTATTTAACCTAGGTTAGTTTAAGTTAGTCTAAATTAACATGGGGTTAATCTTAGTACTAAAGGCACATAATATTATTATACCTAGCCTATATATATATATTATGTATAATAATTTAAGTATGTATAAATTTAGGCCATTATTTTTATGACATGTGTCCATGTTATACACATTTAGTTGCATGTTAGTTACACACACAACCGTATAGCCAAAAAGCTTCTTCTTTATTTGCACAGAAAGAAAACAATAACAACAATGATGAACCAACGGTTGTTGTTGTCTTCTCTAGGTGCATAGAAACAAAAGAAAAAAAGATGAAGATGAGCAATAACTCATCATCATCTTCTTTGGGTGCACATAAAGAAAAGAAAAAAAGATGATGACAAATGTTGGTTCATTGTCGTCTTTTGTGGGTGCACAAAAAGAAAACAAATAAAAATCATGACAAGCCTAGTCATTGTTGTCTTCTTTAGGTGCACAAAAAGAAAACAAAGAAGGACAATGACGAATGTCGATTCATTGTCATCTTCTTTGGGTGCACAAAAACAAAACAAAAAAAGATGATGATGAGTGCTGACTTGTCATCATCTTCTAAAATTAATGAACAAAGCATTAGAAAATGAAGACAAGTTGGGGGCTCATTGTTGCCTTTTGCAAGTAGTGAAAAAAAAATCAACAATGATGAACCCTCAGCTTGTCATTATTGTTTATAATAATGGACAAAACACAAGAAAACAACAACGGGCTGGGGGTTTGTTGTCGTCTTCTGAAGGAAAAAATGAAACAAGCCAGGAGCTTGTCGTCTTTTGATTGCTACACAAAAAAAATCAAAATATAATGAACTAGCTCATCATCATCTTCTATGGTTATATTAATCCATAAGAAACATGTGGTAAATAGTCATCTTTCTTTGCACAAAGTTTTGCACTTTATGAAAATTTTGAATTTTTCTCACAAATTTAAATTAAAAAAATCAATATTTGAAAGAAATTAAAGCATTTAAAATTCACTAGATTTATATGCATGGTTCAAGTAGGTAGCCAAAATTATATATGAATGTTTTTTTAAAATATTTTCATATTTTGTTAATAACCAAATCTGGTTAAATCAACTTATGGATGATTGCCACCTTGGGTACATTGCAAAATTGAAAACAAAAAAAATACACAATGGGAAGATTCAGGAAACACCATTACATAAGAAGTTCATTGTGGTCACAAGTCACTAAAAACTACCATCCATGTTAGGTCGGGTAAAAAGGTTGGTCATAATACACTCAAAAAATCATATGAACGTTGAAATGTCAACAAACCTCAGTTGCCTTTGGGGTCCAAAGATGGATTGTAAAGGAGCTCTAGGTGCACCTAGAGCTTTTAGATCATTAAATTGGACCTCAAATAGAGAATACATGGCTTCTAAAAGATCTCAACTTCATTTACCTAAAATCAAATAAAAATCAAATATTTTTCCAACCCCTTTTGAAGCAATGCAAACCATATCAACACACATACTAAAGCTAACATGTCACAAATCCATGTTATCATCAAACAATCGTAAGGCCAAACCAATCATTATCTTTGAAAAATTCAAAAATATTTATTCAATGGTTGAAATCAAAACCTTAGAAAAGGTAAAACTTTGTTTGGTGATTTAACCCTAAAGGTTTGTTAAACCTTAACTTTCAAATGTTTTTTCATGCAACATCACTCCATAACCCTAAAACCCCCCCCCCCCCCCCCCACCCCCAATTCCCTTTCCTTTCCCCACTTGTTATTTGTAAAGGATCGAATTTTGGTGAAACTTTCTTTCTTCCCACTCAAATTCATTGTTGTGAAATTATCACGACTCTTTTTCATGAAGCTCTTGTAGTGCTTGCTCATAGATTATTTTCTAATGTTCTTAGAGCATTTCAATACTTAAAAGCACAATTGGGTGGATCTTCCCAACTCTTTTGAAGATTTGAAATAACACCAAGTTGTTTGTGTGTGTAGGTGTTGGTATTCAATGAAGTGTCTTGTTCTTGACTAATCATGGTGTTCCTCTTGGAGTTCAACAAGTTTTTTTTTTGGTGTTCCTTAATTTGTGCTCATCAATAACAACTCATGCTACTCTTGTGCATCCTCTCCTAGGTCAAACTTTTAAAGCCCTCTTAGTGTTCTTGAACATCCTTAGCAAGAAATCTTCAACTATTATTCTTCTTAGTTTTTAAAAGAACTCAACTCTCCCTAATTCAAACTCTTGCTACTTTCCACTTGGTGACCCATTTGATGTTCTTGTTGTTTTTTTTTCCTTGATTTGAACCTTTCACAATTGTTGTTCCTTTTAATGTTTTTGTTGTTTTTCTTTCCTTGGTTCAAACCTCTTGGAGTTATTATTCTTCTTGATGTTCTTGTTACTCCTCTCTCTTTGGTTTAAAGTTCAAACCTCTCGCAACTATTATTTTTCCTAATGCTTTTGTTCTTCCTCTTTCCTTGGTTTGAACCTAAATTGCAATTCTTGTTCTTCCTAATTTTTTCTTGTTTTTCCTTCCCTAGTTTAAACCTCTTGCAATTATTTTTTTCTTGATGTTTTTGTTAATCTCTCTCTTATTCAAAGTTTAAACCTCACGCAACTATTTTTTTTCATGACGTTCTTGTTGTTCTTCTTTCTTTGTTATGAAATTTGAATCTCTTGCAACTACTATTTTTCCTAATGTTCTTATTGTTTTTCTCTCCTTGGTTTGAAATTCGAACCATTCATAACTATTGTTCTTCTTGCTGTTCTTGTTACTTGTATCTTGATAGTTCAAACCTTTCAAAACTATAAAAATAATAGCAAAATATCTTAACAAGATTAGGTTGTTATTCCTTGTGCTTAACTAATATTTAATTCTTCAACTTGATGAATGTTGAACTCAAGGTGTCATTGTTTAAACTAATACCACTAAAGAATCTTTAGTGTTCTTCCTTAAAATTGTGTTGGCCTTGTCTAAGTTAGTTTTGCCACTTTCGTTTTAAATGTAGGCTAATTGAAAACCCAACTTCTTGCATAGCCAAAATGTAAACATCTGATTTTCCTTTAATGTTAGCATTCCCCTTGGCCCAGGTTTCCTAGATTTTGTCTTCTCATACAAATGATTAGACAATGAGGTAAAAGGTATGTTTTAGTGCCTATTTACCTTCCTCAATGAAGATGTCCCATTTTCAATTACATCCATGGCCTCCTCCAATGTTTTATTAGTCCATTTGCCTCTAGTGTTCACATGAATCATTACAAGAAAATGTGGTCTCTTAAAAGGTTCAACTTGAGGGTGAAAACACAGTATGTGGTCCTTTTTTAGATGTCACATTTGTAATTTTTCCTCCATATCTTTGATACTTAAAAATAAAACATTAATGTTTTCATTGAAATATCAAGAAAGTGCCTCAAAAAGATAATGTTAATAGAGTTGGCATTTTAAAAACGCAAAAAACCATAAAAATCCTACATACTTAATCAAGAATGGACTTTTGAATCTTGGTGATAAATTTTATCATGCCTTGCAAAATTCATGGATATGGACTTTTATGTTACAATGTGTTAGTCTTATATGTTTGAAACTTTGGGATATTGAATGAAATATGTTTATGAAAACTAAAAATTTCATTGAATGAATGGAATGCCATTTTAATTTATAATGTTATGGACTTTCCAAAATCCCAAAAATTGTAATTATTTTAAAAGCCTTTTTGAACACTCAAAATATTATATGTTTTATAACATCATGACTTGAATTTGAAATGGAATTTTTAAAAATTTCAATATAATCTAAATACTCTATTTTAAGCCAATTTCAACTACACTAAAAAAGGACTTTGAAAAAATATTTAATCTGTCGAAACTTAACCATTTTAATGTGTTTTCACCCTTCACTAATTGTCCACATTGAGCAAGGGGTATGACTATTTTGATTAGATGTTTGGGGCATGAAAAACACTAGTTATTTTTTATTTTTAAAATTGACTTAAATGACCATTTTGACCACGTGACAAACCAAACATCTAGTCAAAAAGGTTAAATTCACAAAGATAGTCTGTCAAAATGACTAAGGCCTAATTAAATTGACCATATTCAATGGCTAAGACAAGTTAGTCAAATCAACCATATTAATTTGGTTACTTAACTTATAATTTTTTTTAGTTTAGAATATATATTTAGCCTAAGTTCACAACTAGGCTAGGTTAGGCATATTACACTTAATAGGTACCTATAACTTAATAGGCTATCTACATGTTACTTTTTGCCATGTATAGGTACTTAGGTTTAGTACATTAATTAAATAATATTTATAATTACTAGTTAATATTCAATAATTAATTATTAATAAATAGTAAATAATCTAGTATCAATAATTAATATTTCATAATCAATAATTACTAAATTTTATTCAAATTTTAAAAATAAGCTAACAACACGCAAATAGTTTATTAAGTTTAAATACCTATTAGTACATGGCATAACCTACTACTTAAGTAAGTTACAATGTTAAAAAATTAAAGTCCATTACAACATGTTGATAAAATATTTCATCTTTTGAAGTGTTAGTAAAATGGTAAGGACTTGACTTCTCAAAATGGAGGTGATAAGTTAGTCCTTGCACTTGCAACCTTGGCTACCTATGTTACCTTGGCTTTAGATGGCCTAAATAGAAAGCCTAAGTTAATTAAAGGACGTACGTAGGTAAATAAATTAATATAATAAATAATTATTAGATATTATTAGATAATTAATATGATATATATACTTGTTGTCAAAATATTGTTGATTACTCAAAATTCTAATAAAAATGGTTGGGTCCAAATCGACTTGTCCAATATGGCATTTTAATCAAGTTAAACATGGTGACAATTGGGGTGCTTTTCAATCAATTTTTCAAGTCAAAAAAGTCTTGTAATGATTGCATCTATTAACTCTTATTTATTTTCTTATTGGTTCCTGTATAAAAGATGGTGGAACAATTTCCTTGTTTTGGCTTGGTTGGTCTTTCAATCCACTTTGCCTCCTACAAGGCATATTCAACAACATAATGATCTAGATCCTTTTTGCCCCAACCTCCACCATGTTAAGGGTATGTGTTTTAGCCTTCCAAAAAGTACATACTTGAATTTTTTGTATTTTGTTTAACTTTCAAGAAAGTATGAAAGGTCAAGGTATGTGTGAAATGCATATGTTTCTAGTTGTTGGGAAGAAGTGATCAATGCATACAACTGCTCAAGGTCATCCCAAACTAAGTTCTAGTTTGTTGATTTTGTGCAAGTGGTAGGTGTGTACAAACAAACTATGATTTCTTGGAGTTAGATGAAATTTCCCTTTCTTATGAATACCTATATTGTATCTATGAACTAAAATATAGAAATTTCCTAAACTTTTGGTTGTAAAGTTGATCTCTTGCAACCTTTCTTAGTTGTCCCTTTACATTCACCCTTGAATCTTGGTTTTTTGTTTCTTCTTTGATAGCACTATGATTTGATCTTTGATGTTCAAATTCTTGTAGCTTTTCTTTGGTTAATGTAGTGTTTAGATTTGGTTGAGCTACCTTTTGGGGCTCCCTTTTGGCTACTCTAAAATGCCTTGTTCTTGTTGATCTACTAGGACTACTTGTGTTTTTGATCTACAATTTTCTACTCTTTCTATGTTGCCTAGTCTTTGTTGGTTTAGCCCATATGCTTTCAAAATGTTTATGAAAAATTTGAGATTATCTTTTTCACAACTTGGAAGTTTTGACATGTTGAAAGAATTTTGCTTTTGAATTTGAAAAAATAAATTGTGTATCCAAGTTTGCATCATAGCCCTATGAATTTGGGCATGTTATTTTTGGTAGATTAGAATGTGTAGAAAATTGAAGGGAAATTGGAAAGCCTTCCCCAATTAATGTGTAGTTGCTATTCTTCCATTGGATTCTTATAAACCCTAATCCTTGTTTATGGTCAATTGTGTGCTATTTAACATGACCTAAACTTGCTTTTGTCATTTTAGTGTTCAGTCCAATTGCCTATCACCAAACTCTCATTTCCACCCCAAACTTTAGGACCTTGTAAAATCAGTCCATTTTTTTCCCATAACCAAACACTTAAAATATCTCCATGTTTTTCCCTAGCATAATGAAATTCAACTCGTAGCCCATCACCAAATTATGAAAAACTCTGAACAAAAAATTCTCAACCAAGCATTTGATGATAGGTTAAAGAGAGAACGCCCATAAGGTTTTTTTGTGTTCTAACACAAGCCAACTACTGTATTACATGGGTGCTCGGTGACTGACCTCTGTTTGATGATGGGCCGGTTTACCTTGCATGGGCTAAAATTTACTAGGTATTGAACATACTCCAATCCCAGGTAGAAAACCTAACCTGAAACTATAGTAGGACCCATCCACTAAACAAACAACAACTACAACCATCCATTTTGCAAAAAATGTGCTAAATGCACAGAAAAAGATGGGGAAAGTAGGTATAAGCACTTATTGGGCCTTCATGTGTTAGCACCAGTGGTTTCTTTTATGGAAAATTTTCACTATTTTGCCAAAACATTCTTGAGAAAAACTTGGAAATACTTGGCTGATCAGAATTGATCAAAAAAACTATATTGCAAAATGACGAAATCCTTTGAAAACATGTCTAAATATGTCAATTTTTTCCACATCACCATCTTTGAGTTAATTTTACAATTTTTGACTATTATCTAGTTAGCTTTAGACTAATGTTGCAAATTTGCCAAACACTTTAATGACCTCACACACATGTGAAAGTTCTCTTCCATTGTATGGACAATGCCCATTTCAAGGCTCAGTTGTACAAAATACCCATATGATGTGAACTGTGCCATTGGGCATATGAATACAAAAGGGAATGGTTTTCTAGAATTTACATTCATCAAAATAGTTATCCTCTTTATGTGGTGTTTCATTTAAAATAGAGATTTGAACCTTTGTTTTTTTTCCCCCATTCTATAGATGTCAATGGCAAAAGATGTGCAAATGGGGCATGTGTCATAAGTGAATGTGTCAAAGTCCCAATATATGCATTGAACAATTTTGGAAACTCAAATTTAAGCAATTCAAAAAAAATTTGAAACATTGTAACCAAATTTAAGATTGGCCACATGGTAGCAACACATTGGTAATGTGCCAAGGAAAGATGAAAAAGGATTCAATTAAGTTATCAAAGTGCCATGTAGCCATCAATAGGCTCAATATTATAATCCTATTTTAGTAATAATTACTTTTAGATACCATCATACATCTCCTAAGGCACACATACATAGCCCAAATGCCTTTTGAACATTCATAGAATTCCAATGATGAGAAATTTTGAAGAACAAGTATATGGGAGATTTTGTATAAAATTTGTCTGATTTTCATTGAACAATTGATTTTGCATAATCTTTCATATGGTCATATGGTCATTTGTAAACAATTCCAAAAGAAATTCATACCTATCTCATTTCCACACTTAACTTCTCACTTTTTTTCTTAATAACTACCTCCTATCCCTCTTTATAACTATTTCATTCCTTTTCCCTACTCACCAATATGAATATGAAAAGACAAATTAACACATGCATTTTCATGATTATAATATTTATATTGATTCAAAATAAATTTAATATTAACATAGAAATAATGATGAAGTATCGGAAACAATATGGGAGCATTAGGGGAAAAAAAGAAAAAAAAAAGTTGATCATCATTGGCAGTGCACGATATCGAGGAGCACAAGTTAGCATTAAGGATACTGAAAGCTCCCCTTTAGTAGGGACTGACAATTTGAAGTTAAATAAATTTATTTTCAGAAAATTTTACTTGAGCTAAATTGGTCATAATTTAAACACCATTATGACATGATGACTTTGCATCACAGGGAACAGTTAACGTAATGAATGTTTTTAGGCCAGATGAAGAAGGTATCATCCTCTTGGTAAATCCAAGATGAATGGCCTTTTATGGTTCCAAGTGGGCATTATGGCTTGTCAATGAACTAATGAATGTTTGATATAAAGGATGTGGGTTTTGAGTGTGTTTCCCATGCAAGACCTTCAATGGCATGCCATATCATGCAATACCCATATCAAATAACACAAACCTTCATCAAGCCAAATGATTACTGTAGTACCTGGGCCAATTCAACACTAATTATAATTTTTCAGAAATGTTGAAAGTTTTATATATATATATATTCAGAAATCCTTTTTCTCAAAAAGAAAAAAAAGCAATCTAATGGAATATTTTGAAATTTATCATTTGTTGAAATGGAATCCTCAAAATTAATTATTCATTCGACGAATATGTGTTGAACAGGCCAAGGTACTACAATATAGATTTGTTAATCTTGAATCTATCTCCTTTTAAGTGGAACAAACATGAACTAGTTACCTGTCGACCTCCATCCATGGATTTCATTTAAAGTGGACAAAAACTAAACAAACCTAATTAATATAACTAGATGAAACTCAAGTGGATTGATTTGATCCACATGGATGAATTTGGGTTCCAACAACTGGAACCTGCTATATGAATTGTATTTAACTTTATGGATGATTCATCCAACTAGTTAGAATTGTTACCATTTGTCAGATGTCATAATTGCACAAGAAGGGTATATTAAGTAGAAGAGTAGAAGACTCTTAGGAGTTCCCTATTGAACATTTCTAAGACAGAGAGAGCCCCTATGTATGGTACATGTTCTGTACTGGAACTTGCTGTTCTATGACATCTTTCAAGCACATCTCATCTGCCTTGGGTTAGATTTTGAATATATTGGTGAAAAACATGTTCAGATGCAAGTTTCTCTTATATACCTATAATGTATTTCATCTTGTTTGAGGGATTTTGACATACTAGCATTTGGATAATTGGAAAGGTGAATATTATAGTTACATTCTATATCAATCATCCTCAAGAACTTACAATTTTACATCCACCGGGACTATCACAAAAAAAAGGTACAACATTAACCTCCATATTGTTTTGTTAAAGTCTCAATGGAGAGTAAGATGGATGAGTTTCACCTCAATTTTTGTTAATGAGTATTCCTCCCTATCTGTTTGTGATCTAGTTTTCTAATCACAAATTTGATTCACAAATCATTTCACCTTATAACTCATGGTCAGCAATTTGGGGAATTATACGAACATAAATATTTTGAAATTTTGTGCTATAGATTATCCCTCCTGCATGATAGCTTACAATCACTAACCTAGTAGCCACCCAACATAGGGTAATGAAAATAAGAAAATGTTGCAAATTGTGGATTTTAATTTTAGATACCTCATCTATTTATACCAATGTTGTATGGCCAAGCAAATGAATCATTTGCATAAGTGATCAATTTGGGTGCTTTTCATATGTGTAGGTTTTGCTTAGAGTTTTATTTATTTTTTAAACTGCATCTAAGGTATTGGGGGCAAAAAAAAAAGGGTGGTCTTCTTAATGGTACTATGATAGTAAGTCCAATGATTGTGGGTTTATTTAAGGTTGAACTTGGGGGAAGATTATGTTATTACATTTGCTCCATTAAGTTGGTCATGAAGTGTATGTTTCCGAAGGAAACTGTAACCTTATGAGCACAAAGACATTGAGTTGTGAGTGTAACTTGCTACTTTGAGTGATTTCTATCCATTTGAAAAATGAAAAATGTGTGTATATATTGTTATTTGTTGAATCTAGTATTGTGACATGTATAGGTTCGTAATATTTGTGTAGGGAATTACCAATGATATGGTAGTATGCCAATTCATTTTTATTTTATCCACATTGGCCAAATGTGTTTGTGATAAATGTTTTATCCATGATTTGTATGAACAAAATCATCCATTGACAAAGCCATGATAATCTTGTAATTGACCATTGTAAATGGAATAATGAGCCTCTAGTTTAAAGGCAATTAAACAGAAGGAAAAGGACAGCTTCCATGTTTGCCAATGAAGTTTGCATAGTAGTTCATGATTTGATGATGCATTGAACCAGGCACACACATACACACAATCTCAATACTGATTTCTTCACCAGTCTGACAAAGCATTGAGCCCACAAAACTAATAGCTCGGAACTCATTGTGGTAGCCATATGGGCCAGCAGCATGGAAGTGATTGTGTGTTCAATTTCACAGAGTACAAATCATGCTGGATATTGCCAGTGTTCTCTCCTCCTCACCACAGCACTCTTAGTTCATAACTCTAGGCTCTCAGACATTGTAAAACTTGTCTCTTCCACTGGAACTTCTGTACTACAGACAGACTCCACAACAGTTTCCCTCCCAATAATGTTTTGGGCATCTAAACTCATGTTTTGAATTTGCACAATTTGTAGCATCAAGAAAGTTAGGTAGTGTGTTAGTAGACATGGTCAGGGATCAGCTTGCATGATAAGCTGCAATCTAGTGTTGTACATGGTACTAAACCCCGCACCTTCTGAAGCAAGTGTCATTGGCGCACTGGGTGCGTGATGTACTAAAATCAGTGATCTCAAATCAGAACCCTCCATCTCCTCCATCCGACCAAGTTTGAATTTGACAAGAGGTTGTTGACACTTGACACCAAAAACACTATTGAAGAAAACCCACATGCCATTGTGCTCTATCTAGGGTATATGTGTATGTATCTAGGGTGAACATATGACTTTGATTCACCTAATTTGGAATAAACATGAACTCCTTGAGGATAGTTTACTTATCTTATGCCAATTGCTTATGACAATTGTAACACAATGGTCATAAATATATTTTTCACAATAGTCATGTCTAAGGTTATATATAAACTGGGGGATGCATGTTTATTGTGCATTAAATAGTTCCCTCTCCATGTTTGTTACATACCAAATGTGGATCACTAAAAAAAAAGGAAAATGTTACAAGAGACAGTGCATTGAAGGAAAAAAAATGAGACAAGAAACCAGAAGTAGGTCAGCCAGCATTTTTGCGTAACATACTTGCAATGACATGAAAGACTATGCCATCGGCCAAGGGTTTTATAAAACTATGTTTGAAATTTCCCATCATTATAATAAGACCCTTGGAAGTGCTGATGTCTAATTTTTTCTCTTTTTGTAGGTTAAAGGTTGGAATGGTATTAATGCTTTTGACATTCCTAAGTTAGAGCATCTCCACCCCCACACCTGCAAACACCGCTTTTCATTAGCTCTTGCAGCAGGATAGAGCAAATCCTGCTGCTCTGGGGTATTCATGGTCCATTTTGCAGTGGTCATTTTAACCCCTTTAAAAGCTTTTTTCTACTGTGGATTTGGACAGTGACTATTACTCGGCCAGATGTAAAGACATAAATGGTCTTTGAGTTTTCAAAGGGACTTTTATGACGTTTGTGGGTGGGGATAGTGATCATTAAACGGTATTGTATTCTAAAATAAAGGGATTGTTCACACTTTTGGGGGTGGAGATGCTCTTTGGACTAAACATTAAAGCAATCAGATTAAGGATCAGCAAAAGCTCCTTCCAATGTTACCTTTTGAAAAAAATTCAAAATAAAGTACTATAAATCATTGGCTCTGCAGTTTTGGTTGACATGGGCTGCCACTAAATCTTCAGGCCTATCTTTTTGAGATAGGCCTGAAAAAAACTCTAAAAAACTTCCTTAGAGCCCAAGACAACATTGTCCACTTCAGAAATGTAGGATTCCATATAGACTTTTCATGTAAATGCCATTCGCTTGGGCTGTGATCTCAAACTTACCGCAATGTAAACCCAAAGCCATAGCCCCAAACACTATGGACCCATGGGTGATTTTAGGTTTCATTGTGCCATTACCCAATTTCTCCAATGTAAACCACCTTTTAAGTACTTAAAGTGATTTCCACCACTTGATTTTTGTCTCTCCTTAACATCCATTTTCCTACAAATAGATAGCTTATTCCTTCCCTATTCAATCCCATAATTTTTGTTTTCCCCAATCCTCCGTACTTATATCTTCATCACATCATATTTTCAAACATTCCAAGTAATGAACTTTGCTTGCACCTTCTCACTTTTAGTGAAGATGTTGTCAAATTTGTCCCTTCAAAACCTTTCAATTTCAATTTCAAAATCTCCAAGAAGTGAATCCTTAATTTTATTTTGTCAGATTAACAAACAGTGTACTCCCCCCTTCATGGATATCTTTATCCTTGAAGAATTGAACTAGATTGAATGAAGAAGGACTTGATACTAATCCCCTGAAAACTTTTTAATAATCCCATATGGTGAATAGGCACATGGTAAGAAAGAAGAAAGAAGTAAAAGAATAGCACACCACAATAAATGTTGTGCCAAAGCCATATTACTACCCCCACATTGACATAATATTTGCTATTCTTCATTCAAAATCTCTTGTGCAGTGTGTCAATGGGTATGCTTAAAAAATAATTTTTGGATGCCTTTCTAATCTTAGACAAATCATGGACTTAGGCTCATTGTGAACTTCCCAAAGGATCAAATGTCTTGTCAAGACACCCATGTCCGCATGGTTACATCCTGTGACCTACTCACATGAGGCTCACTTAAAGGGAGCAAGGCATATATATAGTGAGTTGCTCCACTTGAGTCCTCGGTGCCTCTTACCCACCAAGTCTCACCTCACAATGTCTTCGTGCTACTTTCCATTCTTAATGGTCTTTTGCCATTCTTCCAAAGAAACCTTACTCCATGAACTTGCCAAGCCCAAGTCTCTTCCATGACTTGATTTGCTCTTCGCTCTTATATAACGGCCTCAGGTGAAGCCATCTTGGTTCAACCCATTTCAAACTCCCTCACCACCTTGATGTTCTCGCTTCAAGTGGTCTCAACACAAGCTCGCACTTAAATAGTTGGTTCCATTTAGAACTCCATGCCAAACCTTCCTTAAGGGAAGCATGACATTTACCCTCAGTAAAATTTCTGCCTTAAGAGTGGATGGCACCTTACACACGACACTCCTCAAAGGGAAACCTTGTCTGTAAGCTGTGCCTTCTCTCAAATGAATTGCAGCAGTTCAGGTACCCGCACCTCATCTCCCGCCTTGCCCGGGCCCTAATTCCCAAAATAGCCCTGTTATCTGTCCTTACTCTACACAAGCAAACGTACCCAATCAAAATTAGGACCCACCAAAAAGACCCCCCCCCCAAAAAAAATACCCCCTCAAACCCTATGATCCACTCAGCCCCTAGGCTCCCCCAGTTCCTTGGTCATACTTCTCTCATGGTGGACCCCCCTCCTGCTTCTCCACTCTTACCCGCCCCCCAGTGGGCCAATTTCAAATTCTTGCCATCCTAGGCTCTAGCATAGGTACCCTAGTTACCTTGGCAACAAGGTAGTAGTACTATGGTAATAAAAATTCCTTCCACTTTTTATACCCTATGTGCTCAAAAACCCTCAACCCAAATGACCCACTCAATACCCCCCCCCCCTCTAGGCTCGCCCACTCCACCTCCTTGGCCATACTTCCCCAGGCACATCCCCCCACCCCCAATAGACCAATTTGAAACTCTCCTTAGCCTTCCTAGTAAGTTCCTAGCATAATAAAAAGCCTTCAATTCTTGCCACTTCCCTTGTGCTCAAAATGTGAATCAAGGGTGTAAGAACTCTTGGGGTGCAATTAGGACAAATCACCAAAATTGGTGCAATCTTCTTACTCCACTCCATAGCAATCTGCATATTTAGGTGTCTTCTAAGCGTTGCTTTCCTATTGCACTGAAGAAGGGAACTAGGTAGTTGATGGGTGTTGAACTCTAGATCTTTGGGTGCAAGTAGGAACAAGTCACCAAATTTGGTGAAGAAGAGAACTAGAGATGGATGGGTGTTGAACTCTTTGGGTGCAATTAGGAACAAGTTACAATATTTGGTGCTATCTTACTCCACTCCACAGCAATCTATCTATTTAGGTCTTTTCCAGTATTGCTTTTCTATTGCACTGAAGAAGGGAGCTAGTGATGTATGGCTGTTGAGCTCTTTGGGTGCAATTTATGAATATGTCACCCAATTTGGTGCTATCTTGTTGGTCCACTCCATAGTAATCTATCCATCTTGTAAGTAGTTATTGCTTTTGTATTGCAGTGGAGAAGTAGGGAACCAAGTTAGTTATGGCACAAACGAGAGGAGGGAAGGCGGTTTTGAAGAGAGGAAGTGCTGAAGGCGGTGGCAAGGCGGCGGCCTTAGACTTGGTGCAGTTCAAGAACAGGATTCTAGCAGCTCTGAATAAGCTGGCAGATCGCGATACCCAGCAGCTAGCGGTAGAGGAGCTGGAGCGCCTAATTGCGGATCTGTCTCAGCAGCACCAGCACCAGCTGAGTTCCTCTGCCTTGTCGCTGTTTCTTTCCTGTCTCTACGAAACTGATGCACAGCAGAAAACAGTGGTGAGACGAGAATGCATGAAGCTGTTTGGAGCTTTGGCCACATTCCATGGACAGGCCTTGGTACCCCATGTACCCAAGATCGTGGCTTACATTCTCCGTCGCCTCCAGGATCCTGACTCCACTTACATCCGCGATGCTTGTGTTGATGTCATGGGTATTCTCGCTGCCTCTCCATTTGATCAAGCTGTTCATGCTCATGCTCGTGCTCATGCTCGTCATGGGGGCCGAGCTACAGCAACTTATGATGATGATCATCAATTGAGTGTGATCTCCGTTAACGTTTTTGTGAAGCCTTTGCTTGACGCGCTTGGTGAGCAGAACCGGAATTTGCAGGTGATATGAGCTGCAAGTCAGTCTTCCAATTTGTGATCTGATCATGTGCTGCTGCCTCATTGCTCTTAATGTCTGTCCCAGCTGCTTCAAAAACCTAAACCTATATGACTCATGTTCACCCTATTGTTGAATGGACCTCCTAGAGAAAAAACAATGCTCATGTTGCTTGTGTTCTCTCTCTCTCTCTCTCTCTCTTTCAGGCATTGGGTTTTTGTCAGACTTTCAGGGGTGAACATTTTATGTGCAGGTGGGTGCTTCTTTGTGCCTGGCAAGGGTCATTGACTGCACCAAGGATCCACATTGCACAGCCACTCTGCAACAGCTATGTCCTCGCATTGTGAAGCTACTCAGCAGTCCCAGCTTCTTGGCCAATGCCTCTTTGCTTCCTGCTGTTGCAGGGCTTGCTCAGGTAGGTATCTTCTTGAGCCCTAATTTTCTCATTTTACCTTTCAGAATAATGATATATAGCAGGTTTACAAGGGTTTTCCAAATCTCTAATTGAGGAACAATCCCCACATTTGAATTCCCCTTGACATCATGCCTGCTTGGAACTGACAATCAATTGTGTGACATCCCTGCCATATAGCACAACACTAGCATACTGTCAGCTTTTGATGTTCCTGCAGTTTGTGCAAGGAGTACTAGATTCTACAGTTTATCTGAAGAAGGAAAATGCTTTGTGTGGTGTTCTTTTGTGACGGGGATTTGGCACATGAAACCATCTTGTCCACTGCACCCTTCTGATTTTGCACCATTCTACTGACAATTGGGTCTCTCCAATGTAGGTGCCTGGAGTGGTAGATGATGCCTTATTGGCAACCCTAGTTTCCAGTGTTGAAGATGAGCTTGAAGCTACAGAGTGGGCAACACGTAAAGCTGCAGCTGACACTCTGGCCTGCTTGGCTACAGCTTTGGGCCCAGCATTGAGCCACTCCAAGGCTTCATCTACTGCTGCCCTTGTAGCTTGCCGCTTTGACAAGGTATTCTGAAGTCTCTCTTGAATCCATCTTTTAGGGTTTCAATCTGTTTCAACTGGTTGTCCTTACACTGTTATCAGTTGCTTTAAACCCTGAGAGGCTGGCTGCTTCCTTTCTCTTGTTTTTTGAAGTTCTGTAGATAGAAGAAATGTGTGGTTGGCAGCAACTATTCTAGACTTTGATGGAGCAGAGTGGTGGGGATTTGTGATACATCCAGGTGAAACCTGTTCGAGATAGTGTTGCAGAGGCATTGCAACTATGGAAGTGTATCCCAGATGTTGTCGGTGATTACCCTAGTGCTCCAACCTATAATACAAAAGTTGCACAACATACAAATCTAGCTACTGGATGCACAGTAATGAAAGAAAATCTGTTTTTCTTGCTTGTCTGCTGCACCTGTACAAATGCCCTTTGCATTGCAAATCTGTTTCCTGATCAGAGTGGAAGTCTTCTTGCATGCAGATAAGAGTTGTTTTTACAGCTTTTTGTTTTGATTGGATCCTATTTGTGAAGGTGGGGGAACAGGACTGGAGAACCTGAATTTGTCATCACCAATATGGTGTACTGATCGCGAGGCATCTGCTCTCAATATCAGAGGTGGTGGTAGGTTGACAGCACTTATGAAGTCAGGTGCAGCAGTGAATGCATCATTTCCTGCAACAAATGTCTGTTCCAAATTTGTTTCAGAGAAAGTGGGAACTAGTTTTCAGAGCAAGAAGAAGACATCACCTTTTCTTAGTGACAAGAAACCCAACCCTGATTTCTTTGGCAAGCTGGAGAATGGTGTGAGAAGAGCAACTGCAGGTGACTGGCAAATTGAGGTCACTGCTGTTCCTGGGAGACTCTCAACTAAGGGTCTTTCAGCAGAGAATGGTAGTTCTACTGCTACAGGTGACATTGATGGTGCATTGTTGGAGCATCATCATGGCAATAATGAGCCATTGACTTCTGCAACTGATTCACCACCGCTTCCAAATGGGTTTGGTGGATTTCTGAACCCTAGGGATGCAAGTTTCAAGGATCAAACTCAAACCAAAAATGGTAGGCAAGCAAGTGAGCTGGCTGAAAAGACTGATTATCTAACTATGGCTATGGAGTATTTGTGAGCATTCCAGCATAAAAAATCCTATGAGTTTTACCAGTGACAGTGATGGCTTCTTCAAACTTTAGCAAATATTTGAGAGGGATCATCTGCATTAGTGTTGTATTAACATGTTTGCTGCAATATGCGCAGGCATGAATGGCTCACGACTGAAGGCGATGACTACTCTTGAACATCCAGAAGATGGAGGAGACCCATGGATGGACATTCCAGAATCAGCAGCACATGATGATCCTGAGCAAACATCATCTTGGGATGCCAGTATGCCTGTTACCAGCCCTGACAGCAGTTCTGGCAGCTATGGCGATGAGGCTGCAGCTTCTTCTGCTCTGTGTCCAGACTGGGCAATGGTTTGTCGCCGACTTCAGAACATGGAACACCAACAATGCATTATCATGGAAACGCTGCAGGTCACTTAAGCTTCCTTCCTCAACTTGCTTGTTACCGGCAAATCTTGGTGTGATGATCCTGGATCAGTACACTGTAGAAGGAAATGCTCTTCTTGTAGGGCATAAGAATTTTCCAAGTAGCATCAAAGTTGATCGAGCATGATTTGTTTTGTTGGGTTTGGCAGGAATTCATGGTTGGTGTGCATCAGAATATGCAAGGTCTTGAAGGACGGGTCCAGAGGGTGGAGCGTGTGGTTGATGGTATTGTTCATAGTGCAAGCAGTGGTACATTAGAGAGATTGTCTACTACTGGTGCTCCAACAACCAGTGTAAATGCAACTGGTCGTGCCATGGCAAAATTGTTGGCTGCTGCTGATTTTGTAGGTGCCACCAAATTCCACAAAGCCAATGGTGGAAGGACATTGTTTGCTGATTCTGAATTTCGGATGAGCAGAGACTCGTCATCATGGAAGAAAGCTGACTCAATGACATCTGATACTTGGGATGATTTTAGCATTGGAGCTCATCCTCAATCAGCATTGCCACAAAATGGCATGTCTACACGGCGGGTCAGTTTACAAAATTCATGTATAAAAAATTGTATACAGTTAGAAGTCAAATGAAAATGGAGATGATTGGAAACATCTTCAGAATTGATAAGGAAACTTGAACCCCTTCTGCTAAAAAAAAGTTCTGTTTTGTTTCACATGAACATTACTTTTGTTCTTTTGCAAAATTTATTCAATTGCGGGCTTTGTTTTGTTCTACCCAAATGATTTTCAAAGGTGAGCCCAACTACGATGAAACTATTTCATGCATATAAAGTGAGAAATTGACTAACGTGCAACATGACACAAATACATTGTAGTTTCGAATGTTTGTTGGATCAATGCAGGAAAAAAGGAAACAAGTGGGCAAACATTTTTTTAAAAATATTTTATTTCCATTCAGAGAAAACTTAGTTGTATGGATACGAAGAATCAAATGGGTTATGTATGTGGCCATGATCTTGTGGCAACTACTCTTGTGTTGAACCATATGAACACTTTTTGAAATAATATAGGATATTGGTACAACTACATAAGCAAGTTAAAACCTCCTTGAATTTTTGTAGTGTAATTGGAGGGTGCCTTATTTGGAGGGCTTTGCCTACCATGATACTGTAATCAAGGGTCAGTTTCCACATTGAGAAAATGAATAATTATTTTTTTCTAAAAATGAATTGGTTTTTTTATTTTGAAATTATTGTTATTTTCATAATTTACTACGATATTGTGATGTGAATAGTGAAATTATTCAGAATGTAGCTTTTATGATAATTATGATGATTTTCAACATCACAACTGCATATTTTCACAAAATCTCATTTCACTATTTTGAGGATTATTTAATGACACAAACTGACCTTAGGGTAAGGTATATCCAAGGTTTAGTCATGAAGGTGGGGCACTCCTAATAACAGAAACTATGGTGATAGTTGACTAATAAAGGAACCCCAAACAATAGCGATTCATAAGCCCAATTAAGGCATATAATAACACAAAATGGTTGCTTATTTTGGCCAATTAAAGCACCCCAAGTGATATTGCTGCGTGCTGCTCTCTTTGGACTTCAATAAATTTCTACTTTCATAGCTGGTCTATAGCCAAAAGTGGCTTTATCTCCTTCTGGATGCCCGCCAGTGTGGCTGCGTCACAAAATTGAAAAGACTTCTATTATTTGGCGACTTGTTGGAAGCTGTCCTATAAATATGGCGACCTTAGATTTTGTCTTTCCTCGTAATGTGGCGACTTGGGCCCATTTTTCTCGCCAGGTTGCGAAAATTCGCCGAAATAAATAATAATAATAATATTGGTCACAGTCATACCTTCTAAGTTGGATCGGGTTGGTCGGTCGTTCTCTCGCACCCGGTGTTTCGCCGGGCCTCCTCGTCTTCCTCCGACCACGCTCCTCGCTCGCAACGTTGCAACTTTGCCGCTGTTTTTCTTGCGGCACAATTTGCTTCCCGTCGATCTTTTCTCTCGCCTTGCATTTGAGTGTAGAATCCAGTACGCTGTCTCCGCCGTCTCCGAATTTTTTCTTGCATCAAAAAATTTCTTGAAGAAAATTTCCGGTGCGCGTTTATAGCAGCAGAGGAGACGATCCTGTTCCGGAGCTGAAAAGGGTTTTTTTTGGACCTTCGCGGGTTTTGAGATCGGGAATTGTTCGGTTTTCTTCAGCGGATTTTATTTATTTTTGTTCGTCTTCTTGGATTTCCCTGCCTACCTAGTTTCAAGGGGTTTTGGATTCCTTTTTGCTTGCTTCCATCTGGGGTTTGTTGTAGTTGTTGTTGTTGTTGTGGGACGGTTTCCGTTGGCTGTGGTGAGCGATAATAATGGCGGGATCTTTCCTCGACAAGATCGGCACTCTTTTTGGAGGAGGCGATACTCTTCCTTGGACGGACTCAGAAATGATCGCGGTAAGTTGCGGAACTTGTTCATGAAAGATGGAGTTGACCTAGTGCCGTGTTTGTAACACTTCTTCCTGTCGCTTCGTTTTCCTTCTTGCGGTACAAACATCTTCGGAAAGCTATGATTTCCCTTCCGCCAGTTACACGAATGATCTGTGTTTAGCTTTATGTCGAAGGGTTGATGGCATTCGAAGGTCGGTTTCCAAAGTTTTCCGATCTGTTCTTTTGTTACACAAACCACTATGTTCTTGTAGCTTGTAGCTTTCTCTTTGGAGTTGTGATTGCAACGGAGCAGTTAGGTGGTTGGACCTGATAGCAGAAACTTTGCATGTTGAGGGATGGTCAGACTTGTGAGGTCGAAGTGAACGAGAAGACAAAGGTTTCAGGAGGAGACTCAGGCAAGAACGAGAGCATCATGAGGTTGGCCTGGGCTTTGGTTCATTCACGCCATCCCTCTGACGTGCAGCGCGGCATAGCTATGCTCGAAGGTACTGATCCTAATCTTTAGTTCTCTCCTGTGACTCAACTCCACATCTCGTGATCTGCAAACGCTGTTGCCACACATCTAGACTGAGTATTCTTGGGAAAATTGTGTGTAGATGCTTTGAGCGTTTGCTGCAAGGGGTTCACATTTTCCCTAGTTACAGAAAGCTATCCAGTGCATAGCACTTAGCATTAGAAGCACATGGCAGGGCTGGTGCTATGCAATTCAGTTTCAAGCAATGGTTATAAACATGAGTACATTTGGTGTGTTCGCAGCATCTTTGTCAAACAGCCAAATTGGGGCATTGGAGAAGAGGGAAATTCTGTATCTGCTTGCAGTTGGCCAGTTTCGAGCTGCTGAGTATGCAAGAAGCCGTCGTTTGGTTGACCAGGCACTCAAGGTAGGCTATGTGGCCACTTGCAGGTGGATAGACTGTTTTTTCAGGCTTACAAGGAGGTCTAGAATCAATTTCTTTTGAGGAGCATCATACTCTTGCAAGCAACACACCTCAAATACAACATGTTAAAGACGTGTTGCCAAAGTTCTTTGTCCTCACCCCTTTCTCATTTTTGTGTCTTGCAGATTTCCCCAGACTTTCGGCAAGCATCTGCTCTCAAGCAAATGATCGAAGACAAGATTGCAAAAGGTAAAACACTGTATTTCACTCCAGTTCCAGCATTGTCTGAGTGTTCTCTTTCTCAGTAGAGATGACTGAAATTTGAATACTTAAAACAGCCTTCTCTGACATTGCTCTGAACTTTGGTTACTATTGTAGTCTCCTGCAGGATACAAGTTGACCCTTTGTGTTTGTAAAATGCTCAGTCGTCAATGTGGGGTTTGCTGTTTCAGATGGTATGATAGGAGTAGGCTTGGCAGCTGGAGCAGCAGCTCTTTTGGCGAGTGGAATTGCTGCAGCAGTCGCAGGATCACGATCCCAGAAGAAGTAGAACAAGAGTTTCCACCAGCAGAATTTCAGGCAATATATATCATCTTCAGGATTGTAGTTATTTTGTGACTTGTATGATAAAAGTCCCACATATGTACAGAACAAAATGGCAATTGCTACAATTGGTCTGTTTGGTCTGGTCACTTTTTAGAGTAAGAGCTTGCTAGTTGCTGTGGTTTGATGAGCATGGTTTGATTGGAATTTCTGTAGAAGGTATACCAGAGTGAGACACTTGGTATTATCAGTGTGTTTGATTCATCACTGTTTAGAGTAAGAGATTGCTAGTTGCAGTTTTACTTGCACAGTTTGATTTTTCTTTCTGGAGATTGTGAGTATGGAAAAACTCTTAAGTAAACAGATGAAGATGTTTCTGTAGATTTGGGTTGCAAGAAAGAGGAGACTGGAGATCTGGCTCTCGCATGAAAAAAAAAGATAAACACTGCTGCCTATTATTCAGTGAACATCTCTTTGGTGTCATTTCTCCCTTTTAAATGACCTGACTCCCATGCTGAATCAGCTGATTAGCTTGGGTGCCAATTCTGTAGACCTAATTAGCTGGTAATGCCAGGGAGTGACCAAGGTTTGGCTGAATCTGCATCTTCGCACGGTCACAAGCCAAACCTTGCCTGCTCTCTGGTTATGTGTAACATTTTCAATTGAAAAAAATACACTTATTATATGCTTCCTTTTGTGCACAGAATAAGAACTTTTCATCTTGTCATCGTTGCACATTTCTCCATTCATAGCACACAATCCTCACAAGGTGCATTCCATGTGCGAACATGTTGTGCGGTCATGAGTCTTGTCCGGATTGGGGTTGTACACTATCGCGGGAATCAATCTCGTCCGTTCGATGGCCGTCTTCGCATCCCACCCGTCGCTATCTGTCAGTCTGTCCCAGGCGGGTGCAAGCGTCGTGCTCTACCTCGGGTTCGAATCTTCCGCACGAGCCATTAGGGTTTCCAAGCTTTGTCGCAATCGTGAGAAGCGTAGCGCGCGAATGCTGCTAGTTTCAACGTCGGTGCGAACGCGTTGCAATATCCTGTGTTTCGTTTTCAGTAGACTGGCGTTCTTGTAGAAATAGAGAAGAGAGAAAGGCCAAAAAAGAATTTGGTCTTTTTTTTGGTGTGGAGTGGTGTTGTTGTAGATGAGAAATTAGGCGAGAGAAAGGCAGAGTGAGCAAGAGCGACAGACAGACAGAATAGACAGACGCAGAGATTTTGTGGCGTTTTGGGGAAATGAACTCGGATCAAGGGAAGTTGTTCATAGGAGGGATCTCGTGGGAGACCACGGAGGAGAAGCTCCGGGATCATTTCCAGGCGTATGGCGAAGTGGCGGAGATCGTCATCATGAAGGACCGTGCGACGGGCCGTGCGCGAGGGTTTGGATTCGTGGTCTTTGCAGACCCAGCCGTGGCGGATCGAGTGGTGACGGAGAAGCATACCATCGATGGCAGAACGGTAAGGAAAGGATTCCCATGTCTCCAATGCTCTAGAAGTCGAGACGATAATGTAAGAATCGAGAAAGAGCACCGTGAGGAAGAAGAGAGGATAACTTGTAGAGAAAAAAAACAAAGTAATGTGATGCGCAAGTGTAGTAGTAGGATTAGGGTTTGCGAATGTGTGTAGAGAGCGGGGGTTTGGAGAGGATGTGTCAGGTGTTGTGTGGGATGCAGCAAGTTATATAACTAGTGTAGCTGTCTCTTTTCTTTTTTTCCTCCACGTTATTTTTAGGTGGAAGCGAAAAAAGCCGTGCCCAGGGATGAGCAGCAGAATGTGCCTAGGAGCAGCAGCAGTGGCCAAGGGCCAGCGTCGTCCCACACTAGGACAAAGAAGATATTTGTGGGAGGCTTAGCCTCTACAGTTACTGAGGATGACTTCAGAAAGTATTTCGAGCAGTTCGGTACTATCACAGATGTGGTTGTTATGTATGACCACAATACTCAAAGGCCTCGTGGTTTTGGCTTCGTCAGTTTCGATTCTGAGGAGGCTGTGGAAAATGTTCTCACCAAGTCTTTTCATGAGCTCAACGAAAAGATGGTGGAGGTTAAGCGGGCCACTCCCAAGGACCTCTCTGCAGGCACTGGAAGGAACTCTGGTGGTGGCTTTGGAGGTGGCAACTACAGTTCTGGCTACAGTCAAGGCTACTCCAGTCCTGGAGGTGGTGGCAGCGGCAGCTATGCTGGACGTGGGGACAGCCGCTATGGGCTGGCTGCTGGTGCAGGCAGAGGTGGTTATGCGGGTTATGGCGCAGCAGGCTATGGAGCTGCAGGCTACAGTGGTGGTGCTGGCTATGGTGCAGGAATGAATGGAGGATATGGAGGAACAGGATATGGTATGGGCACGGGCTATGGTAGTGCAGCTGGGGCAGGCTATGGAAGTGCTGGATATGGTAGTACTCCAGGTGCAGGTGGGTATGGCAGTGGTGGTTATGGCAGTGGAGGAGTAGGTAGTGGGGCAGCTGCTGCAAGTGCTCCTGGAGCAGGAAGAAGTGCTTGGGGGAGTGGAGGGGCTGGTTATGGCACAGCAGGAAGTACCACTGGCTATGGGGCCAGTAGTATGGCTGGGTATGGAAGTGCAGGTTGGGGTTCAGGTGGGACTGGGGCCACTCAAGCAACTGGAAGTACTGCAGGATATGGTGGTACTGGCTATGGCTATGGAAGCAGTGAAAATGGCTATGGCTCTGCTGCCGGATATGGAGCTCGAGGCAATGGCTATGGTACCACTCCAGCTGCCTATGGGAGTGCAGCAGCTGCAGGAACTGGTAGTGGCAGTTATGGGGCAGGATATGGTGATATGTATGCTTCTGGGTATGGAGATAATACATGGAGATCAGCAGGATCAGAGGCTTACAGCAGTGGTGCAACAGGGGCAGCAGTTGCTGGCAGTGGGGGCTACAGCATGGGGGCTGGAGCGGCAACTGATGGTGCAGCCAATGGGACTGCAGGTTATGGGGGAGGGTATGGTGCAACAGGAAGGCAGACTCAACGAGGTCCAGATGCACGCTTTAGGCCTTACCCAGCTGCTGGTGACCGCACTGGCTAGTTACTATTATGGGGAAGCACCAGTTTCCAATAAGAATCATGTTTTGTAGCTTCTCTTAGCAGAGAGATCGATATAGGTTGCATTATGTAATGTTGGGGTCATTGTCATTTGCAGCTACTCCAACTTCTGCTGATGCTATTTCTCCTTCAATGCAGGAGAACAGTGGTCAGGGAACTTTTTTGCTTTCCAGGCTGGAGTATAGCTGTTGAAGGGTGGGAAGAACTTGGTCCTGGATGTATGGCTATTTGATGCAAATTCTACTAGACCTGTGTCTGGAGTGTAGGAAGTGTACTGCATCCATGGTGATAGGTGTCCTCATTAGATTGACTATTGGCATAGTGAACAAACTAGTCTCAGCCGTGACCAATTAACATTTTGCTGTTAATTTGGTGAGGGTAAAATGTTCCATGTTAGAGTTTAGATTTCTTCTCTACACTGACAAATGATCTCAACAAGAATTCTATTCCTGATTTTTTGGGCTGTGATCTGGTTGCATGGTTCTTTTACAATCACAAGGTTGGAAAATGTGTTCACACATTGGTAAAACTACATGTTGACTGCATATTTCAACTGCCAAGAAACTTTAGATCACGGTTTTCAACCTGAAAGAAACATTGTCTGTTTCCAGGGATATCTGTTGGAAGGTGTGTATTCTATAGAATTTACTGTGGGGAATGGAAACTAAGAAACTTCAAGTGACAGAGTGTAGTGTATATTATAATTTAAGGGATAAACAAACTTTCCTTTTGTCTTTTTTCTGAATTGTCCTGCAAATGTTTTAGTTTCCCATTTTATTTTCTTCATCCATATTTGATGTATACATTTTTTTATTTTTAATTCATCCTATGGTTCTTTTTTGTTTTCCTTCATTCTTAATGCTTTCCTACTTAACACTGTTTCCTTTCATTTTGTTTTCATTGTTTCACTTCCATCAAATCCTTTGGCTTTGACTTTTGTTTGTCTTCACAGAATTGTATTTGGTAAAGTTTCATTTGTTGCTTTTCCCCTTCACTGCCCTCTTATCTGAGCACTTGCCTAAGATATGCCAAAATGACAAGTTCAAGATTGGATCAATGGTGAGCATCAAGATGTTGATCTTGTCCTTGAGGAGAGCAGGCTCCAGTATCAATGTGAGGGAGCATTACAATTGTAACACAAAAGGAAAGCTGAATGTGCACATTGAAAAGTTTCCTCGTAACTGCTTGCTGTCTGCAGCTAAAAAGCTCTCTTGTCTGCATTGATCACATAGTTTTATGATCCTCTTGCTGCTGATGTTAGGATTGATGGCGGACACATGTTCAATAAGATGAAGTTGTGTTGTTCAACACAGTTCCAGAGCATTATACATTTCAAGGACTTAATCTGAGAGGACTGATCTGATAGATGATCCCATAAAAGTTTTGCAAAATGTCATCTGGATTTGGGTAACCATTTCTGACCATCCCTTCTTTTTTGTCTTCTGAAGTGTGGGGAAAAAAATCACTCTTGCCAACTCTTGGGGAGAAGTCAATTGAAAATCCACAGCGACAAGAATGCATGAGCCCAAGCTGTCCAAAAACAAGTTTGACATCACAGCTGAACTATGTAACAAGATGTTTACAGTAGTATCAGTGGTTTTTATAGGGTTCAGTAAGTATAAATCCTGTTGAATTAGTTGTTAAATTAGAGTTAAAGTACATATGTGTTGTTGAATTAGTATGTGTAACGCACATAAGCAGTGTTGGAAAAAAACCCGTTAAAATACAGTAAATACAATATTTTGATCATATGCATGAATCAATTCAAGTTGAGGTCAAATTTTGTGTCAAGCGTTTCTTATATACAATGGTTTTCAATGCTTACAAGGCCTTGTATGAGTATTGACAAATTACTAGACTTTCAGTAGTCTCCACTCCACAAAGTCAAATCTCACTTGAAGGGTGTGGGTCACCTATTGAGACCCCTAACCCTTGGCAATGATAGTCCTGTTATGCTCAAGAATTTGGACCATGACAAACAAGGGATTCCATTTCATGTTTGATTCAGAACCAAAATCTCATTCAAATAACTGAACTTGGGAACTGGGCAGGAAGAAAAACACCCCCCCCCCCCCTGCCCCCAGAACTTTGCAGGTATCAATGGGGACACCTGCAAAGGGGACCTCAATAAATTAAATTCTGCATTGGCAAGAGGCAAAACTGAACGGGAAATTTCTTTCCATGAACTTTATATCAGCTTCTTTCTTCTAGAAACATGTGCACCAACAAGATCTAAAGTTTGAAGAGAGGGACTGCATTGTACAATATAGTAATTTAGCCATTTCTTTCAGAACCAACCTTTTTGATTGTTTGCTTTTTGCTACAGAGTTTGAATGAACACACATATAATAGACAAACCCAACTCTTCCTTCATTAATAGAAGGCCCCACTGGAAACTACTGAGGCAAAATACCTCGCTTAGTGCACCTGTGGAAATGCACATGTACACCCCAACATTTGCACACGAGGGACATCCGTGGTTATGGGTTTCTTTCCATATTTCACATTTGAAATGCACACCTTGTCGTAACACCTTGTCGTAAAGTATACGCAATGGTATCCATTATGCCAAGCCTTGTTGTAGTTGTTTATAATGGCACACATTTCCAGTTCCTAAATATTAGTCAAATTTTATATCCTAACCTGAATATTAGTCAAATGGATCCGACTTTTTGATCTTGTATCTTCTACTTAGTCCAAGACAAGAACCTACTCAGGGTTAAATTGACATATGTGGCCTGACACTTTCTTTCTTAAGGTTCACACTTCACAAACATGACCTCAATTGGATCAAGTCAAATGAAAAATTGACAAGTAGCTTGTGGAACACACATATGCTATAGTACTAGCTATTTTCATGTGTAAAGTATTACATAACCTTTTGCAGAAGGTGCCACCCTACATTGACTTTTTTCTGATTATAAAATTTTAACTAAATAATTTTGTAGGTTTGAAGGGTCAGTTGGGCTGTGGATGGGTGTGGCAAGATAGAGGTGGGGTATGCCAAATGGGGCTACAGAATTCATTGGAGGCTAAGCCACTAAAGACAAGGGGGAAATTTGATCACACAAAAAGCATATGGCATGTTAGAAGAATACCTTCATTGTGTAGTCACTTGAAATGCTTCAATACTATATTCATAGGAGGCCAGAGGCTAACAATTGAGGATTAAGACAAAAAGCCATTTTCTTTGAAAGCTTGATCTAATCAGTGACTTGGCTTGTCTACAACAAAAGATAATAATGTGTCCACTTGGAATTGCGTTGAATTTTACATAAACGGTTGGTGGTGCAACAACCCCATGCACTCTCTACTTTGAAGGGTATCATTGAATTGTATCAAAATTTCACACACCTAAGTGATTCAGTGAATCAATGCAAAGTTGGTTCAACATGATCTTAACCTAAATCTTGTTTTCCTCACACTATGTATGAAAACAGACTATCATGCACTTGCAGCAATTGATGTGGAACTAAGTGTGACAAGGTTGAAAATTATTTCCTTTGGTAGTTCAATGTTTAGGATGTGCCCACAGTACTTTGTCTTAATGGGGCTCAAGATGTTCTTGACTGCTATCTGATGATGGTAAAGTCATTTTCTTCATAAATTTGAATTTTGTGATAAATGTCTCTTTAATATTCTTGTGGTTAAACAAGAGAACAATCGATACCAAACCTCTAAATCATACACTCATGGGTTCCCTGCATTTCTGAAATTCATGACTTTCACTTGAATCATTAGACTTGACTCACTCTTGAACACAAATACACCATATATTTCCTACATTTGTCAGATCTCTAAATAAACATAAAACCAAGTGTGTGGAACTGTTGTTGAAGGCCCACAAATGATGATAACACAGAACATGGCAGTTGAATATAGAAATTTGTGCACATAAGAAAATACCTCAAATGCACTAACTTTCACACTGAAAAGGAGATGCACTACACATTGACTGACAACCTCAACAACTGACAAAGCACACAAAAGTCTATCAAAAGTTTACTTAAGCAACACAAAGTCCTTCTGTTTATGAAACATTATGTTATTCATATGTAGCTGTAGTTTTTTTTTTCTGAAGCACAACAACAGACCCAACTAACAAGCAGTTGGCACCCCCAAATCAAGCTCAGTCACAAAGACCCAGCAGGCAGAATGTTCTATTCCCGCCAATTGAACCTTTGCAGGCTTGTCGTTTTTGTTCCTTGCACGATTCAAAGTTTTGAATCGCGCAGTTCATGTTCTGCACAGAACAAGAAAACCACATGTCCTGGAAGCTACTCCTGAGATTTGAACCCACAATCATAAGCTTCTAAAGATGTAGTAACTATCACTAGGCTACATTCTTACCCTTTAAATGTTTTGCACTAGGATTTTTATTTTATTTTTTTAATAACTTCCCAGCTTATTAGTGAAACCCTGAAGCTAAATTGCAGAGGAACCCCACAACTTGTTCTGACACCCCCAGAAAAGTTCAATGGGGCCGGGGTGTTTAACTTCTTGTGACCAGCAGGGCTTGAAAGGTGTTAAACTCAGTTTGGATCTCTCCATATGCAGAGAATCAGGAATTCAGGAGACAACTAGAGTGATTATAAAAGGGTCAATAAAAGAAAATGACTGCTTTTTGCTTGATCAGCCAGCACAATTGTCCCAAGTAATGGCATTCAACATGGGCTCTCAATTTGTATTATTCAATTTTTCATGTTTATCTGTGGGCATAGGGAAATGTTAGATGCGGTAATGTGGTTAATCACTTGTAGAGGCTGAAACAATGAGGTGTGGGTGGAGATGCTCTTACATCGGGCATAGAAAACAAACAAGCTCAAAAACATTACACATTGAAAATTTGAACACCAGTTTCTTTGGGTATGTCTTTCTTTCTTCTCTTCTGCCTGCAGTCATCATCAACCACGCCACCTTAAAAGATAACCATCCTTGTTTGCTATTGGGCCGCACCTCACAAATATGAATAAATTGCAGAATAGTTTATGTAGCAACATAAGTAGGATTCAAGGCTGCTTAAGAGCATCTCCACCAGCACGCAGAAGTAAAGTGGCCTCTGTACTAATTCTCATCAGTACTCAAATCAGTATTTTCTGTTTTATTGGCAAATTTTCGACCTGAAAAACATTATTTCGACTTATCAAAAGGATTTTGCATTGAAAAAATGGTCCAAATTCGCCAAATTTTGAAGGAAAAGAATTTCCAAGCAGCCAGATTTTTGTGATAAGTTCTGGTAGGTAGTCAAGAATATAGACAGATTCTCGTTTATCGCCAATTTTGGCTATAATTTTCTCTGTATGATCGCCACTTTGGCTACTTCACAAAATCCTTTAAAAAAACACCCCTTTGGACCGACCAGATACTCTGACTGCCTAGAGCTCCATGAAAAGGTCTTGACGTGTTTTGATCGGCCCAAGTGGTGAGATTTTAATAGTCTTTCACTTTACAATCAACTTTTTCATGTTTAGAGAAGAAAGGAGACCAATAAACACTATATTAAAATTTAGTGTAGACACCATTTTTGCTGTTGTTGTGTGTAGACAACTGGGGACCAGTGTTTTTGGGGTTAATTTTCTGCTGTAGCCAAATTGGTGATGATCCAGAGAAAGATTTAGCCAAATTTGGCTATAAGTTAACTATGAAAGAAAATATTTTAAAACGTCCTTCTGTTTTTTGGCTACTTACTTGAACCATATATAGATTGCTGGAATTTTTTTCTTGAATTTTGGTCCAATTTTAATGACTGAAAATATCCCCCAAAAAATATTTTAGCACTTTCAATTTTAATATAACTTTTTGGCTACATATATATATATAGCTAGCAAAAAAAAGGCTGCTGGGGACTTGATGGATTTAAGTACGACCAGGCAGCAGGATAGAGGATTCCTTTCTTAGACAGATCAAAAACAACAAATGTTGCCAGAAGAAATAAGCAAATGAAATATCAAGCAAATCTAACATAGTACCTTGGCAATTTCAACACATATGTGAAAATTAATTAATTAATTAATAATAGTTATTCATTTCAACAAATACAATATTGTTGAATATTCAATATTTCCTTCACACAATTTTGGAAATACAAAATTATTAGTGTCAAAGCTGCCAAGGTACTACTAGAGTATACATTATTACAGAGAAAGTATTCAAGTGGAGCCCATTCCAATTGAACCCAAACAAAAATAGAAGAAAGCGACTAACTGGTTTTGTGTGCCTTTTCTGAACTTCACTACATGCATACTACACTGAATTATGATAGGAGCATCTCTACCAGTGGAGAGCAAAATGGCTTGTACAATGTGCGTCGGATGAAGTACAACAACCTCCAAATAGTTTTAAACTAAGTTTGGTCCTCTACGTATGCATGGGACAAGTTCCAGAAGGACTAAAACAATTCCCAATAATAAGAAAATGATCACTTTTGATTGGCCAGCCATAATGATTGACCCAGGTGATGACATGTAAATGGTTTCTCATTTTGTACTGTTCAAGTTTCTACATTTATGGGTGGGCATGGAGAAATAATTAACACTCTACCATTGCATGTGGTTAAACTATCTCCTGAAGTGCTTAATATGCCACCCAGGAAAAATATTTCTCACATCCAGGTTTTTTTTTTTTGATTTTTTTAAATTTTAAAATGTATATTTCGTAATTTTAATAATTTATTTTTTAATTATATATTTATTTATTTTTAACAATTTTTTTCCAACATCACACAAAAAGCTAAAACTGGGACTGCAAACAGGTGAAAGACTGATAATAGCAACCCACCTCGACTAATCATTACGATTGGGCAATGAGAAACAGGGAACAGTAGTCAGATCATATTTATTACACTCTTCTCTGGCAGGTGTTAGGCTTAGCTGTGCATTTTACTAGCCTAAGCAAACTGTGCTGGGCCCAAACCATTTTGCTGAGCCAAACACCGTCAAGATTTAACTTTTCTACATCCAATTTCGATTTGCGGGGGTGGGGGTCACATACGGAGCACGGGTGGAGTTGCTCTTACTTGTAACCAACTGAAGAGGCACAAATAGGGGGTGTGGGTGGAGATTCTCTAAGTAGCCCTTGATGTTCAATAACATTTCGGTGCATGGAATCATTATTAGGTAACCCATTGTTGGATCATGAGTCTCTTTTGCGACAAGAGAAAAGGAAAAAAAACAATACACCCTAAGCTCTTCTTGTTTCTTCTGGTTAGTTGGCTTTGCAGTTTTGTGCAGTACACTCTTCACATTCCAAAGTGGCTCTGTGCTGCTAAATGCACATGTCCACACTCCACACTCCCTTTAGAATGTTAGAACTTCCTTTACTTGAGAACTTGTTTAACAATTGTATATGAAGATGGTAGTGCTTTAAATGGTTGCATGATCAGAACTGTGGGTGTGTGTGCAAACTTTGTAATCTGCATGTACCTGCCTAGGTACTGCATTGACCCCAACAAGGGACGAAGCTCAAGAGGCTCAAGATGTACTCTTAATCATTATGTCCTCTTGGACCACCCGTACTCTTGCAAATGCACAATGTTTGTGAGATGCTTAATTTTTTAGAACCATATCTTGTTGGAAGTTGGAATGGTGCAATGTACGACAAGACTGATTTTGTATCATTTAGGTCTATGTCTCCCACCAAATGAGTGGGTTTTTGGTACTCACCCCCAATCCCCAAATCTTCAAGTTTATAATTTGATGGTTTCCTTTCATGAGCATCAAGGTTGGAAATAGCCACATTCATGCATGTCAAGTAGGGTTCAAAGGATGCAACAAAACATTAACACGTATAGTATCTATCTTTCTCAATTCATTGGGGTTCAAGGAGCTCATAAGTGGTCACTCTTGAACACTACCATTGTACCTTTTCACATCAACACTTGGGTGCCGAATAATTATTCTATATTTCAAAATCTATTTTGGCAGTAGATTAATTTTAATTTATGGAGTTTTAGCAATAAATATAGGCAGCTTCTTTCATAGGTTCCATGGACTTTAAATCTCTAACATAATAATGAGACCAATTTTTGTACTTTTCCATCCTTTATAATTTCTTTAAATTTTGACATTTGAAACAGATAACTATTGTATAAACTCGAAATTTCCAATAATAATTCAAGTACTCCCCAACCTGAAAAAGTACTACAGTAATAACACTTGAAATTGCCATTTTTTTTCCAAATTGAAGTTCCAGTTCAACTGAAGACTTTGCAAATGGAAATAAAAATAGGACCTGGTAGGAAAAACTGTATTGTTCATATGCTCATCTACACTGAGTCTGAGATCAATTGAGAGGAAGTGAAAGGAAGTGAAAGGGAAATTCTCAACCCTAATTGACGTCCTTACTAACGGGTGGAAAAAACAAATCCATCCATGTATAGACAATATCAACCAGATGCATAAATATTTCAGCAACATGATGCGAATCAAATGGAGATTTGGACAGTCTTGGGGTTTTGCTTGATCTAGATGACATAAACTCATGAAAGCCACCAAAAATGATGAAACCTTGGCAAACGCCATAAAACAAAGCACCCAGCAAAAGGGGGAGGGGGAAAGAAACAACAAAGAGAGAGGACTCAAGTCTAAGCCAGAAGAGCAAAACCCAAAGGGAGTCAGAAAGGGGGGCAAAGGAACAAATGCTTCAAAAGGAAAGGCCTGACAGGTTTTGGTATCCTGTATGTATTCTCTGCGTCAACACCACCAATCGTCAGGAACACCATTGGAGCCAACAAGAAGCCGGACTGAACTAAAGCAAGCGGTGGCAGGACGGACGCTCGAAACCCCCCTTCTGGACATTGTGGGTGTCAGTGCTGCAACTGAGGACGAGTAGTACGACAAGTGTTGACCATTGGAGTATATGAAATGAGTGGTGCCCAGAGCCATGCACTGACATCCAAAAAGCTCGTAGGGAGTGTTTAGTACCAGGACCCTAAAGAACTCCTTGCAAAGGTTTCCGGGTGTCAGTGCTGCAACCTGCCTTCACTAGGTAATGTTTCTAACCCTCTCAAACTTAATAAAAAAAAGACAGGGAGGAGCAAAAATGTCGAAATTTAAAGAAATTACAAAGGAGGAGCAAAAAGAGAGGACCAATGTCCAACCAAGAGATAGCACCCTTCATGGTGAATCCATGGCACAATTGAATAGAAACCAGTTTCTTGATATTGTCCATGTATTGTTCACCCAATCAGTTCCAGGGGGTGCCTGGTGCCTTCTTACAGGACACCTTGACATACCCCTTCATTTGCACGAGGTGGGACTTTGTGTGTGTTGGGATCACATGGTAGTACACCATAGTGACACAAGAGTCTAATCCATGCTGGATTGGGGTTTGACTCCTCAATTCGTCTCACAAATTGGGCCGTGAGGTTTCAAAATTAAGACTTGGGACAAGGACGCTTACTTGTCTCGAGGCAAATTTGGTTTGTTCCTTGGGGCAACTTAGGCTTGTCTTGTGGTAACATTTTGTGTTGCCTCACAAAACCTTTTGGGACAACTTCATGTTGTGTTGTGACGATACTTGGTGTCACCCAACATTTTCCTTCAGGACAACCCCAAGATAACTTAGTGCTTTCTTCGGACATCACATGGTGTTTACCTTTGGGAAGTTTTAGAACAATTTTCAATTGTTTCCAGACTAACCTTTTTATAATTAGGCCATGAGCCACAACAAGGGTCTTAAACTTTAGGAAGTTCACCTTTTAAAATTTATCTTAGTCTTGTTTTAGCAAGTCTAAATTTAGTTAACAAGTCAAGTTCAAATGGGTTCAAAAAACTTCATCCTAATGTAAATGCAAGCTTCAGTGACTCAAAAGTGACAAGAATCATGGTCTCAAAAGTCCATATAAGTGGAAAATTTAAGATTATAATGAAAAAAAATGTTAAAAACCAATATTGAATGGGCCCCATGTCATGATTAATCAATTAATAAAGTCCATATGAAAATGTGTCCATCTAAAAAACTTTTTATTATACATGTTAGGGGAAAAAAAATCAATTCAACAAAAATTGATCAAGATTTAGACTTTTGAAAATAAAGCCCAAATCTAATCATTCAAAAGTCCATAGTTATTTGTTAGTTAAGTTTTTTTGTTGTGATTTTTTTTTAATCCATATTTGTTTTTCATCATGTATCATATATTGAGCCCCTATAAAAAATGTTGAAATGAAATCATAACCAAAAATGCATTTAAATGCTAATGTAAAACCCAAATTATAATCTATATGTCCATTTTAAAAGTCCATTATTGTATGTTTATTGAATTTGACCCTTTTGAATAAATATTCTTATCCAAGTTGGCAATCTTAATTCATAAATATTTTTATCAAATTGATGATTTTACAATATGTTTGTGGCATTTGAATAGAGTACACTATGCAAAAATTGAACTACCACAAGGTTTGTTGGAGGCTTGAGGGAGCCAAAAAAACCTAATTAGTTGGTGAAAGTGTCAAAGAATGATGTTTTTGTAAAAACCATTAAAAACTACACCAAAACATGGTTTTTATGACTAGTCCTTTTCGAATATAATAAAATCAGACCCATTATTAAAATCATTTAAAAACCATGGATGTCATTGTAGCCATATAAAATTAATCATGGATGCTATGTTTTGGCTAGTGAAGACTTGGACTTTGGAATCCTTCATTGGGAAAGATGTGAACGTCAAAGAATGCACCATTGGGCTCTCCAAGCAAGGGCTTATTTTGATACACAAGCCATTGTCATGGATGCCAATTCATTTAAGATGACCCAATCCTTGCTCTAAAACCATGCCATGAAACGGTGGACAATGCATAAAGATGTGAAGTTGAGTTTGATGGGAATTTTATTTTGAAATGACTTAAAAATTGAACGAAAAGTTCACCTTTGATAATCAAACCTTGAAAAATGGAGAAGAGTTGTTGAACTTGTTCCAAGTAGAAGGACTTAAAACCTTAATGCACTATGTTCAAACCTTCAACACATATTTGAATCTTATCTTGATGAAAAGGGAATATGCATGTAAAATGATGTTCATTCATAGCTTGCAACCTTGGGCTCACACACTAATCCTTCAAAGAAGTGTTGTTCTAAAAACTTACCAAGAAATTATGAAAGTGGCAAAATGTATGGAAAAAAAATTCATATTTTGCAAGAACAATGATGGCCAAAGAGGCCACCCCAAAGGTGGCTTCAAGGGAGTCAAAAAGAACAAGGGGGAAAAGGTTCCCCACAAAAAAATCCCATGATGAAGAAAATTCAAAAGGTGAATTGAACAAAATTAAATGCTTCAATTGCAACCAGTTGGGACACATGATCAAAGATTGCCCAAAATCAATTAAGGTAATGCAAGATTTATGAGAAGGGTATTTTGTCACCAAGGCAAGTGTTTTCAAGTTAAGGCCAAACTTGATCTCACTTTGTTATATGGTGGGAATTAATGTGATTGTTTGTTTGTTGGAAAACATGCACTCATTCGTAAATTTGAATGTGATTGAGTGGTTGAAGTGGGCCACCACAAAGGTAGCAAAACCATCAAGGTGCAATTGACACAATGCGATGTGAAGCTAACACATGAAATGGTGTTGGGCACAAAGCTATAATGTGGTGGAACTAAATTTGAAAAGAACTTCATTATGTGAGTTGGACAACATTAAGCCATCTTGGGCAACACATGTTTGGATTCCTACCATGTTGAATTTTTAAGAAGAGGCTTTAAGTTTAAAATCATAGTTATGTTAGCTAATAAGTTAGTTAGCTTAAACATTGAACAACAAATTAATTTAATAACAATAGGTATTCATTTATTCTTTTTACAAGAATTGCAAGATTTTTTATTTTTTATTTTTGTGTGTGTGAATGAATTAAGTGTTAAAGTAAAAGCCATAAATGTTGGCCAATGACCTATTCATATTTCAAACACATTTGATAAGTTTTTGGATGTTTTAATAAAAAGATTTCCCAATTAATTGCTTCCTTATTATGATGTCGATCACAAAATTGAAGTGGTGTTGGGGATGACATGTTTTCCAAGTCTCCTTATACACTTAATCAAAAGGAGTTTGAAAAATTCAAAAATCAAATAAATAGTCAATGGAACAATGTTACATTATATCGAGTAAGTTATTTTATGGAGCCCTAGTGTTATTTGTCATAAAAAGATGGCAAATTGTGAATATTCCTTGACTATCATGTTTTAAACAAAATTATCATAAAGAACAATTACCCTTTGCTTTTGATTGATGACTTGTTTGATCATCTACATGGGGTTCGCTACTTCAATTGATTGGATTTGAAGTCAAATTATTATCGAATTCACACCGTGAATTCAAATATGGAAAAGATGGTCATGGGATTAATATGACTTTTATGAATTCATAGTCATGTCATTTGGGTTGTGTAATGTACCATCAACCTTTATTATTATCATGAACTTAGTTTTCCATGATAAATTGGATGAATTCATCATCATTTATATCGATGATATTTTATTTTACTTTAATTCAATGGAAGAACATGGCCAAGACTTGTAGTATGTCTTGCAAAAGCTTTAAGATACAAAGCTTTATGATAACCAAATAAAAAGCGAATTTTCTAATATATTTGTTATTTCAAAAAGGCATGAGGCTTAATCTAAAGAAAGTCCAAGCCATCAAAAAATGGCAAAATCTAGTTACATCAAAGGGGGTAAAATCCTTCCTTGAGTTGGTGAACTTCCATAGGAAGTTCATAACTTTTTTTTCCACATTGGCCAAACCATTTATGGACCTCTTTAAAAAGGAGTTGTCATTTGAATGATAAAATGAACAACAAAAAATGTTCAAAAAGTTGAAGGAAAAACTTTTTGTTGAAGTTTTTAGACTTTTCTAAGTTGTTTGAAACACACATCGATGCAAGTGGATTTACAATTGGAGGTGTGTTGATAGAAGATAGACATCCACCTTTGAAAGCAACAAATTGATAAGAGCCCAATTAAAAAAGCAAATTCATGAAAAAAAGTTATTCATTATAGTTAGTTGCTTTGAAACTTAACAACATTACTTGGGATTGCAAAAGACCAAGGTTTTCACTTATGTAAAACAACCATTGATTTATGTGGTTTAAGAAATGGTTATGTTGATAAGTGAGGGTGGAACTTGAAAACCCTCAAGCTTAATGCTTGAAAGAGGGTGCACAAATTCAGTCAAAGAAAAATGAGTTGGAAAATCAAGTTGCACAATAAATTAGTTCATGGAAGGATGAAGTGAAAGGTTGAACTGGGTCAATAGTAACCAATGGAAATGGAGTTTGGCAGTTGAACTTTAAGGAAAAACTCTTGAAGGTTCAATTAGGTGAAACTAGGGTAGTGATCCATGCAAACTAAATGGTATGACTTTGAATTGAAAATAAGCTTGTGAGAGTGAAATTTCTAATGGATGGAGTCATGATCCATGTCTCTTAAAGGTAAAGGGGGCTTCAATAATATAAGTTCAATTTAACATTATTTTTTGGTTCATTTAATAGTTTATTATGGGTGTGGTGGCCAAAATTGTCAAATAAAATCTAAAATTGATCCAAATGGAAAACCTCATAACGTTGACAAGGCCTAAGAAAGGGAATAACATTAAAGTGTGTCAGAAAGTCATCACAAATGATGACACGAAAGGACATGAATGGCACCTAAGATTTCTCGCATGTTGAAACCAAAAAAATGCAACACAAATGAAACCAAAGTTGTGAAATGGCTAATCCCAAAAATGATTTCTGGTGAGAGTATGGCAAGTGTGGGCTTGTCATAAGGGTGAATGTCAAAACATTAATGAAAATGTTGACTTGAATGTCGAAGGGGTGAATGACATGCCCTTTTGTGCAAGTTCAATTTGCACAAAATAAGATTTGTGTGAAAACCATCATGATGGGCCACCATGGCATCACATGAATCTAAGCCATGGCATATTAAGGTTTGATTCCTTATTCATTTTACAAATTGCGTTATGGGGTTTCAAGATTGAGACTTGAGACAAGTAAGTCTTGTTTTGGGGCAAATTTGGTTTGTTCCTTGGGGCAACCTAGGGTTGTACTTTGGTGAAACTTTGTTTTGACCTTGCAAACCCTTTGTGACAACTTATGTTGTTCCAAGGCGTCACCTAGTGTTGTCCCTTGGGAAGTCCCAAGACAATTTGGAGTTGTCTTGGGAGTGCTTATCTGTGGTTGGGTTGTGAGCCACAATGGGGGTAGATGTTGTTCTAGGGCATCACTTAGTTTGTCCTTTCAAAAATCTTGAGACTACTTTGAGTTATGCCGGGAGTGATTATCTGTGGTTGAGTTGTGAACCAAGGTGGGGCTTGTGGGTATAAGGCCTTGGACTTGGGGAAGTCCACAATTTACACTAAGTCTTAGTCTCATTTTAACGAGTCTACATGTAGTTAACAACTCAAATCCAAATGGGTTTAAAAGATTCCATGCTAACCTTCAGTGTCATGGGATGTGCAAATAGCTAGGAGTTAGGTGGTGTGAGGAGCTTGATGGGGGTGGGAATGTAAGGAGGACAAGCAAAGCGGCATCACACCCTCCTCCCCCCTCCTCCGCCCTGAGTTTATCAAGGGCTATGCAACCTTTTCATCCATGTTCTGCTATTTTTTCATCCCATAATTTCATCCTATTTACATTTCCCATAACCTTTAAAATTTATTTAATTTTTTCCTGTCAAAGTTACGGGGCACACTCAAAATTGTAGAAATGAAGTCAAAATTACATAATATCTATTTGCACACATGACATTATCATGCCACAAGTGCTATTCAGTTTGGTTTGTCACATGGCATAATGGCACTCGGGTATTTTGTTCAGTTTCTCAAGGAGGCAACTCTTGCATTGTTAATTCATTTTTTCTGAAGGTGGAACAAACTTGCCAAAAAAAATGCTTTCCTTTTGCAAAGAGGTCAAAGAGAATTAGGATGGAATAAGCATATATATAGTGAATCCATCCAAAGGATAAACATCAAACATCAAGTGAGGGTCCCCATGTGAATGGAGCAAGCAAATTGGAGCATCTGGGCTTTGAATTCCATGAGCAGGTCAATGTTAAAGACTAGTTGGTGCTTTAACAAAAGGGTGGGAAAGGATTATTTGGCCACCATAAAACTGCAGGCTACAAAAAAAACTTAAGCATAAAAAAATTTACTTAGGTCATTTCCAGACCAAAGCAGAGATGGAGAAATTTTCCATGATTCGCTCTCTCCCCATTGGACCATAGCTTTAACTAGAGAGTTTCAGACGAAGTTCCCGGCAATGCTCCTTGCAAAATTACCTTACATGGTGACCCCATAACCACCCTAGTCAAACTTTGGGTCCACACCAAAATTGTCCAAAATATCCAGCCAGTAGCCACCCCCCCCTTTAGGTCCAAGTTAAAATTACAAGTCTTTTTCGTTGAAATTCACAAGCTCCGGACGGACTCCAATGCCAATGAGACAGACACCAGTCTTAAATCCGCACATGATTGATAGTGCTTGCCTTTTCCGAGTTTGAAATTTTAACTTGGATAGAAAGAAACTGCCATACACAACATGTGTTGGTGAAAAAAGTTTTGTTTAAAGAGGTATTATTATGTTAAGGGTATTCCTTCATAAGGTGGCTCAAACTAGGGTCCAGAAACCTCAGTTTTGTCAAAATAAAGGTGTCTGAATTACAACTTGATTGATACCACCCGTCCGGGTTTTGACTTGTATAAAAATTGTGGCACACTCGTGTTGGTGAAAGTTTTTCTTTAAGAAGTATTACATAAATGGTATCCATTCATACGGTGGCCGAAACTAGGGCTGAGAAACCTTTGTTTTGACAAAATAGAGGTGTCTAAATTACCACATGATTGATACCACTTGTCGTGGGGTTTCAAATTTTTAACTTGTATAGAAACTGCCATACGCGTGTTGGGGAAAGTTGTCTTGAAAGAAGTATTACATTAAGGGTATTTATTCGGTAAGGTGGTTGAAACTAGGGCCAAGAAACCTTGCTTTTGACAAAATAAGGGTATCTAAATTATCACATGATTGATACCATTTTTCCAGGTTTCAAATTCTAACTTGGAAGAAAACTGCCGTACACATGTGGTGGTGAAATTTTTCTTTAAAGAAGTATTGTGTTAAGGGTATCATCCATAGGGTTGTCTCATACTAGGGCCGAGAAATCTCAGTTTTGGCAAAATGAGGATGTCTAGTAGTGACAAAAGTGAGGACAAATCTCAAAACAGCCCCCCCCAAAAAAAAAAAAAAAAAACAGGGGATGAAACTCTGTTTTCCTTTGCTAGTATTGTATTGAACCGCTGGGTTTGAGATGGAAAACATAGGTCCAAACCCGATGCACAAACTGGTTTTACTTGATGGATAACTCTATTAACCAGTGAACTTCAACCTTAGTTTCTGGAACTTGTGTCAGGGTACCATAAAGCATTAATATATGACTTTTTTAATGTACTACTTACTTAATGTACCCATTCAAGCTTGTTTTCGGGGACTTTGTCTCAAGAGAGCTTTTTCGTTGTTGACTTGGATCTTTTGTTATTCTGACAACAATTTAACAACTATTTTTGGGATTTTTAATATTATGACTTACAAAAAAGCACATGGAATTGCGTGCACAGTAGCTTCAAACTTCGGTGGTTCCCAAGTTTAGGCTTTTGTGCCTCAACTCACAAATTTTCTTTCTTGTTGCTTCTTGTTGGAGAGCAGAACCCTCGTCTAATCCATGTGTAGATCGCGCTCCCCGCCTTTGCTCCAAGATCTCTAATGTAGCAGTGGTTTCCCAGTGCCATGGCTCCCTGTTGTTCTTGCTCAACCCAAGCTCCACTTGCAATGTCTTTTGCATTCGGTCTCTAAGGTAAAGTTCAATAATAATACCTTGCCAAGTCCATGGAAATTGCCTTGTTAGATTTTTGCCTTTCTGTAGATTCAACCCTTTTCCCATTTGAAAGGTTTGTGATGCTTAACATATTTGCCAAAACAAACTTCTGATGTTTTTAGAGCATTTAAAACTCATTTCTATTTATTTATTTATTCCTGTAGAGGTTATTTTAATGTCATATATTCTGAATTACTTATTAATTTGATTATGTAACAGTTTGTCAAAATGGTGATAAACAATAACGCAAGGGTGTTGGAAAGACATGATGAAACACCAAAAGACTAGGTTCGATAAAAAAAAAAATTCTGAACAATAGGTGAAGGATATCAAGACATTAAAGGTTGAGGGTGTTGGATAGAATGTCACAAAACATCAAGAAATACATGAAGCACCAATTGTGAGCATTACTGTCAAAAATGTTTTATTTTTTCTATATTTTTAAACTCTAAGGATCATTGAGAAACATGATATGAAAACTGTTGGGTATATTGGAAATTCCCCAAAAAAATTACTTATGAGACAATAAAGAACAAAAATAATAAAATCATGAGTCCTATAAATTTAATATTAATATGTTAAAATTTTAATAAGGGCAACTTTAAATCTCTTAATCTAGAAACAATGGAAGTGAAAATCATTCTATGAACATTCTTCATGATCATGGATTATCAATGTCTATTAACTAATTTATTAAAAAATATTAATATTTTGACCATATGTGATTGATCATCACAACCCAAGTTTTAATTAAATAAGAGTTTGATTGTCTGCAATTAAGTTGTTAATTAAGAGTCCATCTCATCAAAATCCAACCAATTTTGGAGTTTGCCAACTCAGTCAGGATCAGGGAGAATGTAACTTTCCTCCACAACTGCAACAAAATTATTACTTCTTCATATGTGCAAATTTTGATGTTCACTTGGTTTCACTTGTTTGTTGCTTTCTGTGTTTTGTCATCATCCTCAAAATTATTTTGTCTTTTGAGTTGACAAAAAATTGTTTCCATTTTTCCTTTTGTTGGTTGCTCTTACAAATTTGGGGTTGTTTGTTGGGTCTGCCCCAGAAAAATGCAGTTTTCATTTGGTCCCACATTTTTCAGGAATATTCAACAAGTGGTATGTATTTGTGCATGATAAATTCAATTTTTATTTATTTATTTGGCTAAGTTCATGAAACAATGAATTCAATTTTAGGTGTTTTTTTTTTTGGCTAACTTAATGAAACAATTTCTTATTTTAGCAAAGAATTTAGGGAATGTTCCCAAGGTGAAACTATGAACTGTGAGTTCAATATTTTTTTGACTTACTTCTTGATAACATTTGCAATTTTAACTCACTGTTGGAGTAATGTTCACCAAGTGCCACTATGAAAGATGAGTTTATTTTTTTTTAGAGAAATTCATGAAACATTTCCTATTATAAACTGACATTATGAGGAACATGTTGGAATTTGTTTTTTGAAATGGCCATATTTAGACAATAGGTTTCCAAAGTAGAACAGCATTCTTAAATCTTTCTACTTTCCTGTCTGACCTGTAGCCAAATTTGGTTAAATCCTCTTGTGGATGATGGCCAATGTGGCTACATTGCAAAATTGGAAAAAAAATTACATATAGAAAAGAAAAACCTGGCAACAAGTGTTACTATGAAGGGTGGTGAGTTCCAAATTTTGTTTTTTGAGAACTTCATGAAAGAATGCCTCCTGCAGGTGGGTGTTGGGTAGTATCAAGGATTTGTGAGTTCCTATTTTAATTTTAATTAAAAAAATTTAATAAAAAATTTGGGGGAGAACTTGATGAAAATATTTTCCAAAACATTTTAATTGTTGCTGGGTTTGAACTTTGAACTTGACACAAGGGAAGGCACTGGGCAGGCAGGCAGGCAGGCAGGGGGTGCACAGCACCACAAGAGCAGAGAGGCATGAAGACATGAAGCGCTTGCTTCTTTTATCCCATTCATTACTGGACTTGTTTGTTTGTTTGTCTCGTGAAAGCTGCTGCTTTTGTCGTCTTCTTTCGGTACGACGACGACGACGACGACGACTCACGAGCTGAGCTTTGCTTGCTCCAGTCTTGTTCCTCTTTTCTTTGGTAGGTGATAATATTACGCGTTTGCTGTTGCTGCACTTCTTGTTGTTGTTGTTCTTCTTCATGTGTCCTGTGTTTTTTTTCCTTTTGCTGTCAAGTTGTTGCTGCGGTTTTGCTTTTGTATCTGCAGTAAAGCAGTTGCAAGCTCCGGGCTTCTTTGCTGCTCTCTGTCTTTCTCCAACTGCTTTGCAGAGGCTGCTATCTCGCTTACAGCTCTCTCTCTCTCTCTCTCTCTCTCTACTTCCTTTTTCAGTATAGCGACTCTGCCAAAACGAAGTTCCTCAGATAAATCTGGATCTGAAGTCCCTTGGTAGACTTTATGCATGAGGTTGTCGTTTTTCTAGTCCGGTATCAGATCTTCAGCGAAGTTCATCATTACCTTTGTTGCAAGTTTCAAACTCTCATGTGATTCCTTGTCTCTGGATACTCTTTTCTCTGTTCAATCCGCTGGAGCTTCGGATTCTTCACTCTGACGTTTCTGCACAACGTTGTAGAGCTCTAAAGAGAGAGAGAGAGCGAGAGAGAAAATACCTATGGTTTTGTGAAGTGTGTTTGGACTTTTTTTTTCCATGTCAAGCTGTTCCTCATAGTATGTGTGCTGTTGATTGTTTCTTCAGACTGTGGAGGTGTGGATCTAGGGAGAGAGTTTGGTGATTTCAACAAAGCTTCTTTTCAGGTGGAGGAATTTTGAAGCTGAGGAACAAGTCTAGGAGAATTGCATCCACGAGGATCTTCGAAACTCCAAATTAGTTGAAGCAGCAAACTGGAAGGATTCAGGGATCAACGGAGGTTGAGAGCAAGCAAGCATAGCAAGCACCTCTTCTTCTTCACATCCTAAGGACTGAGATTTTCAGGATGGCCATGTTGACAAGGGGGATTTCCTTTCGACGGCAGGGCTCATCAGGAATGAGCTGGGCAGATAATTGGACCTTCACAGATGCAGGGATGTTCCGTGCCCCAAAAGCTGCAGACCTGGTAGAACCTGAGAAGCCTGCCGATGCTGCCGATGCTGCAGTGCCAACAACATCATCCCAGAAACTTTCGGCAGACAACACTAATGTTGCAGTTGTGGAGATCTCCAGGATTGTGCCTCATAGTGAGCCACTGCGAGTACAAGAAACCACATCTTCTGACAAGCCACACAGGCGTGGCATGTGGGGCATCAGATGGATTAAAAGTCGATTCAAGAAATCAAGAGGTTGAGCAAATTCTATCTATCACATCCCTTAATGTTTTGCTCTCTGAGAGGTTTCCAAGTCAGCTAAGTTGTCTCACTTTTCTACATAGCAATTTGTGATGAAGCTGCTTTCTGCTAGCTTTGGTTGAGTATGAATGTAACTGTTGCAATTAGGGTTACCTTCAGAAACTGTGTTCTTGTGGATTTTTTCTCTGTACTCTCATACATGTCACTGTTGCAAGGACTGAAAAAATCCTCTCCTAGTCTTGAAGAAAGAAAGCAGAGTTTAGAAAGCACCACTTTGGAGTTTAGGGTTAGAAAGAGTGTGTGCATCACCGGTGTGGTTAGGCAGTGATGAATATTACGGTCCAGAAATTCTATGGCACACTTAGGCCATTTACACAGGAGTGACCTATTTGTGCCATAATTGATGTAGTCTATTCATCACACAAGCTCAAGCTTGCTCTGTAGTGTCACAATTGTGTCAACTGTATAAAGAGGGAATTTGTATACCAGCAAGGAAAAGGGGGGAAGATGATGGTACCAGTAATTGAATTCTGCTGGCTCTTTTCCCTCATTGCTTTGTGTGTTTTTCTGAGCTCATTCTCTGCGTCTTTGTCTTGCCCACATATGTTAGCTTGAGACTTTCTGTCTCATGGGAGAGGAATTTTCTGTCGGAGTGCACACACTGTATGTGTGATGATGGGATTGCAAAAGTTTCCAGAGTCTAAACTGGTGTTGTTGTTACAACTTTTGGAAGTGGTGGATGCTTTCTTGTCAATCAGCCCCCAAGCAACTCTTCTTGCATGTTCTGGATCTCTGCATCCCTACTACCTTCCCCACTGCATTTGGATCTATCCAGTAGTATCCCTCAAGATCTTGTCACTTGACATTCTGCGGAACAAGATGCAGCTTCAGCCCCTGTTTCCTTGGGATCAGGTTTGAGGTGGATCTGCAGGTGAGGAGAATATGAGGGTGTTTTATTCTGCAAGCAATAATCCTATGTCGCAAATGCCTTTGGAGGGGATAGTGTTTGAGTGAGAAAATTCTTCTCCAACAGAACCAAAATTTGTACCACCCTTGTGTGCTACTTAATGCATAAATGCCTTGAGATGTATACCTATGCATGTATCTATTTGCAACTTCAATCCATATTGGCAAAGAGTGGTTTGTTGTCATCAAGGAGGTCTTTTCGATGGTCTGGCAATGTCACAAACCTTGGCCCTCTTGATGATCATGGGCTGTGGTTTGAAGGGCTGCTGTCTGTCAGCATTTGAATCTTATCATTCTACAATCACCAAAGGGCTGTCTTCAGCATATAGGGCTCCTTGAATCTACATTTCAACCTGCCATGTTTGGGTGCCAGTTTTTTCATGTCAGAATGGTGCACATTAGGTGCCCTTCCTATTTGTAACCAATTGCAGCTGGCTCAAACACATATGTCTAGGCCAAATGTTGAAGCTTCAGTACTTATTCGGTTGCTTTCATGCCCACGTATAGTGTATCTTATTTGAAAAGGGGACATGGGACATGATTGCAAATCTATCTTTTTGGAACAAAACTATCTACCGGAAGGTGGCAGGCTACCTCAGGGGCTTGGCACAGCTTTCAATTTCCTGAAGGTATGCTCTTTCTCTAGACTGTCAACCGATAGCTTCAGCTGCATGACCTCCTTCCAAAGCCCAGAAAACAAGCCCAGCTACAATTCCGAGTATGTTCACTTGACAACACTGTTCCTCTTTCCTCTTGGTTCCTTGGTTCACCATATCTCTGACTATCTGCTTGGAATATATCTTCATATAAAATGTGACTTGTGTCTGTATCTGTTCAATGAGAGCCTTCGCTTGTTTTCAAGCAGAGGATGATGTCCCAGATGAATGCTTGTGTTCTCTATTGGTCAGTGCAGGCAACACAATTGGACAACGAATTAATCCATTTTGAGGAACTTTCACCAATTCTGGATTCTGAACCTACCCAACCTGTGGAAAGAAGCTTAAATCATGGAAAGATTTGATGGAACACTTCTGACATCGTGTCCTGTGCAGTCATTTGCAGCATCAATCATGGAAGTTGAATGGAACAACCTTGTTGCTGTCTTTGGACAAATTGTTGAACCAGCATAACATTTGGGTGCATTGTTCTGAGCAAGCTGAAGATAGCCCATGAGGACTGGATGTGGTTGGCTGGTCTATTGGCAGAAGCCTTGCTAGGAGGTGTGCTCCAGTGTTGGGCAGGTAACAGTTTGGTGGGTTAGAACTGCTGGTTCTGGTTCCAGTTAGTGAAAACCAAACCCAAACTGGTTCTGATTTTTAGAACTACTTTTGGAGCAGGAGCCAGAATTAGATTATTTTAAGAACCAGACTTGGTATGGAGTTCCAGGTTCTATTTATTTGTGGAACCATAACTAGAACTGAAACCAGGATTTCTGGAAAAACAAATCTAGAACTAAGGGCTAACCAGGCGTTGACCCAAAGTTAACCACTGGTTCCAGTCTGGGTTACCTGGTACCAGATTTGATTCTCAGAGCCAGAGCCAGATTTTATTTTTTGAAGAACTGGACATGGAACTGGATTGCCAGTTCCATTTATGTGCAAAACCAGAACCATTCTAATCTATTTTTAAAACCCAAAACCAGAGGTGCTTCATAAAAGTAAAGAACCGCCCTACACTCGTGTGCTCTGACTCTTGTTCTCCTCCTTTCCTCCCTTACTAGCAGCATCTCCTCTCTGCTGCAACATTCAGATCAAAAGTTTTACATATTGCCCAAGAGTTAAAATTTCAACACATGGAGAAGCTAATTGCTTGCAAAATGACAAACTAAATTTCAGTGACAGTTTTCTGAGAGTTAGTATAGAGAGGATTTTGCATAATATGTGATGGTCCCTTGAAAGTTCCAGTTAACTAGAATGTGAAGGATAATATGAAAACCTAACTATCTCACCCTTTTTCTAATAACTACCTCCCTCCTTTCCTAATAACTATCTCATTACTTTCCTCTACTCATCACCATGAATATAAAAAACCAAATTAACATGTGCCTTTTCATGTCCATAAGATTTATATTTATATTATTTATTAATAACTCTTTTTATTCAATAATAATGATGAACTATTGAAAACCATATGAAAACATAAGAAGAAGAAAAAAAATAGTAGATAATCATTGGTAAATGTGAAGCATTGTGGAGCCCAAATGTGTAATATAGCATGAACTAACTGTGCAATGCAGTATGAAATTATCTTCATTTTGGGTTGGTGTGGCCATTCCTGATGGAGTGACACTAATGTGCCATCCAGTGTAAGAAATGGAGGTTGTCAAGTCATCATCAGTTTGTTCACCTCAGTGTGTTGCACTGAGCTGATTAAATCTTTCGGTGAGCTTTGACACCAGTTCAAAAGATTGAATTCACTAAACAGAAACCATGAACTGAAATAAATTCTCTACAATTTAGTTCTAACAAAAGCATATCCAAGAGATTGTGTTATGCAAGAGTGGTTTCCCTTCCGCTATCTTCTACTATACAATTTGGTATATCTATTACAGCCAGAACAAAATTGAAATTGATGCAAAAATTTAGAAGATTATCAAGTCTCTTTGCATCCAAGAATTTTGTAATCAGCAAACAAACAAATTTATTTCAGTGACAATGATTCATTGAAACTGGTTAAGGTAGGTCAACTTCAGATTTAAAACTGAAATCTGTTTTAGTCAAATCTCAACACATGTAATGAGGAATGAACACATTTCTTTTTACATTTGTGTTTCCACGGTTGTTTTTTGGATACCATAATCATGAGCAGATTACCAATTTACCTCCTGCCAATTGAATCTCCATCAATTCCATTCAAAATATCTGAACTCAACTTAGGAATTTCAATTCTATTCTATTCTATCTAAATTGAATTGAATTGAATTGAATTTGATTCAAGTTGCATGCAAGACCATTTAATATTTTCATTTGAATGGAATTTAATTTTCAAAAATCAGTTCATTTATTAATTGATTGTCACTTGTAATGTGCAGCAGTGTGGAGCCCAAGTTGACTACATGATGGTATCAATACTTACTCTCTTTTTTCTGTTACATTTGAAGCTAGAAATCCAGCAGACTGGGAAGTCAGTTAACTCTCATGAGCTTGCAATGATCCTATACCAAATTTCAAAAGACATCCCATGAAATAATGATGTTAAATTAATCGACAACATCTTGGGAAGAATACACAGTAAGACACTGGCTCCTACAACTCTATTGAAGCAGTAACAGGAGCTGACTTTTGCTTGAATTGGTGATCTACACTCTTTCCACTCCCCTTCATAGATTCTGTATTGCTCTCTTGTGGCTCCAGCTCTTCTAGCTTTTTGAAAATGGGTTGAGCATTAGCCATCACCTGGCCTGCTCTTAGCCCACCCCACTGTGTATCCACCTGCACAAAGGTTAAATAACTGGTGTGTTAGCTACATTCTCCAAAAGATATCATGTAAGCTGATGCAAAGAAATAAAAGGAAATATTACTTTCATGTTGTGGGTTTAGAAGACAGACCCATGAGAGTGATTCAAAGTCTGCTTTTGAGTAACCTAATTGTGAGTAAATGCGGCTGCACAGCTCAGGTATTACAGGAGACAAAGCCACTGCCAGTATTCGAACTGCTTCCAAAACAGCGGTGAGATCCTGCACAGTTCATACACTACTAAGCTATCGTTCACCTTGAAACCTTGTCTGCATTTGTGCACTGGTAACTGAACTATCCAGATCATCATTGCAACAAATCCTCCTATTTCCATGGAGATTTTCCTGCAAACAAAAGCTCTAGATCAACAAGAACATCAAATTGGCTTCATGGTGTTCAATGTCAGCCTCCAACTTGGAAGTCGAGGGTACCATGTATGGGACAGTACACCAAGATTCTTCTGATGATAGTTGCAAGGAATGGGTCACTTGTGCAAAACATCAGATATCATAGGAAACATAGGAGGAAAAACCTGAGATGCCTCATTTGAAGCCAGACCTCCTTGTTTGAAAAGAGACCATGGGGTGCGGTCATTCATATAAACATTCCCTGCACTCGCAATGTTGAGGATGACATCACATGATGATGAGAAATCAAGCTGTGAATAACCTTCCCTTGCTCTTTCCACCTGTTCAAAAAAGTTTGAAGCTTACACTTCCATTGCTAATAAACACAACCTTCTATCCTAGTTCTACTTGAACCTGAACAGTAAGGGACAATAAATTGGGCCCCTAACTTCTACTCTTAAATCAATTGTTCAGGCTACATATGTTCCTTCAACAGCTTTCTCAGGCAAACTCATAGGACCTTTACTTGCTGACAGAAGAAACATGCAAAATGTTTATTATGTTACATTTGTACAGTTCCTAGCTTCCACAGGAACACTGCGAGAAACCAACATCAGGAATACATGTCAATATTAAAGCAACTGGCCATATACCGACTTATTTGTCCAAATCCATAGTTTCAGCCACTGTGATCCATGGTGCAATCTCTACTTGAATCTTGAAAGTGCTGCTAAGAATGTATTCCAGAAAACACATTCAGGTACACAAGAAAGTTTACTTGGGGTTCACAGATTCAATAACAGCCAAACAATACATGCCAGGAGGAAGGCAAAAATAGCACCATACCGATTCAGTTGTAACTTTTCTCAGAGAATTATTTTCAGGAATTGAGGCCGAGTCAAACAGGACAGTGGCATTACAATTCTTCTTGAGCAATCCAAGAGTGCGGTTGAGCAAGTTCCCTGCATTTACAATTGTGTAATATATGGTTGGTAGGAGTACAGACTAAGTGTATGGAAGTTGCACTTGAAAGCACTCAAACATCCTAGATCCCCAATCCTACTAATTTGTGCAAGATAGATATCCACAAACTTGATAAGGCCACTCTTCTATAAGCCAAAGCAACTTGTTTTCATTTCCAAGACTTGTGCCTAGGAGGTGAATTTCTTCTTTTATGCACTTCATCACATCCAACTCTGGGAACAAATGTTCAGTCACTTCCATCAACAATCCAACACAAATATCTTTCATAAGAAAAGGGAAATCTCCATTCTCACGACGAAGAAGAAACAGCAAAGCTAACACTTCCTCAGGCCACAGAAAGAACCAAACAAGGGGAGACAAAAAACAAACAAAAAACGAAAAACACACACCGGTATGAACAAAAGTGCCAGTCTCACACCTGTTCAGGGACCATCAACAGTAGTATGTATGATAGTGACTTAACTATCACAACTTCCCCACTGACTTCATCAGCTCCTTACAGTAGGTAAAGGCTGGTGACAAGCACCATCCTACGAACTGAGTTTCTCCTGCAACTCCAGAAGCAACGAGAAGACTTAGCCATACTACTGGCTAGCAACAGACCCCACAACAAAGACCAGACAAAGAAACAAAGAAAGACAGAAAGGGAAAAGAACAGGGAAAAACTAAGAACAAGTGGGCTTAAAGGAAGCTCCCCACTTACATGACCCGAAGCAAAATCATTCTGAAAATGCCAAAAGTGGAAATTCCAAACAGGAATTTTTCTTCAAGAACCAACCCTCTAGTTCTCTTTAGAAGAATCCAACACAAACTGCAAGTATGCAGGAAGTAGAGTATACCAATGGTGTTAGCTAAGTTGGCATTGACAATGTTGATAAAGCGCTCCTCAGAGAAGTCACCATCTTTCCCAAACTCAATTTCCTTCAGAAAATAATAGCGCACTGCATCTACTCCAAACCTTGATAATAAATCCCTTGGTTCTATCGTGTTCCCCAAAGACTTCCCCATTTTTAAGCCATCCTGCAAGAAACAAAAGACATTGGTTTTATTGTCATAGCTGGCAAAAACCTGGTATGATCATCCAGTCTTCAGAAACCAAGAGAAGCAAGTAATTTGTAGGTCTAGGTCACAGTATCCTATAACACATATCATAAGTCAAATGTTGATCCTGTGAAACCAAACACCATATCCAATTGGATCACCAATGGCCATTAAAACAGCAGAGTCATCCAAATATGTAAATTTCTAACCATAGCTGCATTACAGTGAGCAGCAATCCATTAGATAGAGTACTTTAGATCAGTACTTGTTGAATATGACATTATAGATTCTCCCACATGAGATGCCTTCACTAACAAGTATGATGTATTGAAAGTGCTGGATTCACAGCCTTCTACTAATTCTGCAAAAGAAAAACTACACAACCAAGTGTCTATTACTGCAACTTTTACTATGTTGCTGAAAGAAAAGAGCCTCCACATTCAAAGGATTACTGTACCTTAGTCAAGAATCCATGACCAAATACTGCTTCTGGAAGAGGAAGGCCTGCTGACATTAGCATTGCAGGCCAGTACACTGCATGAAATCTCAAAATATCCTGCATGGCAAGTACCATAGGACCCCACCTCGGAATAAGAAGCAATTGAAAAGTCCTAAACCCTCAAGAAAATTCTTGAGAAGCATGACCTGTACAGATGAGTTCTGCAGCATCAAGTTCTAGATATCAAGAAATTATCTTGACCTATTTCACATGTTTTCCCTGGTAGGTAATAATGACATGGTTGGCAACTGTCCTGCATTGCTTGCTTGCACTCTGCCAATTCAAACTGATAGGGTTCCATGACCTTGGCACAATTTGACAGAACAAAGTTGGGCAATAAAGGCACTGATCACACACAAATAGGAAGTAATCACAACAGACCTTGCCTATGATATGCACAGAAGCAGGCCAGCCCTTCTGAATTGCATTTGCTATGTTGGGCTCCTTCCCATCCCCTAAAAGAGCTGACACATATCTGCAAAACAATTTAGCATCAGTTGCCTTGTGCATAATCACCACACACAAAGGTGCATTTTGGATACAAGCCCTTCCACCATTTCCAACCCATCCCTATATTGCCAGTTTTCCGAAGAGAGAAAAGCTGTTTTTCCAGGGCTATGGCAGAGCAACATTTTCACCATCTTGCATTAACAATTGCCCTTCTCACCAAATATAAATGCTTTCCATGGTAAAATTTTCTAGAGTCTGCATAGATTGGGCAAATGAAAAATGAAGAAAGGAGGAGGATAAAAAAATTGTACCCAAGAAGAGCATCAAACCAGACATAAATAGTCTGCTTTGGGTCACTTGGCACTGGGATGCCCCATTCAACAGCAGCACGTGAAATTGAAAAATCCCGCAACCCCTCCTTAACCCACCCTTGCACCTGTTGGCCAAATTCAACCAATTCAGCTTCAGATCCATCCTCTAACTAAAGTCCCACATATCTAGCAATCAGATTAAACCCAGGCACATCAATGAAAAGACTCAAAGAAGAAAAACTTGTATAACATTGAGAAGTGGAACCTTTAACCCACTTTGAATTCTAGATTCAAAGATTTAAAGTATTCATGTAAAAAAGATCTAGAAAACACTCATAAATGTTAATCCAAACTTCACATCAGCATCAAAAGAAGTTCCTATCTACTGTCTCAGTAAGAAATTATAATGAAAAAAAAAGTGCAGCCTTACACTGGCATCTACAACTTTTCCATAGATTACGTCAAGATAAGAGCTCCCCAATTGACAGTAAAGTACAACCTTAATTGTGATGCCTGTGAACTTCCCATAGAATCAGGTCCCATCCATCACCACTAATGAGGGGCCAAAAGAAAAGAGGGAGAAATTTATTGTGGGTTCTCACAGTCACTATGGTAAGTTCCTCAGGGGGCCTTGGTGATGTAGGACATTGTAAGAGGAATAGAAATTTAAAAGAAAACTACAAATGGGCCTTGCTCAATTATACAAAGCTAAGAGCTGAAAGTAGTCTTTCACACCTCATTCATGCGGAAAGATGGTCGCACAAAGTTTGGATTCAAAGAAAGAAGTTCCTCCAGAGGTTGCTGATACTTAGAGAGAGCAAAAAAGTAGTTGTCTTCCTTCCGCAGCTCACAGGTTTTCCGATGGATAGGACAGCAATGGTCTTCAATCAACTCCTTCTCATCCTGTTGCACCCCACTTCATGATGTGATCCTCAATCTCAGTCTTTGAACATAGTTGGCAACAAAAACGGACTGATATGAGAATCTTGCAGAGTGTCCTATCCTACTGCCAAAAACAGGATCCTATCAGAATCTGCATATTACAAGACCCAGGAGAAATATCAACAGTATTGAATACAGGAAAAGAAGAGTCCAGCTTCAGATCTGGTGTTCAACTAGCCACAACAAGCAGAAACAAAAGGTTTCACAGATAGGGTAGAGGCATGCATCAGTTTAGGGTAATTCTGAAGATTGAACAAGAAGTCAAGCTAGAAGAAAGTCAGTACCTTATACTCCTCACAGTTGATGCAATAATGGCCCTCATACTTGGCCTGGTAGATGTCTCCATTTGCCTCCACACGATTGTAAAATTCAGACACCAAATTCTCATGATTTGCTTCAGTTGTTCTCACAAATCTGTCATAGGCTATGCTAAGCTGCCAAAATTGCAAGTTCAGATCAGAACACTATAGTCATGTTAATCCACCTCTTCTGTCAAGCAGGAACAAAAGAAAACATCTTGAGAGCAATGCAAATTGAATATTTAAATGGTCTTGATCTTACATCATTCCACAGAGCTTGATACTCCGCAGCAACCAAATCACAGTGCTCTTTTGGAGCACGACCCTTGGTAGCTGCAGATAGGGCTATTTTCTCCCCATGCTCATCTGTGCCTGTTATGAAAAACACCTCTCGCCCTTGTAACCTCTGCCAAAAAAACCCAATAAACATCAAACACTGAGCTGGAACTCCTTATTCCCCCCACTGACTCACCTACCTCATATACACAAATAGTGCACACTGCACTCTACACTATGTTGCAAACAAAGAGTATACCATCCCACAGAATTGAGACATTGCCAATAACCAAATCAAATCTGAAATTCTGCCAAGAAGCATCCTTTCACAGACAGGAACAACTGATACCATGCAATTGAGATCAGGCATCAAGCCAATTATTATTCTTCTTCTTCACTACAGAACCTGCATCATCAGGAGCTACAAAAACTGCACTTCTTAGAGCACAGAAAAAATTCTGAACTTCAGAAAGACATTGAATACAGTTCTCCTTCAATCATGACAAGACAGACAACTGGCCATTCATTTGCATAGCAAGAGGAACTTCCATCAAGCATAGCAATCACATGTGTGCCTCTAGAGGCAAACAGATGGCGAGCGAAATTCTGTGCCATGAGAAACCCACAAACTTTTTGAGAAATTCTTTTTGCCTCTGCTCATGTTCCCTACAACCTCCTCACAAATTCTTATTCACCAAAACAATGGCACATGAGCAGAGGCAAAAAAGGAAACCCTAGTTCAGAAAAATGTACACCCTTTTGAAGAAACCCGTGTTCAGGGAGCATCTGGACTGCGCAATTGCAGGGTAACAATGGCATATCACCAGAAGCCAAGAAGCTTGCACACAGAGAAATGTACAGCCTGGGAAGAAACCCTAATTCGGGGGAGCACCTGGAAACGGGCAAGGGCATCAGCGGCGATGGTAGGGTAAGCACTCCCCATGTGCGGAGCAGCGTTGGCGTAGTAAAGCGGGGTGGTGACGGTAAACATTTTTCGCGGCTCGTGTTCCTCGCGTCCTCCACTGTCGCCGCATTCTCCTGCTACATCAGCCGACGAAGAAGCTGCTCCTCTGACGACAACGCGATAAGAAGAACAGGGCCGCAGCACAGCCTTCTTCTTCTTGGAGACCACTCCTCCCCTGCTGTTGTCTCTGCTGCTGCTGCTGCTGCTGCTGTGCAGTGCTCCAAAAGCCAGAGAAGAATAAAAAGAACAAGACGACATTGCAGAAAAGTCTTGGTGTGTGCAGATTCCCATAGCTGCTCCTTCTGGCTTGGCCAATCGAAGAAACGCAGCAGAACGCGACACAGACATCGCCCCCGGCGACGACGCACATTGCAATGAGCGCAGCAGCAGCGCCATTTCCAAAACCAATTTTCCTCTTCTCTTGTTACAGAGTTCTGTTTGTGGTAGGCTTCATTGAGGGCTTTCTTTCCAAGGGAGATAAGATTCAGGGTTTTTCTTTTACAATTTGGTGACGTAGCCACTCTTCTGGCTACATCATCCACAAGACTATTTAGCCAATTTTGGCTATAGACTTGGTATGAATGTAGAAAATTTTAAGAATTCTTTGATATTTTGGATAGCTGTTGGAATCAGGTTTTATGAACTGTGAATATTTAGATATGGCGATTTGAAAACAAATTCCTCAAAATCCTTTCAACTTTTGTCGAATAAAAAAGGAGTCCTGCTAGAAGTAAATCTGTTCTCGATTGAATAGGTGCAAAATTTCGCGCAAAGAATATGGCTGGCTGGAATCTATTGTAAAACATATATATATTTAAAAATCTGGCGAATTAGGGTTATTTTCACAAAATCCTTTGTATGTGCCGAAATCATATGCCATTTTCACGTTGAGAAAAAGCGAAAATTCAACCAAAAACATACTCATACGATTTTTTTTAATTTTAATTTTCAGAAGTATTCTGCCTTTCAGAAAGCTTTCTATAATCTTTTTGGCCATTTGATGTTTAATCTTGTTTGGGATGATGGCCAACAGTTTTACATCAGAAAACTGCAATTCAAGAATTTTTAATTTAATTTTTTAAAAAAATTAAACAAAAAAATTATAGTTTAAAAAAATTTAAAAATTATATACATATATATATACACACACATATATAACCTATCATGTACTAAATTTGTCCTCTACAGCAGGTTAGAACTTAGAACAAGCTGGTGACCAGTGTAGCCTATGCCCTTGGCCCATGTGTGAACACATTCTCTATTTTTCACATTTTCAGAATTGAAAATTTGGCAATTTGGCAATGTGAACACATTGAGGGCTCAACTGTTTTTTCCTTCCAAACCCAATTTTCGCAATTTGATTGATTTTCCAACAACAAAATCCACTCAAACCTCAATATCTTCCACACCTTAGGTCTGAAAATTGTGAAATAAACTCTATTAAATTTGACTCGCCAGAGAGCTTTCCAACAACACCAAGAAAAAACGCTCCCAAATTCCAATACAATTTTCAGTTTCAATCTTATTTAGTTTTGCATTTAGAACATGGTTCAAGAATCAATAGCTTCCACACCGTACCTCCAAACAGTGTCAAACCAAGTCAGCAACCCCTACTCAACAACAGATAGCTCGCCTTTGGTTCACCAGCATCCACATTAGTACCATGGTAAAGATACAAAAATCCATTTAAATTATTTCTAAAGATTACAAATATCCCATGCTAAGACTGAATCAGAGTTTCAGCCGCCTCAAGAAGGTAGGTACCACAGTAGCTGCTGGTTCACCATGGCTGTAATAGTTCTGCACCTTTGCCCAAGTGGCCATGGGAAATGAAGGTGCCATAACATGCAGAGCCATTAAGGTTATGGGACCCAGAAAAGCGTAAGTTATGAAGTTCAACCAACCAATGACCAAGAATGTGCAAAAAGGTATGCAACATGTACAAAAATGTCAGAAGGCAGTAGAATATGTTTTACAATTCCTGCCACATTAGTTGAGACCTCCATCCAGTTGTTATGGTTCACCTGAAGTGTTCACAACTTTGGTGGTCCCCACATTCACCTCAGCTTTGTGTTCAACTTTTAGACAAATTCACCTCAAATTCCTGAAGACAGCCATTCAGATTTCAGATAGCAAAGTTTGAACTTTGAACCTGTGTAAACTGCAGCTGGAGAGTTTGATCTGCAGAATGGAGAGCAACTACATCCTTTCCTATCTTTGGAATCTAGTTAGAGTAATGAAGGATAGATGCAGGGACAAACCCACATGACCAAAAAACTACTCACTTGAACCTTGACTATGCATCCCTTCGGGCATGTCAGTAAATCCAGATTCAATTGGTGCTGAATTTGCCACAGATAAAGTGTGGAGTGTGGACTCTCTGTCTCTTTTCTAGAATTGTGAATGTCTTTTGTCTAAAGACTTAAGAAATCTCACATTTTCCTTGTGACAGTCACATGTAACCCATTAGCTACTAACAAAATTGACATCTGTCGGTACTTGACAGGAGCTTGTGACACCAGTTGGAATTTGTAGAACCTGCAAAGAATGGCTAGTACCATCCGTAGTTGCAACATGGCTGAATCTTTTCCCAAGCAAATCCTCGGTCCTGCCTGCAAAATTTAAGATTCAATAAAGATAAGAAGTCTAGCTCCACAGATCCATGGTAACTGAACAAGAAGCATTTCTCTTGCAAAGACTTCAGGTGACCCTGACTATTTGAACAACATTCCTCAACACTATCTGTGACCCATGAAAACAATCACTGAAAATATTGCTCTGAAATTTCTGTGACCTAGTTCTTTCAAGAAACAATTTTTCGGGGCACTTGTTTGTCTTGACATCAAAGTGTGGGCTTCAAGGAATCATGAAGATTTGACAATGATTGGACAGTTTGAAAATTGACCTGGAAAGCAGTGAATTTGAACGGAGATTCTAGTTGGACAACACCATCTTTGAGCCATCTGGAAGGCTTAAATTCACAAGCGTCAGAGCCCCAGATATATTCCATGCGACCCATTGCATATGCTGAATACATAACCATGTTGCCTTTCTTCACTGGAGTTCCATCAGGGAACACATCATCATTCAACACACATTTTGGATCCTGCAAAACAAAATACTGTAAATCTTGAGAAACCTGTTTTTCAGCTGAGTACTATGTTTTTCTGCAGGTGTAAGTTTCCAGAAAACTCCATTTCAGACAGACTATGGAAGCAATTTGCAGACTAATCTGTTTGTGAGGTCACTCGGTCTCTTTCAAGAGGACAAATCCCTGATAGACACAAGTCTGCATATGATCTGCAGTTGATTTCATGTATCAACTTCTGCACAATGGGAAAGTTGAAGCTATGTGGAGCTGATGATCTGAGATCAGCTGTTGAACAAGCTACTGAATTCCAAAAAAACACAAAAGGCTTTCTCCGTTGAACCAGATGTGTCATGATTCTAAGCTGCACAGTAGCACGACCATCATCGCAAAGGTCAGAAAACAAAATGTCTGCAAAAGACAAGCAATCAAGTTCTCAAATTCAGCTCTGAAGATCAATGTATTCATCTGTCTCATCAGACATTGATGAAGAAACACATTGAAGTCTTTTGGAGTGAAAGATTGCAAGGCAAAACAGGAGGACAAATCATCTGACTTGGGTTTAGTTTTTGGGTGTGCGTTCTTACCATGGGAACAGCAGGATAGAGCCGTAGAGTTTCTAGAATGGCAGCATACAGGTACTGCAGATTGAGCAAAGAGTTGTAAGTCAAGTGTTGGGAGTACTCTGCAACTCGCAGATTGAAGCTTGCTTCATCAGATGCTTTAGAATCATCATCATCATCAAGGTCAGACTTCTTGCTATTCATGATCACAGGTGCAGCAGATTGATCCTCTTTCTCAGATTTCTCAAAGGTGCAGATCAGCTCTTGTTCAATCTTTTCTGCAACTTCTGGGTGCTGTATCATCATGTACACAAACCTGCAGTAGTGATCACAGCGACAACAAAAAAAGAGAGAGCACCAAATGCATAAGTTATCATATCCATGATCACTGAGAGATTGTGTTCATGAAACCCTAATTTTGTGGAAGTCCTGCAAATCCACACTAATTGCATCCCTGTGCACAATCCAGATCCATACTTGATGATCCTGGAAACTTTCAGATTGAGCATCACATGATGAGATCAATGCTAGTGAAAACTACATGGGTCCTTCATCAGGCATGACTAACCAGGAGAGTGTGACTGCTGTTGTATCTCTTCCAGCAATGACAAAGTTGAGTATTGTGTCCCGGAGGTTTTTGTCTGTGAACATCTCTGCACCTTCTTCAGCTTCTTCGTTGAGCAACAGAAACCTTGTAAAGAGATCTCTCCTTCCAAGCAAGTCTTTGGTTACCTGCAACAACCATGCGAGGTCCAAAGAAGTAGAAGCTGAATGCATCATGGACATGAAGCTCACAAAATCTGGGGTTTGAGGGTATCAGCTATGTGTACCTGAGATTGCACAGCATCTGCTTGAAGTTTCTGTCCAGATCTTCGTGCGGCAGCGAGCTCTGCTCGTCTTGTCCTGATAACATTGTAAGTGAAATCATCGACCTCCTTCGCGCTCTTGACAACAGTGGCTTCAGTACCCACCTTGAAGAACCTCTTGAGCTTCCACCAGGGATCCATGAACCTGTGTGAGACTATCTCATTTGTTGTCTCGAAAGCTTTTGCAAAGGGGATGTCGGGAAGAGATGGCTCCAGTGTCCCCATTTCAATCCCGAAGCTGATCTTGCAAATCGAGTCCAACGTAAGCCTCATGAAGAGATCCTGCATGTCCACAGCAGCAGCGGTGGATGCTGCAGCACGGTTCAGAATAGCAGCAAGCTTCAAGGAGTAGTCCCGGAACACAAGAGTGCTGAATTCACGCAGCACTTTGGAGGCAAACTCAAAGCTGGCCGTTTTGCGCTGCTTGCGCCACAACTCCCCGTCCGTGTTGAAGATCCCATCTCCTAGAAAGATGTCCATTACTTCATGAAACAATTCTCCCTGTACAACAGATGCAGCATGCAGCAGATCATCACCACAGAGCAATCAAGAACAAAGCTTGAAATGCAATTCTCTCTGCACAAGTCTAGCAATCCAGCTGCCACAGTGAGATCAGATGTGCAATGGGCCTGCTGCAACAACATCACGGACTGCAGCAGTTCTGTACCTTTGGGTAGTTGGAGAAATTGTTCTTGAGGATATGCTCCACGTTTTCAGGGAGAGCAGTGTAAGTGAAAGTGACATTCGGAAGCTGGACATGCATGGTGGGAGATTTCTTCAAGTAAGAGACGATCCAGTCATTCAGTCTGTGGTAATTCCACAGAACCTCCGGAGCAGCTCCTAAGAGTGGCCAACGAATGGGTCCCGCTAAAGATGATTTTCTTCTTCCTCGTCCTACTGATGATCTCTGCTGCTGCGGCAGACTCCAGAGACCCAGCAGCATCCACACAGTCACTGCTATTAGCGCTGCGTATGCTGTAATCACTTGCCACTGATCGTGCATGGTGTTCCAACTGCTGCTAAGGATCTCTCTTGCGAAGCCGTTCAATTTCTCTCTCCGCAACGTTCCACCCAAGTGCTGCAAATCCTCCATGATGCAGTTCATCACTTGCGTAACCATTGCAGTCGATGCTCTGCCACTGAAAGAGAAGAAAAACTACACAAGTATATAAACTGATCACCAAGCTCCAAGGAATTTCACTACAATCACAAAAATGTCTGCGACGACGAAGTCACGAGACCCGCAACGCACGCGCGCGGGAGGACGAGAGAGAGAGAGAGACAGAGATGGAGACAAACCAAGAGGAGTAAGGGCACTTCGCTTGAAATCAGGCATGGCTAATCTCGATTAGTGAGGCTAAGCATGATTGTCGATCTTGACTAGTCAGGCTAAAGCTCGATTGCTACCTATCTTTGATTAGAATGGCTAAGCTTGATTAGGGATGCTAAAGCTTGATTGCTAAATTTCGATTACTAAGGCTAGACCTGAATTCTAATCTTGTGATTAGTGAGGCTAAGCTTCGGAGGAAAAATTGAGAATAGTGCTTTCATTAAGAATGCCAAGATTGGGAATAAGGGGCTCCATATTTTGTGTGATTTTTGTGGCCGTAGATATTACTAATCCATTTGTGCTAGCTTTGAGGAGGGTGGTTTATTTTAGTGTTAGGCGGTTCTCTCTTTATCAAAGAAAGAACCAAAGAGTAAGGGTTGGGGTATGTGAACCCTTGACCAACTAATGGCTCTCAAAAAGCAAAGAAGCAGTTTTAACTTGAGAGGGTGGTTCTCCCAAAACCAGAGAACGGGCTACCCTGAACCAATTTTTTCAAAACCTGAAACAGGACCTTCTTTTAATCAAAATCCTAGACTCGGAGGTTGTTTGATTCTAGAAATTTTCAAAGAACTGCCTGTCCAACATTGGTTTGTTCATTAATTTGTGAATCAAAGAACTGCACAACATTGGTTTATTCATTAATTCCAGTTCTAATAATTACGTGTGGCACTTGTGCATGAGGAAGGTGTAACTCAGTTGAGGATCATCCACAACTGAGTCATAACAGGCATCCAGTGGATGGTGCACTGGTGGGTGAGTAATTAGTTCAGAAAATCTTGACTTTTTGATCAAATTTTCAGTTGAAATCATTGGGTTTTTTTATCATTATGAGGATGAATAGGTATGTACAACAAAATAGGTGGATCATGGCCCCCAGTGTGATGACTGAATGGTATGGCCCCTTATTTTTCTACTATCTAGGTCCTCGTTCAAATTCTTCTTTGGTGAGCATTGGTAATGTCACCTTTCCATTAGGCTCTTGTGCTTTTCTTTATGTTTTTTCAAGATCTCTAAGTTAGCGTGTTGTTCTCCATTATGTTTTTTCTAGTCGTTGTGCTCAGAGGGATCTCAGAGCTCTATGGGTCGAACATGGACCAATTGCAAGACTTTTGACAGCTCCATATCAAACTGTGTGACTCACCATATAGACATTTGTCCTTTTTCCATGAGAACAAGTGTTACCAGAGTTTTTAACATGATTAATTACATATTTTCACCACAGTTGCAGCTCTCCAATGGAAAGTCAATGTCCTTGCATCAACAAAACAAGGTACCATACCTGGACCAACATACCTTGTTTCTTGATGAAGGACAATTTTCTCCCCATGCTCATCTGTGCCTTATCAGTTTCCATGAATGGAGAGAGGCCTTAAGTCTAACACTTACTCTGGTGTGCAATTCTTTTTGTTTTGCATGTTTTGCAATATTTATTTATTTATTTATTTATTTGTTTGTTTTGTCATTCCACACTAATTTCAAATCTAACACCTCTATGACAAAAGTGAGAGTATCAACCATCAACATAATCTTGGACAGTGAATAATAGTACTCAACTTTTTTAATTTCAAAGGAGAATGAAACCAATCAAACATTACAACAAAACCATGCAATTATATGCAAGGTTGAGCTCCATCGACTAACAAATGTGCTAGACAAAGCTCCTTGCAAGGTGTTTAGTGCTTTATTGCAATGTTTCAAATTGCTTTTCTAAGGTGAAAGACAAAAGAGCAATAGTGGAAATGCTTCTACCATTAGGATTAACTTTGGGGTACTTCCACTAGGGTATACTGGCTAGTGATCGAACACTTAAACACTCAAGGCAAGCTGAATTCAAGGGGAGCGCTCTATTGTTTTTGGTGTCCAAACCAAACTTGAACCCTTCCTCTTGGCGCATCTAACACACTAACAATTGCCAAATATGGATTAGAAATGAGAAAGTTATGACCTTTCAAAGTAAAGGGGGTCAAGAATTCCAAAAAAAAAATCATCGAACGTTACAAAGGCCAATTCCCACACACAGGCAAAATTCCTTGTATGTTTTTTTGTTGCTATTAAAGTTGAAAGATGATTTGTAGAACTTCGGGTGGCACTCTTATAACACTTTAAATGAATAAAAAATAAGAAAGTTATGAAGTTTGAAAATAAGAGGGATCCAAATAAGGAAAAATAAAAATAAAAATGTGTTTTGTAAGTTGGAAAGCTTATTTTTGTTTTTATTACTTTTTCATTACTCCTTTTTCTTTGCACTTCAAAGATAATTTCTAAAGCTTTAGGTAGCACTCTCGTAAGCAATATAATGAAGGTTTAAACCCTTACCCAGGTTAGAATTTTAAGGTTTTACTACCATGAAAAATTGGTACAAGCAATGAATAAAAAGATATGAGCATGGAACAACATTTCACTTATTGAATCTTGTTGATTATTCATGAACCATGGGTTTGAACTTTGAAAGTACAGTGTTAAATCAGTATAATTTAATTAGGGTTAAAGGAAAGACATCTTCATCACTAGACCCACATCAAAATTGCATGTTAGATTTAATTGCATTGGGGATGAAAAATCAAAGGAAGGGCTAGTATTTGGTGGTAGGTACTTATTAATGGTAGGCCAAGTCAAATGATAATGATGTTTAAAGAATTAACATTATTATTCGGTTGGTTTTTCAACTTGTAACTAAATGAATTTTTCTTTTCAATTTTGTGATGCAATTGAAGTAATTACTTAACCAAATATGGCGATAAAAGAAAAGAAATTGAAAAAGAAATTGAACTACATTTTTTAATGGATCTTTAGATAGAATCTAGCAAATTCTTAAATTTTTAAATTATTTTTTTAATTTAGAAATTGAAAGCCTTTAAAACCCTAATTTTTTGCCATTTTGAAAATCAACATTTGCCAAAACAAAACGTTGTTTTATATTCTATCTTTTTCAAATAAAGAACTAGCATATAAGGTTTGGGTATTATGGACCCATGATTAACATTTTCAAAAAGTTAGAGGATTGGTGTTCATTCATAACTATAGATCTCAAAAAACCAAAAGAATTAGTTAAAGAACCTAGTCCCCCAAATCTTTGGTTCTTTTACAGTTGTTCCATAAAACCAATTAGGTTTTTTGCAAAAACTTTAAAAGCCAATATTGAAATTAATTTTAGAAATCTTTCAAAAACCTTGAACCAAAGGTCCTTTGATTTTTAATTTCTTCAAAAAGCCAAAGCTATCATTAGAAAAAATAAATCAAATCAATAATTTTTAAAATATTTTTAAATTAATTTTTAATTTTAAAAAATAAATAACAATACCCAGTTTGTGAGAATCGGCAAAAGATAACTGGCTGTTTTCAAATTTCCAAGAATCGGTTTTAATTTTTTAAAAATGATAATACCATTTCCTAGCGTAAAATTTTTTGAATTGTTTTAAAAAGGAGAACTAGACCCTTTTGTAAATTACTTTGTGAAAACCAAACCTAGTGACTATCATAAAATTATGATACCTGCCCAACACTAGTATATACGGCATGCAAATCACATTTAAAGTTACACATACATATTTACACTTACACATCCAAACTTTTTAAACTTACATTGTTGGTGCGTATATAATTTTTTTACACTAACAAAGCTTAATGTAAATATTTGTCAAATACACTTACACAATGTTGTGTAATTGTTTTGGGACATGTAAATGTATATACTAAGGCCCATTTTAGGCAAAGGTCCAAGGTCCAATTCCTAGAAACCAGTTTGGATGAATTTGAAACAAATTGAATCCTGGAGTTCGACAACAGCTTGGTCCTTAGCCTGATTCTTGGTTCTCCAAATTAAGAGCTCTCCTTTTAGCACTGTTTTTTGGTCCAAACCAATTGGTTTTCCCTCCAAAAAATGGCAAATTGAGGCTAAACCCCTCTTTCAATGTGTCCATAAAGTGAGGAAATTTTATTTCATGAGTATGACATGTTAAAACTGAGCATTTAATGCATAAGGTCTTAGAGTAATTATAGTAGTTGTACAGGTAGGAAAAATGAAATTATATGTAATAACAATGGACGCACTCAAAACAGATGAAACTCAATTTGTCATAGAAATTGATGGTTTTTTAAGTTCCCCCCCACCTCCCCCCTTGAATACTAATGTATTTTGTTTGCAGGTTTTCTTTTAATCTCATATTTATGATCAAACTAAATGTTATGATGTTATTTTTTTTATTTTACAAATAATTTTTTTTTTATTATACACCTTTAATGACCATATTTTCTTGCAAATACGTAGTAATTAATTATGGGTGCATGTTTTGATGGTTTTTTTTTACAATGGGCAATTTGATTAACCTAACATCAAAAACGTTATGAAATTCCCTATCCTCAAAAAATAATTTACATTATTTTACACTTACATTGTTTTGCATGACCATATAAAATTATATAAATGCATTTGTTTTACACATATTCTTTTTTACATAACCATGTAAAATCATGTAAATGTATTTTTTTATATTTACATTATTTACATAGTTCAAAATAAATTTACATGATTTTACACTTACACATTTTGTGTTGTACATTTACACAAATGTAAATGGATATTAAACACTTACATTGAAAGTAAATCCCAAACCATTTACACAAACACAACATTAGTTACAACCATGTTTCAAATTGTTGTTGTTACATTTTGATTGTTAAACCAGAATAGATCACCAAATAGATCTAGCAATCTCACTAGCCTGCAAAATAAAACTTCAAACCTACACACAACTCTAATCTACTAAACATTGAAAATAATGGTCCCAACTTTCAATTTCCAATGATGCTCTAAAATTCTATAAAATTACACTACACTTGTAACCATTAAATCATTCAAACCACCAAATCCAACAATTTCATTAATCATAACATTTTTTCTACACACCTTCACACAAGTTTATTCAACATGTTTTGTATATTAATACCATATAAACAAGGTTAAAAATTAGGTAGGTTTCTATGAGGTTCCATGCACCCATTTGTTCCATCATGTTTCTTTCCCACTAACACATGGTACAAGCTACAAACTTTTGAGATAGAGGATGTATAGAATCAAAACTAATGTTGTGAAGGTATTCATTTTAAAAAGAACATATTATCCCAGGTATTATATATTTTATAACTTTGATTACCCTTTTTGATAATTTTTGAATTTTTAAAAAATATTCCAAATCCTCTAGGTATGGTTCAATTTATTTTCCTCAAATTAGGGTGGTTATTAGGTGTAAGGTTTAAGGTTATTAAAAAAGCTACAATTTTAGATATAATTATAAATCCATAGCATCAACAATTTGTATGTGTTTTTAATTTAATTACAGACACAAACCCATCATCAAGACATTTTTACAAAAACAAAATGCACATGACATAAGAGGGGGGGGGGGAAAGGTTACCTACAAACAATCAAAAATTTAAGTCAAGTTCCTCTTCCAAAAGGTCTCATCTTTCAATGAATTTATTATTATCTTCAATTTTAATAGATTTCAAAGTAAAAAAATCAATCATATTTATAACTTTACAAGCCCCATCAAAGCCAACATGAACATTGTTAGGCCATTTTTTATCACCAAAATGAAACAATCCAAATTTTCAATCCCCAATCATGACCGCCAAATGTTTGTGATGACATTAGCAACACTAAAAATTCATTTTATTTTAATCTATGACATCACAATGCCAAGCACTTAACATGCCAAAAAAGAAACATGTGGAAACTACACTACATGTTGTGCCCACCAAACCAAGGGGTTTTCACGATCTAGTGATTGCATATGTAATCATCAAAATAATTGTCAATTGATTACATCATTAGCCCTCACAATTTGCCCAAATAATAAATCATTATTTTTAGTTATCATTAACTTTTCTAGCATGTTTAAGCAATTGTACACCTACAATAATAAAGGACACATGCATACCATCATATTCTACAATTATTTTAACAATAATTGAATTGCCCACAAAGTTTTGTATACATTTCATGTTTTTGTAATGAAGGTCAAGTATCAATACCAACATGTTATGGGTTTTTAAACGGTTGTAAGCCATTGGAAATGATCATAATGCCATCAATATCCCCACAACTTGCACCATCATCCATTGCTAAAATTCTTGAAATTCTAAATCAAAATCACCATATATTCATGATTGATTCAAAGTTTCAATGTTGGCCACACCAACTTTCATAACAATGCACAAAGTGAAAACATGAGTAAAAGCATTTAACAACAATCAATACCTTTGGGTTTGGTTTAAAACACATTACTTAACAACAAGAGTCATTATATGAACAATTTCTTGAGCCATGACCCAAGTTTGGCCCATTGAATGACACTTTAAAAGACAAATGTAAAATTTATTATCATCCATAACATATGAAAATTGCATTTTGGTACATAAGTTTTGAAGCAAATCGTGTTTCCACACCAGTTTTGAACACCCTTGCTAGCAACCTTGCAATGATACAAGTATCTGTCTATTCTTGTGTCCCCTTCCCTATTTTTAATCAAAGTAAAAATATTTTGCAAGGATGTTTAAGCAACCTTCAAATCAACTTTTGAAAAATCATGATCTAGACTTTGACATCATTAGTTACATACTGAGTTGCCTTTGACATTGCACGGGCAAAACATGATCCTACAAATGGGGCAAATAATTGAAGGGGAGAACAAAAAACTTCAAGGCATTGCTAAATGTGTTCAAATTTGACACTTTGTTTTCAGCATAAACAATGAATTTGTCAAACAAATCAAATGAATCAAATACAATTTTTGCGTGGTTTGCCATGGCTAATTGCATTGTATCATTCACCTTTAAAACCCTAATAGTCACATGGGTGGTTTCCGAAAAGCTATTGATAGATTAACAACCATAGCAAACATGTCATAGCTAGTGCATAACATCCAAAGATCAAAAGAAACCATTCATGTAATGTAAAAAACAAAAGTTGTGAAAACAATTTCTCCTTTGTTTTTATCACAATATTTAAAAGGACTTCATTCACCAATTGACACAAAGATGGAAATTATACCCACTTAGTACATTGATGGAAAATTAAATGCCCTAAGCATGGATTTTCAATGGATGACAAAATATGGTATCCTTTAGCAATGTACAACATTAAATCCTCAACAAAATCATGTTGTGTTGGGCCAAATTTGGTATAAGGTTTATGATTACGAAAAAGAAATTATAATCCAAGGAGGGATTATATATATATTGCAACTTGTTTCTCACTAAACATGTTTTACCATTTTCTATAGCAAAAACAACCCCCACCTCTTGTACACTGTTCATTAAAAATGGATTTTTTCAATGAACTTGTGCCATGATCTTTGTTATAAGTTTAAAATCATTTTTTCAAGTGTTGCACTTGTTGATGCCATCCCTTTAATTGCATTCATAAAACAACCCAAAAAAATGAAAGTACAAAACATAATGAACAATTAAAAACACCTCAAACCCACAAGTAGTTGTAATATAACCATATAGAATTGAATGTCACAACTTTAAGGTTCCACATAATTACACCATAAAATAATGAAAACATTTTTAAAAAACTATACCAAATTGGATCTTACAACTTTAAGGTCCCATAAATTTACACAAAAAAATAATGAAATAGTTGCAAGCATACATAATAAAATTACACATGAAAAAAACCACTTTAGAAATTGGAAATTGTGAGGGTTCCATAGAGTTACATTAGAAGAAATGAAGCATTTATAAGTGACTAGAAAAAAACCACTTCAAAAATTAGAATTCCAACTTTAAGGTTTCACATAATTATTCAAGAAAATAATGAGACATTTGCAATAGAAAATAACCACCTCAAAAATTGGAACAATGAAAGTTCTACAAGGTTATACTAAAAAAAAATGAAACACCTACAAATACACCATAAAAAAACCATTTCAAAAATTGGAACCCACAACATTAAGGTCCCACATAGTTACACTAAAAAATAATGAAACAGTTGCAAACATACATAATAAAATTACACATGAAAAAAACCAGTTTAGATTTTGGAATCATGAGGATTCCATAAAATTACATTAGAAGAAACGAACATTTACAAGTAAACTAGAAAATAACCACTTCAAAAATTAGAATTCACAACTTTAAGGTTTCACATAATTATACATGAAAAGAATGAAACATTTGCAATAGAAAAGAACCACCTCAAAAATTGGAACTATGAAAGTTCTATAAAGTTCTATTAAAAAAGAATGAAACACCTACAAATACACCATTAAAAAACCATTTCAAAAATTGGAACCCACAACATTAAGGTCCCACATAGTTACACTAAAAAATAATAAAGCACATATACCATAAAATAATGAAGCACATACGCTATAAAAGAGAAATTGAAGATTGCAACTTTAAGGTCCATAAAGTTACACCAAAAAAGAAGTTACGCACACACCATTATAAAGAATGAAAAACCTACAAACACATTATAAAAAAACACCATACTAAATAAACTCAAGATTTTAAGGTTTCACAAAATGACACCAAAAAAAACACTAGAAAAGACATTGTTTCATAAATCAAAAAAGAAATTACACTAGAGAGAAAACAAAGAAAATACACTAAATTTTTTTTTTTGGAACTCTCAACTTTCACAAAGTTACATTAAAAAATGAAGCACATACACCAAAAATAAAAGTCAAAGTTCACAACTTCAATAAAGTTACACCATAAAGATGAAAAAAAGTAGTGAATTCATGAAATGAGTAGTAAGAAAACTTGCCTTGATGAACTATAGATGTAGTGTTTCAAAGTGAAATTTTTGTTGCAAAATGGAAATGTGAAGAGAAAATGTAAGTGCACAAATTCAAAGAAATTGTTGTCACAAAATGCAAATGTGCAAAAAAAAAAACACAAATGCATAAACTTATAAAAATCCTATTACAAAACCCAAACATGTGGAGAGGAAAGGAAAAACCTTAAACCCTAATAATACCCATCTAAAACATTAAAACCTAAGGAGGTCCTTAAGGGTTTCTTCACAATTCCATTGAAATTAAGTGGGTAGAAGGATTTGGGTTCAATTTTGATTTTACCATGATTTTACCACGATTTGTGGTTCATAACTAAAGGTCCCATTAAGTTCTTCATATTTGGATCTAGTTAAGTTAAGTTTTTGATATTTAGATGTAGAATGTTGGGTTTAACAATTGAATCTAAGTACATGCACAACATTAATTTACTAATGTTGTATAATTTTTAAGCTTTTGAAATTCATGAAATTGATTTTGGTTTCGGTTTCAAATTTTTTTTTAATGCGAATTGGTGCTAACATTTTTGTTTTTTCAATGTTGGGGCAATTCCAAATTTAGTTTTTTCTTGCTTTATTTTTTTTTTTCAGTTCTTAGTTTTAAAGGTAGGTTTCATGTAACCTTCCAATTAGGTTCCAAAATTCAAAACATCACCTTAAAAAAATGGAAAGAAAACAAAAAATATATATATTGCCAAAAAAAAGAAGATTGTACAAAGCTTTGACATAGTCAAATTGATACAAATTACAAGCTAGCCTATTTTTATATTTAAGACATTTAATAACAAACTACACCTCTATTTTCTAATGGTTCCAAACTTTCTTTTAATTCCAATCGGTTTCAAGTGTTCATGTCCCTTCTTGTAAATTGTCACCTTTGAATTTAGCCCACATGTGTTGTTCCCAAAATCAACCAACAAGGCAATCATGATTAGGAGTACAAAAGAAGGCAACCACAATGAACACCAAGAATCACGACCAAGAGGAATAGAAAAGTAAGTGATGTAAATGAACACCAATAACCATGATTAAGAAACAAACAAGGCGATCACAATTAGGAAAAATGGATAAAAAGACAACAATGATGAATAAGAAACCACAACCTAAAGACCAATAAGCAATCCCAACAAAGAGGGAAAAAAAAAAAAAGATGATGACAATGAGCATCAAGAATCACAACCAAGAGACCAATAAGGTGATCACGATTAAGAGGAGCAAAAGTAAATAAAAATTGTGATGTAAGCTGAAAAGAAAAAAAATGGAATGAAAGGGAACACATATCAACCCATGAAGAAGACAAAAACTGATGTGAAAAATGAAGTTCACAAAGATGATTCAAAACCAAGAACACCACAAAAAAAAATCAATGCATGTTTGATTTTTTTTTGAATGAAACTTAGAATGCAACATTAGCCACAAACAAGGATGAGAAAAATTAAAATTAATCAAAAGCAAAAAAATAAAAATAAAAATGAAAAAACTAAAAACCAAAAATTCCTAAACCACCCCCCAAACCTTAAACCAAGGACTAGAATTGAAACAAGATTACATAAAAAAACCAATCTAATTTTGATTCTTACACTACTTAAGAAATAAACTTGGTTCCATTTATTTAAAACCTTGGAGACATGGGTCAAATGTTAACTTGGTTTCTATTCCAACTTGGTTCTATAATTAAGACCCAATTTTGATTAGGTTATGGGTATTTGAAACTAGAACCACCATGGGGTAACCAAATAACCTGGGTACCTACACAACATTAATATGTGTGTTGTATTGGTATGTTGTTTTTCACATACCAAACTAATATATATATGTCTAGGGGCAACATGTTATATGGGTAGGGTCTTAAGTAGGAATTTTTTTTAAGGTAGACTATTTTCATGGTATGAGTATTTTTAAACTTTAAATTCCCTAAATCTCTTATGCATGAATATATCAAAAAATAACTTGACATACTAAATCACTACTAAAAAATGCATCCTAGTTCACCCTAGGTTTCATCAGATTTTGAGTAAACATTTTTATTTAGTGAAATTATTTAACCTCCTAGTGAACAGGGACCAGTTGTTACGGACAATGATTTGTTTCACTAGTATTTAATGAAACAAGTTTATTTTCAAGTGAAATACAAATTTACCAAACCATTCACTTACAAGTTAATTAATTAACCAATATGGAAATCAATTAAAATTTTATTATTTAATATATAATATTATTGATAATTTCATAAATGTTAAAACTTATTATTTATTGACAAGTGTTATTAATTATGTTAGGTTAAAAACTTAACCTAGGTAGGCCATATAATCAACCTAGGCACATATTATAGGAATTCGATAAGAGAATATTCGATCAAAATATCATTGTTAACCAGACATAACACCACCCATGAGGTTTGATCCTTTAACTTTTGTAATGGAAGCAAACACCTTCATTATCAAGCCACCTCACTTGTTGTGATCATATGTTACATTACATTCTATTTATCAAATACTTCATTTTAAACATTACACAAACATAAACTTTGAAAATGATATTTCATTGTTCAAATGAAGTAATTCGACTTAATTTTTTTTTAAGTTCAATAATGTACATAATTACATTTATTTCTTTTTCAAAGTTTAAAATCATTTGAATTAAAAAAAATTGAATATCATTATTCAATAACATTTCAATGACCATTCTTTTGAAAAAAAAATTTAATAAAAGGATTTTTTTTTTGTTGATATAATAATAGCATCTATGTTAAACTACTTTAAATTATTATATGATAATTTTTTATTAATTTAAATTATTTCACCTTAGATTTTTCATGGCTATTTATGGTTATTCTAAGTTACTTTTGGTTATTTAAGTTATTTCACCTTAGGTTATTTTTACCTATTGTAAGTTTTATTTTGCCTATTCTATGTTATTTTTTCCTATTGTAAATTATTTCAATTTAGATTAGTTGCAGCTATTATAAATTATTTTTGGCTATTGAAGGTTATTTCACCTTATGTTATTATTAATAATTCTAGGTTATTATAGGGTATTTCACCTTAAGTTATTTTGTTCTATTATAAATTATTTCACCCTATATTATTTTTAATAATTCTAAACAATTTCAATATATGGCTATTGGTTGTTATTTTATAAGTTCTATTGGTGATCATTAATGGCTATTAATATTAATGATTATTAATATACATTTGTGCCTATTAAATTTTTTTAATGGTTATTATAGTAATAATTATTGGTGGTTATTTTATTAATCGCTATTAGTAGTTATTTTATTGGTGATTATTAGTGGTTATTCTATTGGTGGCTATTAATGGTTACTCTATTGTGACTATTAATGGTTATTCTATTGGTGACTATTAATGATTATTTTATTAGTGGCTATTACTGGTTATTCTATTGGTGACTATTAATGATTATTTTATTAGTGGTTATTAATGGTTATTCTATTGGTGACTATTAATGATTATTTTATTAGTGGCTATTACTGGTTATTCTATTGGTGACTATTAATAATTATTTTATTGGTGGCTATTACTGGTTATTCTATTAGTGACTATTAATGATTATTTTGTTGGTGGCTATTAGTGGTTATTCCATTGGTGTCTATTAATGATTATTTTATTGATGGATATTAGTGATTATTCTATTGGTGGCTATTAGTGGTTATTCTATTGGTGGTTATTAGTGGTTATTCTGTTGGTGGTTATTTTATTGGTGGATATTAGTGATTATTCTATTGGTGGCTATTAGTGGTTATTCTATTGGTGGTTATTAGTGGTTATTCTGTTGGTGGTTATTTTATTGATGGCTATTAATGGTTATTCTGTTGGTGGTTATTTTATTGATGGCTATTAGTGGTTATTCTGTTGGTGGTTATTTTATTGATGGCTATTAATGGTTATTCTGTTGGTGGTTATTTTATTGATGGCTATTAGTGGTTATTCTGTTGGTGGTTATTTTATTGATGGCTATTAGTGGTTATTCTGTTGGTGGTTATTTTATTGATGGCTATTAGTGGTTATTCTGTTGGTGGTTATTTTATTGATGGCTATTAGTGGTTATTCTGTTGGTGGTTATTTTATTGATGGCTATTAGTGGTTATTCTATTGGTGGTTATTTTATTGATGGCTATTAGTGGTTATTCTGTTGGTGGTTATTTTATTGATGGCTATTAGTGGTTATTCTATTTGTGGATATATTTATAATTATTAATCATTATTATATTAGTGGTTATTGGTGGTTATTTTATTAATGGTTATTGGTGATTATTTCGTTGTAAGCCATTGGTGGTTATTAATGGTTATTATATTATAAATTATTATTTGATATTGTATGTTATAATATCATAGGTTGTTGGTAGTTATTATATTATAGGGTATTTTAAATTATTTTTCATAGTTTATCATTTTTCATTTTAAGTTAGTTTTATCATAGGTCATTATATTTTGATTTTGATTATTTTAAGTTATTATATTTAGGATAAAATAATTTATAATAACAAAAAGTACAATGACTTTGAATAATTTAAAATAAAACTTGAAATAACATATATTAATTTTAAATAAAATAATTTAAAGTATAGTTTAAAGTTAGTTGAATAATTTAATTTTAAATAACTTTAAAACTTATAATAAATTGGTTAAAATACCTTAATGTAAAATAACACATAATAATTTAGGGTACAATAATTTATAATAGCCTATAATAATGTAAATTATAAGTTAAAATAATTAAAGTAGCTTAAAATAATATAATGTATATCATAAAGTAGCATAGATAGAATATTTTTAAAAAACATAGAAATAAACCTATATATTATAATAAATTGTAATATTGAATTATGTTAACTAGTAATAAAACATGATGTCTATAGAGTGATATTATAGTGAAATAACTTTCACCAGGGTGAAATCAGTAAAATGCAATGAAATTATTTCGCTTATAAGGTCCCATAGTGATTTAAGCTAGTAAATTGCATCCCACTTTGGTAGTAGTGAAGATTTCAATGTGTTGCATAATAAAATAAGTAACAAATACATTGTTACAAATAATATTCTGCAAATTTTTAATAGTCATTAATTGTTTCAAACTTGAGGAAAGAAAAGAAATTATATTTTCAAGAATCAAAGGCATTTATGACCTACAAATTGTTACAAAGTAAACAATTGTGAAATCAAGTTGATTTGATTCCATTTGCTATTTCTTCCCACTATTATAGAAATAAATTTATTTGATTGGAAAATCGAATAAAAAAATATTCAATTTTGATAGTTGTAAAAAATACCATCTTATGAATTAAAACAAGTCCATTTGGACCTATCTATTGTGATTGGGTGCTATTTTTTACCAACAAAATAAAATATTATTTGATTCGTCATTGTGATTCATAAATAATGGACCGTTTCGTTGGTCGAATTTCTACTTGAATAATGTTTTGGGGGATTATTCTAAAAATATTGTTTTTGATAAGTAGGCAAGTAAGTAAGTGGGCAGGTCAATAGTAAACAAGTTTAGGTAGGTTGTAACTTTAGGTAGTTAGATAGGTAAGTAGCTTAACTTAACCTAATTTACCAAAACTATCCTACCTAAATCGTTTAATTTAACCTACTTACCTTAGACCTAGGCATGTACATAGGTTACAAGTATAAGGAATTGAGCCTTCCACCTCCATAATGATTAACCAAGTTTATACCAATGGAATACAACATTAAAATGTCACAATTTTTCTCAAAATTATTTCACATCACTACTTATGTAGGTAAATAAAAAGGTTAAAGAGTTAGTAGGTAGGTAAAGGAGGAAGGAAGAAGGTAGTTAGTTAGTTAGTTAGTTAGTAGGTAGGTGTAAAGTGGGTAGGTAGCTAGTAAGTAAGATATAAGAGGTAGGATTGAATTAAGTAGGTAGGTAGGATGTGGGAAGTACTAGGTCAGTAAATTAGAGGTAAGTAGGTACAAGGTAGGTAGGAAGGTAGACCTAGGCTATTTATTTTGCAAGGTAGAAAGTATGAATATTATAAGTAAGTAAGTAAGTAGGTAGGTAAGTAAACCTAGGCTACCTACCTAACAAAATAAAAAGTAAGTAGGTAAGTAAACTTTGGTTACCTACTTAGCATAGGTAGTAGTTAGCTTGGCCTATTAATTAACATAGGATGTTCATTAGAAAGCTAGTGGCCATTTTGACCAAAAATGTCATTTTGCTTTGTCCAATTTGATTAAACATCTAACTTGATTAGAACCCATTGGCTATTTTGACAAAGATTGTTTGTCTTTTGTTCAATTTGATTAGCTATTCAATTTGACAAGTAGTTAAATAATTCATTATAGTCAAGTTCATTAGTAAAAAAATACACATGTCATTTAACATCAGACCTTTACTCAAAATTTACATGCCCATTAGTTGAGAAGTATATTGGTTAGTTGATTTGAACCATTTGAAAAACTTGTTTCTGTAGTAGTGTCCATTAAGGTACAAATATGTATTGGGGTTTAAATTGTGTTTTTTTCTTTATTTGCATTCCAAAGCAACCATCAAAACATATGAGAATTGAAAACAATCATCAACGGGATGAACAAAAAAAAAGAGGTGTTTTGATGGTTGAAAAAATCATTCAATGCATCCACCATGTTGTAGTTTTTTTATCTTCACCATCAAATGTGTTGCCATATTCATTTTTTGTAAAACCATAAATCCACCACCACCAATTTCATCACAAAGCTTTGTTGTTGCATTTGATCATCATCACTTTAAAGCTTGGTCATTATTTCTTCCCCTCCATCCAACTATATCATCTTTAAACAATTTTGTGAAAAATTGTCGAGTGGAGATGTCTAGGATTGTTGTAATGATCACCACTAGTGGACCTTGTATTTAGTTTACCTAAGTTAGTTATAATTATCATCATCATTGGAGCTAATGGAATAACCAATCACTTCCATGCATGATGAAAGTTCTCAACATGAAACCTTAATGTTGAATTTTGTAACATTCCACAAACATTGAGATTTTTCTAAGGCTTTTTGAATGTTGAAAAATGGTTATAAATGTGATACCCTAGATTTTTTAAACATAATTCCCTCCAAAACACATGTATGGGCCTTCAATCACATGCATCCTACCTTTGAATGGTGTAATCATGTGAAACATTTCTAACAACCACTTTATAATTGAGCATTGTCAAAATGAGTTTTAAAAAAAAAACCTTTATTATGCTTTCATGATGCATTTGTTTCCAACCATTGTTGGTCCATGATGATTATTGTTTATAATTCGCCATTCATTTCATGCAAGAGTGTAGATTCCATCCATAATCTAAAATACTAAATTGAAAAAATTACATTAACTTTTGACAAACTTCCTTTTTTCTACCTCTATTGTGAATGATGATTACCACAAAAGCTACAAAATCATAATAAAACTTGAGCTAAAAGAAGGAAAATATTTCTTGGTTTCTTTTTTTCACAAATACACACTTGGAAACATCCCCAAATGCAAAAAGTTTTGAAATAAATAACTTGCAATATGTTAATGCAATGAAATAAATATTGATGCAAAAGCCCCCTAGCATGCTTTACATTGTTTCAAAACTATGTACATAGTCAAAACACAATAACAATTCATTTGCAAATCTATATAATAAAAAATGTATGTCTTCTTATGTTGTTCATACCTATGTTTTCCAAGCTTAACTATCTTTTTTTATTTTAATCACTACTTAATTCCTTTCTCCTACCCACCTACATGAATACGAAAAGACAAATTAACATATGATTTTTCATGTTCATGTTATGTATATTAAAAGTATTTAATAACTTACCTTTTTCAAGTCTATCTACTTAACCCCATTCTCATCCACATGAAAAATCTAACAGAAATAATGATGAACTATTAAGAACCATATGAGAATATACAAGGGGAAAAAAAAAACCAAAAAGAAAGGGGTTATTATGCTTTAGTTTCGAAGCTTGCCCTTGCCATTATACTGATATAATTCAATAAACTTAATTTCCAATTTTCTTTCATCATTTCATTGTCATTAGTGTGCCCTGTGCTGTTGGTCCAAGTGTGAACCCAAAATAGGGAAATTCAAGATGTGAACATTGTTCCGCAATGTATGTATTGATTTTTTTTACAGCCAAATATGAAAGGAAATCATGCTTGAATTGAATGGTAAGCCTTCAAGTGTTACACGTTCTCAACTGATTTTTCCTTCCAAAACCTGGTTTTTTGGAATTTATTTGAATTTTCAGTGGCAGAAATCACTTAAGAAACAATATTTCCCACATTCCAAATCCAAGTCTTACCAAATAAATTCCATTAAATCCTGCTTATTAAGATCTTTCCAATAACACCAACGGCACATTCCAATTCCTTCGCAATTTTCAGCTACAATTTAATTTAATTTTCAGTGAAGAAATCATTCAATATTCAAGAACTTTTGCACCACAAGTCCAAACATGGTGAAACCAAGCCCATGCACCCTTCCTTGTCTAGAGCTTTCCAAAGACACCAAGAACATGATCTGAAGTGTCCCAGTTCGGTGGATCTCATAATTACAAAACAAAACAAAACAAACTCCCTTCCTTCTTAGACAGATTGTTAGTGTGTAACAACATTGAACCCAAGAAGATATAATCCGTAAAAGGGGCCTAAAGGGGAACATGATTGTGCTTTTATTTTGGGCAGGGGGCAAAGGGTTGATTCTATTGGGGACTACCTAGTTTAACAAATATAAGCATTAGAAAGCCAAGATAAATTGAAATATTTTCACACCTTTGAATATAAAGCATGTTTTAATATTTTCTTCAATACACACGGTGAATGAAGGCTTTAGTTTTGTTTACAAGTTTTTAAGTTAATAAATAGTTTGTAGTTAAATCGTATGCGAAAAACTTTGATTTTATTTTTAAAAAGTACATATCTTAATGACTGAAAATCGCAAACCTAACTATACTTTATGCATATAAATATATTCATTATCTTCTTTCTAAAACTCCAACATGAACAAACTAAGAAATCTATACCATCAAACCATTGTCTGGGTCGATTGCTATTATAAATTTTGGGCGTGCCACATCTTATGCTGAGAAATAGGTGATCTTAATAACTTGAAACTTGTTTAGAAGGGCCTAGAACTTAAAGCCTTAGAAGTGGGCCAAAAGGAGAATAATTGATTTTATACTTCATTTATTTCGTTTCGAAGAATAAATTTTAATTAATTTGTAATGAAACTCCACAAGTGGGCTTAGCCAAATTTGGTTAGAGAGGGAGGTAAATTGCATTTCAGTAACATTGTCAAAAATTCCCCCAATGGTGTGGCAGCAAGATAAACCCTCCCCTAACCAGTTCACAACTTTTTGCCTCCAAGTCTGGCTCATTTGGGCAAAAAATTTCAAATAAATCATTAAGGTCCTTGGGGACGTCCCTATTTTTCTTTGTCGCCAAGTGACCAAAATTCGCCAAAAAAAACTATATTTTAGTGAACTCAGGCCTCATGTTTGATGGTGGAGGGCAAATCCCATCCTCCTAAATTCAAAAGATTGAGCGTCCTTTAATAAAAGGAAGTAAATTATGACCAAGATTTGAACAAGGTGTCATTAGCTTAATAATTATAATAATAATAATAATAAACACACACACAAATCTCCTTTATGGCTGCCATTAACAGAGCCCAAATCTCAGATTTAGATGATATTATGATAATTCATAGGTACAAGAGTCTGGAAACAAGCCCCAATGACAGTGGGAATGCTTGGGTGGGTTTCATATTGATGGATTTTGGACGAATTGGAATGTGCCTTTGGTATTGTTGGAAAGATCTTGATTTAATTGAGTTTATTTGATAAGATTTGGATTCAGAGTGTGGGAGATATTGATTTAAAAGTGATTTCTGCCGCTGAAAATTCAAATAAATTTCAAAAAATCAAGTTTTGGAAAGAAAAATCAATTGAAAACGTGGTACCACTTGGGCCAACGGCACAGGCCACAATGGTAAATGAAAGATCAAGCCACCCACTCATATTCCCCACTTTCACCCCCTTATGGCAAGTTCACAGTTCAAACCACCAAAAACAGTTAAAATAGCAAATCTGTAGGCAGAGGGCTGTTTTGGGAATGCGGGTCCCTCATGAGGCAGGAGCCCAGAATGAGACCGGAATTCCCAGAACAGCCCCCTTGAAGTTCCTTTACTGGCAATAAAGAACCTGTCAAAATTGCCTTTCAGAAACAGACTGTTGCCACAGGGTTATATTTTCCCAATTTTGTGACGTAGCTGAAGTGGCGATCATCCATAAGATTATTTAGCCAGGTTTGGCCACATACGAGATATGAAAGTAGAAAAATGCGAGAATCTTTCTATATTCTTGGCTACCTGGTGAAACTTATCATAAAATCTGACGATTTGGGGTTTTTTTGGGGTGATATCTGGCGAATTAGCGCCATTTTTCCCATGAAAAATTCTCTGTATTGGCCAAAATCATACTTTTCAGGTCGAAATTTGGCGAAATTTTGCCACAAACAAAAAAACTCTGGCTCACAATTGATTGTGATTCATTTGAGAGGAGACCATGACACCTTACCCATAAGGTTCTTGTGCAAGGGTGCCCTAGTCAGTTGAAGCAGAATATTTAATGACGGTAAGGCACTCCACATACACCAGAAAAATTCTACCAGTTATTTAAGATTAGGTTAGGAAACCTTCCTAGGCCCTTCTTAGGTTTGCGGGCCTCGCCAAGGGTGCTAGTTGGTGAAAGTCTGGGAGCAAAACCCGAAAGAAGAGTCGAAAAAAAATATTCATTACCTCACCTAAAGAACTTACAAAAGTGCAAGGTCCTGAAATAATCAAATGTCAATTCTTGCAGCCAGGCATAGATGCAAAGCTTATGGCTCACTTTAGAGGGGTCTAGGGTCCAAATTGGTATGAATCAATTTGGACTCATTTGAAGCAAATTGAATCCTTGAGTTTGGTCGTAGCTTGCATCTTGGTTCTTCAAATCATGAGCTCTCTTTTTGAGCTTTATTTCTTTTTGGTCTGAACCAATTGATTTTTCCTCCAAAATGGTGCCACTTAGGTTTAGCCTCGATTTGCCACTTTTTGGTCTTGGATCCTCATGTAAAGGCTGTGGGTCCAATTTATGGCTCTCCCCAATAGGATTGCTCTATTTCATTGGGACCTTGGACCCTCATCTAAAGTGGCCCTTAGTAAAGAATGCAAGAAACAGTCTTATTATTAATAGTTAGTTACTAGTTCGCGGCAAGTTTGGCGTAGTTACTACGTTCAGTGGTGATGGCGGCGGCGACTCCAGTTTATTTTTGAAAAACTTGGAAGGCCTGTCAACGACAACAAAGTACAAAATTATATTTGTAAGTACGTTCTCAGTCCTTCCCTCCAAGTCTCTCTGTCGATTCTAGTTTCATCTCTGCGCAGAAATGAAATTGATTCGAAGCTTTGATCATCTGTAAATTGTGTATACAGTTCTATTGTATTCTGAGAATGGATCCAAGAGTTCATCAAATTCAATGAAAGCTTGGTTAGGAAGAATTAGTGGGAACGTTTGTTGATTCCATCATTTTATCATTTCATCTCAGAGCTCCAAAGATTTCAGTTTCCTGAGCTTCAGATTTGTTTTTCTCGGACCTGAGGAATTTTATGGTTAGTGCGTTTCGGATTTGTTTTCTCTGCGTTGAAAGCTTTCTTGGTTTTGTGAGAGCTTCAGGTTTGTTTTCCCGGAGGTGGAGAGTTTTTGGTTTCGTGAACTTCAGGTTTTCTTTCTCAGAGCTGGAGGGTTCTCGGTGTTGTTGGCTCCAGGTTTTCTCTTCAATTAACATCAGGATTAAAGGATCAAGGATTTGAGGGGAGCTGGAGGTGGGTTGGAGTTGAAGGCCGCCGATTGAGGAGATAGCTGCCGGGGTTATGGACTCTGTGCTGCATACGAGTAGAGGAGGATTCGTCCTTATTGTTTGTGGGTGGATGTCACTTTTGTTTCTGGTATCTTTTTTTGGGTATGTGGGACCGGTGTCCTCAATAGGAGCTGATGTTGCTGCTGCAGCAGCTCCTTCTGCAATGACTCCGCCAACAGAGTGCTCGATGCCTAGTGACATGATGGTGTCTGGCAACAATTGCAGTTACTACGATGAGCAGAGCATGGATGGGCTGATGGGGGGCTGCAGGGAGTTTCTCACTAACACTGAAAACGCACCAACACAAGATTGCTGCTTTGGCGTCAATCAAGTGGCTTATGCTCGCACTCCTTGCTTTTGCAAGGCGACTTTTTATCCGCTCGACAGCGCAGTGGACGCTTCCGGAGGCGTAAATGTGACTCGACAAAAGCTATTGCCGGGCCTTTGTCTAGTCACATTGGACTTGTGCAATTTATGTCTCGACTTTGTTTCTCCCCTTGGAACTGGAGTTCCTTCTCCTGGTGAGTGAGTTTCCAACGTTCTTAGGTGGGCCCTGATCCCCTTTCCTTCTTGAATAAAATGTTACTCCTTCCTGCTGCTTCACCGATGCACAGGTTCTTTGCTTATGATGGAAATGATGACAATCTAGTGACCAATTTGTGGGCTGACATTCTTCATGTGCAACAGGATCGAGTTCCAAATTGCACAGGACTGGTATGGCAATACTGAAATTACTGCTGGCACTGCTTCTAGTGGGAGCAGTGATCACAATCACTCTACTTGTCTACAGGACTTACAAGGCAAGGAATGGAGCAGCAGCAAAGGAGCATCAGTCCCAGACATATGTAGCAAGTGTGCCGGGGGGTTCCTACTAAAGATTATATTTTTCGACTTTCTTTCTCAAGCGGTTTCAGGATCCTTGAGTTTCTTAGGCTGTGCAGGCAGATGCAGGAAGATCCGAAAATGCTAAAGTAGATCCCAAATATATAAGTGAAAATGAGAGTTGCATTACTTCGTGGGTATTCAGCATTGGCTATGTACCACCATAGCTTTTTTGGTGATCAATCTCCACCTTTGTATGATGCTTGCTTTGCTTTGCTTTGCTGGGGGTGGAAGGAAACCAATCCTGAGCCCTAGAAGCAAAGCAAAGCAAGCTTTCAACTGGATGTCCATCTTTTCTGCTGACAATTTTCTGAATTGTGGGAGAATTGCTGCATGTCGAATGCAGTCAAGTCTTGGGACAGTACCCTTTCAAGTCATTGGTTTTTTGTACCTGCTATTGTATCCTCGTACAAAGGGTGCCTCTGAGAGTGAATATCAAATGGATCTTGAAGCTTTTGCATCTGCAAACTTCTCTATGTTTTTTAGTGCATGGGTTGCTACATATATGTTTTGCATGTGGCAGAAGTACTTCACACATGATTCAAAAAATGTTGCCTTTGAAGAATTGTCCCAACTCCAATTTTCTATGAATTAGCGAAATGCAATTTGGATAGGAAGTAAATTATCTGCAACCTTAGGTTTCTAGACATTTAATCAATGTCTTCTTTTTCAAATCATGTAATGCTTCAGATATAGTATCTCTTTTAGTTCCTTTTCTCACATTACAATACTGATGAAGTGTTCACTGGTGTTTTATTACTCATTAACATTGTACCATTAATTTGTTCTTGATTTTTCTTTTTTAATGAAGTACTAAATCCTGACGATTGTCTCCTAATTACTGACTTTGTTCATCTTTTCCATACGGAAAATCCATGATGGAAAGGAGTTCTCCCCAGGTCCTTTCAGAGGCTTAACTGAAAAGGACAGTTTCAGCCCATAATCTAATCTACTCAGGGTGACCACAAGAACAAAGTCTAACACAAAACTGGTAAATGGAGAACAATGTTTTACATGATGTAATGTTTCCAAACTTTACTGGGAAGCTCATGATTTCAACAATCCAACTAACAGGTACCCACAAATTTTAGGGAGACTCTTTCTTACATCACTATGTTGTCCTTGTCTCTCTGTCCAAACAATGTAATTTCTGTAACACACATGAAGTATATATTCACTTGTATTGAATGTTCTGCATGACCATCAATCTTGCTTAACTCTTTTCCAAATCTGAGACAGAAGCATGTTGGCACAAAACTGGGAACACGAAATATATAAACTTGACCTTAGTGCAGGGACTTATGCAGTAAGATCCAAAACTTGCAGTCCAATTGTATGACGCTCCTTTGTTTAAACATTAATTTTTTTGCCATGTAGGCCCATCTTGAACCAGTTACCCCCACAAAATCATCATAACAAAGCACATTCACATGCAGGCTTTCTCTTTTTTTCTGTTTTGAGTGCAATCAGCAAAAACAGGACGTTTGAAGACAAGACTGTCCCTCAATTGGCAAAATGCAGACTACTAGGCTCAAAATCAAGCATGCCACTCTCACGTTTGGAACCTGAGATCCTAAGTTCCTCACAATCCCATTCCTAACTGAGACTTGACGTTGGACATTATCTTAGTTTGCTATCACTCCCTTCAGTTCTGGATAAATTAAATGACTTGAGATACAACAAATTGGTAGGGTTCATGGTTTTTGACCTATTTTATTGCTAGACATTTCATTTATTGGAATTGGGAAATTAAATTGTTTTTTGCATTTGTGTATGGATATTGTTTTGGTTGTTGGCAAGGTTAGTTGGGTACATTCAAGCTAACATGGGACTGTAGTTAGTTTAGCACCATGTAGCTTCAGAAGCCTCAAATAGATATTGTAAATCGTATTACAAATTGTGATTTAGGTAAGATTGACATGGGCCTTTTCCCTACCATTAAGGGGAATAATGCATCTTGTCTAAGTTTTTACATGTAGATTAAGTTAGTGATAGAAACCAATGATAAACTTTGTATTTTCCACATGTGATTTTATGGCCACCCATGCATTGCAATTTCATTAAATGAGAATGAATATACCTAGAGCTACCAAGTTGTGTGAGAATAGGTGTTTGTGTATGGAGATTATTGATGGAACTAAATTTTTTAAAAAACATTGGGATGATTATCATTTCTTGTGACAATAAAAATGCTATCAATCTATCTAATAATTCAATGTTCCAATTGCTAGATTAAATTGTCTACATTTTCACAAGGTCACTTGGTCATACACTGATCTTCAAAAATCTTCAAAGTGTACTCAGATTTGTGTGCTCAAACAAGTTCAACACCAAAGAAAAAGTAACATTTGAAATTTACAAGCCAAATTGACAAGTCAATGTCATGAGATATTGCTGATTTGAACTTTAATACCAATGACATTTTGTTTTCCCAAAATTTTTAATGAAATTCCCAAAGAAGTCTATGTTCAAAGATTTTTCACCTTCCTTGATGTTGTAGCTCTTATTGTTACACCTTATTGCTTTTCTTACATGCTTGCGTTAAGATTGAAGGCAGGTGTTGAAAATTACATGGATACCTCCTTCATTTGCATGCAATTTAATATGTAAAGTCATGCATTTCATGATCAATGTAACAAATTAGTGATGATGAAAAAACAATTATAATGTCTCACCTTGCACTTCTGAAATTACATTTTGACTCATGCAAATGGCTAATAGTGTAGCCATGACTAACATTAAAATGTATGTATACCTCTAACATTTGGGTTTATGACAATGATTTTGAACATTATAACTTCTATATCTTTAAGAGAAATCATTACCTTTCAATTAGAGGTCACCTTGTGGGGCTCTCCATGATGATGTCCCATTTATCCATTTAAAAAATATGACCACTTTAACATTAATTATGTTCTAACATCAGTTACTTATAAAATTTCGCAAATTAGTAGTCATTGTATGGCTCATTGTTTTTAACAACTTATTTATGATCCAACAATCTATCAATCATTTATATATCAACTACATGTTGATATGTCATATTTCAACCTTCCTACTATTTGTTTAATTCCCACCATTCAATTATTATAAACTAGAAGACTATTCATTCTCATTAGAAACATTAACAACCATCAACTTAGGTAGCACTCATGTCAATTTGTCAAAACAAATCATACATCTTTGGTATCAAGTTTACTAATCCATGATGTCATTGATAACTCAACATGTTTCCAGGAGAACAAGGTAACACAAAATGACATTACATGGCCAAATTTGATAATGTCAAGTTCAAAATCATATCTTCATGTATACCCCCCAGTAGTAGTTTGGTAGCTTGGAAGGGCTTTATAAAAGTGAATGGAGCAGGGGCAAGAACATCACCATTCAGAGTAATTGCTAAGGAACTTGTTGCAATTGCAACAACAATCATGTAATTTAGTTGGGCAATCCTTTTTTCTTTTTTTTTAATTACTTCTTTTGCTTGTGGTTGTCACAATGAAATAGTCCCAATTGGAAACCTTCATCTTCCCCCTCCCTTTGTGACTATTAATATGTAGTTCAGATGCCCAAAGTGTTTTTAAAAGTTGCAATGCACTTGCAATTGCTGAAATGACGTGGTAAAAGATTGGACACCCATACACAAACCATGCAACCATTTACTTACAAGTTGGAAAGCAAAATTTCTTTTTCATTGTTACCATTTACATATAGTAGTTGTGATGAATACAAGATGATTAAAAAGGCAAACAAGTATTCAGCCATCTATTGTTTGCAATTTTCTGTGACCCAGACAATCGGAAAGCAGTGACCCAACACAGATGGTAATGGGCATTATCATACATGTTCTACATATGGTCATTGGACATGTCATTCTTACTTTTGTTCATTTGAGCAAATCTGAATTTAGCCCTGTCCAAAATACTATCAAACATCATGATCGTAACTAACTATTCAGCCTATCGCTTCAAGAAATGTGACAAACACTAACAATAAAGATCTAAGTTGTAATTCCTTGCTATAATTATTATATACTTATCTACCTTCACCATTTGAAGCTGACAGTTTACTAATCCTTGATGTCATTTGTCATTTGTCAAAAAATCTGTTTTTGAAATTCAAAAATTAAAAAACCATCGATGCTGGTTTGTTAAAAAGAATATTAGAATAAAAGAACTGGAGGGTGCTGTTATTTCGAAAGCTGAATGAACCAAATGGTTTTCGTGAAAGGACTGGGAAAGAACCACAGTTTTCTGTGCTGTTCTTTCAATGTTTTTTGTTTTGTTGAGAATGTTAATTATTTATCAAAACTGGTTCCCTGACTTTTTGAGAACAACAGAGTTAGTTATTCGTAAAGTAAGAAAAACACAGCATCAGAACCCTGAGTTTGGTCGTAGACAGGGTGAGATTAAAAAAAAGCTGCAAAAAAGTACATTAGCATTCAAGGGGGGATGAATCTCAGAAAACCATCAATTTTGGGTGTAAACTGAGTTTCATCCGGTCTTTCCTTTCGCCTGAGCGCCTCCACTGCTGCTACATATATTTTCACTGCTCCTAACTCAACAACTGTTATAATTAGTCTCGAACCTTGTGGATTAAATGCTGAGTTGCAGCATTTCATGTTAAGATTTAATAAACTGTCTGAACTTTGTTGATATCACCAGCGTTGTTTTCTCGACGGTTTTCGCCACTTGGCGACAATAAGAAAAGGGCTGACGAATCTAACAAAGGGAATTTTAGATTTTTTTTTGAAAAAATGGCGATATCTTGAGGAAAAAAAAGCTAGAAATCGCGAGATTTAGACAGTGTTTTTTTGGAGGTCGCCAGAACTGGGCAGGATTCCAAAACATATATAATTGTCCACCCAGGACAGTTGCCATTTACTGCTAATTAATGCTGAAGATCCTAGCCGGTGCACCTACTTGAGGAATTTGGCAAAAAGAAACCTGGTGCCTGGATCCTACTGGAAGAGAGGATAGAGAGTGAAATGAGGCCCAAAGACAGGGTGAAGTCAGGGTTACTTTTTGGATAACTCTAATGGTTATGAAAGTTGAAATCCACTGTGAAAACTATCGAGGGTTTGGTGCCATTTCTGATACTCGCACAACACTGTTAACGACTCATGGCTTCAAAACACTAATTCATTTTATAAGCTACCTGTGGGAATTACCAAAGCATTTCAACATTTGACACACTTGCCTTTGGTGTAACTTTCCCAACTTCACAGACTGATATGCAAACCTTACAGAGATGAAATAGTTTGTTATCACAACAAAGTACTGCCACAAGTATATAAACATGATTTGCAACATTCAAAAACGTAATTGCAACATGATATCATAGACTATATAGTAGGCTATGGTGCGCTACAACAGAAATGTGGATTGAAAACCTTTTCTTTTCCAGAAATTTTTCTTCATTTGAAAAGAAAAAGAGAAACTTTCAAATTTTATAAAAAATGTAAATTAGACTAATTTTGCTGTTTTAGGGAAACATTCACACATGTTTTATATCACGAAATTTGTTATGAATTTATTATTAATAAAAGAACTTGTTAAGAACAACCAAAGGGTGGTGGAAAGAAGGCAATGACAAAATGAATTTCACCAATGAAAATAGGATGCATTGTTGCTTGGACCCAAAGCCCAACCCAAAAAGGATAATTGCTGTGCACAATGTGGAAAACTTGCAAAACCAAGTTGTTCAATTGGAGCAGATACCCATCTGTGGCCACAGTGAACGAGCACCCACCAGTGCACCATGAAGGATGAATGGTAACTGGTCATGATACAGTTTTCTGTTGGGTTCCAGTTCCTTAGTTAGTTGCTTTTTTTTCTGACTACTTACTAACAACCCACAAGCAGGTTAATAGTAGGTAGATTGTAAAACCAACCCTTACCTATGTAAAAACCATCCCCTTACCTATATAAGTTATCTTTTTTCCTACCTATCTACCTATATTTGAAACCTATTTTACAAAATTGGTTACCAAGGTGAAATCAAATATTGATTCTGTCGAGGTTCATCCGCGACTGAGTAATATCCGGCATCCAGTGGATGGTGCACTGGTGGGTGCTGGTTCAGTGTGGCCCCCCTTATCCACACATCAATTCTGACAATATTTGAGTCTGTAGATCGTTTAGCTAGATATCTTAGAGGCAAGGGGATTGCTTGGGTTGTTAAAAATTACTCTAGCTTGTGCTAAACAATTTTGAACATCAAATGGAAAGATCTTAAAATAGTTTAGACAAGGTGCTTAACCTACCCAAGCGCCAGAAATTGAGATTAGTATAGTAGCTTAAGGGATTTTGGCCCCTAGGTAATAGGTCTATTTTTATATGAGGATCTTTTAAAGATGATATTTTGGCTTACAGTGTTGAATCTTGAGATTAGTTATAGAGTTATAATATCTTGAAGGATTTGGGTATCTTTTAGAGGATTTTGTGAAGATCATATTTTTGCATGGTGAAATATTTGAGTTTCCATAATTCTTCTTTTGCCTTAAGATACTTTAACTTAAATAGCAAGACCACAGAGTGAGAGACACCCCTTTTTTCTAGGGTAAGGAACCCCATTGAGATTCTTCCTTGATTTGAGAGCTTGGGGTAATTGGGGGCTCTTCCTGTCAAATCCAGGAAGAAACCCATTTGAAGAATCCAGGAAGAGCCTCAAGTGAGCCAGGCCCTCAACTCCAAGAATAACCTCAATGGAGTTCCTTACCCTATGAAAAAAAAAGAGTTTTCCAAATTTAGGACCCACCATAAGGAACCTTGTAAATTTCAGGAATCTTACAAAATTCAAACATGAAACACACCACCTTTAAGAAAAAGAAAGAAAAAAACCTTCCTCTTTTTGTCAGATTCCTGAAACGTGAAATTCTCCCTCATGGGGACCTGTGCGTTGAAATTTGAACAGTTCTTCACGTTTCACGTTGTGATCAGACAGTAGGCTACTTAACTTCGTAGTAGGAGTTAGTTCCATTATCCATAATCTAGAACATATGTGAGCAAAACTTTAAGTATTGTTTCAGTCTTGGACTCTTGCAGGAACATTCACATGTAAGATTGCACTGAGAACATTTTGCCAAGGCCCTAGTCCAATCCTTAATGCACACTGGACCAGCAGGCAAGTTATAAATCATATTCATAGTTTAATTAGGCACCAACAACAGCTAAGCCTGAAGACCCGAACAGACTTAGCTGCTGTTTAAGGCTGCTCACGAGGAGCTCTTGGATGATTCCCTCTCAAGAGAAAATTGTTTAACTTTGCCTCGAAAGCTGAATCGACTAAAAATGCAAGTAGCAGGGAATTGTGCAACGTAGGGAGTTTTGCAACATTGCCAGGGGAGCTCAAAGGCAAAGTTCAATTATGCCATCTAGAAGGTTACTGTGAACCAATAATGTCGACCAAGGAGAAGCTGATATTTTTTCCCTGGTTGGAAATCATATGTTAGAGGAAACGACTTTTCCCTTTGACATTGGTTCTAAGTATCCCTGAGAGCTTCGCCCCGCAATATTGCACACAGGGAGTTGTACGAAAAACTCCTTGTGGCTGATCAAAATGAAAATTGTCACATTCCATATTATAATATGTGTGGATCATGGCTGCATAATAGTAATAATATTAAGCTGATCATATCTCTCTCTCACATGAAGTTGTGAATCTGCAATGGATCATGATTCCTATGTATAGTCCTACTACCCTACGGATATAACACTTTTCTTTTGTACTAGACTTGCAGCAGCTGAAATTAGCAAACATGTTAGTGGATAGGTCTCTAGAATCTGGAATGCTGCAAGTTGCAAGTTGCAAGAATATTCGAAGTCCTGCACGTGGGCGAGCTTGAAAGGCACATGTTTGTAGATCATATCGGTCCTGGTGAACCAGGTTTTCAGACTCGCTGGAGTACTGATCCGATCCGCCTGCTGCACATTATAAGTACCAGGCTTTGCAAGCTCCAGAGCTCAACTCTCTTTTCACTCAAGTGGTGTCTGGGTTTCACTCATGATCCAAAGCGAGGATCTTGCAGCCAGCTAGCACAGGAATTTGAAATTGTACTAGACGCGAGTTATACATCAACTTTTGCAATGCCAGTCATCTAATAGTACTGTGTTGTCGTGTTTATTGTCCGCCTGCAACTGCCAGACCGGTGCGGTTTCATCATCATCAGCTCAACAACGTCACTCACCTAATTTACGTGGAGTCTCCGGTGTGAGGTACTTTTGGGGACTATTTCTGAATTAGAGATCTGTTCTTTCAAATCCTACAAGATCACAAAGAATATTCCAGGTAGTCACGAGTGATGATCAGAACGTTCGTAATCTGATGAGTACTACGTACACAAAATTATAATTCGATTCAAAGCTCTGAATATCAAGCTCGAACGTGAAACTTTAAATATTAGCGATTTTAGAATGAAAACTTATCGATCTAGCTGCAGTCGATGATTGAGACCTATCAATTTGAAACTAGAGTTGCAAAGTTTATGCACTGCATGGCTATACACTTGTTTTTCTCTAATCAGCAATGTTGTTTTGGATTAAGTTTAGTCCAAGCGCTAAACCATCTTGCAGGGTCAAGTAGTCATCATATTAGTGGTACGTGATCAATGTGTTAATCATCACTTGTACACCTGAATTTCTGACGATTAAGAGAGTACCACCGTGGTAAGGGTTCTTTCCATTAGGCTGCTGATCGGATCGATCACAGTTACACACAATGCATTGTCATCACATGAGCAGCCTAATGCAAAGCCTTGTTTGTTGCTGCAGGGAGAGTTGCTTTCCATTGGAGAGCTGCTGCAAGTGCATACGTAATTTATCATGTTAGGAACTGATCTGCGAACATAAATGTTCTTATGAATAAAAGGGCACATGTCACGGTAAGAAAAAATTGCAAATGGAATTGTTTTTATACAATGTTGTTCTCAATAATGTTATCTTGGAAATTTGATTCAATTTAATCAATAAAAAAATTCTCAAAAACAGTTTGAAAAATAGTTTTAATGAATGTTTTTAAATAAAAAGGACATTACTTCTTGAAAGGATTTGAAAATGACATGTGTTTTTGACAAATTTTCAACACCAGCCTTAACATAATGATGTAATGAAATTTTACAAGATATTTGAATTTTTCTCCAAAAAACGAATTTCAAGATTTTTTCAAATAATCATTAAACAAGCAAAGTGCTAAGGGGGTGCCTATGGCTTCACACCACTAAAAGATGAAATAAATTCCTCTTTGTGACTCTTGGACTAAATGGGTCCAACCCATGTTTAAAACATTTGAACTTTCTAGGTTATTTTAAATTGATAAAAGGAATATTATTGAAATTTAATCTTTTCATGATTTATATTCCTTCCATCTATTGCCAAGTAGAATGAACCTTTGGGAAACTAACAAAAAGATTTGACTTTTGGGCTATTTGTGAATATGACCTCATCCTACACATAAGATTATTGATATATGTATAATAATTTGAAAATATTTTAATCAATTGTTTGTACATTTACATAAATTGATAAATTGGTCCTCACAAAAGGGTTGTTCCAAAGTCCTTTTGTCTCTATGGACATAAAAACTAGTCCATGTTATTTGATGTCATTGTAATGTTATATAATCAACACTATTGTTTGCAACATGCATACAATTTTGATTTCTACCAAAAATGTTAAAAGGTATTATGTGTTTTTTATTTTGCAATGAAAGGTTTCAATTGTAAAATCATGTCAAATAATAAAGCTTTTTTTAAAGTGGTACCTGGTCCATCCTATTTTTGGTACCCTTTTCATTTTGTCACCCCCATTTTGTTGTTATCCATAAAGTCCAAAACAATTTGATCAAACAACAAAACTCAATGTGAAATTGTGAAAAATTCTGTTATGATTTGTGTTTGATGCAATTGTGTTGATAGCCATCTTTTGTCTACCTATCTTAAGATTTCCATTGCGAACCACATCTAGGACCAAATTCCTTTTAGTGTTTATAGAAGTGCAAAAACAATTTGGTCATAACTATGACACCCAATGCAAATTAATTGAGTAATTTAATTTTTACTTAATCATTTTGACATGTTTTGAACCCCTAATGAACAATTCCATCCCTTGCCTAAAGTATTTTATAACAAATTCCAATGTGTCTTTTGACATTCAATTTTTTTTGTATCCACATGTTGTCATCATATTATTGATGAATAGAAACACTAAAAATCATCTTGTATTTTGTGGTTTAACCAATAATCGTAAATTAAGCCCTTTTGTAATCAAGTTGCATGTAAATATATAATTATAAAAAATAATTACTATCAATAAATTATAAAAGTAACTCATGTTCATATTATTAATTCAAAGAGTGAAAAATGGCATGTCTATCAAAAGTGCTTCCCACATTTTATGGAAGAATTTAATCAATAAGATAATTAACTTCCATTGTTAAACACTACAAGGAATTTGCAAATCTATGATTGGATATACAACTTATTTTTAAGTTGTAATTACCATATGCAACTTGCTCCAATGTTTAGTTGCTTTGGACAAGATGTATAAAATTCTAGCTGCAAAAGATAACACATGACACCAAGTTACAATGGTAATTGCATAAAGATGCAATTTATGTGAACTTTTCATTCATCCAAACTAGTTTACATGACACTGTCATTTTGTGATTGATGTTACAATTAAAGTACATTGTAATCAAGTTATTTATATTTTTAAAAATAATATTCTATACAAATTCAACTTGTACCATGTTAACACATGTCATTACATAGGCTAAGTTTTAAAAGTTAATTTAGGCTGATAGGTAGGCCACCTATTGTGCCTACTTAAGGTCATTTAGTAGGCACCTAACCTATGTTGATTAAATAAGTAAAGAATATTCGATCAGCGTTTCATAGTTGATTACAACCCATGTCATTTGTGGGAATTGATCCTTGAACCCCAAAGATGGAGATCAAGTTCTTTACCACCAAGTTGCCCCACTAGTTGTGGCAAAGAAGGAATGTGCACTTTATTTATCCTATTTCATTTAAAACATTAGAGACAACATCATTTTTGAATTTTGATATTTTATTATGATTTTGTCCAAATTGACAAGATTAAAGTTTAAATTTAAAATTTTGCAATTCTGTACACAAACATAATTTTTTCCTCTTAATAAAGTGATTTGAAAAGAAAAATATTTGAATTTCGTTATTGAATACAATTCATTGACCATTACGTGGAGAAAATAAATTCAATCACATGATTTATAAATGGATAATATAATCATAAATACATAAATAAATTTCATATCTTAAACCTTCATTTGATTCTGAAATATATATTGTATAATTTGTTTTTAACATATCATATTTTACCAATATAATTTAATTAAAATGTGTGATAGATAATGTATTCACATATAATATTTATAAATGGATTATAAATAATATTAATATTAATATTAATATTAAAATATTTTTTATAAATTATATTACTTAAAATATATAAATATATAAAAACAATCAATTTTAATTTCTAAATATTAATTAATGCCACATAGTTAATTGATTTTTATATTTTATTATCTTTACACATGTAATATCTTGAGTTTTACTTTAAATTATGATTAAAAAATTTATGTAATTTTTTTTTTCCACATCTCAAATATCTACTCGATCTAAGAAACTATATTATACAATCTTTGTAATAATTGTCTTCCTAATATAATAATTAATTCAAAAAATACCACATATGTCAACATGGTAAAGTACTTATTATTTAACCCACATACATATGACCTATTTGTTACTTACTACCTAATATTTATCCTACTCGTTACCTATTTAAAAGATTAATTGCATAGTTTACTTAATCAATTAACTACATTTAATACCTAAACCTTAACATGTTCGATAAATAAATTAAATAGTTAATATATTAAATAATTATTACAAAAACATTAACACATATCAACATGATAAAATACCTACTACTTAACCCTATTTCTACCATTAATTGTCATGGGTCCTTTGAAAATTTCACTAATTGACAAATCCCTACAACACACTTAATGGTTAGTTCATTGAGAAACCTTACGGGAAAACAATTAAACCACTAAATCTAACAATTTTATTGGCCAATTTTTTTTTCATATTTAATTACATGTGCATTTACTACTAGGATTTATAATTGCAAATCAAGTTGAAAAGATGGCACATGGTGTCCAATGGCCTTTGAACCACCTTCCAAGTCACAAAAACGACTACATTTTCATTTATTTTAGGATGCCACTAAAAATGGATGATATAAGTGTATTTTTCATTTCATTTTCATCCAAATCAACATTAATCATAAGTTTAAGTTGCATATGCAATTGCAAACCACTTTGTAATTGTTTATGCAACTACTACTTGTGTTTACTAACTGCCATGGAGGACAATCATATTTAAACTCACAAAAATGGTTGATTTGGACAAAGGTTGCAAACACATGGGTTGGAATGGATAGGACTCCTTGTAGTGAAAGGTAATCCTTGATTATCCATTATAAAATATGGGAGAAAAACTAAAGTTTTTACTACAAAAATATGGTTTTTATGCTAAAATTGTCATGACTAAAATGCTTGTAAAATCAAGTTCATTAATTTGAAATTATTAATTATGTTTGATTTGACTGAAATTAAAACTAGGTATGTTCATTTTGATTAAAGAAAAAATAGTTATTCAATCAAAACAAACATTATGACATTGAAAGGCAAATGGCATTTTTGAACTTGATGAATGTGACTAAATATGACTAATTACAACTCTAATGTTACTTTTAATGATGTGACAATATTAAAATAGTATTAAAATATTTTACTTATTTTAAATCTAAATTATTAGAAAAAATGCAAGTAAATGACAATTGTCATGTTTTCATTTGATGTTTATAATGATTTGCATAATATATAAAATAAGGGAAAATTCAATTCACATATAACAAAATAACATGTGAAAAAATGAAGGATCATAATAAAATGTTGTATTTTAATGTATTACAAAAATACAAAACATAACCAACTTATGTGCAAAACTTGAATTGATTTAATCTATTAAAAAATGAAATTTATCAGAAAAAATAACCTTAAAAAAATGATATTAATGCCATACATTGAGAAATGAAATTCATTTCAGTTTGAATTTTCTAATTAAGAATTTAATAAAATTTTAGTTAATTATTTATTTTCCAAAAACAAGAAATGGTTTAACATTTTGAATTTGAAACTTTATAAAATCTAATTTAAATTAATTTTCTTAAAATTGAATTAAAATTATTTCAAATTCATGTAATACATATTACATTTGGAACTTAAAAGGAAATATCAATTTGATTGTAATTATCAAACCAATAATGAACTAAATTGACTAATGATATTAAAGATGTGCATAGTATAATCAATTTTATCAGAAAATGATTTATTTAAATAATATCGTTATAATGCATGATATTCAAAAAGTATGTGTGTTTATATATATTTTATAATAGTTTATATTACCATGAAGGTGGTGGTCGGATAGTAAAAGCCTTTGGTTGTGACAAAAAAGGTGAGATTTCAAACCCCAATCATAAACATGTTGTGATCATGACATATGACAATGACATGCCATAGGTTCATCAAACTATGATTCACAATCTACACAAAATGTTTTTTTGTTTGAAATCAAGGGTTTAGTACAACAATGTTTTGAATTTTTTTAGTTTAACCCAAAGAATCAAAAATTTGAATAACATTATTTCTTCTATTACCAAAGAAAATTAATTATTAATTAAAATTTGTACTCATTTAATTCATCTTTCATCATTTTTATCAAAATAATTTAATAAAAAATGTGCAAAAAGAGTCTATTTTACTATTAAAAATCTAATGTCTAATATAATTAAAAACATAACTAAAATAAGTCAAAACCCCAACATAGAAAAATGGTTTTGTCATAGTGAGAGGAGACCCAAAAAAAATAAAAATCATCCAAATACATGAAATGGTATGACTACCACACAAGCAACAAATTTTTTCAAGACACATTTTGAGTATTAAAATTACATGAAAAATTTAATAAAAGTGTTTTAAAAATTGTAATCAACCTTGAAAAAGATGAATTTGCCATGCCATTGATATCATGACCTTGCAAAAATAAATAAATAAATAAAAATTTATAGTGCATCCTTTGAAAATGCTATTTTTCTTTCATTTATGGAGTGTTGCACAACTTAGTGATAGGTTATGTATATGAAATTCTTGACATAAGTGTGGATTAAATTTTTAAAATAAAATAAAATTGAGAGGTATTATCAAAGTTAAATATAATAAAACAATCACTTGAAATTTTAATTTAATGTTAAGGAACAAACAAGAAAATGAATCAAATGTTGCCTCGGGCTTGACATTGTGAAATAATGCCCAACTATAAAAATATTTTCTAAATATTTTGATTGTACTTGAATTGTGATGAATGATTTAATTATCTTTTTTCATAGTTATGACATTCCCGGTGTGAGAATGTTATGGAAGCCAAAAGAAGCAAGAATTTTCAAAAAATTTATAGATCAACCAGTGTAATTTGGTAAACATTCACGGGTCAAGAATGTTTTGACAAGGTGCTAAATGAAGAATTTAAAAAAAATTTAATGTGCAAAATGAAGATTGTCATCATTAGATTTTTTTTTAATGGTTATATTCAAAAAAAAATTGTGATTTAATGGTTAGAAGGCCTCTTCATCAAGAGGTCCATAACTGAATTCATTTTTTCAATTTCTCATTTTTTTTTCATGAATGGATTAAAAAAATTGCAATACCTTGGTAACTTGGTGGGGAAAGGGGATTTAACCAAGTTTCCCCAACTTGCCTTGAAGAGGAAAGGGCAACTTAACCAAGTTTCCCAACCTCCTTCAAAAGAAAGGGACTTGCAACTTTTCAAATACAAATGCATTGAAGTACACATAGAATATGTGATTGCCCAAGGAAATGTCATCCCATAACTTGATTCCTTAAGGAAAATGGGCTTCTTCATATGAAACAAAGAACTTAAGCCTATTTGCCCTTGGAACTTGGACCCATTTGTTTTGAAGAACCAAGGAAACATGTTATCCTAAAGAATTTGGCATGTTTCATGAGGAACTTGGGCCCATATGCCCCAAGGAACCAAGGAAACATGTTTTCCTAAAAAACTTGGCATGTTCTCAAAACAAACTTGGGCCCATTTGCTCCAAGGAACCAAGGAAACATATTTTCCCAATAAATTTGGTCCCAGTTGCTTTGAAGAACCATGTTTCCTTGAGGAACTTAAGCCCATTTGCTTGAGCAACCATGTAGCCCCAAGATATTTGGTTTATTTGCCTTAGTAAACCATGTTTCTTTTGAGAACTTGAACCCATTTCAACTAGGGAAGTTGCAAGTTCCCTTCTCATATGGAAGTTGGGAATCCATGTTTTCCAAGAGAAACTTGTTGTAAGAACTTGCCTAGGGACAACATCGTCTTTTATATCCACTCATGGAAGAGAATGAAAAGTTGAAAAAATAACCAAACCTTGAACCTTTGGGTTGAAGAGGGTGAGTTTAATCATTGCATAACAATTTTTTGTCTTAACAATGGTCTTGCAAGAAAGATATTTAAAGCATTCATCACATTTTAAAAAAAGTTGAAAATAGTTTTCCTATTGGGCACTATCATGCATTAGCACCAAGCCCAACACCACATTAAAGTGGTTGTTCGTCTTTTACATTAACTCCAAGTGTATCCCCACCTTTATTTCAAAAACATAGACATGACTTTATAATTGATCCCAAATTTTACTTATATAAACTAATTGATGTTTGTCCGCAAGGGTTAGATTCGGTAGTTTGTGATTGGCTAGAGCCCCCGCCCCACCCCATCCCTTGAAAGCCCCTAGCCAAAGCGATCAAAAATGTAAGTTTTGCTACTAATAAGAACAGCCATTAATAGTTGAAATAGGAAATGTCCCTTGAAGTTCCCAAACACGTACTCACTTATTCACACATTTCACGTAGTCACACTTAGTGAACATTCTTCAAAATGTGGAAGCAACTGAAAACAACTTCAAGTTGCATTGACTGACACCCTTTACTTCATGGGAGGTCTTTATAGGTTCATCCTCAAACCTCATTATGCTTTCTCTTGAACGATGAAACCTTGCCCATCATAAATAAACCAAGGCACCCCCCTCCCCCCAAAAGGGAGGAAAGCAAGGAAAAAAATGAAAGGGTTTAGGGTTTGGTGTCTTTTCCTTGCAAGGAGAGCCAACAAATTATTATTGGCAACCAAAGCAACAGTCGTATATTGGCCATTGGCTTTACTGTTAAAATAAGAAGTAAAAGAATAAAGTTTTGAATTTAAGTATAGTCAGTCACAATAGTATTTGTTTTCTATACATACAAATATTTGTCAATCCTTTCTCCTGATCATTTTGCTTGCAAAATGGCAAAATGGGTTTAGAGACAAGAGCCCCTAGCCAAAACGAACAATAGTGAAATCGCCAGCAGAAAAGTTCATCTACACTCATGAAAATTTTCTGCCATTGCTTTTATGCAATTGTCAACATTGGATAAAGCTTGAAAAATAACTCACAATCCCAAATTTGGGCGCCTCAAGAAGAGGGGCCTAATTACTCTCAGAGCCTTATTTATTCCACCATTTGACCTTGTAGTGTGTTTCCAAATAGTTGAATCAACAACAATTGAGAACTAAAAACCCAAATATTACCTTTTCAAAAATGTTGAAGTTCTTTGGGGGTTGTTTCTCAATACATTATTGTTGTTGTTCTTTTTCTTCAGGTCAAATTATGAACATTGTTTCCAACCTTTGTCTAAGATACTTTACAGAAAATTTTAATTTTTAATATATTTGAAAATAGCCTTACAAAATGACGATTCACTTTTCAAGATGCTCATCCTCTTTTTCTTCTTGATATTGAGAGGCTTTTCAAACGTAAGGCTCCATTTTAGTGGCTTTCCATTAGAGTTCTATATTATAACATTCAGTCATAACCATGACCACATCAACGAAAAATCTCTGACCTTGCTCCTTGATGCGGTTACCCTACACAAAAAAATAATTCAATATGAGATTAAAGATGAAAATTAATAAGGGCGGGCACTGAGCACTCTATGTCGTAATGTGGAGGGCCCTAGTGTGATGCCAAACCTTATGTGCAAGCGATCACTCCCTCACCAAATGAACTATAAGATCGATCAAGTCCTACTCCCTCTTTCAACTGTCTACCGGACACCAAAAAATGCACACACTCTTGCTATCCATTTTATTCTCCTGATCATTTTGGTTGCAAAATGGGTTTACGTACTCGTGGTTTTATAAAATAACCATTGTGGTCTAGTGAACTGGATGCTCTTGTGTGGATGAACCACATGCAGCTGTGTGGTGAAGCAGATGCTGCTGTGTGGAGGATGTCGTTGCTTGGTGCCTGCAGACTTCACATTAAAGTGGAGATGAGAGACAGCATTCGAAAATAAGCTCTTGAGTTGGACAACCCTGGAAAGACTGCAGGCTATATGCTGCTATCAAATATATGAAAGATGCTGCTGCCCCTGCTGTTGGCAAGTGGGTTGTCAGCACATATGTTCAATGACAGAAGTTGGAAGGGGGTGATGAAAAAAAACACCCAGGATACTTCTGGATTGACACCAACAACCAGGTATATACATTTGGAATGGTTGACCACAAATATTCTGAAATTATTGAAATCCATGCAGAGTTAAAAGAGATTGTCTGGACATCTATTGTGGTGGACATATACCACATACCAAAATTTCTCTCACTAATGTAGAGCAAGAAGAGGAGAAACATTTTCCATTTTGTCTCATCACTGGAAGCTGGCCATTGCATTTGCACTCGTTGTTGCACCTCCACGGTACTTACTGCCCTTGGCATTTTGAAGAATCTGCAGGGCACTGTGTGCTGACTGCCACATTGCCACCAAATTACACAGACAGTTAGGAGAGAGATCAGACATTTTAAAAGGGATGCCTTGATTGCCATCACCACTTCAGGAGGTCCTTTCTTTCTTGCATGGATTATTGGTGATGCCAGAGGTCTATCTCAACAGTGCAAGAGATTGGGAATGATGAGAACAGTGTGTTGAATAGTAGGAGAAGTTTGCTAACTCTGGTAGAAGAGAAATTTGCAGCTTTGGCGCCCCTACAACAGAAACCAACAACGAATTCATAAGGTACAGATGGATTGGCACGAACTTTTGTCACGCTATGCGAGTTCCAATCTCTCAAGTCTGTTGCACAGAAGTAAAATATCCAAAGAACCAACCCTACATATGTTTGTGGACTCTAGAGCCCTCTTGGGATCCTTCTCGCCATTGCCATAACTGCAAGATTTACCATCATCATCAGTTTGGTGTCACCACAAGAAGAAGTGCATGCCGCAGCTAGCCCAAGCAAAACAGTCCCCAAGTTCTGGAGATTCCTCAACGAACATCAGAATTGAGGAATGCGTGTTGCCCAGGATAGGCGGCCTGCTTGGTTCTTATTTGATAATCCCGCCAGTCAAATGTCACATTGTCGCCGCTACTATGATCATCAGTGAGAGCTCAGGGAGTAGTAGAGATAAGGAATGCAACATAAGTGAATCCATGATGTCAATCCTTGCAATAGTAGTGACATGAAAATGCAACACAAATCATGTCAATGTGACGAGAAGGGCATTGTTGTAAGCTTATGTAACATGGACAACAAACATTGAGAAAATCAATGGCGGGCAACAATTGCGAGCGGGACGTGTTGGTGGCGCGAGCTGGTGCCGCTGCAGCAGCGGAGCAGGCGGGGGGGAACGTTGTTGTGCATGAGCAGCCTGAGGACGTCCACGGAGGAGACGGGAACAACAAGCAGCGACTCACAGTTCTCCCAAAAGCTTGACTCCCTAGTTATAATCCAGGTACTGGCATCTCCAGCACATACCAAGTAGTAGTATTGAAGAAATAGAAGAGACAGAGTTGGTGGACAACATTGCTGCCACCTTCTGGTTGTTTTATATTCTTGCTGTGATGGAAGTGAGACAGAGAATCAAGCTGACAACAAACGCATCTTCCACTGGTTTTCCTTGTCAGAATTGATAATTTTCGTTCACTTTTTTCTGATCTGTTCTTGGCATACATATAGCCAGCAATCTATGTTGGAAGCCTGGCAGGTGTAGAGGTGCTTAGGATGCAAGAGAAGGGTCAAGACATTATTGACTCTGTGGATGTCACCTGTGGCCTGAGCCTTGGGGAGTATACTGCTTTGGCTTTTGCTGGTGCATTCAGGTGCATGCTCCCATCCATTCTTCCTTGATCTATCAGTGATAGTATTGCCTAGAACATTTAGACTTGGCAGTTTGTATTTGACTTGAATGTAACCAGTTTTGGGTTCTCCGGAGATGGGGCAGATTATTATATGCTTCTCTACACCCACTGTCGGGTGCTGATGAAATCAGCTCAGGTAGTCATGGCAGCTTGTCACTGTTATTCATGATGAAGATGATCATCTGACACTTTGTGAGCAACTCGCATAAGGTTACAACTGCACTCTTTGTTGTGTTACCTTGAAATGGTTGCTGTCAGGATTTCTCTGCAATCTCATAGATATAGATGTATCCAGTTTGGCTTGTAAGGAATCTTGGTGCACAGTAGTTCTCTGTGGCCAACAGAGGAGGCAAAACTGTTTCCATTTTATGGGACTGTTTCCTGTATATCTCTTTTGCAAGTAACTGCATATGTAGAGAGAGTAGAAGCAGGAGTCCTGTTTGCTAAGATGTATAGTGTGATGCAATTTGTGTTAGAGATCAGATGGTACCAAATCATCCTAGAAATTTCTAAAAGCTCTTTAGAAGGTTTCTGATAATTAGCTGGCTGCAGAAAGAATTGTAGAGATACAAGTAACTTAGAGTTACAGGTTCAATATCTACTGCAAATGAGGGAATCAACCGTCACCACTGAGTTACATCCTAAGTTTAGGTGACCATTTTTGGGTTTCTGATGGATCCACATACTTGTATTTAAACCAGTCTATGGAAATACAACGGACAGTCCACTGTTGTTTGCAATTCTTACTTCTCCTCTTCTACCTCTTGTGACTATCTGTGTATGTTGTTTCTTGCCAGCCAGTCTATTTTCTTCTTGTGTAGATTTCACTTGACTTTGCAATGGAGGAAATAGATCGTTCACAATTTGCAATTTTGAGGATGGGCTAAAGCTAGTGAAGATCAGGGGTGAAGCCATGCAGGTTTGAACTCACACATTTGGGAAGCCATTCTTGCTCATTTTGTACTGAGTAGAATGAGGCTTAAATGACCACATTCTTGAAAGGATTACTGTTTGATAATTTTATGTTGGAAACGTCAGCACAGGAGGACTGTTTCAAGATGGAGAAGGACCCTGATTTTGTAGAATGTGTGTCATCACTTCCTGTGCAAATTGATTCATTCTTATCAGAACAGTTCTAACAATTTAGTCTCAATCCCAACAGTAGAGGACATCAATTCATGTTTCAGCTAAAAGCTCTTCATTCTCTCCAAAACCTCTGAGGCACTTCCAACCTTGTGAGTGGAACCTGGAACAAGTTTTAGGGAGTGTGTCAACGATTGTTGTGCAGTTGTGCAGGCAGCAGCAGATGCAGCTCCAAGTGCTATGGTTAGTGTGATAGGGTTGGACTCTGACAAAGTAGCAGCTCTTTGCAATGAAGATGAGAAAGTTCAGATTGCCAACTTCCTCTGCCCAGTGAGTTGGCCATTCTATCGGTTTTGCTGTTTCTCTCTTACTTCTGGTGTTGTTATGGGTGTTGTTGTTGATCCACATATATGTCAAGGTATGCCTATGGTCCTTCTCTATGAAGAACACTGCTCTTTAGCTGCCTCTATGAACCCTGTAAGCACATTTTTCTATTCTGATCATCCAGCTACTGAAATACAACCAAAAGGTGATGTTGATGAACTTGTGACTATCACAATTTGCCAGGGAAACTACGCATACAGAATGCATGTGAAAGGAATGATGGCATTTCAACTGCTTGAGCTTCTTTTGCAAATGCAAATGAAATTGTCTCAAGTGCATATAAGGGTCATTTGATGATGTTGAAGATTCTTGAATTATGTAAAATCCAATGAGGAGGAAGGTGTTTGAAAGGGGATGAAGAGTTGCATTTTAGATATCAAGTTGATCATGAATTATTGGTCAGCATAAGTCCTTTTGTGCAAGCATTCAACAAGTGCAATGAGTTCAATGCAGTGCCATGCTCAATACTAGTGTTATAGGACAAGATGCTCAATTGCAAAAGTTTTTCCCTCAAATCATTTTGGTTATACCTGGTTTTATAATGAGATTTTAAAGTAAATTTGAATGCTCTTCAATGGACATCTGATGCACTGATATAGGACTTATTAAAATGAGTACTATATGAGGTTTTTTTAAAGACATTCAACTATTGAGTATCTGTAACAAAGTAATAGAATGTCACCTTCATCCTGGACGTGCGTATCTCAAAATAGAGATAAAAACTCTTCTTAGGGAACTCTCATTTTGAAAGGTTCCATTTCCCTTCCATACATGCAATGAACAATGACTCGATCATAAGTGAGGGATTACTTCAGTAACTACTACCAGAATCTAATTCATGTATATCCAACGTCCACATTGGATACATATGTGGTTGAAGTGATAGGTTTAGCAAAATATGGTCAAGTTCACTGGGGATTGGATTGCAAACTGGACCGCAATTGGAACTGGACAACACTGGATGATCCACAAAGTTTACATCACTTGGGGGTGTCATGAATTGTGGCTATGTTGGGTTGTGCCAATTTGACCATTAGACAAAACTATTGTCCAGTGAACAAAAGTTGTCATTGAATTGAATTTTTAGTACTAAAAACAACAACAAAAAGTATGGCAACCATAAGTAAAGTTGAAAATGAACTTAGAACTTGACCATTAATTGTGAATAACAACTTGTAATGTTGTAACCACCCAACACTTGTAGTTGCCTTGGTTTTTGTCAGGATCAAGCCTGGGCCAAGCTTATTGCTCAACTTAAAAGGCCCCAATCACTGTGTGTTAATGAACCGACTTTTGCACTTTATTTGAGTAAGAAGTTATCTTGATTTTCTTGGTATTATTGAACCCATTTTGCAACTTATTCGAGGGAGAGACATTTTGATTTTTTGGGTATTATAATTTTGGGTGCAATTAGACAAGTAATTCATGGAAGTTGTTGATGTTTTGAAGGTAAAAAGAACCCCATAATTTTGTAGTCATGACATTCAAAATCAAATACCAGTCAAATATTTCAAGATGTTTTTAAAGGACTTGACAAGTTACTCTACAACCAAAAACATTCTCAAACATAGAAGTAGAAATCCAAAACCAAACTTAACATGTTTCTTCTTGTTCTTATTGAAAGGAACACCTTGACAATCCCACCCGGAGCAAGATGATACTACAAACTGCCTAATAAAAAAATCACTGATTGACACCGCATTTATTTGACTGTAATATTAGAAACCATCCTTGAAATCAAAGTGAATTTCTTTCAATACTAAGAACCTTTTGGTATTTTCAAAACACAATACCAAACCAACATTGGGTTTCACCCACTTGGCCAGTTCTAGAGCAAATGCCCCTAAATCTCAAAAGGAAAAAGTAAGCTTTGAATCGTGCTCCCACCTAACAATATACATTTGGCAAACGACTCGTCCTCTTGTTTAACAAAACACATATGGCACATGACATGTCCTCTCATTTTGTACAAGGACATAGTGATAATCAAACATGGACAGATCACGAGTTGTTCAACACTATCCTTGCACCCCTTGGCAATTACTCTTCACAATGTCCTAGATATTAAGTAGAAATACCATCAAATATTTACCCTTTATGTAACATATTATGTTCTGCATTGGAAAAGAAAACCCTTTCCATATGTATTTGTTTGGCTTTGGTGAGCATTACCAAATTCCAAAACAATTCCAGTTCAAATCTAAGAATCAAAGTTCAATTGCAATTTACAAAGCAACATTAAGGTCAAAACTTTGTTCAACCCCAACATTATTAATTTATTTATTTTTCAGTCTAAGATTCTCAAGTGAGATGGGGAACAATTTTTAGGCTTTAAGATTTGAGATGTGAAACATTTTGGGAGATTGAAGTCTCTCAAAGTAAAAAACATTTGGTGGGGAATTCCACTATTTTGTGAAGAAAAAGTCAAAATTCCTTTTTTGGGGTCAAATGTTCCTTTATTTTTTTCAAAACTCGCGAAGAATCAAAAAAATTCTGGAAAATCATCGTCAAGGAATTCGTTGACATGTCATCTTTCTTTATTTTTCAAGTTGCAAAAAAAATGGTACCTCATATCCTCCAACCATGTAATACTATTAAATTTTTTTATCATTATTTTTGGTCTTGTTGTTTATTGTTCTTTTAAGTTTCATCATCTAGGTTTTTGTTTTTTATTTTGCATTTTTGTTATCGTACATTGTTATAATTAGGTGTTTTCTAAATTCATGTTTTAGTAAAGTTTAACATCCAATCCTTGATAAAGGTATTGGTAGGCTGATTAGGAAAAGGTAGAATCAATGTGTTGTTGAAACCAGTGTAACTTTAGTAGTTCCATTTAGCATTTTTACAAATCCAAAGTATAATTGGATGAAAGATAGTGAATGATGAAGTTATGTTGCATGCATTTGATGTTGGTCTTGGGAAGTCTATAAAGAAATATAACGTTTTTTCTATTTGGGAAGAATGGAAAATGTGGCATAACCAGTTTGTTAATTGACATTTTCAACCATAATCAATTTGAGGTTTGGATATTTTTGCATGAGGAATTTTTCATTAGGGCGTGCTTTAAAATTCAAGAAATGGACTTTCAAGAGTTTTTTTTGTGTAGGTTCCTACTAGGCTTGTTTTGAGATTTTGTCACAAAGTTTTTCAGAAATAGTGGATAGATGTTACAATATGTTTTACTAATTAGCATAGACCTTTCCTCAATTGCCCAGTTGATGATGTGATTTCAACTTTCAATGAACTAGCCAACCAATGTCCTACAATTTAACTTTGGTGATAAGTTAGGTCTTCATTTATTGTTCCTACATGCTAAAGCTAAATGGAAGAGAAATGACAACGTCTAGTTTGTTGCCTTTTTGGTTGGCCATGCTAAATGGAAGAGAAATGATAATGTCTAGTTTTACTACCTTTCTAGTTTGCCACAACCAATTATAATTGATTATTGATCATTTTGTTTCTAATTTTCTTGCCTTGAAGGAAAAAAAGTCAATTGAAACTAGCAAAGGGGTTAGGATTATGTGGATGGAAAAAACTCTTGTTTCACAAGAGTACAATGTGAAAATTACTGTTCATCAAGACCCTACTTCCTATAGGAAGTTAGTCTTCCATTTTATTTTATTTTCTCTTTCTTTTGTTTTTAGGTTCTACTTTTTCTTGTCTTGTAATTTCATTCCAAGGTGCTACTATTTTCTTTTGTTTTAAATTGTAGTTTCCATATTTATTTGTTTTTTATGCTATGTTTGCATGTATAATCAAATTGATAAACACTTGATAAATAAAGTTCGACAATGTATTATCAATAGTGAATTGATAGGTGGTCATGTTCTTTAGTATGATGAAGCTTTTAATGAAGAACAAGATGCATTAGACAAGATGAAAGTAAGTTTATTTGTTGTTTCTTGACTTTTGCTTATGTTAATGTTTTTTGCCCTTGTTGCTAATGCTAATGGGTTTTGTTTGGTAGGATGTTCATATTGAAGATGAAGATGTTTATATTGAAGATGATGAAAAAATATTAATTGCTACTATTGATGCATTGTTGTTGTTCATGAAAAACTTGTTATTAATGGTGATTGTTCTTTTTTTGATTAGATTTTTCTTGTGGCTTTCCAATTTTTTGTGTTTTGTGTAAGAAGTTCATATTGATTGAATTGATGGGAATTTTGGTAATTCAGTTGTGCTTGTTAATGAGACCATTGTTGTTACTAATTATGTCCATGGGAAAGCTAATGGTCATGGTGTTGATGATGGCATTCATGCAACAACTTTTGAGGTCAATGTTGTTGTTCAAAAGGATTTGTTCAAAGGATTGTTAACATTGTTCCATTTACACCTACATGGAAAGTAGTTCAATGCAATGAGATTTGCTAGGTTGATTTGTCAGATGTACTTGAGCTTCCTAGGCACAAGCAACAATTCAAGGCTATCCATGGTTGAAAACTACCCAAGCTTCTCAATGTTAATATGTTGATTGGGCATGTCTTTCATCATTTGGAGAATTGTTTAATAACAATTAACTATATAGTTGATTTGAAGATGATTATAATGTGGAAGTAGATGCAATGGACAAGGTGTTTTGAATTTTGTTGATGATGTTTGTAATTTCTACATATTTGCTTTTGTCTTCAAATGTAAAGTGGATTTCAACTTGATTTCAACTTTTGCACGTCATTAATTCAAAGATACATATTTGAGCTTTGGCAATTTATTAGTTTAGAAATACACATTTGATTTCAACTCTAATATTTCATTAGTTTAAAGATACATATTTGAGATTTAGCACTTTGTTAGTTCAAATATACATTTTTAATTTGAGCTTTGATTTAAGTTTCTAGCAATTGTGCATTAGCTTAGATATACATACTTGATTTGAGGTTAAATTATAATCAATATTTGAAATTTGAACCTAATTGAGCCTTGCCCCCCTATGGACAAGGACTATCACATTGGATCCAACTTTTGGAAGTTTTACCTTATTAGAACTAGTTTCTTTGGTGAAAGTGTTTAGACTATTTTGATTGGAACAATTTTTTTTGGTGTTTAGAATGTGGACACAATAGGTAGATGTACATCATCTTATCTATTGGTAGGGCCAATGTGTTTATGATGTTTTGTTGATGACATTGGTTAAACTGAATTTAATTTTTGGCCTTCTATTTTGATTTTGTCATTTTTGTTGGGAAATCATAAAATTTGCAATTTTTTTGAATTTTAAATTTTTACAATGTTTGGTTTTGAAATGTTTAAGATTTTAGGGTAAAAATATAATAACAAAATGTTTAATTTTGAATTGTTGAAATTGTAAACACATATTTAATTATGGATTTTGCAAAAGTCTAAAGATACCAACACATGATTTACACCATGAAAAAAATGAAACTTTCAATTACAAATATGACCTCATGGCCACCAAATCTTAGCCATACTAAAAAAAAATTAAACAGCAAAATGCATCTTTACATCCATCATCAAATTACACCTTGTGACCACCAAAATTTTGACCACAACCGAAATAAGATGGAATGATTAAAATAATAAAATTAACACAAATCAACAAAGTTTATTAAAGTTTTAAATACAATTTGAATTTTGAGCCAAGCTAATGCTTAATTTGTTAATAACTTTTACGAAATGAAATTGAAAAAATAAGAAATTCAAATGGACATATTAATGAAATAAATAAAACATAATTGTGACATACAAATTGAACCTAATTGCCAACTATAATTTTATCATAAATGAATGACTATTTTAAGTAACCTTAAAACAATGCAAATCCTAATAGTAAAGTCAATTCATTCTCATTTTTTAAATTTTCTGATGGTCCATGGTCAAATATGCAATTATATTCGTGCTATCTTGAAATAACAATCTTAATGGCAAACATTGTTTTCTCCTTTTTAAAACTACAAATGCCATCATGCAGTTTGTGAACAACAAGCACAACCAGCTATAAACAAAACTTAGTGTCAACAAAAGAAAACATATAACATAATATTTTTCAACACATAAGATAAAAAATGACTTGAATGATAAAAAACGAAAACAAATGAAATGATTTAAAGTGCATACCCAAAGAGGGTTGGGCATCGACAGGATCACCATTGTCACAATTCATATATTGCATGAACCAAGAATAATTTCGCAAAGAAGAACTTAAATGAAGCTTAGAATACTTGACCAAAACATTATAATGATTTCAAATTGTCTTGGTCCAAGGAAATTTAATTAACGTTGGCCATAAACGAGATGCCAAGTTCAACAATTGCACCTTATTATTTGATAATAGCTCACCCCTAAAGGACTCTAGATAAATACCACTCCACTTTGGATATTAAGTGTTTTACTAGGTTCGTCATCAATCAACAATTTTTTATTTTCCTTTTCACAAGGTAACCCATGACAACCATAGTACACATGCTTCAAATCCTTCAAATAATAACAGGACTTAAGAGAAATTTGACCATAAGTCTTTGAACATTGTTCATGTCCCCAAATAAAAACAAACCAATCCATGAATGTATCTAGAATCAGCACTGGAAAAACTTCGAGCACATCCTCTAGTTTCCTACAAGACCAAATTGTGATGTAAAACTTAAATGTGTGAATAAGAAAAAATTTCATTCCAACTTTCACTTCAACTTTGCTCTTGTCCATATTTCTTCTAAACACTCGAGCAATCCCTTGCAAAACAATAGATTGAAGGAAATAGCAGAGTATACCATTCATGCTTTGAATTAATATTTTGTTGGGCCGTGAAGGTCTCGAGTGTAGACATGAATGCAAATATATAGCTTTGTTCACTTAGGTTTGATGCAAATGAATTTTGAGCTGTAAAAAAACCAAAGCATGTCCAATTAAACACACACAATACAAAATATCAAAGAACTATGCACACCTTCAAAATTCAATTCAAGATCAAATAATAATTTGCAATCAAAAACATTTTTGTTGTGTTGGACAACATGTTGACATGCCCCAAATTTAAAATATTATTTCAAGAAAACATCACATGTGGACACTAGGTGACATTCTAGCATATAAAAAAACACAATGATATAAATCTAGAAATAAACACACGCAACAAGGCCTTGGTGGCCACCAGGCCAATTGCAACAAGACTTTAGGGACCACTAGGCCCATTCAACAAGACCCTAGCGCCCACCAAGTTAGTTCAAATAAAACCTTAGCCAACATTAGGCTAATTCCAACAAGAACCTAGTGGCCACCAGGCTTATTCAATAAGACCTTGGTAGCCATTAGGCCAATTCCAACAAAACAATGGCAACCACCAAGCCAATGCCAACAAGACCCTAGCAATCACCAAGCCTATTTAACAAGACCCTAGTGGCCACTAGGCTAGTTCGAATAGGACCATGGTGGCCACTACGTAATATATGTAAAAGTGTTTTAACTTATTGTCACGAAACTAAATATACACAATTTATAACACATGAATTGTTAATACCTTATTTACATTCAATAATAGTCAAATAAATAGACAACAAACAAAAACATATCAACATTCCATAAGACATAATAGATAAAATTAAATAAAATATTTCACTTCTTTTTATTTGTAAGTTTAGATTTCATCATGTTACAAAAATTATCATTAAATTTGGAAAAGCAAGGTTCAACCAATTTCTCATACCAAGGGTCAGAAGGAAGAACATCTGTAATCCTCCCCAAAGGATTACACTCTACAAATTTACAAACCTACAATTTGGAAGAATGTGAGGCTTTTAAGTAAGGGAAAACAATTCCAAGCAGGTAATCATTGTCTGTTAAGGACTCATAAATCATCTCAAGAAAAATGGCATTAAAAAGAGGATTAAATAAATTCTTGTAAGGCATGTCATCTACAAGCAATGTATTTTCATAGTTCGTACCAAGAAAGACATCGAAAAATGTGTTTAGATTTTTATGGAGAATAGGCTTTTGGGGTTTTTTAAGGACAAAATGCTCATTTTTTAAATATAGTCTTTGGTCTACTATTCTTGAGGATTTGAAATGACACCAATTCTCTCCCTGATAACTTCCAAGTGCCTTGAGAAATTTCTCCTCATTACGGAAAACCATATGTACATAGTGAATTTTGTTGCACAACAGGAAAGGAACTCTTTCAACTCAAGTTGTAAAATTACTGACCAATTTATCGTTGGACCCTCCCCTGTTGCTATTAATATTCCATTTGAGTCAAAAATTAAGTGGTACTCATTCACCTTCAATTAACCTAAAGATTTTTCTAGCAACCCAAATGTCATAGCGAGTTCATATGATCCTTGGTCAGAATGTGGATCATATGTAAATGTGTCCTTGACATTGAAAAATTCTATGTAGATGACTACATTATCTAGTCCTATTGTCTAATTTTCCAATGATAAGGATGGATATTGGACCTATGATTTCACCAAATGCATGCATTTAGAACAAAACCCTCACATTGAGAAAATAAAAAAGACTATTTTGGCAAATCTTGGATTCCTTTGAACATTCAATGGTATTAAACAAATATTCGTGGCAAATCCATGACTACTTTGCATTCTCAAAGATATTGGACAAATATTCATAATGGCATGAAGTTCAAACTTTCAACTTCCTACTGTAAGTTCAATTTCCTTTAATTGTATTTCAATAGTGTATTTATATTGGCCAACACTCCAATAACAATAAAATAACTTCACAAATCACAAACTTATAACATTGTTTCTAAACATATATATATTATTGAATTTTATCATATAAAAGGTAGCATTACAAATTCTTTGCTCTAAAAGTAAAAACTTTAAAGAATTTCATTGTCTAGTTAAACTCCCTCGACACAAAAACAGCAAGCAGGGGACTCACCTACAAACTTTCATTATGGCGAATATGACTTTCCATTTCCTAACCTCTTGAATGATACAAGGGTTCATTAGTCGGAGAAACCCTTGTATCTTGGATACAAATAATGGTGCAACCATCCATTAAGTTTGTGGCAATAGTAATTTTTTTTTCCTCATGAACACTAGCACAATCGCCTTCTAACTCATTCTCAAAATTCCTTAAATTAAAACACAAGAAATCAAACAAGATTTTAAAACTCAATTCATTTTAACATACATTTCTTCACAATGCATTAACAAGAAAGGTTCAAAAAAGCTCACCATTACTATGAAAGGAAATTTTTTTGCTTAAAATTCCATGCTTCATATCAAAAGGATTTAAGGTCTTGAATGTTTTTACATTGCACTTATGCAGTACAAATTCCAAGCCATTTGCTCACAAAAGTTCAAGCAAATAAAACTTGAATGCAATTTCACAAATCATACAAAAGTCAAAATTGACCACAACTAAACAATGAAAATAATAAAATAAGGCAGAAGAAATATTTAGAAAAAGATAATGCATTAATTTAAACCTATTCAGCACATAAATGCCTAATGATATTTCAAAGGAACAGTCCACAATGCTAGTATCGACCAGCATGGCAATTGCAACCTTCAATGAAATTTTGTATTTAATGTGATTCGTTCATAAGAATTGGGAAACCTACACCTAGTCGCCGCCAGGCATTTAGAAACATCATAAGTATCTTGCAATATATGTTACATGAGAATGTTTAGCAACCGCTAGGTGTTTAATGACATCGTATTTGTTTTAGCAACCACCTTGAATTTACATTTATGCATTCATCGAACTAGCTATCGATAAGCCTAACAACCACCAGGGGCATAATGACAATCACATTCAACAGTTAGGCCTCATGATTGCTAGGGGTGCTTAGGCAAAAAAATATATTTTTCACCCTTTATTGAAATATGGCAATGCGACTGCCAAGTGATATTCTAGTAAATAAGAGGATCTTAGCAATTTGCAAAAAATGTACAACACAAACAAAACTTTGACAAGCATTACTTGAATTGAAAGTAAAATCCTATTGCATATATGACATAACAACAAAAAATTATGCAAACTAAATTACATTTAAAGCATATAATGGATTATTGGCAATATCTGATCTTTCTTTGATTTCTTAATTTACAATTATCACATATCTACAATTAACAATTGTTAAAAATATTTGCAATTGTATAGCCTTGTATCGGCTTATCCAAGAAAAAAATTCAAGGGGCTCAACGTATCCATAAAAGGTGTGACGCCTAACAGTTCTTCACAAACTTCTCTTTCCTTATCGTCTTCATCTATTGCTTACAAATTCAACCTTGATGATGATGATATTGATGTATGCAAGACTTAAAATATCAAAGAGGCTTGCAATTCAACACCAACTTCAACCTCTTCTTCAATCTCAGCAGAGTTTTCCTTGCTTTGAAACAATGCATAATTCTGCTTTTGTTTACTTGAAACCTTTTTTTCCTTCATTGTTGATGCATTCCCCTTTTTCTTTGTGTGCCTCACAATGCATGTGTTTGATTGATTTACTTTTGGGGGAAGAAGATATCTTAGCTACCACAAGACTTATCATGTCTTTCTTTAGGATAATTAGGTACCCCAACCTTAGCATTTCTTTGAAACTCATTTGTGATTCTCAAGGCCTTTGTAAGCATTTCCATTGTTGCATCTATTTGGGTCACCCCTAAAAGCAATTACAGACAAACTAATGTGATTGTCTTGCACCTCTCCCCTTCCATGTTGATGGGAATAATTTCAAACATCTTACATTTTTCTTCTTGAAGATGCAAGCAATATCTAAACTTAGAAAAATATAAGGATGTAACGAAAATGTAATCAAATATTCAGTTTCAGCAACACCATTGAAAAAGTAGAAACTTACTGGGCATGCATATGTTATGACCCCTTCGCCAAAAATGCGGAGACATACAAGATCCCCATGAAATATTGGTAGCATAATCACAACACCTTTGGCAATATCTCATACTTGTGTAAATCTTCTAGGAAGGAGGAATCAAATGTGGAATCAATGTTGGTAACTTCCTCTTTCCATGTATATCCTATATATTTGTTCCAATTTTACATGGGAATAGATAAGCATAGAAAAGCACCAACTCCTCCATAGGGCCCTTCGAAGAACCTGTCACCTTTGTAGCTTCAACCATGTACTGACCAAACTCAAATTGCACCTTCGTTACAAATACGAATTTGTGAATAGGTGCTTGAATGACACTTGGTCTCAAACACAGACGACCACTTTGAAAGTCACCTTTGCCTCCAATAAGCCAATTATGAAGGACGCCCAATCAGGGCCCTTCCGCACAACAATGGCTTCCTTCAATGTGTGTGTTGTGAAGACTACAACAATGGTGTGTGGTGTTCAAAATTGTAAACATGAAGCCAACTTGAACGTGTTAATAACCTCTTTCAATCTGGCCATGCTCCCTACACAATCAAACCTGTAGTGTGTGTCTAAAAGAATTTCCTCCATTGTAAATGCCTCTAGAGTGGCACTTTCGACCCACTTTAGTAGTGCAAATTTAAAACTAGACAAAGGAGCCTCATCAAATGGGTTCAACTTCATTTTTTTGGAATAAAAATCCTCAAAAAGCTTCGTGACAAAAATCCAAAAAAATGTTTTGTCCATCTTATGCTTCCTTTTTACAACCTGCCATTATTCATCCTTATATGGCCTTTGATTATTTGTTGTCATTTTTGGAAATCCAAAATGAATCATGTTTTCATTTCGGATTACAAGTTTTCTTTTGAATGTCCTTGATACCTTGTACATGGACTTCAAATCAACTCCTCCACCACCCTTTGGTCTTTCACATATAGAACTATTCATGAAATAAACCCTCTTGCTAACTTCTCTAATTGGCTTTCCTTCAAATTGGTAAAACAACTGAATGTCGATTTCCTAATCAATTTTGGTGGCTTTAAAGGAACATTACCAAAACATCTAAAATGTTGCATCTTTCCCATACCACTAAGACAATCTCCCAAAGGTGGAAAATTGTGTCCGAGGAAAGAAGGATGTTTGCACATTCCTTCGTAGACTCAACATTCAAAACAAGTTTCAATGTCTCCTTAAATTGCTATAGACAACAAATTGAGAATTTTGAGAAACCAAGAATGTAAATACATCACTAAAATTTTGACAACGTTAACAAGGTTTCTCGTTTTACCTTGTATTTTTCTAAATGCCAAATCAATATTAGGAAGTGGTTTTTCGTAGGAGTCTTATATCCGCCAAGCATGTACAAGGCTCTTATGGTAAGATGGATTCATGTTCATGGCACAATCCTTGTTGTTGAGAAGTTGAGATTTTGCAATTCCTCACAAAATCAATGTCCCACATCACCACAATCTAGAATGTGTTGTATAATTTTCACACCTTCGATGATGTTTTGTCATCTGCAATTAGTTGTTGTAAAATGAAGAGCAAGAAACAACTAAAATCATTATGTTGTTTGCAATGAAGTCAATTTGATGCAAGGCAATACAATAACCACAACCATGTAATAGGGAGGGATCAAAATAATCATACCTTTAAAGCCTCAATTGTGTGTTGTTCGTTGATAATAAAAAAAATGGTGATTTTGAAAACCTAGCATGACCATATTGCAAGAATTGGAAAAATTAAAACTTTTGTGTGAAACTTGTTATATTGTGTGATCCGTCTTTTAATCTCATCAACATGAATCTTCAACACCGGTTGATAAACAATATTTGGGGCTGACTATTTGAATCTCTTAGTGAAAATAGTTGTATCGAAAATTAGATGGTGACCAAATGGGAGTGACACAAAGTATTCCCCTCTGATTGTTTTATCAACAAAATGGCACACTTTTGCATTATACCCCTTATCCTCTTTCGCATGCACAAGTTTTGCCAATACTTTCTCCTTCTAATGTGCGTCACTGGGTTTTTTTCTCACCTTCTTCTTTGGATGCCTCATAGTTAAGCTCTCCCCACCTCCCAATGATGTTAGTGATCATTTAGTAGTTTCCTCTTGAGACTCCATCCTTTCAAGCATCCATAGTTTGTGAAAATTCGACCATTGTTTGATGATGTCCTTTGTGGTTCACGATGCAAGGCCACCGATTTTGAATCCCCTGTCAAAAATGAAGTCATTGTACATTTTGATACATGGGCAAATAAGTCCGACTTGCTTCTTCCTCTTCAAGTCTTCTAGGAACACCACCACCATCCTCAATTCATGCACCCAAACCTTGATTGAATGGATAGGCATTTTTTTGACATAAACTTGATTCCCATTTTTTATAAAATGGAATTCTAGGCTACTATCTTGAGTTTCCACCATATAGATTGCCCAAGATGTCATTGAAATTGTGAGTTGAAAGAGGTCAAGCTTTACTTCACTATATAGTTCATCAATTCCAACATACTTCCTGACGACCTTTCTCATTAATGGCGAGAGGTACATGTATGTCAAGATGAGTTTAGTCAAACATTAGTCATAAACTGGTCTTTGCAATCATGAACTCTTGGTGGACGTTAGGTGTTCAACAATGGTTTCTCCAATCATGAACATTTGGTGACCACCAGGCATTTAGGATTGTTATTTGCAATTTTGAACGCCTTGCAATTGACGTGTGTTCAAGACTAGTCTTCGCAATCCAAAATGTTTGGCAACCGTTAAGCATTCAAAATTGGTTTTTACAATTGTGAATGTTCAACATTCACCAGGCATTCACAACTTGTATGCATAATCCTAAAAACTTGGCTAGTTTTTATAATTATAAATGTTTGGTGACCGCTAGGCATTCACGACTAGTTTTAACAATCTAAACAATTGGCAACTACTAAGCATTCAAGATTGGATTTTGAAATCATGAACACCTAGTGATTGCTAGGCATTCATGACTTGTTTCAACAATCTTGAACTCCTAGTGGCCACCAGGTGTTCAAGACTTGTTTTTGCAATCCTCACTGTTCGACGTTCGCTAAGCACTTAGGATTGGATACTAAATTCCTTAATGTTTAACAACCTTGAGGCGTTCAGGACTAGTTTTTGAAATTGTGAATGCATGGTGGTTGTTAAGAGTTCATGGCTAATTTCAACAGTCCTCAACTCCTCACGACCGTAAGGGATTCGAGACTAGTTTCTCCAATTGTTAATGCTTGGCGACCACCAAACATTCACAATTTTAGAAACCAGTCTTAAATGCCTAGAGGCCACTAGGTGTTAATGAATTCAAAATCTAATGATGAACATCTAGCAACTGCCAAGCACTGAGGATTGCAAAAGCAAGTCCTAAACACCTAGTGGCCACCAAGTGTTCAGGATTGGTTTTTACAGTCTTGAATAGATAGTGGCCAAACGTTTAGGACTAGTTTCTGAAGTCTTGAACAACTAGTGGCCGCTAAGTGTTCAAGAGTAGTTTTTGAAGTCTTGAACGCCTAGTGGCCACAAGGCGTTCATGATTACTTTGTGAAATTGAATAGGACTAGGGTTTAACGGTTATGGTTGGTCAAGGCTTATGGAATTGAGACTACCATGTGGTTAAATGTGGATCTGCTCACAAAATTCGCTTCATGTTAGGCTTTTTCTCAAAATCATAAAATGGATGCAATGGAGTAGATTTAAATTCAACTACACAAGAACATCCATTATAGATTAGAATGAAATAAAATGGGAATGATTTAAATTCTACTATGCACTAATCTTAGATTCTGATGCAAATGTAGATGCAATACAAAAATTTAAAAAATTTAGAGCTTTCAGAATGTTATGGACACTACCAGTCATGTTAATGCAAAATCTAACAAATGAATGAAATAGAGCTGAAGATTGGTTTACAAAGAGAATGTAAGATAAAATGACAACAAAAGACATTATTGAATGGAATAAATTTAAAAGGGATATGGCTGGAAGTTGATGTGATTTGTAATTGAGGATTGAAGCAATGCTTCTTATAAACACAAATCAAGTACAACTACAAAAATGTTATGCTTGATCTGAAGTTGAATCGAATGCCATTTTCAAGTTGAAGAAAGAAAAGGTATGTGAGAGAGAAGGAATGCGAAAAAGAAGGAATGTGTGAAAGAGGAATGAAAATGCAAGAAAGAAGAGGAGAATGGAAGAGAGAAAAGAAAAATGAAAATGTAAGTGGTGGGGATGGGAAAACCTTTACCTACTTTTTTAAAAAAATATTCCTAGGTTTCCTAGTTCTATCCAAAAGTTTTTTTCATCCATATGGATGTCAATGTCTTTTTGACATCATTGTGCGATTATTTGTGTTTCCACATTGACAAAATGAATAATTCATTTTTCAATTTAGAAATGGTATATTTTTTTATCATCTATTATAATATTGTGATTCACAATGTAACCTATGATAATTATGATAATTTTCAAGATGGCAATGTCATAATTTCAAAAGAAAATCATTTCATTATTTTGAACATTATTATATGATAAAATTGACATTAGGGAAAGGTATGGAATATTTTGTGCCCTAAACTTAGCCCTAAATTTAACCTAAACCTAAACCTTAAACCTTAACCTAAATCCTAAACCCTAAACATTAAAACCTTACACCTAAAACCTAAACCCTAAAAGTTCAAACCTAAATCTAAAACCTAGCCTTAAAACCTAAACCTAATTCCAAAATTGCAAACCATAAACCCTAAAATTTAACACCATAAACCTAAAATGTAACACCCTAACCTTAAAATTTAACACCTTAAACCTAAACCTAAAACCTAAACTGTAAAATTTAATGCCCTAAACCTTAAACCTTAATCACTAAACCTAATTCCAAAATCACAAACCATAAACCCTAAACCCTAAATCATACCATTTAAACCCTAGAACATCTAAATTGTACCAAAATAATTCCAAAATTGCAAACCCTAAACCTTCAAAGCTTAACTTTAAATCATACAACCTAAACCCTAGAATGTTTAAATTGTACCAAATAATTCCAAAATTGCAAACCATAAACATTAAACTTCAAGACCGTAGATCGTAAATCGTAAATCCCTAAACCTTAAGCCCCCAACCTAAATTTGAAATTCTAAACCTAAACCCTAATCTTTAACATTTTAACACCTTAAACGTAAACATCCTAAATCATAACACCTTAAACCTAAATCCTAAATTCCAAACCTAAACTTTAGACCCTAAACCTAATGTGTAAACCTTTAAACTTTACGACCTTAACAGCTTAACACCTTAAACGTAAACATCCTAAATCATAACACCTTAAACCTAAATCCTAAATTCCAAACCTAACCTTTAAACCTTAAACCTAATGTGTAAACCTTAAACTTTACGACCTTAACACCTTAACACCTTAAACGTAAACATCCTAAATCATAACACCTTAAACCTAAATCCTAAGTTCCAAACCTAAACTTTAAACTTTAAATGTCACAACCCTAACCTTGGGTTCGCGACCAAGGCAACGGGGTTGCAAGGTTGCGGGCCAAGAGGAAGCCCGAGAGTTACATTGCATGCTCCCGGGAGTGTAGGAAGGTGTGAGGGAGTGGACCGTCACACTCCCAAGGCAACTCCCACTTGGGAGATGGAGTCACGGTGGACTCTTGAATATTTAGAGGGCGATCGCAGGGGTCAAAACTTAGTGGCTTGAGGCGTTCCTTATATCATTGGAAAGATTTTGGAATGTAAATGTGTAAAATGGGCTCGCATTGATCATTTGCACATCTGAAACACAAGTTATGGCCAAAAGAAGGGTCAGGAGTCAAATTGGCAGTTTGACTCCCAACCACTAAAAGTCAGGAACCGCCCTGATTCCCTTGCGTGCAGATGGCGTGTGAGATATTGTTGGAAAGCTCTTGACAAGGGTTACAACTTTGCTTCAGACCTCATCTCCATTAGAGGTCTGTTCGCAAAGTTATGGTGCCCCAAAGTTGCAAGAGTCCCAACTTTGGCAATTTCAGGACTCCCACTTGGGAGTCCCGGGACAAAAAACCATTTAGATGTGGGCCCGTGGAGAGGCGCAGCATATTCTATAATGGGGAAGGTGGTGGCTTCCCCCAAGTCCAAGCTGTGGTGAGTCTTGTGAGTTCGAGTTGCCCGTGGTTCGTCTTAGCACCAAAGGTGTTCCAATTATGCACTAACCACTTTGTGTTGGTTTTGTGCAAGCCCGTGTGAGTAAGTAAAGCTTGTCAAATCTTCCTAGTCCCATCCTGGACCTCTAGCATGCCCCTCTACCCCTCCAAGGTGTTTTGAGCTAGGGAGCGTGCCTTGACTCCTTGCTCTTCCATTGTTTTCTATTTGGACTCCCATTTGAATCCCTCAAGGAGTTAGGAGCGCGTTACTAAACCTAATATGTAAACCCTAAACTTTATGACCTTAACACCTTAACACTATAAACGTAAACATCCTAAATCATAACACTTTAAACCTTAATCCTAAATTCCAAACCTAAATTTTAAACCCTAAACCTAATGTGTAAACCCTAAACTTTAAGACCTTAACACCTTAACACCTTAAACCTAAACATTTTAAATCATAACACCTTAAACCTAAATCCTAAATTCCAAACCTAAACTTTAAACCCTAAACTTAATGTGTAAACCCTAAACTTTAAAACCTTAACATTTTAAACCTAAACATCCTATAACACCGTAAACCTAAATCCTAAATTCTAAACCTAAACTTTAAACCCTAAACCTAATGTGTAAACCCTAAATTTTATGACCTTAAACCTTAACATTTTAAACTTAAACCCTAAACCATAAACCTAAATTGTAAACCTTCAACCGAATCCTTAAACCCTAGACCTTAAACTTAAAACTTGAAACCCTAAACCCTAAATGTAATGCATAAACTTTCAACCAAATCCCTAAACCTTAAACCTTGAAAACAAAACTTAAAACCCTAAACCCTAAACCTAATGTGTAAACAATCAACCAAATCCTTAAACCCTAAACCTTAAAAACAAAACTTGAAACCATAAACCCTAAACCTAGTGCGTAAACCTTAAAAACCTGAATTATATGAAAACAATTCTAAAACCATAAATAATAAAACCCCAACCTTAAACCCTAAACTTTAAGATTTAAACCCCAAACTTGGGATTGAATGTTCACCATATTTTTGATCGTTTTGTAAGCCTTCCTATTATCTTTTTCTTCAAATATTTTATGTGTTACTTGAAGGTCCTTTCTTGGGATTTGGTTCAATCTTTATTAATGTCCAATTAGATTATGTTGATTCGATCAATGCCATCCATGATGATTGACATTTTAAAGTTGTGAAATGTCACAAAATTTTGTAGAATACAAATATTTTATGTCATTAATTATATTTGGATATAATTCAATGATTAAAGTTTTTATAGAATATGTAAAATATCGATAAATATATAATAAATCAATGACCTCATTGTCATTATGGGCACAATCAATATGTATTATCCCAAAAAATAAATAAAAAATGATAGGACTACACAAGGTTATGATTTAATGATTTATATGCTAAATTATTGATTTATTTGTGATAAAAAATTGATCCATTTACATTAAATATTAAATAACATTAAACCTAAAAACCTGATGTAAATTTATCTTAACATTTTTTGAAATACATTACATGACGCGCTCCCAAGCTCTTTGATAGATTCAAATATGAGTTTGAGGTGAAAACAACAAAAAAATAAAGAGTTGAGGCACGCTCCCTAATTCGCAACACTTTGGGGGTAGAGGGGCGTGTTGAAGCTCTAAGACGGGACTAGGAAGAATGACAAGCAATCACTCACTCACGTGGACCTGCACAAAGCCAAACAACAAGTTAATTAGTGCATAGTTGGAGCACTTTTGATGCTAGGAGAAGCCACGAGCAAACTCGAATTCACAAGCTTCACCATGGCCCACCACCTTCCCCCTTATAGTATACTTTCTACTTAGCCACGGGATGAGCACCCAAATGTCATTTTGTCTCGGGACCCCCAAGTGGGAGTCTCGAAACATATGGAACTTCCGTAACTTTGGGGCCCCATAACTTTGTGTGCAGACCTTTGATTGAGATGAAATATAAAGCAAAGTTGTAGCCCTTGTCAAGAGCTTTTCAACAATATGTTGCACGCCAACACGCAAGGAAATTGGGGTGATTCCTGATTTCTAGTGGTCGGGAGTCAAATTGGCAATTTGACTCTCGACCTTTCTTTTAGCTACAACTTGTTTGTTGAGTGTCCAAATGGGTCATGCAAGCCCATTTTAGACATCTACATTCCAAGAGCGTTCTAATGATATAAGGAACTCTTCAATCCAATGAGTTTTGACCCTTGAAATTGCTCTCTGGAATTTTGAAAGTCCACCGAGACTCCAACTCCCAAAGTGGGAGCTCACTTTGGAGTGTGAAAGTTCATTCCCTCACACTCTCTTACACTCCCAAGAGCATGAAATGTGACTCCTGGGCTTTCCTCTTGGCCCACACCTTCGCAAGCCCTTGTTTTGGTCATGAGCCCAAGGCTAGGGTTGTGACATTACCCATGTTTCCGACTTTTTTTTGTTCCCATTAAAACTTATTAAAGGAAAATTTTACTTTGGAATGTAATGGATAAACATGAAAGAAAAATAATTTGTAATTATGACAAGTCTATTTAAAGGAAAGGGCCCAAAAAAGAAACCCTAAACCCTAAGTGCCACCTTATTAAAACCTTAAGGCTCCTTTAACTTTCCCCTAAGCATGTTGACTTAGGCATTAACGTAAATTGATTATAGAATCTTGATTTAGGTTGACCTTATTTCAATGTGACCTAGGGCAACATTAACATCCAAAAAATGTCTTACATCATGACAAATAATCAAATGTTGTGACAAGTGTAACACCACCCAAAGATGGTTACACATGCAAAAATATGTTGATCTCCAAAAATAAATCCAAATTAAACAAAAGAAGAAAATAATATAAAAGGACAAGAAATTAAGGTTATATTTCATCATAATTTGTAAATAAATCAACCAAAAAAAAACTAAGACCTTTATATAAGTGTTTAAAGTAATTGCAAAAAGTTACATATGAGGTTATATTTGATGGCATTGATTTTGAGCCACAACTCCATTAGACATGGTTCAAAACTTGAATAAACCAAAATTAACAATATGGAAACTTGTGAAAATCAATGTTGCATTTTGCACAACACATAATAGAAAAAATAATCACCATGATCTTTTAGATTATAATGGAACAAAAGTGGAAAATGTAACACCCATACATCATGGTGAATTCATGAATTTCTCATGAAACAACCATTTGCACATAATGAAAAATCATGTTTCAAAACCTATCATTTATAGAGAACTCAAACCCCAACCTTAGAAAAAACGTGTTACCCATTGCAATTCAAGCCCTACTTACATCCCAAACCTAACCAGAAATAAAATCATTGCAAGTTGAAAAAAAATGAACCTAGGAGTTATTTGAATTCATGAACATGTGATTAGAAGTCACCATAATGGACCAAGTGAGATTTTGATCTGAAATAACATATGCATGCCAACCACCATCTAAAAAGAAGACCCATTAAAAATGAATGATTTTTTTCATTGGTGTGATTTGCCATATGAAGTTCAATAAAAACCACATACTATTATAATTTTAGGTTTTTCAAACTAGGTTTTATGGTTTAAGAAACCCCCAAAATGATAGGCGTAAAAAAAACCCCTTGGTTTTTTAAGACAAGTTGATTTTAACAAGTCCAATATGATTAGTGTCGCAACCCTACTTTGGCCAAGTGTGGGGGTGAAGCCCAACACTTGGAAAAAGTGAGGATTTGGAGTCCTCTAGGACTCCCAAATGTTCAAAGCTTAACAGTAGGACCCAAAACACTTTGCATTGGGGTGTTCTTAATGTCATTGGAAAGGTCTTGAAGCGTAGATATCGAAAATGGCCTCGTATTGGTCATTTGGACATCTGTTGCCCAAGTTATGGGCAAAAGAAGGGCCGGGAGTCAAACTAGCAGTTTGACTCTCGACCACTAAAAGTCGGGAATCGACCTCTTCTCGACCTCCGAATTGAGAGTGCAATACGTCGTTGAAAATATCTTGATGACGGCTACAAGTTTGATTTAAACCTTGTTGCGATCACACTTTGCAGTCGGGAGTTATGAGCTCCCAAAGTCCCAGGACTCCAACTAATATCTCTTCCTAGTCTAATCCCTGGGCTCCCAACTCGACCCTCTACCCTTTCTAGAGTTGGAAGTTGGGAGCGCCTTCTGAGTCCCAACTTTCCGCAATTACACTTTGGTGGACCCTCACGTGGGTTCACCCCGGGACTTGGGAGTGCGTCAATTACGATGAGAATTTTTTTTACTATTTTTGACCAGTGGTCAAATGATATACAACATATGGTCATCTTAGTGACCTACTTGTCATCATTTGATTTATGCTTTGGTAATCAACTAGATAGTCAATTGCTAACACATGTCAAATTCAAACTAGTTGTTAAGTTATCTTCCAGTTTAATTTGCTTTCACAATGTTTAGTTTATTTGACTGACTAATTTGACGGAATTGGGTTAGAATGATGGGTGGACCACTTTTGGTGTCACAATGGTAATATTTTGTATATTGGGTGATTGCAATTATTACATGCTATTGTATGTGTTAGGAATTTTCAATAGATATTCATAAATTATAAACTTGAATATATACATATGCAATCCATTGTAAGTGCCATGTGGTAATTGACCTTTATTTTATATAATAAGTTTGAAGGGTTATTGTATAAACCTTGAGCCCAAAGCCCAAACCCTAACCCCTAAACCCTAAACCCTCAAGCCCAATCTAAAGCCAAATTTTAAACCCTACATCCAAAACCTTAAAGCTTAAACCCCACATTGTAAATCCCAAACCCTAAAACTTAGACCACACAATGTAAATCCCAAAGCCTAAAGCCTAAACCACACAATGTAAATCCCAAACCCTAAAGCTTAAACCACACAATGTAAATCCCAAAGCCTAAAGCCTAAACCCCACATTGTAAATCCCAACCCTTAAAACTTAAACCACACATCCAAAATCCTAAACCCTAAACCTCACATTGTAAATCCCAACCCGTAACGCCTAAAACCCAAATCCTAAAGCCCAATCCTTAAACCCTAAAACTTAAACCCCAAACTGTAAACCCTAAAACCCAAACCCTAAACCTTAAAACATAAACCCCAAACCATAAACCATAAACCCTAAAACCCAAAGTTTAAACCCTAAACCTTAAACCCCAAAATTTAAACCATAAATCGTAAACCCTTATACCTTGTGACCACTTTTGGTGTCACAATCATAATTTTTTTTTGTATTGGGTGATTGCAATTGCCACATACTATTTATATGTGTTAAGAATTTTCAATAGATATTTATAAATGGTATACTTGAGTACATACATATGCAATTCATTGTAAGTGCCATGTGGCAATTGATTTTTATTTTATATAATACGTTTACAAGGTTATTATGTAAACCCTATTGCTTAAACCCTAAATGTAAACTTTAATGCCCAAACCTCATCCCTAAACCCTAAACCTTAAACCCAAAATGTAAACCATAATGCCCAAACCATAACCCTAAACCTTAAACCTTAAACCCTAAACCCTAAATGTAAACTTTAAACCTTACTCAATAATCATTTATGAATTTAAAGGTATGCTTTTAAACAAATTTGCTATAAATTTTATAGGATCATTATTCATAATTAATATTATATAACCATAATTTCAATTATTTTATAAGTAATAATTAACCAATAATAAGTCTATTATTGGTTATTTGACGCAATTAATATACTTGCAAGTGCCTACCTTTTTTTTTCTTAAGAAATTATTTGGAAAAATGATATTCAACATTCAAAAATTTGAACATCATGTAATTTTGCAAGTTTGCATGGTTGAAAACAAATAACCCAATGTTTTCTCTCATTGGATGTCACTGAACCCACATAGTTGCTAGTTATATGTTATAGATTTTTAATTATCAAACAAAATGTTAAAAATCAAATATATTGAATATGCAATATTAATTATTATTTTCAACTATTAAGATTTCAGGTTTCTTCATACACAATGTAGATCTTTGTTTCAAAGGTACACATCCATCATTATGCTCGTAGTGGAGGCCCCACTCTTGGCACTAAGAGTTACAACACATGCGGGAGTTTTAACCACAAAGCATTCTTCAGTGTCTTTTTGCAATGATGATATTCTTCAAGCGAAAGGAGCAAGATTATGTTGACTTTGTGAATTGTCCTTCAAGTTGGATGAACCTCATGCACAAGTTTTCAAACGAGGAGGGTGACAGGCATTTGCAATTGCACAACAAATTAAACACCGAAATCAAAAACAAAAAAGAGAAACTAATGGTCTACACTTTCTAGCTTGCACCACACCATTGAAGAACCAAATAGGTCTAAAGACATGTTGCTTGACATTTTTGAACTCCCACTTTCAACAATCAAGTAATCATTGTTTAGGTTTTGCTCTTCATATATATTTTTTCTCATTGTGCAGAGTTGATTTTTCATTCCCTTTATTTTCCTTCCATGTTTACATTGTTCTTAGTTTCTTTTTCTAATGCAAATGAAGCCATGCTTCCATCACATTAACAACCTTTTCATTTTTCACTCTCACACTGAAGACCCTTTTCAACTTGTAGGTCACATGGAACCTAACAACAAACAACATAGAGAGGCAATGTAGATTCTCGATCTCCATGTCTTCATTTGGGGATTAAATAACAATTTGCCACAAGACTACATTTAAATTATATGTCATTTTCCAAATTCATCATTCCAGTTCTTTGAAAATCACACGATTCTAAGCCTTCCACATACAACCCTCATGATTTATAGCTTATTATGTATCCCCAATAACATACTTTCAGAATCAAAGTTATTTTGCAAATACATTGTGCTAGACAATTTGTCAATTTTCTATTAGGGAGAAACATCGTTAAAATTTAGGATGCAAAAGGCCCTTGAGTTTAGTTCCTTGGGATGTACACATGATTCCTTCACATTATACCGAATGTAGTTTTGTTATAATAGTTTTGTTATGTGAACTCAGGTTTTCACTAAATAACAGTGGAACCAAATTGTGATTGCAATTGTGATTGCAATTACGATTGCAATTGCAAACCAAATTACATTGAATAGATCTTTTGATTACACAACCAAATTCAAATCCACACAGGGTATGAAATGCTTGAAGCATTTGGAACCAATAGGTAGCTCTATGTAGAAATTAAATAATCGTAGAACAATCAACATACATTTTCATTTGTGTAGCTTAGAGCTTAGATTCCAATGTTAATTTGCTAGGTCAAAATCACAAATATTTTCTTGTGTTATGTTGAAATTGTGTTTGAAGATAACAAGATTTCATTTCTGTCATGTAGCACACTATAATTCATTTTCAAAACCTACTTGATTCCTTTCCTTCCATGTTTTGCACTCATTTCATCTACTGTAGTGGCATACCCTGTTCACACTAAATTAATTATTTTCAGGCCATTGTGAAAAAATAATACAAATCCATCCTGCAGTGCAAAAATGCGAAATACAAATATAAATGCGACAGTGATTCTGGCAGTGGCATGGATCACAGAAAAAATTGGCGGCAGAATCCTAAATTGAACGGTTAAGATGTCTTGAGTTCTCTGTCAACCAACGGCCAGGATCCTACAGGCAAACCCTGCGAAAACCTTCAAAACCCTTAACCAAGGGCTGTGCGTAAATCTTGAAAATCGGAATTTGTCCATTGCGAAAGGAAAAAACAACCGAAAATAATTATTCGCGACCTCGGGTCGCGAATAGGGTATGCCACTACGGTAACTAAAACATCTTAGTATATCTAATGACTGTAGAGCATATGGTTTAGATATTCCAACACTACAACAAAAGGTGTCCATGTACGCCAAATGATTTCACTAGATTTTGAGTGAATTCATTGCTTGTAGTGAACGGGGGACCAGTGAAGAAGTAGTGAATTCATTAGTCTAGTGAATAGGGACTAGTAAATTGCACTCACATTTTGTAGTAGTGCAAGAATGTTGCATATGAAAGGAGTGGGTAGTTAACAAAAAAATTTCACTATTATGTATATATTGATTTGTTTATAAATATTATGCTGCATCTAATTAAAGGGATTGGAATGGTAGACAAGATGTGTGATATCTTTTACCTAAAACATGGAAGAGTATACAAGACCACAATGACAAGGTGAATTGTATGAAGTGACCAACATTTTTTTTTCAAGAAATTGAAATGGATTTTTGAATATATATTTGGCGACATACATCTAATGTTGAAAGCCTAATATTTCTTTGGTTTTTTGTATTTTTTGGTTGGTAGATAAGCAAGGGATTAAGCATTGGAGGTATTTCTCAGTCTACTATGAGTAGGTTGAGGAAAATACACCATTTGAATGTCAATGTGTGAAAGCGCGGGTTTGTGTTTGCGAAATGCACTCTTTGTGAATCCTTAAAAGACTTGATATCCAAATTGGGAAAGAATAGTGATGAGGCTTTAGAGTAGGAGGTGAAGCTAAAAAAACATATCCTACACCAAGAATCATGTAGAAACTTATACCATATTTGGAAGACAAATTTAATGTGATCAAAGGATGAACTCCTATTTATTATTCATGACAAGATGGACCATGCAAAAACTACATTTCCAAGGTTGCAAGTGTGCAACAAAATGATACCTGGGCTTGGACAATTGCCTATTACCCTTACAAGTACGATAGCCCATGGTCATGGGGATGAAAGATATGCATAATATTATAATGAGTTGTGGCCAAACAATCCCAATTTCATAATTGGGTTCTTGTTGTAGTTCTTATGGACTTTGGAGGCAGCCCTAGTTTTGAAATCAACATTATTGTTTAAACACCTCCCACAAAACTCATTCTTTGCACGTATATTGCAAGGGAAATCGCATTACACACCTTGGATCAAATTGTTGGTCCAAAGCCTTTGTCAATAAATTTGTTGCTTCAAATGGATAATTATATTAAAAACAATAAGAATTGGCATTTGTTAGTGTTTTTATCATTGTTGATGGCGAAGGATGTGCTTGAGGAGGCTAAATTGGGATTTCTTGTAGTTGCCCATACACGTGAAAATATAAATGGATGCTTTGGCTATTTGTCAAAAAAGTTAGAGGGAGGAAAATAATTCCATTTCAACAAATTTGATGAGAGTTTTCATGATCTCACATGAAAGACCATTCATTCATTAATTGATTTAAGAGATTCCAAATTTTAAATCCTGGGTCCTAGGTTGTTTGAAGGATGGCCTTGAAACATGGTAGGGCATACCGATATGCATATGTTTAAATTTTTGGTTGATATATTAGGTTGGCCAATGATGCAATATAAAATTTCCCCCACAAATATTGTTTGGAGTCCAATATATGGGCCTTGGATTAGATTATGGAAGGCTAGTGCAAGCGGATCACCAAAGTTGCCTACTAGAGTTTTAAGCCTTGTTCAATTTGGGGCAATGATGCATCTAAGTTAGAAGAAACAAGTTATAAATTCTGGACTATCCAAATACATGGATTTTTGGAAGGTGGGCATTGTGCAAAGTTCCACATATGAAATGAAGATGAAGCTGCGTGTGGAATACTAGGAGTGTATTTTGTTGCATTTGTCAAGACCGTTATTGCTTCATAATATAACTCTTTTGGAAGGCTTTTAGCCTTCAAACAATTGGAGGTCTAATTAAGCTAGGGTTTCATTGTCATCCATGATGAACGTTGTTGATCTAAAAGATCCAATTTGAGTTCCTTATTGTGGGCCCAAGATATGAGACCTTTAATTGTTTACACACCATTTAAAGATCTTAATGTTGGAGATGTTGTGCTCGTTAGACCGCATGATCCTGATCTTGTTCTTCTCTAGATGGGAAGAGTAAAGGGTGATGTTATCAAGGATGAAGACAATGAATATTTTTAAATGGTGAAAGTTCAATGGTGGGTTCCTTTGAAAAAATGATCAAAATTGGATGAATGACATTTGTGTGAAGATTGTTGAAATGGGAAGTGGAAATGTAATCTAGTACATTTAGAACAATGGCTTGACATTTTACCTATTCTTTTCTCTATTCCTACTCCAAAAAAATACAACAAACAAAAGTCAAATTAATATTCTTGCTATTTATGGTGTTAGAGCTAAAGTTAATATCAATGTTGCTAATGCCTCAACCAATTTGTGAAGGATGTTGGTGACATTGATTAAATTATATTTGCAATTTTTCTATGTCTTTTGTTTATATCGATTAGATTATTGTTTTAAATATTTTTTTCAATTTTATGGTTTAATAAAAATATTTTTTTGTTGAAATTTATCCATGTACATGATTCTTGAAAAATAATGATTACTAGTCTATTTTGTTTTGTTTAATCCCTAATTTTTGGTGGCCATAAGCATCAACTTTCTGACATGGTATGTAAAGCCCCAAAAATAATGGAAGTGTTATAACATGAATAATAAATTTGCATGCATAGACATTGTTGTTATTGGTTTGTTGTGCTTTCTTTGTATTTTAGAAAATTGAATTTTTATTTTTATTTTTTTGAGCATTTACTTGTGACTTTCTTATTTAATAATGTAACTTGCTAGGCACCAGAATAAATATTATTTTAATTATTTATGGAATTTGAAACATAATAGATTTGTTATTGTACATGGATGGATCAAGTTGCCATTATTAAAAATTTAACATGTTGTCAATATATTAGATTCAAAATATTGAATTCCTTTTTCTCATTTGAAATGGGAGTTGTGTTATTTGGTTCTTACAGTTTACAATTTTTTATGTTTCATTTGGTGACCACCAAGTGTTGGATTATAATTAGTAAAATTTGTGTGATAGTATGATGTTGTAGTTTTGTCAATTTGGCCTCCCTCGTTTCAAATTTAAAGGGTTGAGTCTCTTGATGTCAAATGGGAGCATTAACATTTTGCTTTCAATCACTAATGAAAATTCCTAATCTTGTCTTAGATTTGATATGAATGTTTTTAACATGATGTGTACATGGATCTTTTTGGAATTGTTGGTTACAAAGTTGTTTTTATTTGGAAATAATTTAATTGAAAAAAATTATAATATGACATTCATGTGAAATATTAATTCAATGTTAAGTTTGGTGGCCACTAGGTGGAGTTCATTCCATCAACCAAGTTGTATAAAATCCTAAATTAAAATTTTAATACTATAATTTTCACTTGGTGGGCACCATGTAAAATATTCTTTTCAACATAATGAATTTTGAAACTAGCATAATATTATATTTGTGCAATAGGAGCAAGGTGAATGGGTTCATTGACAACGTTGAAGTTGTTAGATTGGCTTTGTGTCCCTCAATGTATTAAAAACAATGATTGTAAATGTTGCATAACAAAATTGGTATGAATTCTTTTGAGACAAAATGTCTTCGTGGATATTATCTTTCTGAATGATTGTTGTTTTATTTTAACATAAGGTTACATTTTTTTAATTTGGTGGTCATTAGACGAAGTTCATACCATCCACAAAGTAGGGAAAAGTTCTAAATTAACAATTTAATCCTAAATGAATCAATATGTGTTTCAGAAGAAAGATAGATAAAAGGAAAAAAAGAAGAAATGAAATCAGTAGAAATAAAAGAATAAGGAAAAGAAAAAGAAAAGCAAAGATAAAGAAAGAAAAGAAAAAAAGGGTTAAAGAAATAGAATGGAAGTGTGACTTCAGAAATTTGGAAGGGCCGGTGGCAGGCCTTATATAAAGGCGGTGAGGCGGGTCTCAGTTGATATCCGGATTTGTGATATCCGGCAGGTACCGGATATCAGGTTGCCCCTCCGCACCTTTGTACCTTGGGCGATGGTGGAGAAAAGAACCGGCGGATATCAGGGGTCGGATTGCAGTATCCGACAACAGCATCATCAACCCCCTTGCTGCTTGCGATCCCGTACAGCAGCAGCAGAAGCAGCTCCATTGTTGGCGCAAGAGCAAAATCTGCAGTCTAATTGCTAAGCTGCGAATGAAAATTTCTGAACACTCTTGAGACACTCTTGAGATAGACAATCTTGTTGTTGTCGTTGCTGTGTGGATTCTTTGTGAGAGTCCGTTTGGAGCAAATGTAGCTCTCTTTCTCTTTTTTCCTTTAATACAGCTTTGGGTGGTGGAGCCTCCAGCTAGCTGTGAAGGTGGCCGCTTTTTCAGTACTTACTCATGTGCACAAGACTGGAGTCTTTTCAGCTTTACAACAGCTGTTGCTGCTGCTGGTAGCTGCTTTTGCTTTTCAGTTGATATCAACAGCCCTCATCGTCACCAAAAGCATTTCTGCTTCTTCAGTTCCCATAATCATCATAGTCATCATCAATTATCATGAGAGTGTTTTTTTGCTTCGTAAGTTTCCACCATCAGCATCATTGTTCTCATCAGAGTTTTTTGATTTAGTAGTTTCCATCATTCATCATCAATTTGTTGTGGAAATTCATTAAGTGGGTTTTCTGGATAATTGTGAAAAGTTTTGTTGCAAAATTCATGCCATAGTCTACTTTGTTGGGTTACCTTCTGGGCTGCAGAGATCACATTCTCCAAAAAAGTTTGTATGGACAGATTGCAATATTGGAATAATACCTCCGGCAGAGATTAAGAAATTAGTGATTTTGTGGGTTGAGAAGATCTGCAGTCAAAACCTGCTGAGAGCAAAACTTAGTAGATCTGCATCAGAGATCAGTGTATTGTGGCTGGGAATCATGATCAGGAGTTGTTTGTTTGCTGCAAGCTGCTGATGCACCCAATTGATCATGGGTACCAGATGTTGAGCTAATTATGAAGGCTTTTGTTTTTTGGTTTCGTTTGTCCTTCTGCAGAAGCTCAAGTTCTCAAAGAAGATTAAGAACAAGTGTAATTATCCCAGTACTGCAATGAAGTTTAGGAAATGAACTAGCTGCTTCTGTGTTCAATTGCAGAAAGAAAGCTGGATCTTGGACTGCAGCTTGAGTTTTCAACATGTTGTTGAAGCTTATGTATACAGCTACTGCAAGAAATGGAATGGAATGAATGCTTGAGAATTTGGAACTGGGTTTTGGTAGAGGTGCAGGTGAATCAGACTTGACAAGAAGAAGTTTAGCACTGCAGCAGCAGCTAGTGTCCTCCAACAGTTTGGTGGGATTTCTATTTCCGGTTTTGTTTTTTGGGTCACTGCAAAGATGTACATCATACAAGACAAAGGAGGGGCCATAGCACTGATGTTAGCAGCTCTTTGCTTTCTGGGCACATGGCCAGCACTTCTCAACTTGGTGGAGAGACGGGGTCGCAACCTTATGCACACCTACTTGGACTACTCCATAACGAATCTCCTGGTTGCCATAATCTTTGCACTCACACTGGGACAAATCGGAAGCAGCACTCCTGAGTCACCCAATTTTGTGACCCAGCTACACCAGGTAGTACCTCCTCCTATAAGCACAAAACAAACACAAGAACCAACATTGTCTCTTTACATGTGCAAAACCTTCTGCATCAAGTTCTTTGAATTTCACAACAGATCATCAGATCTGGAGTCCAAGAATCTGACCAATGTTCTCCAACAATCATGAGCTGCTTCTTCAGCTAGGATCTGATTCTCTCCAAGTTCTTCCCCCAAGCCCATGAGGGGAGACTGTTTTCCAAATTGAAGCTTTGTTGCCATAGGAAACTGTAGCTGACCTATTCTTCTGCTTCTGCTGCTGCTGCTGCTGCAGGACAATTGGCCATCAGTGGGATTTGCATTAGCAGGAGGACTGGTACTAGGGGTGGGCAACTTACTGACGCAGTATGCATGGCCATTTGTTGGTCTCTCCATCGTTGAAGTCATTTCCTCAAGCATTACAGTAGTTGCTGGTTGGTACTTGATCATACTCCATAAGATCCTCAACATAGATTTCAACATGGATGTTGGGATCAATCAGCATGGCATAAGACCTGCAATAGAAGCGGTGTTTTTGTGAAATTGAATCTCAGAACATTTCCTCCTCGGCAGCAGATACAATAATTATACATGTATCTCTTGGGATAAATGATAGATGCTGATGAAGAAGAAGCTGGTGGATTGGTATGTGTGTGCGTGCAGGAACAACTATGAATTACTTCTTGGATGATCGAATCAACCACGCACAGATTCTGTTTCCTGGAGTGGGATGTTTTTTGATTGCTGTGTTTCTAGGAGCTGCATTGCATACCTCTTATTCTCGAGACAACTTATCCAAGCTGCAAGCATATAGCCGGTATTATAATAAGGACCTCCAGCACTCCTCCATAATTTGGGCTTTGTGAGGATAGGATTCCAGAGATCTGTACACATCCCTGCTGCACATACAGCCAAGCAGAAAGAAAGATTGCTTAGTCTTTCCATGTGGGCTTCTTCACTGGTGCTCTCTCACAGCTCAAATTCCAGGCTAGATTTCTATGGCATTTCTGCCAGCTGATGTTTTTGTAATGAGTGGATGAAATACAGGAGTGATGCCAAGATCAACACAGAAAAGAGCTTTGATCTTGAAATCATGGAAGCACCTTCAAGTACAATTTCCTACTCACTCCCAGAACTGATACAAAAATTTCTTCAACCTTCTCATTCAGCATGAGCATCTGATTTCTCTCAAGAGAAAACTAAACTAAATTCTCTCTAAACGAGTGGAAAACTTGTACAGAGAGTGTTGCCCAAGAGGAGAATGGCATTGACAAGAATGCCAAGGTCCAAACCCTGCAAGCAAATGGTCTTGGAGTGAAAGCTGGAACAGGTCAATACCTGCAGCAACTGGAAGATCAGCGTGCGATGAAGGTGGTGATGATGATATTGTGTTTAGTCTCCAGTCCTTTTGATTTATTTTTTGTGGATGAACAAGCAAACCCTAAACCAGGGAGTTTTCAAGCTGGGTTTTTGAACTGGTTTGTTTTGTTAACAGATATCAGGAGTGAAAACAACATTTGGATTAGTGATTGTCGTCATTGCGGGATTCTGCTTTGCACTTTTCTCACCTGCCTTTAACCTGGCCACCAATGATCAGTGGCACCGACTGAAGCCGGGGGTGCCACACTTGGTAGTGTATACTGCATTCTTCTACTTCTCAGTAATGGCGTTCATTTTTGGCGTAACTGCAAATTTGGTGCTGTTGTATCACCCTCTCCTTGGTTTACCCAAGTCTTCACTGAAGATGTATCTCAACGATTGGGAAGGTCGTCAATGGGCACTCCTCGCAGGTTTACTCTGTGGCTTGGGCAATGGTTTCCAGTTCATGGGTGGTCAAGCTGCAGGCTATGCTGCTGCAGATGCTGTCCAGGTTGGTGTTTCAGCACCCCCCCCCCCTTGTAGTTACTTTTTCTGATCTTGTTGCACATCTGCAAATTTGAAAGAAAATTCCAAAATGGAGCTACAAATAGCCAAAATCTAGTTTGGGATTTGGTTGCAGCCAGCAAGCACAATTGACAATGAACAACACAATAAGTAACAATCAGATTTCTGAGAATTAGCCCTGGTTGGATGGCAGGCATTGCCCCTGGTGAGCACCTTCTGGGCAGTGGTGATATTCAAGGAATACTACAGATCATCACGCAAGACTTACATCCTCCTTGTTGCAATGCTCTTCATGTTCTGCCTTGCAGTAGGCCTACTTGCAGGCTCATCTGGGACCAGAAACACCTCTTGACAGTGGAGCTCCTTCAGGTGTAGCATGAGTCTTCCCACTTCAAATCAGAAGTGGGAGTATCAAGCCATGTTTGAAACTGTGAACGTGCTAAACATTGTGTCATGATCCCCAATGAAAACATTCTTGCTCATGGATGATCGTCCTTGCCCATAATTTTCCAGGCCTGAATTGTTACCAACTGCAACAGAAGAAGTGCAGCAGGAAGCCATCTGTTAAAAAGTACACATTGCCTGTTAATGGAGGCCTAGAACCAAGAATTTAGACTAGGGGATGACTGTAAGGAGCCCACTGGTACACTGGGTCCATGCTTTGATTAGCAATGAGCATTACAAATGCTCCTGCTTTCCAATTGATTCTTGTACAACAATATTACAATCTGTATCAAATTCACAATACCCATTACAGTTACAGTCGTCAGATTGCTGTCCAATTTGCACACATAGCAACTGAGACATGTCTTGGCCATCTATGTAGCAAGCCGGTATGAGAAATATCTCAGCCCTCATGCACTTCACCTATATTCATAACAAGAGTTGTTGATCCTCCCATGACTGTTCACTCCAGATGCTTGTTTGGTTGGTTCAATGGACTTGGAAAAGGCCATATTAGAAGTCCTCTACTGGGTGCTGTCTAAAAGACTTCCCAAAACCAATAGGGATTGAGAGGTGGAAGCAGAGGAGAGAGACGGTGTGTAATCATTGCATTGTTTTTTCATTGCTTTGATTTGACACATTTGGTATTTGACACATTTGGTTAAGTCCAAGTCCATTTTTGCTTCCTCTGCATCCTCCAAAATGGGTTTTCAATTAACCCAAAATGTAGGGTGTCAGAATGGGGTGGGTATGATCTATTCACAAATATAACCTTCAAGTTTGACAATTAGGTCACAAAACAGGTTGAAGTGTTAGAAAGACATTCCATACAAGATAAAAAGTGAGGATAATCAGCCAATACATAAATGCTTGACTTTCAATATCATCCAAGGTAAGAAGGCCAAATTAGACTTGAGAAGTCAAAGGACTGTGCAACAAAAGGGTAGCAGATTCATCAACATCAGATCATGCGAGACTCAACAACTTCATGACTTTAAGTACTCTTGAGTAGTTTTTGAGGATCTGAACCATGCTGAGAGAGAACATTAGCTTTCTGCAGTTCTTGCCAACCCAAAGGTGATTGACCACCAGCAGCAGTATAGCAGTTGTCAAATAATCTAAGCCACGAAGATACTTCTGTGAGAGATGTACAACTGACTACCTTTCCAAACCTAAGCTTGATAAAGTTCTTTCCAGAACTTCCAATCCACAAGAAAGAGAAGGAAGACTGAGGGCCATACTCTGCTTTAAACATATTGGCGGCAATGCAATCACCATGAAGATTTAAAACTTCAGATACTGGCAGATACTGGCAAACTTGACTTCACATTTGAGATGCCTTCAAGAGAATGGATCTCATGAGAAAACTGAACCAATATAATGCTTCCACGTACTACCTCCAGCAAAAGATCAATTGCATTGTGCCTCCCAACAACATCTAGGTTAGCTGAAATTGCATGACCACAGTGACGATTAGACTCAACTTTGGAAATCAGAACAAACACAATCACTACTCAACATTGTAGGGAAGTCCTGAATCTCTCCAAGAATCAGTGCATATCCTATCCACAACACAATAAGTGGCTATTGTGTAATTCATATCAATGGAATTGCAGAAAAATCTCCATAACAATTGTGTAGTTCATTTGCATGTATGAAGCATGGGCACTGTTGTCCCCTCCTCTGCCTCTCCAGATTGTTGATGAAGGCAGGTGATGACCCCAAGCACCAGAGGAAGACTGCCATAACCCCAAGCACCAGAGGGAGACTACCATGCCCACTATGGTGGCCTCTCCCTTAAAATCACTTACTACCTACTTCTTCCTGCGACTATTATCTCTCCTCAGCTACCTAACTTGTGAAACTCTAAACCCTTATTCTCTTTCTCCATACATTCCATCAAACCATCTGGGGATCTTAATTCCATTGTACTTGTTTGCCAGCAACCAAGCTGTATCAGCTCCTCCATCAGTGTTCCATTGAAAGGGTTTAGGGTTTAGAGTTTAGGGTTTTCAGGATTTAGGGTCTCCATATCAATAACTGCAAAAAGAATTCTCGTCAATGGACGGGGCGAGGTACAATCTCATTTCTAGGTGTCTGGAAAACACCTACCTCGAAGCTATGATCACAAAATGAGTCAGAAAAAAGACGGATGAGGAGTTTAGGGTTTGACAAAACTCAAACTGACCTTCTGCCGATAGTTTCTATTCTGAAATGGCTCTGGGTATACGAATGGGGGCCCGTTGTTGCGGCTGAGCAAGGGAATCAAGATTGATCCAGGGATAAAAGATCCATTTGCTCATGGATTGAGCACTCGACAGCGCACGAGGTGCGGCAACGAGAGGGAATGAGAACAAGACCCAAACTCCGTTGCTCCACGGGCGGGGGCTCATTCAACGCGGCTCCAGACGGACCGGTAACGTACCTTAACTCCAATGTATCATACAAGATAATGTTCCCCTGCTTGTCCAGGCAATGGAACCTACCCACAAACACACGCCCGTCTTCAACTCCCACTCGCAGCCTCCGGTACAACAGTTTCCTCGCCTTCTTCACCAACGGCTTCGGATGCTCCTCCACAGCTTTTGCTACCTCTTCTTCTTCTTCTTTCTCTCGTTTCTCTTGCGGCAGCGTCTCCTCCTGTTGTTGTTGGGTGATCAAGGAATCCTGTTCATGGCTACTAAGTAGTTCGTGTTTTTGGGTATCGAGAGAATCGTGGCACTCCTCGCCAGTATTGACTTCTTCAGAAATGCGCTGCATCGTCCCTCCTTCCTCCGCCATCTCTCTCCTGGACGCAAGCAAGAAGAAAGACCCCCCTAAAGCGAGGAACACAACTCGTCCTTCCTTCCCCACCCTAAACCAAACCCGAATTTCAGATCTTGATTCATGTCCTTTCGCAGAATTCCAAGTCTCAATTCAGATCTTGAAACTGCTAAGACTCGTCCTTCCTTTCCCGCTGCACCAAATCCTAATTTCAGGTCACGATTCATGTCCATTCGCAGAGCTCCAAGTCTGAATTGAGATCTTGAATCTGCTAAGGACCAACTCACCCCTCCCCCCGCCCAAATCTCGATTCAGATCCTGGGACGGGTCTTCAGGACCGACCTCCAAATCTTCTTATTGGAAGTCTTGATCCATGTCCTGTTCCACAATCATAAGTCTCAATTCAGGTCCTGAAAAGAGTTAAGGATGTCAGTCTTTAAAAAAGGATTTTCAAGAAAAAAAACTAGGTATCTAGATTGGGTGGATAGGGTAGGCAGGCTGGTAAGCGAACACTTAAGAACTCAAATCTTATATATAAATTCACGTAGTCCGTCCGTTCGTCTGTTCATCCGTCCGTGACGGAGCTCGGGTCAAACGGATGACTGGGCCTGGCCCGGCAAAAACGGGTCCTCTATTTGTACAGCGCTCTCCGTTTATCGAGATCCTGAAACCCAGGTCCTGAGAGTATATAATTTCACTTGTTAAGTGTGCGTCTATCGAGGTACTGAAACCCAGTGTTCGTTTATTAAGGTCCTGAAACCTAAATCCTGAGAGCCAAATATCGAGGTTTTGAAACCTAGGTCCTGATAGCCAAATTTCGCTATGTAAAAACACAGCAACGACAGTAACAGAAGAAGAGGGTCGCGAAGAACAATAGGCATGACACGGGCGGATTGTGTCCGACCATCACGGGTACCCACTAGTGAAGTTGAATTCACGTAATCCGTGCCAGTTAGTCCCTGACGGAGCTCGGGTGCAAGTTCGGCCGACCGAGCCTGGCCCGACAAAAACGGGAGAAGAGCTGACTGGCTGTGACGGTGGCCAATAGGGGCGGGCTGGGCACGGGAGAGTCCCTGCAGGTCCGCCAAAGCTGGACAGACAATAGAATTTTGGCCAATGGGAAGGCCCAAGGTGCGTTGCTTTTATTCCTTTTAAGTTTGGAAGGGGTGGGAAGGATTTTTTTTCCATTTTTCCCTAATTCCCAATGTGTTCTCACGGTGTTCCCTTTAAGTTCCTAATGGGTTCCCAATATGTTCACAGTGGCCTTCGGCCACGGGCACCCACTAGTGAAGTTGAATCCTGACACATTGCTCCTCTGCTTCTGAAGTACAAAGAACATTTGTACTCCTTTACCTAGCCAGGGCTTCCAACGTCCCAAAAATTGCTCAATTATAAAAAGGAATGGGAAAGATAAAGAATGAGAAAAGTATTGGAAAGTGTTCGATGATAAGTATGTGTTCAATGATGAGGGATTTTACCTTATCTGGTTTGGCCGGTTAGAATCATCGATTCCAGTTTTCGTTAGTACAACTAACTGAAATCAGGTCTGATTTTCAAAATTGGAACTGGGATCAAATTTTTACACAAACTGGACCTGGAAATGGGTTTGCTGGTTTCATTTACAGTAGCCTCCCGCCTAAGTACGCACCCGTTTAAGTACGCATTATTTTTTCGAAAAAATAGGGTTCAAATTTAACCCTAAACCCTAAACCCATTGACCTACACCAGATTCTCCATGCTCCTTCTTCAACTCATTAAGCCCAAGTAGAAGGAGGGGTCAATGGAAATGCCTCTTCAATTTTGATTAAAATTCCTCGCCATTGTTGGTGTGTCAGGCATGCATGTATAAACCACAAAAGTTTCGAACATGCAATAATTGAATTGAAAGGTTAAGAACAAGCTATTTTCAATATATTATCAGCTGCTCAAGCACAAGAGACATCAAAGAGAGACAATAAACAATATAAGCAATTACAGGCACCTGAAGGACATTTGGTCAAGATGCCAAAACACCAAATTTTATCTTTGATGTTTCTGATCCAGGAGCTGCTTCATGATAAGCATATGTAAGTAAAGACAAAGTGAGTGATTGTTGGCAGAGCAAGGAAAGGATCTTGAAGATTTCTTTAATTCCACTAAGGGTAAGTGGAGTCATTGTGTTTTTCAAGTTCTTCATTGAACAGAATCTTTGCAATACAATTGAACAGAGTCAGTGATTTGGCAAATACAAATTGCTTAATTTGTGAGCATTTGAAATGAAGAATACGTGTGAAGCGTACTAGCCTGCAACCAGTTGCAATTCACCTCTTCAAGTTCAGTGTTTGAAAATCAGTTAGCAAGTGGAAGCAGCTCAATTTTGAGCCATACCTTGTCTTTGCTTCTTATGTGCAGGAAAGTTTCAGATCAACTTGGGGAAGGCATGGGCTGCAGAGATTACAGGCAGACGGAAACAAAGATTGAAGGAGCCTCTTGAGTAAACCTTCTATGGGGGGTAAGACATAAATGGCTGCAAACAATAGTGGTAGTTTCAGTGTGCAAAGAATTACACTGCAAACCAAGGCAGAGTGCTAAAAGTATCGCCGCAGTTCCGGGACATGGGGGAAAGGGGAGCTACAGTGGCAGTAGACGTCTGTCTGCCGGGTGTAGCCGAGCAGAAAGTTGAGATTTTTTGCTTACCAGGGTTTGTGGAAGATCGCCGGCAGATGTGCTTCTCGTGCAGCAGTCCGTCGTGTTTCTTCCTTCACATGCGTGTGCTAAGAGAGGAAGGCAACAGAGGAGGGAAGAGGAGCAATAGAGAGAACAACAACGACAGGCACCCCACTCTTGGTCTGTTTTTTCACTCCTCCTACGACTCATCAACCAACTCTTTCAATTAACCAGGAACCCTAAAGTGTCTTCTGTGACTCTTTTAACAACGAGAGTGTTGTTTTTTCTGTCTGTGCCGGTGCTCCCAACTCCTGAAAGAACTTAGAGTTCAATACCCAAACGGAGGATTTGTTGGTCTAAGTGCGCATCTACCGGCTAAGTACGCACGTTCCTCCCAGGTTCAAGTTGCATACTTAGGCGGGAGGCTACTGTATATGTGAAACCAAAATTATAATCAGAGATTCATCGAAAATTAACCGGTAGTTAATCACTAGTTTTGGTCTAGTTAATAAGGATTGAATCAGAACTGGGTCTGGTATTCAAAACCGAAGCTAGATTTTACTTCAGAACCGGAGCTAGAATTAGATCCATAACTGAATTCGCACTTCTGGAACTGGAGGTTCTTGATAAAAGTAAAGAACCACTCAACACTAGTTTAAAGCTTGAACCAGCAGTGCAAGGATAAAACATGAAACTGTTGTATATAGACTGGTCCTGGTGCCTTGGTTTCCCTATAATTTGTAATTTTGATTTTTATCAAATTTTCAATGACAAAGTTTTTAAAAAAATCAACAACTCTTGCACCCTAGGTCTAAACATTACAAAACCACCTAAATGCATGCACCCTCCTTCATCAAGGGCTTCTCAACGAGACCAAGAGAACAACAGGGGGTGAGGGTGCAAGGTTTGGGAGATTTCAACTTTACAAACCAAAACAAACAAACTAGCTTTCTTAGTAGATGGATTGCAAATACTTTGCAAAACTTAGGGTTTTGGGTTACTCAAAAAACCAAAATTTTCTCTCCAATTACAAGAACAAAATATGACATTCATTATTGCAATAGAGAAAACACCTTCAATGCTTCTAGAAGTTCTGTCTTTCACACAATGTTTGATATTTAAAACACCTCAATTTTTGTGTTATGAGCAACATGACGGAAGGGATCATGTCCTGGTTTTGATGCTCTGTCTCTGGTGCTACTGATACAAAGATCATTTCATATCATGGTCATCAATTATCAGCTAATGGTAATCGATTATCAGCCATATTTCCCGCTTGCTAAGAAATCCAGCAACACTCCAGGGAACATCTCAACACGTCTGAGAAGCCTTTACTTGATGTCATTGCAGAGATCATCTAGCACTATTGGCCTTCCCCCTCACTGGTGATTGACCCCTGAAAAAACTTAATGGATGGCTTTTGACAAACTTAGATTCAAGTTATTCCTAAGAACCCCCTAAGAATCCCAAGTTCAGTGTTACAAAGCAGGGAAGATTTGTCCTATGCATTAAAGAGTCACTTTTAGATTGGATAACTATCTTCCAAGTCTTTACACTACCCTAAAGCCTCATTTACAAATTCCAATGAACTTGTGCTATGTGAGTTTCTTGCATTCTTGCTCAGCCCAAGAAAGTTGAGGAGGTGTGGGTTGAGCATCATGTTTAATTTGTCATGTTCCGTATGTATTTGGGGTTGCATCATCATTTTATGGGTGAAATTGCTACATAAAGGGATACATTTGCAAAGGCACAGCCTAGGGAAAATCCACAGGGTATTATAATACCACCCTCTGCGGGCACCTCTGTACCTCATTTTTGTATTATTGTGAGGGTTGTAAACTCTGAAAACGGTTCAAATTCCAGTTTGAATTTCGGTTCCCAGTACCCTGAACCAGCCAATACTGATATGGGTATGGGCTTCACATTTACAAAATGGGAATTTGCAAAACACAGAGTCATTATAATTTTGTTTAAAAGATCTTTCAAAGTTGTTTTTAAGACTCGCTCACATGTATGTTCTTCCTATATACCTAGCACAGAGCCTCGCAAGCTTATAACAAAAAGACAGGGAGAAAGGTAACAACAGCTTGTAGCAAAATTATTTATTTTAATTCTCCTACTGCCATACTTCACTACCAAGACGAATGACATTGCCATTCAAGTCCTCAACATATGCCACTTTCTGACCCCATGGCTTTTCCTCTGGCTTGGTCACAGCCTTTGCTCCAAGCTGCAAAACATGCTGCTCTCGTACAGAAAGCAATTATTTTCAAGTCAGCAAACTAGTCTTGGCAGCTCACTAAATCCATCACTACTAACAACGACTTCTGTTACGTCTTATTCTCCCTTTTGACTGAGTAATTCTCATGCTGAATTGGCAATCAGCCCCAGTGGCTGCTAAATTCTGTAAACTCAATTGACTAATTCTCATGCTCAATCAGCCTATCAGCACCCATTGGTGCTCATTCTAGAGACCCGATTGACTAGTTCTCATGCACCCATGTGTGCCAGTTCTATAGACCCAATAGATATCTTATGCTCAATTGGTCAATCAGCTCTGGTGCTAATTCTGTAGACCCAATCAACAGGACAGGTCTTCCAAATTCTGTAGACCTAACAGCAGTTACTGCCAGGGAGCAGGCAGGGTTTGGTTGATTCCTTCTTCTAGCTCACCTGTGGCTGCTTCCTGTGGCCAGAATAATTGACCATCGCTCAAGCCTAGGAGCTGGAATCAACCAAACTCTGCTGGTTCTTGATCTAATGCAGAACTACACATTTGAGACAGTACTGGCATAGAAAACTCCTATACCCTAAATGAGAACATTATGAGCTCAAAGTACTGAGAAAGACAGCTCCAAAAATAGTATGTATATTGGGTGGAATCTGGACAGCAAAGATTGCAGGAGCAGAGAGGTTCAAGCAATTTACAGATCAATGATGCAGGATGATATTTAAGTTTTATTACCTTGAAAGCAGCTTCAATATCAGGAACTATGAAGTTGATTTCAATGTTGCCACGAGGATTTTGCTCTGCTGGATGCTCAACTCCTGCAAATCAATTAAGGTCAATATATGAATCATATATTGTCAAGCATGCAAGTAAAAAGAAATAAACGAGGAGAAAAATAAAATCATGTTCCAGCTGAGTTGAACCTGCCTATATTATGTCTCACAAAGTTGTAAGCAGGCTGGTGTCCAGCTTGCAGGTGATATCGACAAATTAGAAACAACTGCATGTGAGCTTTGCTAATGATGACTGATCTGCAGTACATGTGCTAAGTAGCGGCCACTTACCACCTGTGATGGCAGTCTCATGCTGTTCCAATGGTGTAAAAGCCAGTGTTGTAGATCCAGTTTCCATCTCTGCCCACCTAATAATAATTTCCCACATGATTCAAAATACTCCCCCAACTCTTCAAAACAGTAGAAAGCATGATTTGCAAAATTAGAAGCAGAATCAAAACCTATTTCCGAAATATTGCATTAGCAATTGAATTTGAAATGGGTTTCAACAGTGATCCTTATATGCATGATCTTGCAGAACTTAAGATACCCATGACGATCAGCCCTAGCTAGATTTGCAACATATAAGAATCTGCAGGTGGATGGATGATGCAGCTTTGCCAAATTACAATTAGAAAAACTAGAATCAATATATCATTCTAATATGTAGATTGCACTGATAATTAATTACCTGTGGCTATTATCAAGTCGCCGAACACTCAATCCAAATGCCTTGCTATACCAAGCAATTGTCTTCTCCACATCAGGGACATACATGATCACATAACCCAGCTTTGCAGGGCTGATCACTGTCGACTCATGGGTGCTCGTCATCTTTTCCTGCTAGTAGTATAAACTGCAACTGACCTGGCGATCGATAATAATATTCTAGGGCTTTGCAAATTTCTGTTGAAAAGCTTTACGTTTGTTGAAGAACACCAAATAGAGATAGATAAAATTGTATCCAGACTTCACAATAACAATGAAAACTCACAGCTCCAACATGAACAAGAAACACATGAGTTCTAAGAATTTATTTTTCTTTCAACAACAATGTCATACTTTGTGAGAGCCAATATCTTGTTGATACATGGAACTCATTAAGAAGAGCTGCAAGGGATGTGTGCGACGCAAGGGGGCGACGACGAGTGTGAAGATGGCCACAACGGCATGGCTGCAACGTGGATGAAATTGTTTGCACGAAGATGGACACGTCGTTGGTTGTAAGTTACAGTGATTTGGGCAGATTTTTAGCTTTCTTTTTTTTGAAATCGCCATATTTGGCTAATAGGTTCTAGTGATTCACCAACATGTAATAGTATCCCTAGATTTTTTTCCTTCCTTTTTTTAAAAAAGTGCCAGATTTGGCTAAATTCTCTTGGGGTTGATTGCCACTTTCAGAGCAAGATGAGAAAGTTGGAAAAAAAAACATTGCTCCCAACTATCATGTGTTGGGAGAAGGGCAGGTGCAGACTCCAGATGTCCAGACTCCAGAGGCCTGGGTTATGTTGAATGAAGGGGTATTAGAAATTAGAATTAAATTGGTTTCTTTTGTTGTTTTTTTGGGGTGTGATGTAGCTGAAACTGTGGGGATCATCCATTTAAGGCAGTTTAGCCAACTTTGGCATTAAACAGGATATGAAAATAGAAGACTTGTTAAAATCTTTCATACTTTTGGCTACCATGCTAGAGCCCAACAGAAAAATCTGGCAATCTTTCAAAACCAAAAATTAAAATTTAAAAGATTTGACATCTAGAAAACAGAAAAAAATAATTTCTTAATTATTTGAAAAGAAAATTTGCCAATAGGCTAAATTTAGCTGCAAGAAAAATTCCTTGACTCACAATGAGGGTAATATGTATGTGACAAGGGTCTGAAAATAGACCCTTCCAAATTTGAGATCTGCTTGAGGCCAGTAGGCCGAAGGTGAGTTGAAAATCCAGAAGGGTCTATTTTCAAACCTTTCACGTGCATAAAGAACTCAAGTGTTTTTCATCCTCTTTCCACCGTAATGACGCCCTAAAGATGTTTCTTCTTGTTTTTTATGGTTTTTTTTTGCTTTAGTGAACATCACAAGACAACACTTCTTATAATCGTCATTTCACCTTCTTCTCCAACAAACAATTTGTCATTTATTTTCTCTTGATTTTTGTCTAGTCATTCTCTTCTTCGATGTGCTTAAATTGCTCTCTACAACAACGTTAGTGTGTTTCTATTTTTTGTTTTCTTCAACAATGTCGATTGCTCTCTACAACAATGTTAGTGTGTTTCTATTTTTTGTTTTTTTCAACTATGTCGACTGCTTTCTCCAACAACGTTAATGTGTTTTTATTTTTCGCTTTCTTCAACAATGTCAATTGCTCTTTACAACAACGTTAGTGTGTTTCTATTTTTTGCGTTTTTCAACAATGTCGATTGCTCTTTACAACAACGTTAGTGTGTTTCTATTTTTTGCTTTCTTCAACAATGTCAATTACTCTCTACAACAATGTTAGTGTGTTTCTATTTTTTGCTTTCTTCAACAATGTCAATTGCTCTGTACAACAACGTTAGTGTGTTTCTATTTTTTGCTTTCTTCAACAATGTCGATCGTTCTTGTTAGGGCATGTGCTTTTAATGTTTTTGTTTTTTTGCAATGTTGATTGTCATGTTTGGGGCATGATGTCTTATGCGCTATCATTGGCATCCTTGGAGCTTCAATGCTCTTGCGTTTCCTTTCCTTATATATATATATATTTTTGCGTTGTTCTATTGTTTTCATTTATTGTGTTTTTTGTATTTTTTAATTTGTTTATGATTCTAAGTGCAAGTGTTTTTTTTATTTTCATGGCTTTCACCTATGTGAAATTCTAAAATTATTATCATGATTATTTTCATCCTTTTGTTATAAAAAAGCCCTAAAGGTGTCCTTATTCTTTTAGTTTATTTTCAACTTTAATGGACATCATGAGAAATGTTCCTTGCGGCCATCATGTTGTCTTCTTCTTTGACAAGCAGCTCGCCAATTTTCTTCCCTTGGTTTTTGTATACACATTCTTTATTTTTATGGTTTTTTGTTGTCTACAACACTAACATGCTTCTAGTTTTTGCTTTCTTTGACAATGTTGATGATCATTGTTGGGGCGTGTGTTTTTGCTTTTTTCTTTCTTCAACAATGTTGATCATAATTGTTGGGACGTGATGTCTTTTGCGCCATTGTTGGTGTCCTAAGAATTTCAATTTTCTTACATTTCATTTCTTCACATTTTTTGTGTTTTTCATTGGTTTTTTTCCTTTAATTTCTTTATGGTTCCATGTGTGCACGTGTTCTTGCATTTTTTTCTTGTTGCAGAATTTTTTTAATGTAGGTGCTTGTGTTTGTACAAGTCATAACTATAGTTTTTCATTTCTTCATTCCATGTAATTACTTTCTCATCCCTACAATTAATTTTTTCTTTTGTTTTATTTATTAGCTTAGGTGGGAACAAGATGTGTGTTGAGGTTTCTAGAAAAGGGGAGGTTTTTGAAATATTGAAAGATACATGGCCTACTACATCAACCAATGTATCCACTTCACTATTGGATATCCATCTTTGTAATGTAAGTGATGAATTGTTATGGTCCATAAACGGAGATGACATATTTGTGTTGTGCCTTGAAGGCCTTAAACATGTTAAACTTGTTATTTGTTATTTTGTTGATAATCCATGTACACAATTGGATCTTAAAGGAGAATGTGGGAATTTGTTCAACCTTTACATTGATTTAAATCTTGATGAATAGTTCGATTTTTTTTTTTGAATTATGGTACACCCCAATTTATTGGTCAACCTACTTTTGAAATTCTATGTGGTACATGATCGTTTTGCTATACCTAATCCTCCTATTTCATCTTAATATTTGTTTATTACACCTTAACCTTATGCTATTCATGTTCATTTTGCCACAATTGATCTTATAAGGCAATTGATCCATGATGTTTTTGCCCTTGCATCGTAGTTGTTATTGATGAAAGTTGTTAGGTTTTAGGTTTGAAATTTCAAGCTCATTATGGGTCTCCCATTAAGGAGCTTAATTTGAAGTCACAATTTCTTGATCTTGATAATAAAAAAGTCAAAAATGTGAATTTGGGTGGAAGGAGTGTTAACAAACATGCTAAACTTTGGACAAAAAATGCCTTTGATAAGTGGAGGCAATTTCGAGGTTTTAACATGACAAGTCAATTGTTGATCTTTTTGAAAATGAAAGTTCGGTTAAGAATCTAATGCACATCTTGTTTACTTTTGTTTAGCAAGTGGCAAAAAAAGATAACTCCTTTTATCATCCAACCAGATATGCATCCACACTTGCATTTATTTTCTTAAACACTTGGAAATTTGTTTATGGTTTTGTATATGAATTGTTTTTTAAGGTTTAAGGTTTTTAAATTAGGGTTTTAAGGTTATTTTTAAAATTTCTATTTGGTTCAAAATTCTATATGTAGGATTTAAGGTTTGTATACAAGTTTTAAAGTTTAAATGTCACAAATGCCAATGCTATGGAGTTCATTCATTTGGAACGTTCATCCATGATTTGTAATAAACTTATACTCAACTTTTAATTTAGTTTGAGTTCACTCTTAGTTTAGTTTTAGTTAAGTCTTAATTTAATTCAAATTTATTTTTAGTTAAATCTAAATTAATTCCCAATTAACCTCTAGTTAACTCTTAGTTATATCCTAGTTAATTGGGTGAAAGCACACTATGTAGTCCCTTTTTAGGTGTCACACTTGCAATTTTTCTTACATATCTTTGAAACTTAAATATTAAATGTTAATATTTTCATTGATATATCAAGAAAGGGACTCACATATGTAATTCTAAAATGAGAAAAAAAATCAAAATCCTAAATATTTAATGAGTCATGGACTTTTGAATCTTTGCATCAATTCTATCATGCTTTGTAAAATTCATGGATATGGACTTTTATTTTATAATGTGTTAGTCTTATATGTTTGAAACTTTAGGATATTGGATGAATTATGTTTAAAAAACTAAAGATTCATTGAATGAATGGAATGTAATGTAATGTTTATTTATTTATCATGTTATGTACTTTTCAAAATCCCAAAAACTATAATTATGTTAAAAGCCTTTTTTAGCATTTAAGAATAATTATTTAAAACAAAATCTTTTATGATATTTCTAACTTGTTTTATAACATCATGACATGAAATTAAAAATGGAAACAATGTTATTTTCAATATAATATAAATATTCCTTTTTAAAGCCAATTTTCAACTACATTAAAAAAGGACTTTGAAAAGGGATTTAATCTGCCAAAACTTAACCACCTAGTGTGCTTTCGCTTAATTTTCAATTAACTTTTATTTAAGTCTTAATTAAGTCTAATTACTCCTAGTTGATTCTTAGTTAAATTGTAGTTAAGTTTTAGTTGATTCGTACGTAATTTTCAGTTAAGAAGGTTTAAAAAAAACTTCTTTACTCAATGCACACATAAGAGCCTCCTTAGAAGCGTCTTTGAACTAAGTCCCCAAAGGGGTATAAATATAAGTAAGATCCTTCATTTCTAGGCACGATCTTAGACCATAACCTTATTATGTTCTTTTCATGTTCATGTTTACATATGTTAATTTATTAAAGATTTGTTTTTATGTTGGTTTTGCACATCCCATGTTCTTGTTCCTAATTTTTGTGTTTTTATTTTTGAATCAAATAATTTTGTCTTGGTCCTTGTTAGAGAGTTAAATTTGAACATTTCTTTTAACCTTTGTTCTTGTGAATCTTCATGTCGACATTAGGTTCTAGGTTTGTTTTAATTAGTTTGTGTCTTTTTCTTTATGTGTGTGTTTTTCCCTTACATCATTTAGTCATTGATTTGTGGCATGGGTAAGCTCATAAGACAACTATAGTGATAACAAGTGGTGGAATTAAATAAAACATTTATAGTTCCATTTGATATATTTATGGATGTAGGGTACCACCATGTCAAAGTTGCTATTGATGAAACATCACTTTGAGCTTCAATAATTGATCTTATCATTTAATCAATCAAGAAGTCCAATGTTTTATCCATGAAAAAGGAGCAGAAGGTGCTAGCACAATTGATGTATTAACCTATGTTTCCAATCGGTTTGAATTTTATGTTTAAATATTTTTACATGTGATTTTTTTTATTAAGGATTGTTTTGAATTCCGCAATGTGGATTTTGATGAATTGTCCTTACTTAGTTTACCTACAAGTGTTGTTCTACGGTTATGTCAAGGTACATTGAAGAACTAGAAAATGGATGTTACTAAATGTTCTATAGATCAACATCGACTTATTGTTGATTATCTAGTGGTTAATGTCATTGAGACATATAAGGAAATTGTTTAAAAACACTCTATTTGGTGTGACGATAAACTAAAATCGCATCTTTTGTTTTTATAAGCTAAACTTAAATAGCATTTTTTTGATGAAGTATGGTTCAATACCACCCCCATTGGTTGGAATTAGTTGAAACTAATTGTGGACATTCATTTTTGATTTTCTAGATTTAGAAGATATAAGATTGACCATGGTATTGGAATTACTTGAATGGAAAAGGTACTTGTGCCTTGGGAATATGGGATGAAAGTCAGAAATCATTGAGATTCTATCTCTATGACAAGTAAGTTTAAGGGTTTTTTTGTAATTAGGGGTGAAAACATAATCAAAGGAGCCAAGGGCACCAAAGTAAAAATTCTTTTCCAAGGATTACACATGAGACATGTCATTTGTGTGTTGGCTTATAACTTTAAATTTGTATTTTGGGTACTCCATGTAACATTACATTTTAGAAATAATTACATTTTTATTACAAATTGACTTTATATCATGTATATTATGCATTCATGCCCTTTATCACATAAACATGAACAAAGTCTTTGGTTAAAAACACATTTTCAAAATCCATAATTTTCAAGGTCAAAAACACTTTTGGGTGAAAGCAAAAAAAAGAAAGTAGTGTGTGGACAATTCTTAAAAACTGTTTTTTGAAAATTTGAAAACTTGCCATGGGAACATTATATATGTAAAAAATTGTTTTATTTTAAAAATAAGTTATTGCAACTACAAAATTTTCAAGAAAATTCATTATGTTTCAAAAATCCTTTTATATGTTTAAAGCATTCAAGAAAATCATGTGGACATGTGGTTTTTTGTATCAAAAGTCTATCATCATTTAGTATTGGAGGAAATCCAACCCCAAAATTTCCATAATGCCATGTGAAGTAAAAAATGATTGGGACTTAAAAAAATAAAAACTTAGTTGCTTTTTTCACTTGATTTTTCATGATTTCCAAAAACCTATATGTGCACATTTTTGCTCATAAAATTCATAAGGTTCCCTATTAGTTGGTCTAAATGAAACTACAAGAAATCACAACTTTTCAAAAGGTCAACTTGACTAAAGTGTTCACATTGATCAAAAGGTATATATTCATTTTGACTAAAGGTTTGGGGCATGAAAAACACATGTTACATTTGACTAAAATGATTTTTTTGACTAAGTGTCAACATGAAGATCTAATCAAATTGAACAAATATCCATCAAAATGCCCATGGCTTAATCAAATTGACCATATTTAATGGATAGGGTTTACTTAAATTGACCATTATGATTTGACATTTAGTGAAAGGAGTTGTATTCATTTGATGGCTATGCTTACTTGTTAAACTTACGCTACCTACTTATCCTAACACAACTAATAGGTTAGGCTAGGCTTAGACTACTTGTTAAGTAATAGCCTAGTTAGGTAAGCTAATTTAAACCTATATATTTAGTAGGGTACCTAGGACATAGCCTAAGACTATTAAGTAGTCTATAACTAAATAGTGTAAACCTTGTAGGTAGGTATCTTAGGTGACCTAAACTTATTAGGTAGACCTATTAGCTATGTAGGTTAGCTTATTAACCTAGGCCTATTAAGTAAATAACATAAGCCACACAGGCCTACTAGGTAGGTGGCCTATCCTATTGTCTAGCTAAGTAACCTAGGCCACCTAGGCCTATTAAGTAGGTAACCTAACTTAGGTTATTGAGGTAGCATAGGCCACCTAGGCCTACAAGGTAGGTAGCTTAACATAGGCCACTTAGGCCTCCTAGGTATGTAGCTTAATTTAAACCACCTATGCATACATGGTAAATAACCTAACTTAGCCCTACTAGGTAAGTACATAGCCTAACTTAGGCTACTTAGGTATGTACATAACTTAATTTAGGTTAGCTAGGTATGTAATTTAAGTTAGGTTACCTAGGTACGTACATAGCCTAACCTAAGCTAACTAGGTATGTAACCTAACTTAGGCTAATTAGGTATGTAACTTAAACTAGGCTACTTAGGCCACATAGGCTATTACATAGGTAATCTAGTTTAGTATTAGGTAATTAACTTAAGCTTGACCTATTTAATAAACTAAGTTACCTACCTAATATGCCTAGTCTAGATCTATTAATAGGCTAGTAGGTATTTAAACAACCTACCAAATAACATAAGTGTAAATAGCTTACTAGGTAGATATAAACATATACCTAATAGGTACCCATAAGGCCTACATGTTATCTAAGTACATGCATTTATTAATAGGTACTTTTTACTTATCTAAACGAACCTACTTATAACCTACCTATTTATGTAAGTAGTGTAAGAAAATTCAAGTTCATTTATTGTAATATGTTGAAAAAAAATTCATAGAACTTGACTACAATATGTTGATCCAAAATGATATTCATTACAATATGTTCCCCAAAAAAATCACCTTATGGGGTGGTGGTGCAATGGTTAAGGACTTGATTTCTCAATGTGGATGTGAGGAATTCAAGTCCCCACATTTACAACTGATGCTACCTAGGCTACTTAGGTGACTTAATTAGATGACCTAAGTTACAAAACCTATTAAACCACCTAGCCTACACTACTTGGCATAACCTAAGTGGCTTAGTCTAACCTATGTGATTAAACTAGGTGGCCTAGCCTAGGCTTAAGACATAGGGTGGGTAGGTAAATAAATAAATATTTTTTTGGCATAATTAATTATTAGGTTTATTAATTAGGTAGGTAGGGTAGGTGGGTGAGATCACAATCAAATGAGCCAACAATGACAAAGGACCCAAGGATTGTAATCCTTTTTGTGGTCATTTTCACTTTCTCATAGAGTACTTTTGGGATGAAATCTTTTGCAATATGTTACTAAAAATACATATAATTTTTTCAATGCATCATTTTTTTTGTATTAACTTTTCATGAATAACCAATTTTTTAAAAAGTGTATAAATTTTACCAAATTCTGCATTTCGTTTTGAAAATTTATCTTAATTTCAAATGATATGAAAATATGTTTATTATTATTATTATTATTATTTTCATAAAATAAAACTTTGTTTTAGATGTCATGTGTTAAAGGACTCTTGAAATTTTAAATTCTATTCAATAGATTTTTTATTTTTAAAAATCTCAAATTTCATAACTTTCAAATTGTGAGTGTTTTTTGAATGTGGATAATCAATTAACATCATCTCAAATTTTCTCTCAACAACATTCTTTTATAAAGATAATCCTTAGTTTTGTAATTCATGAAATTGATTGTTTTTTATGCAACCATTGTTCAAGTTCAAAGGTCCTTTATTAAAACCAAAACCCAAAATATATATTTTTGAATTCTTCAACATTCATATTAATCATTTAACATTACATTCCATGATTAACATGGCATTAAAGTGACACTATAAAATATATCTGACAAAATTATAATGTTTATAAAGTTTTGGCAGTCACTAGATGTTTTTTTTTGGTTTGCTTGATTGTCATTGCACCCAGGTAGAGTAGGTAATTAATTAATAAATATTTCCATATAAATTCTAAATAATATATTTTTTTTATTGTTGGCCAAATTATATTATTGTCATGATGGTTCAATAAAAAAAACATGGTGAAAAAAACCAATTAAAAAGACCTAGTCAAAACAGTTGGGTCCAAAACTATTTGTCCAGAATGGTACTTTGGTCAAGTTGGACATGGGGGGACAAAAACCATAGGGGGGGTTTTTTTACTGAAATTCCCGGTTAGGAAGGCCATGATTTCTTGTAGTGGGATTTGTTGTTTATTGCAACCAAAGGTTAAGTGCTCCATACATGTATTCTAGTTTAGTATCCGTTGTGTGATGAATAATTCATGGGAAGAATCCATGCCAAAAACTTGAAGGAATAAAACACATTAGATTTGAAAGTAATGTCGCCTAGTCCATAAAATGTGAAAATAGATTTGCTTAACAAAGTTTGATTATTACAACATGTCAACAATAAAAGCATCCCAAGCTTGGGCCAACTTCATCAAGTTATCCAATACCCCATATAGGACCTTAATATCACATAGGAGTTCAAAGTTCACATTGGTTGAATTGTTGGTAACAAAATGGAAAATCACTGAAGTGTAATATTCATTCAACACCCTCTTTGTAGGTTCCAACATAGAAATGCACCTTGTTTTGACTTTTTCAAAAGTTTATCATCTTCAATTTCCATGATCTCAATAAGCTTGTTGAGTTCTAAGTGTTTCTTGGGTTTTTACTAATATAGGCATATAAGGTTTGGAGCAAGTTTTCCAACTTATAAACCATGTTCAATTTAGACAAAGCTTGCATGACTAGATTAGTTTAATGGGCTTGCAATGGACACCTTACATGTGAAGAGCATAATCCAATTGCATTCGCCAACTAGTAGTCAATTTGTTAGACCATTAGTAGACAACAATGTTTCAATGATGATTATGATCAAATTTCCAAAATTAGACCCTTTAATCATCTTTTCAAGGGAAATTAAAATTGGAATCGGGGACCAATCCTTGTTGACATATGCATATAAGGACAACCAACTTTAATTGTCAACAATTATAACTTCATCACAAGATATGAAGATGTAATTTGTTGTTTTCACAACTTCTACAATGGTTACCTTAACAATGTCGTGCATTATTTCAACCATGGACTAGTTAGTATATTCACACTAATGCTTTTGTGAATTATTGTTCACTTGAAGGAATTGTAGCAAGCCTTTCATGCTTTCATATTCTAACATGGGCTTTCCCTCTTAGAGTAGGTAGAAAATTCTAACAAGTTGAATGACTTTATTTAAGCCTTCATGATGCCATGCCTTGCATAACCCTATTCAACACACTTTCCCCACTTTTGGAAGCATAAAACACTTCATTCTTAGCATGCTAACAATCTTTAGCATCATAGAATGTACCTTGTGGAACAATGGACATGGGGGAAATAATTTTTCCTATTAATGTGTTTTCAAGGAAAGTTAAACTTGGGAGTAAGAAGTTTTTCCTTACCCATCACCTTTATGAAAATCTTGCACCAAACATGTCTGACAAGTTTGTTTTCACTAAACACACTTTTTGCCCATGGCAATTTTGTTGCTTAGGTTTTTTGATATTTTTTATTCAATTCAAAACATCAAAACTTAATATTGCTAGGGGGTTTAAGAGGAGCCATGTGCAATAGCCAAAAATAAACCCAACAAGGAAATGTTGAACACAAGATTCAAGAAAAAATTAAGAGTGAGGAGTTTTACCTAATTTTTAAATGTTGGTCAAAATTCAAATTCAACAACATTATAGTGCAATTTGTAAAGCTTGATTTAATATTTTGTCAAATTTTGCAAAATTTAACCTAGGAGTTTGTATCCATTCTTCATGGGTCATGAGATTAGTTAACAAAGTTTGACAATTGAAATTTATAACAAAACTCAACACTCAAAGTGTGTAGCATAGTTTGATAATGAAAAGTTTACAACAAACCTTTGGCAATTAGAGTGTACGCACACCACCGTTTATAATCGAAGCTTATAACAAAGCTTGGCAATCAATATAACACATCACATTACGATGCAAACATTGGAATCAAATTTTACAATATTAAACTTGATTAACAAACTTCATTGTGTTACAATGCAAATGAAATACAACAAAGTTGACTATCTTTTGGTGTCATTCAACAATGGAAAAGTTGAAATTCAAATTGGAATTTAGTTTGTAATGTGTACAACATGAGAAAAAAAAATCAATGGAAAATCATATATTCATCATTCATTTTTTCATATCATTGGGTAGAATATTGGGTGAAAGCACAATCAAATATACACAAAAAGGGTTTTGAAAAATTGTAATCATATTTTTACACATAAATGCAAGTAAAATTGAAACCTTTTCAATCATTGTTAAACCATCAAGGCGTTAAATATTGAGTCTATAGATATTGTATATAAAGTTTGAAAAACCTTAGTGTGCTAGAAGTAGGTCAAAAGTTTTATTTGTGAATTTAAGTGTTGCATAATGAAATTGATTAGTCAAATCATGTTCAAAAATACTTTTACATTAAAAATTTGATATGTTATTACTTTAATTCTGGAAGATAAAAATGAATAAGTAAATTTTAGATTGTTGTGAGCCAAGAAAGTTGAAAAGTTCAATATTTCATTTATTTGAAGCCTATTTTGTTTCTTCGGATAAATTGTAAAATAAAAAAAATTCTATTTAAACATTCAATACCATTCACATAAATTCAAAAAACATGTTCATATTAATCATTGAAATAAATAATAATTGTAGGTGTAATATATTACAGCTTACTTTATGGCTACATGACATTTGTTTTGACAAGGATCACGAAATGTATATTTTGATTGTGCTTTCACCCAATCAATACGTCTTGTTATTGCAATTTCTCTTAATTTTGATTAGTAAGGAAGTGTCTAGAAAAGGACTCATATATCTATAATCTATATTGTTACATGAAGCTAATACCAAAAAAATAAAAATAAATAACCATTTTTGGGGTTTTGGGGACTGTTTAACCTTGTGTTTCATCCTACAATAAATTACATACACATTTGTAAATGGACTAGTCATAACTCTTGGAATATTAAATCAAAGGTTTAATTGTAATCTACCATCGATTGTATACGATGAAAATGAAAATGAAATTTTTTATTGAGGATGTGATTACAAATGGGAGTACACATTGAGGTATTTTTTAGAACCTTAAAATTGTGAGAATTCATTTAGTTGGTCTCCACGTGAAAATTTTGAATTTTATCACATTTTCTCCATTCAAAGTATTCAATAATATATTAAGAATGGAGGGCAAGAGATAGTTCATGCAAATTTTTCAAATTTTGTAAACATATTCATTGTGAAAATGTTGATAACATTAAAAATTGTGGAAAATTGAATTCCTATCATGTTGTTTTTTGTCCACCTTAGTTTGTAACTATCCCAAGGATGAACATTTATATTTAGCCCTAAACTTTAAACCTTCTCGATTCCTTGCACATGGCACAAAATGCACAATATAAGCATTTGAAATACAATACAAACAATGGTTTTTTAAATGCACAATACAAACAAAGGAAAAATTCAAAAGAAAAAAGAAAAATCACTTTAATGTTCCTCAAGAAAGGGTTTGATTTATCTTTGCATCTTCGACTCCTTTGGACCTCCTTTCAATGTTTCTAACTTCAAATGGCTGCGAAATTGCAAACTGCAATTTGACCTTGAAGGTATAGTGATAATCAAAACATCTTTGACATGATTTACCTAAGTAACAAGCTACAAGATTCATCATTCATGTTTTAAAGTTAACTCTTAAAGGGTAGTGGCCGTGGCAATCAAAGAATTACTAAAGGTGGCCATTGGTGGGCTTCAAATGTTTGAAGGAACTAATGATGACAAACTTCATGTGTGCAAAGGAAAAGGAAATGGCCAATCACAAGTGTATGAAAGGTTGAATGTTGGTGGCTTGGAGGAGTGAGATCTATTCTTGGGGGGACATTAGTTTTTAAAAAGTAGAAAATACATGACTAAAAATATAGGGTGCAACATAGTGGTTGTTGGGTAAAAAAATAAGTTAATTAGTTGAAACATAGGATACATTTTATTCAAATAATCAATATAAGTCTAATATAAGGTATGTAATAATATGATATAATGGATCATAATTAATATAGGATGACTTTAATATTCATATGTTGAATAATAATAAGGAATAAAAAATAGATTAAACAATTATCTATTAACCCCTAGAAATGGTTGTTTGAGGCACGTAAATCCCAAGACTTGCACTAAGTGTCCCTTTGAGGATCTATTTTAGTACATGTGATCCATTAGCTATGAATGGCTATGTTTATAAGTTTAGATGTTAATGAAAAAAATTAAAATAAAGATGTTGAGTATTGACCCCTGGCTAGAAAAAAAATACCAATTCATTTGTCAAGGTAAAAGGGATGCGGGGGATTCAAGGTAATCAGGACATCTTCACATCGAAAGTTTTTTTTTATCTTGGGGAGCTTTCAAAGGTTTCGTAACAACGGGCAATCGATTCTGTACCTATTGTTCGCTCATATCAAATCTTAATCCTCCGCTTCTTACTCCCTCGTAATCAGGACATCTTCACATAGAAAGTTTCTATTTGGGGAGCTTTCAAAGTTTCATAGCAATCGGTCAAGGGCAATCCGTTCAGGGACATATATATATATATATATAGGTAGCTGCCTTGCCCCCAAGCGCATTTCACTTAGCTCTAATTTGTGGAGTTTTTCCACCTTCATCTTCATGTCGTACACCATCCACGTGAGGGTCATTCAGAGCGATGCCTCCAACTGGTGGAGCATCGTGGAGAAGAGCGTCTGGTGCGCCGCCGGCGGAGGAACCTGGAGTGAGGTCAATGGCGAGCAGATCCTGACCATGCCTGCCACTGACACCTCTGGCTATCTGCGCTTCATGAGCCCCGCTAAGGATGATTACTTCGTGGCCATTCTCGGCGTGCAAGACCGAGAGAAGTGGTGTGATCTTGTGAGTTTGAAAGCTTCCGACACCTGCATGAGCATGGCCCCGTTGTACTATAACAACGGTCCCAAAAGCGAGATTGTGGGCAAGCACTTGCCGCATCACGAGATGCATGCCGCCAAGGGTGGTCTGGTCACCGTTGATTACTAACGGGAGGACGGAAAGACCTATTGGGCCACCATCAGCATCACCTAAATGCTTGCGTTAGTATGAACTACCATATAATTGTGTTCTCTGATATTCCTCGCTCAATTTTTGCATTGGTCATCCTTTGACGTTCTACAACTTTGTAAACGATTCTGATGTTAGACTTTGTCACATTATAGACACCTTAAATGGCAGAAATTCTTCATCCGAAGTGACTTTGCTTCTTGATCTATCACCTGTCCTTTTCTATGTCTATCATTTAAACATAATGGTTAGCATAAGTGAATGGTCTTGCTAATGCTTTACATAAGCTAATGGTCTTGCTACTGCCTATCCTGTGGGGTTTGGTGCATGGCTGGCTCTGCATATCAGGTTCAACAGCCACCTTACCCAGAAAAATAGGCAGTTGCTCAACCATTACCTAATATGCAAAGAAAATGCCATTTGTTTTGGGTAGGATAAAGCAACTAGAATTATATTGCAGTCCTTTGCTTTTCATCTTCTGTAAGATAATCTTATCCGTTCCTTTTTACTTCGGGAATGTGGCAGGCAGGACTCAGCAGGAGGTGGTGGTTGTTGAAATGTGACAAATCTGGAAAGAAAGGTTTCCTGAAGTTTGTACTGGCAGCCAAGTAGAGAGATGGTCACGCAGAGGACTTGAGAAGCTGATATCATTTAAGTATGTTGTCAAGTCCATTGTTGTGAAAAGCTGGCTGATCAAAAATAAATAAAAGCTAGTCCGACGTAATGTCAAACTATACTGTACTTTTAATATCTTTGAGAGATTTGAAAAGTTTTGTTTGGTGTACATATATGCCAAGCTTGACCCAGATCAATGACTGAAAATGGATCTCTTGCTGCTAACTTCCTTCCAGACAGGCACTGAATGTATTTGCAGACATGAGAGGCATATTGACATTCAGCAAAACTAAGTGCAGGCATGAGCTGCTCCATAGTGAATTTTTCAACTGCTGTGCCTAAAAATATGGACTCAAAAGCTACAAATCCTTGTGACCCAGAAAACATGAGCTCTAAACTTACAAATCATTATAACCTAGTGAAACAACCACTCGGTTTTTGACCACCTTGTTGCCTGTCCAAATGGGTGACTACCATTGTCTGGCTTTCTTTTGAAGTTTAATTATGAGCTCCCCTCTTGGTCATTGAAAGCAATCCCCATGATTCTTAGGAGGGGATTTTTGCTTACATTTCAGTCACACAAGTGGTTTACTTGAATAGAGGGGAAAGTGAGACCGCAAGGGGATAGTTGAAGGGATATTGTTGAAGTTGACTGTTTGAGCAACGCAGGAAACACACAAAGTGGATAAGTGATAGTTTGCTTCAATTTTTTTGAACAAATAGCTCTAGACCCCTCTCTAGTTCCAGCCCCCATGTCTTCCTCATTTTTAGTGTGTTTTGAGTGACTTAAAACCTGGTGGGTGCACCAAGTAAGGTTTCGCAAAACTTCTTTTGTATTCTTAAGGCAAAGACACAAGGATCAAAGATTTTAAGATTGAAATCTTAATCTGTTTTAATTCACCTGTCATTGAACTCTGAACCCCCATGCACCAAACGTCCCATATGTATCTTCCTCATTCCTTCATTCCATCGAATTGAGCAATTTTTGCATTGTTGGGTTTAGCTGGGTGGAGGGCTACAAATGGTCTTTCAGCTTCAGAAGCAGAAGAACAATGTGTGAGGATTCGACCTTCTTTCAATTCATAAAGTCTTCACTCACTGGCCCATCTATCCTAATGGGTTAGTTTTACCCTGACAAATGCAAATAATAGATGCACTACTGCCCACAGCTCCGCCGTAGCCATCAATGAGTGGCATCCGCTCGGGAATGCCTGCAACACAATCCATAGCTTCAGATTTCTCAACATTTCCGGGTCTGACAGTTCAACAACCGGGACGGGCCTTGGCCTATAAACTCACACATCTGACTTGGACTCTGCAATACCTGATTCGTTGGAGTAAACATCTCACATACGCTTCTCTCTTAGAAACCCATTGCAAGATCTCATGAAGCTAATTTTTGGAATCCAATGTATTACTAAATTAGAACAATTCATACTACACTCGGTTTCATAGCCTTGGGAAAAATAATCATAATAAGTTAATCCAATTTGGGAACAACTTGAAGTTATGAGGGTATTTGGAGAATTGAATCAAACAAGGAAAAACATTGCGATGTTTTTTACTTTTGGAAAGAAAGAAATAATTTGTCTATTCATGTACAATTGGCCAAAATTGGTTGGCAAGAACGGTGCAAGATTTAGACATATTTTTTAAGTCTCTAGTAGTAGGTTAATACCAATAAAAGATAATGTAATAATAATCAATGTGTGTTATTGATGGAAAACAAATATCAAGTGGAAGCATCAAAACTAAGGTTATTGAAAAGTTAAGACCAGAAAATACAAGTAAAAGTCAATTCACAAGTGAAAGCCATTAGACACACACAACTATGAGATTTAATTTAGATATGCTTGTTTGTCAATTATTGAAATTGATTGATTCAATTAGTCATAATTGTTGAAGTTTCAAATGGGGTTAATATACCTATAGTTGAAGATATTTTGGAAGGATTTGTTTTTCCTCACAAAATAAAGTGATAAAATGTGTATTATTTTCATAGGAATCTAAACCTCGTATCCAGGAAAACTTGTCTTTTCCAAGAACTTGGTCAAGTATCTTTTTGTACAACTAGGAATGGAGAAATTATTTAAGATCGATTGATAGGATATTTGGCCAAAGAAAGTTTTTATATCAACATCAATCACCCATTTGGTAAAAACAAAATATTTATTATCTTGTTTCTTCTTATTGTCGCAAACCTTGCATAGGTCTCAATTTTTGAGTTTTTCAAGGATTGTGGGGGGTTTGAGTCTAAAGCCTTCTTCGAAATGGAAGACCCTTCGGTTCTAACTTTAGGGAACATTTTTAAGAAATTAAAACTTGTCAGTTTCAGGGTCAGGTGAAAATTTCTTAACCTATGGTTTTGATCTGATGAGTCCAACCTTTATAAGAGCCTTTAGTTCCTAGTTTAGGTCAGATACAATTCCAGCTTATTCTTGGGGATGATTCCAAAGTTAAATTTTAAAGGATTTTAGAGTTTTTGAAATTTGAAATTATCATCAAGTTTCCAAATGGTTCCCAGAATGTTCCATCAATTTCCCTTACCTCCTCAGTGGGTTCTCAAATGATTTCCATAATGTTCCATAAGTTTCCTTAGGTTCCCAATGGGTTCTTGAATGGTTCACAGACTGTTCTATCAAGTTCCTTTAACTTCCCAATGGGTTCTCAAATGGGTCCTTTAACAACCCAATGTGTTCTCAAAGTGTTCGTCAATATCCTTCCAAAAGCAAAATTATGAGGGTACAAGAAAATTATTTGCAAAGTGAGTAAAACCCAAGGAACAAACCCTGTAATTGAAGACAACACACAAAATACACGATGGGACTTTCCCAAAGGAAAGTAATAGAAGAAGAAATTCAAACTTTCCTCTCAACTGAGCCCATGATGATTTGAATTTTTTATTTTTATTTTTTGTGTTTTGCTTGCACCTACCTATTTACTTTAGGGGCTTGGGGCTTATTTATGTTGTGGGATACCTAAGCAGGACATATTCGAGGATTACATAAAACCTACCCAAGGGATTAGTTAGGGATTTTAAAAATTAGAGTATACCTAGGAATTACTTAGGGGACTACCTAGGAATTATTTAAGGTTGATTCATAGCCTATGTAGTTCTTTGAGTAGCCTACTAAGTACCTTTTAATATCCCCTAACTTAGGTAGGTCCCTAAGTAGTTTTTATGTAACACTTTAAATAGTCCTTATGTAAACTTTTGATAGTTGTAAATATCAGTTATATATATATATTTATTATTTATTTTTATTTTTTTTTTAAATCACATGTTTCGCATAAATTTAAGTAAAATTTGTCAAAATACAAGCAAAGTTTATAACTTATAAATTAGGATGCAAATAGATTCATGAAAACTTTGAATTTATTGTTTTATATTTATGTTGAACATTATCATATTTAAAACTGCATTTTAGGTGAAATACTTTTTTAGTTTAATTTATCATGCTTTCACCCTTAAAACATAACATAATCATGAAGTGTGATTAAAAGTGGTTTCACATAATAATTTAATAATTTCCCATTCAAAAACCCCTGAGCTGACTCTTCAAATGGTAGTAAGTAATACAATAAAAAAATAGAAGCAAAAAAAACCATTTTCAAAATGCACTAGCCATTGCATTTTCTTCCTTAAAACATGAAAGATTATACATTCTTATGGGGGTGGGATGGCATCATGCAAATTAAACTATCTGATGTAACTGAAATGGTAATCATCCATAACGCACTTTAGCCAAATTCGGCAATAAACAGGATATGCAAGTAGAAAAGTTTAAGCATCCTTCCTACTTGGGACTACCATGCTAAAACCCAATAGAGAAGGCAAACTGATAACTTTTCAAAAAAGAATCTACATCTAGCTACTAGGAAACAAAAGACACATGTGTTTAGCCATTTTGAATTTTTTAAAATTGGGCAACTGGCTATATTTAGCCTGAGATAGGTCCATGATTCTCAATGAGGGTGGTATCTCTATCAACTGGCAAAAATGTTGTATGATACCAGTGGCCCTAACCCCTGGCATGGAAGGTTCTCTTGAAAACCCTTGGTCTTTGGACCTTGGCAATGCAAATGTACCTATTCCATTACCAGGGGCTAGTCATGGTTTTGGGGGGAATAGTCGTCATACTCAGGGATCTAGGGGTCAGATAGCTCAGACTTTTCGAATATTCCTCATAACCAAAAGCCTTAGAATATTTTCAAAAGCTTGGGCAGTCTTATATCTTGCCATGTTAGTGGGCCTGTGACTTTGTGATAGGAAATCCAAGCTTCCAAGTTTCCAAGTGTAAACTAATTGTTCCAAAATTGCAATGTAGTAACTCAAAATCTTCTGCTTTTCTAAGTCCTAGAATTGGACAACGTTGGCAAAATGGGGGCTAAAACAAGAGGATAGGAAGAACTTTACTTTTTCTAAAAATTGTGCATGCCATTAGGTGCTAGGTTTTAGAGTTCTGAAATAATCAATTTCTGGCTCTTGGGTAGGTTCAGCACCCTTGTCTAAACTGTTTTAGGACCTTTCCATTTCATGTTCAAAATTGATCAGCACAAGCTAGAATAGTTTTTGGCAACCCAGGCCATTGACCAGATCCCCTTGCCTCTAAGATATCTAGCTAAACAATCTACAAACTCAACTATTGCCAGAATAATAGACGTCAGGATAGGGTATCTGCTCCAATTGAACAACTTTGTTTTGCAAGTTTTCCTCATTGTGCACACCAAAGTATCCTTTTGGGTTTGGTGTTGGGTCCAAGCAACAATGTATCACTTCTCCTATTTTCATTGGTGAAATTCATTCCTTCATTCCCTTCCCTCCACCACCTTTGGATTTTCTTAACAAGTGTTTTTTAAATAATAAATTTACAATAAAAGTTCGTGATATCAGAAATGTGTGAACATTTCACAAAAACAGCAAAATTAGTCAAATTTACTTTTTTTTATAGATTCCAAAGTTTCTCAGTTTTTCCGAAAAAATGACCAAAAAATTTCTGGGAAAAAAATGGGTTTTCAATCCACATTTCTGTTGGAGCTCAAGGTAGCCTACTGTATAGTCTACGACATTAAGTTGCAATTACATTTTTTAATGTTGCAAATCATGTTTTATATACTGGTGGCAGGCTTGAGAAAGGGGGTCATATTGCAGCATTTTGTTGTGATAACAAACTATTTCATTTCTGTAAGGTTTGCATACCAGTCTGGGAAGTTGCACCAAAGGCAAGTGTGTCAAATGTTGAAATGCTTTGGCAATTCTTGCAGGTAGCGTGCAGCAAGCTTATAATCTGAATTAGTGTTTTGAAGTCATGAGTTGTTAACAGTGTTGTGCAAGTATCAGAAATGGCACCAAACCCTGGATGGTTTTCACAGTGGACTTTTCCTTTCATAACCATTGTTCTAAAAAAATCAGAGAACCATTTTTTATCAATAATTAACATTCTCAACAAAACAACAAATATTGAAAGAACTGCACAATTTAATTGTGGTTCTTTCCCAGTCCTTTCATGAAAACCATTGGTTCATTGAGCTTTTCGAAATAACAGAAACTCCAGTTCTTTTATTCTGATTTTCTTTTTAACAAACGAGCATTGATGGGGTTTTTTTTTAATGGATTTCAGAAAAAAAAAATTTAACAAATGACAAATGGCATCAAGGATTAGTAAATTATCAGCTTCAAATGGTGGGTGTAGATAAGTATACAATAGCTAGGAATTACAACTTCGATCTTCATTGTTGGTGTTTCACTTTTCTTGAAGGGATACGCTGAATAGTTAGTTACAATCATGATGTTTGATAGTATTTTGGATAAGGCTAAATTCAAATTTGTTCAAATGAACAAAAGTAAGAATGACATGTCCAATGACCATATGTAGAACATGTATGATAGCATCCATTACCATCTTTTTTGGGTGGCTGCTTTCCAATCGTCTAGGTCACAGAAGATTGCAAACAATAGATGGCTGAATACTTGTTTGCCTTTCTAATCTCCATGTACACATCACAACTATTGTATGTAAATGGTAACAATGAAAAAGAAATTTTGCTATCCAAGTAAGTAAATGGTTGCATGGTTTGTGTATGGATGTCCAATCATTTACCAAGTCGTTGTAGCAATTGCAAGTGCATTGCAACTTTCAAAAACATCTTGGGCATTTGAACTACATGTTAATAGTCACAAAGGGAGGGGGAAGGTGAAGGTTTCCAATTGGGACTATTTCATTATGACAACCACAAGCCAAGGAAATAACTTTTTTTTCTTAGGATTGTCCAACTAAATTACATGATTGTTGTTGCAATTGCAAGGAGTTCAATAGCAATTACTAATAAATGGTGATGTCCTTCCCCTTGCTCCATTCACTTTTATAGAAGTCGTTTTAAGCCACCAAATTAATGATGGGGTATGCATGAAGATATGAATTTGAATTTGACATTGTCAAAAGTGATCATGTAATGTTATTTTGTGTTGTGAATCAAAGTCCATGGTAGTTTACAAGAGACAACAATGATTGAGAGTGATACAAAAATTTTAAGCAGAATGCCTTGAAAAACATAGAATGTGGTATATTCACATTTCAAGTGAGGCCAATTTATATATTGAAAATGATTAGTTGCATCGTTGAAATTTAGTTGTTAATTCGATGACGACTACTTGCTATTCATTCAATTAACTATTGATTACACGATCAACATCATATGTTAAATCATCCATTGGATCCTTAAGGCTAATGACAACTTCACCTGAATTACCATTAACCACTAATTTATGTTGCAGCCGTTAATCACATTCTACTAACTTGGCAATTATCTATAACTAATGGTAGATCATGCTCCAATGATGTGACAGATCAAATTCTAGTAACTTGGTTACTATATTTGACAATATTCCAACTCTCCCCCTTGGTCAAATCTCCTTTAAGCCAAAGAATTGCATGCAATGAATGTGTTTCAATCTAGGTAACCCTTTCATAAGTAGGTCTGCATTCATGTCTAAAATAGCACAATAGTCAAGAGCCACATATCCAACAATGACCATCTCTCTCACGTAATGGTGTCAAATGCCAATGTGTTTTATTTGATTATGATGCCAAATTAGATTCTCGATGAGGGTGATGTTTGTTTAATTGTCCAAAATTTTCATTGTTTTTTTATAGGAGAATCCTAGTTCTTCAAAAAAAACCTTTTGAGCCAAATAGCCTCACATGTGGCTTGAGAGGTAACCATGTATTCAACTTCAATTATGGAGAACACCGATGTGGGTTGCAACCTACTTGACTAGCTGGTTGCTGCATTGACCAAAAGAAATGTGAACCCAATAATTAAATGTCAAGTGTTTAAATCACCACCCCAATTTGAATCATAGAGGCCTCTAATGCACATTCCATGATCTCCAACCGTTGAATATTGAAGAAAAACATTTTTAGTGCCCTACAAATACCTCAATATCCATTGCTTTCCAATGTAACAATTTAGGATCTTGCATACACTAACTCACTATACCCATCATAATGGCAGTGTCTGCCTTCGTAGCTATCATGACATACATGATGTTGCCTACAACTTGTTTGTAAAGTATTGTTGCCATTTCTCTAGGTTCTTCTTAATCTACTAATCCTACATGTTTAATGAGTGTGGTGTTAAATTGGGCCAAGTGCTCACAAGTTTACATGTTTCCATGCTAAAACATTTTAGGATGTTCTTGATGTATGTTGTTTGGTTGAAACTAATTGTTTTCAATCTCCCATTCATCAAAGTGTGAATCCCCAAGCAATATGAAACCTTGCCCAAGTCCTTCATGAACTCAGCAAATAGTTGTTCCTTCACAACTTTCAAAGCTTGTGGGTCCTTATTAAATATTAGTAAATCATATATATACAATGCAAAAAACACAACTTCCTTTGTGCCTTTTGACTTGACATAAACTGTGATGTTGCCTCCCAAGCATGCACCCTTCACAAAATGGCAATGAATCCCCCTCCATTCTTCAAAAACAAACCTTACACAAGGTTATATTGTGCTAACAACTTGACGTCCTTCACATTGAGATGGCCCAACCGTTCATGCCATAAGTGAAAGTTATTTTTTCCATGACTAACAACTTGAACGCACTCCTCTACGTTCAACTCGATGTTGTTATTTCCAAAGTTAGCAACTTCAGCATGTTCCTTCATGTTTGACTTTGTGTTGCATTGCAACTTGTAAAGTTGGTTCTCATGTGTGCCTTGTCAAACAACTTCTTTGTGCATGTTCTTGATTATGCAGTCACTAGTTTTGAACTTAAAAAATGCCCCTACGAAGTACCCCTAGTCACGAAAAGCAAGTTTTTAATATTTCTAGGCACATGCAGTACATCAGTAAATACCCCTAGAAGAATGTTTTCCCTCACTTTCATGGAAACCTCTATGTTTCCCTTTCCTATTGCTTCCTGAACCAAATTATCACTCATGTAGATTGTGATGGGTGAAATTTTTTATAATCTTTAAACCATTCTTTACAAGAAGACAAATGCATGGAGGCACCTAAATCTATATTGCAAACATTATTCTCAACTGGACTTATAATCGAGGCCAATACAAATGCAAAAACTTCATTATCAATAACATTTCCTTCTTTTGTCTTTTGTTTATGCATTGCATCAAACTTTTTCTTCTTGCAATCTTTAGCCTAATGGTCTACTTTTTTACAATAGTTACATATGTTTTTATTCTTGTCCCTCATGCTCCTTTTGGATTCAAAATATTTTTGAACTAGCAATGTTGTTTCAATGGTTTGGGAGGATTCACCTTTTTCCTTACGCATGAGTTTTTCATTGAATAGTCTAGTTCTCATGTTGTCTTAGATGTGATTTTTTTCCTTGAAGGTGAAAATCCTTTAAGGTGTACCACATAGGACAAAAAAGGCCTAGTCTTTATTGCAATCCTTTTAAATTACCCTATATTTTGATTCCCATAAAAAATAATGAAGCAAAAGTTGTCAAAATTTTTAGAAGACTATATTTTAGACCATTAAAATTCTAGATTCCATCATAATCATCCATAAATGTGTTTTTATGTGGTAAAAAAGGACTAGGAAAAAAAAACAAAAAAAGGTGACATTGTGGCAAGATTTTGGTACACCTTAAATTTGTAACCTTGAGTGATTCGAGTGCAATGATAAAATATTGATAGCTTTTTGGCAAGTTCATGAGGAGAACCATCACCTTGACTTCATCAAAGATCTTTGTTATTATGGCATCCAACTCTTCAGCCATCACTCCAAGTTTGTTTATTATTGTTACATGGTGTCAATAGGGCTCATCTGTGACATGAAAATTTTCTTGGTTAGAAAAATCTTATTAGCAAGTCCTTTATTAACATATCATTTCTCAAAAGCCTCATGTGCAATAGTCTCTCTTTGGACAATCATGAATTGATTGTCAAACAAGTTTTGGACTAAAAAGTTTCGAGCTTTGTTTTCCTTCTTGGTGTAATTGGTAGTGGTAGGAACATCATAGTCATATTGTTTCACTCATGTCATGTCAATGAGTACCCACAATTCCTTTGCTTGTAAGAGAGTTTGCATATTAAGCTTCCACAACATGTAGTTCTTACATTCAAATTTTTCAATGGGTGGGCCCATAACCTATGAACAATCAAAGTCCATGGTAGCTTACAAGAGACAACAGTGATTGAAAGTGATACAAAAATCTTAAGTAGAATGATTTGAAGAACATAAATCTTGGTATATTCACATTTCAATTGAAGCCAATTTCTACAGTGAAAACAATTTATTGCATGGCTAAAACTTAGTCATTAATTTGGTGAAAACTATATGTTATCTATTCAATCAACTATTAATTACATGGTCAACATCATATGTTGGATCATCCATTGGATCCTTAAGCAATGACAACTTCATGTGAATTACCATAACTATTGATCTATGTTGTCCAACGACTGATCATGTTTTATTGACCTAGCAAGTTATCTCTAACTACTAGTAGAATATGTTCAAGTGACATGACGGATCAAGTTCTACTAACTTCGTACTATATTTGACCATATTTCAACATGTGTAACCTCATTTTCCTCTATAGAAAGAAACATGTTGAGTTATCAATGCCATCAAGGATTAATAAACATGATATTGAAGGTGTATGATTTGTTTTGATGAGTTGACATGAGTGCTAACTAAATTGATGGTTGCTAACATTTCTAATGAGAATGAATAGTTTTCTAGTTTTATAGTAATTGAATGGTGGGAACTACACAAATGGTAGGAAGGTTGAGTTTTGACATATCAACATGTAGTTGATATATAGATGATTGATAGATTGTTGGATAGTAATTAAGTTGTTAAAACTTATAAGCCATGTAATGGCTATTAGTTTGCCAAATGTTAAAACTAATGCTAGAACATAATTAATGTTAAAGTGGTCATATTTTAAAGAAGGATAAATTGAACATCATAATAGAAAGCCTTCCAAGGTGACCTCTAATTGAAAGGTAATGAATTCTCTCCAAGATATAGAAGTTACAATGTTTAAAATCATTACATCATAAACTCTATTGTTAAACACATATATACATGTTAATAATAGTCATGGCTACACTATTAACCATGTGCATGAGTCAAGATGTAATTTTAAAAATGCAAGGTGAGACACTCTAATTGAAATGTCATCGTCACAAATTTGTTACATTGATCATTAAAATGCATGATTTTACATATTAGAGTGCATGCAAATGAATGAGGTATCAATGTAATTTCCAACACCTCCCCTTAATCTTAATACAAATATGTAAGAAATGCAAATAGGTGTAACAATAAGAGCTACAACATCAAGGAAGATGAACAATCATTGAACATAGACTCCTCTGGGAATCTCATTAAACAATTTGTGAAAAAAAAATGTCATTGGTATTAATGTCCAAATCACCAATGTCTTGTGACATTGAAAATAACTTGTCAATGTGGCTTGTAAATTTCAAATGTAACTTTTACTTTGTTGCTGAACTTGTTTGTGCACCCTAATCCAAGCTCACTTTGAAAGTTTTGAAAAATATTAGTGTATGACCAAGTGAACTTGTGAAAATGTAGGCAATGTGATCTTGTGAAAATAGGTGTGTAATTTGCAAAACACCATTTTGAATTTCTTTCCAAGTATTGTGATGATTGTAGTATTGGAACATTAGATTATTAGATAGATTGATCAATGGCATTTTTATTGTCATAGGAAATCATAGTCATCTCAATATTTAAAAAAATATTTAGTTCCATCAATAATCTCCATAGACAAACACTTCTTCTCACACAACTTAGTAGCTCTAGATATATTCATTTTTATTTAATGAAATTGTAATGCATGTTTGTGAATATGCCATGTGATGGGCACAAAATCATAGGTGGAACAAAGCTTTTCGTTGGTTTCTATCACTAACTTAGTCTACATCCAAAAACTTAAACAAGATGCATTATTCCTTTTAATGGTAGAAAAAGGCCCATGTCAATCTTACCTTAATCACATTTTAAAAATATGATTTACAATATCCATATGAAGCTTGTGAAGGTACATGATGCTAAATTAACTAGGGTCAATTCAAGCCAAAAAGAACCACCTCATGCATACCCAATTCGTCTTTGACATGTTTATTAGTCTCATAAACTAAGATAATATTTCTTTAATTAAATAAACTTGAGAGTTTAAGATTTTTTTTTGGAATTAGTGAAAACCTTTAGATTTAGGTTCCTAGAATAAGAAAATTTTCTAATTTTGAACTAAAAATCAACTTTGAATTGAAACATGTAGTTTAGAGTTGAAAATGGTTGTTGGGACTCTTCAGAACCCTCAAGATTAATTTTAATGGAGTCAAGATCTAATATATGCAAAGAATAAAAACATTCAACTCTCTAACTCTTCTCCTTAAGAAATTATCTATTTTGGCCAATTTGGATTCACTAAGTGTAGTAATGCACAAGGGTTAAAATAATAGGCCACCAAGGCTAGATGTCAAGCGCTTGTTATTTGAGGAACAAGCCAGCTTGACGGTGTTGCACAACATAAAACCCCCACTCAATGAAGACTTACAAAATGTGTGATGAACGCTTCACCAAGAAACATAAGTGTGGATGAAGAAACATAATAGCCAATGAAAAGCTGGAACTCTCTCCTGCTTGTTGAGAGGGATATTATGTTTTATAAAGCTTGTTCCCTATATTGTTAACAAACTGGGCAATGGCTTTATGGGTATGATATTAGTTTTGACAATAGAAATGCAATGATTTGCTTTTTCAAGATAAAAAATCAAAGTGTGTTTTTTGATGTTTAGCCAATTGTATCATATTAGGTTTTCCATTCAAGGATTTGTGTTGGGAATTGATTATTGTGTACTATTGTAGATAGCAAAATCATTCAACAAGTTTGATAATTTTAAGATTACTTTTAATGTTCACTTCTAAGTTCTAAGGTCCAAGCGTCTTTAATTGATCACTTAAAAGGTTGATTAAGTTGGTTTTTTCTTTCCCCCAAATTGGATTACAAAGATACAAGCAATAAGGGGTTAACATGTTTGAGAACTTTGTGCAATGGTTGTAATAATTTGGCCACAAGTGGAAGATGCATTCAAAGATTTCAAAGTTTATAATGTCTCTAGGAGAAGTTAATAATGGTGCACTAGGGTGACAAAAGGTTGTTGCAAACCACGTATAATTCCCTCCAATGATTTTAAATTTTGGTTTTTGGGGCATTTGGCAACACCATCTAACCATTGCCAATGCTTTGGTTACTAGCACAATTACTTAGCTTGAGAATTTTTAGAATAGAAATAGTATGATGTTCAAATGTGGAATGGAAAGTCCAATCTAGATGACATCTTCAATAATTAAGAGGCTTCCTGAAATAAAAATTCATAAAAAAAAAAATCCATTTTTGTTATAATTATTTTCATTGGAACACTCAAATGGTTGATCAAAAGAAAGGAGGAAAACAATGAAATACTGAAAAGAGAGCTAGATACTGGTGAACATGAGTGCAAATATGATATTCCTACTGAGGTAGAAAGGCTAGTGTCCAGACACTTAATGGCGTGCAAACCTTTGTTTTTTTATTGAGTGATTGGTTGGCAATGCTTTTCAAAGACCAAATGTAAGTTGGCTAGGGGTGCTCCCATGATGCTTTGAATTGCTTAAAATGGTGAAGAAACATGTAACTTGAGGCCATTCAAAGTGAAAGGGGTCAAAAGTTTGTTGTAGAAGGTTATTCAAGGCATGAGGGTTGATGTTAAGGAATCGTCAACGTGGCCTAAATAACATATCAATGGGGTTGTGCCGCCATTTGAAAAGGTCATTGGACATTGGATAGGGGTGCTAATTAATGTTGACCAATCATAGTAGAAAAGGTGGCCAAAAAAGTTATATGTGCCCTCATCTTTGAAAAATCTTGCTAACACATTTGTTGAAAACAAGGAATTAAATAGGTCTATAGCACATACTAGTGGGAGGAGGGCCATGAGGAGTAGAAAGGTCCCTTTTGTAAATGAAGAATTAGCAAAGCTAGAAAGGATGTCACTTGCATTGTTTGATGCAGTCCTATTTCCTGGGTGGTCCTTTCCTTTCCATATCTATGAGCCTTTCTATCACTTCATGGTAAGTACGTCCTCTCATTTTGTCATCTATTTAACAATAGATCAACGAATTTTGAAAAATGAATTACAAACTACACAAATACATAAACAAAAATGAACATGTAGGAAAAAAGGTCACCTAATTTGTCGATTTCAATTTCCAAAACCTCCAATGAGATGCACAAAAGGTTTATTGCCATTGAATGAAAATGAACATACACAAAACCTTTCTCAAATAGCAATTCAAATATTTAAAAAACTTGTTGACATGGGCTTAGGTAACAAAAACTTTTTTAACAAATTCTTTTCAAACAACTTAAACTAAATGAAAATACTACCTTCTTGCATTACGATGCACTTTGCAAAAACCAACATTGTTTTTCAAACGTAAACCATGTGACATATGCACAAATTCATTTATAATACATGCAAGACCTTCATGGGAAACAAATTTAAATGCATAATACATTTCAGATCCATATGCAGCTACAGCCTACTACATTTTTTATTTAACAAAAGTAAACAAATCTATGACAAAAAAAATGCAATCAGCTTTACAAAAATGGAAACATGAACAAATATAAGCATCTAAACAAATTAAAAACTTGGGAACAACATTTTTGAATGCACAACAAATGTTTGTGCAACAATATGTACATGTATAATTATTAATTCCACCATATCATTCAACAAGATAATTTCAAATTATAAACACATGTGAAGAACATGATAGAGCTTTCGTTTAATTACTACAAAACATAATATGTACTTTATTTTTGACCTCAACAAACATTCATTGTAAATCAATAGTTGATAAATACAAAACACAACTTCAATCTTTGGACCACATGTTTTTAACAAAATTCATTGCTGAACATAAACACTAAAAATCATTAAAAATATATAAACATATTAAATTTATCCATTGGATGTCATTTACTTTACATAAGGACCTTGAAAATCATTATAGAAAATTGTTGCTATTATTCAAACCTTTCCATGAAACAAAATCAAATTTGAAAATAAAAAATTGTTTCATGGAAATGTGTACATCATTTCAAAAAATGATATTAAAAAAATCCAAAAGTTTTTAAAACATATTTTCAATCAAAATAATGATTATAATAATGAATGGGATTATTTGCAATCACAATTTTAAAAACACAGAAAAATACATGAAATAAATGGATTGGACAATTTTTTCAAAAAAACATTAATAATGCAAATAATCCAAAGAAAAATCCATCACTTACTAATATTAAAAAAATTGAACCATTTGGTTTTAAATATGAAAATAACACAAAATTAAATGAAAAATATTTGAAAAATAAATTAACAACATATATTGATTCCAATAATGTTGATGAACATGTACCATACAAATCATTTTCAACAGAAATGTGAAAACTTAATAATGAACAACGAACACTTGTTTATAACATCCTTCTTTATAAAAAAAACTCCCATTAAATCCTTTATGCATTTTCTTCACTAAAAGTGTAGGAACAGGGAAAACATTCATCTTAATGTGCATCATTCAAAACATGCTACCATATTACGTACAAGAAAAAACTAATGTCAATCCTTTGAAACCAATAATGATGAAATTAGCATACACAATAAAAGAAACATTTAATATAAATGGTACCACAATACATTCTACACTTGCAATCCTAATAAATAAAAAATGCAATGAATTTAAAGCATTAAATGATGAAAGATGTGATATTTTAATTAAAACATATACTCAATTATAACTATTAATAATAGACAATATCTTTTTAGTTGGTAACAAAATGTTGTCATTCATTGACTCTAGATTATGCTTAATTAAACAAGTTCATGATGATTTCATGGGTGGTTTAAATATCATTATGTTAAATGATTTTTACCAAGCTCCACTTGTTCAAAATTCATGGATTTCTAGACCAAGATTGGATGGGCTTAACATTTTTGGAACAAATATTATGAATTGAAACAAATCGTGCAACAAACAAATACAAATTTCATTAACATTTTAGACCAATTTCAAACAACTTCAAAAACTCATGATGACATAAACTTCATAAACCAAATTTGTTTGAAAAAACACCACTAGATACCACCTTGCCATATTTGTTTTATACAAATGTTAAAACAAATGAACATAATAAAAAGACATTTCAAAACACACTAGGTGAAACATACAAATTCATAGCACAAGACATTCATTCAGACACATGTCATGTTCATTTTCAACTATCAAATCTCTTAAACCAAACATCTGGAGTCCATCATGAATTATTCATATGTTAGTGGAATTATGTGTTGAAAACTATTGCACATCAAATGGTATTGTTAACGGCATTGATGGAACGTTCGAAGAATATACGAAAATTGTTTCAAAACCTTTAATATGGGATTAACCTCTCATAATCTTCACATTGGATTCAACACTAAGTTAGAAAATTCACACATGTATAAAAAATTCCCTAGACTTAACAAGAACTAAACACCAATTGAACAAAAGGTCATTGGAATACAAATAGGTAACAACCCATCTCATATTATCACAAGAATCTAATTTCCTATCCAACTAGTTGTAGGACGCACTATACACCGTGCATAAGGTATAACCTTTGAATGTTTAGCATTCAACCTTGTTGGTGTAACAAAACGTGGTTTAACATATACAACATTATTTTGAATTCGTTCCAAAAAATATTTATATTTATTGTCTCCATTGTTGACTAATTTTTTTCAAGTAGAACCTCTTATTGAACAAGAAATGTATCGATTCCACACTATTGCACGAAACAAATTAACACTCCCATCTCTTAAATTTATTATGAAGAATTTGTAGTCATACAATCCCTAAATACCCATTCCTTTAAATTGCATTTTCACGATGTCGTTGTAGACCTAAATCTATTAGCATCACACATTCTTTGCTTAAATGAAACAAGAATAAAAAGCATTCAAACAAATAACAAGTTGTATTTCGCAATATCGAAAAAGTTCAACATCATTTCATGTTATAATGAACATGGAATTGTGGTACTATATGATGAAATGGTAACTTTTGACACAAACAAATTTGTTGACAAATGTTGGTGTTGAATTTATTACTATACTTTTCAACGACAACACACAAGAACCATTGTATTTAATTGGAGTCTACAAACCACCTAAAATGCAGATAAATATTTTTTGTTACATATTAGAAACCATCATTAAACAAATGCTTCAAAACATTCCAACGATCATCATAAAAGATTTCAATGTCGATATCTTAATAGAATCATGTCAACCCATAACATTATGTAACTTCATGAATACAAAAAAATTCAAACTTCTATTCTTTGAATACACAACCATTGATAAAACACAAATAAACCACATATGGACAAATGCACCAACATAACAATGTCATTTAGGATGTATTCAAGCTTACTAGTCAAACCATAAACTTGTTTACATCGCATTTAGATTGCCAAACTATGTGCCTTGTTTCATTACACAACAATTTAAACACATATTCACATCATATAAACAACAATCTCAATTTTTTTTAATAAAGGTACATTTTTGCTTCAACAAACCAAATGTGAGAAAACATTACTTTAATTACTAACTACACATATTGCATATAATTACAATAATCATTACTTTCCACAAAAAACATTCGAATCCAAAATAAACCATTCAAATATACGATTTTAAACAATTAGTACTATACTACACCTTACGGGCAGGGCCTACACTGTGTTTGGTTTCAGTTCCCAAGTTAACCATGGTGGTTAGCTCAGTTGCACTTTTTCACTACCTATTCTCACAAGCAGGTTGTCGATAGGTAAGTAGTAAAACCAACCCATACCTATGCATAAACCATCTACATATCTAGTAGTTACCTATTTTCCTACCTATCTACCTATATATGAGACCTATTTCCTACAGAAATGGTTATCAAGGTGAAACCCAATATTAACTCACTTGAGGTTCATCCACAACTGAGTGATAACAGGCATCCAGTGGATGGTGCACTGGCGGGTACTGGTTCACTGTGGCCCCATTTAAGATGTCTATAATGTGACAGAATCTGACAATTATATCCTTTATTATGTCCTTTTATATATCCTTCACGGGTAGAAAGGAGGGGTCTTTATGGATAAGGGTTATAAACAGGTCCTTATGGCTAAGGGGTACCAAAGAGGGTCCTTATTGCTAACGGGTTTATGTCCGTAAGGGACAGTAAACCCTAAACCCTAAATCTTCGAAGCGAGCAGAGCAAAGTGCACTAGTGCGTCGCACATGCAGGCGGGTGCTCAGGGCGGGAGAGCGAGCGAGCAAGGAAGCGCTGGAACTCCAACAAGAGCTGGGTGTTGGCGGCATAGAGAGAGGAAGGATGGAGGTGCTAGAGTGACAGAGAGGTGCGCCTGCATTAGCGGAAGGAGTGAGTATCGGCGGCCCTTTGGTAAGGATGACGATGAGCTTTGTCGGTTTTCTCTTCTTCTTTTCTGCGTTCTTTCTGTTGGTGGACTCTTTAGTCTTCCTTTCTATGGTTCTTTCTGTGAAGGTCGGGGTGGGTGGGGAGTGACTAGGGAGTTTGCACTCACAGGTTGTATGGTGTTGTTGTCTATTGGAAGATGGCCCAGTGCTTTACTATTAAAGAAAAACATGGTTTGTGTTTGTTTAGAGAGGAAAGAAAAAAATTGTCGCAGGAGCTGCTAGGGAAAATCATGAACTACTAGGTAGTCTCCTCATTGACAGTTCCATCTGCTCTTCATGTACATTTGATTGAGCAAGAGTTGGGTTGGGTGAGCAGGAGTCTTTATTGGGAAAGGAGTACACAAGTAGAAGGGCTGCTGCACCTGGAGTTGAGTGGGTGGGTGGGTGGGTGGGTGGGTGGTGTTGACAGCCTGAAAGCGTTTTCTCAGGTGCATTCTTTCCCCCCATCATCACCATGCCTGATGATAAGAAGAAACAGTTACAGAAACTGCAGGCACTGGCTGCAAAAAGGAAAGCAGACAGTGAGGGTCATGGGGGACAGAAGAAGCTGAAAGCAGCACCAGCAGCTAATGTCCTCCCTCCCAAGAAGCTTTCTTTGAATAATGGAGACACAAAACCACCAAGACCATCCGCAATTTCCAAGGGGAAGGAAAAGCAGCAAGGCACAAACCTCAAGGCTAAGTCACCTGTCAAAAGGAAGCCTACAGAGAAATGGGACAGTGACTCAGATACATCTGAAGAGGATAATGAAGGTGATGCCTCGGCTGGATCAGAAGATGATCTTGACAGTGAAGAAGCTTCAGAAGAAGAGGCTGATCACCCACACCCTGCAAAAAAATCTGGAAAGATTGCTGCTGCCAAATCACCTGCAAAGAAGTTCAAACCTTCAGACTTCAAGGAGAAAGATAAAGGCAAGAGGGTAGAGATAGGAAAGGACAACAAGGGCAAAGGGAAGAGAACAGTAGAGGAAAGTGATGATGATGGGGACAATCTTGATGAAGAAGATGATGGTGGTGACTTGTCTGAAGATCCCTTAGATGAAGTTGATCCTAGTAACATCCTTCCTTCCAGAACCCGTAGACGAGCATCTCAACCTGTACAGTATGACTTTGACCATGGCAGTGGTGATGACTCTGAGGATGACAGTGATGCATAGTGGCAAAATGCCCACGACACCAAGGATGACAGTGATGCATAGTGAAAATGCCTGTGGCATGGGTTTTACATCCATCATTTTGAGCTGTGGTAAATCATGACAAACTCTGAGGTCCAGAGAGGATTGTGTTTTGCAAGGATTCCTTCTTTTGATGCAATCACTGTTTAGCAACCAAAAAACTGCTTTTTTCTTACCTTTTGGGCTTTTTGTCCATTGTCTGTTGTTTTGTCACTGAACAGCATCCTGAGGTTGCACTAGTGTATTTCTGCCCCTGCTTTTGACTAACTGTGAATCGATCAAGATGGTTTTGTTGCAGTGGCATGGTTTGTTTTCAGCAGGCAAAGTGCAGCTTGTCAATTGCTTGAATCTAATCAAGATCTTTTTTCTTACTTTTGTTTGTTTATGTTCTTTTTTTTCCCAGCATGCATCTTAAATCCTATTGTCTTCTTTGCACATCAGATTCTCACATTGTAACAACAGATTGTGGATCCAGGCCTTGTAATGGTGGTGTTTTGTGTTTGCAGTTTTTTTGTCTTGCAAAGGCTGGGTAGATACTAGACACCAATCCTGGAATTTTTGGGTCTAGAATCATTGTGTTTATATAGGTAAGTAAGTAGAGACTTTAGCAGCCACCCACAGGAGAGATTTTGGTGTTTGCAGCCATGTCTCAATTTAGAATAGATTGTGTGCAGATGTGGTTAAACACTCTTTCACAACATCAGACAGGAAGGATGTCCTTTTCTCTTCAACTATTATGTTATCGATGGAGGTAGAGTATCCACTCTGGTTGTCTCTGCGGGAGAGACTGCAGCATAACAATGTAGTTTTCATTTTGGTCGTGTTTACCAGGTGTTGGTGTGAACTGTTAATTTTTTAACAACGTCATGGAACATTTCATGTTTTAACTGTTGGCTGGACTGATCCTGCCATAAGGGGGCAGAGCCATTAGGCAAATGAGAGCTGCTTGTTTGAGCTTGTCATCGATTGTGTTCTTAACAGATCCTGACTAACCATCACTACAGAATTATATGAATTTTGTGTAGGTGGGTTGGTTTGAAAGCTTGAGTGTCTACATGTCCAGGACATACTTCAAAATTCAGTTTGTGGAACCATTCATTGAAAGTAGCCTGGATTCCTTGAGATCTTTGAAGCATCTGCAAACATTGGCCATTTTCAGAGACCAGCCAAGTTTCTGCAGATGCTTCAAAGCTTAGATATGGTGCATTGATGACTCTCCAGGTACAGGTTATCCAGGTGACTGACTTGGATGTTGGTGGCAATTGAGAAACAAGTGCTTTTCATCTTTGGATTTCCCACAACAGACTAAGAGGCAATGCTGCTGAAAGTACAATACATTACAGAATTCCCAGTGGTGCACAGTATATGACCTTGCAATTTTGGTGCTCACAGCCAAGTTCAGAAAATTACTTTTTTTTTGCGACACTACCCATAAAACTGAGACTGCATACAGGAGAGACTACCAATAGCAAACCACCTGCACCAGTCATTTCGATTGGCCAATCAAAAACAGGGAGAAGCAGGTAGATCATATTTATTACACTCTTCTCTGGCAGGTTCACAGCTTTGCTACGCCTTGTAGCACCAAACCAGTTGTGTGAAAGATTTCACTAGAATATCAGCAAACTTTGCAAATATGAAGGAGCAAAACTATTAAACGACATGCTTTGACTTTCATGCACTTTTTAATGTGCAGGGTCATGGCTGAGGAAATTTATTATACACCTTCATTTTCAAAGTTACCCTCCACAGATACACACTACTGTAGTGCAACCAAAGTGTTGTCAAATTTGACAGAGTTACTTATTATTTCAATGGGCCATGTCTTTAGGCAAGAACTACAAATTTGCTTGTGGTCTATATTTTTAAAACACTACAAATAGATCGCACCTCATGTATTTTTTTAAAAATATGTATATATAAAAGATATATCATGTTATTTAAAACTAGCTTCAATGACGAAGTATTTAAAATTCTAGATACCATTTCATTCGTATTTCATTTTGTATATGTGCAATTTAGGTTTATTTGTGTTTTACATCTCAGGTTATTGAATAAAACTTCATATTTAAATTGAAGTAATCTTAAGTACGCTTATGCTTGAACTAAGTACTGCAAATATAATAGATTACATTTCATGTAATTTAGTTCGCATTTGAATTATACTATTTCAGAAGTTGCACTTTACATATGGAGGTTTACAATTCTATAAAGTTGTGAGATATATACACATCTATTTGTTTGAACTCATCATCACTATTTGTCGCCATCTGTCTTTCTGGTATCTTGATGCTTGTTCTGGAATAAAATGTGATTTGGAATTGTACTTGGCATCAAGAATCACATTTTCCATGCGTATCAGACAAAAGCAAAACTAATGTCAGGAAAAGATGAAATTAAGATTAGATTAGCGTGAATGGTTAATTTAATAAACCCATCTTCTTGCAGAGGGCATATGTATCATGGCCTGGTCATCCTACAATTATGGTGCATCCAAAGTTACTGCTATTGTGATCTCTGAGGGGGAGTAGTTTGCTTGACATATGTGCAAAACGTGGGAACATTGTAGATACATGTTTCCGTGGAATGTGTTCAACAAACAAATTGCTATCTTACAATTATAAGTTCTTAAAACATCATTACATTGGGATACAAAAGCGTGTGTAAGGGCAGGAGGCACAACAAATATTTAGACAACTGCGACAGGAAGGTATGTGCCTCAAATTCTGTTGTTACCTTTTTGCAGGTGCTGGTGCATGTGCCAGCATAGTTGCCCTTGAAGAGGGCCACATTTCTCGATGAGCAGATCATTCAAAGTAGATGGGATTCAGATGAGTGAGCAGCTTGGTTGACATGTATGCAAAATGTGGGAGCATGGACGATTCTGCTTAGAGTCTGTTGGACAAGATGTAATCTCGAAGTTTTGTCCTCTTGGAATGCCATACTTGCAGGAAGTGTGTGCATGGGCATGGTAAGAGAGAGTTTGAACAATTTGATCGCCAGTGTGAAGAAGGTAGAAGAATCCTAAACCCGGCCAATCAGAATCACCTTTCGTTTGTCTTCTGCCAGCTTGTAGCAGCTATACAGATATTGTGGATAGAAGGCGAGCACGCGCTGCTATGCTTCAATTATCTCAATTCACATGATTTCCTCAAAATTGGAACAGTATACGTGCGTGCATGGTCGAGCTTCTCGGCTGTGCCCAGTCAGATCTGCAACACAACAAGACAAAAATTCTGACAGTGCTAAACCCTAAACCACAACACAACACGACAGAAATTCTGACAGTGCTAAGCCAGTTGTAAGCTGACCATCTTCTTCATCAGGTGCACAGCAGAGAAGTAACCAATTTTCAGATTGTCAATCACGCAAACAAGCCGGCATTCACTCATTGAAACATCAATTTCCTCCTCTTACGGCACGCAGAACTACTGGATGCGAACATAACAGTTACAATGACCAATAATGATACAACCAACTCTGCCACTGACCCCCAGCCACAATGCACACACGCTAGAGGACAGAAATGGCTCTAATCTGTCTCCCCTACGTAACATCTAATAGCCGAATTCCCTCAACAAATGAAAAATGCATGTGAATTGCCACGCACCACTACAAAGGGTAAAATGCAAACTCCTTTCTCTAATGACAGCAGGTCAAAAGCATTTTTCAACAAATCACACTGAGATCTCCCAGACTTTCTGCTCTCTATCTGCAGACCCTAAACACCAAACCAAGACTTCCTTCTGCGTTTGCGCTCATGTGCATCCGATATCGCACTAATAACTCCACACCGCTACTAAATTACTTTCCTACAACACAAGTACCCTTGTTACGTAACAATCACCATCGCCGATCACCTCCTCCGTTTCCGTTCAATCGTTCTCGACCCTGACATCCTCCTCATAATTACTATGTCGTCCTAAGCCTGCCGGACCACCGACGCCTCCAGCGTCACTATCATCATAGTTTTGCCATCGCACTTGAGCTGACCTTGAGGTCCGCAACTTCATAATGAGCAGCAGTCATAATTCCACATCTGACACACAGAAACCCTAATCCCAAACCTTAACTGCCTTTCTGCAACACTTTACGTACGAAGAAAACCCTAATCCCAAACCCTAACACTTTATGTACGAAAAAAGCGGCTCTGCCACCAGAGGCTCCGTCCTCAAATAACGTGTTACCCAAAACCCTTAGGGGGGGCGGGCATTCCAGTGCGTAAAGCACAGATACTGAACATTCTAAATCTGAAAAGTTCCTCATCTGAAATCTTATATATAAATTCACGTAGTCCGTCTGTCTGTGCCCACTGAACGCAGAGAAAAGTGACGGTGGACGCAGATAAAAGTGACAGGAAAAAGAAAAGTGACTGTGGACACTGAGAAAAGTGATGCGACGATTCTGTGTTTTAATCCACAAGCAAAACCGGCCAGGATAGTCGAACGGACGGACGAACGGACAGACAAATTTTGTATGGGAGAACCGGCCCGGACAGACGGCCTCTGTATAATTTCGACCAACGCTCGCTGGTCAATCAGTCACTGAGCAGTCTTTGAAGGTTTTTCACCCACGCAAACTTGGGGGCTCTTTTTGATTTTGCTAATTTTCAAAAACTCGAAACTTAATTTTTAATTTTTTGGTTCTGAATTGTTCAAATCCACAAATCCGGAAGGTATGTAGTACCCCCCCTCTCGCCCTTTTCCCCACATTGGTTAATACTAGGGTTTTACTTTTTTTGGGGGGCAAATTTCTTAAGTAGGTCCATTGGCGAGGATCCCGAGCATTAATTAGCATTAAATGATGACGGTCCTACTCAGGCTATAGCATTTTTTTAAAAATAAATAAAATGACAAATTTAGTAAAACAATGCAGGGGCACCTCATAGTGACCCGAAGGTCGCGGGTACCCACTGACGAACGGACGGACATACATATTTGAGTTTCCATAATTCTTCTTTTGCCTTAAAATACCTTTTTCATGTAAATGGCAAGGTCGGAGCTCGACGAGTGCATTATGCACCGAGTACCCACTAGTCTTCTTATATATGAAAACTTTTGGGGATGAGAAATGAAGAAACCCCTAATTCCGTTTTGAATGAACTGTTTTGAACTGTTTTTTTGGGATGAAAAATGAAGCAACCCCCCGATTCTGTTTTGAGCTCTTTTTTGGGGATGAGAAATGAAGCAACCCCTAATTCCGTTTTGAACTCTTTTGGGGATGAGAATTGAAACAACCCTGAATTCGCCCGAACCGTCATCCGTCCCGCGGTGGGCAGGGGCACGGGCGATGGACTTCCCACTTATCTTTTTTTATCTACTATCTATCTAAAGTTACCTTCTTTCACGTAAGTTATTTTCTACTGGGGGGGGGGCAACAGGGGGGGGCATTGGCGGGGGACCAGCTGGGGAAAGGACCGAGCGAGGGGGGGGGGACGGGCGGGGGACTTCCCAGTGGCCGAAGGTCATGGGTACCCACATCAATACCTATTCCGATAGCGAACGCAATGGGTACACGCTAGTCTTACTAGAAGATGTAATGTAATTGTTTTCATTTTATGTGTATTGAAAAATTGCTTGCACTAAAAATTTGCTTACGTTACCAAAATGTCTTGTATGTAAAATTGTTTTATGGTAAAATGAAAAGTTGATGTACAAGAACCTTTACTTTAAAAGTAATTATGAAAAAATTATGTATATATAAAGCTATGAAAATCAAAATTGTGCTACAAGTAGTTTTTATTTATACAAACTAGTTTTAAAATAAAGAACAATAAAAAGGTTATGTAAACAATTATCAACAACAACATTAAACCTTCAACTTTCACAGGGTTTAGGGTTTACAATTGGGCTTGCAAATTGCATTCTTTATTTGCAATGACCACTTGCAACTTAGTGTAAAAATATGGTGTTAGTTGCATCAAATAAGTTGCATGTGTGTTTTGTGTGGGAAAACGAACACCATGGCATATGGAAAATTCATTGATATTCATTCATCCAATATGGATCAAAATATTTCAATTAAAGTGGAATTACTTTGCAACTAATGTAGTTGCACAATGCATATATTATTTTCTAACTAAAAGTTTGGTTATTTGGTCCAAAGAAGTTGTATGATAATTGATCTTATCACTACAATGCAATTACCATAATACCTTTACCATTTTGGCAACAAAGTATTGAATAACTAACCAAAATTTAAATCGTAATTTCGACACTTGGTTTTGAAATTTTGAAATTTTCAATAGGTATTGGTTATATATATATTAATAAAAGCAATCTTGGCAATGTTATGGAATAGTCTTGTGTCTTTAGATGCTTCAATTTTAAATCATTATCCTTGTAGCTCTAGAGTACAAACTTGACAATGGAATTTTAGATTTTATTAAAATCTCGACACAAATAATAAATAATTTTTCAAAAGTTCAGCAAAACAAAAAATAATTTAATTTATGTCGAAATGGTAAAGGTATTATGGCATTGAAAGCGGTGTAACTATTAGTTTGTGACTTTTTTTTTTGTTGATGTATGGGAATGGTGAAAATCTTGTAATTAATGTTGTTAATAATGTCACAAATATTTTGCAACTATGCGATAAGTTTTTTTAGTGATATATATATATATATATATAGATAATTATTTTGTGACTATACCGGGTAGTAATGATACCATATAACCAATGATATGTGATGTAACTAATTACATTTAACACATTTTCATTTATGAACGTTGGAATTTATTACATGGTATTAATTACAACTAAGATAATGGATGGAGTGGTAGTAAGCTTGTAACTAACAAACATGGTGATGGATCATGAATAGAAGCAAATGATCCCATGTTGCAACTAACATACATTACATTGAATAAATATCTTGTAACTAACATTATCACTAATGTTATAATTTGTAATTAGCATGACACACCAAACTACCACTTTAACACCCAAAGGTATTGTGTCATGTTTTTTTATGAAAACCATTGGCATTAGCATTGCCTTCTGATGCCTTGATCTTAGTGCACATGGAACTGGCACCCATCTATTCATTTGTGTTTTCTTAAAATTTCATTACTATGAAAAAATGCAATTAAATTAAAATTCACATAAACATGGAACTAAACTTGTATTAATCAACATGTAAAACTCAATTTGCACACAATTTAAGGTGCAAGTAATATTCAACTAGCAAGTGTATGAATGGGTTTTAACATGCAATTATGTCACAAAGACCACATAAATGACATGGTCCAATGTTTGTGCTAGCTGGTAGTTGTCACATTAAACGTGTTAATATAAGGAAGGGTCATGCAATGACCATGGCTACATAACTCCTTGATAATGCCACCCTTACCCTCAAGCTCAAACCTTGTAAAGGCTAGTGAACTATTAGTAAAGGAATTAGGTCTTGTAAACAAAGTAATTCAAAGAGGAATAGAGGATATTGAGGTAGAATAAGGGCATGCATCCTTGACTATGTGCTTGAGTTTCATTCATAATTTATATTCATGTATTTAAACTCCATTGCACCATCAATATATTACATAGGTGGTTAGAGGTGGGATTCTAGTTTATTCATTAATATATTATAACTAGCATCTAGTCATGTTGCAATTGGAATGTAGCCATACTAAGATGGTAAGGGTCAGAAAATCTAATCATGTATTAAAGTTGATTTTTTTATAACATAGACTTATTGAAGTTGTAAGGTAGTTGGATATGGGTTCATCATAAAGACCATGAAAATGGGGTAACATCTATGTTAGTTTATAGTTGTCACATTAAATGTGTTCATGTGAAAAACAATTGTATAATCCACATCATTGTATATGGGTGCATGAGTTGCATATTACAACTATATATAACAACTAAAACATGAAGTCGATGCTCATTGACCAAAATACATTTAAAATATTCCATAGCCTTGCAACTGTCTTAAAACTTAGGGGTTAGTAGTCATTTTCTAATGTGGAATTTGATATTAAATACTAATTATATGTTTCACACAAAGTTGTAGTTTAGTTGCAATGCAATTGGTATAGACACATAATACAAATTAGTGTGTTCTCTTTGAATGCAATTTTCTCATAATGATAATTTCAAAACCCCCACATTTTTTTTAATAATGTGGGTTAAATTCAATGTACCTTATTTTGACCTTACAAACTTTTTATTAAAATGTAAGTGATGTTTTTTTCTATTAACTATTCAATCTTTGTTAATCTTAAAAAACATTTGACAAACTTTGCATGAACATTCTTTTTGAACATAATCTTCAACAAGTTTTCTAATTTCATTGCAATCAACTTAAATCGGACACATGTTCAATTTTAATTGTTTAGCTTCTCACTTGCCTAATCATCCCATCATTTTATATAAATTCAAAACACTTGCTCTTGAATGTTGCAATTTAGGTTGGGCTTCCTCAATCTGATAGTTCATGGCCTAGCCCAATGCATATGTGGCCAACTTATAAGTTCAATGCGGATATACCTTTTGCAACATGCCCACAACAAGGAGGAACACATTATTATTCATGATGTTGTTTCGGATTTTTTTTTCACTGCCAAAAATGTTGGGTTTTATGTTTCACATTAACATACACATATCCTCTCATCACCCTCCTTTTAGTCTTTTCATTGGCAAGTCAATATTGTGTTCATGTCAAATGGGGTTCACATTTTGGTTAATGTTGTCATTGTTGATCCCATTGAATCTAATTTAGTCTCATAAGTTGCAATTTTTTGAAAAGCTACAATGATTGCAACCAAAGCAAAGGACAAGCTATACTACAATTGACACCCCAATGATGTTTTTTTCCCTTTTGTTGTAGAGGTATTGAATGCTTATAACAACAGGGTGACAAGTTTGTCATTGATGTGCTAACATGATATGGTTAATCAAGGGCTCTAAAGGCCTTCCTTTGTTGGTTTTGCTTATTTTATAGGCATATGATGTTAGTGGTTATACAAAATGTTCAAATCACTACAATATACAATATTGAGGCAAATCATTGTTGCCAAGGAAACCTCTTTTAAACTAGGTGTTTTTTTAAAGCTTCCCACCCATCTACTTGTCACATATGCTTCATGCAATTGTTGAGGGTTTTAAGTCTTGTATTGTTATTTGGAGTCATTTGGGTCCACGTTGTTTTCGTTGTGACTCATGTTGGTGCACTTTTGGGTGTTGTGTCTTAGTTGGACATTATCCAGTCTTTTTGTTCCTTTCCCTTTCTCCTTTTGAGTAGGAGTTTATTTTTAAATTAAATTCAGCAAGGTTTCTTCATTTTTTATGGCTCTTATAAAAATAATTCAATATTTTACATTTTTCCTTTCAATGGTAATGCTATAATGTGTAAATTTAAAAGCAACAACCATGAACACATTCTAAGTCTAAAGGACCTTTGAAGGTCGGGGTATACAATGATAATGTGAGAAGATAGTATCTCATAAGTTTTTGGTTTTTTTTTTGCATGTTTGCCATTGGGTGACTACTTGCCTTTTGGTCCAACTTCATGGTTGAGTTCCTAATCCCTTAAAAGGGTGAACCCATTATGTGGCCAATAGTGAAAGTGTTTTTGACAATTATATGCTGAGATTTTCAGAGGTAAAATGAATTTTGAATTTAAATAAAAAACAAAAGAACTTTTTAATCTTCTTAAGTTTTTTTCAATGTTTGCAATTTCAACTCCAATATTGTGTGTTTGATTTTGTACGACTTTACCTTTGTGCCAATTGTAAGAACTGTACCACATATAGTGATCATGTTAATCGCTAGTCGTCAAAGGTCCAACAATGCAATATGCTGAACTCACATTGTTGTCTGTTATTTCAAGATGGAGTCCAAAACCGTCCTACACCAGTAGCTCATTTTGTCATAATAATGCGGTATCTTGTTTCAAATTTGGTACTCTAGAGTGAAAATGTTAGGTAACTTTTATTATTGAAGTATATATTTCTCAATTTTCCACAATCATTCCTTGAAAACAATACATAAACATCCCACCATAATCAAGCTTTCATAAGACTATCATTTTACTATCCCTCATTAAGTGTTTTTCCTCAAGTCATTTGTTATTCACTTGGTTAGTAAAAGCCAGTGTTGTATGGGTCAGTTTTGTCATTAAATAATCCTCAAAATAGTGAAATCAAATTTTGTGAACATATGAAGTTGTCATGTTGAAAATCATCATAATTATCATAAAAGCTACATTCTGAATGATTTCACTAGTCATATCACAATATCATAGTACATGATGGAAATATATATATATATCAAAATCAAAATTAAAAAACGAATTCATTTTTTGAAAAATAATTATTTGTTTTGTCAATGTGGAAACTGACCCTAGGCTATGGTATATATATTTGATATGCCCTAAGAAATAAGTTATAATAATATTATTTAAAAATCCACTAGTATATTACCTATCATTTTTTTCAATTAGGGCAGAGTCTGAGTTGTTTTTTTTTCCTAGTTTTAGGATTAGTGTAAGTTTTGGGTATCCCACCAATCATATAGCTTATTTTAGGGTAAAATTTGAACATGTATATATTTAAAATTAAAGTTCAAAAAAAGAAAAAGGTGTAAATGGAACACAAATGATGCTATCACTACAATATCCAAGTAGCTTTGGATTGTCAATGTAATCCCTAAACTCTAAAAGGGGGGGAGGGTAGGCACAAGCAAAGTAGATTATAAAGGACACCCCGGTAATAAATAGGTTATATAAGTGTAAACCCTTATTTACCATAAACCTATATACTTGTGATGTTTAAATTATAATCATCCTCAGGTATGCATAAATTAGGCTTGTGCATAACGAGTATGAATGGGTTTCGTGTACATTGAATTTCGGAAGGGATATTGGGGGGGGGGGGGGGGGGAGGTTAGGGTTTAGGGTTTAGGAAAAACTGGCCAACATTGGTATCTAGTACTAGGCACCTTTTAGCTCCAAGGGTTGGGAGTATGTACCTATTGCCTAGTATTAGCCAATTTTGGGTTTTCGGTTGGACCCAGGACCCAGAATCGACCAAGAACCAGCCTTCACACTCTACATGGATGTGGACCAGGCCTTAGAATTGGAGCCAATGGGTCTACATGGGTTCAGACCCGACCGAGAACTGAACCCAACGGCTCTTAAGGGTTTAGGGTTTGGTAAGAATTAGTGACCTAGATTAAGATAAGATTTAAGGTTTTGAGGTTTTAGGTTCTTATGTCTAAGTTTTAGGGTCCCTAGGTCCTAGCCTTAAGTTTTAATATACAAGGCCTCCAACATTTTAATATATAAGGCACTAAAATGACCTTTACACAAATCTTTTGTGATCTTCCTAATGTTGTTCCCTCTTGTTGTTCTTGGGAACATGTTGGGAAGCAATTTGAAAATTTTGGGAACACATGGGGAAGTTAAAGGAACTTGGTGTGAAACCGATGAAAGACCTTTTTGGGACTTGGTGAGAACCCCAAAATCGAAAAAAAAAGAAATCGTTTAGATAATTTAACATATGGAATTCACAACTACAAGAACAATATTGGTCCAAGAATAATTTAAAATTTTTTTTGCCCCCAAAAATTGGGTTGTCATTTCTCCACAAAGCATATCGCATGAAGTTTCCAGGTTTTGATCATGGACAAACGGTTCCATTATTGAAATTGAATAGAGGCCCAGACTTGCTTTAGGATATGCTTACAGGATAATAGGATCCCTTATTTTAAAAATATTTCTTTAATTACTAAGCCAAAAAGTTTGACCTAACTACAAAGGAGTGTAGCATGATGCTAGATCACTTCAAGCATATTTATTTATTTATTTATTTATTTATATTTTTTATATTTTTTATTTTTTTTCACTAGTGGACTAAAAGGGTGCTCAACATGGTGTGACAAATTGTCACACTAACTCGGAGTTTTTTAGCCCCCGTCCAAGTCCTTTGTTCTCCAAGTGTCACTGACATTTGAAATTCCATTTTGCAGCTTGAATCACAAAACCCAATTGTGTGTTTTTTTTTGTTTGAGGAGGTAAAGGGAACTTAGGCAAAATATTATTTTCATTTTCCTTTGAATTTTTGTTACAACATGAATGCAGACACTCCTTACAAAATATATTGACACAGCAACATGGATGCAAAGCATAGGTGGAAAGAGAGACAATTTTTTTTCTCAAAGAATGTCTATTGATTTCTATTCTCAGTTAAATATGTACCTTTAACATATTTCAGACCCTCATCTAAGTGTTGTTGAATATCTGACTAGCATTGTGAAAAATAAACCATTAGCAAAATGACAATGTAATAATCAATGTTGGGTGTATGTTTGATATTTGTCAGTCAGTTCCTATCCTTTTTTAACTTAGTTTGTATATTTAATATATCATGTAAGGATACCATATATATATATAATGCCGAATTTTAATATTAAAAATATCATGCAACATAAGTATTTGTCAAATATTCTAACTTTCTAAATTAAACAATAGAACAATTTCCATCCAATAATCCATTAGGACAAAAACTACAACCTCAAAATTTTCATTTTTTCAAATTCCTTTTCATATTTTTCTAACTCTTCTTCTAAGGTAGACTCAATGAACCTTATCAAACTAGAAGATTAACTACAAACCCCTTCCACTTCAATTCCTTCCATTTCTTCAATTTTAGTTTCACTTATGAATATTACTACTTCTGCATTTTGCATTCGTGGATTTTCATTTTCATTTGACCTTTTCATTTTTAATAGAAGTTCTCTGCAAGTCCAATGATGGAAAAAAATACAAGCAAACAAATGTTCTACAAAAGCTATCAAAGATATTGTTGCTGCTATATGCACACTTTACAAAAATGTGATACAAACATCTACAAGCAATAATAATGATTTATTCAAAGCAAATGAGTGAGGTTGGTTTACAATTCAAGCAATGTGACTTTTGTGCAATATATATATATATATATTTTTTAAATGTTGTATAATAAGCCATGCACAACAACCACAAAAACAACAATAAATCATTAGGAATAATAGTAAAAAGGAAATGCAAAAAAACACATAGAAAAAAGAGAAAAAAACCATAGGCAATGGCCAAAAAAAAAAGAAATTGAAACAAATAATTTCAAGACGCACCTGGGCATGTGTATTATAACTTCAAGAAGATTTAAATTTTAAAAAAAGGAAATCATCCTATATAGTCTATTAATGCACCATACAAATTGAATAGAAATTACGACAAAATTTAAATAAGGACACTGAATTAGTGCCAAGACTTGATTTCTTGAATAATAATAAATTGGGTTTTAATTCTTAAATGAATTCTCTTCCAAGGGGCACTTGGTGGGGTCCCCAACTCTCAGAAGAGGGTTGTTTATTTATAGGAAAGTAGGAGGAAGGGGGAGGAAGGGGAGACAGAATTTGCACTCGTTGAAAAAAAACCCAAGAATCAGTTCACTCACTTGCTTATTCCAGCACGCCATGGCTGCAAAAAACCGTGTTTCATTGACATATTGAACCATGCAAGCAAGCTCAACAGTACTTCTCATGGTGGCTGCAATACCCCAAGGGGGATTGTCAAACTGTGATTCATATCTCATTGAGTTTCACTATCTCTTCAGGTTTGTCAAGATTTGTCAAGGTATCAGCAATTTTTTTCTGCTTCCATAGGTCTGTAATCTCATGGTACCAAAGGTGTCTCTACATCCCCAAGATGTTTGTTTCCAAGAAATTGTCAAGTGGTGTTGAAGGTCTCGGGAGCAGAAATCTGATCATTTTGTTGAGCTCCAATAGACGTCAGTAATTCTGCAGATTGGCAGCTGGTGCAGGGCTAAAGATTTGAGTTGCTAAACTCAGGGAGGAAGAAGAAGAAGAAGAAGCACTTTGAGGAGGAAGCTTGAATTGGTGAAATTTCTAGAGGCGGAGGAGAAGTTGAAGTACACCTTGAGCTCGAGCTGCAAGATGGGCGTTACTGTAGCTGTGGCAGATGCATCGGTGCAGGATGGGCAAGGTTTGTCAGCAGTGGTGGAGCAGGTAGTGCATGTGTGGTTGATGGTGCGGGCACCCATAGTGGCACCCTTGCTGCAATTGGCTGTGAATGTGTGCCTGGTGATGATCACAATGCTGTTCGTGGACCGTATGTTCATGTGCGGGGTGCTCATCGTCGTGAAGCTCCTGGGGAGAAGCTCCCCGCACAAGACTTACAAGTGGGAGCCCATGAATGACAACGACGACGACTTGGAGCTTGGCAACTCTAGTTCTTATCCCATGGTGCTGGTGCAAATCCCCATGTACAACGAAAGAGAGGTGTACCAGTTGTCGATACAGGCAGCTTGTGCTTTGTCGTGGCCAGCAGACCGCATCGTGATTCAAGTGCTCGACGATTCCACCGATCCTTTCATCAGGGTAAGTCTAGCTATCAGTACTTGCAGCTGCAGTACTACTCAGCTGGTACTGATTTGCTGCCGTCCACCTATTTGCAGTCCCAATTTTAGTTTTATGGGTCCTGGGGTTGAGAAAACCATAAATAACTACACTTGGATGTGAGAAATACTTTTGCAAGTAGGTTACAAACTGAGGAGCACCGCTGGAGCTGCTCTGAGGAAAACAAAACCCATGTTGTGAATTCATGATCAGGAGCGCCTAGAAGAAGTGCAAACGTAGGAGCTTGTGCTTATTACAGTGCTCATCATCGCGAGCTCATAAAGAGTCTGCAAGACTGATGAGAATGAACTACTGTTGTTGTGGGTCATTAATGCTGCTGCTGTTGCTGCAGGAGCTAGTGCAAATGGAGGTACAGCGATGGTCGAGCAAAGGGATCAACATCAGGTACGAGATCCGTGGCAACCGCAACGGCTACAAAGCCGGCGCTCTGAGGCAGGGAATGCGTCAGCACTATGTGGACAAGTGCGACTACGTCGCCATCTTCGATGCGGATTTCCAACCGGACCCGGAATTCCTCCACCGAAGTATCCCATTCCTCGTCCACAACCCGGAACTCGCCCTAGTACAAGCGCGTTGGAAATTCGGTAAAGTGGACTACACTTCTTCAGTAGATAACTTACTATGCAATTGACCGGGTCATCCCCACTTAATTAATCATCCGCATTTACCGCCTAGTAACCGGACCGCACTAACCTTCTCGGCACCCACTTTCTGGACTAACTGGACTCTCCAGTTCCACTAGCCCACTTACTCACTATATGGAAGCCCTTTCCCATATCCACTTTCTTCAATAACTGGACAAACCCAACTCGCCCCCCCAACTCTCTACACTAATTGGACCCGTCACTTCCGCACACCTCGTTCTCCACTAACCGAGCTCCCCACTTCTACAAACATTTTTATCTCCACTAACTGGATCCCCCCATTCACCAAATCCCACTTTCCTGAGACACTTCAACACTAACTGTGCCTACACTTCCGCAAACCCACTTTCTCTTCTAACTTCACACTCACCCCACCTGCCCATTTCTCCAAACCCTCTTTGCCCACTACCTTTATAAACCACACAATCAACTAGACCATCAATGCAGTTAATGTGGCTAATGAAATTCTTCAATACATCACTAAATTTTTATCATCGCCTATATAACAAGGGACTCTACTAGATCAATTACAAAAACCCTAACTCAAGAGGCAAATATAATGTTACCAGGGGACAGGTACTAGCCTAATCTAATTACTACACCATAAGAAAAACTAGAGTTAGGACATGGCTTTAAGTAGAGGCATTTGGTGCTCTTCCTGCAGGCCAGGCTGTTGTTGTAAAAGTCCAAAGAGTTGGTAACCATGAGTTTGTAACAATGGTTTCCTAATTTTACCACAAATGAGAGAACTTAGTTTTCTGTATTAGTTAGTGAACTCTTCAGTGAACCCTTTTCCCATAAGAGAGAGAGTTAATTTCCTATATTAGTTTTAGTAACCCTCTAGGTCTACCCTTTTTACTACTATCCCACAAACACAAAATTTAGCAACCCAACACTCTACATAAAATTGGAACTCTTGAGTCCCCTCAATACCACCTTGTCCTTTAAAGAGGGAACTAGTTGACTATAGTTAGATGACCATGTTTAGTCCACCTTTTTACTAATTTTCCACACTATGTAACCACACTCTCAAAATTAAGACTAATTAAAGGGATTCAAAGTATAGTACATTTTCCAGAGAGAGTTTCATTATAGGTATTCCTAGCTAACTCTGTTTAGTTCATCTTTTTGATTACTATTCTAATCTAAAATTTCCACTACTAATGTAAGTATCTTTGTTCTTTTTCAATTTTGTGATGAAGCTGTAGTGGCAATCACCTATAAAAAGATTTAGCCAAATTTGGCTACTAACTAACCTCAAAAACCCACTTTTTCATTTAAAAAATTTTCCACTAGATAAAATTGAAAAAGACTGACTACCATAGGGAAAAAGTTGTCTGTGGTCACACCATTCAGTTCAAGTACTTTGGATTACTAGGGTTTATGGGAGTTAGGGTTTGGGGGGGATGATGCAAGATTTGGCTTTGTCAATCATGGGAAACTAGCTCTTTTTCTCTTTTACATTTTAATATCTCTTCTTAAATTGACCTGCCCCTTTTATATCCCTGAATTTATTTGTTTAATTTTCCCCAAAATTTATGCTTATTAGCATTAATAAGCCAAAAGTGCACCACCCAAGTGACCACATGGGTGAGTTACAACTCAACCCTTATTAGAGGTCAGCAACACACACTTAGTTTACTTATCTATATAATTTCATTTAACTTAACTCCTTATGCTGACCTTGGTATGTTTATGACCACAGTCAATGGTGAAGAATGCCTTATGACAAAGTTGCAAGAAGTTTCCCTCAATTACCACTTCTCTGTGGAGCAAAGAGTGGAGTCAGCTGCATATGGCTTCTTTGGCTTCAATGGTAAGCATAAAATTTACAATGGGTTTAACATATACTTTGTGAAAAATTTAAAATTGGTGTTTAATCTTGCATGGATTTCATTACTCGTATTGAATGGCATCAATTAGGTTTAGTACTTTGTGTTTATTTTCCTGGAATTACCAGACTCTCTAGTGTATCTACATTGTGAGGTTAGGTTTAGAAATTACTTAACATTACGGTCAGGTTCTAAAAAACTTCATAAAATGAAACCAGGCTTGGTTAGTAAGTTATTTCAAATGACCACTACTAAGGTACCTGTGCCCAATAACCAACTTTATAAAAAAGAATAATTCCTGTCTTTTGAAATCAATGGTAAAAAGAAATGTGAAAAGAATCAGAATTTGAAAATGTATTTTTAATCTGTTGAAATCAATCTTAAAAAACCATGTGAAAAAACTCAATCTGTGATAATGTGTTGTAAATTTTGAAATATTTTAATCAATGTAAAAAGAAAAACATGAGAAAGAAATCAATTTATGACAATGTACTTAAATCTTTTTAAATCAATGTTCAAAAAATCAATATGTGAAAATGCATTTGTAATTTTCTATACAGAAAACCCTTTTCATAATCACTCTCATTTTAATCACATTCTTGTTTGTGTCACACTTTTTTTTTAATCATCTATTTTAGTAAGAAACACCATTTTTTAGAGTCACTATCACACTTGTTAATAACATAAATTTGTTGCAAAGCTTTCTTAATAAATGTGACTATAATGAGAGAAATCTAGAACAGATATTACGGTTTTTTAAATTGTAGTTCCCTTTGATAATGTTAGTGTTGTTTTGTGTTCAAATTGTGCAAACTAACAACAGTGAATCTAGTTGAAGGAGAAAGAAAAAACAATTTTCTAGTGCAAACAAGCAAAAGACATGTGAGCTTGCCAAAAAAAACAGAAAATTTTAATCAAAAAAATCTAGTCAATGAAATACACAAGCTAATAGTTTAAAAACCTCAAACTCAATGTGTTGTTAAAACATGCAGAAATCATAACCTTCTTCAAATCTAATAATGCATAATAGAGCTTACAATAACCCATAAATTGGCACCTTTATTCTAGCATAAAAGGGCTGTTTCGAAGAAAAAAAATTCCTACAGTTACAATCTTGTAAGGATTTATATGGAATGTGATTATAAACATTTAAATTGCAATTTGATTGTGTCCCAAAAGAAGTGGTCACCAAGGGGGTGATTATAAAGGGGCTTTACTGTATTTACATCCAATGAAAACATGATGAAAGTATGATATTAAAAAAAGTAATTCACAAACAGCCTTAGGAGTTATGCTTACTACACTGATGATACAGGGACTGCTGGAGTATGGCGGATTCAAGCAATGAATGAGGCTGGAGGTTGGAATGACAGAACCACAGTTGAAGATATGGACTTGGCTGTGAGGGCAAGTATGTGCGGGTGGAAATTTGTGTATCTCCATGACCTGGAGGTAATAAGTTATAACCAAATGACCTAATTGGCAAAATTGTTTCTCAACCCAAGAAAAAACAAGCTATGAAAAGGGTTGTTGCACATCTAAATGGTGAAAAGTGAAGCTGGTTTGCAAATTAGGGGAAACAATTGGGTGTCAAAAAAATTAGGGTTGATGATGCCATGTTTCATGAGTGGTGGAACTTTGGGTATACTCTGCCCTTGATTAAGTACTGAATCACCAACCCATGTCTGTTTTGGAATCTGGACTGCCCGGTTATATGGAACAGTGCAAAAGTGAGTTGCCAATTACTTTAAAAGCCTACAGGTTTCAACAGCATCGTTGGTCATGTGGCCCAGCGAGCCTTTTTCGCAAAGTGTTTCCACAAATTTTGAAAAATAAGGTAAACGAACATACCCACCTGTTTGTAGTGTGTAGTTCATACCCATATTTGGATCCTGTTACTCAAATCCCTGAACCCTAAACCCACCAGATTTGCACTCGTGATGACACCCCTCTTTTTGCACTAGATGATGAAATAAGTGAAAATTTCAACAAATGCCTTTCAGACCAACATCCAAGGAAAGTCTTTAACTTCAACCAAAATGAGAAACCACATGTTATCTACGTATATAATAAAGGCGTCGATTGGTTATGGGTATGGATGAAAGTTAGCTGTGAATGGTAAACAAAAACTTTAATGATGGTGAATTAAAGGAATGTTATTTTTATGATGGTGGTAGTAAAAGATTTTTCTGGGGATAATTGCAGAAAGTGAAACTATGGAAAAAAATACACATGTTGTATGCATTCTTCTTTGTTCGAAAGGTGCTTGCACATATTGTTACATTCGTTTTCTACTGCCTTGTTATTCCTGCCACTGTCTTGGTGCCAGAAGTCGATCTACCTTTCTGGGGAGCTATCTATGTTCCATCCATTATCACCATCTCGACAGCCTTCAGCACTCCCAAGTAAGTATGGCAGTCTTCAATTTGTTCTAGTTTGTGGCTTTTCACTAAAGGTATAATAGTTTCCACCTGATCCTGGTTTCAATAATACTGAGTATAGGGATTCCTCCATGTTCAAGACGGTTACCTGAAACCCTAAACTCTTTTCTAGGGTATATGTTTGTGTTAGTTCTCTTATATTTTTTAAGCCATGAAGCACTAATTGCATCCAATATTATTAATTTGCAGAAGAAAAACACTCTTGTTTTTTTGCACTGCATCATCACTGAACTGCTCTTGGCTAAACCAGTGTTGGGTGGTTATTAGAAATGGCAACAAATAACCAACTAAACCCTAAACCCTTTCAAACAGTTTCTTTTAAAACATTATCAAACCATGAGTTTGGTCATTAAAGGTGCATTCACACTTGGTGTTAGGGACTCTAGTGTTGAGTCCCCTAACACAATGCTAGCCATTTAGGACTTCCATCTACTTACCATGAACATTTTATGTTAAGCTAACATTCACTTAACATTAAGCTATCATCAATTTAACATTCGGTGCCACCTAGGATGCCACCTAAGTTTTCATTTAACATTGACTTAACATCAAGTGTGAATGCACCGTTATAAGGGAATGAAACTATAAAATAGTATTAACAAAGTATATTATATTTAAATAGGGAGTAAAGACAACAAGGTTAAACTCATATTATCAGAAAATCCAATGATATTAATCTGAATTTCATTTTGTCTTTCTTTTTTTTCTTGAGCTTCTTCACTGCTTGCTGTTGTGATTACTTTTACATTTTGTGCATTGTGATATTGAGCTTCACTCTTAATTCAATAAAATTTCTTCACTTCTCACATACCGAAGTTCGAGATTGAAATAAGGAGATAGGGAGTGAAAGGAGGACCCAAAGATGGGGTCACTATTGAATTGGTAGTTCTGAAAAAATCTAAGAATTGGTCAAATTACCTTCTATAAAAATGCCAGTTCTTTGCCTATTGTTTCATGAAAAGTCGATTCTTCTTGGGTTTTTGAAAAACTGGAACCAGAGGTTATTTGACTCTGAAATTTTTAGAGAAACTGAAAACTGGAGGTTATTAGGGCAAAAATCAAATGACTGCCAAACAGCACTGGACTAAACCCATCCACATTGCAATATTGCAGGAAAAGCTAGTCTCTCATATGGACTTATTGGAAACATTATAATTGGTGCAGGTCTTTGCATTTGTTAGTGTTTTGGGTCTTATTTGAGAATGTGATGTCACTGCATCGAACCAAGGCAACTTTTATTGGCCTATTTGACCTTGGCCGTGTCAATGAATGGATTGTAACGGAGAAGCTTGGAAGCATATTGAAGTACAAAATGTCCTCTAAACTCTCAGGAAAGAGATCTCTCTTTCGCCTCATGAACAACATGGTCATCAAGGGCTGGCAACTGGGTGACAGGTAGTGTGATCTATCTTCTCCTTTCTAAACTCCTTGTGCTTTGAATGTCTTTCTTCTACTTTGATCATACACTAGCCACATGGACGATATGGGCTAGTGTATGATCGATGTAGAAATTAATATTTTCATATTTATGGTCACATTTAAAATTCATTTTGTATACAGTGGCTTAACGAATATAATTTTTTAAATGATTTATTGGCTTTATTATGGGCACATGCTCAAACTTGTTTTTATGACAGGTTAAATATGTGGGAGCTTTGGACAGCTGCATTCTTATTCTTCTGTGCAGTCTATGATTTCTACTCTCAAGGGAAAAACCACTTCTTCATCTACTTGTTTTGCCAATCAGTTGCATTCTTCCTCATGGGCATGGGATATTGTGGCACATTTGTGCCTTCCTAGAACTTTTAGTCTTCAATGGATATATATTTTTCTAAACAAACCCATCATTACTCATGACCTCTGGAAAAAGAAAGGGTTTTGTTGTTTGAGGTTTTTTAAAGGCTCAAGCACGTACTATTTGAAGCAAAATTTGCTTTGTAAAAAGTTTCACATAGTTGTGGACAGTTTGAGGTTTATAATCCAGTCTCTCTCACCATAGTAAGGACTTTTTAAGCCTGTTGGGCATCAGATTGTATATTCCAGTGTCCTGCAAGCATTTGAATGTATAAAGAACCACCAGTTCTGATTTTTGAAATATTACAGAATTGGAGACCTGTCGGGTTGCAGTCCTTTCAGAATCAAAGAACCATTGGTCCTGGTTATTTCAAACCCCTCAAAGAAATGGTGCTTTTCATGGAAGAATTGACAATGAATTGGTGATTTTATGGTCGATTTTTTAATTTCTTCAAAACAAGTTGAGAATTGTGGTTAATATAACAGAATCAGGTCTTTGATTCTTTTGAGAACTGCAGGTACGAATTCTAAGAACCACCCTGATAATGGAGTGGTGTCTGTTGTCTGTTCCTGTATCTAATGACAGCCCAACACTTGTACCTATATATACTTGTTGAATCTATTGTTGAGAAATGGGTGTCAATGTTCACCTCCTTTTTAATGAAAGCTTGTTCTAACAATTCCAACCTTCTATTACTCTCAAGGTTTTAGGGTTTATATAATATATTTGTACATAATTGAGGGTTTTATATGTGTCTATGTACCCCCCCTTCACAATGGCACTTTCTTTGTAAGAGGTTTCCTTCAATAATTTGTTAGTTGACTAGTTGGGAGAAGGTGAACTTACATGAGTTTGGGAGTTTGCAGCAGAAAATGAAGGAATGGGTTCATATTAAGTACTAAGCATATGTCTCTGAGAAGGTAGAGAACACCATGACTGAGTCTTTCAATTGCTTCCCAGACAATGCAAGGATTTAAAATTTTTTCAGAAGTTTTTGGCAACACATAATATATGCTTATTTATATCCAGGAGCTGGTGAACTTAATGGGTTAGATTGAAGAGACTGATACTACTTTGAAAATCCTTGCAAGGGTTACAAGATAATTACTCAATGTGCTCAACTTGGTAACGTTCATGTTGTGTTCTAGCATGGTAGCTCATGACTACTGTACATGAAGGTCATGATCTGACACTTAAAGGTTGTGACTTATGACTGTACTCATGGGCTAGACAAACTTCAAATGTCAACAGGGATGACTAATACCCAATAAATACACACATTTGGAGACAGCTTCAATCAATCTAAATTCTTCTCTCAGATCCCTCCCCTCACATGCTTAGAGATCTAGGTATGGTCACACTTGCTGTTATTTCCAATGTTAGGCTAGTGTTAAGCAACTTAAAATTAGCTTTGCTAATTCACAGTTAAAATTTTAACTTACATTAAATTTTAGGTGGCATTTGGCATGGCCTTGATGTTGAGATGATATTATTAATCATTATTAACTAATATTAAATCTTTGAGAAAAAACTGAATTCAAAGCTTAACACCAATGTTAAGCAAGGTCTCAAAAAATTGACAAATTAACTCAATGTTAACAAAGATCTTTGTTTGTCTTCATTTTGTTTCCTCTTTTTCAAAACAAAGGGGGCGTTTTTTTTTGCAAGTGTGGATTAGTGATACACATTGTTTTCAATTTCCAAAACATGTTTTTAAAATTGTGTTGCATCTTCTTTTCTTTTTAAATTTTCATTTACAATATTTAAGATATCAACTTTTTATAAAAAATAATGGCCAAATGTTCAACCTTCCATATTCTTGAAAAATAATATATATCAAGTATTCAAGGTGATTATCATAACCTAGATCACAAAATCTAGCAATTATATTACAAAACACGTATACACAAAGGAATGAAATTACAAATCACATGTAGCCAAGCTTGTTTCACTCAAACTCACCTTCATATTTTTCTAACTCTATCTCTAAAGAAGCATCAACATCAATCAATTGTATCAAATTAGAAGGCAAAATACAACCCACCCTTGGATTGTTAAGCTAGTTTTTGCTTATAAATATTAACTTATCTAAATTATTTGATTATAGCTAGCATCCCTTCAGTGTTATAAGTATCCCATTTAAGAAAAAACTCCTTTCAATTTCAATCTAGGATTGTTAAAAATCTAACAAACGAGAAAAACAACAATTGAAAACAAAGGATTTGTATATTATCCATCATTCCAAAGAACATTTAATGTTTTTTGCATCAACTCGATACCTCCTAAACATTTACAATTCTCTATTTGTCAACTTTTAGGCTTTGAAATAATCATTTCAAAAATGTTAAGATTGAAATCTTCAACATTTAATTAATCTATCATAAATTCAACCTTTGCCATAGGGTGTAGTACATAGTGGCTCTTCAAAAGCATTGGAAACAAATATTGTGTATCATAATCTTTCACAATGGAAACACCTCGTCCTCCACCAATGAACAAAGAAACCAATCAAAGAGTTTAGAATCTTGGGTCTATATCAAAGATAACATGTTATGGGATGTTTTTTTTCATATTTCCTTAAAAATGAAAAAATCATCTCAAACCCCACATTTTTCTTTTTGATGTTACATGCAAGCATTGACAACTCCAAAGCCATACGAAAATCATATTCCATATATTATCCATAAGGAATGCAATTATAAATTCTACTTTGAGTTTCAAGGTCATGATAAATGCTACATGTAAGGCATCAAAAAACAACCAATGCTCATGGGATTAGTTTAACACACAAATGCTCACAATAGAAAAACAAATACCAACAAATATTTAATATAAATGTTAAGTTAAAAATGAAGGAACATAATTAGTAATCATCATTGATGTCTATCAACTATAATAATAAAAGACCATTATCACCTTGAATTGTAATGAATCTTGGAATAATATGAACTTACTTCCAAACCTGCAAGAATATTTCACTTATCAACAAAACAATAATGCTAGGACTCCCACAAACAAACATAAAAACTCCCACAAATAAGCAAAAAAATCAAAAACCATGATATATCAAAGTAAAACTAACCTAGTTTTTTTCTTGGTCTCAAACCAACTTCAATGTAGGCTTTGTTCCATTCCTTTTGGCCTTTACCATATTTCTTTAATCAAATGATGTATTTGTTGCTACAAAACATCTACCCATTCCACTACACATTTTGCTTAATATTGAATGAGAATGGGGACATTTTTTGTAATAGTGGTTTTTGTAAATATGTTTAGGTAGACTTTATAAAAACATGTATGGAACCCCTACAATATTTTTCAACAATGGTGGTTAATTGGCAAGCTTTGGATAAAACATGCTCAAAACATGTCCCGTACAAGTTCTCCTTCAAACCAAAGCTTCAAATTTCACAACTAACTTGAGAGCATTTGTTATTGTGCTCAAATTTGAGCTTTCATTTTTGACATATGTTATAATCGTATTCCTCAAGCCATATGCATTCAACAAATCAATCTAGTTATGCCACTTCCTATCATCTGGTCTCAATAACTTCAAATAGGCCAAGAATTACATGCTTTAGCTCCCAATCCAATCCCCAAACAAATATAACCAGTGCAAAGACATCATCAACACACTAGGACATCCAAAAGTCAAAATTGACAAAAACAGAATGACATTTCTAAAGGGAAAGCAAAACTACTTGGTGTTTTCCACTAGGCCAAACAAAACATTTTGTGAAAAGAACTTTCATGAAAGGAATTAAACTCAAGGACAAAAATGCAAGATCAAATGCTTTAGCCAAACATTTTTCACAAATTGTGAAGGCAAATGATTTATCACTGCAGTGCATTCTACTTATTTTATAACATGATATTATATTTTTTATCAATTTTATTCTTGGATTGAAAGAAAACATAGAATTGGTTCATAAGAATTGAGGTGTACAAGTGTAGCTTTTGTTGCATAAAGTGTTTTAAAAAATATCACTAGGCATTCCTATTATGTGACCTCCACTTTTTCCTTTGAGAATGCAATATTTCCAATTTGCTTATTTGTTTTCATCATTTTGTGGAATTGTGTTCCCTTCAATTTGGAAACTTGAATTTTCTTGAGTTTCTTCAACTACATCATTTTCCAATTTAGTTTCATTTATAAATACTTCTCATCCTTCACTTCGATTAATGTATTTTTATTTATGTTGAACCCTTCCATTTTTCATATGAATGTTCAGCAGGGCAAAGGCCAAAAAAACTCAAACAAACAAATGATTTGCAAAGAATGAATAACAAGAAAACCCCCCCACCCCCCCCCCCCCAAAGGTTTAGTTTTGGGCTGAGAGCATGATTTTAGGGTTTGAGACAACCACCTTCATGCTTGAACTTTTTTTTTTCCGGAAACCTTACTACCCCCTTACCTGATATCCAGATAGGGAACTAATATCTTGCCCAGATTTCAGAATTTTGATTATCCAGATTTAAATCCAAATATTACATGGCTTCATCCCCAAAACTTTGAGATCCAACAGTCAATATGGGTCAGGAGTCCCAACAAGCTGGCTTTCATAAGTGTAGATATATATATCTTGATGTAAGAGACCAAAATGAGAATTAGCCCCTTGGTAAAATTTACAGGTAAGAAAACCAAGGGCCAATATAGGTCAGGACAAGGTGGCAATCTAACTATGTAATCCAAATTCCATCAGAAGATGCTTGCGATGCCAATATACAATGTGATATGTACAAGTTATTGGTTGCAAACTACATCCACCTGGGAAGCCTTAGTATGCCCTGCTTCTCAAGTTAGCAAAACCTTGCTCGGGGATTTGACCCAGTATGAAGGCAATTGTCTTGCATCTTTTTCCCAATGCCCAAATCAAGTAAGTGTCACAACATTATGGAATGAATAAACCATAACCCCCCAATTTCCTGCCTTACCTTTACTTTGCTGTACTTTCCATAACTGAACAGAGGTGTCCTCAATTCTAGAGGCTCTCACTAAAAACCATCTCCTGAAACATACCACAAAACCATATTAGACCTCTCAGAACAAATAGAAATCTAATGCCACATTTCTGAAGCCATTTATGTGACTCTACAAAAGCATGCAGCAGATACTCACTTAGCTGGACACCATATTTCTAGTCTTAAGGGAACAATGTAAATAATACCTTGCCACACACAGGGCAGTGCTTGCTGCGTTCCATCCAGTCATAAATACAGCTCAAGTGAAAATGATGCCCACACTCCATGGTTATTTTAGGATTCTCCTCATTGTAACCTGTGCCAACAAAAACTTTCTCACAAAATTCTGAGACTCTCCCTCAAGCTTTGCAAAACAACATTTTATCTGATAAATGACTATCCAATTAGCCCTCTTCATTAGAACTCCTGAGGACCTCTGAATGCAGCAGTCTTTAATGAGCCCACATACCATACACTGTGATACATGTAGGCAATTGGTGCTTTCAATGGCTTACAAACTAGCTTCTTACAACCCTCCAACCCTAATTAGACAAGAACTCAACACAATGTTTGCACAGGAGGAGAGAGTTCCTGGTTGAGTACTGCTGCATATGGGCATACCAAGACTTCCAAGAAACCAGAATTGAAGGTGTGAATTAAGATGGAGGAAAATACTACCATCAAAACAAGTAGGGCAAAACTCTTCATCATCTGCAAGTGACTGCACAGAATCAACTTTTGGAAAACCTTTCGCTGATGGCACACACTTTCCCGACAAGTCAGGCCTATAACTTGGAGCTTGCTCCTCACGATCACCCTCTGCACCATTCCATCTCTGCAGGGGTGTCAAAGCTTCTCCTGCTCCATCTCCCACAAGGCTGCTATGGCACAGTGGCTCCCCCTCCCCTGCATGCAAATGGCTCTTATTCCCCCGTGATATGAGACCATCACGAACTATTCGGGAGTACCGAGGGTCTGTATCATAAGGTAATGGTCGTGGAGGTGCACGGTAAGTCTCAGGAAGTGACATATCAGAGTTGATGCTTCCTATTAGTCCTGCTACTGGTGGGCCGGATACTCCTTGATTTTGAGTTGATGAATCTTGGATTTGTGAATCATCAAACCAGGTTGAGTACTGCTGCAGGTCCACATACAAAAAGAAATTAAGAAAAGCATCCTCTTATCTCTTTAACGATTTACATTCTGTAAAATGGAAAGAAGGGGGTGTATATTACCATTTGAAGAAACCATTGCACACAGTGGCGCAAACAGAAGCAATTCTGGTAAACACTTCCAGTTGGATACGCCACATTGTAGTCCTCAAAATCATCTGGACTGAAACAGCAACACACTCCCCCCATATTCCTCACACTCCTCCTCCTCTCCTTTCCTCTGGGTACCTATCTGCCAAAGCCTTCTTCTCACACTTTCCTAATCAAAAATTTCCTTCCATCATGCGTCAAACTCTTGTCAAAAAACCATTTTCGAAACTGTACCTCTCCCTCTCGCACAAAGTAGTACCTCCAGAGCAGCAAGTTTGCTACTACTGTTGGCCATGTCTTTAAGAAGTTTTCCTAGTTTTATGAGGAACAACCGCAAACGCATCGGAAGGTGCCACACACATCTTCATTCGTATCTTCATTCGTACTTCAAAACTCATACAATCCAAGAACGTTTGCCCGCAGAGACCTCGCTGCAAAGCAAGGTGGTCACAGCAACTTAGGGCAAACCAGCTTGCTATCAGAAAACTCCAAATGAGATAGAGGATGTCATAACCCTAAGGGTTAAGAAAATTTGAACATAGCCTCGTTCCCTGACACTTCCTTCCTAGACATACACAGGAATGCTTCCATGTATGCAATCCCAACGAAAAACCAGAGATCTTGGTAAAAAAAAAGTGAAACGAACTGAAGCTCGGAAAATCGGGTTTCCATCCTCCTCTGCCGCCTCTAAGTACTAAGCTCCGCCTCGGAAAACCTCCCTGGTTTCTTGCAAAAGTTCTGCGAGCATTTGCTCATGTTCTGCGATCATTTACTTCACAATTGAGGTAAGAAACTCACCGGATTAATCAGAAAAAAAAATTCGAACACAGATTGGAAGCGAAATCAAGGCTGGAAATGCTTTTCTCGTGTAGATAGAACCCGGATCAGCTTCTCCGCGTTAGGGTTTCAAGCTGTGCCCCAGACAAAAGAAAGTCCACGACTGAAAACAACTACCAGGAAATACCTCAAGGTCAGTCTGTATAGACACATAGAGCTTCGAGCTCGGACGACATACACCACGAAGAATCGTGACAGACGTACACGTCAGTCAGCTTGGAATTTCTCACTGAATTTCCCAACAATACCGACAGCCAAAAAAAGCCTGATTTAAAACAACAAAAAAAGGCGAAGCAAGAGAGCATCAGCTTGCTTCCCACACATGACGCAAACACGCATGAAGCAAGTAATCCATCGCAAACAAGGGCAACATGCACAAACGGAGCTGCGAGAGAAGAGACGGAGGGAACAGAGGGAGAGGAGAGAAGAAGAGAGAGAGAAAGGAAAGAAGGAAGGCGAGCGCAGTAAGTAGTAAAACATTTAATTACGGGACGGAAAATGCCCTAAAACGGTGAACAATAAATTACCTCAACAGTGAAAAATGGTCAATTGAAATTTTCCAACCCGTCGGTCGTGCTCAATACCGAGACACGTGGCATTTCAACCGGTTGCCGTCGGTATGACTTACCGGTAACCAACCGGGTGTGCGTGATCGATGGAGTAGGAGAATGGTTCTCCGGAAATTATTTGTTGCATTATTGTTCCTGATGGATGAGAAAAATACACCAGCTGCAGATTATGGATGAGAAAGGGCTTGATTGCAGACCATATTTTATTAGATTCAAAAGGCTCATCTTGTGTACAGGCTTTTAAAAATAAAACAAGTGTAGCTTGTGCCATTGGCCCAAGTGTGAACTGGTTTCCCAATTTCTTTTTCCTTCACAAACCATTTTTTGTAATTTAATTGAATTTTTTAGTGACAAAAACTGTTCAAAATTCAATATCTCCCACACCTTAGGCCTAAAAATTTCCAAACCATTTTCATTAAAGCCTAATCATTAGGGTTTCCAACAACGCGAAGAAGGTGCCCAAATTCCCCTATAATTTTTAGTTTTAATTTAAATGAATTTAATGGATAAACTTGTTCAATATCCAATAACTTTTCCATTGTAACATTGAAACATTATGAAAGCAACTCCATGTACCCTTACTCATCAAGATCAACAAGGAATTTCCAATTATATCAAGAGTGTAACCAAAGGTGTCATGATTTAAGAGATTTCAATGTGACAAACAAAACAAGTAGCTCATTGCATAATGGCTCTACCCAATGTTATATGACCATGATCAATATTTTATTCCAAAGGTCAACTACCTAGGAAGGAAAATAAAGAATTTTTTGAGAATTTTTTTTTCAATATTGAAAATTAATTAAATTTTTGGGAAGCATGTGCCAAACCTACCAAGGGACAACATATATGGAATGTTTAGAATCTAAAATTTTGAAAACTCAAATGGTTGAATTTCGATGTGTGAATACTTAAAACTAAAAATTGAAAATTGAAATCTTTATGTGAAGCACCTAGAATTTGAAATTTTGAAAACTGAAATGTTTGAATTTGGATGTGTGAATACTGAAAGTTAAAAATTGAAATTTGAAATCTCTTTGTGAAATGTTTGGAAGGAATCTAAAATTTTGAAAACTAAAATGCCTAAATATTAAAAACTAAAATGTCTAATACTGAAACTGAAAACTAAAATGTTTAAATATTGAAAACGAAAAATTAAAATGTCTAAATATTAAAAATTGAAAATTGAAATGTTTGATATTGAAAACTAAAAATTGAAATGTCCAAATACTAAAAATTGATTACCTTACCAATTTCTACCACATTCAAGTTGGGCCACATGATTTCTACCCACCTAGACTTGTGGCATGTCTTGGCTTAATATTTTTATGAAAGTGGTAGTAAATCTCAATCAATATTGAACTCGTTTTGTTTTTTAAAACTATCACCCCAATTGGAGAATTTAAACCCTTAACTTGCCAAGATTCCTAACTCCCAACTCCCCTTGACCTCCCAGTTATATGTGTCCATGATGCACCCCAAGCTCCTAGATGACTCAATTACAAATCTAAAGGTGAACAACGAAAGGAGAAGAAGTTAGGATGTGTTCCCTAGCTCACAACACTTTGGGGGTAGAAGGGTGTACTAGAGCTTTGGAATGGATTTAAGAAGATTGATAAGCAATTCAATAACTCACACGGACTTACACAAATCAAACAACAAGTTGGTTAATGTGTAGTTGGAGCCTTTTAGTGCACGGACGAGCCATGGGCAACTACAGACGAGCAAGACTCACCATGGCATAGACTTGGGGCAAGCCACCACCTTCCCCCTTATAGTATATTTTGTGCATGACCACGAGACCAGCACCCAAATGTCATTTTGTTCCGAGACTCTCGTGACTTTGGGGGCCCATAAATTTGAGTTTTAAATGTTTAATTGGATCATGCGAGCCCATTTTAGACATCTACATTTCAAAAGCTTAAATGATATAAAGAACTCCTCAATCCAATGGGTTTTGACCCTTGGAATTTGCTTTATGAAGATTTGAAAGTCCATTGAGACTCCAACTCCCAAAATGGGAACTCATTTGGGAATGTGAAGGTTCATCCCCTCACACTCTCCTTTAATCTCGGGAGCATGAAATGTGATTCCCGGGCTTCCCCCTTGGCCCACACACTTACAAGCCTTTGTTTTGGTTGTGAACCCAAGGTTAAGGTTGCAACAATCATGTTCAACAAACACCTATAATTCAAATTCTACTAGCAAAAAGAGGTAGGTGAAGTGTGATGATATATATGAATAAGGATTGTGGGAATAATTACTTTGGAAATAATCACATAGTTTGTTTCAAGAGCAAATAGTAACGTGTGACTCTAAAACATTTGAACTAAAAAAATCACTTAATCCTAATAAGACATGTAGTTCCATCACAACAAACAACATGATCATTCAAAAATAAGAACGTCCTTGTGTGGTTGTTGAGGGTTTTGAAAATAGGGTTTAGGGTTCAAAATGCACTTTCAACTATGTTTTTGTTATTTTCATAGTTGTTTTCCATTGCAACATTTAATCGTGTAAAATCATTATGCAGTTGAAGGAAGGAAGCACATTTTTGCTCACCTAACAAATAGTAACAAGATTTTAATGCAAGGATGCTGGTTACATTCAACTTTTCTTTTTCCATTTTTTGGTCACAACCTGCACCCATTGTGTGGAAATGAGGAAAAATATATATATATTTGGGGCAAGCAAGAAAAGTTTATTTTTAACATTAGAATATTATGGGTGATGTTTTTTCACCAGCAAGTTCATGGCATGTAAATAACCTGTGAGAATAAAAAAATCAATGTACTACCTTGCTCTACTGTTCACATTAAACAAAAAGGAAAAAAATTAGTCTCCACCTTCAAGATGATGTTTTTTCCAATGACCCCTAATAATGCAAAGGTGATGGCACAACAAGAAAAGACAAAAACAAATGGGAGGTTTGCATGTTAATGCAGCATTCATTACCATAATCAACACCTTTGCCAGAAACTTTCCACCAATACCATTCTACACAATGTTATTATTTGTTTCAACCTTTATTGCATCACTATAATTACCTTGCCACCCACAATTTCTAACACGCCCCCAAGTTCCTTGTTAGACTCAAAAGAATCCAACTATGTGAAAGAGCGGAAGTAGTTGGAACTTGGTGCCACTCCCAGCTTCCAGCACTAAAGGGGGTAAAAGAGGTGTGCTAAAAGCTCCAAGATTAGACTAAGAAGAGGGACAATTATTTACCTACTCGGTCCTGCATCAAAACCAACCACAAGTTGGTTAGATCACCTTTGGAAACACTCTTAGTGTTGGGACAAACCACGGGCAACACGGACTCACTTGACTCACCACGGCATGGACTCGCGGGAAGCCACCACCTTCCCCCGTATAGTATTCTTTGCGTTGTTCTACTGTACCCGCATCCAAATGGCTTTTATTCACAGGACTCTCATGGAGGAGTCCCGAAGTTGTCCCAGTTTGTAGTCCCGGTTTGGACTCCCACGACTTTGGGAGCTCATAACTCCTAGCTCAGACCTCGGATTGGGATGAAGTCCGAAGCAAACTTGTAGCTCTCCTCAAGAGCTTTCCAATAATGTGTTGCATTCTACCTGCACACACCAAAGTCGGGTCGATTCCCGACTTTTTGTGGTTGGGAGTCAAACTGCCAGTTTAACTCCCGACCCTTCTTTTGACCATAACTTGTGTTGCGGATGTCCGAATGGCTCATGCGAGGCCATTAACGACATTTACACTTCAAGGCCTTTTCAACATGTAAAGAACACCTCAAGGCAAGGTGTTTTGACCTCTGCAATTGAGCTCTGAAGTTGTTGGAGTTTCGGAGGACTCCAAGTTCCCACTTTTGGGAATGTGAGTCTCAACTTCACACTTGCCTCAAAGTGGGTTGCGACAATCTTTTTCAACCATTATTTTCATACACACAACCAATATTATAACCACTCATGACATTTCAAAAACAACATAAAGAATGGCCAACATAAAGTTGTTTACAAAACATCAAGGTACAAACCCACTTTGTCATCTAGACTAACACTTACTACTTAGTGTTGTAAGCATTAAGTTGTTCATCCAACACTGGAATCCAAGCACATAAGCCTTCAAATATGATTAAGACAATGACATATTAATTGAATGGAATTATGACACAATTAAGAAAACTATTTTTTTAACATTCCACAATGGATGTCAAAGGAAACTCATTAGCAATTACAATCAAAATCATCATCATGTAAAGTTTTCTTGTTCCCTTTTTATGGTCTTCATCTCTAATATAGGTTTTTTAAAGCATCATTTTTACATAGACGGATGGTAAACAACATAACGTAAAATTTATAACAGTCTAAAATTACATTTTAACCTTAAATCCTAAACCCTAAAATTGTTAAACCTATATGTTTTCTTCTCTTTTTTTGATGGGGGCAAGAAAAATCTTGAAGTTTAAACTACAAAATAGAAAAGCCTATTTGGTTTACTTGGGAAAAAAAACCAATCCAACAAAATGTGCCATCATCATGTTAAAATACAAATTGCAAGACATGAAATCATAGATCAAACAAGACCTCAAAAATAGTCATTACAAAAAATCATGGTTTATTTGACAATAAAATTAAACCAAGAACCAGTCATTTTATCATTTGGTCAATTTGATCACTTAGTCATACTAAACAATTTGATTTTGAACACATCCAACTTGACTAGTGTTTTTTTTACTAACCATAAAATGATTTTTTGACTAGTCAAATTAGACAAAAAATTGGCCAACAAGAAAATTTTAATTAAAAAATAGCTTAATTTATAAATATAAAAACTTAAATAATAAATAAATAGTATGTACCTACCTATCGACCCACCCATGACCTATTTATCCACCATGGTCGCCTACCTACATATCCACAATCCATTTAGATACTATACATTTATACATATATACAAGGTATATATACAAATATACATATTCCACTGACATTATTACAAAAGTGGGGTGTAGTTCATTAACCTAAATCATTATGGAACCTTAAAAATGAAATAAATTCACTTTACTTTAATGATTTAATTTTAGTTAAAGTTATTTCACTATAATATCACTTTGTAAACATATGTTTCACTATTTATTGACATGATTCACTATTATAATTTATTGTGATAAATAAATTTTTAAAAAAAATACCTTATGTTATTTTATGATATACCTTATATTATTTTAAGCTACCTTAATTATTCTAATTAATATCTTAGATTATTATAATTTATTATAAGCTATTATAAATTATTATACCCTAAATTATTATATGTTATTATATTTTAATTTATCTTACCTATCTTATACAAGTTCTTACTTTAAATTATTTTAAATTAAATTATTCAGATAACCTACAATAAAATAACCATCAATAGTTTTTAATAATACAACTTAGATTATCCAATAATAATTTATAATAGAATAATCATCAATAGTTGTAATATAATTTAAAATAACCAACAATAATCATTAATAAAATAGCCACCAATAGCCATTAATAAAATAAGCACTCATAAATACTAATAAAATAGCAATGAATATTCATTAATAAAATTAAAATTAATAATGAGTAATAAAATAGCCACTAATAACCATTAACAAAATAAGCATTAATAACCACCAATAGAATAACCACCAATATCCATTCATAAAATAAATAATAATAATCACTAATAAAATAACCATCAATAGCCATTAACAAAATAAGCATTAATAACCACCAATAGAATAGCCATCAATATCCATTAATAAAATAAACAATAATAATCACCAACAAAATAGCCACCAATAGCCATTAACAAAATAAGCAGTAATAATCACTAATATAATAACCAACAAGATCCATTAATAAAATAAACAATAATAATCACTAATATAATATCCACCAATAGCCATTAATAAAACAAACACAAATAACTCCCAATAAAATAGTCATTAATAACCATCAATAGGCACCAATAACCATTAATAAAATAACCATAAGTAATCACCAATAAAATAATTACCAATAACCATTAATAGCCATCATTAAAATAACTACCAGTGGGCACCAATATAATAGCCACTAATAGCGACTAATAGAATAACCACTAATAGTCACCAATATAATAACCAACAATAGCCAGTAAATCAATAGTCACCAATAAAATATATAACCACCAATATAATAACGAACAATAGGCAATAATATAATAACCACAAATAGCCTATGGTAATATAGCCTAGAATATCCAATAATTATATAAGATGAAATAGCTTTAAATATTAAAAAATAACCAAAAATAACCAAAAATAACTTGGAATAACCGAAAGTAACCTAGGGTGAAATAATTAAAAATAATCAAATATATTTGAAATAACCAAAAAAAGTTCTAAATAATGTAGGGTAAAATAAGTCAAAACAGTGAAAATTAGCACGATAATAATTGAAAGTAATTTAACATAAGTAGTATTATTATATTAGTAGGAAATTTAACCATTTATTAAAAAAAAATTCAAAAGAATGATCATTGAAATGTTCTTGAATAGCGATATTCAAAACAAAAAATTGTTCAGATGGTTTTATAGTTTCAAAAAAAAAATGTAATTATGTACATTATTGAAAAAAAAAGTAAATTAAACTTTAATCATTGCATTTGAACAAAATTTCAATAAGATATGAATTTTCAAAGTTTATGTTTTTATAATGTTTAAAATGAAGTATTTGATAAATAAAATGCAATGTAATACATTATTATAACAAGTGTGATGGCTTGATGGTATGGGTGTTTGCCTCCATTCTAAAAGTTATAAAATCAAACTTCACAAATGGTTTGTTTATTGTTAACAATGTTAAATTGAATGAATATTTTCTTATGTAATTTCGTAGAGTAAATGCCTACTTAAGTTTATTACATGGCCTATGTACTTAAATTAAATTTTTAACCTAACATACGTAATGACACGTGTCAATAATTCATACATTGAAATCATGAAATTATCAATAATATTAAATATTAAATAATTTAAATTTAATTGAATTTCATATTTCTTAGTTATTTAACTAACAAATGAAATGACTTGGTAGATTTGTATTTCACTAAGTACTAATGGACCAATTCACTATATGTTACAACTGGTCCCCATTCACTTAGGGGTTGACCAGTTTCACCATGATAAAAATATTCAAATTCATTCAAAATATAATAAAACCCAGAGTGAACGAAGATGCATTTTGGTGTAGTGATAATATATGTTGGCAAAAAGGGATTGAACCTTGGCCTCCTTGGTTACACAACAATGTCTTGGCCATCAAACCACCCCACCACTTTGTAAAACAATATAATACCAAATGGATTTAACATGTGTCCATGAAATTTTTCGTCAATGTGTATAATAACATTTGAACTTTAATTTTTTTCATAAGTAGGTTAATTAATACATAACTAAATAGATAAATAAGTACACATGCCTACCTACCTATATTTTAAAATGTTCATACCTACTTATGTATATTATAGGTAGGTATGTAGGTAAATAGTAGGTAGGTAAGACATAGGTAGGTAGATGGTAAGTACCTTAGAAGGCATAACAAGTAGGTTACCTAACCAAATTAATATGACCAATTTGACTAAAGGTGGCCATTCAATATGGTCGATTTAACTTGGCCATGGGCATCTTGATGGACCATTTTAAAAATTAGTCGTTCTTGATTAGATGTATGATCTAACACTTGGTCAAAATGGTCATTTGAGTTTAAAATACCAACCTATAAAACCATGTGTCTTTCATGACCCATGCCTTTAGTCAAAGTGAACATCCTTTTGGTCAATGTGGATATTTTAGTTAAGTTAAACCTTTTGAAAAACCATGAATTTTTATAATCACTACCAAAGGAAAAATTCAAAAAAAAACAAAAGCAACGGTTTTGGATAATGAAAAAAACAAACAAAACTTCATTAAAAAATGAAAAATGATCCACCTTAATTGGATGTTGTAGAATGATCACCTCCACCAACTCTATAAAAATAACAGAATCTTCCATTTATAATTTTGGGACCTACAAAAAACATCAATTGCAACAAGTGACTAGCACTACCTAACATGGCTGACCTTGAGAGAAGAATTAACAATGTGAAACAAATGTACAATCTTGAATATTTTTGTAATTTTCTTTTTTTACCAAAGAAGGAAATAATTACATTGAATATTTTTGCAACATAATGTTCCATATCTACTTTTTCATGAGCATGTCATTTGTGAACAACCCAACACATCAAAAGTGAACAATAAACAATCTCTCTAGCTCCATAACCTTATGCACAAAGATGTCACTTCAAAATGGGTAGAAGTTTAGACTAAAACCAAAAATAGTGGTTGTAAAACAAATTTCACAAAAATACTAAAATCAATAAAACTGCCACAATTGTGGAACTTGAACATACTTGACCCACATGGGTGTAAAGAATGAAAGAGAACAATGATGCACACCACATATAAATATATATAAACCACCTAATCCAGTTGTCCAAGCTAAATTTAGGAGGATGAGGATTACAAATGCACAACTTGGATTCTCTAAAAGTTCTTCCAAGTTGTTGTAGACTTTTGTAGCTCCAAAAAGCCAAATAGAAGGATTTTGGAGAGGAAAGAGGTGAAGGCAAATAGGACAAAAGAGGACCACATAGGATATAATAGTGGTGGAACAATAATAATAGCAACAACAACATCTTTGGATGATCAATCCGGCCAAAGCTATAATTCCAATAATAGAGAGCTTGGTTAAAGAAAATATTTTCAACTTCTACAATGGTTATCAAAATCTACAATTTTCAACTACCTAAAAGCCTAATTTACTTGGGGTTACATCCACCCAAACATAAAAAATTACATCCATGTGAAAATTTTCATTCTATGAACACTTATCATTTCCACATTAGCCAATGAGTGAACCAAAATTTTATCCTTAAGTTCAAATCCTACACATATGCGTAATTTTTTCCCTATGGGCAAAGCCAACAAATAAACAATTTTTTTTCATACTCGAGTTCTACTTTAGCATGCCTTTGTGTTCATATCGTCTTAGCATTCACCAAAACCATGAATAATTAGTCATTGTTCAAATCTTCAATCTTGAATTATCTCATTTCCTAAAATCATTTCCTTCAACCCAAAGGTGCAAAGGACTTGACTCATTGTACATTTCCTAATTAGTTCAAGGCTTCTTTGCCCAAAGCCCCTAGGCTTCATTTTGTAGCATAATTGCAGACTAACACTTGGATTACTTCATGAATGGCACCTCCATTCACATGTGTCCCTCTACCCACTTCGACATTCCTATGTGTTGAAGTGGCAACTTACCTTGTTGAAAGTTGAATTTAATTTGACACTTGGTGTTGTGCAACTTGTGCCCCCTTGAGGTCAGCCCATGATGGTCTTGACATGAACCTTGACCATTTAAGCCGAAGCATGGGACTTGTGCACAAGGGCGTGTCTCTTTCCCCCATTAAAAAACATCAACATCCTCATTAATGTTATTTAAAAAAGCACACCGTTCAACCCATTTTCTCACCTTCCACAATCCTTAGTTGGGCTTAATTACTTCCCAAATGATGGGAAAATCCATTTGTGTGTGTTCTCAACATAAGAAGAATTGTGGGTGGGGTGTCCACCCATGATGCATCGGAATACACTTTAATCTAGCTTAACAACCTTATCCATCATGTTGAATGAAAATTATGAATACACCAACAAATAATGTTGAACTAGGCTTTATGGTTGGAATTCCCTTCACCCCTACAAGACATGAATCATAAATTCATGCATGGGAAATCTTACTTTTCCAATTGACAATGTGTTTTTTTACTTGCATGCACCATTACCCCAGTCCATTAAAAGAAATCTTGTCATACGTAAACACATTATTTTCTTACTAATTAAATAAATTTTAGATATAATAATTAATAAATAATGTATATAATAAGGATTATAGTTTTGAAAAATGTTAATAAAAAACCTAACCTTGGATACCAATCAATTTTAATAATAATATATTTTCTTACTAGTTAAATAGATTTTAGATATAATAATTAATATCTAATTAATAAGTGAACTAGGTTAATATAACATAAGTATTAAAAAGTGGTTGCAAATAAATTTTCATTAATTTGGTGACATTTGCAATTAAAATGTTTAACCAATATTTTGTCTTTCATTCTTGTAATGTGGGCTGTATAAGTGCATTAATATTACTCAAAGTGCAAATAATTTTGAAAGGTTGAGCCAATAAAAGAGGTTCAACCTTTAAAGGTTAAACCCAAAATAAAAATGGATTATTTAAAAACTTATTTAACTAGTTTAAACTATGTTTAGCTTACCTATTTCCATAACATATCTATTTACCTACCCATGTATTTAGCCTATGTAAATCCTATGTACCTATTTAAGTAAGTATCTAACCTAGGTAGAACCTACTTACTTTAGCTAGGCATATAGCCTAGGTGGAACCTACATATGTGCCTACTTAAGTATTTATTTACCTAGATGTTTATTTGAATTTATTTTGGTGAAAATTCAATTAGTATGCCCCATGGAAATTTTCTATTGTGGCACATGTCACGATTAAGACCATCCAAACATATGAATCAAACATTTTAAGTTATTTTAAATTTATAACAAACATATTTCAAATAATTAAAAGTTGGGACACATGACAGCACATCACTTGATTTCATTATTCACAAAAATAATGAAATATTGGTTGCATGCAATAATATTTATATGACCAATCAAAGGATGAAGGCGAATTTCATTGACTTTTCCTTCATCCAAAATCTTTTGTCATTTTTTACTAATGTCGCATGTGACTTACTTTTGTAATTATCAAAAATTTAATTGTAAATATCACTTGTAACTAAAATTAATCATAAAGACCAATATAAAATTCCAACTTTTCTTCTAGTGGTCTTATTTGACTAAACCTTGATTTTTTTTTGACATTTGAATTCAACTCCCAAGTCCATTTTTATCAATTTCCATCACTTTGCCTTCTTCAATCGCTTCTTCTTCATGTAGACATTGTTTATGAAAACTTGTGTCCCGAAGTAATATTGCCAAATTTTCAAACAACTAACAATAATGTACAATTCATTTTTTGTGAATTGGCCATTTCAATTGGACTTTTGAAAGCTTTTTGTTTTAAAAGGTAATTAGGTGATCATCTTGCATGAGGACACCATTGATTATGAAGTCACTTGCATTAGTATGGACTTCAAATAGTTTTGTGAAATTCAAAAACTTCAACACAAATGAGGATAAAAGTTATTCTTCAAATAATCAAAAGTTTTCTTTTAGTCTTCTCCCCAATCAAAGGACAATTGTTTTTTAGGAAATCTATGAAGGGTTTTGCTATATGTGAAAACCCTTTGACAAGCTTCCTATAAAAGTTTGTTACACCCAAAAATGATTTAATGTTTTTGGCCATGATTGCTCTTTGCTTGTAATTTACAACCTCAAGTTTTCTCAGATTGGGCCTAAGCCTTTCCCAAGTCAATACATGCCCAAGGAAGTTCAATTTTTTTTTAAGCAAACACACTATTTACCTTTTTTGAAAAAAAAAATCTTTTTCAATTTGCTTAACACATCCAAATGTGTCATATTCGTTTTTATGGTCCTAGAGTACACAAATATGTCATCAATGTATATAATGACAAATTCATCCAACTTTTCATGGAAGATGAAATTCATCAAAATTTTGAACATTGAAAGAACATTCACAACCCAAAAAGCATGATCAAGAATTCATAAGAACCATATATACCTAGTCCACATTATTATGTTTTCAACATCCTTTTCTATTGGGCAAAAGCATGATTAGGTGTTTCAAAAGTGGCATTTGAGAATCCATAATCTAACACTAGCAATTGTTTTGTAATTTTAACAATTATCAAACTATAAATCCTATAATTACCCTCATGCTTTTAATCATAAATTTTAATAATCCAATTTATGAAGATCCCTAAACATGCGATTGATAAAAAAAATCCATGCAAAAAATTAAATTTTTTAATGTGAAATGGACTCTCAAGATCAAAAATTTATAACAATCACATCATTGAAAAAAAAATTAAAATAATATATATATATATGAAAAATTTCAAATCATTTCACTAATCAAATCTGGTGCTTTATTTTATTTAAAAAAAATTGACAATACTTTGGTGTAATTTTTGAGTCCACGTTTTTCATTTTCTTATGTGACAAGTGTAATGTTATCAATTCAAAAGTCCATTATGAGTCCATAATCTTCTTAGTATTCATCCAAAAAAATTATGATGATTCCCATTAAAGTCTATGACAACATGAATAATTAAAAATTTGATAATGTTAATTTTGAATATGGCTTAAATTTTACATTTGTATGTAATCCATAATAATTACAAGTGTGATAGTCCAAATAGTCCCCCTATTCATGTTTTCACCTTGCTATCTTAATTTGATAATACCTCAATTTCAAATTGATGCAATTGAAATATTTAATTCCATTTAGCTAATTCAAAATATTGCTAATGTGGGGCAAAAGGTAGAACTATTCTTTATTAAAATTTTATTCAAAGCACAATAGTCATTACACATTTTTAATTTGCCTTCTTTTTTGTCCACAAACAAAACTAATGCCCCATAAAATTATTTAAATTTTTTTATGTACCCCGAATGAAAAGGTTGTTAATATTTGTTTTTAATTCCTTTAATCACTGATTTTTCAACCCATATGGTCCCTTGGATGACAAAATTGATTAACCTAGGTGGCATTTTAGTCTTATGATTAACCTTTTTGTAAAAAGGAAAGGATTTAGGCAATTTGTTCATTAAAATGTTTGAAATTTTATTAAGTGAATCAAAAATGCATTTGGAGAATTACATTACCACATTTGGCTTGGATTTCTTCACATATTCACTTTGCATAAACAAACAAAAAACTTAGTTGGCTATAACTTAGAAAGAACTACCAAATTTATTCCAACATTTGCTAGTGGAGTTGTAATTTGAATACATATAAGTTCACTAACTTAGAGCCAACTTTGGCAAGGACCCTTATTTTATTCTTATTACAAAGGATGTCTATCTCATAGGCATCCAAAAATGTGTTGTTATAGAATTCAAAAGATAACACACCTAGTTGTCATTTATTTTACACTTAACCTTCAACAAATTTGGAACATATCCCAAGGCACTTACCTTGGCCTCATATCCACCTCAAAGGATTTATTTGCTTTGAGTTAAAATTTTCATTTATCCGAAGCAGCTTAAGCCAATCCTTTGTTAGGTGTCCAAGTTGATTATAATTTAAGCATTTAGTTTTCGACCGATCATCTTTGGCCCTCTTCTTTGATGGTTTCTTTACTGGCAACTTGTTTTTGTTATCAATTGTGGGCTTCACCTACTTGCATTTGTTTTGACCCTTTTTCTTGGGCTTGTTTTTGGGTCAGTTCACTTGTGAAATTCCTTTGGTGACATTGAAAACCATCATTTTTCACCCACTCCACCAACTTCATCATTCTTTAGCATGTTTCTAGTTGTACCCTTTTCAAAATATCAACCTATGTGCTAGAGTTTAGTGCAAAACTAACTTTTGTTCCCATCAAGGAGGAGCTCACCAAAAAATTGGTTTTTTTCAATGCCTCACATAGGCAAGAACCCCAAGTTCTTCCCCTTGATGCAACTTTATGAATTCCATCTTGTCCTTTAAGATTTTGTGATGTGGCATGAATCATCATTCAATCACAACTTGAATTCTCAAAATTGACATCTAATCAAACACTTTTTGCTTTTGCGCCATCTATCAATCTAAGGCATAGTCCTTCAACAAAGTTTGAACAATGCAGGACCATTTTAAATTTGGGACCAAACATTGAATTTCCATGTAAGCGTCCACTTGTAGAACCCATTCATGAACTCTCTTTATTTTCACCTCATTCCCAATGAAAAGGCTTAGATACCTTGCATTGATGAATTTCACTGATGTTCTATTCATGAATGTTGACACCATTCCCTTTTCAACCAACACTTACATTAAAGTTTGTTGGGTCACATAGGATCATGGTTTGAAAGGAATTATAGTGAAAACTGTCAGATTGAACATTCGTTCTGAATCCCTCTTTACGTTGAATATTTTGTGATGCATGATGATTTTGGCCATATTAATACACCTCCCCAGAATGAACCCCATAACTTTGAACATTGAACACAGATTCTGGAATGTTCCACTAAAATAGCCTCATCACATTGAACACTTGCATGAGTCACTCCGTGAGTACAACGGTCATTTCATAGTTCATTTTGATTTCGTCATACAATAGCTATAACGCATTCAAGTGTTGTTCAAAGAGAAGAGAGACTCGAACCATGAGTGGGAAGAAAAAGTACACCAAAAAAACATTAGCAGAGAAGGCCAGAGCATTGCAAGATTTGGACAGTGGGATGTTTGTGAGAACTTGCGCTGCAAAGTACTTTATGTTTGTCGATACGATTATCAACTGGAAAAAGAACAAGAGTGAGATTATAAGTTTTATTTTTGAACTCACAAGTCTTTCTCAAAAAAGACCTGCGCGAGTCAATAGCAATGGCAAGGTCATAGATGAAATTTTTTACGAATGGTTTCCCAATGTTCGTTATCGAAACATTCCCATTTCTAGCCCAATTTTGCAAACCAAAGCTCTATAAGTGGCAGCCAACATTGGTTTGAACGATTTTAGGGCATCAAATGGTTGGTTGGAGGCGTTTTGCAAGCGCCACTATATACAATTTCATTTGCTGTTTGGAGAAAGCGTTGGAATGGACGAGAATGTTGTCAACCACTGGAAATTGAACTTGCCCAACATTATTCAAGGCTATGACACAAGGGATATCTGGAACGTGGATGAAATTGGACTTCCTTGGAAAGGTGTGCCAAATCGCACCTTGGTATTACAAGGGGAAAATGCAAAGCAGGCAAGTTGGCCAAGGAGAGACTTACCATTGCTCTTCTTTGTTCAATAACTGGTGAAAAGTTTAAACCACTGGTGATTGGCAAGTCGCAGATGCCACGAGCTTTCAACAAACAGCTACCTCGTCGAATCATTTGGAAGGCAAACTCCAAAGCATGGATGACAGGAATGATATTTCTAGAATATCTTAAAAAATTCAACACCAAAATGCAGATTGAGAATCATAAGGCCCTTATTCTTCTCGACAACGCTCCTTGTCATCCAAAAAATAAAGCTTTCCAACGTTAATCTTGTTTTCCTTCCACCAAACATGACAGTAGGGACCCAACCTTTGGACTCTACAATCATACGAAACTTTAAAGTTAAATATCGCTTCTTGAATTTTTTTAATCCCATGAAGACGTGACTACTTTAGCTGATGCTATAAAAAAAGTAAATGTTGGTGGTGTCGTTGATTGGGTTTCTCAAAGCTGGGACCAAGTTGTTGCTTCAACCATTAAATACTGCTTCTGAAAGGTAAGTTTAGACGAAGATGCAGCAGAACCAGAACAAGATGATTGACCAGCTCAAGATCAATAAAAGATGTTCCATCTTGCTAGAGCAATAGGAATAGAAGTGGAGGAAGAAACTGTAATTGAGGTCATTCCAGCTTTTGATACTTTTGATGATGGTTGGGAAAAAACGATCTTATCTGCGCCACAGGTGGAACTTGAGATTGAAGAGGAAGAACCAAAATTTTTGCTACCCAAGCCAACAGTCATAGAAGCGTTAAAAACATTTCAAATTCTTTCGGATTTTACAGCAGTTGAGCAATTGGATGAAGTCACTCCACTATTGTCACAAATGTGCAAGCATCTCATAAAACATCGAATGCAAATGTCCAAGACTGTGACAATCGATCAGTTCTTTCACAAAACCCAATAAAACACCAACTTTTACTGTCACTCTTAGAATGAACACCTTCTTACTTTGAACACTTTGAACTGAACATAGGGGTGTTCAATCCAAGCAGGTTTCACTGTAACCAACTCCACCACATCCCCAATAAGTTGAAGGTTTAATGCCTTCATCACAAGCCCCATAAAAGCTTGCTCTTAAGCCAACACCTCATTCGTACCTTCTTGCTCAAGGGACATCTCATCCCCATGCTTTGCAAAATCAGAACTTTTTTCAACCTTATTTACATTCCTTGGGTGGCTTCCCACCCTTATTTCTTTTTTGAAAAATTAATGGGAAGGTCAAGCTATCACCCTTGCTTGATGATCCAAAGTCCACTTGAACATGTTCTTCTTGGATGTGTTGTTTCCCCTTGTCCTTTGCCAAAGAAATTTTTCTATGTTTGGACAAGGAACCTTTTATTCTTGCTTTTGTGATTTCTTTCCAACTTATTTTAAGGGAGACTATTTTCTTTCCACAATCTCTCTAACATTCTTTTCATCATTGGAGTTCAAGGGTTCACCCACAAACATTGCCCCAAGCTTTTTGAACTTCAACATTTCAACTTTTCGAGCTTTCATTTCCTTTTCCTTTTAAAAGTTGTACTTCCTTTTGGGCTTGTCCACAACCACTTTTGTTTGTGTTAAATCCATCTTGCCCCTTTTTCTTCCAAGTCCTCTCATAGTCTCACTTTGATACCAATTATCATACTTGGATTTTGCCTCAACATGTCTTTGCACCCATAGCCTCCTAGTATGCACCTAAACTACATGCACCAATAGTCCTTGCTCAAAACCTTGATCTTAAGCTCATTATATAAAGCCATTCGTTTCAACCCCAAGGCGAAAGGGATTTGACTCGTAATAGACTTCCCAACTAGTTTAAGGTTTTTTCGTGACAATGGTGCCAAGGGACATTGAAAAAAGTTCTTAATTATGGGGGTGTTGAGAAGGAAACCACGGGATGACAACAATGCCCAAAAGCACATTGGGGATGTTAAAAAAGGAAACAAGAAGTTCTTTTTTCCTTTTTTTAGCACTCGGGATGCTAGGTGCAATGGGAAAGATAACATGGCATCTAGAAGCATGATAAAGGATGTTGAAAAACATGGCTAAGGTGCCAAGAAAAATGTTGGGCACACCAATAAAAGATAAATTTGAACTGGTTTTGGGTGAGTATATTTTAAAGAGAACATATGGTCTTGGGTATTCTATATTTTGAATTTTTGATTACCAATTTGGATAAGGTTTCGAATTTTCTTTAAAAATATTTTAAAACATCCGAATATCATTCAATTTATTTTTCCCAACTTAGGGCGGTTATTGGGTGTAAGGTTTAGGGTGGTTTGAAGTGAATGCAGTTCTAGGTACAATTAAGATTTAGGATTATGATTTCAAAACATTTGCAAACGAAGAAAAATTGAAGCACTAAAAAAATTAGAGCTCAGATAAACAATAATCATAGCTCATACATTAGAAAAATTGAATAGACGAAAATTAGAGCTCGCAACTTATTTACAAAAAGGAAACTCAAACACACAAATTCAAGGTGACGAGAGAAACCTTAAACCTTATTAGTTCTTGTTTAAAACATTAAAACTCAAGTAGGTCCTCTAGGGTTTCCTCCACTGAAAATAGGTGGGTAAAAGGTTTTGAATTTTACTTTGATTTTACTGTGATTGACAGTTCCCAAATAAAGGTTTGGATCAAGTTCTTAATATTTAGATTTGGTGAGGTCAAGTTGTTGATACCCACATCCAGAACCATTGGTTTTAACTTTTAATCCTTCAATTCAAGTACCTGCACAACACTGGTTTCAACTTTCACCCATACTTAAATATGAACTTCAATTTAAAAAAGAAAAAAAACCTTATGCTAGGGATGCCAATAGGGACTCTAGGAACGTCTGTTCTAACAACCCTAATTCAATTGTTCAAATTGGAATTGAGCATGTCATGTTGCACTTGAAATCCCTCTAGTGTTCTAGCAATTGATATCATGAACCTTAAATTTGGTAATGTGAAAGTTACCTTACATGTCACCCAAAATGAAATATGCTTTTCACCATTAATTTTGTATATAAGAAAACAACATACCATGGTACTGATATTAAAGAACCAAGTTTATAAAAGATTAAATTAGTGCTAATGATGAAGTCCAAATTCAAAAACCAGAACATTGTGAGATGCTTTTTCCCCCCCTTTTTGATGTTTGGCAATATCCACCAAAAATGGAAGACTGCTCATTTGCCAAAAAGATGACATGTACTCTCGATCCAATTACATATTACTCTTTTTCTTTCAATATGGACATATAAATCTACCCAGATTAAAAAACAACACCGTAGGGTTTAGGGTAAAATACCAGAATGTACATTGAAATTGATCATTGTTAATAATGATGTGACTAATCACAATAAGCCAGAGCGAGTGGAATGCAAAATTTAATTACAAAAAACAGGCTTCCAAATCCTGGTCATATTGCAGCAAATGCCCACCAAAAAAATGCAACCTACAAACTCCCCTTGAACAATGACTAAAGTCGAAGGAAGTTTTTCTGTACTTTTGAAACATGTCTGCATGTGAGAGAAACCCGAGTTCCGGTTCTTCTCAGGATACCTTTAGTGCATTGCTCTTCTGCTGGCATTGACTGCACTTCTCGAAGACCATCTCTATGCCTATCGTCATCTTGACAAATGCATGCATATGCATTCACTACCTGCAACCAGAAAGTAGACATGTACTCACAGTTAATCCTACAAAACTGCCAAACATTTCTGATGATTATGCAAAACTCTGAAGAGCATGACTCATGTGTGTGGGTGTGACAGAGAATGCATACCGTCTCATCCAACATGTGTTCTGAGCTCTCATCAATCCCATGCAGATAATCTGCAAACACAACACAGATAATTTTCAGCAATTTGATGGTCATCATCTTCCACAAAAAACTCAAATTGGATGGTGTTGTTGTGACAGTACCAATGATTACAGACCTTCATATGCAGAGTCCTTGAAAACCAGCAGGCTCCCAGGCATCAGAGCTACTGAAAATGTAGACAGTTCTTTTCCTCCCTGAGATCTTGTGTGCTGTTGCTGTTGCTCATCAATCCCTGAAATTTTGTTACCATCTCAATCATGAAAGTGCAAGTGAAAACTTTTCTCTCACCCACCAATCCCTGCATTTTGTTACCAGCTGAATGATGAAACTGCAAATGAAAAAAACCTTCTTTCACTGTTTCCTGACACAGTCCAATTTCAAGTTCTTAGACACTATTCTTCATTCCAGATCACAGTTTGTTGCCAACTGTATCAATGGTTTTTCCGGTTGAGTATAATATAACCCAACATGGAAGTTTGTCTATGATGTCTGTTGCTGGAACATAATGCAAATCTTGACTTATCAGCAAGTTGTGAAGTACCTTCTTGGGTGATTCCAAGGATGCGAGCATGTGGAGTGAAGTGCATCAGGGCTGGAGATCCCAGAGACAAAATTGCCACTACTGGATGATAGAGTGGACCATCTTGATGTGGCTGCACAACATAGTCTAATTAGATGCTATACACATTCAAGTCCTGTAGTTCTCCACATACATGAAAAATCTCCATCACCTTAGGTGCATGTGCCAAACATAATCAGCGGGGATCCAACATATTCAAGACAAGACCTAGCTCAATAATACTTTTCTACCTTGAACTGCCCATCAGTATCCTGGAGGCAAACAGCCCCAGACAAGCAGGTCATGCAATTAAGCATCTGGTTCTCCTTGAGAAACACAGCATTTGGTAAAGAATGTGAACAGATAGAAGAATCTGCCATAGAGGTAAGGTGCACACCATGATACCCTGGCCCGGAAGATATTCATTCACAAGAACATGGTTGATAGGTGCCGGAAACAGGGTTGTTTCTTTTGCTATCCTCTGAGTCACAGTTATCAACCATGGTGGCACTGCAATCATCAAACCAAGAAAACCAATTCAGTTGCCAATGAAGTTGGGACTTAACTTAGAACTGCAGAATTGGAGGTATGCATACTTTGAATCAAAACTCTCTCTCTAACAGTGATTGTTTGGTTCTTGAATAGAACTTGAACTTATCATCACTGGCAGGAGATTTATGCATCAATCCATATGTGATGTTTGCCATTATTCTCAGGTTTATGAATAATGCTTGCTTACTAAAGGTAGGAAAGAGGTGACAATAAGATGGTGATACTAACACACTTGTGCAAGCAGGCCCTTCTCATGCACCACACCACCTGTTTCATTCATCGAGTACTTACAACAATCAGCCTTGTGAGTGAGCTAGGAGTTGGGGATGAACCTGAGACCCCTGATCTTTAAATCTTAAACCAAATCTGAACCTGATGCCCTCAATCATCAACCTCATCATGCCTCTAGAAGTGTAATGGAATGCTGCAAGAGCATGAAGCTGGAAGCACACACACAAAAAAATCTAGCTCCAAGGTTAAAAAGCTTGTATTTGTATATTTGCAGTCAGAAAAGTAATTGATTGAGAACAGCATGCAAAGACTTCAACTGTTGTCAAAGCCACACAAAACATCATTTCCAGATTGCTCAAGTAACTAGTATTGATTGTTGAAGGTTTACTGTTGGCCTTTGCTCAATGCCAAATGCCAAATGCAAAAACACAAAAGAAGGACCAGACTTCTATGAAAAATTGCAAGAAATGAGATTCTTTAAACACACCCCAGTTCTGAAGCCGCCGGTTCTTCAACATCTTCCACTTGGTCACGGGAGCAACATTCACCTGCAAGAAAAGCCAAGAGGGTTCTGAACATCTTTTCTGCTTCCTTAAAAGTCAAAACTCATGAGTGAGTGCTGAAAGCAATGTGTTACAGCACTTCACACAATATGCAGAAGCAGTGCACACCTTCTTTACTAAAATACAACAATGACACCAAAGTCAAATCCGCAGCAACATGAAATTTGTGTCAAGGCACAATCTGTCAGGGGGGCTGCACTCCAGTACTCAAGATACAAAAGAACAAAAGAGATATCAAACCCTAATTCTTAGCTCTGCAACAAAAGAGCACCAAACCCTAATTCTGTTTCTCAGAAGGTGCGTCTTCATCCCCGCACATATATTCCAAGCTCACAAGTTGTAGCTCTCATGTGTAACCAAATCACAAACACAAGAAGCTCAATTATATCCCAACCATTTCCTTCATGCAACCGTGATTGCGGCTTCTTTGCAGAGTCCAAAACCCTAAACCCTAAATGCAAAATTCATAGCCATGTTTGAGCGACTTCCTCGAGTGTTCGTGAGTATGGGTCGCTCTTGAAACCTGAAGGCTGGGTATGTAGTACAAGAGCCTTACCAGATCGATCATCTTCCTTCAAAGTATTGAAAGTAGCCGAAAGCAAGTCTTTACAAACAGATTTTGATTTTGAGATCACATGATCATCCACGGGTAGTTTGAAACTCTATTCCTGAGACCTAGAGATAGATTACCATGGAGAAAAAGAAAAACAGGGTTAAAGAGTTCGACACCAACCTGATGCAGGAGGTGATTCTGCTCTGCCGGAGACACGAAATCAGGGATGTAGTAAATGGAAGGCAATGAGCCCACAGAAAAAGGTCGCAACATCGTTTTCTCCGTTTCCTGCTCACCATGTTCAGATCCCTTCGTGATGATCCCGTCCTCCATAACTAAGCTGGCTATATCCAAACCAAATTGGAGAAGTCTACTTCCTGCTAAAAACAAACTTATTCCGCCACCTTTTGCTTCAGATTCTACGCACCAGACATCATCCTTTGGTTCCTATTTTTCTCAGCAGGTCGCAGATTGTGCCACTTCCTATGTATCATTTGCAGCAGGTGGGCTGTTGTCGTGATCTCTACAGAGAACAGAGCGTTGCCCACAGCGCACTCGCGAGAGAGACGAAGGCAAGGGATACGCCAATGAACGCTAACACGCCAACCTAAGTTAGGGTCGGAGGGTTGACGCCCACGGGAATTAGCGTACCTTAGAGCTCTTATTAGCGTTCATTAGCGTAACTTTTCCAGAGCAGGGAGAAGTGTGAAAGGATGTGGTCTTTTTATACAATTTTTTTTCTGTCAATTTTTTTCTATAGAAAATGGTTTATTGAATTTTACAGGCGTTTGGGTTTAGGGCCTTCTATTTTTTTGTTGTGATCCTGAGGCTTTATGTGACCTAATGTTTAATCTCTTTTGGCTTTCATGTAAATATTGCATCATGTACTCACATAATTCAAGAGTTCTTTTTCTCTTATTTTCCCCAATTTTTTGTTATCTGAAATTTCGAAATTTTTCATCACTTGAAGACCAAAAAAAAGAAAAAGAGTGGGGTTGTTGCAATGCAACTTTTACAAAGGATTTTTTGGGAAAAAAAAATTCCAACTTTGTCACATTCCAAGGAATTTTATTTTATTTCGTTAAAATCACCATATTTCGATTATAGGTTTTTGTAAGTCTTCAAAAAAAATTCTATTTTTCTTTTTAAATTGTAGCCGCTACATCAAAAATGTCATTTTATGACTAATCTTATATGACTACAAGTGAATAAATGATTTAGAAATATCATAAAAGCCAAGTTTGAATCAACTACAAATGGTATAAGTGACTAATATATTTGATAAAGACCAATCATAAAATGGCATTTCTAATGTAGTCAGCCAAATTTAGTTAAGTCTTCTTGTGGAGGATTGCTTGTTCACTAAACTCATGAAATTGAAAAAAAAACCTTATAACTAACCATTTGTAAACAATTAGACAAAAATTTGTCTAAGCCTTTGCCTAAACCTTGTAAACTTTTCTTCTAAGATAGTAGAAGCAACACATGTGTCACCCTCCTTGATAGCCTAATCAAAGCAAGCATTACACAAGAGCAATGAATTAAACATTGCACTCTCAATGTTGTTGAAAGACAAGTGACCAATAGAAGAGCTATTTTTTCATAAAATTTGATTGTACTCAAGTTATGTGAAAGGCTTTAAATATATTTAATGTTTTAGCAAACAAGATGGCGAGAATTGTGAGATAATATTGTCCTTTTTGTATTAAAAGTTTGACTACAAAAATGTGTACATATGTAATATATGACACATTATTGCGTGTTAAATGGAAGCAACATTTGTTGCTTTTAATTGAGTAGTGTAAATTGTTAGAAATTGTGAATTCAATATAATAAGTTTATGAGAATCTAGTTGATAACCTTTTGATACATTTGATTATTTGGGACATTTGTTAATATACAATAATTAGAGTTTGGTTGTTTGTTTTTCCAAGTTGAAGTATGATTATGGAATTTTGACATTGAATTTGCTCACAAATTCTTAAAGTTGATAAGAATTGAATCCATTTGATGTGGTAAGCATGTCAATGTTGAAATCACCTATAAAAAATGTGACACATGAAGAATTAATGTTACAATGATGAATTTATGTAATGTATGTAAATGATTTTGTAAAAATGATAGAAAGGGATCAAGGCTAACTACACGATTATATTCATGTGTTTATATCATGGTGGCATATTTATTTGAATTTCATTTCAAAAATATTCATGAACATGGTGGTTGGTCTATTGCATTTGATAATATGGTTCTAATACATAATTAATCTAATATTGATACTTTCACAACTTAGCTTTAAAAATTGTGAAAGAAATTCTATTAAATCTGACTTGCCGAGGGCTTTCCAATAACATTAAGAAAGCTCCCAAATTCCAATATAGTTTTCAATTTTAATTTGGGTGCATTCACAAAGATAGGAGCCATAGGAACTATAACAATTGCTTTGTTTTTCATGTTTTCATGTCAAAAATTATATTAATAATGCACATTTATTTTATGTGTTTTTATGATAATGTTCTTAATATATTGTGAAAAACATGTGCAATAATTTGAAATGAATATAATGAAATTTGAATTTTCAAAAACATTGATTAATTATTGTAACCAATGGTTTTTAATGTTTTTACTATTGAAGAAACTCAAAGTGACTTTTAAAGGACTTGAAAATGATATAATTTTGGTTACAACACATATTCACATAAGAATATAATGTAACATATTTTTGAGTCAAAAGAATTTTCTTATGACTTTTTGCAACTTATAAATGGAATATTCATAGTATATACCAATAACATTTCAGGATAAACAATCATTAAAAAAATAACTAAGGATGCACCCTTGGCTCCTTATTTTGTGAATAAACCCATTTTAATTAATCTTCATTGAAAAAATCGTTCAATAATCAATGGTTTCCAGATTTCAGCTCCAAACAATATCAAACCAAGTTGGTGCGCTCATTGAGATCTTTTTGAAAATACCAAAAGCACGACATGGAGCATTGTGGTTTGGGAGATCTCAACATGAGAAACAAAACAAAACAAAACAAACCACCTTGCTTCATAGATAGATCCCTATATATATATATTTATTATTTTATTATTTTATTTTTAAAAATTTTCAATTTTGTGATGTTGCAACATTAGTGATCGTTTGCAAGGAGATTTAACCACATTTGGTTATAGGCCATATATGAAAGCAAAAATATATTAAAATCCGAAATCATATAATGGCTAATTGTTTGAACAATGTGTAAAAAATAATTTGTTTATAAACATTTTGCCACAAAAAAAAAGGTGTGACACATCCTTTTATCCTTCCATTCCCAATTTGTAAAGGCACATGAAAATACTCCATTGAACCTGCATCTTGACAACATAAAATATGGACTTTTGATTATTTTGCAAAGGAGTGGTTTCATTATCCAGCACTGAAAAGATTAAGTTATGAGTGTAGGAACATGTTAAAATAAAATTCACCTAATATTTTTTGATCATTTGAATTTATTTTATTTTGAACGACATTTATGACATGCCTTATTAAATAACATAAATTACATTTCTAATTTTTAAAAAGTGCAATCAATCATATATGTTGGATCACTTAGACATCTTTTTAATATATGTTTTTTGGTTAGTATTATTATTATGTCATGGATGGTATTAGAAAGGAAACTTTTTACTTTTCTTCCTCCTTTTCACCAAACACAAGGAAATGGTTTTTTCTTAAATGCTCATGATTGTAGACCAAGAGCACTAATATTCAAAGATGACATGGAGGAAGATAATCCAATTCATCGATCTCACACCCAAATTTGACCATCCATCCAAGGTCATTATAAAATAAAAGGTACCAATTTAAGTCTTTAAATCTAAAAATCAAAATAATGAAAAATTAATCAAATTTCTTTTTATAGGCCTTTATAGATACCTTATTTCATTTTTTTAATGTTCTTTCCCAAATGAGTGTTTATATGGCAAAATCACAAAAAATACCAAAAATAACATTACTTTATACTTGTAGATGGTGGAACCTTATCCTCCTCTCTTTCCCTCTTCCTCCTTGTCATTCTTTCCATCTTTCTTTTCCTACTAAGCTTCCCCAAGCTTTGTTTTTCCCCTCAACATTGGGTCACTTCTTTTGACAACAAGGCATTTTTACACTAAAGTACAACTACTAATGTTGTTGCAAACGATAGGGCATTGCTACACCAAAAGCGAACCACTAATGCTATTGCAAATGATAAGGCGGTGTTATATTGAAGGTGTAGCTACTAATGTTGTTGTGGAGGACAAGACGTTGTAATGAAGACGTAGCTCAATAGGGCACTATTATAATGAAAATGTGATAGTTAGTGTTAATCTTTCCCAATATAAGTATTTTGACATAGTTGCAAAAATTCAAGTCGCGTGGCCATGTGTTTCCAATTCTTTGGCAAGAAGGTAGAAGGGTTGAAAGTTTATTAAAGCTACTAGGAACAATATGTTTCATTTGTTGTTCCATGTTATTTTATTAGATAAATTATTGTACCTTGCTCCCAAATTCATGTACATGTTTATTAAATGTTGCAACTTGTTCCCCACATCTTGCTAAGGACATATTGTATTTTGGTACTTTCCACATTTTTTAAACTTGAGGATAATGATTGGTCTTTTTCGTCGTATCTTAAACAACATTGTTGTTCTCCCTAAAAGATGGTCATGTGTGGTCACAAATCTACTTAATTTTATTTTTTCAATAGTGGGATTCCACTATCTAACATGTGATATTTCTACAATTTGCATAAACATCTTCAACTTCCAATTGGAATTCAATTTTTTAGGTCTCATTTAATACTATCATTATTATTTAAAATCTTGTTATATTTCAAGTATTGAGGAATGAATCATTCATATATGGCATGCCAAACCAAGGGGGGAGGGGTAAAGACACACCATATGTTTGACCCTATGAATTGTCAGCTTTTAATGTTACTTTTGTAGAATTAGACATACTCAACTAGCAACATACAACCAACAAGGGGGGTCAACAACCTTTTGTAGAAGGGTGGGTATCAAAGGTTTGAATAAAAGTTGTGGTGGCTGTTCAATATTGAATTTGATTTTTCTAGGAGTTCATTGTAGATTTCTATGACTTAGAAAGATCAATGAGTTATAAAGCTTTATGTAGAATCCTTGAGCCTGTACTATGCCTTATCCAATTACAATTGAATTAAAAGCAAGTGATAACTATCAAAAGTTTACAAAAACAAACCTTAATGATGGTCACCCCACTCTTAGAAGAAAGAGACCCAAGATTGCACTTGCATGAATTTGGGATATGTGATGTCTATAGCATGAATAATTCTATTACACAAGAAGGAAAAAAACAACCCTACATTAGAATAAATACAAAGTGCATAGTAATGAACAAGTCAACCAAGACCTTACAAATCATTAAATACCTAGAGGGAACTTTTAATGGAAATTAAAACCTATTTATGGGGACTATTTTTTGCCCCACACATTATGTTAAATTTTCAACTGCAATTTGGGAACATTTTGGATATACCATAATATAAAGGCAACTTCAACACATTTATGTCAAATAATTAGTTAATTTTGAAGATTCTATTTTGAAATTGAAATTTATTTAAATATTCCAAAAGATTTTTCATTTTCCTTCAATTTTTTTTTTAATGTATTTTTTTTCTTTGCATTGTTTCTAGAAATGCAATAAAAACTTGCAACACATAATTTTGTATAAATTGTTTGTCCAAAATAACATACTAAAGATTATTTACACACATTGTTGGGAATTATTTATATCATCAGGAAGTAGTTCCAAATAATCATTATTATGCCTACGATAAAGAACATAATGTTTGTTTTGCAAAGGACTAATAGTAGGGCGAAAGATGTCCTTTTTTAAATTAATTTTTTGTCATGCAATACATTACAAGAAATCATGGTTTTTATTACTAGGAATTTCGGTCAAAAAAACCCCCCATATGGTTTTTCCCCCCCCCCCCCTGTCCAACTTGACTAAAATGCCATTTTGGACAAGTTGATTTGGACCTAACCATTTCGACAACAGTTTTTTGGTTGGTTTTTTTAATTGGGTTTTTTCTTACCAAGTTTTTTTTTACTAACCACCATGACAATAATATAATTTGGGCAATGACCAAAAAAATTATTTAAATTATTTTATTTAAAATCAGTATTAATTAATCAATTAATTAATTACCCTACCTACCTAATTAAAAAACCTAATAATTAAAGCCAAAATTTTATTTATTTATTTATTATTGACCTTATGTGTTAAGCCAAAGCTAAGCCACCTAACTTAACCACTTAGGTTAGACCAAGTCCCCTAAATTAGGCCCTTAGGTTAGGCCAAGTAGCCTAGGTTAGATGGTCTAGTAGCTTTTGCAACCTAAACAACTTAATTATGTCACTTAAGTAGTCAAGGTAGCTTAGGTTGCAAATGTGAGGAATTGAACTCCTCACCTCCACATTGAGGAATCAAATCCTTAACCATTCCACCACCACCCCATAAGGTGGTCTTCTTGGACAACATATTTATGATGAACATGAATTTCAACCAACATATTGTAATCAACTTCCATCAATTTTTTCAAAAATACATATTGTATTAAATGAACTTGAATTTTTTTACATTACTTACATAAATAGGTAGGCTATAGGTAAGGTGGCCTAAGTAGGTAGGAGGTGCCTATTAATAAATACATGTACCTAAATAACATGTAGGTTATAGTTTATTAAGCCTTATAGGTACATACCTAGTCGATCTAGGTTTATACTGAGTTAATAAGCTATGTACATTTATGCTATTTAGTAGGCTACGTAGGTACCTGTTAATCTATTAATAGACCTAACCTCGACATATTAGGTAGGTAACCTAACCTATTAGGTAGATGTAGGTTTAAGCTACCTACCTAATACGTTTAGGTGGCTTAAACTAAGCTACATACCTAACATGCTTAAATGGCCTAAGTTACGCTACCCACCTAGTAGTTAGGTTTAAACTACTAATTTAATTAGTAGGGTAGGCTACCTATAGGTAATTAATAATCATAATAATAAATGATTGATGAATTATTATAAATTATAAATAAATAAATAATGTTAATGATAAGTAATTGATTATTTTTTAGGAATAATTAAATATTAAATATCAAATATTAAATAATGATTATTTAATTTTATTTAATAATTATTCAATATAAATGGCTGATTATTGAATATTTCTATGAAGTATTAATAAGTAAAATTTTATAATAATATTATAATATTCATTATTGATTATTTACTATGAATTAATAATTATCAATATAATAATATAATAATTATTATAAACTAGAAAATTAGTTTAAAATAATTACTTATTAATATTTATTTATAATTATATATATACTATTTATTATTATAAAATATTATTGAGTATTAACCAAAAAATTAGATAAATTAGATAATTTGATAATAACAATTAATCAATTTAACAAGTTGATGGATAAATCAATTATTGGTTATTAATTGACATTTATTTTGGGACTAATTAATTATATAAAATATTAATCATAAATTATTGAATATTAATTATTAATTATTAAATATTAACTAATTAATGTACTAAGTTTAAGTACCTACATGTGTTTAAAGGTAACATATAAGTAGTCTATTAAATTTTATTAGTAATTACTACGTGTAATATGTTTAGCTTAAGGCCTACTGGCTATGAATATAAGTTTGGTATGTACCCTATGCAAAATAAACTTATAGGTTAAATAGTTAAATTAGTATGATTGATTGGACTACGACACACCCCAAGTTTTTTAGTAAATTCAACTGTGAATCCAAATGTGAGAACAATGGAAGGATAAGGAATTCATGTACGTTCCCTAGCTTGTAGCCTTTCACAGGTAGAGGAGCATGATGGGGATTAGGACGAATGATAAGAGGGTCAATTATTGACGCACTCCCAAGTCCCGGGGTGAACCCACTTGAGGGTTCACCTATGTGTAGTTGAGGAAAAGTTGGGATTCGAAAGGCGCTCCCGACTTCCAGCACTATAAAGGGGTAGAGGGGCGTGCTAGAAGTCCCGGGATTAGACTGGGAAGAGGGACTAGTAGATCAAGTTTGAATCTGCATCCAAAACAAACCACAAAGTGGTTAGTTCACATTCCGGGACACCCTTGGGTGTTGGGACAAGTCACGGGCATTTTGGACCACAAGACTCATCACGGCCCGGACTTGGGGGAAGTCACCACCTTCCCCTATATAGTATTCTCTGCAACGCTCCGCCGAGGCTACATCCAAATGGCTTTTTTTTCCGGGACTCCCAAGTGGGAGTCCCAAAATTGTCCCGAAACTGTAACGGTTGGAGTCTTGAGACTTTGGCAGCTTGTAACTCTCGATTGCCAAGTCTGATTGCAACAAGGTCTAAACCAAACTTGTAGCCCTCGTTGAGATCTTTTTATTGCCGTGTTGCACACTCAATTCGGACGTAAAAAAAGGGTCGATTCCTGACGTTTAGTGGTCGGGAGTCAAACTGGCATCAAACTGCCAGTTTGACTCCTAGCCCTTCTTTTGCCCATAACTTGGGCTGCAAATGTCCAAATGACCAATGCAATGCCATTTTCGATATCTACGCTTCAAGACCTTTCTAATGAAACCAAGAACATTTCAATGCAAGGTGTTTTGGGTCTTGCTGTTGAACTCTAAACATTTAGGAGTCCCGAAGGACTCCAAGTCCCCAACTTTGGGAGTGTTGGGCTTCACCCCCGCACTTGGCCAAAGTGGGGTTGCGACAATTATTCACCTAAACTTACATAAACAAAACAATAAGTGGTTAGTGCATAATTAGAGCACTTTTGATGCATGGGTGAACCATGGGCAAACACAGACTTGTAAAACTCACCACGACCTAGATTCGAGGAAACCACCACCTTCCCCATTATAATATTCTTTGTGCCTAGCCATAAGGCCCTACACCCAAATGTCATTTGTCCTAAAATTCTTGAAATTGGGACTCTTGCAACTTTGGAGGCCTATAACAACTTGCATAGACCTCTAATTAAGATGAGGTCTAAAAAAAATTATAGCCTTTGGCGAAAGCTTTCCAACAATTTTTCGCATGCCACTTACACATAATAAACCATGGCGACTCTTAGACTTTTAATGGTCAGGAATCAAATTGGTAGTTTGTCTCTCAACCTTTCTTTTGGCCATAACTTATGTTTTAAATACCCAAGTGGGTCATGCAAACTCATTTTAAACATCTACGTTCTAAGAATTTTTTTCCATTAATACAATAAGTTTTTCAATCCAATGAGTTTTGACCCTTGTAATCGCCCTTTGAAAATTTGGGAATCCATCTAGACGATAACTCCCAAAGTGGGAGTTCACTTCGGAGGGTGAGGGTTCATTCCTTCACACTCTCCTACACTTTCGGAAACATGAAATGTGACTCCCGAGCTTCATTTTTGGCCCGCACCTTTGCAAACATTTACCTTGGTTATGAACCCAAGGTTAGGGTTGTAACAAACTCAATGTGAAATCAAAATGGCCAATTTGACTAATTATAAATCATAATGATGATTAATTATGGTCAATTTGACTAAGCCTTGGTCATTTTGGTGAACCTTTGACCTTTTTGACCAGATGTTTAATTTGACACATGGTCAAAAATGTCATTTTAGTCAAATGTCTCAATAAAAAATAACTCATGTTTTCATGCCCCAAGCCTTTAATCAAAATGACCATCTTCGTTGGTCAATGTGGACATTTTGATCAAATTGGACTTTCTAAAAAATCATGTTTTCTTGTAGTGAATAGCAAAAGGTTTGAAAGGGAATTTTTTAAAAAAATTGGTTTAGAGAAAAAAAAAAATACAAGGGGCACTTTTTTATAATGTTTATTTTACTTCCTATGATTATGTTTCCTTTCATGTGGACCTCATCAATGCAAGCAAATCGTTTCCCCTTCGAACCTACATTGAACTATATTTCTACCTTAAAGGTATTATTTATTCCTTGGATTACATAACTTTTTTCACAAAAGTGTTTTAGGATAATGTTGACATACATATTATTGTCATAGAAAGTTTCTTCCAAAGGCAAAAACATTTGGTTGCCATATGTGGTTATGCCAAAGTTACAAAAATATTAAAGGATATGTTTTTAAAAACTATATACTGCCTACATTAATACTAACACAATTTCAGCACATGTTTGTTGAAATATTAATTAATTTTGAATATTTCATGCCAAAAATATGAATAGTTAAAAAAAATTATATTTTCTTTTGCAAAATTTTGTTCTTTGAAAATTTTAAGTTTTGAAACTTTCAAACAAATTACAAGTAGTATATTTAGTGTTGAAGTTATCAAGGTACCATGACAAATTACTTTTTATTGGGAAAAGTTGTTATGACCATAAATCCATTGGGATTTAAGAAAAAAACTATTTGAACATTTTTATTGAACTAAGGAACAATGGGCTCAACTAAACCAATACCCACCAGTTACCATGAAGGATGGATAGTAAATGTTTCATGTTCAGTTTTAATCCCCTAGGTAATCATGGTGGTTAGTTCATTTGGTTTTTAATTACTAGTTACCAACCAAGTAATTAATAAAACTCACCTTTACCCACTATGTATAAATTAGTTATTATTTAGTACCCATCTTTTACAAAATTGGTTACCAAAATGAAACCAAATATTGATTTAATTAAGGTTCATTTACACTATTAGGAAATGTGTCCTAGTTCACTGTGGATTTCATTAGATTTTGAGTGAATTTGAACATTTTCACCCAATGAAATTGTTAAACCCTTAATGAATAGGGACCAATTATTACGGACAATGATTTGTTTCACTAGTACGTAGTGCTACAAGGTTCCTGTCAAGTGAAATACAAATTTATCAAACATTCACTTGCTAGTTAATTAACTAACTAATATAGAAATCAATTAAAATTTAGTATATAATATTATTAATAATTTCATGATTTTTAAAGCCTATTATTTATTGACATGTGACACTACTTACACTAGGTTAAAAAGCTAACCTACATAAGTAGGTAGGCCACATAATCATCCTACGCAACTATTTTAGGAATTCAATGATAAAATATTTGGTTAACATACCATTGTTGATCACATATAACACCACCAATGAGGTTTGATCCCTTGACATTTAGAATGGAAACAAACATTTTTACCATCAAGCCACTTCACTTATTGTGATCATATGTTGCATTACATTTTATTTATCAAATATTTCATTTTAAACATTACAAAAACATAAACTTTGAAAATTCATATCTTTTTCAGATTTTGTTCAAATGAAATGATTCGAATTTATTTTTGAAAAAATTCAGTAATTTACATAACTACATTTATTTCCTTTTGAAAGTTTAAAATCATTTGAACAAAAATAAAGTTGAATATCATTATTTAATAACATTTTAATGACCATTCTTTTGAAAAAAAAACGTAATAAATGAGTAATTTTTTATTAATATAATAATACTACCTATGTTAAACTACTTGTAATTATTATATTAATATTTTTCATTGAATTAAATTATTTCACCTTACATTATTTATGGTTATTTTTGGCTATTACAAATTATTTTAGTTTAAACTATTTGTAGCAATTATAAGTTACTTTTGGTTATTGAAAACTATTTCACCTTATGTTATTATTACCAATTATAGGCTATTATAGGTTATTTCACCTTAAATTATTTTGGCTATTAGTTGTTCTTTTATTAATGTTATTGATGGTTATTAATGGCTATTGGTACCTATTTTATTTGTGGCTATTAATGTTTTTTAGTGGTTATTTTATTAATAATAATTGGCAGTTATTCTATTAATGGCCATTGGTGGTTATTATATTAATGGCCATTGGTGGTTATTCTATTAATGGCTATTGGTGGTTATTTTATTAATGACCATTAGTGGTTATTCTATCAATGGCTAGTGGTGGTTATTCTATTAATGGCTATTGGTGGCTATTCATTAAATGACTATTGGTGGCTATTCTATTAATGGTTATTCGTGGTTATTTTTTAAATGGCTATTGGTGGCTATTCTATTAATGGCCATTGGTGGTTATTTTATTAATGGCCATTGGTGGCTATTCTATTAATGGCCATTGGTGGTCATTCTATTAATGGCCATTGGTGGTTATTTTATTAATGGCCATTGGTGGTTATTCTATTAATGGCCATTGGTGGTTATTCTATTAATGGCCATTGGTGGTCATTCTATTAATGGCCATTGGTGGTTATTTTATTAATGGCTGTTTTTTAAATGCCTATTGGTGGTTATTCTATTAATGGTTATTCTTTAAATGCATATTGATGGCTATTCTATTAATAGCTATTCTTTAAATGCATATTGGTGGCTATTCTATTAATGGCTATTAGTTGTTATTTTATAAATGACTATTGGTAGGTGTTTTATTAATGACTATTAATGGTTATTAATGAATATTCTATTGGTGGATATTAATGTTTATTAATAGTTATTATATTAATGGGTATTGGTGTGTATTAATGGTTATTATATTAATGACTATTGGTGGTTACTAGTGGTTATTTTATTAATGGTTATTGGTGATTATTCTGTTGTAAACCATTGGTGGTTATTTATGGTTATTTTATTAATGGTTATTAATGGTTATTGTATTATAAATTATTGTTTGATATTTTATTTTATAATATTATAGGCTGTTGGTAGTTATTATATTATAGGGTATTTTAAATTATTTTTTGTAGGTTATTATTATTTATTTTAAGTTATTTTTACCTTAAGTCATTATATTTTGTTTTAGATTATTTTGAGTTATTATACTTAGGATAAAATAATTTATAATAACATAAAATATAATGACCTTGAATAATTTAAAGTATAATTTGAAATAACATATATTAATTTAAAATAAAATAACCTAAAATATAACTTAAAGTTAGTTGAATAATTTAATTTAGAATAACTTAAAAGTTTATAATAAACTAGTTAAGATACCTTAAGGTAAAATAACATATAATAATTTAGGGTACAGTAATTTATAATAACCTATAATAACATAAAATATAAGTTAAAATAACTAAAATAGCTTAAAATAATATAGGGTATATCACAAAGTAACATAGATCAAATATTTTTCAAAACATAGAAATAAACCTATTGACTATAGTAATTGTAATAGTGAATTATGTTAAATAATAATGAAACATGATGTTTACATAGTGATATTATAGTGAAATAAGTTTCACCAAGATGAAATCAGTAAAATGAAATGAAGTTATTTCACTTTTAAGGTCCCATAGTGATTTAACTTAATAAATTGCACTTCACTTTCATAGTAGTGTTAGAACCAAGTCATAACCAACATTCAATGGATTGTTTGTTTGTAGGTGTTGGTTCACTTTGGCCAAAATGATGTTCTCTCCGTTTGTTCCCACATTTTGATGAATGTTCACAAGGTTTTATTACCAGTCTTATGAGTTCATGATCCTTTTTTGTGATCTTCATGGGACATTTTCTATTTTATCATAAAATATGTGTGGTGCACTTTAGGAAGGAGTAAATGAATGCTCATTTTTTGGGGCATGATTTCATTATTTTAGGGATCAAAATCACAACTAAGGATTCCCAATTTTAATTATTTTTGTTTTAGTTTTCATTTTTGATAATAATGTCAACAAGATTTTATAACCGTTCTTTTTCTAAGTATATCATTTACAATGTTTGGTGCATTATTTGATTATGGGTGAACTTGGATGGATCCATAGTTATAGTTGTCCTTTTGATCATCAGGGTTTTACCAAAAAGTAAGGCTCAATTTCCATGTGGCCATTGGCCCACCCATCCACTAGGTTTGCAACATGCAACTTTAAATGACATTGAAGAATTAATATTACATCTTTGAATGATAATGTGTCATTAAAAGTTTGACTTGGAAATGAACTTGAAGGACTTGAAAGGACTACAAGGTCCAAAAAAACTTGTAAGGAGATGTAAGGATTCAAAAGGACTTAAATCCTTTCAAGGTAGATTCATTGTGGGCCAAAGCCATCTAGCTTAGCAATTGCATTCCATTTTCTAAGTGTAATAATATTCTTTCATGAGATTGTACATGCATATTTTATGTACACAATTTTTTTTTTGAATTGAAAAATATGAATCAATTTTCCAAACAAACATGTAGCTAAAACTCAACATAAATAAAAATTTCAATTTATGCATTCATAAACAATTTTGCTTTTGAAAGCTAGGAATTAATTAATAAATTGAATTATCAAAAGAAATGATAGCATAGTAACAAATTATGTATGGTCAAGTTTTTAAATCAAAAGTAAAATCATTTATCTTTGGTATCACAATTTACTTTTTTCATCACCAACATTCAATGAGGTTGTCTCATGATATTGGTGTTATTAGTTGAAACATTTCAAAAAAAATTTATTGTACGAGGAATCCTATCCATACCAACCCATGTATTTGCAAATTATGTCCAAATCAACCATTTTTGTAATTATCATAGGTGCAAACAAGATATTATATATATATTTGTGACGTTGTTTTCTACTTAAAAACAAGATTTAAAAAAATTAAAATAAATTACCTTCTAGCATTTCAAAACAAATGAAACCTTCAATTTTCTTCATGGGCATTTCTAACCCCAAAAGTATCCCCAACAATAATGTCACTTTTTAGAAGGTTAGGGATTATTTCAATTATGAACCTTAGACTCCATTAACCAAAAAAATTATATTAAAATGTTCACCACATCAATATTGAAGTGCTTGAAAAAAAATTGAATACTTGCAAAAATATTTCACCTACTTTCAAGTACTTGAGTTTTATTTTTCAAATTGCCACAAATTTTAGGTCTGATTCAAGTACTTGCAAGTACTTTAAAAAAACATGATTATAATAATTTAGCTTTTGAAGTTCATGCAAACAAGAGTTCAAAAATAACATACCCCAAAAAATATTATTATCCTTATTAAATTGTTTACATGTTATTCTTTTTATTTCATAACTCTTGTATTTTGTTGCTTACATTACTTTTTGTGTATACTTTACCATGCTTTCACCCTCATATTGATTGTCCTTTATGACATTATGGTAAAAATGACTTGAAATTTTTATTGATTTGGATGAAAAGGAAGATGAAAAATTGTGTTGATATCATGCACAACCAATAGATAAATATTTAATTGTTGTTGTAATTGGTACTGTAATTCATACATGATTAAACAACATGTGGCATCTAGTTGAACTTGGATTACAATTATATATAATTTAATTGTAAATGTACATATGTTATTGGTTAGTTAATGTATATAATATGTGATGATAATTCTAAATAAACTAGATAGCCCCCTAGGTACCTTAAGTAGTATAAGTAACCTATAGGTAAGCTTTAGGTACCTTAGGTAACATAAACAACCCTTACGTAGGCACCAAATTAATCTAAATAACTTTAGTTAGTTTAAGCAACCCCTAGGGGTCCTTTAAGGAGGCCTTTAAATAATTAGTTGATATAAGCATCCCTTGGTAGCTAAGCTAACTTAAACAACCCATTGATAGCTTTTAGGTGACCTAGGTAGCCCTTAGGTACCTTAAGTAATTTAAGTATCTTTTAAATACTCACTAAATAATTTAGGTGACCTTTATGTAAGCCCATAGGTACCTTAAGTAGCTTACACGTTCTTTAAGTATTCATTAAATAGCCTAGATAACCCCTAGGTAAGCCCTTAGGTCACCTAGGCAACCCCTTAACAACCCATAGGTAGTTGAAGTAGTCCTTAAGTACCTTAAGTAACCTTAAAAACCTTTAGGTGGTCATTAAATAACTTGGGCAATCCTTAAAACACCCTTTTGGTAGCCTTGTAGGTAGTTTAAGCAACCCCTTGTTAAGTACCTTAGGTATTTTAAGCAACTTCTAAACAATTTATACAACCTTTAAATAAGCCACCAAGTACCTTAGGTACCTTAATAGCTAGTTTAACTATCTTTAAATAGGCATTTAGGTATTCAAAACATTCCAAATAACCCCTAGGTAGTCCATATGCTTCTCTAGCTAATTTAAGCAACCTTTAGGTAGGCTCCTATGTAACCAAAGTAGGTTGGGCAATGCTTTGATAGTCCTTGGGTAGCCCCAAGAATAATCTAAATAGCCTATGCAACCTCTAAGTAGCTTAGGTAACTTGGGCAACCCTTAGGCAACCTTTACATAGCCTACATAAGGTAGGTTGAATAGGAAACTTACGAAAGTTTTTTAAATGTTTATTAAATTATGCTTCCCTTGTTTCATGTAAAAAAAATTGGTGCAATGGTGAGCACTTTGCTTCTCAATATGAAGGTGAAAGGTTCAAATTTTAATTATTGCAACCTGTATGTTTAGTTTAAGTTAGATGGTTTAAGTACCTCTTCTAGGAAGAGGTGTCTATTTTAAATCACCTAGGCTTTGCCATAGTCCATGTTTTTAGCTTAGGTAGCCTAGGTAAAATAGGCTAGGTAGGCTAGGCACCCTAGCCTAGCCCAACTTAAGTAGGTTGTTGTGACATTTGTTCAACTTGGAGCTTGCGATAGTCAACATTTCAATAGTCTTTTTTTTTTTAATATCAAATTTTCGCATTTTAATAATAAAACTAGTCACAAATGGTTGCGCCATGTGAACATATGTTGGTACACATTTGAGTCATAAAAAATAATCATAAATGATAGTGCCACAAAGGCTAGATGTTAGTTGGATGAAAAATGAATGTAAATCACACCTCAATGCAATTGACATTTCAACTTGGTGTAGAGTAATGTCTTTTGGGATTAAAGTTTTATACAACTTGTTCAATGCAATTAGAGAAAGTTGTAATTACAAGTGTCATTTAAAACTGAGAAATAATTAAAAAAACCAATCATTAATATACAATTTTTTAATAATATTTATTAGTAAATTCAAATTTTCATTATTAATGTTTTTCCCTTGTAAAGACCTACATTTATTTTTCTAATGTAATTAATGGACTCATTGTAGAGCATAATATGGAGTATGTTATGTTCCCTTCACTCTTTATTTATGTCTAGATTTCTAAAAATAAAATTAAATTGTAACACATGAATTAACAATTTTTTAAAAGGAATTTTCCCTTAACAACTCACAAATGAATTAAAAATGAGTTCTATAAATAATGTAAAAAGAGATTCCAACATGGAATGTCCATAAGGTGTCTCATACACTATTATGGTATACTAGGAAATTTCCATTTCTCTGTGTCCTCTATTGAACCATGAAGGCCCACTTTAAACTAGGACCCAAGAACTTGCCCAACTCTAGGGAGCATTCCTACAAGCCCAAAGATCAAAATTGAGTCTATTAGCTTCACACTACTGTCAAAGCCCAAGAACCCAAGAATGACGTGGTTGCCTACATGGCATTATTTGGACACCATATTCTTGTACCAGCTCATGATAATTGCATATTCACATGGACTGGAATGGGTGAATAACTGCAAGTTAACCTCCAGTTAACTCCTGGTTTTCTTTTTAGTCTCTCTTTTTTCTTTCAAAAATCTCAATTCTGGGTCCAGTTTCACATGGAACCTTGCAATCTGGTGCCAAGTCCACTTCTCCAAAATCATAAATTCCAGTTTGGGTTCCAAAAATCAGACCCAGGTCTGGTTCAGGTTATACAAACTGGAACTGAAACCAATGATTTTTAACCCTCCAAGCCGGGTAACTACCCAGCACACTGCCCATGATCATGCTTTGAGACCTGGATCACCCTTTTCTTTCTTTCACTGAAAAATGTTGCATTGCTTGATCTAAACTCTTGTGCACTCACTCACTTACAATTTGCTCCAGTTTTTAATGGTTTTCTCGGCCTTAATCTGTTTCAAGAACAAAGGGGTGTGCCAGTCACACTCTGGCCTTGCCATTTACATTTAAAAGTATCTTAAGCCAAAAAAGGAATTATATATGGAAACTCTCAAATATTTGACCATGCAGAAATATAATCTTCAAAAAATCCTCTAAAAGAAATTTAAAAAACCTTCAAGATATTACAACTCTATTGGTAATTAATCTCAAGATTCAACACAAGCCAAAATATCATTTTTGAAAAAATGCTCATATAAAAATAAACCTATTACCCTAGGGGCCAAAATCCCTTAAACTATTATACTCTATAATGAATCTAAACACAATATCCTTGCCTTGGTAGTAGGCAAGGCCAACAAACAAGATAATGTAGCATTGATTGTTGGATCAATAATCCTTTTGTGATATTTGTTGCACTTGGCTAATATACCCTTACTATGTTGTAATGGAGAGTTCCTCTTTCTAGCAATAATCCCTTGAGACCTGAACATGTTGTCTTTATAAAAAAGCTCCACTATCGATGTTCATGCATGCCACAATTTGATCCAAATTTGGTTTTATTTCTTCTTGTGTGTTTCAATTGTATCTTACATACTAATATGAGCTAATTCCAGGCCTGCTGCTTGAACCCTGTTCAATTTCCTTTCAGAAACTTGTTTGTAGCTAGATGGTATTCCTGGATGATGTGAGATCTAATCTGCAGCTATGGTATTCTGGAATCTGAAGCATTCTTTTTGGTCTTGTTCAATTGCAGGTTTCATACAATTTAGCTTGTACAAGACCACTTTAGCTGCCCCCAAGACTTACTTCCACTGACCTGCAATTGAATGTTTTACTCAATCTGCAGAAATAGATTGCCAATCTTCCAACTAATTTGAGATGCTGGGGGGTGATTGCACCAGATTTCTGAATCATGCAGCTCCAAAATATTGCACTTCCATATAATAGTGCAGCAACTCTTTAGCTGTGGAAGAGGATTCTCAAGCTGATACAAAGGAGGGCCATGGAAGGCCGTTCCCAAACCTCAGGAGAACCCACAAGTACAGGAACCTCCATGTAAGAAACGACTCTTACATGCTTATGAGGAACATGTAAGAATAGGAGAATCTCCCCCTGGCATAACAAACTAAGCTTCTTCTCCTGCGGGAGATTCCAGGCAACCGGCAAAACCCAATCCCTGATCTGGGTTGATCTGGGAGAAGAGCGACTGATCATAATTGAGCATGGACGTTGATCATGTGCATTGGTTGCTGACCTCTGTGATACAGCAACAGCTTGCATGTCTGATGTTATCTCTCGAGCATCCAGATCCGTGTTTTTATTTTTTTTCAATTTTCTCGTGTCGTCCACCAAAAGTGGTGATCAGCCACAAAGCAGAGGATTTAGCCAAATCTGGTTACAAGACAAATAAAGAATATAATATCTAGGAATTCTATTACATGTTGGCAAACCACTAGAACCTATTTGCTAAATGTGATGATTCAAAAGAAGAAATCTGCCCAAATCCTCCAAACATCTTGGCCATTTCATAACTTTCTTCCTCCAAATGTGAGGAATTTTTTTGGGCAAATTTTTCAAAAAGTTCTCTTGACCATGTTGCCGGGGACCTTTTTTAATAGCAAAATGGCAAGTTTTCATCACCCAAAAATCTCGGATCTAGATCCAGAAAGATCATCTTTAGAGCTGAATATGTAGGGTCATTTGTAGAGCACATGAGACATGACTCCTTTGGGGTTTAGGGTTTTAAGTCAGCTGATCTGTGTGGCCGTTCCATTCTTCAGGCAAGGGAATAAACATCCTTCAAAGAAGAGGTAAGCAGGAGAGTCTATAAGAATACCAAATAAGTACACGACACTGGACATGTAGTATATAGGGGAAGGCCTGCTCCCAAGGGCCTACGCTGAAGGTTGTAGTTTTGAGGGTGGTGGCCCACAAATTAGCCAAGGTCTTCCCCAGTGTAAAGTGGGGAAAGGATTTTTCTTTGAGTGGTGGTCTGCATGTGATCGGCACAAGGTTCCATCAACTGAAGAACTAATTTTCCCTGAGGAGATGTTCTTCTTTCACATGTACGAAAACAAAAACCTTGGAGTGCTTGATGGATGCCATCTACAGCCAAAACCCTCCCTAATAATTAGAGCAGAAGTTATGCATGCTAACAGGCCTCTCACTAGCTAATGTTTTCTTAAACAGATTTCTCTGATCACTTAAACATTGGGCAGGCGGGCGAGCATGCATGGGGCTTCAACATCCTGGGTTTTGTGTGAAGGTAACTGAGGTTCATCTGCGTGTACATGTGTGATGGACTCTGGTATTCCGAGAATCCTCAATGTGGCAGGTGGTATCAATAAATTCTACAGCTAGCATTATGATGGTGGGTACCAATCACCAACTACTAACTAGTCCAATCTTTGCTATCTGGAATAATGTTCAAAATACTTCGTGGGGGTGGCGGGGAAATTTACTCAAGAACACATACAAGGGGGATTTCATAAATTGTTCCCAACTTGAAGTGTAACTAGACTAACAACTGTGAAGGTTGGATTTGCATCGGAATTACTCACAAATTAGGAGAGTTGGCAACACACACACAGACATATTACAAAACTTAAATTCACACACATACACAAATGGATTACCAAGCTTAAATTGAAGGGCCAGAAGAGTTCATACGGCAGGTTCTAATTACCTTGTGTTTTTTTCCACTTGAGACCAAAGCTCCAACTTACAATCTTTGCCTGGATTTTTCACAAGATTGTAAGAAGGAAGCTTGATGCTACTATCCAATGTTTATTTAACTGGCAAATTAATTGAAAATGAAAAATTGCATTGTTTTTGGGGGTTTCAATTGCTAGAAAAGAAAGGAATGATTGATTACAGATGGCTATATTTAGTTCCAATAAGCAGTCAGCCATACTAATAATCTTGGATAAAAAGAAGGAATAATAATAATAATAATAAATGTTATTTGTGTTGTATTCATTTATTTGTTGACATTACTTTATACAATTTGACACAATGTGTAAAATCACATAAATGCATTTTTCATTTTTGTGATTTACACTTACACTTATCTTTTTATATACATGATGAAATAACCTCACACAATTATACACTTACATTTACCCCATGTGCATATCAAAAACCATATAACACACAAACCACTAATTTCATGTGAACCAAAAAAGCTCCAACAACAGTAAATATAATTTTTCTTACACACTATTGCAAATGGGGAGATTATTAGGGGATGTAGACCAAGATAAGAATCTTGCTTCTAACTAAGATCAGTTCTTGGGAACAAACCCAAGTGCATGGATTTATTATTGTTGCAACAATTTCGGCCATGTTGCACCCTGGAAATGGGTAGGCATTGCAATGCTATGCTGGTCAGCATTGCACATCACCACCCAACATATATAGGTACTGCAAAATTCTTCAACAAAAAAATTCAAATGCATGGAAACAAAGTAATCAATCTCATCCACCATCTTCTATCCAAGAGGTTGTCATTTCACCCTGGCCAAGATAGGCTTTGCAAAATTCTTCACCAAAAAAATTCAAAGGCATGGAAACAAAGTAATCAATCTCATCCACCATCTTCTTTCGGACTGACTTCGCAAAGAGGTTGTCATTTCACCTTGGGAGAGAGAGAGGAGGAGTAACACATGAAAATCGAATTACTTACATGGATTCTTGTCCAGCAACTGATCCAGCTACTTAATTGGAGATCCCCAAACTCAGAAAGCGCTCTTTCTTGTCTCTTTTTCACCTCCACATTAGGACAGTACGCAACTTCTAAAGCATCAAAGCAAAAATGGATGCCCACAATAGGACTGAAGCAAGAAGGGGACAGTAGTGAAGGAACAAATGACAAAAATTCTTGCACTTAATATTATTATGTTGTATATAAGAAAAGAAAAAACTACCCCGCATGTAGTAGTCACAGGTAGGAAAGCCAGAAGGAAACTGATTGTGCGGGCCACTGGGAAAGGTTTAAGGAGTAGTTTCATGTAAAAAGGGGATTTTTTTAAACATGTTGTTCAGATTATTAAAGGCTTTTTGTCTCTAGCTTAGCCTTTACAGGATCCTCCAAGATCCAACCCATCATGTCATTTAACTAGCTAGTACTTCACACTAAATTCCACTTGACAGGCCCCACCAGTTCAGAAAACACATGGCTAGCAATTGGAGGTTGTCATGGTGAAAAGTATCTTCTTAAGAAATTGTTGCTCACGTGCTCCAATGCATGGATAGGAAGTATGTAAAAAGACACCAATTCCAACAAGACTTGGGCCTAGCCTACCAAAATGGGAGGTGGAACAAGCTTCGTGCATTCAATACCTCCTGACTCAGATGCTTGTAGCCTGCACTCACAAACAAAATCAGGTTTGCCTTGTACACACGCACATGCTGCTGGGAATGCAAAAAATTACCAAAATAAAGTAACAAAATTTTGCCACATATGCTAGCGAAAACAAAGTGTGTATGTGCATCATTATGAACTTTGTGTGCATGTGCCTCACAGTCTACTGAAAGCTAGTGTGGTGGTTCCTTCCTTCTAAGGAAAGAGAATTTTAATTAATCAATTATTTTTTAATTTTTCCCTCTTAGGTACCCCATGTTTGAATGAAAATTTCCAGCTGCCTTTCACAAGAACATTTGACCAGAAAATAATAATAATAATAACATTGATCAATTGCTACTATGTTATGGACGGTTGTACATTTGGCATGGCCACAACACACAAGCCCATACTCTACCTGGTCCCTCATTGGTTTTGGAAACTGGATTTTAATTCTGGCACTATGCTCAAAGTAGTCTAGAGGATTTTTTGAAACTATGAAATAATTTTTAAAACAATTTAATGACACAAGATTTCAGAACAGATTGCAAAACTTATGCCCAATTCAGCTTATGTACACAAAGGCCAGTCTCTTGTTCTGCTGCACATAAGTGGAGATTGCAAGGTGCCCCAATTAGTGTGCCCAAATGTTCAATAGTGTTCCCAATGTATGCTTAGGGTTCAACATGCACATAAATAGAAAAGTATGTTCCTCACAAGTTTGGCAAGATTGGCAAGTCAACTATTTACGCAAACAACTCCCTTCATATTTTCATGTGTATTTGGAGGGATCTCCCCCAACAGAAGACCCAAGGGCATTATGCTGCGGGAGCTCCCCCAATTTGTTGTGTTCCCATGTTCCCATGGAAATATTTCTTTCATAGGAGCTCCCCCAACTTTATATGTTCCCATGTTCCCATGGAAAATATTTCTTTTGCAAGAGCTCCCCTAATTTTTTGTTCCCATGAAAATATTTCTTTTCTACGAAATGGGAAAGAAACAAGGAAATAAAAAAGAGAGTTCATGAGGCTTGACTTCAATGACAAATACCTTTTTTCTATCTATTTATCCATTTGAGTTCAAAACTCTTTTTACCAACCAACTCCTTGAATGAAATTTCTACTCATTCTTTGCTCCACAATCAGTGTATGTGTGTGTGGTGTGTTGTGGTGATGAGGAGGGAGGGGATCAGAGTGAATTTGGCACAAAAGCCAATTTTCAATTGTCCCTTTGCCACCTTGCTGCCCATAAACTGATGATGTTTCCACAACATGACACTGAAAAAAGTTGAGCTATGAAACTAGTGGCTCCCTCCTCCTTGAGCCTCTCCCTTTTCTGAGTATGATTGTAGTTTTGTGCAACAAAAGGGTTCCAAGCTTTTTCTCCACAACCAAACCCACCACCACTTGATTCTGCAGAGTTGATAGTGGATCTGTTGACATCTCTCATTGGAACATTCAAAATCTCCACAGCCAAGTTAGTAAGGCTTGGGTGGACTACAATGAAGATTCTTGCATCACAATCCATGCACCCAATCCATGCACTCAATCCAGTAATGTACACTTTTCTGACTTTAGGTCAAATCGGAGCCAGATGATGAGGCAAAAAAAACTTGGTGGACTGGAAAAGTGGCAAAAGGGACAAAGAGATCATTCATAGATGGGATGGGTTAGATGGGCTAGTAGTATACCTAGTGGCCACTTATACTTTTGGTACATTCACACTTGATGTTAGTCAAATCAATGTTAAATGAAAATCAAGGTGGCATCCTATGTGGCACTTGATGTTAAATGGGCAAAAGAGCTTAATCTTAAACGAATGTTAGTTTAACATCAAATCTTCGCGAAAAGTAAGTTTAAAGTCTTAAATGACTTGTATGGTGTTAATGGACTCAACACTAGCACTAAGTGTGAACACACACACACCTTTAGACTCATTCCTCAACACCAGACACCAGTTTCTAAACAGTATTTGTTACAGAAATTGAGGGAGGTCCTGAAACAAAAGTGTTCATGAGTATTGTGGGATATTCCATACGGTAAAAAAGTTAGTTAGTTAGTGATGTTTTGGGAATGTCTCCTATAGACATTACATATATACATATATATATGCTGAGTAACTAAGGAAGATGCAATCAAAAGGTTTCATGGTTTTGGCAGTTGGGAATTTGGACAATTGGGCCACAACTACGAATGTAAGGCTTAACAAAAGAGCCAGCAGGGGGACCAAAAAAGTGTTGGTCGACTAAAATTAGACCTAGTTTGTATCGCAAAAAGTGAAGTGGGTGGTGCAACATATAGCCCCCAACATAGCCAGGGTGAATTCATATGGATCCCATTTGTACAACTCTCAAGTTCGCTAAACAATCTTGGCCCAAAATAGTCTTCTTGAACACAATGGAATTTGGGTGATGTCTTTGGATAAAAGCACGGCAAATGGACTCAACTCCAATTGAAAGCAATAGCAAGAACAACACTAGGCAAGAGGCTCTCTCTCTCTCAATTGTGCAATGAGGATGTCAAACATGGTAAATTATTGTTTTGTTAATGTAAGGATCCCCCATGTTTGTTAATGTGTGATAGTGTTAAAGGGCTTGAAAAATGAACATACTGATCTACATGAAGATGAATATTGTTGAGTGATTAAACTGGTATTGGCACTACTACCCATACACCTAGCCTGGTTTGGCAGGCAGATCAAGTCCACCAGTGCTCAGCATGTGACCCTGCAAACTAAAATTGGATGGAGAAAAGCTAAAGCACGCCTGTTTGGGTCAGCAAAATGGTTTTGGCCCAGCACTTTTGCAGAGAGAGAGGTTGCAGAGTTTCCTGAGGCTGGCGAATGGCCCAGCAGCAAAGCCTAACACCTGCCAAAGAAGAAGAGTGCACTAATTATAATCTGACTGCTGCTCCCCGTGTTTCTGATTTGTCGATCATAATGATTGGAATAGGCGGTTTGCTATGGGTGGTCTCCCATCCATTTGCACTCCCAGTAGTCTTAGTTTGTTCTCTAGGGTTCCGAAAAAAGTATATAACTGGATGGTGGGCTGTCCCGTTGTTTCCTTCTCTTTGCAATGAATTCTGAATTCTTTCATTCGTGCCAAAAAGAAGAAAAAGAAAACATAAATAACTAAACTTGGATGTGAGAATTTCTTTTGCGGGGTCACATACTGAGCACAGCTGGAGAGATGTTCTAGTGCATCTAATTGTCTTTTTGGCATGGCAGGCAGATACTTTTCAAGATTTTCAACACTTCCAAAAACATATTAGTTTGTGCCTGACCAGGTTAGGTACAACAGTGATTCACACATCACATGATTCTAGGGCAATGTGAGAGCTGCAAAGCATGACAAGTTCATGAAAAAGCAAACACTGGAGCTCAAGATCAACTTAAGTTCAGCCTATTTGCAAAAATGACAAGGGTGTTGGGAGGGAAGTTGATTTGAACTAATGCACTTTCTCAGGGATGGGCCCTCCCATTGTACAGGGCGCCGTTTGGTCCCTTGGTTGCATGCGGTGTAGTGGCCTGCTTGCCAGAGCATTACCTTACACTTCTTCACCAGAGGTAATGCTCTGCTACTAGGGCAATACACTACACTAACATCCATTTAAAGATGGAACCGGAATCAACTTTTGTGGTGCAAACAAGTGCCCTTTTCAATATAATGAGTAAGTTGTCAGCCCTGATGTGGGTCGCACTTGTGAGCACATCATACCCCCTAGAATACGGGTGCAGCATGGTCTGTGCCTTATTTGTTTGAGATGCTCATGAAAGCAAGAAGTAGCAATAAATTGTTAATATAGTGGGCCCTCCTTGGAAAGAGTCTTCAGCATTATTGTTTTAAATCTAAGGAAAAGGTCACAACACTAGAGCCATACATGCAAGTTGACACCGTACCTTTTTTTGGGTCGGTAATGGATCTATTGTAGCCAATAAAGTTGTATACAATGCCAAATTTAGAGATGGGGAGGCAGGCCCTTTTCCCCAGTTCCTCAGGAGGTTTAGGGTAGGGGTGTACAACAATGGTAGTAGTAGCTTGAGTTCCTCTACCCAAGAGCCTAAAGAAAAGAGAATAACTAGCCCTTTCCCAATATAGCACACTACGAAGCTTTAAATAATGACAAATCATGTCCATTTCACATCTTGTTTTTGTTCAACAAAGACCCATTTCACCTCAAGAAAGAAGAGTTTATTAACTAACATAACAAAGACACAAAAAAATTGAAAAAGTGTTGCCTTACATTTTTGTAACCTATTTTAGACCTTTATATTATGCAAATCTTGATTGATGACCAGCATCTACCTATCAAATGTTTTATTTCTTTTTTATTAAAGGTAGTAATGGTGAAAACATATACGGATGTACAAATGGAATGAGGAGAATAGGAGAAAGTAGAGCTAAGTCTTATCCACACCATAAATACATAGTTCAATATATAGCAAATCGGATGTGAGTGCAGGTTGCTAGTGTCCTAAGGGAAGTTGAAGTGAAAATGAATTTGAATGCCATAACCTGACTTGGAAATAAAGAAACTTGCAAGCTGTAAAGTGCACAACACAACTCAATGTCCTTGAAAATTTTTAAAGGTGATTTGGGAATCTTTGGGTGCCTTTGATGTCCCAAAGTCTTATTTATCATCCCAAACTTACAAGAAATATTGTTAGCTTATTATTATTCATGCATGTGATAAAATTCCCCAATTTTTTAATTCAGATTTTTTTCACCCCCAATGTCCATCTACAATTTCTTAAATCATGAAGACAAAAACAATCCCTAACGACCTCATATGTGTTCGTTTGCTTGCTACCATGGGGGGGGGGGGGGGGGGGCAAACTAGGGATATTGGATACACCTCATGGGGTTGATTGGTTGCGTTACAAACACACCGAGGTGATGCAACTTCCGACACAAGGATGAATAAACCTAGTCAAATGTAATGGACAAATAAATATTCACACAACCCAAAACAAAAAGAGTTTATATAGATTCCAAGTATATACACACAACACACCACCAAAACATGCATTCCTGTCAAAATGAGAGAACGAGATGAGATAGCTTTGCACACATGTATCTATAGATATTGTGACGGCCCAAGCAACGTAACATGCCTTATGACAACGTGTTAAAATTGCTAGCTGAGTAGATACAGAAATCCAAAGCACTGTATGTGGTACAGTTGATTGGTGATCCTTTGCTTTGCCAGCCCATCTCAGCCCACCCTGAGTTGGTTTACAAGATCATGCCATGTGCCATAGACGAATTCTTAATTGGAACGCAAACTAGGTTGTGAAAGTCAGGAGCATGACATTGCATTTGCAACAAACACATCAGCTCCACTTGATAAAGTGGGCTTGTGGCCAGGTCGAGCATCTACTTTTGCTTTTGAATGGGGGCGCATTCGACATCTTGGCAGATATTCTGTCATCACTACTTGATTCTACATTACATAGTCTTTACATAGTAAGTTAATAATATCATCCATCACGTTTTTGTTCTCTTTATTTTTCCAGCCTCGGATCTTCTTCATAGATTGAAGATGAAATAGGTATTGATCCTGAGCTGTCTCTTGTTTACTACACTCTGAAAAAAGTGTGTCAAAAATTGGGTTGTAGGATGTAAGCTTTTCTGTCAAAAGTTGGTTTGTAGAATGTAAACTTCTGTTAATATGTCAAAGTTGGGTTGTACAATAGAGTCACCTGTAAAAGTAACCCTGTCTTCACCCTGTCTTTGGGCCTCCTTTCTTCACCCCCTATCCCCTCTTTCAGTGGTATCCACAAACTAAAGGCATTATATTAAACCACAGTATGAAATGCTGCAACTCAGTACACTGACACTCAGCATTTAATGCACAAGGTTCGAGAGTAATTATAGTAGTTGTGTAAGTAGCAGCAGTGGAGGCCCTCAGGAAAAAGGAAAGACAGGATGAAACTCAGTTTACCACTAAAATTGATGGTGAGTTTCACCCCCAGTTGAATGCTAATGTACCTTTTTTTGCAGGTTTTTTTTTGAATCTCACCTTGTATATGACCAAACTCAGGGTTCTGGTGCTGTGTTTTGTCTTACTTTTATGGATAACTCCTAGGTGTGCTTCTTTTAGTATGTCAAAGTTGGGTGGTAGAATGTAAGTTTCTTTTGATATCTAAATTTTCGGCTCCATGTTTTGAGAGAAGCTGAAACACCTTTATTCAAAAGTATTCATCAATGCTTGTAGTACAAATGGTGTGACCTATGACTACTATTACCAAGTGGGGACCATGGAGGTTCTAGGCTACCCTTTTTGGCCAGGCTTTCTTTCAAGCAATTCTTTTGGGTTCAAGAGGCTGGAATGGGTTGGTTTTTTTATAATGGGAATTTTAAAAAGTGCAATTCTGGGTTTGCTATATTCTCGTGAGTTACTACTATTTTAGGGTTGTTTGCAACTTTAACACTAAAAAGTGTTCATGAAAGAGTGATGACTTTGTGAATGGGCTGGTATTCCGTTCTGTCTAAAGACCTCTTCTTAGGCTGGGCCCCTATTTGTTGGGTTATCAATTTCAAATTTGCATCAATTTTGTCACTCACTTCTTTTGTTCAAGGAACACATGGCTGAGTTGTGACATTGGTACCAATGTTGTGCGGTTACCTACTTTGGGGTGGATTGTAATCAGCAATTTCAGTTCTAGTTCGAGGAACCTACCTGGAACTGGTTTCCCAATTTTGGAACCGACTCGTTCCCAATGATATGGTTTTAAGTGGAACTAGACTCAAGGTAACGGTTCCATAGAGCAACCCAAATTTAGAAAGTGCATACATTTTTTCCTCCATTACATCATTCATAACACTTCACATACATTTTCACTAATCATATTTTTATTTTCAAAAGACCATCCCATTTTCAATTTTCACAAGAGAATGCAACTTTGAAATGGAAACAAAATAAATTTATGACAAACTAAAACACCAGAACTTGTCCTACAACCTAGAATGCAAGATTTTACAAAAAGATTTACAAATTATTCAAAAAAAAATTGAGAGCATATGCAAAGATAAGATGATTATGTTTATGCTAATCTTGAACTCCTTTCAAAATTCTTTGCAAAAAAACAACAAAGATGTCATTAAAAAAATAATTTAAAAATAAAACCTCTTGAAAATTTTAAAAATGAAAAAACTCTTTTTTCCCCCTATGTTTCCAATCACAAAAGAGTTCCACCACTTGCATAACACAATGGACCAATAATGGCACTAACAACCTAACGGATTTAAAAAAACACTAATAATAGAAGGGGAAATGGTGATGGTGTGTACTTGGTAACAAAAGGTGTACAACAATGCAACACATTAACAATAACATTAACAACAAAACGAACCAATGTAAAGTGACATTGTGATGCACTGATAGTATTAACAACAACGTGATGCACCAAAAGTAACACCAAACAATGTGACACACCAACAACAATAGTAACAACACAACAAACTAGCACCACCCTTAATAACATGACACACCCACAAGAACACTAGTAATATAACATAACAACACAAAGAATCAACCCAAAGGAGCAATGCAAAAGAACAACATGAAAAAACAATGCAAAGGAACAATCTAAAGGAGTATTGAACAACATAAGAAAGCAACACAAAGGAGCAAATGCAAAGGATCAATGTGAAAAAACAACACAAAGGATCAACAAAAGAGAAAAAAATCGCTCATTGTGATTAGGAACAATTAACCCCAAAGGGTTTTTTATACATTTGGTCACCACTTAGACTTCTAGCTTAATAATTAATTTAATCTAATTAGTAACCTAAACCTTAAACTAATTTAATTTAACTATTAACATGAGAACCAGGTTTTGACCAATTCTCTTATAGAATTGACCAATTTCTCCAATTCTTTTTTTAAATGAAATTGATTATCAATAATCTAGTTTTCACTTGGGAAAAATTTGTCAAATTGGTTCTCAAACTAGTTATCACAAAATGTGAAAATTGATGTGAGAACTGAGGGTCCTAATGAGAAGTGTTCAACATTGGTTAAACTCAAAATTAAACCAAGGTTTTGAAAAAAAACTTGGTTCTAGTCCCATTTTAGGGTTCAAGGTTTTGTTATGTATTTTTCTTTTTATGTTCTCATTTCATTTTGTTCATGGTGTTTAGATTTTGCACATTCTTCATTTTTAATATTTGTATTCATATTTGTGGTGATTATTTGGTTTGTTTTCACACAAATGTGCCACATGGGTGGATTTTTTTCATGTGAAGGTTCATTGTTTATTCGCTCAAGGTCATTAATTTTATGTTCATTTTGGTTGCCTAAAGCTAACTTTTTTTGTATTTAGTTTTTCATGATGGTGGTGATGATGATGTTTATGGTGATAATGATGGTGTCTACAATTTTTGTCTTTTTGTGGGCTTCTAGTAAGTTCTTAACCACCATTGCTTTCTATGTGTTCATTTTGTTCATGGTCACCATTGCCTTTTCAACTTGTTCCTAGTCACCATTGCCTTCTTTGTGTTCATCTTTTTTTTGGCCATCATCATCTTCTTCATGTTCATTTTCTTCTTGGTCTTCATCATTGTATTCATGGCCTTGGTTAATTTTTAAGGTTTAGGGTTTCTCACTATCACATCAATAGTGTAGTGGTTTTTGATAACTTAAAAAAAATTATCCCAAATTTTTTTTTTCATTGGAGACCATTTGTAGTGGTTTTAACTCTATTTTGAGTGATGCTACAACAACATTAACCAAAAAAAAAATTCAACAAAAACACCACAATATAATGGGCTTTGTTAGTGTAATAACAAGAATTTTGGAAAACCAAAAGCCACATTACCATAGCTTGAGCATTTTACACATGTACCCTTGTCTTCTTCATTAGTAAATTCAAGTTCAAATTAACTTGAACAAGTGAAATGTGTTCTATGTTATCTAGTCTTTTTAGTTGCAAGGCTTCAAAAAAAACATTATAAGCTACAAGTCTACAAATGGAACTTTTGCATTTCGAAAACATTTTGAAACCAACCATTAACAAATTTGGAATGAATGGGACAAAGATAAACTCAAAGAATAAATTAAGCTATAAAGAATGATCCAGCCCCACCCCATCTATTATTTATTTATTATTTGTAATAGTGTTCATTATACCAAGGATAATCTTTACTAAACATAATTTGAAAAAGATTTGAAGATTTTCATTGCCAACAAGCTATTGTCATTGTCATTCATTGAAACACCATTTCAAAAGACTAATTATGAAACAAAATGTTGTTGAGCATGAGTTGTTTCAATCATCTTGAACCCCCAAGTGCAAATGGGATAACATGAGCCACATAAATCCTTTCAATGAATGTTTATTGAATAATATTTTCAATATAGTCCTATTTGTAACTTGAAAAAATATATCAATTTTTTTTTGACCTTATAAAATGTTGCATTGTATTATAATGAAAAGATGTGTTCAAAGAATCTCCCCCAAATATGCCATGTTAAAAAAATCTCCTCACCAATATGAGACTTTTTAATGCCTTTAAGCATTGGTTCCAATATTCACTCCAAATCATGCCATATATTTACATGATATATAAAAAAACATGGCCATGAGTGTTTTTGAATGACTTGCAACATTAAATTAGATTTTGATAAAAAAAAAATGAAAAAAAAATGATTATAATCATTTGTGGTTCCTATTAATGTAATGGGGGTGGGTGGGGCCGGGGGGGGGGGGGGTGTTGCATTTAGGATTGAAGTAGAAAGTATTTAGTATTGCAAATATTTGTACAAACTTGTGATAGTCTTGATTGAGCACATGTAATCTTGAGATATTTATAAACATCTTTGAAAAAATAGCTTATTGATGTCCATGTTAATGGTTTGGCATCCCTGGACCAATTCATAGAAATAAAAGAATATTTAATGAGAGAAAATCAAGATGTAATTGCTAAGCTTGAGCTTTTGAAATTAAAAGATCATAAACAAAATTCCCTCTTTTGCATATATTGTGTCAATTTTTTTTTGATGGATTATGTTTAGTTTAGGTCGATATGTTTAAATTCTAATTTTCTTTTGTCCTAGGTCTTGGAGCAATGGAACAACTATGCAACAAAATTGTCACTTTATGGCCTTAACACAACCTTCATTCTGAAAGATGATCCAAACTAGAAAATTGTTAAGTATCATGATTTTTTTTCTTTGTTATACACAATTCATGACTTCTCATGACTTTGTTAACATCTTGGAATTGCGAAAGCCATTATACACAATGACCTGTGAAACCTCTTTTATTCTCATTTTCCATCATAGATTAACATCCCCCATCCTATAACACATTGTAGGTAAAAATTCCGTTAATTTACAATTGATAATTAAAAACTTAGTTACACTTAATTTTATTTTTTTCGATAGAATTCATTTTGCACAAAAATTGACCATACATGGTGTTTTCATTCTTCACAATCTGGTTTGAACTTGCCTTATAAGGTAAAACCATTGCATAATAGTGGGTGTCAAAATTTTATTCTTGAACTCTCAATAATTGGTGACTCAATAATCAATTATCTCTTTCATATAAATAGTTGCATGGTAACCAGTCATGGTGCCAATCCCTAGTCATTTAAATCTTTTGCAAGTTGAGCAAATTTTTTCAAATTTTCAAAGGAAGGGTGTCTTTTTTATTTTTTTTGTCACATCATTTTTTTTGCTTATTTGACATTTATTATGATACATATTATGTCAAAACACGGCATTCATGACTAGGCCTATATAATTATGTATAAGCTTCATTATATGTAAGATAAGTGAATAAAATGGACATAAGTGACAAGTCTAATTCAACTAAAATGGCATAAATGATTAACTCAGTTGAAAGACCCAAATGCCATGTTTTGACATAGTGAAGTTTCAAGGTTTTCCATATTGTGTTTCAAACTTTAACTTTGGTTCAAGATTGTTGAGACCACGTTTTTTTTGTTCACATTCTTGGTCAAAAGGAGGCGAGTTTAACCTAAACTACTAAAAGTTCTTTAAAACCCGATTATTCTTCATAGAAAGGATGCCAAAAGCGATTAATTTGATTGGCTGGTTCAAATACCTTAGCTAACTCTTCCCTAAAAAAATAATTTTACATAACTGGTTTGTTGTGAAGGCCACTAATGAGTGGCTTGTTCTCTTTTAGTGCCATATTTTCCCTCTAAACCTACAAAGAAACCCATATTCAAGCTTTTCTTTGTCATGCAAGGGAAAAGACAATTTCCCTAAGGGTCCACACCTTGTGAGGTGAGAGTCACAAGAAAAATGCCTACTTTTTATACATGAGACCTACCCACTAGTCAAAACCCCAAACCCATTATTCCTCTTGAGTCTTGTGCCCTATTATCATATTAGCTCTCCTCTAGCACAAGAATATTTCCATTGACTTGCATGGATCTTTACACATGTTGCTAGGGTTCAAAAGCTCAGCCCCAAGATCTTTGGGGAACCCAATTCTCTTGTGCAAGGGACCTACATACCCCCCCTAGGAGGAAGAAGAATGCCTTCCTTAAGGTACATTCCCTAACCCTAAAAGCCCCATTTGTAGGTCTAAAACTAGCACACGTAGATCATTATGTGGCATAGGTGGTGGGTAGGAAAATTTGGGAGCTGATTCTACCATGAAAAAAAAGATAGATAGTAGGTAAGTATGGAGCTTTGCATTCAATAGCAATTTTTAGGGTTAGGTACCACATCCAATCTCTTTATCACTCCCATGAAATCAAAGGAGGCAAATCAAGGCCACCCATTCTATTATACTACTATTCATTCATCATCCTCACAAGAAAAAGAGAGTTGTTCATCATCCATGCCTGAATTTAAAGGTACTATCCATGAAAAAAGAAAGTATGTACATACATTATGATTAGAATGAAATGAAATGATCCTCCTCAACATGATTCCATTCTTTGCATTTACTAGAAATGAATTGCATAACATTATCTCCACTCACTCTCTCACATCACATTTCAAGCATGTTTTGGGTGATGGTGGTTTTTGTAGTCGAGAATAGAACGAGAACAATCCTCATTGATGTCGAGCAAAGCAAACAACAAATTCCGTGAACAAACAAATGAGGTGATAACTAGAATTCTGCAAAACTCATGTTTGGATTGAGTGGGTGGTGTTTTTGGGAGCATAAATATATGACAAACACACAAGCATGTGATTATGATCATGCCCGTGATATACATATGATGCAAAAACATCGTACAAAGTTAGTAGTGTAAAGATTTGATTTTGTTAGCTCTTCAATGGATTATTTATTTATGTATTTATCCATTTTTAAATTTTTGTTTCAACAAGATTTTTTGGGGCAGAATTCTAGTTGCAATCACCTGATTTGTTCATTGAATTTTTGCAGTGCAGCAGCTGAGATGATGAACCAGGACCGTTCTTTCTTCAACTGCTCACAGGCAGGCAGGCAGGCAGGCACAGAGCGACTACAATCTCTTTCTCTCTCTAAAACAGAAAGCTTTTATAAGGCACAACAAGAGAGGATCAAAGTGCAAGTGTAGTAACAAAGTCTGGAGCTTTTGGGTGGTCTCCTTTGTCTCCTCCTCCGACATTCCAGGAGTTGCACAAATACTCTCTTGCCCAATCCCAGTTGGAAAAATTGTCTTTTGCAGCACAACCCACATCACAGATCTCTAGACTCTCTCTCTCTCTCTCTCTCGCTGTGGCCGCAAACACTGAATCTCTCCTCTACTAGGCTTCTAGGCTCTTGTTTTTGAACCTGGCGGCGCTAGAAATTTTCTCCCTCTCTCTCTCAAGGTGGTTGGTTGCAAAGTTTGTTTCTTTCTTGTGTACCCAACACAACAACAGAGTACCATAGTACTCTCCCATACACAACTTGGAGGCTGCTAGACTTTGAATGTTCTTGTAAGAACTGTTGGGGGGGTTTTTTTTGGGGGGGGGAGGCTTTTGGGTGTAGATTTGGTAGGGCTTTGAACTTGGCAGAATTCAATTGCCTTCTTCTTCAGGACTGACTATCTCCAGCAAGTTCTCAGCAGCAGTAGCAGCAGCAACTTAATAATTTTGTTGTAGTTTGTGGGTATCTGCAAGAAGCAGTGGATTTGAGGTGTGTGGGTGGGTGTGCTGAGTACTGGAAATACATCTCCTGAACCTCCTGTAAAACAAAGCTTCCAAAGTCTTCCTACCCAACTGCTCTAGAGCTCTAGCCCAGGTCAGTGGCTCTTCCTGTCTGGTCCTCCTCCTCCTCCTCCTTTCCTTCCAGGCTTGTTTCTGGCAAAACAAAACAAAGATTCAGCTCCAGGTTGTTGTTATTTGTTTTGCCTTCAGCAGAATTATTTTTGCAAGAATCACTGAGTTTGCTGGGAAGAACCACAGCCTGCTGCCAATCTAAATTCACCGGAAATTCCCACTGTCAGAGTAGTATCCCAGACTCCAGTTGCATGAATCTTCAGGGCTTTAGTCCAGACTGGAAAGATGTTCTGGCAAGCTTCAAGAGTTTCTTTTTGTGCGTAGAAAAAATTGTTGTCTCATGTAGCTGGAGATAATTCCATGAAGATATAGGATGTGATTAAAAACCAGGAATCTCCTGCGGAGAAGAAATTCTTTCTTGCAGCAACTGCTGCTGAACCCAGTGTGCAGTATAAGACTGTTGATGGGTCCTTGAAGAAGCCAGCTCTGTCTGGCACGTTGTTGTGCATCTTTTGTTTGTGCAGACTTGTTTCTGGGTCTGATCTTTGTTGCTCATCAAGCTTTTGTTGTTGCATGGTGATTTTATTTTACTTTTTACTCAAAACAGTTGTTGCAAGTAAGAATTTCTGGTCTCTGTTTTTTTTTTTTTTTGGGTCTCTAAGTTGATTTTCTGGGTGGGTTTTGTAGTGCAAGAGCTCAGAAAAAGTGTGAGAGAGTTTTTAGAAGAACATGGGAAGATGGGCTATTGCACTTCATGGAGGAGCCGGGGACATTTCCAGGAACATGACTGCAGAGAGGAAGAAGGTGACAGACCAAGCGTTGCATGAGTGTCTCCAGATTGGTGTATCTGCTCTGGAGAACTCAGCCTCTGCTGTTGACGTGGTGGAGAAAGTGGTGAGTATGGCAGCTCTCAATGGGCATTATGGATCTTTTCTTTTTGCTTTTTCTTCCTTTGCAACTGAGCCACATTGATCGGCCCATGTCACCAATTTTTCTGTGACATTGGGCCATCCCCAACAGAAGCATCCCTTTGGCCCTGGTCCACTCCCCAAAATAGAAAGCATAGACATGATGCTAATGACGGATCCTTTCATGAGATAAGTGGTGTTGTTGGAGATGTCTGTCTGAAATTCCAAGACTTGCTGAACATGGACAAAATTTTGGGATATGGGCTGTTCATGGATGCTGGGTGGTATGCAGGTACGAGCGTTGGAGGCCAATAAAATCTTCAATGCAGGTTATGGTTCTGTGTTGACAACAAAAGGAACTGTGGAGATGGAGGCTTGCATAATGGATGGGCTTTTGAAAGAGTGTGGGGCTGTGTCTGGCATCTCCACTGTTGTCCATCCCATTTCTCTTGCCCGCTTGGTCATGGAAAAAACACCCCATGTTTACCTTGCGTTTGATGGTGCTGAAGCTTTTGCACGAGAGCAGGTCAGTTTTTGTATTATTTGCAGGGTGCTTTAAAAACTTTCTTGCAATTGTTTTGGTACTCTGAGCAGCTTAGCTAGAGTAGTATTACCAAGCTTTTGCACCTTGGTCAAATCCATGTCTTTGCAACAACCGTAAGAATGAAGAGATGTTCATTAGTTATGTTGGTTTGCAGACCAAGAGACATGATTTTATTTTATTTCCTCAGATTGATCGAGAAGCTGAACACTCCTAAGTGTGTTATGCAGGGTGTCAAAACGGTGAATAATGAATACTTCATCACTGTGGAAAATAAGGAGCGACTTGAGAATGCGCGTTTGGCCAACAGTGTTGAGGTTGGTTTCACTTCTTTTGCATGTATACTTTGAATGAATGCTCATGGCTAGTAGGAGCAGAAATTATCCACATAAAGCACCGCTAGAAATTTCTTAGTGTAGTTGGAGACTACCTTAGAAAGGTAAAGAGTCATTGGAGTCCCGGGGATGAAGCATCTTAGGTTTTGAAGGAGGAACCTTACATTTAAAAAGTATTTGTCCATACAAAACATAAGGTTCCTTCCTGTTGTTTCTTCCTGTTTTGCATTTCTAGTGGTTCTTTATGCTTGGTAAGGCCCTTGGATGAGGGCATAACCAGAATACAGGTATCACCCTCAGCTGCCATCTCAGGTGTACCCTTTTTCTGGTAATGCCCTTGTTGTCAGGCCTTACCTACCACAGATAGAATCCTAGTTCTTGACACTTGTTGCTAGGAACTTGGCTGCTCTTCTGAAATTATGTATTCTAGCTTATTGATGTGTCCAAAGAGTTGAGCTAAAAGAGAGAGAGATCTTGGTGGATGTTTTGGCAGCTAGACTATACTGAACATGCTACACCAGAAGTCGATACAGTAGTGATGGAACAACCGCATTACACTGGTGATAGTAATGGCATGACTTGGCACTTGAATGGCAGCAATGTCATCAATGGGAATAATAATAATAATAATCATCATCATCACCACAAGGTGCGCTTTGCAAATGGTGATTGCAATAATGGGCATCTCGTCAACGGGAGTTCAAATGGTACTACTGGCTTGCATGAATATGATTCCAACTGGAGTTCAAGTGGCACCTCACATGGATATGATTCCAATGGAAAAACAAAGGACCTGCCAAGCTTTTGTTATCCCAATTTAAATGGGAAGGAAAATGGTATCATGGCAAATGCTACAGCTCCTCCAGCAGCCACCCTCCTGAAAGCTGAATTCGAAACCGTCGGGTGTGTTGCTGTGGACATGTATGGCAACTGTGCTGCAGCCACATCCACTGGAGGCTTGGTGAACAAGATGGTTGGTCGTATTGGTAAGCTCCTTCTGTGCAATTCTTTCCTCCAAAACAGAGACTTTGTAATCTAACCTTGTACCTTACAATTCTTCCATGGGTCACAATGAAATGTAATCAATTGGTCAGGCAGTATATTATAATAAATATGGAAGTGGGTCAAAGCTTTTTTCTTTACCATAACCTCATGTACGTGTGGTATGTGTGTGTGTGTGTGTGTGTGATTCTTGGATTGGGCAGGTGACACACCGCTTGTGGGTGCGGGGACATATGCCAACAAGTTGTGTGCAATTTCAGCAACTGGTAGAGGAGAAGAGCTCATCAAAGAAACAGTGGCTCGCGAAGTTGCAGCAGTTATGGAGTACAAACAAGTGAGTTTAACAGAGGCAGTAGACTACGTGATCTATGAGAGGTTGCCAAAGGATATGGGTGGGTTGATTGCGGTGTCTTCTGCAGGAGATGTTGCTATGGCATTCAATACCACTGGCATGTTCCGAGCATCTGCAAAGGAAGGTGGACCTCGGGAAGTCAGCATTTGGAAGTAAAAACAAGTGAGTTTCTTGCAGGCATGAAGAAGTGGCAAAAAAAACACTAGTCTAGTCCTCCAAAACTGCCCTAAGTTTCTCTGCCAAGAATGGATCTAGCTGAAAGGAAAGAAATCTGGCAATTTGACAACATGACTGTTGATGATGCACACCATAAACCCTAAACCCAAGATCGTTCAGACCATTGAAAAGGGTGAATAATGTAGCTCAATGGGAGCTGCTGCTGAATGGGCAGTCTTGAATGACACCGAGATCGGCTGCAGAGGAACAAATGGGACTTTGAATCTTGTCCAGGAACTAGACTATTTGTCGAATGGCAATGGGAAATGGGGGAAATTGTAATGGCAATAATGGAATCCATGGTAGTCCATTTGTCATATCATTGGATCCATCTATAACTTGGGGGATATGGGGTTTTTTTTTTTTTTTGAAATTTTTTAGGGGACATATGTTTGTTTGATTGATAGAAAACATTGGGAAATTTTTGTTTCTCTAATGTAAATCAAACTGATTTTGCTTCTTTTTTTTTTGGGAGTTTTTTCATAACACAAAATTGAAAAAATAAAATACAAACCCTGCTTGGAGCTTATTACTAAATCTTATAGTGAGAAGAGAGTCCTATTGCAATGGGAAGTGGGGGAAAAGACCATGCCAACAATTGAGTAAGATTTGTATGTATTTAGTATGTATGTATGGCATCCTCAGATCATCAAATCAATTTGTATATGAAGAAATTTCGCCAAGTAGAGAATTTAAAAATTTATTAAAAACAAAAACTGGATAATGAAGTAATTTTGGAAGGTTTCAACTTTCAATAGCAAAAATGAGAGGAAAAAATGACTTGGTGGTTTTTACCATAAAACCAATTGTATAAAAAGCAAAGGGGGGTTTGGTTTTTTTTCAACCAAATGTCAGTTTTCAATTGCCTCCTAAAAATGTGTTGTCACTTTGCTCTTGTTTGCAGAAAACTTCGCACAGTTGTCTAAAAATTATTATTGTCAATGAATTATAAATCCACCTTGGGCTACTCGAACTACATACTTTTACTTAAGAAATTTAAAATAAAATAAAGCAATTAATTAATTAATTAAAAAAACCATTGATTGCATTGGATCATTTTTGTCAATATGTTCATGTTGTACACTAAACTTTTGACGGTTATTACCAGGGTTAGTTAGCTATTTGAAATACCCAACCTGAGAACCGACCTAATATCATGCCAATGGAGGTTCTAAGGATGTAAAGATAATTTGTTGTACTCCAAGGCTGTGGAGGTGTAGGAAAATATTGACAAATTTCGCTAGTTTTCGACAAAAAGTTTGAGAAAATTTTGGAAATCTTTGCTTTTCAAGAACTAATTTAATTAATTTTTCCAATTTTTTGTTAAATTTTTCCAAAATTTTATATTAAAAAATGAACATAAATATATATCAAAATTGTATTATTAAAAAAAAACTGCTCACATTGCACCACACTTTTCACTGTTGTTATACTATATTTTCCAACTCTATAATGACACTCACAAGTCACAAAAAAACAAATGTGTTTTTCAATTTGTATTTCATGTGAGGTGAAATTTTTTGTAACGGATAAACAAAACATAAGAATGGTGGTAAATGGGAACTTCTCTACTAAGGGAACTTCAAAGATTGTTCAAATGCATGAAATTGATTTGATCCCAACAAAGGTCAAATGATGCATATGAGAATATATTGAAAATGGTTTGTTAGTTCGAATGTTTTAAAATTGAGGCTTGTAACCAATCCAACCCTCAAGCTATAAGTTGTATGAACAAACTCACCAAAGCACAAAGCACAATATTGGAAGGTGTAAGGAGGGTCAAAGACTTGCCATCAATTAGTTAAAAATTGAAGTTATCTAATTCAAAACAAGCCACAACAGGCCAAGTTTGGTAGAATGAAAACATGCATCAATTGATGCATTCTACTAAAAATGAAAACATTTGTTGGAGGTATTTCAAACTATATAATTTAGTATCATCGACACTCAAAGCATTACTGAAGGATGTACCTTTCTCTACACCTGTTTTAGTGGTGGCAAGTTTGTCATATAAAATTTGATGAATGTGGAAGAAGTGGTCTTACCTTTCAATTTATTGTATGAAATATAAAAAACCCAATTGTTAAATCCAATTGTGAAATGATGGATATATCCAAAACAAACAAAATACTCCATGTATTAGATGAACTTGATATCCTTGGATATATTCATTATTCACCACAAGCATAAATAATTATTTGTAATGTTAAAGGATTTGGTTTCCATCAACATGCATTGCAATCAATAGTCTGCCTTCCTCCAAAAATAAAAACATGGTGTTGCAAGTGCCTTCTTGTACTATAAGCATTGAATAAGTGTCATGAGGTGAGGCGATCAACAAGGTAAAAAAAATCAAAATATTTTGAATGTGCTTAATTTTATAGTAAACTCCTTTGGTTATGTTTTAAATTAGGGTTCTAAGTGGGGGTCACATCATGTACGAGTGTAATTGACTCTTCAAATGGAAGGATTAAGGTTCAAATTTGATTGACGCAACTTTGCAACTTAATCTTTTTCCCTAATAGTCTACTTTCTCAAATGCCAATTTCTGTAAAATGTTTTGGATCTTTGTAGAAAGTTCAACTATGGATGAAAAAGGAATCAATTGGGATAGAAACCTTTGGACAATGGATGGAGTGGAGAAAGTTGGGGCTCCATTGTTTATAATTATTTCCATTTTCATCCATTGTAAAAATTTCCTAAATGCAACATCTTCGAGTTTGTCCACTGTCACATTTGGGGTTCACACCAATGTTGGGAGAGTAAGTTTAAATACTTTTTTTAAAAAAAAGCTTTAGGAATGCTTTCTTCACTGGCATCCATATTGACAATTTTTGCATGAATTGTCCATCTTAAAAAAAAATGACACAATCTTACATTAAATTACACGACGGGTAAGTGTAGATAATTTACACTTACACTCACACATATGCAGATGAGAGGTTTACATTTACATGGAGGGTTGTCTAAAACCATTTAGACACCCAAAAGTGGTGCACACATTGTTTTGCTTCCCTGGGTTCATTCATTGTCCAACTTCGTCCCAGGATTTGGGCCAACTTCATTTTCCTTTGGGTTCACCAATTGTCCCACTTCCCTAGGTTCAGGAATTGTCCAACTTCAACCCTCCTTGGGTTGATCCATTGTCCTATTTCTCAAATTTCACCATTGCCCAACTTCCCTCCAGTCATCCACCGTCCAATTTCCTCCAAGGAATTGGGCCAATTTCAATCTTCCCTAAGTTCATCTATTGTTTCATTTTCTACTGTGCATTGGTGTTCATGGGTGTTCACCTTCTTTGATTAGTTCATGCATTGTCCAACTTCCTTGGGGGAATGGGGTTGCTAGATTCACCTATCACCCAACATCTTCAAGAGAATTGGACCAAGTCTAAGCTTCTTCTCTTCACCCACTGTGTAATTTCCCTAAGAAGTTGAGGCAACTCCAATTTTCTTAAGTACACTTGTTGTCCCCATTTTCCTAAGTCAAATATTGTCCAACCTCCTCAAAAGCAATCAGGTCAACTTCAATGTTATCTTTACTCATCCATTGTCCAATTTCTTGAATTCATCCCTTATTTCATAACTTACAATCACCCTCCAACGTTTTTTTACATTGGACACTGAGGTGCATTTAACATTACCAGATGCTTCTTATGGAGTTGAGGAGGATCCTCTTTTCATTCATCAAGATCAAGATGCGTCTAAAACCACCAGGAGGTTTAGGGTTTAGGGTCGCACCTTTGGTTTTTTTGGGGTCAGCTCCTGGTCCCTAGCTCCACCAACTCTTCTTATTGACCTTTTACACCTATTGTTGATGCTGAATCTGTGATGACAGTGTAACAAGTGCCTCTGCAATAAAGAAAGTTTGGTATAGCAGAAGGGCCTCTACTATACTAAAAAGTGAAAAAGTCTCAGTTCTGCAAGAGGCCAGGTTATGATTTTTCTCCAAAGACAAATTTTGGACAATAAAATAAAGGACTCCTCAAAATTGGCATCTCTGTCTCAATCTATAGCCTAAATCTGTCCTTTTGTAGGCACAAAAATATTCATTCATGGTTGAATCACGACAAGAGGAAACCAACCTTGAACTGGGCAAAAAGCTCATGAGAAATTATAGCCCCCCCCCCCTCTTCCCCCCCTCCTCCAAACTCCAAGGATCACAGAGCCTAGGTACACAAACAACAAGAGCACCACCAGCTTTCACAAAGCTTTGGCTTTGCCAGAGAGATTCCCTTTTTGCTCTTTTTTCAGGTTGATAAGACAAGATGTTAGCATCTATGCCAACAAACATACATAGAATGCTTTTTCTTTCTTTTTTGCTAAGAATTTGTGGGGCAGTACATTGCCATGTTTGGAGGAGCCAACTAGAATGACAAATTCCAAAGGGGACAGCTTACTCAGCTAAGAGCATGGCAGCAACATAATGTTATTATGTACCCAATACTCTCGACTATGTAAATATAGTCTTGAAATAGTGTCAAACAGAGTTTGGATTTTGAACTTGTAAATATTGTACATGAACTCCCAAAACAAAAGTGAGAATGAAAATGATTGCTCTTGATTGGCTTAGTATAATGATCAACCCAGGTGGTAGTATTTAAATAAGGTAGTCTCTCAAGGATTGTGTGCACTCTCTGGAGTGAAATCTAGGAGCATGCCCAACAGCAGCCCTCTATCAGTATAAATCAAAGTGTTTTTAATGCAAATCTCCATCCAAAAAGTGCTGTACAGGGGGGCATTTTAGTGCTGCCATTGGACATGCTCTAAGGAGTCTGACATGGATAGCTAAGTAAGAGCATCTCCAGCGGTGCTCAGTATGTAACCATGCAAAATTATTTTTCACATCCAAGTTTAGTTATATATATAATTTTTTGCAACCCCATATCCATAAAATTGAAACTGGGACAAGCAAATAGGTGGGGGACTACTAATAGCAAACCACCTGGACCAATCATTATGATGTGCCAATCAGAAACACTGAGCAGCAGTTACATCATACTTATTACACTCTTTTTCACAGATGCACGGTGCTGCTGCTGCACCATTCACCAGCCATGGCAATGTGCGCAATTATGCGGAGCCAAAACCAATTTCATGAGCCAAACCCTCATAGATTGGATTTCTGGATCCTATTTTAGTGTCCAGGATCACATACCGAGCACTGGTGGAGATGCTCTAAGCAGGAAAAGAGCTTGACTACTAGACCCCATAAGCTATTTATAGATGGAAAAGAGTCTCTGGGGTCTAACACATCAACAGAACATCAAATATAGACTCTAGAGGACAGCTTGAGCCAGAATTTTGTTGTTAGTTAGTTTTATATATATAGGGTACCACTTGGGAAATGACAGCAGAAATGGGGTTTGGGTGTCACCCAAGGGGCTACAGCTTGCCTTGTGTGACCCAGCACCTACCAGTTCACCATCCAATGGACGCCTGGTATGACTCAGTTGTCAGTTGTGGAGGAACCACAACTAATTTAAGCAAGGTGGAACACTTTGGTGAGCCTTCCTCTTTCCCATGTCCCCTGCCTAGGTAACTAACTAACTACCTATGTAGTTGGGTAATGTTGCAATCACACATGGTGGCAAGTCGGTGGTAACTCAATGGTGGTTACCACCCACAAGTCTATTCTTGAATTCATACATGAAATGTTGTTAGTTAGCACTCAAAACTCATGTGGCACCACCCTAGGTGATAGGCAATGTTAGCCCAATGTTAAGTGAACTTAAATAAACACTCCATCTTCCAAAAATGAAGATATTGCATTAAAAATCCATTGTAGCAGTCCCTCTTGGGGGCTTTAACTCAATTCTATGTATGTTATGTAGTCTCTCAAGGTCAAGCTTGTTCCCCTTTTTGTTCCCTTCATATTCTTGTCCACTTTAACAGCCCTACCCCTTTTCTTGCCTTTTCTTTCCCCTTGTCCTCTCTTGATCTGCTGAAAACCTTTGTTATGTTCAAGTGTGAAAGGGTTCATTTAATTCTCCTTCAAAGTCTTTGTCCTTCATCTTGTGTGTAATAGTGTGATGCTCATCTTCCATGAATATTTTGAAACCAAGCTTCCACAAAATTTTGCACCAACAAGCACATCGTGGTGCACAATTCTTTGGTTGTGATACTTCCTATAAAACACACTTCAAACAAGAATTCATATGAAGACATTTCGTAAAATGTTAATTTTTTTCATGGTTATGTGATGTTTTAGAGTACCTTTCACTATGTGCTCACCTTTCAAAGTGCATATGTAACCAAGTTTCCCCCACAATTGAATATTATGTGTGGCATGGAAGTTCATTTCCATCCATTGTAATAAAATAATCTAATGAATTCTTGAAAACTATTCAAATCTTATGCAACAACAATCAACAAGGACTAAAGCTCAAATTCATCACACAAAATAACATGAACAATCAAACCAACTTTCAACTCCAAAACATTGTCTACATTTCTTACATGAAGGAAAGCCTTTCACCTTCATTCTTTCATTCCTCAAGTTTTGTTTGTTGTACAATGTTAACTTCAATTGAAGGATGAAACACACCATGGGAAATGAAACAATGAAATTCATATGTGGTCATACCAAATGATGCAAAATATATAGTTTAAATTTGAAATGAAGACAGACTGAAAACAAAAGAGCTTGAAACATGTATTACTTAGAAATAGGACCTTGAAGCTTAAAAACCTTTGAAACTTGGAAAGATTCACTAGAAAACAGAAAACCTAGAAGCATAAAATAGAAAACAAACCAACATCAAATAAACAAAAGAAACAAAGAAAAAAAACAAACAACAAAAATGAATTGCTTGCAAGAGGTGGAATCATAGGAGGTGGAGGGTGTTTGTAGGAGGTGGAATCAAATGAAGGAGCACAATAGAATTTCAACATAAACGAGACTGCAACAGAGGAACATGTTATTTACCCCAAAGAATACACCTTTTGTGACCAATTTTGGCAACCACATGGCCACCAAGGCCAATTATGAATTCTAAATGGTGAAATGATGAGATCATTTATGTGTTTTGTGTTGTATCCCTATAAAAGCTAAAGCTCATGTGAACAAAGAACATTAACATGAAATGGAATAGGACATTTAAAATCATATTATGAACTTTGCTAATGTCAATGCTACAACTTATGTGGCATGTACATAATTCTACCATAAGGTTTAACTAATGTCAATGCAAAGTCTAGGGAAAATAAATTTGGACACCATTATTTATAAGCAAATGAAAAATAAATACTACTATTAACCTTGCCCTTCTCCTCCTAAGAAGTTGCAAGTTCAAAACCGACAAGCATTGGTAATACATACCTTGTAAAAAAAACAATTGTAAAGAATGGCAATCCATGTAACACATTAATAATAATTAAAAAGTAAGGTAGGGCAAGTGTTGATCATGGAATCTATAAATTGAATTGTGCACAAAATTGTGCACTCATACCTAGAAAGTCCAAAAGGGGATGTTATGTGTCTTTTAAATGGATATACAACATTGTTTTCCATTAGGTTTGACCAATGTTTTTTCAAGTAACATATAAATGGGGGAAAACAATTAGCATTGTAAATTTTCAAGTATTTCCAACCAATTTTTTTTAAAACCACAAAGTAACAAAATTCAACACACAAATAATCCTTAGGCTCCACCAAAAAAAAATTAATAATTTTTTTGTTTCAAAAGTGGAATTTATTTTTGTAAAGTAAAGCCCTAAAATAAATGCATTTCCGAAGTAAAGATGAAATGATAGTCAAGTTTAGCTCATAATCTTGGAATGTCCCCACTTGTGGAATTTATCCATTATAAAGCATGACACAAATGTTAGATCATGGATTTCAACCTATGTAAATCATGACATCTAGGAAAGGGAGGGTTTTCAAATCTATACTTTGAAAGTGGGAAGGACTTTACACTTATAAGTACGTATAATTTCCCTTCAATTCTTTAAGAGTAAAACAAGATCTTTTTTGCTTTTCAAGATATTCATGATATAAGGTGACCCTCAACTACAACATGGAATTTCTTGAAGTTATTTATGTTGAAAGAACACATTTTACATTAAAATGAACATTTCTTTTCCAAAAACCTCTTTGAAAATATCAAAATAATGAAAGTATGCTGCAAACAAAATCACTTGGGGTCCAACAATGTTTTTAATATTTTTTTGCAAAACAAATGAATGTTTGCCAAAAAGACACATTTCATATTGAAAAACACGATTGTCCAAGTTCTTCTTCAAAAAAACAACAAAATAATGAAAATGTGTTTGTCCCAATAAATTAAAAACACAAGTAACGTGATAGAACCTTGTCTATTAATATGAGAAAACAAAGAATAAAATCAATAATGATGTGTAAAAATTCCAAATTTTTGTTAAAAGTTTTTTGCAATTTGCACGAGTTATTTAATTTGTATTAATTCACTCAAATATTGTCTAGGTTGACCTTATTTGTCCCCATATGGTGGTTTTGGAAAGCATGTTGCTTTTGAGGTTCACAAATGAGCTACACCTTACAACAAACACACAAAATTACACTTCTTACATTAATGATGAATAAATTCTTTTGCAAAAACACATTGGGAAATGCTTTTGCTTATCATAATGTGATACATGAAAAAAACATGCACAATATGAACATACCAAAGAAAATTTGAAAAAAAAAATAGGTTTAAATAGTATAATGACCTTCATTAGTAGTAGTGTAGTACTCATCATCCTAATATCACCATTGATTTCATGAACTCCTTCTAGCAATGAACCTTTTCTATTGTGAAATTTCATAGAAATGAAAAAATTAAAAATGAAAAGGGTATATTTTAAACTTGTTTATGCCATATTTCTACTTGGGTTTTTAAGGGAAGGGCATTTTGTGTAACAACTTTTCAACTCTTTGGACAAGTTGTAAAAATTTATTATCATTTAATGTTAAAATCCTTCTTTGGGTGCTTGCATATTACACAATGTTAGAAATTTGGAAAACAAAAACAATACTAGTTCAATAGGTGGATACCGATGTCATACATTAACTTGCCCAAAAATGGTGAAATGATACATATTTTACAACAAAAAATATATATATCGTAAATTTTTTCCTTCGTGTCTTTTATGGTTCAATGTTTTTTTTATTGCCAATTTGGAAAAAAATTTGAGGTTTAACACAAAGCATGTAGATTATATGTAGTTATTTTTTTGCCCCCAAATGTTTTCTTCCATAATAATGCCCTGAGGGGTGGTTAACAAATGTCTTTAGCAAAAACTTTTACATAAAGAATTCCTTATGATTAGTCAATCTAAATGATTGTTGCAATCGGAACAATTTTTTAATTGTTTATATGCAAGATTCATTGGGGAATTGAACAATTTACCAATTATCATGATGAAAATGTAAGGTTTGTGTTTTTTTTCATTGTGGTTCAATTTGTCATGTTTTGGACACTTGAATTTTATATTATCAAATGTGAGACTATTTCCAACATAAATGATATTTTCTATTAATCTTCCAACCTAAGTTATAAGAATGTTTATAATGAAATCTTACTATTTCTTTTTATTATTTTGGAAAATTGATAATATCCATAACAATCATTATCATACTAATGAGAACATATAAACTTAAAACACCCCTAGAAAAATGTATAACATGATTGCAGGATTCAATTTTGGTAAAGTTTCCATTAGTTTAAAAAAATCCACCTTTTTTTCATATATTCCATATTAAAATTTTCACCACATAGAAAATTGTGAATAAACATGTTCCACACTAAACTAGTGTTGGGTGAATATTAAAAAGATATTCAAAACCAGGCTAAGGTATTTCAACCCGATTATTTTTAAAAAAAATTGATGGGCGGTAACTTAAATGATACATGAGTTGATATTCTACCCATTAAGTATCCATTTGTAAAGAATTGGTTCACAAAGTATTAAGTTAGATTGAAATCTTTCAAAATATGAACCCTTATATTGATCACCCTAGGTCCAATTTTTAACTAGGCTCTAGGCTCTAGGACATAGAATACCTTTGGATGGAATCTAGGTTATAAGCTACCTAGATTTAGGATTTAGGTTAGGTAGGGGCATTGCTTTGTGTTTAGCCTTGGTGTTTAAGGTGGTTAAAATATGGAAGTGTGACAACTATCTTGGTGGGAGTCAAACTTGAGTTCAATAAGAAACTTAATCATTTCCATTTTGACCCACATTGTTGTTCTTTTTATTTTTGTGTTTGATGCTTGTCTTTTACATTTTTTATATACTTGTGTTATTCATGGTTCTATAGTAGGTAGTGTTTCTTATGGCATTAGTGTTTTCAATGGTGCTTCCCATGTTACCTTTTATGTATGTTTCTCATGGTTTTTCTTGTGGTGCTTTGCGTTTGCTACTTAATTGTTGTTGAGGTGGTACCATTGCACTAGTCATGGTGTTGCTTGAAGTGTTGTTCAACATTATTTAGCGTTACTCAATGCTACTTGTGGTTACTTATGTGTTGATAATCATAACATTGTTTTTGCTTTTGCTTTTACTTTTGGTGATGCGCAATGATGCTTGTGGGGTGCCACTAATGTTCATGTTGCTTGTGGTGGTGCTTGTGACATTGTTCATACCACATACTATCTTGTTCAATGTTTTTGCTCATGGTGACCTCCCCCCCTTTTGTGGTATTGGTGTTTCACTTTTGTCTTTGTGTAGTTTGTGAATGTGGTTGGTGCAATAATGTTTCTTGCATGGTTTGTGATTTGATAACCTTGTAATTTAGAAAGGTATGTCTTTCAACATTTATTTATTTTGTTTATTTTGTTTATTTTGTGTATTTGTATAATGCTATTTTATGTTTGCTTTGTATGTTTCATTATTTTATGTTTTGTTTTGCATGCATATTTTGTTTTTTTTTGTTTATACTATGTTTTTAAATTTTTTGTTCTCTTTTGTATGCATGTTTTGTTGTTTTGTTTATGTGTTATTATTTGCTTCTTTATTTATAGGTTTTATTTGAGTGGCCAATGTTGGTGTTTTCTTTGTTTGTTTGTTGGATTTCATTTGTGCAAGACCAACAAAATTGCAAATTGCAAGTTTATGTAAGTTGAGTGCATGAAGGAAAAATATCTAAACTTAAAAATAACTTGGTAAAAGTAATTTGATAGGATGTTGACATCCAACACCCTTACTCAATGAACTATCAAGTTACACCTTTGAAAATGCCCACCAAACATTGAAAATGTTCATGTTTGTTTAACATAAAATGATTTTGTCAATATATTTGGAACCATATTCTATCAATATATTAGAACGTGATAAAAGGTTCATTTTTAGTTTTGTATTACACCAAATCATGATGAATCTTGATATGTTTCATGTGAGCATGAAAGTTTTTTTTAATTTATAATTATACAACCTTTAATATCATCATATATAACAATGGGTTTCATTTACAATTGCCCAATAGTCCCAAATACTGATGAAAACCACATTACTTGCCTTATTATTTAAAAAATTGTTATATGGTTTAGTTTATATTAATGATGCAATAATGTAAGATTTTTTTTCCTACTCCAACTAATAATTCCATTGCCAATTTTAAGAAAATTGATGTGGATAAATGGTCATCAATGTTGTCAATCCAATTTGCATCACAATACACATACATTTGTATGCTTTCATAAATAATATCCTATCTCCCAATATTGGGATGATTCATTTGGTAAAATTCCTATCAAAATGGATTTCACTCATAATGTTTTTATCAATCTCATGGCTATGGTAGAAATTCTTATCAAAATGCATTTAAACCCAACAATAATTTATGCCCCTTTTAGAACATATTTGGCCTTGGTTTGAATTTATGTTTTTTTTATAATGTGCTTAATTCATTATGGTTGATGCCATTTTCAAAAAACACATGGTCCATGTTTTAATTTATCTCCCCAATAAAATGTATTTGGTTCAACTATGTTTTACACCCCTTTTAGAACACATTTAGCCTTGGTTATGACTTTACATTCCCATTAGAATTAATCCCAATTGTGGTGTACATGTATTTTGGAACACATCTAATGACACACCCCCAAGCTCTTTGATGGATTCAATTGTGAGTCCAAAGGTGAAGAAGCCAAGGTGTGGGGGCCATTAGTAGATAACACGATGTCAAATTGTCGACAAAAAGTTTGAAGGGAAAGTAATGGAAGGACATGAGTTTAGGGTTTAAGTGTTTATAGTATTTGTAAGAATATATTGTGAAGTGCAAATATATTTCAAAAGCCATTCAAATGATTACCAAACTTTATGAAATACCTAGTCGTATATGAATATGAATTGATTATACCATTTCAATTCCATATAAAGAATTCCATTCATGTGCTTTCACAAACAAAACACTTGGATGAAGTTTTTCATTCAAATAAATTTAACTGTGTGAAAAACTAAAATGTTGTTGAATTTTAAATTTTTTTGAAAGGTAAAAAAATTGTGTTAGAGATTTTTGTGTTAAGAATCCATTTTATGTGTTTATGAAAACATTATATGACATGAAGAAACATTTCCCCCAAAATAAAACAAAATGTACTTAAAAAAAAACATTATCTTGCACAAGTAAGTCCCTTGTAATGTGATTTCACCTACAAATTCCCTAGAAGTGTAAATGTTGAATCTTCATAAAAAATTGGATGATCAATGTTTGCCAATGTCAACTTGCACCAAAGTGCTTTCTTCCATCTTAAGATTGTAGAAAACTTTTGATGAAATTGTAATCTATTGTTTAACATGTTTTACAAAAGTTGCATAGAGGTTGTTTTGAACTTTTTCCTCAATTTTTGCATGTGTTGCAAATCTAAGAAAAAATTGACAATGTTTAAGAATATTGTCTTGTGAGTTAGCTTGTCTTTTTTCATGAACATCACATGTTCATGACTATTTCATTTAAAAACAAATTTTCCAAGTTCAATCTTTGATGGTAATAATTCTCTTGAAGTAATCTCCCACAAATCATTTTCATCTAGGAGAAAAATGATCTTCATTTTCCAGCTCTGAAAACTATTGCCATTTAGCTTTTCAATGATTAAAACATTAAAAGTAGATGCCATGATCATGATTAACACAATGTTAGAAAACCAAACATTCAAAATTTCAAAACTTTTGAATGAACAACTATAACATGCAATATAAGTTCTCTTTCTTTCAAGAATGATTGTATTTTGATATCATGTTGAAATTTGAGAATGAACGAATAGAGATGAATGAAAACACAAATATACAATCACTACAACAAAGATGTCCATGTAAATGACCAAATGATTTCATTGAATGTTGAATGAATTCATTGGTCTTAATGAATGGGACCTAATGAAGATGAAGTGAATTCACTATTAGACTAATGAACTAAGTGAATGCGACCTAATGGGGATGAAATGAATTCACTAGATTGATGAACTAGGACTATTGAACCGCACTCATATTTTGTAGTAGTGAATGCTCTCTTTACTAACCTTAAAATCACACAAGTTATTATAAACTTTATGATTCATCTTTGAGGTTTTACTTAATATTAACAAAGAGTGAACATCCCACATACAAATGTTACCTTCCTTAATATTACATGTAACAACACATGCTCAAAATCATTATTTAATGCAAATATTATCTTGGGTGAGCGTAAAATGTAATGAGATATTTAACTAACCTTTACTCAAGTATCTTATAGTTCCACAAAAGTCAAATGCATGAAACAAAACTTGTTTAAAATAAAACACAAACTTGATACTAGTGAGCGAGGACCAATGAATTGCACTCACATTTATACATTGAAAGCAAATCAGAGTACCTTCGTGCCTACCTACACACCTTCCCACACACACCTCCCTCTCTCTCTCTCTCTCTCCCATGCACTCTCTCTCGCGCGCGCTCTCTCTCTCGTGGTGACAGTTTGGATGTAAGCCACCGGCGGCTCCAAAGAAATTCAAGCTTCTGTGTCCTTCGTCTCCTCCTCCTCCTCACCATATCGCAGGAGTTCCTCCAGCTCTGACTGCGCTGCTGTGAAAGCAGCAGCTGCTTCTGCATAAGTTTTGCTCTTCCAGGCTGCGAGCCATTGGTTTTTTGCTTTCTATAGTGGCGACTTTTTGGCAAGTCTATTGAACCTCCATTTTCACTCTCTCTGTTCCTTGCTTCAGTAACCCTAATGACAACAATCCACAGCAAGCACGTCACAGACCATTCTTTCTGAAAAAAATCTATGTTTTTCCCACAGAATTTTCTGAGTTTCTTGCAAGAATTCCCATTCCCTGTAAATGAATCTGGTATCGGCTTTTGGGTTTGTTGATTTGTGTTTTTGATAACCTAAAGAAGTATTAGTACTTGAATGTTTTCTTCTTTGATTGTTGGTGGGTTTGTAGCTCAGAAGATCACTGTGTCAATATCGGAGGCCATGGGGAGATGGGCCATTGCACTTCAAGGAGGAGCAGGGGACATTTCCACAAGTATGACTGAAGAAAAGAAGAAGGTGGCAGAGGAAGCATTGCACGAGTGTCTCGACATCGGTGTGTCTGCTCTTGAGAACTCAGCCTCTGCCCTTGATGTGGTCGAGAAAGTGGTGACTGCTCTGTTCAGTACTCTTTGTTCCAGAAGCTCTAAATGTAGAACATACAAAACCACATTCTCAAGGTTTCTAGGGTTTTTAGGGTTTAGGGTTTCTAAAAATTATGATAGATTTTTTTTCTGAAGCTTAGGTTAATATCAAGGAGAATTTTGAACCTCAATGGGCAAATTGGGAGTTTGTGCTCAAAGATCTTCTTAGCTTATGGGGCATGATGGCAGCAGGTAAGAGCCTTGGAGGCCAATAAGATCTTCAATGCAGGCTATGGTTCAGTGTTGACAACAAAAGGAACGGTGGAGATGGAGGCTTGCATCATGGATGGGCATACAAAAGCGTGTGGTGCTGTGTCTGGCATCTCGACGGTGCTACATCCCATTTCTCTTGCCCGGTTGGTCATGGAAAAAACACCCCATGTGTTCCTTGCATTTGATGGTGCCGAAGCTTTTGCCCGAGAACAGGTCAGTTTGATACCTCATATTTCAGTACCAGTTCTTTGCAATTTATGATATTCTGCTTTGTATTTGCTCCAGCATTTCATAGAGTTGAGCACCTAGGTACTGCTGCAGCTTGCTCAATCCTGGTTGTTGTGATGACAACAACCTGGAGGGTGAAGAGGCAGACTTAGGTCACATTTGTTTGTTGATGGAGACAGATCCTCTCCTGCTTAACTTACTTTGGAGATATATTACAGGTCATTTGTGTGAGAGTAAGCATTGATGTTACCAAGATTTTCTCCAAGACGTGAGTGTCATTGTTTTGGAACAAGATGTGTTCAGTGCAAAAGGGTTCTTTTTTTCCCCTGAGCATTTCACATGGTGAACCTTTGTGTGTTTTGCAGGGTGTTGAAACTGTAAAGAATGAGTACTTCATAACTGTGGAAAATAAGGAACGACTCAAGAATATCCATTTGGCTAACATTGATGCTGAGGTATATTTCACATCTCTTGCATTCACACATTAAAATACTATTAGGGGCAGGAATCATCCCACAAATTAGAATTCAAACTTGTTGTGAAGACTTTTTATTGAGGTAAACATGAATTGTATACTTTGTGAATTGGAAACAGTTGAGTGAAGAACAATCTTGGGTGGACAGGGTAGCTGGGACAAAACTGAACAATGTTCTCAATGCCAGAAATTGATGTACTGATATGATGACAGCCATGTGCTTCTCCTCCAGGCAAGACTTGCTGCTCCAGCCACCATACTGAAAGCTGAATTTGAAACTGTTGGGTGTGTTGCTATGGACATCTATGGCAACTGTGCTGCAGCCACATCCACTGGAGGCTTTGTGAACAAAATGGTTGGTCGCATTGGTAAGCTTCCTCCCTCCTCTCCATGGCACTATGAATTTCTTCCTCTGCAATGACACTCTAGATACCATTGTTCTTTTGTCTCAAAGCTGATTTGTACAAATTCAGCTAGCCTTCCTGCTGATAGCATATTCAGTGGAGAAGATGATAGAAATGGAATCGATAAAGGTCACAAATCCTGTGAATCCCATAACAGCATGTGAAACCCAGCTGACTGTTGTGGGTTTGATTGATGAATTCTCCTGATATTTCTACAACTGCATGAAATGAAATGTAATCAGTTGTTAGAGATAATATGATCATGGCCGTTGAAAGTTTCTTCTTACATCAAACTTGGCTCTCTTCAACTGGGCAGGTGATACACCTCTAGTGGGTGCAGGGACATATGCCAACAATTTGTGTGCTATTTCAGCAACTGGCAGAGGAGAAGAACTCATCAAAGAAACAGTGGCACGGGAAGTGGCGGCAGTTATGGAGTATAAGGAAGTGGGTTTGGTAGAGGCAGTAGACTATGTAATACACAAGAGGTTGCGAAAGACCACGGGTGGGTTGGTGGCAGTATCTTCCACCGGAGATGTAGCTATGGCATTCAATACTACTGGCATGTTCCGAGCTTGTGCCAAAGAAGGTGGACCAAGGGAGATTGGTATTTGGCATTGAATGATTCAAAAGGCTACAAATGAAACCTTGAAACTTTTTTTCAGCAAGAAAGGAGGATCTCTAAGTGCTATTGCAATTTGACACTGAAAGTGCAGAAAGTGGAAGAGAAACCTAAAGTGATTTGGTGCAAATCTGGGAATGTAAGGCAATGGGTCCTTTCAAGACTGAGATTCGGTTAAGGAGAAGTGAACCTTGAATCTTTTCCTGGGATTCTCTTTTCTGACTTTTCACTACACTGTTAAACCCTCCTACTTCCACCTCGCACTACCTAGCTAACTACCCATGTAAGTGGTTACTATCTAGGTAGGTAAGGCACTCAATTGCTACTAGGTAGGTAGATACTAATACATGTGGATGATTGATACAGAGCTGACCACTGTGGTTAGTTCTATGACACGAATACAACGAAAAAGTGTTTCATGTCCACACATCATCCATCCTGCATAGTGTACTGGTGGGTGCTGCTTCACTCCGGGCAAGTAGAAGGGCTAAAGTCCCCCTCTGTTCTGGATATCCCAAAACCTAACTAGCACCTGAATGTGCCCAATACCTTGAAGCTGCTAAGACTGCATTCAGCCTTATTATTGAAATGAAATGGAGAACTATGTAAAATCTCAAGCTTGCAACTTCACCCAATAACAATGTGCATGACAATGTCCATATTTGAATCAAATTCACTTACCTTGGGATTACTATACAAATCAACTTGGATTGAAACATCCAATTTGGATTTGAAATCTCTTTAGTTCCACAACTTTAGGTGATCTCTATCTTGCAGAGTACATGATGTAAGTCTAGTCCAACCATGTTATTCCACCTATCTCTTGAATAATGTCATGGAGCAGTGATTTTTTGGCTGGCAGATTTTCGCCAAATTTTGACATTTTGGTTACATCACAAATTTGACAAATAGAACACTATCCAGGTGTTCCACCATACCAATGCTAGTACTATTACACAAATAGATTTCTTTAATTCCACAACTTCGGTGACCTAAACCTAGCAAAGCACATTATGGAGTTCCTCAATTAGCTTCCTCTTCTTACAAGAAAGAGGTGTATTCATGATGAACACCAGTTTTTTTGGTTGGTGATTGCTCAATCAAAATGGCTCATTGCAAAAAAAAAGAAAAAGAAAAAGAAAGGTTGGAAGGCACCCCCCATCTAATTAATAGAAGTAATAATAAATACTCTTTGGAGAAAAGCCCCATTTACCGAGTGGCTTTTGCATTAAGAGTGAACTATGATAATCTTTGGCATCTACCTACTCTTTGTTGCCTTGAATTGAAGTAATCCCTACAAATGTGTTTTGTAGATCATGGTAATTTTACAATAAGGCCTTTGATTTGCTACTTTTGTATGCAACCAATTGTTTTAACAAGCTAGTTTCTTCTACAAATAAATGCGCTATTGCATTGCATTCATGAACATCTGATCCTTCTCTTCAATTCAAGCCCCACTTTCATGCCAAGCTTTTGTCCAACTTTTTCCATTTTCAACCAAAAGTTTATTATTCCACCCTGAATCCAAAAGGCTTGGCATTTTTGGGATGGTTTTCAACAAAGGGATAAACCAATTCTCTTTGAGGCTATGGTTGGACCAAATCAAGATTCCTTCAATGAAAGAGAAAACTACATCAAACTCACCTATCCTTGTCATCTTTTGTGTCGGCATAACATACTATTCAAATTGTTGTTGGGTCCATGCATAACTTGTCTTCAAACTTTAGGCTTTGTCTTGTAGGCATACATATGTTGAGCAAATTCATATTCAATTCAAGCTTTGAGCTTTTTTCACAAGTACTTGTGCATATTTCAAACCTCACATGTTCCATTGGCTTATTCTATCACAATTGCATAAACAATTTTCAAGATGTGGATGTAATTTTCAAACTTACAATCTATGAATTCATTACCTTTCATGGATTGGCAAAGGTGACATTTCACTTGACCAAGACTTTTTGAAACATTATTGTTCCATCATCTTGACAAGTTCAACCTTCACCTAGGATGCCACATAATTTGTTGTGAAGGAGACTTATGTAATCTATCCTTTATGGTTAACATTATCTTGGTGTTAAAAGAAACACCTTTCACCCCTCCTTCAAAGTCACCTTATTGCATATAATATTCATCATAAGTCCTCCCCCTACCCAGTTTTGTGTGACTTCAATTGAGGTCCAATCATCATCGTGGAATTATTTTAGTGAGTGGAGATTCAATATTTGCTCAATCATTTTATTTTATTTTATTTTGTTGGGTGAACATTTGCATGGTTGATTGGTTGACTTTTGGTGTCACAATTGTTGTTTTGGTAACGTGCATCATGTTTAGAGACTTGTGATAAATAACATAATTTAATTTTTTTCAATTAACAATTGGTAGTATATTAACATGATGATTATTGACATAGTTATACAATTTTTTTTTTGAAAAGAATGCATTCATGATCAATGTTGAACTTTTGAAATTCAAAAATATGAATTGGTTGGCTAATTGGATTGTTAATAAATTGAAAAATACATACTAAATTTCACTCCAAATTGTCTATAGTGATCAAATATGCCTTGAATAATAATGAAAGAATAAAATTAAGTGTGACATTAAAAAAAAACCTTAACAAGATGGTAGTTATGAACTTTTGAATGGTGAAAATTGGACTTTATTTTAAAAGTTTTTTTGAAATGATTTTTTTTTGTTTCTCAAAAAATTTGTGAAAAATGAACATGTTTTTAAAATCTTTATTTGAATCATTAATGTGAACTTTATTGTGTTTTCCTTTTAGAATTTCCACGTGGTATCCACCATAATAGACGGCTTCAATGAGTTTAAAATATAGGTTTTGATTTAAATTTTAAAAAAATTTACGTAGGCAAAAAAATTATAGTTAAAGATTATAATAATGAAATTTTATAAATTAACAACCATGTCTATTTGATCACTTTTAAAATCTTGGTAAAGACTTGTAGGGAATGTTCATTTGAAAAAAATGAACCATGCATTCACCCTCCTATCTTTATTCATGGTAATTTATTGGGCTTGTGGGCTTTTGTAGGGTAGGTGGGCTTCTTGATGGAGGCCTTACTTCCTTTGGCTTTTAGGCCTCCCCCCATTTTTAATTTGGGCATGGTTTTTCAAGCATGTGTCTAGTGTGTCCTTTTTTGTCCCTCAAGGGTACTTAGAGCGGGGCTCAATGTGATGTTCTTTGTTTTGGTTGTGACATTTTGTTTTTGCAATGTGGGATGGCTTGTCACTAAAGACATTGTTAGATTTTTTAGATTCTACATTTCGATAACATCCTTGGCTTCCCAGTCACCCCTTTAACCCCTTCTCCCCTTCTGGAAACTTGGGCTTGGATTCTAACATTGGATCCCCTTATTGCTTTCCATTTGGGTTTTCTTCAACCTCGGTTATACATGCACATTCTTTTTGTTTCATGTCAAGAGGTGCAAGTTGTTTTTTGCCTTTTTTTAGATTGGCTTGCCTAAAACCCAATTGATGTGGTTGTTTAACATCTATTCTTATTGTTCCCTCAGTGGTGTTTTGTTTTTTCTTCTTCATAGTGGAGTAATTTGGCATAGGGAGATTAGCTGCATTTTCAACAATTTTTGTTCGAAGGCTGGGAGGAATTTCAAGCAAAACATCTTTTTTGTGCATGTGGGCTTTGCATCAACTTTGTTTTTGGACTAGGCTTTGTTGACAACCTTGACAATTCAGCTAATGGTTTCATTTAGCTTCAAATAGTTGAGTTCCCATGTGGTTGCTAGTTGCTCCCCACAATTTGTGGTCTGCATTCTTAGTGTTATTAAACTTTTGGTTTTGGGCAAGCCCTCAGGTGGCGTTCGACCAACTATAATGGGTGAGACACTTTATTGATTAATTAATACACTTTATGTCTATAGTTTTGTGATGTTTTTTTTTTTCACTTGTCATTGTAATAGTTTGGTTTGGCAATTAGGGCTATTTACAAAGTAGTGATCCATGGCATTCAAATTGCTTTGTATGTCCACCCTAATTGGGTGGTATTTCAACAGTGTTAATGTAAACATTTCAGTGTCGAATAATTATTTGATATTAGAAGATCACATGTCAAAAAATGGAGTACTATATAATATTCTAAAGATTCTCTAGTTTCCTTCAAAGACATTTTGTTAAAAAAATTTCAACATTTCTGAAAATGATATAATTAGTGTCAAAGCTGCACATGTACTATGGTAATGAAATTAATACTTGGCTAGGGATTGCCTATGTCTTCTTCAACTTAGGTTATCCCCAATCTGAAAGCTTGCAAGAATCTCAACTTAAGTTGAAGAACTAGCCAAGTTTCTTAACAACCTAGAAGTACCAACAATTGTCCTTAATGTATTATGAGTTTAGAAAAGTTCAGGGCAAGGATTCATCCACATGGATACCTTGAATATGTCAAATACACCAAAAGTCTTAGGTGACATGCAGATCACAAACACAAGGTTGGTGTGTTGGGGGGGGGGGGGGGGGAGGGGTGGGGAGGAGAGGGGGGTGTATGAAAATTCTAACAAGGATAAATTAAATTTGTATCTTGACCTTTGCAACGACAAACCTGCATTTGGTTTAGTGTTTAGGGTTTAGAAAAATTTAGGAAAAAATGTCTCCTTGCAAATATTCAAACATGATGAGCTTTGGAGTTTTAATTAATTTGCCTATTTAGCACCAAAGATGCACCAGCAATACATCAACGATGGTTAGTCATTTTGGATTGTACTTATATGGTAATGTCTGTGACACCTAGGTGTTGGGTCACCCCAAGGCCCATGGCTCTGGTACTTATATAGTATATATACTATGAGGGGGTGGAGAGGGTTTGAACTTGGGAACAGAGTTAATTTTTAAACCCTGCATACAGACAGGCTTATAGTGTTAAACTAGTGTTATTAATATACATAGGGTGTTGAATAGGCTTGTGTGTAGGTGTGAAGAAAAACTGTTATGGTCAATAGAGAAATTTGTGGAGTCTCTCAAACAAAAGGCTAGAACTCCTCATTTAACTGAAACACAAGTTCAGATACAAAAACTGATGGAATTTTATTATTAAAAAAAGAGTACATTTACATATAACAACAAGGTGTGAAATTGCTTTTTAGCACCAAATTAAAATGGAGTTTCACATTGAGTTTTTAATTTGCCTTGATCTTGAGCCCTCATTATTGCTTATCCCATTGTATTGTGCCCTCATAACCCTTTAATATTGTGTCCTTTTATGTTTTATTTATTTATTTATTTCCAACTTTGAAATCTTGTGAATTTCATCTTGGGTATCGATGTTTAGTTATATTTCAAATTTCACCCTACTTTAGGGATGAACTAAGGAAATTGCTAGATTGAATTTTCTATTGGGGCTTTATGGAATTTCATTGCAGGATTTGGTGATTTGAAATTTGTTTTCAAGATAGTGAGTGAATTATACCCAACACTAAGTGTGTAAGAGGGTTTGGGAGGTTCGTGGGAATTTTAGAAGACCAATGGACATGGTTGGAAAGGATCACTATTTTCAATGTTCAGCAAAATAGGGTTATGTGGCGGATTGCAGATTTTTTTAAAAGGCCAATGGGATTGCTGGAATTGGTGATCTAGAATTAATTAGTTAACTTGAGTGAACTAACAATTCAATCCATGATAAACATTTATATATTTAAGGGGATTTTTGCACATTACTTGTGCACTTTGTTTTCATTTTTGTGATATACCACCAATGGGGGTCATTCCAAAAAAATATTTAGCATCAATGGTGACAATTTTCAGAAAACTGTCAAAGCAGCAAAAAACCTGCCCGAGGAACTAAAAACCTGTCCAGATCTGGCCAATTCTTTGTGACCAAATTTGGCAAAATTTGGCAGGAATGTCCAACAGAAAAAAATATAAAATATAAAATATAAAATATAAATAAAATAATTAGTATTATTATTATTATTATTATTATTGAGGTTGAAATATTGCACCAGTTGGTGAGAAGAGAAGGTGGTTTGATTGAGTATGGCTTCTAGCAAGCCTTTGGGCAGGGTGTGGCTATTGGCAAGCCATGAGCCAGAATCAGCCAAACCATGCCCGATTCCAGATGATAAAAGTCAGGGAACCCTCTTGGAAGGCAGGAAAACATCCCAGAAGTGTAGGGGGAGCACAAGCAGAATCGGCCCTAAACCCTAAACCTGCATAATCAGCAAGGGTGGGTCAATTCCACCATATTATTGAGGCTACAAAAACTGCCATAATAAACCCCATGATTTTAATGTGTACATGTTAGTGCACCAAATCCCAGTTCACCCTATAATGCTTCAGTGAAGCAGTGCAGCATGTCCAACTGGTACCTTGATCTTCTCGAGTGAGATTTCTTTCAGTTGTGTTGTTGAAGGTGAAGGTTTTTTTTGGGGACTAAGTGTTTGTTGTAGATGAAAGTTCTTTTAGGCTAAGTGTTTTTTCAGGTTGTTCCTCCCCTCTCCTTGTCTAATATCTTTATCTTTCTTCTGAAGGAGTTTTGAGTGCTTGATTTGTTCATGTTCTCCTTACGACTTGCCCTCTCGTTCACCGCTCCTTCTTTTTGCCTAGACTTGGGTCTTTCTATCTTGTGCCTTTCTCTCCCCATTTTTTTTGGGTGCTTTTTTCTTATTGTTGTTTGGCAGGTTTTCATCATCTTAGAGGCTATGATATGTTAATGGAGGAATGCTGAAATTTGGACTTAGAAACACTGATTTAGTCTTATAGTGGGTGGCATTTTATAATATTAAAAACCAACCCAACAAAAATTAGGATTTTTACTGTGGTACAAGTCTAGGTGTAAGTTCATCGAAGAGATGTTTAAATTATATCTAAACCAAAAAAGGTTTGGGATTGTTACTATGGTGCCAATCTAGGTGCTGGTTTGCCCAAGAGATTTTTATAATACTAGTGGGTGCCCGTGACCTTCGGACACTATGACGTCGCCTAGTTCCCATCCATGTCTTGAAAATCATGTGCCAAAAAAATTCCAGGTCTTGGATCATGTGAAGCTCCCTGTGTGAAATCCAGGTCTCAAAATTGAGATCCCACATCTTGAAAATCACATCCTAAAAGTTTTTAGGTTTCGGTCTTGGAAATCGCGAGTGTGAAAATCCAAGCCCCAAAGTTGAAATCCCAAGTCTTGAAAACCATGTCTTGAAAACCATATCCTAAAATTTTTAAAGCCCCAAAATTCAAATCCCAAGTTTTGAAAACCATGTCCTAAAAACCATATCCTAAAATTTCCCAGGCCCAGGTCCCAAAGTTGAGATCCCAAGTCTTGAAACCCATGTCTTGAAAACCATATCCTAAAATTTACCAGGTCTTTTTGGGTCTTGGAAATCCGGAGTGCAAATTCCAGGTCTCCAAAAACTGAGGATCCCATGTCGTGAAAATCATGTCCAAAAAATTTCCAGGTTTGGGTCTTGGAAACCCTCATCGTGTACGTCCCAAAACTGAAATCTCACGTCTTGCCCTGTCCTGCCCTGTTTGTCACCACAGACAAGGAATGGGCTCCATAAGGAACGGGCAGTGACTAAAAGAATCTTTCAAGCACTACCCACACAGATAAACACCACCCAGACGGTTGCTGCCATGTTTGTCACCACAAACAGACACCACCATGTTTGCTTTTATATATAGGATTGCAAAGCAATCCAAATGTTTTTGGAGCTCTTACATGGTACAAGCAGGGTTTTCTCTTTTTTCACTTTTGTGGTATAAAAGAATCAGCAAATTATTTGACATAAAAGGAAAACTGAGTCAAATTCACAATAGAAAATTAAAATATTCCAATATTTTTGTAAAAAAACGGAAAAAAATTGTGAAACTATGAAACACCTCTTAGAAATCTAAGTGCTGGTTCACCCAAGTGATATGCAAAACATTTAAAAGCAACCCAATACTTTCTTTCGAAATTTTTATGGTTTTACAAGTCTAGGTGCTGATTCACCGAAGACCTTATTATTACACCACTTCACGGTTGCATTGAGAGTTAAGTAAGGTACGATCCCTAGTAAAGGGCAAGTCCACCCAGGTTGGGGTCTCCATTGTTGATCACATTCAACATAAATTGTGTAAATATTTCCCCAGCCACAAACATGAAACATTCAACAATATTTAAAACTGAGAGGCTATTTTCAATGCCACCAACTGGGCCACATTAGAGGCCCATTGTTTAAATTTTTTTGGCATTTTGAAGACCACTGTATTGTCTTGTGTGCAAATTTGCATGTCCAAACTGATATTGTGTGGTTAGAAAGAACCTACAGTGCTGGTTTTCATGCTTAAATGTGTTTCAGAGGTTCTTTCACGGTGAGTTTGAACTTGACTCTTACAAGTTTTCAACCCTTTGATTTGGGGGTCAGGCACATGTTTTCAAATGGAAGGACTGACATGTGTTTGGGTTTGATTTGAAAATCAAGTTTGCTTTCATGAACACATTTTACACACTTCTCAATGCTAAAGATTGTTATGAGTACAAAATTTTCAACAAAATTTTCCAAACCAGGGTTCTATGTACGTACAGAGTCCAACAACTAATTAAATTATATATTTGATTATAAAGTTCGGCCCAGTTGTCAACTTTAAAAAAACATTCACCTTAGCTAAGCTAAATAACAGGAATGCATTCATTTTCATAATTCTATTTTTAGGGTCCAGATATAAGAGAAATCCAAAAATTCACGGTGTCTTCAGTCTGTCTTTGGGCCTCCTTTCACCCCCTAACCACTCTCTTTCAGTGGTCTCAGGTCTCCTAAAGAAAGAGAATTCTATAAGTAAGGGAATCTTATATATAAATTCACGTAGTCTCTGACGGAGCTCGGGTTTCACGCCGACCGGGCCCGGCGTTAATTGGAGGGCGGAATTTCCTGTTCCCAGTCTGTGGGCAAAGCTACTTGTTTTATTAAAACTCACTACAGTATGAAATGCTGAAACTCACCATTTAATGCACAAGGTTCGAGAGGAATTGTAATAGTAGCTGTACAAGTAGGAGAAGTTAAAATCTATGTAGCAGTAGGCTAGTGGAGGCGATCAGGAGAAAAAGAAAGACGGGTGAAACTCAGAGTTCCCTAAACCCTAAACCCCCTGTTGGTTTTCTTGAATCTCACCCTGTTTATGACCAAACTCAGGGTACTAATGCTGTCTTTTCCTGGCTTTACGGGTAACTGTATAGCAAAAGGCTAGTTCCAAAGTTTGATTCTTGTACAGATTCTAACACAAGGGTACAAGCTCTAGTTTGACTCACAAGAACCTGAACCTCATATTTGACACTGGAAACTGAAGAAGCACACATCATCACAGATCCAAACTCAAAACGTCCAAACCATTGTTCTACATGTACAAAAGTAACAAACTAAGTATATAATAAAACTGACATTTATACTGATATGAAAAAACATATCAATTTGGTATTACCTGAGGCAATGCTAACCATATACAAGTACCAGACTGGTATGAACCAAGGACGCTTTTTTAATCAATTTTGTGGTTTTGAGAGTTTGGAAATGTCTTTTCCAATTAATTTTTAAAAAATTTACATCAGGAAAAAACAATCCAAAACATTTTGTTGTCAGAGTGCAAAAATTTGCCATACATAAAAAATAAAATCACTGGTATGGTAAGTGGTCAGGAAACAGTTTTCTGTTGGGTTACAGTTCCTTTACTTAACCATTGTGGTTAGCTCATCAGTTGCTTTGTTTAACTACCTATTTACTAACAACCCAAGAGCAGGTTGTTAGTAAGTAGGTAGTAAAAACAGCCCTTACCTATGTATAAACATCTACTTACTTACCTAGTAGATACCTATTCTCTTATTTATTTACCTATGTATGAGACCTATTTCCTACAAAAATTGGATACCAAGGTGAAACCAAATATTAACTCAGTTGAGGTTCATCCACAACTTAGTAATTAAGGGGGCATCCAGTGAATGGTGCACTGGTGGGTGCTGGTTCACCGTCGCCTCTCTAGCCTACTACCCTTATTGTAAAGTAGGGTTAAAATGTTGGGCCACAACCATTTTGCTGAGCCAAACTGGCACATTTTGACTTTTCTTCATTCAACATCTACTGTGCAGTGCACCAGTGGAGTTGCTCTAAAAGTAGGCTATTCCTGGAGAAACTGTCTACAGTTTCTTCAGTTTGAACTGGTTGGAGTAAGGCCTACAAATAACCAGGGACGTGACCTTTTCGACACTAGAGCTTCATACCTGGTCAAATTCCTCTCGTGACTTTGACTGACATCTGCTTGCTTGCTTGCTTGCTTCTTGTTGTTGTTGTTGTTGTTCTTCTTCTTCTTCCCATATAGCTCCCACACTAAACCCACCGCCACCCACCCAGTTTCTGCTAGCCACAAAATTCCTGGTGTTTTTTGTTGCTCAGAAATGGATCCAGATATGCAGTAGGCGATTCATGATCAGCATTTTGGGTTGTACAAAAAATCCACTGCGCTTTTTTGTACAAAAAAGCATCTTGGGTTGTACAAAGAAGCTGGTCGAGCTGTAGTAGTAGTAGTAGTAGCGAAAGACTGAATTGTACTGTCTCTCTGTAATTTCAAGAGAGAATCTGAAGAACAGCTGTTGCTGTAAACGAGAGAGAGAGAGAGAGAGAGAGAGGTCTTTTCAGGCCAAGATGATATTTTATATACATTCCAGTAGTAATTTGAACTGAAGATCTTATAAGAATGTGTTTCCAACAGTTTGCGAGATTGGAACCTGCAAGCAGTGTTTTTTGATGTGATCTAGACACGGTTTTTTTAAAAGCTTATTTGCAAGATTTTGACCAAGCTGAGTAGTAATTTGTTTTCGGAATATTAGCAGCTGGATCGAGGGCTTGTTTGTTTGACCTAGTTCATGTGAATTTGCAGCAGTCTTTAGCCATAGCCATAGTTGTTCAGGGGTTGTGATCTGAAAGCTGCTGCTTGAGAGACAGAGAGAGACAGAGAGAGACAGAGAGAAACTCAGTCTTGGACTGAAAGAGAAAGTGAATATGGAGACAGCATGATCTGCTGAGAATCTGATTCGGTAGCTGAGATCGGGTAAACAGTTCGCGGAGGGAGGATTCTTGCTTGATAGACAGCCCGCACAGAAAAGAGACCATAATACCAGTTGGAGCTGAAGAAATGGCCAGTGCAGATTACGGATCAGGGTACAGAGCAGTGATCAAGGAGCTCGGGGACTGGCCGGCGCAGCTGGGACATAATTCGGCGTCTGCAGGAATAGTTACTCATGCGGCTGCATCGCCTGCAAGCAAGTATATATCTCGTCAGCAGCTGGTGCAGCAGTTGCTAGCGCAGATGGCTGCAAGCGATCCACGGGGAGCTGGTCGAGCTGCTACACCAGCTGGAAGTACAGTCTCCCTAGAATCAGCGACTAGCAGTCAGGATGAGTCGTCGAAAATGCTGAGGAATCATGGTAACGCAAGCCCGACTAGCTTCGACGCTACTGAATCATGCAGGCTGTCGACGCTAGTAGTGCTCGGCAGTTCAAGATTTCATGAGTCGCAAACTCCGTGCAGATCCCAAGCTGCTAACCAAAAACATTACGAGCCCAGAAAGACGTATGAACAAGCTGGTTGGAATCCACAACGGGTACCAGATCAAGGCTCGAGCTACTACGATTCTCTGGGCATGCGCCGCAGCTTGTCAGCTAGCTGGGAATATGCATCGCCTGCTGCATCAAGTGGGGGGAACACTACAGAACCGAAATTCTTAGCCGAGTCATCTACACGGCGGCAACACTCACGCCGCGTGTCCACGACAACCAAGCTCATGGTGGCAAAGAATTCCACTGAATTCCGCGCATTGGTGCAAAAGCTCACAGGTCTGAAACCAGAAATCTGTCGACATGAGCTTGCTGTCGGTAGTACTGATCATCAACAAGATGCTACACCAACACTAGAGCAGCAGGAGCTCCAACCCATGAAGCTGCAGAGAACTGCTACTGCTACTGGCGATGCTGCAGTTACACCCACTTGGTGGAATATGAGTAGCGAAGAAGCTGAATTAAATCCTGCACAACTGCAGCTAGTCACAGGAATTCATGCTTCCCACAACAATAATATAATAACTACAAGTACCATGCCTATGGATGTGGACGAATACATGGTCAGTTCTGCAGCAGCAGCAGTAGCAGCACATGAGCCAAGATTCAACAATAGTGAAGCTCCCACCACCACCACCACCACCACTACTACTACTACTACTGGTATCATAAATACTAGTACTACACTGAATGACATTGATCATGATCAGATCAATGCAGCTGTGCTGGATCATGATCTACTTCCTTATTCACAAATAGAAGCAATGTGGCTGCAGCAGCAGCAACAGCTTCATTAAACACCACGCTGATGCTGAATATCATCACTTAACGTCTACTGTAAGTAGTCAAATGAATCTGTGAAGTCGCAACTCCAGCAAGCTTCAGATTGTCGATGACATGACAGAAATCAAATTTGTTTTACATACATGAAGAGATTTTACTAGACCCATTATCTTCCAAATCCTTGGAAATCAGGCCTCACAGAAATTTTTCCAACACAGAGCTCTGCTCTGCTAGAGATGTATGTATATATTTGTATCTATCTAGTTTTAGTTTGTGACAACACCCACGAATCCCTTCCAGATGTACTACATAAAATTTGAACTTAGTACTGTTTTGTTGAATTGTAGTTCAATGGATTTAATAGCCAAGTTCTAACATTAAATCCATTTTCTTGTCTTTTCCTTTTTTTCCCCCTTTTGGGGGGAGTGGGTTTTAGTGACCAGATACTAGTGCAGAATCTATCTGTTAAAAGAAGTTCTGCAGTTTGTTGGCTCTGCCCTTCAGGGTAGAGAGATACTGGGATGCATCTTGAAATGGGCCAAAGTTTGGTATCTTTAAATTCTAGGGTCATGTGGAGTCCAATGTAGAAATAGGTAGTCCTTGGGCCTCACCATGCTTATTGTTAACCACCATGTGTTTCTAAATTAGTCTGCTGAATGTTTATCATCCTTAAATGAATGTCATTATAAGAGGTAGAGCACATTAATATGTGATGAGTTTCAACATGCTCTCCAATGGGATATTTGAGGTTTATTGTGCTTGAATTCTATCAAGTTCTGGTGCATGGGCAAATGCTTGGCTTTAGAGCTCAATCAATCTTCTCAATCTTTTGATTATTTTTTTCAGTTTTTTTCACAACACTTTGTACATAACTTGGACTACCCAATCCCTTAATTACAAATATCCTTGGATGTGTGTGCACACATCTTATCGACGCTATGGGTATTCACTTCTTATGTTGTGCTCATAACAACAAACACACTGGAACCCATGATGCAATTCGTAACATCTTTGTCACCATTACACAAGATGATGACTTCCACATGGGATGAAAACAATTACATGCAATTTTTATCAATCACATTCAATTCCTTTTGTTGACAAATTGACATTGTGTTCACCAAAGATGACAATTGCACCCTAGCTGACATTGTCATTGTCGACCCAACATGAACAAATTTATTTCCTCGATCTTATGCAACTCAAGGATTGGTCACCTCCAATGCAACTCAAGTCAAAGAAAAAAATTATCATAACCAACACTTCATTGATTTTCTTCCTTTTAGCAATTGAAATATTTGATTGTTTACACAAACATGTTGATGAGTTTCTACATGATTGTGCCAATGGCATTTGGAGCTTGAGAAGGCAAAAGGGTTAATTTTTTTCATCAAAAAAATTCGATCACATTACAAAGGATGTAAACATCCTCCATCTTAAATCGGGCACTAGCTATAGGTTTAACTACTTCCCAACTTCCACCCCTGTAGAACACACATCCCATCACCAAGGCCAATCTATTGTAGATTGTTGATTTTTGACATAAAAATATGAACAACCTACCACATGTGATCGGTTTTGGACATGGAAAGATTTTGACATCTACTTTAAGCCAATTTGATGTCCTATAACTTTTCCTTTTTCCTTTTTTTTATTCCTTTATACATTTTAAAAATATATGGTGTGTCTTTCAATAAACCTTTGTAGGACTAGTTTCAATTTTTTCACTAGTTTGTTTGTTAATTTGCAAAGCTACCCCAATAGGGAAGAAATCACACTTTACTTTCCAATGTAATATTTTGGGCATAAAATTTTTGACTCAATTTCACACAATATGGGAATGACATTTGGAATAATGATATGTGTGCTAGAGATGGGTGGGCATGTTTTATAGAAGTGCATGTGTCTAAATGAAAAATTATAAATCCATTAAGGGAAGTTTTTAAAACATATGTAACAATGGACTCAATCATTCAATTGGAGGAGGAAAAATGTATAATAATAAAAAATATTATTGATGGCATTGTTGAATATTGCATTATTCCATGAATGTGGTACTTACAAATGATTGCCTTTAAATGGCTAGTTATAGTGATTGGGTCAAATGTTAACACTTAAATGATGTCATAGTAAAATATTGTTCAAAATTCATGTTTATGGGTGGAATGATAAAACATTTATCTCTATGTTGGATAGTGATATGAACCCAAATGAGGAGCACCATTAAAGATGTTAGTTTGAATATGTCATAAAAGATAAAGTTGTCATAATATGATGAACTACCATAATACCTTTTTAGGTTTGGCAAAAATATATTATAATTTTAAATGTCAATTTTTTTAAAAATTGAGGTTTTTCTTTGCTGATTTTTAAAAAATTATTGTTAATTGAAGTCGAAATTTGTTTCCTGGTGTTATTTATGTGCCTAACAATGCAGTTTTATGAAGAATTGTGTCATCCTATCATAAGAATTTTATTTATTTTTCTTTTTAACTTTTTGTATAAAATAAAATTTTAAAAAAATCTTGCTTTTCAATGCTTGATGATATGACAATGATTAGTGCAATATTTTTTAGGAGTTTTTGAAATCAAAATTTGTACTGCGATGCAAAATGTTTGTGTAGAACATTGGTGATGAAGAACATGCAGATATTTTTAAATTTAAATAAAGTTTTGTCAAATTTATAATTTAATTTAATTTTTGCATAAAAAATCAAGTTTTCAAAAAATTATTATTATTTGGCCACAAGATCCGAACCTGGAAAGGTGCACTGAGCTGATTTTGTAATTTTCAAACCTAAGATGCCTGGAAGATAATGAATTTGAATAATTTCTGTTACCAAAAATTCAACTAAATTACAAAAACTGATTTTGGAAGGAAAGAATAGTTCGGTAACAAGTTTATACTTGGGCCATTCCAATTGCACTCACAACACTAGAAGTAATCATAGACTTATACAGATGAATAGAGTGTTAGATATTCACAAAGGCCATGACAACATCATCAAATAATCGTAATTGAATAGCAAAAAGCGCATTACCATGGGCCCCGAATCTACGATATAAAATATTCTCAAAAAAATTTAGATTTTCAACCCATGGTATTGGCAATTTTGACCTCTTCCCAATGGTCAAATAGTTTGAAATGTTAAGAATATTCCTTTTGACTAGTTGCCTGCAAAGAATATTCAACGACGCCAGTGTCTGCTTGTCAAGAATAATTCGTCAAACCACCTGGAGACTACTTATGAGAGGGGAGGCTCAGCCCAAAGAATATTCCCTGATATTCCATACTGCGTGCCAAACTCTATTTGGCTCGGTGGTGACTACTTTTGGTGGTGACTACTTTCCGGGTAAAGTCCTTGGCCCCTAAACCCTAAACAACGACAACAGAAAATTTGGTTGTTCATCTAACTCGGTAGTCATCAACAGTTTTTGCTGATGATTTTCAACGGTTTCAACCAGCTGTTCCTTTTACATTTTGTCCTCATTTACTTATATTTATTGACTTCACCATGGCCAAAATACGTCACCTTGGTGGGTGGCCAATGGCCATCTAATTCTCTCCCTTCTCCCTCTCTCTTAAAACACTCGAAGAATTTCATTGTTTTCTTTGTATTTGAAAGCACCTTCCCAGCTTGTAGCCATGATGCTTTTTTCAATTTCAACTTAGGGACCTTCCACCATTCACGCACAAAACCTTCTTCGACCATTCAAATTTCAAAAACCTTTTCTCTCGTAATATTTGGGTGGGGGGCCTACACCCTTGAGCTACTCACCCGGGGAGGCTGTGAGCCTCGAATTAGGGGACACCCTCCTTGGATTCTGGCCTTTTCCTATACTTTGAAAAGAATTCTTTAAAAAAAGTAAGTAGAATTTTTTTTCTTTCACAAGTAGTTAGTGTTCTTGGATATTTTTTTCTCATATCCATCTCCACCGTTTCGAAGAGTTCCGAACTCCGTATGTTGTACGCTGCTCAAAGACAAAAAAAGACAAAAAAATATTAGGGCTTCGGACACCATACTGACACCACAGTCGTAGCCAGGAGGCTTGGTTTTTTTTATTGATTTTTTTGCAATTGGCTCACAACAAAATTCTGTCCAGTGGGAGATACTTTTTGACACGCATTTGACATGTGATGAGCATTGACGGGTAGAAAAAATTAACCTTGGACATGATCGGAACACAGACGTGTTACCTTCTTCTTCACGAGTTCTCTTCATTTATATAATTTTTACTTGGGAAAGAGGGGAATTCATGATGTTTTTGGTGATGAGCTAATCAAATGGCCCATTGCAAAATAAATAAAAAATCACATTATCAAAACATTTGTGCTTTGAGATGCACCACGACTAATTTAATTAATTAATATGAATCACAGTATGTATCTAAGCGCTTGGAAAACCTGAGGCCAAATTTTTTTTGGTGATGAACAAAATTAGGATTAAAATTTCCACAAAACAATGAGGTGAGACAAAGTGTGCATTCAAAATATTTTTGGGAATAGCATGACCAAAGTCTCATATTGGTAGAAAATGCTAATGTTTGAGGAATATCAAAATATCATGATTTGTTTTTGAAGAACCAATCAAAGTGACCCATTGCCAAAAAAATAAAATAAATAAATAAAACTTCAGGATGCACTCACAATTAATTAACATGATTTGCAAAAAGATATGATCGTTAAAGGTATATAATATGTACAATTACATGCCTCAAACACACCCACATAAATGTATTTGACAAATATTTACATTGTCAAGTGTAGAAAAACAAAATTATACATCATATCTTTATAAATGTAAGTGTAAAACATTCGAATGTGCAAATGTGAATCATAAGTGCAAATGATTGACAAATTACACATGATTCACATGCCATACATATGACTATTGACACTTATACACGAGTGTTGTTGGTTTTCTAATCTCTGGATAGAACCTTCAGTCTGAGTCTCAAGTAGCTATTTCCATTTAATAATCGAACATGTCCTCTGTCCCATTCTTCAACTTCCCCTTCCTTGAAAACAAATCTTGCAAAAGTCTACCCAGTTCAAATATCAGATCCAACTAGTGTGGCCTGTGCCATTGGCCCAAGTGTTACCATGTCCTCAACTGATTTTTCCTTCCAAAACCTGGTTTTTTTGGAATTTATTTGAGTTTTCAGAGACAGAAATCACTTTTAAATCAATATCTCTCACATTCTGAATGCAAATCTTACCAAATAAATTCCATTAAATCTTGCTCATCAAGATCTTTCCAACAACACCAAAGGCACATTCCAATTCCTCCGAAATTCTTAGCTACAATTTAATTTAATTTTCAGTGAAGAAACCTTTCAATATTCAAGAACTTTTACATTACAAATCCAAATGCCATGGAACCAAGCCCATGCACCCCTCCTTGTTCAGAGCTTTCTGAAGATACAAAGAACATGATCTAAAGCATCCCAGTTCAATGGATCTCATAACTACAAAACAAACTACCTTCCTTCATAGATAGATAGATAGATAGATGACTTCTTTCCCATTTTTCAACTTCCAGTTCCTTGAAAACAAATCTCGCAAAAGTCTAGGTATCAACATTGCAGAACCAATAAAAAGTTGTCACCTGAACAGATATCTACATCTAGTTCACATCTACTTGTGTCTCGGTTGACATGAAAAGTTCTTGAAAGAGTGACTTTTACACATGCATATGTGGAATCCATAGTAAATACATGAATGAGTTTTTAGAGTCTAGACAGTCCTTAATTATAATGAAGTAGGGTTTTTAAAGGTAAATATAGGAATTGTTCTCCTAATGTGTTAGACCCTAGTTTGTGTTTGTTGCATTCTTGGGCAGTACCCATCACCTCAAGTAGCTGCATATTTCATAATGTTTTGGTGTCAAGTTACGACATAATTTTCAACCACCATGGGCATAAAAGGAGTTGATGCATTGCTTGGAAGGGCAAAATCATGTTTAAATTCATTTTATATTGAAGCTGGGGTACAGAAACTCATGAAAAGAATTTTCAAAATTAAAATCACAATGATGTGATATTTTCTTTTGATTCAAGTATCTATTCAATTGTGCAAGTGGGGTGAGCAAATAGCTACGTATTTCATGATGTTTTGGTGTCAAGCTAGGACAGAATTGTCAAACCCCATGGGCATAAAAGAAGTTGACGCATGATTGAAAGGTCAAAATGACATTAAAATTCATTCTATATTGAAGCTGGGGTACAAAAACTCATGAGAAGAATTTTCAAAATTAAAGTGGCAATGAAAGTTATGCTGTCTTTTGATTCAAGTATCTATTCAATTGTGCAAGTGGGGTGAGCAAATAGCTACGTGTTTCATGATGTTTTGGTGTCGAGCTAGGACAGAATTTCAACCACCATGGGCATAAAAGAAGTTGACGCATTGATTGGAAGGTCAAAATGACATTAAAATTCATTTTATATTGAAGCTGGGGTACAAAAACTCATGAAAAGAATTTTCAAAATTAAAGTGGTAATGAAAGTTATGTTGTCTTTTGGTTGATTCAAGCATCTATTCAATTGTGCAAGTGGGGTGAGCATCACAAGGCACAAATGCAACCTCAAGGTTGTTCACAATGGGTAGATTCTAATGGTTTGTTGGTTTTTGAATCCCCACTTCAAAAAGTATTGGGTTGACACAAGTCTTCTTCCCTTTGATGTGGAATCCTCTCATCTTTAGAACTAGAAATCCAACATGGACCATTTCTATTGCCTAATGTTTCCTACTCATGTGGACCCCAAAAATTCCTTGACTTTGTAGAGCGTTATAAGTAGCCAGATTTCTTTAGAGTCTTTAGTTTCAATAGTCACAAGTTTTTGATGCATTTTGTAACCGGGGCTTTATACTTTTGGTGTCCTATCTATTAAATCACCAATTATTGGTTTGAAATTATTCAATTAGTTATGTAGACGAAGACTTGCTTTCCTTTGATATGTGCAATCATTTTATTTTCACCTAGTGAATAATCAAATCCTTAATTCTACCTATGGGAGCTATGTTTTTTTTCCCATGTTGCCCATGTGGCTACCTGGTGTTGAGCTCTATATTATCAAGGTGAGCTTAATTTTAGTAGGTGTTTGGGTGACAACAAATAGGTAATAGTTCTTTCACTAGCAAGAATGTTTTTTTTTTTGTTTTTTTTTTCGGTAATACATATATGGACGACTTGAATTTTTTAATCTCAAATTATGCAAAAATAATCATGTGACAGAATTGAACCCTGACCAATTTGATTTACCATTGTGGCACATGGTGGACTACACATAGAAACAACATTAGTAAACAACACCAAAAACAAGGGTGTTGTAGTTTTTCGAACCTCCAAGAGTCAAGACCCAAGCATCATTGCAAGGATGTCACAGGCCAAAGCTCCAACGCTGAAATTTGAAATCTCTAATGTACATAGGGTTCAAGGCAAAGTGAGTAGGATCACAAAAACAAAACCCACCATAAACTAAAATTGTCATGAAAACTTGAAAACATCATCCCACAAGTTACAAGTTACAACCAAACAAGCTTAGTAAGATTTCAAAACTAAACAATAACCTCCAAAATTTGCAACAAATGACAAACCAAAAAGACACAAGGGAAAATGGTATGCTACATGGGTGTTTGCAAGATATGGTGTACACAAAAAATTGTAACAAAGTGGTAGATTTCAGTATTGCAACACTTTAATGCATGATGGTGAATTTTAAGAAAAAAAAAATTGATGAAAAATTGTCATAAATGATGGGTTATATCCCAATCTATCAATATGTTGTGGAATTGATACACATATTAATTATACACTTGTCCGACAGTTTTTTTAAAACTTGTAAAAGCTTTGAAGCAATTCAACAACCAAATAATGCAATTGTCAAAGGTAAATAATTTTTTTGATTAATATTAAATGTTAAAAAAAATATTTGCCAGAATTAAAATGGTGTCACAATATACTACGAAATGGAAATATACTTTAAAAATGATTCAAATAATTGCAAATGTTGATGATGTATTTAGTCATATATTGAATATGAATTGATTGTACCATTCCAATTACAATTGAAAAGTTTGACTCACTTAATTTCACCAAAAAATTACAAGTTTTTCATTCAAATGAACATAAATGTGTTGAAACAAAACATTTTGTTCATAAATCATTTTGATTTGAAATATGACAAAAATTCTATTGGAAGAGGCCTTTGTATCAAAGTCCATTTTATATATTTATCAAAATCTAGATGAAATCAAAGAAAAATTGCCCCCAAAATATACTCAAAATGGCAAGAATGACATAAATGGCATTTGGATTTGAAAGGACAAATTTAAGCATGGACACTTAAGTAGGCATGACCTACCTAAACCTATTACTTACCTGCTTACCTACCTATTATCTGTTTTATAGTAATTTATAAACTAAAAAAAAATTAAGTAGATAAAGTAATCTAAATTGTTTGTTACCAATGCCATAATAATTAAATCAATTGCCATTTTCCTCAACAAAATGTAATTTTTTCAAGCACAAATTTCAATGAACTCAACATATCAATCCATCGACTCTTTATGTTATGGATCAACTTGTTGTGTTTTGTTTGCATGATTTAGGCTAATTCAACCAACTCTAGGTGGTGCTTTGGAGACTTGCAAAAAAACATGTAAAGCAAATAGAACAAATCCTTTAAGCATGCCACCAAAAGGCAAACTTGGAAAAGTTTGGAATACCAAATTTGTCTTGTGTGTTCCATATAGTGGATCCCATTAATAAAAGAGAATGTAAGTTTCAAATTTGAACTATAACCCCAACCCAAGCACCTTGAAAGGTATTGACACCACCTACACCAAAACATATGAACCAAGTAAACACCTTAGCTTATGTTAAGCCTTTAGCACTAAATAAGAAAATTAATTATCACCTTTGTCAAGTTATGGGCGTTGGAACCCTCAAGAAGTAAAAACAAAACAAGGATTTTGCACCAATCTTGAACATAATAGCCATGGATAGAAACCCAACTCCAATTGTCCATTGTAATCACCATCACAAGTCAATGCTATAATGCTAATTGTTTCAATAGCATATTTGTTGGTTGCCAAAACTTGGTTATGAACATGCCTAGCAATCTCCCACCTAGTTTTGTCACTACAATGTTTTTTTTAAAAAACATTTCGGCTTCAAAAAATAAAACAATAATTAACAATCTTCATATTCAATTATTGACTTTCCCTTCCTAAGTAGCACAAAAATTGATGCAAATTGTATAATTTTCTTTTTATTGTCCCACTCGCCTCCACTTTAAATTTGTTAAAAAATAAAAGGTCAAATTTTTAATACATATGTTTTTCATTTTTGGCATTCATGAGCACATTCAGGATCCACAACCTTGAACCCCTTGTTTGTTTTTTATTTTCCTTGCATGTTTTTCAAGTGAATCCCACTTGGTGACCAACAATCTTTCCTTGCATTCAATTCTACTACAAACCTTCCATTGAACCATTGTCAAGTTTGTAGCAACATCAACATTACAATAAAACACATCCTGTTTATTGTATTTTTTTATTGAAATATATGTCAAAATAAACATTGGACACATTTGGACTTGGTAAAAAAATACTAGTCAATTACAAGAAATAGATGTTAATAAATCAATCATCATGTGATTGGAATCCACCATGTCTATTTTGACTAAAATCTATCATGTTTGTTTTGATTAATATGCTAATTTATGCAACAACATTAAAATGATTATAACATTATAATTTTTTTGAAATGTTCTACATGTCATTACAATGCATGGATTTTAAATATTACCTTAAATTTATAAATTACAAGGGTGAATCATCAATAGGTAATTGGATTGTGTCAGCCCTCATCATGTGTGTATAAATTTGTTTTACCATGTCAATGTGATTAACTTTAATCATAACTTTAACATGATTTAGTTTTAATCACATTCATGAAAAGTCTAAAGTGAAATTTGAACCCTCACCTCCACTACCATATGGCATGTCTTTAACCTTTTGATCACCACTTCACATGGGGACAAATCTTGTAAGTACATAAACATAAACAAAAAGTATTTTTGAATTTTGAAGGTTAAGATGTTATAATGCAATTATTTAAATTCATATTGAAAATTAAATTTTGTAATTAAATTTTTTAAATTTGAAATAAAATAAAAATCAATTGTGGTTATAAATTCAAATAAATCCATTTAAATCAAATTTTATTTTGAATTTTTCTAATTTCGTCACTTAATTTAATTATATAATGTGTTTATTGGAATTTTTAATCATAAATATTTCTATATAGGCCATAACAATATACTTTCATTTGATTAATTAATAGTTTCATAATTACATTTATTTTTGAAATTAATTTAAACACCATATACATTATGCCACATAGGACCAAAAAAAGTAACATGTTTGAATCACAATGCCACATAAAACATCAAATTTAACATTTTAAATCACAATAAACATACATGATAACATGTCACCATTTATGTCATATTATATTGATTAAATTATCCATGATGCTAGATGATTTCCATATAAGTTTTACATGTTTCACATGTTGTTTATAATGTTTGTTTTAATTGAAGTGAAAACTAGACTTAGTCATAATAGACATTGCTACTTCTGTAATTTGTCAAAACAAACATGCCAGTTTGACATGTTAATAAAAAATAGATTATATAATCACATTAGTAAAATTCAAGTAATGAAAAGGACATGTTTTTGTTGTAGTGTAAACACTTTTTCAAGTCAACACATTTTCACAAACCAAACATCTTGAAACTTCCTCACAATGTTTGTTTTCTTAGGTTTTGGTTTCTTTTTAGCAATGGCAAAAGTGACATTTGGATTTAAAGGGACAAATTCAAACATGGACACATTAAGGCCAAAAGCAATAGACAAAATAGTAGTATCCACATCCATGTTAATAGAAAAAGGTGCAAGTTCAAAAGTTTGTGCAAGACAATTTTGATATTCCCTTTGCCTACTCAACTTTGCTTTAAGAATAATTTTCAATTTTAGACTAGCATAAACCCTTTCAGAACAATTTTAACATAAAGTCTAAAAGTAGGTTAGTCTTAGGTGCAATTTAAAAGATTTCAAGAGTCAATGATGAATATGGTAGGCTTCATCTTCCAACTTCCCATTTTAAAACAAATTTGATTATTTGAAGACTTAAGTACATGAAAAAAACAAAAAAGCAAAAAAATGTAAAGGTTCAATGAAGAATGTAACTTGTGATTTTGTAATGTGCATTGCAATTTCCCTCACCTTTTGGCCTTGATACATGCCAATAGTTGCACAATTTTAATTTTGATGTTAAATTTTTGAATATGACCTAGTAGAAAATTTTGATTAAAAAATGGTGCAATGTGCAATGTGGTCCAACAATCAATCACATCCAAACCATTAATCATTCATTAGAATCTAAACTCAACAATTACCATTCCAAAATCACAACATTTAATTTGTTAAATTTTCCAAAATCTTGCAAATGGTGGGTTGCTTTAAAACTTGAAAGTAATTGAATGAAATTCATGATTCAATAGGGAATTGATGATCTAAGGATTCATGAACTAAAGAAAAAAAAAAAGTTACAAGTTATTTATTTGTAACATGTACAAGGTTTGAAGTAACAAGCTTGAAAATTTGAGGCAAGTTGTAACAAAACAAAACTCCAACAACAGTGACAAGTGTTGAACAAACAACTAAAACATTGAACAATGAAGATTTGAAATAAGAATCAATCACCCAAGATTGCATTATATAGGTATTCCATTGTGACATAAAGGTTTAAACCTTAAAGGTTTGTAATTTGTGAACAACTTGAACGAAGTTGAAAGTGATGAAGAGTGACCAATTACCAAAGCACATTGAAATAATGAAATAAAAAGGGGTCCAAGAAAGGGTTCACCTTCCACAATGTTCGTCATCTTGTGACTTTAAGATTAACCTAAGTTGTTGATGACAATTAAGTTGTTAAAGTGATCTCTTTGTGAAAAATAGTTGCTTTAAATCTTCATGATGGCAAGATCATGCCCTAATGCAAGGGTTTCACAATGAAAATAACATATACATAAATTTACATTGCACTTTTCATTGACCCCTTTGCTATGTTGAAAATTTAAGCAAATTTCTCACATTAACACATTCGTGTATAACCTTAAAAACCATTGATCCCCTCAAAATCATTCATCAAATGTTTTCATTTTGAATTCCAATATCTTTGTAAATAACTTGGTAGAGAGGTGTCAAATTATCTCACTTTTTAAACTACAAACATAATTCATGATAAATTGTTTGAAGTGAATTATAAATGTCAAGAAAAATATTATTCAATTGATTATCAAGAATATTTTGAGAATATTTCTAAAAAGCAGTCAAAAGGTAGGGAGGTGTGGCTTGTGTTATCATGTTTGCACCCATTTACAAAGTCACCATGTTGATTAATGGAAATATACCCCATGTAATAATGTTTTTAATTTTTCCATGTGGCATAATTTGGGTGAAATTCATGAAAATGAAATGAAATTTCAACCAAAATACATTTAAATCAATATCTATGTAGGTAGGTAAATAAGACTAAATAAGTAAAGAGCTAAGTAGATAGATAGACTTGTCAACTTACTTATGTTTGGGAAGTAAATAGGCTCGGGGGTTGGAATGAATATATTTTTATTTTATATTAGGTTTAATTTTTAAAGTTAAGCCTTTTTTATTGGCTCATCCCAAATGGCACATTTTTCTAATATGAAAATGTAAGACAACACACCATCCTTATAGCCCATATACTATTATTAAATAATTGTTAATTAAGTAATTAATTTGTAACTATTATTAATCATTATTTATTAAATATAGTACCTAGTTAAGAAGTAGTTAGCTACCTATTTACTTAACTACCTAATCAATTCACTACATGTATACATATGTATAAGGTATATTTAACATGCTTTAAATTGCAATATAAATACATGAATTTATAAATATGTCCTTAATATATTTGGAAACACCTTTGTCTATTTCAAAAGTATATGTACACCACATAAAGGTAACCAAATTGCAACTGACTAATCTTGATATAGAAGCTTCTCCTTGAATGAAAAACCCTAAAATTTAATCAATATTGAAAGATGGAAAATCTAGTAGTTGCAAATTAATCACACCATAGTAAAAAAAAAATGATAGATTGAAAAAAACGATGATTTATTGTAAAATTGACAAAACATAGTTGCAAATGACAATTACTGGCATATACTCTCATATTGAATGGTTACATGATACAAGATTTTTTAAAATGTGGGTGTTAAAAATAAAATTTTGAAATTATAGACCAACAAATGAATGACATTTATCAAAAATAGTCTTTGGAAAGGACTTTGACCAATGGCACCTTTGGTTTTTTTTGTTTATGTTTCACCCAGTTGAATTTTAATCAATAGTTTACAAAATGTTAGTAGCTTACAAAATAAATTGAAGATTATGGATGGATTTTTCTTATGAAATCCCACATTAAGAAATTTCAATGTAGTAAAAAACACATTGTAAAAAAATGCCTTTTCTCTTTCCCTTTCAAAGCAATTAATCAATCCTTCAACTATTGTGATGACACCAACATTCAATACCTTGTGCTTTGGGCTAGAAATACTTTCATTGTGGTTTGCTTCAACTTTCACGAGAGAAAAGAATACAGATATTCCTTTTGTTTGTTTTCTCACAAAGTTTATTGGATTAGACTTCAAACCACAAAACATAGTGCTTCAAATCATAAGTCCTCATAGTTATGAAGCCAAGAAATTGACAATGACAATGAATATCATTAACTTGCATTCAAGATCTTTTGTATTCATGGAATGCTTGTGTGAAAAAATTGAAAAAAAGTCTTTAGCAATGAAAGTAATTTATTTTTCAACAAAACATTTATCACAATGTCCACTTGCTCTAGATAAATGCAATTGACATGACCTTACATTTGTAGGTAGGTATGAATGGCATACTAGATAAATAAACGTCATTTTTTATAAATTCAATAATTCTTGCATAACTTACTAAACATTACAAAACCACTTACTAGGTACACCTCTACTCATTGAGGGCTTTCCAACGATACAAAAACATGATGAAAGGCATAAGGATTTGGGAACCTCAATGTGACAAACAAAATAAATAAATGAAACATGGATGAAAGCACACTACGATGATCCCTTTTGAACACTTTTAAATCTCATATTTTAATACATATAATAAAATAATTTCAACACAAACAAATATATCATCTTTCAAAATTCCTCATATAAAAATAGACCTATTACTTGGAGGCCAAAATCTCTTAAAACTATTATACTCTATAATGAATCTAAACACAATATCATTGCCTCAGTAAGCAAGGCCAACAAACTACCTTCCTTAATAGGTAAATATGTTAATTGTGTTGAATCCAAAATATAAGATCATCATTAGTAATGCACAAAGCAGGCTAGAGCCCATTCATATTAATAATACTTAATAAAAAATTTAATATCTAAAAAAGCATTTTATGTTATATTGGATTCCCATTAATTTTCATATTTCAAGAATTTGATTTGCATAGTTTCAAAGCACAAGATGGAAGAGTTCTTATTTAGGGGTTTTGATAGAAGACAAGGGAGTTTCTGGGACCTGGAATGACATCCCCAACAAAAGCCTATCGTTTGCCAAAGCGTGGACAATAATTTAAGGATCTGGATGAAATGAAGACAAGTAAGTTTCTGTGACTTGGAATGAGATCCCGAATGAAAAGCCTATCGTTTGCCAAAGTGTGGACAGTAATTTAAGGATCTGGATGGAAAGGCAGGTAGAGTACTTTCTGAGACCTGGAATGAGATTCCACAAGCAAACATATCGTTTGTCAAAGTTTTTGGAACCTGGAATGAGATTCCGAAAGGAAGCTTATTGTTTACCGAATCGCGTAGACAATAATTTAGGGATCTGGATGGTGGGAATACAAGGGAGTTTCCGGAACCTGGAATGAGATCCCTAAAGGAAGCTTAAAGTTTACCGAAGCGCGTGGACAGTAATTTAGGGATTTGGATGGAGCGAAGACACAGGAATTTCTGGGACCTGGAATGAGACCCTAAAAGGAATCTTATCGTTTACCAACGCAAGGACAATAATTTAGGGATCTGGATGGAGAGAAGACAATGAAGTTTCTGGGACCTGGAATGAGATCCCGAAGAGAAAAGTACGCATCGATTCCAGCGTTCCAAACAGGGGAAAAGGACATGCATGATTTAGGGATATGGATGAAGACCACGAGATTTTTGGGGATCTCGTCTCTGGACATCGATTGAGATCTTGAAAGGGGAGCGCGATTGCTTGTACGCCCTCTTCCCGCCTGCTTGCACGACGACACTGCGAGAATCAAGAGACGAAGCAGCGCCGCGGAGGAGCCAGAAACAGAGCGCCATGACAATGAACGTCGACGAGGAGATCGGCCGCCTGAAGGAAGAGATCATGCGCTTGGGACTCCCGCAGTCCGATGGCTCCGTTTCTGTACTATCCATCTCCTTTATTCATGTTTTTATTTTCCTCTTATGCTTTTTTTGTCCCACCAATTCGACCACCATCTCCAGAAAGAGATCCTTCAGAGTAAGTGTTAGCGTTATGCAATGGCGGAGAAGTCTGCTTCGTTCGCACAAATGTCGTGCTGCTTTTCTCCAAGACTCTGACATCCCATAAGATGTCACAAGAAGCTTTGATCTTGCTTCATAACCTGAAATTTTCGTAACGATCGTTGACTTATGAGAATCGGCAATGTTGTTTAAGGCAGTAGCAGTGGCACATAGATACGGATAGATAGATTCTGGCTTCTGGCTTCTTTGATTTTTCATTATGCTTCGATCTGCGAGAAATTGTAGAATCAAACGTCGAATGCAATGCTTTTTTGTTTCTTCTTCGTACAGCAAGAATTACACCGTTGGTCAGCAGGCATCGGAATTTCAGCTGATACCTTTACTGCCGAAGTCCATCTTTCAAAGCTTTAAATTCACTTGTTGGAATTCCAGTCTTTATTTTGGAATCCGGGGTACTTTGACAACATGTGAATCATGGATTTTAGCATCAGGTTTCCTCAGAAAAGTTTATGATCTTAAAGTTTTTGCTCTTGTTTCTTGCTGTTTTCTTGTTTAGGTTTTCTTTTCTTTTCTTTTCTTTGTGTTTTTGTCTTTCTTTCCCTTTTTTTTTGCTGTTCTTTCAACTTCTTCATGGTTTCTGTTGATTATCCCGGCCTCTTTTAGGTTTTTTGGAGGTAGCCAGCACCATGTCTGAATTTTCCTGTTACTGCCAGTCTTCTGACAGAAACTCAGTGCAATGTTTAATGCATGTCATTGACCTTCATCTGTTGCTGGGAGCTGATGAAGGCAGTGGGGATGGTATGATAGCTGTCACACATTGTGCTGTTGCCCATTGAAGGTTTCTGAACTTGCATGTGACTGTCAATTTTGTTCAAAACTGCTCAAGAGTTTTGGTTTTGCTTTTAGGGTTTTGGTCTTTAGGGCTGGAGTCACTCTTCTCCCTCATTTGCTGATATGTTGTCAGATCTGGAATCCCTACAACCTTGTCATTGGGCTATCTCTCAATTCTATCCAGGTTGACTTAGATCTTAAGTGTGAAGTTGTCAGAAGTTATTGAAGATGTATTTTAGGGTCAGTTGCTCATGAAAAGACTTGACATTCAAATTGCTTGGGTATGACTGGCATTGCAAACTTTAGACATGCGATTCCTTTACAGCCTATTTGAAATGTCACTATGCCATGGTCATTCTGTGTGCAGGAGCGGGATTCTTAGCTTAGCTCTTCACCTGCTGACATTTTTGTTTTTGGTTTAGTGGAGTTGTTAACTGGTTAAGGGCATGTTTTGTGGGACCTTGTGGTGTGCACAGGTGAAGTTTGGGACCCTATTCAATGATGAAAGGTGCGCAAACCTTTTTGAGGCGCTTGTGGGTACATTGCGAGCTGCTAAGAAAAGGAAAATTGTGAAGTTTGATGCAGAGATGCTGTTCCAAGGAATGCATGACAATGTGGACATTGTGCTTGTCAAGCCCTGAAGTGAGTTATGGCAAAGATGTGTCTTGTTACAACTGTTGGGTTCACCAATTCTTGATTCTTTAGATAACATGAGAATGACATTCTTTCCTGTATTCATATTGCTTGTACTGTTCCATACTTTTGAGGTCGCATGTAGATGGCCTACAGAAGTTGGGTTATGCTTCTCATGCTTCTTATTTCCTGAGGAGTCTTCATAAAACTCCAGGAATCCACATTCTCAGATTTTGATGTGCATTCTTTGTGTTGTGGTTAATGATAGAATTGTCAAGAGCAGTTTGTTAGAATGTTTTGTCTGTTGCTCATCAAGTGAACTTTGACTTTTCAGATTTCTCAAACTGCTTCCAAAAGGATCTGTCATTATCCCTTTCATGCCAATTTTTTATTTGCTATGTTGACATACCAATTCATAGTTGAACCTTTGAGGAAACAAAATCAACCCAGGATCTCCTGACTTGAGAATAATCTGAGGTTCTTGTGGTCTCTGAATGTTTTATGGGACTGGCAAATTGGAGGAAAAGTGCTCAGTTGTGCAATCAAAGGGAATTACTGATTGTAAGGTAAATTATTGTTTGCTAGAGCAGCAGTATCAGTTTGCAGATACGTATGTGCTTACACACCATTGCTACTGACTGCATGAAGATCACATCATATGCGATTGAAGGTATTACTATAGTTGCTGCTGTTCCATCTCCTTTCAGAACATAGACTCCAGGCTAATATGTTTTGTGAAAATCATCATCACTTTCTTGTGATTCCAAGTTTCTTGACTGATTTGGATTTCTGATACCTACTTGTTTATTGGCTTTGCCCCTCAGGGAGAGACAACTGAACCAAACTGACACCGAGTTCATTTGGTCCCACGTATTTGAGGAATGTCCACCATGTGTTATGCAGAGTTCCCAGATTTTGATGAATGCTCACCATGTGTTTGTTACTCTGAATTGTGAGTTTGGTTTTTGAGGAACTTCATGGAACATTTTCACATTGTAACTGTCGCTGGTTTGAACTTGCGATAAAAGGGCAGAGCCATTACGCAATGAGAAAGTTTGTTGGCTCTGCCCCTTTCAGGGTAGACATTGTGATGCACCCAGAAAGGGGCAAAAGTTTGGTATCCCTACATTAGAAGGTCATGTGGAATCCACTATAGAAATATTTGATACTTTCCCACATAACTGGAGGACCCATTTGGGCTTGACCATTCTAACCACAGCGGGTTTATAAGAGCATACCCAACCATATTGTGTACTTAGGCTTGCCATAGCATTTTGCAAATTATTTGTTACTTGCTTATATATCCCAAGCCTCACTCATAAACTTGAAAGTGAGTTTCTCAAAAGTGTCCAAGACCACTAATAGCAAAGCAAGTGGAACAATCAGATAATATGGCCGATCAACAACAATGGGAGATTGTGCCATGAGGATAGATCAAGCAATCTAACCAAATCCAAGCAGGATTTTAACTCAGCATTTAATGCACAAGGTTCGAGAATAATTATAGTAGCTGTACAGGTAGGAGCAGTGAAAATCTATGTAGCAGCTGTGGAGGCGCTCTAGATAAACGAAAGACAGGATGAAACTCAGTGTACCACAAAAATTGATGGATTTCTGAGTTTCACCCCTGATGCATGCTAATGTACTTTTATGCAGGTTATTTTTGAATCTCACCCTGTGTATGACCAAACTCAGGGTTCTCGTGCTCTGTTTTCTTTAATTTACCGATAACTGTAATGAGAAGGCTTTTTCTTTTTTGCCTTTTTGCTTTTTGGGGGGTGGAGGGGTTGAAGAGGAGGATTTTTTTCTGTTCCCAAGGTGCTCCCAAAGGGTTCTCCAAGTTCTTCAAGTGTTCCCCAAGACGTTCCCAATATTGTTTGGCCAAATTTCAACTTCAATGCATATAAACTGTAGTATCCCTAGTTTTGAAGGGCAGAGTCAATATGTGACTAGCCGCTTGTTTGCAACAGGTGCCAAAGAAAAGGGTTTGACAGGAAGAAAATGACCGACGGAGCTAGTGCTTCATCATTTCAACATTCCCTTGCTGACATTCCCTTGCTGAGACTTGGTGCCAAGGAATTAGCAAGGAAGAAAATGCAGAGCTCAAAGGATTAGGGTTGGAAGGAAACGCTGACAGCAAACAGGCAAAACAAGAGCTATATAGTTCCAGAGGATGGCCAAACTGCGCAGCTTTAGGTGATTGTGCAAGACCCCCTCATTGAGCCAATAAGGCCTAAGCCTTCTGGATATGTCCTATACTTTCACCGTCACCACACACCTCCACTGATGATGCAGATCAGAATCCAAATGCCCCATTTTCAAAGCTTTTTTTTCTTTTGTCTGGACTCTGTGTGTGAGGTGTGTGTGTGTGTGATGCAATTGGATTGTCTCTCTACCAATGCAATGTTCCAAAGCTCAATTTTCAAACGTCAGAGACTATGTGTCAGCAGTCTCTCTTAAGGTGGTGCATTAGCTCCTGAGATTTTGTGGGTTCTCTCTCAGATTTTGTTAAGCTCTCTGTGTTCTTCATAATTTGCTAGTCTTGAAACCCTAGAACTTGGGGATGCCAATGCTTCGAAAACTACAGCGCTACTCTGCTTTCCTCCTCTTCCTCCATGGCCTCATGTGGATTTAGTTCAAGGTTGAGAATGCCGATCTTTGGCGTGAAAATTTGGATCTAGTTTCAGCAGAATTTGTCAGGGGATTTTCATTTAGGGTTTGTAGGTTTTGGAGGTTCTTGAGAGAGGAGGAGACGTGCACAAAAATTCCTCTGGGGTTGCCACAATGCACTGTTTGTGTCTTCATGTGATCTCACGCCCAGGTTTCTCGTGGGCCACAAATGGAGACCCTGAGTGGAGGTGGTGGTGCACAAAGTGGGCAGGCCGTTCGCAAGTCTTTTCAGATGTGAGAAAATGCCAGTTGAGTTTCTTGAGCAGCAGCCAGAAGAAGCTGTTGTGGTGTGGCAGCAGCTCTTCTAAATCCACGCATGTTGTTGCTTATGCAACTGCAAATGGACAGGTTCCATTTCTTTTTACCTTCTGTTAGAGAAAATTTCCTGAATGTTGTTGTTTTTCTTTGTCATTTGGTCTGTGATTTTGGCACTTACAACATGAGAAACAAAAGAATTCCCACAGAGTTTTGCATGATTTCCAAACATATATGGCATCATGGATTTATCTTTTCTTCAATCACATGGTGCACCATTACTGAAGATGAAAAGGAAATGCTTTACATCATGAAACAAAAGTATGGGAGCTAAACTTTGTCAAGGATTTTCTTCCAGCAAGAATTCCATTGATTGGCAGCTCAAGTTTCTGAGTTCACAAGATTTCAATGTTCAGATGATGGCTTTTTCTTGCTCAAACTCTTGGAGTTGAGAAATGATAGGTGGAGGAGCCAGATGAGAATAGCAGCAATATAGGGGACAAGAAAGTGCAAGAGATTCTTGTTGGGATAGTCCGACTTCAAGCAGACCAAGCAAAGGTGACAGAGTTTGTGGATGAGCGTGCTAAGCTCCTCTCTGACATAGCTGAGCAGGCAAAAGAGGAATATGACAAAATTGCTGAAGAGGCGATGCGAACTATGGATGAAGCTCGGTCCAAGGTAAAACTCAAACTTAGATCCTCTTTACCCTTCAGCTATATGCACATTTTGATCTCACCCAATATCACACTTGGCTATGGCATATATTTTGAGGGAAATTATTCTTTTTGTAGGAATCCATGTACATAGGTTCTCTTGCTTTTATTCAGCCCAGGTTTTCTGGAATTCATTCTCTCTTCTTGCTCCTCTTTTCTGATGTAGGTATTAGAGAATGTGGAGGCCAAAGCACAAGCAATTGAAGAAGAGTTGGCATCTGCACGAGCAGAGATTGAGGCCAACGATCGGGACCTTGATGAGTTTGAAAAAAATGTGAGCAAGGCCCGTAGTGAAGGCTTGTTTTTCAAGGACTTGTATAGTAAGCCCCTCACCACAGTGAAAGAAAGCATGACTCCTGAACAGCAAGAACTCATGAGGGAACAGACTGAGCTAATGTCCAAGGCCCTCAGAATTTCAGCAGTTCTTCAGTTCCGTCAAATTCTATCTGGGGTTGTGGCCGTTTTGTTGATTCTCACTTTAGGGGAGGCAGTCTTCTCCCAGGATGTCCCATGGCCAAATATAGCATTCTATTCTCTTGTCTTAGTTGCAATTCTCTTTCAACTTGGCTATGAGAAGTTGAACACCACAGACAGCACCAACAACAGCAAGAAAAGCTAGCTCGAATGTAGGCTGTTGAGAAATGTGTGCCAACAATATGGAGCCATGACAATACCTGATTGAATCAGCTCAACAAGTACAATGTGACCAGTCCAGTGCTGTCCATCCAAGTATGTTTTCCAATCAATTCTTTTATATGGGCTGTGCAAAACATCATTACTCTCATGCAAATTATTTGTCAATTTATTCACAAGATTTGCTCAGTGATTTTGTTCAGTAACTGTATCAAATAAAGTCCTTAGTAAATTGATTGCAAGAATTGCATGAGACTCAGTTATACACAAATCTGTTTCTGTAAAGTACCAAATTGTTGAAGCCACTTGCAACATTCTTAACAGAGAGCTGAAATGGCAAACTCCCGAGACTTATTTCCAGAGCTCTTCACGCCTGAGTCTTTATTTGCAATTGAAAACTGAGGTTTTTAACCCGCCCAATTGTCAAGCCTCCATCATGATTCCTTCTTCACAAGACACCATGATTTTCTTTCCATGGTGCAGTCATTGAATTTTGGATTTCTTTTTTCCCTTACAAGTATCAAGGTCTTGCTTCCATAGGTTGTCTACCCAGTGGTCTAATCTGTTTACTCCATTCAATCTAATTTTGTTTGTCTTTTTTTACCACCCAAGATGCATTTTTCAACGCATTTATTGGTTTCAAAACTGGTATTTATGATGATTTTTGGCTTTGAAAGCTGAAACATTGATGCAACAACATGTTTTTTTAACACAAATGAAGAAACCTGTAGTGAAAATGAATAACTCTACTCTTGAATAAGTGGATTATTTTGGAAGGAAGATATGGGAAATTTCACATATAAAAATGTGTGACCCTACATGTTTAGACTCTTTGGTTCATATATATTTAAGAATTTAAGTCCATTTAGGTGTATATTCAAATGGACTTACCACGAAATTTGATGTTTTCCAAACCTCATGAGAACCCACTTATATGTGGCACCCTCATGTTAGATGTAGAACTTTCTCTTTTTCTTTCTTCCATGAAGAATGGGAATGCATTAATCTATACAAACTAGTGGGTGCCCGTGACCTATACAAACTAGTGGGTGCCCGTGACCTTTGGACACTGTGAGGCGCAAATGCAACGCAACGTGCTAGCCCCTTCCCTTTTCGAGCTACAGAGAGAAAGGAGAGAAACGACCGAGCTAAGGTACCTAGGCCGGTGTCGACGACGACAGCGCTCGGAAACACACGGGCCCGGTTCCGGTCCACCCATGGCTTGGGACCCGGGTCTTCGTCACCGACCTGGTTTAATACTTACTCCCGAGGTTCCACACACATGGGCGTCGCCCGGCCCGCACCATGTTTTTTTTACTGTTCGACTCTTTGAAGCTTGGGCGTTGGGACTTGGGACCTGGATTGGTCGGGACTCAAGACTCGGGAGTCGAGACTAGGGGGACAGTTTTAAAAGTGACCTGGGTTTCAAGACCTTGACAGACAGTACGCCGTCTGTGACGGACCCGAGCTCCGTCACGGACAGACGTAGTGAATTTATATATAAGAGATAAGACTACTGCATTAGTAGAGGCACTGTGTGAAGGGTAAAACCCAACTTTGATCACCAGTCACCTAGCGAGGTCCAAAAGCAAATGCTTCAAGAATCACTGTAACCTGGAGGAGCTGAAGATCATAGGAGAGTTGTAATAGTAGTAACGGTCATTGATCATCCTCACTAGCTTTGACCAAGATCCATTGAGCTGCACCCTTTCTATTTTTTCAATCATGTATCAAAACATCCGCGTAGTTCTAGCGTCTAGGTTTCATGGATTGCTAGAGAAACCCGCTTGAGAGCTGGTGTGAAAGTGCTCAATCATGAAGAAAGAAGCTGGCAAGATATATTATAGCCTGGGACACGCCTGTAATGTATCTGAAAATCCGTGGCGTCCTGATCTTGAACTCATGGGTCGATACTGCATATTAGGATTCAAGTGTTCGTTGATGTCTGTATGTTATTGGAGATTTAGCTGCTAAACTCCTCATGAGATTAGGTGCTTCTTCTAATTTCGATACCAACTTCGTCACATATGAGATTCATTGCCTTCGACAGGGACTTATCAGGTTCTAAGCAAACTCAAACTCCATGAGTACAATCGCGGTGGCCTGCAGTAGCATGCATACTTTGAGACCGGCATGTTGTGACAACTTAGTGATCTAGGACTTGAGTGCACATGAGGAATATACCATATTGAGCTGAGGTTGCTGCACCTGTGCCCATGTGCAAGTCCAAGAGTGCCGGGCCGGGCCCAGTTGTTCGGATGTGACAGATTCAAGCTCCGTCAGGGACAGACGAACGGACGGACGTAGTGAATTTATATATAAGATTGGACAATCTCCTGTGGCATGGCACCCTAGGGTTCTTCTCTGGAGGGAAATCCCTCAAAATACTAGCAAAAATAACAAAAAGAGTCATTTATGAGTACCTTAACCCCCTCTGACTTTTGAAATTATTTTTGCAAAAAGTACCCCGATGAGTTGTTAGGTTATGTCTATTTGTTTGTTTAGTTTAACCTTTCTTAATATAAAGTCTCTGAGGTTTATGTTATGTTAATAGTTCATCACATTTAATGAACATCTTTTTCACCTAAGTAGTTAAGGTCCCACAATAAATACTCAAAGTATTTATCATTGTGCAAAAAAAATTGATGTTAATTATTTTGCAATTTAGATTGGTGTAAGATGACAATATCATGGATACCTAAAGTCCACCTAAATGAATAGGTCGTAATAATCAACAACCACAATGTTGTTCATTTAGTATATTTGCACCTATTGGACCAAGTTTTATGGGTTGCATGATTTTAACGTTGATAAATCTTGATAAATGCACCATTGATGAATTCAATATAACCTTTGAGCTCTGTTAGCGTGATATGTTTAGTTAATGGTGGGTTAAAGATTAAGATTTTGGATTGTGCTTTTGGTTTAAGAGTGGGAATAAAAAGTAGGGATTTTTTTATTATGATTCTGAAATAAGATTTTCGTAGTCACTATATACATCTATGTGGGCCCTAGGTAACCCTTCACCTAAATAACATTGTAAATATTAGCTAAATATTTTTAAATTTAAGTATTCCCTTACATAATCTTTAAAAAGAATCCTCTTAGTTAGCTCTTAAATTGCCTCTTATGTAGATCCATAAAGAATCCCTAAGTATCCCCTAACTTAAGAAGTCCCTAGTTAACCTCTTAAATAGCCTTTTAAATATTTCTTAATTTTAGAAATCCCAAAATAATTTCCTAAATACCACCCCCTCTCCCCCCCCCATGTAACCTTTAAATCATCCCAAAATAATCCCCTTCGTAACCCATAACTTAAGAAATCCTTAAGTGATATCCTAAAAAATCCCTAGGTAACCCCAAAATAGCTCCCTAGGTAGTTTCTAGATAGTCCCTTATGTAAGTTCACAAATATCCTTTAGGTATCCTTAACCTAGGAAGTCCTTAGGAAAGAACTGAAATAACCTAGGTAGGCCAAAATAATCCCTGAATGATTTCCCAGGTAATCCCTAAACCCCATGTATTGATTAAATAATCCCTCATGTAATCTTATAAGTATCCCTAGGTAACCCCTAACTTGGGAAGTCCCTAGATAATTCTTAAATAGCTCCCTATCTAGTCCTTAATTGGCTCATGAGTAAGCAAGTAAGTAGCCCCTAGATAGATAGATAAGTAGTCCACGGGAAGGTAGGTAGCTCATAACTAAGAAGATAAGTAAACCTAACATAATTAAGCCCGCTACAAAGAAACGACCAAGTCAATGTGGCCATGAAAATAGACTTAGAAAAATGACTATAGTAATCACTTTTGCTTGTGTTTTGAGAAATGGTCCTCACTTTTCTGCAGTTTTACGATAGCTCAACAAGGGCAGATGAGTACGACCATCGGGATCAAAGTGAGACTGAAACTGAAGACCACTTTATGGATAACTTTATTGTTTCACTCCTTCAAAATTTAAACATCCTCTACGGTTTAGATATTCTTAGGTAGCCCTTAAGAAACTTTAGCACATTGTCTCGAAGCCGCCTTGTGTTCTATTATGATGGATGTCGGTATTGTAAACCCAATTGAAATCATACGGCCTACACAGGTTTTCTATTCCATGGAAGGAGCAACATCTTTGCATGTGCAAAAGGAAAGGTGCTATTTGAAATCATCAACTCACATGAAAGCATCTGATTTATTTTAAGGTATAGAAGGTCCCCCAAGATATATGCAACATTCGATTTATTCCTAGTTGTTTGTGCCATCACCAACACTTAAGTTCCATTTCATTGAATTTCCCTTCCCCTTTGCTCAAGTGTGGTGCAATTGTTCAATTAGATTAATATTAATCCACACATATGACCATGAAAATTTCCAATCAATTTCCAAAGTCCATCATATATAGTGGTTGGGAATGTTGCACGGAAATGAAACAAATAAACCCTTATACACCAAGTCCTCACTCAAGGATTCGTGGTGTTAATGACATCACGAATACTTGCTAGGTTTTAAGGCATTTGGAGGCCTTGAAGGTAGCTTGTGTAATCTAGAGATTGGGGAAATAATATGTAATGTCCACCACCATAGGAACATTGTGTCATAAGTGGTTCCATTTTCATGGTCAAAACACATAGTAGTCGATGGACATATGGGGACCCATGCAACTAGAGTCTTCATGCTTGATTGAATATGATTTGAAGTATGAAAACAAAGGCCTCCTGTGTTACATCTAGAGCTTGTGCAAACATTGACTTCAATTGTCTTGTATGGAAAAAAGTTGAAGTCCAAGCATTAAGATCACATGAGTATGTATTTTAAACTACATATGCATATTCAAGCTAAAACAATAAATTCGGTTCAACTTCCTTGCACATGCTTTTACTCCAAGAATTTTGATTCCTCACGTAGTAGAAGGAAGTTGGCCATGAAGTTGTTGTTTCACTATGTCCCCACAAAAGGTGATAAACACAGTTGGGAATAGAAATTCTCTCTCTACCTTCGAGAATTTACATTGGAGCAAACAAGCGGTCGACTACTTGAGATGGTTCCACCATAGTGACATGATGATGATGTTGTGAAGGGACATCAACCTACATGCGGTGTGTGCCAGAACCACATGTGACAATTTGTCATAAATGTTTGTGTTGTCAACTACTCGTGTGACTGAAAATTAGACTTTTGGTTCCAGATCATGAGAGATTCATGCTTTGCTTCTGTTGACAAAGGTTGAAGTGAGTCAAAAACTAGTTACGTGTTATACATCTTATATATATACACAAGAGCAGGGTTTCTTTTAAGGATTTTGTGATGTAGCCAAAGTGACGATCATTCACAAAATGATTTAGCCAAATTTGGTTACATACTGGAAATGAAAGTAGAAAGAAAAACATAATCCTTCTATATTCTTGGCTACCTACTGGAACTTATCATAAAAATCTGGTGATTTGGAATAAAATTCAAAATTCAAAAGCTGGTGAATTTTGGTGATTTTTTTGCATGAAAATTCCTTTGAATATTAGGTCAAAATTGTACTTTTCAGGTTGAAATTTGCAAAAAATTCGCCAGTAAAAGAAACACTATATTTGAGAGTGTGTCAAGCAGATCAGCCTTCCCTTGTGTCCTTTTGTGTAGGGTAACACTCGAGGCCGAGGGCATTACCAGAATAAGAGCGCATGGTAGGTGGAGTTGAGCCAGGCCCAAAGCAAGAAAGAAAAAAGAAGCCTGCTTGCTGAGCCATCAGTTTTCTGTTTTCTATGGTCAAATTTTGCCAATTGGCCCCTAAAATTAATCAAGTGCAATCATACAAAGGATTTTTGGGGGAAAAAACAAAGAGAGCCATAGTTGCCAGATTTCAATGACGTTTTTTCTGGTAATCGCAGGTCTTTGATTTTTCTAATAACCGTTGGTTCCAGATTTTTGAAAAGTATCAGAATCAAAGAACAAAGAACCACCGGTTCTCCATATTTGAAAAAACAAAATCAGAGTCAAACAACCACAGTTGTGGGCATTTGGAAAAAAATCAGAATTGAAGAACCACCAAGTTTCATGAAAGAACCACGATTATATTTGAGAACCATGATTATACATAAAAATCAGGTGGTTGATTTTTCAAGGGTTTGTAGGTGTAGAGTAAGGCACACCTTTTAGGGGCTTCACAAGTTTGAGCCCCTATTAGAGTTAAAAGGGGGTGAAACATGTGAAGCATTGAAGTGGTCCCTTACCTTGCATAAAGCATTTTGAAAGGAAACAGAAAAAGGTACCTATTCACCTACTTTGTCTACATTGCCAACCTTGAGAGTGGGTTCCACTTCACAAACCCATGCTTGGGCAAGTCCATGAGATGGAGCTCACTCCAAATGCAAAGAATATTTTGATGAGAACTGGCAGGACTGAAAACTGTTGAGAATTTTCTTTTCCAAAAATTTGAAACCCTTAAAAATAATCTAAACCTTTTCTTCTTTAAAAAACAATGAAAACCTGAAAAGTACTTTAGAACAGTTGTGAGAACTGAAACTGACGATTTTTACCCTAATTTGCTTTCAAAAGTGAGAACCACCCAACACCGGTTTTGACCTCATTATAGAGGAAGCATAAAGCAAGCAATCAGAGGTTAGATCTCTCTTCCTCTCTCTCTCTTGATTTTCCATTTCCTCATGCGGATAGAAAGACAAAGTCTACCCACATGAAAGCAAAGAAAGCCATTGAGGGCAACTGGAAGCTACATCAGCATGACAAAAGTCCCTGATAGCTAATTCACTTCATGTACACTCGTGCATCTTACAGATCAAGTAGAACCTGACAACAATGGGTTTTAACAAAATACAAGCTTCCTCAAGTTCCCTGGAAACCAGACAACAATAGCTCAGCAGGAAAAGCTCGTGCAGCCAAATTCTAATCCTTCTTTCTTTGCCCATGTTCTAGGAGCTGAATCCTCACTCACTAACTCACTCAAAAGGACATTTGACAAATTCAATTCATGTGAAACTTGTGGGGGCAATACACAACAGATTTCATCACACTTAAATTATTGTCTCATAACTTCTTCTTTTTTAATCTCTAAATCAATCACATGTTGGCTAGTTGATCTTTAGTCAAGTATAAATACTTGATATATAAATCTTTTATCAAGTTTTTATATTTGTGGTCACACATTGAAAACCACATATAGAAATCCAAAGGTTTTTACTTTTCTTCTTCTCAATTTTGGTGAGTGCAACCCTAAAAAAAATCACTTCATTTTTTTAAAAATTACACTTAATTTCGCTTTAAATTTTTTTAATATGAAGTGATTTTGCACTTATAATCAAGATCATTAAGAAAAAGGCTGATAAATATGCACAAGATGGAATGATTGCTTTTGATTGGCCAGCTATAATGATTGACCCACATGACAACATCTATCTTGGATGTGAGATAAAACCATTTTTTTTTTCCATCAATTTTGTGATGCAACCAAAGTGGTGATTATTCAATAGGAAGATGTCGCTATAAACTAGGTATGAAGAACAAATCTTTAATCATCCTTCTACATTTTGGGCTACTTATTGAAACCAAATATAGAAGGGTGCATAATTGTTTTTACTTTCATTTTTTTATTAATATCCAAATCTGGTTAAATATTCTTATGGACGATCACAACTTCACACTTCACAAAATTGAAAGAAAGAAAAAAAAGTAGTGTAATACCTGGGCCAGTTTGACACTAATTATATTTTTTTAGATATGTCAAATTCTTCAAAAAGGCATTTCTCCAGAAATATTTTTCTGAAGGAAAATAAAGAATCTGATGGAATATTTGTGAATATATATTGTTTGTTGAAATGAAATCCTCAAAATTAATTAATTATTCGACAAACATGTGTCAAAGTGGCCAAGGCAGTAGGGTGCTGGTAACAACTGACATTATATGAACTTTGCGATTCATATAATTCTGGTTTCAATTCTTTAAAAAGACGGTTTGAAGGTCTGGATTCAAATCCAATCTTCCAGACCTCTAGTTTAGATATCTCAAATTTTAACCTAAAACCTTAACCTGCAAATAACCTGAACCTGCCAACACTGGTTTTTACCATGGTACCGGTGTATGTGCTAGTTCATTTAAGCCCCCTAAGATATGTGTTACATACCAATGGGCCTCATACCAAAAATGTAACGGATTAGAGTTGTACCCAAAAGTAATCCCCAGTTTGGACTCCTGTTTTGGACCTTTGTTTTTCATCTCATGTCCAGCTTAAAGCTATTTTCTAAATTCAGCCAAACTGGGGGATCCATTGTGTGATTAATAGATTATGAGAGTGTATTAGTGATGAGAGTGTTGTTTTAAATGACTACAGTTGAAGGCCAGATCTTGGCCCAGATCTTCGTGTTTAGAAGCGACCGCAACAAGGGACGTGTCACACTATGGTCTTGCCATTTACATTAAAAAATATGTGAAGGCAAAAGAAGAATTATGGAAACTCAGATATTTCACCATGACAAATAATAATGTTCAAAAAATCCTCTAAAAGAAACCAAAATCCTTCAAGATATTATAACTCTATAACTAATCTCAAGTTTCAACACAAGCCAAAATATCATTTTTCAAAAATCCTAATATAAAAGTAGACCTATTACCCTGGGGGCCAAATTCCCTTAAGCTACTATACTCTATAATGAATCTAAACACAATATCCTTGCCTACCAAGGAAAGGCCGATAAACTGGGGCTTACACCATGGTACCAATGTACCTGCTGGTTCACCCAAGGCCTTGCCAAGAGGCTGTTGCTACATGAATTTAATACACTTTAATTCACCTAGAGTGGGAAAAAAGGTTTAGCTCTTGTTTCCTTTGTAGAACATAGAAATGACATATTTTACCTTGAAATTTGGCAACAAAAAGGAAAAGATTAATATAGTGTCATTGTGATGTCATGAGAATGATAATGTGTAGGGCAAAGCCCTCAGCAGCAGCAGCAGGCTTTATTGAAATAATGAACTGTGACATGCAGAGCCAAGCCCAAATCTGGTGAAGCTTGCTGCCAAGGGCTTTTACCAGGCATAAATTGCTGCTGAGAAGTTCCTTAATAAAGTGCCCTCCAATACTAATTTCTTTCGATCAGGTCTTTAACCATGAAATAACCATCCAAATGAAACCCACCTTCATTTTACCATCCAAATAAAGAAGCTTATTTGCAGGTTATAAAGACCATGATACAAATAACCAACCCATGAAACCCATAAAGATCATACAAATAACCATCCAATGAAACCCACCTTCATTTTTATTTTCTTTTTAAACAATTGCCCATCCCATTCATTGCCTTGAATATGTGGGTAACAACTAAGGACCAAGAAGGGGGACGATTCTGAGAATGAGAGCCCAGTGCAAGGTGGCTGACCAGCAAAGGCCCCAAATTCCCAAAACCAGCCAACCTCACAATGTGCCTTCATTCTCAGAACCACCCCCCCTGCTCGAGGTCCTTAGCCAGCGTAGATATCTACCGAGTAGGGTTTGACATTTTAATCGGACGGTTGTGATTGAATTTCAGAAGGGAGGAGGCACCTTACTCAGGAGGACCTCCTCCATTGAAGCAGAAACTTGACTGATGGTAAGGTACCCTCCAGATAAAATTACACCAGGTTCTTACCAGTGTTGGGCGGTTATTAACTTTTTTTCATAACCATGCATTTCAGTTCTCAGTTTTGTTTAAAATTTAAGAACCGAGACAGTTCTCACCTTTTTTAATAAAAAATTCATACCTAATCCAGTTCTTTTTCTTTTTTTTTCCCAACCAATTCTTTCTGGCACAACCTGGTTCTTAACTCATTTAGATTAGTTCGTTATGTTAAGCTGGTTCTTTAACTTCACTTAAAAATTTTAGGATTATAATCTTTAAATATTTTTTCAAAATTTTCGTAAGGCAATAAACAATCAGCAAGGTTGATTACAAAACTCTAATGTGGTTCCATTAACTTTGAATCCAAACCTTGCTCCATCCTAAGACCCTAAACCCTAAATAATCCTAAACTCACAACTCTTAGACCCCTAAGAATCAGACTCAAGAGTTATGCATATAACTTACCTGAGTATCAAAATTCTAAAATTAAAAAAAAAAAAGATCCAGTTCTCAATGAATCAAATATCTCAAACTAAACTCACAACTCTTAGACCCCTAAGAATCAGACTCAAGAGTTATGCATATAACTTACCTGAGTATCAAAATTCTAAAATTTAAAAAAAAAAGATCCAGTTCTCAATGAATCAAATATCTCAAAATTTGACATCCGAAACTTCGGGTATCAACTCAGGTAACACCCTAAGTGATACTTGGTCACTTCCTTGGTTGATAACCAGGTCAATTTGGAAGTAGGGGGTTTGGTACCCACCCAACACTGGTTTCTACCTTCTTATTAAAGGCCTAATGAGGCTAGCCTAGGTTCATGACTTATCATGGATCGGGTCAATATCTTTTGCAACAAGTCTGTTGTATTGTGGGTCTTTGCTTCTCCGGGTGACTCAACAAAACTATTTGCAATGGATTTCTCTTTGGATATGATGTATTATATCAGTCCACAAACCTGCCTTCAAACTTGTTCGGCTAAAAAGCCATAAGAAACTCATGTCTACAACCCACTGGCCCAGTGCAAAAATCACATAATTGGCACTTGAACCAACTAACTAAATACGGATGTTTATCTTTCTTCGATTACTTCAGTCCTTCATAAGTGCCCTAGTACTTTGGCAACTTGGACACATCTCTTGAATAATTAACATTTTTCACAAATTGAATATTCATGGGGATTTCATATTTTCCTTGACAAAATCATTTCCTTCTCGCGAGGAAGTTTCAACATTTCTGAAAATAATCTAATTAGTGTCGAAGCTGACAAGGTACTATGCTATGGTATCGACAAAAGCAGAGGAGCATCACTGTTTTCTTAGGAAATTTTTGGATGGAGCCAAAGTGGCAATTGTCCACCTGCAAATGTGGAAAAAGTGGTGGTAATCCCTGAAGATGATTTAGCCAATTCTGGCTATACACAAGTCCATAGACATGTGATTAAACAAACCCAAATATAGAAATCTGGCAATTTTTACAATTTTCCTTCACTTCTGGCCATGGTTTTTTTCCTTTTCTCTTTTGTGTCAACTTTTTTGCAACCTGGTAAATTTTTGTTTTTTCAAACTGGTGACAAATTAGTGGTTTTCTGGGTTGTTTTGGGGGCCTCAATCATCCACATTTTATATCAGGTTTCAGTAGGTAGCCAGAAAATAGAAGAGTCCCTAAATGTTTCTGCAGTCATACTTTGTTTGTAGCCAAATTTGGCTAAATCATCTTATGGATGATCTCAACATTTGAAATCCAGAACACAAAAAAGGCTTTATGATGGAGCCAAATAACTAACTGGTTGGAGTTGGGACCTAGCTATTAAAGTTAACCGTAAAGTGCATAAAACTCAAGACCAACCTTGAAAACACAGGATATCGTCTTCAAAAGTTACTACTCTGGTCACTTTCTTTTACCACACAACAGTTTACCTTTGTGGCCACAGGCCAGGGGCTACTATGGGGTGAAATAGGGTAGGTGCACCTACCTAGTTATATATGGGCTACCAACCTGCCTAGCCATGGGTTTGAGCATGGGTTACCTAGGGAGTTATCACGAATTACCTAAGGAACTATTGAAGGGCTCACTAGTGATTTTTTATCTTAAGAGATATCTAGGGACTATTTATGGGGGCTTACATAGAGCTAATCTAGGGGACTACCTAAGAGGTTTTTAAGAGTTTAAGAATATATATGGGGTTATTTTTGGGGTTCCACAGGGGACTATTCAGAAGATACTTAAAGACTACCTAATGGCCTACTTTGGTTGGGATGTTCAGGGACTTTGTAAGTAAAGGGATACCTTGAAGGCTACTTATGGGCTTACATAAGAAGTTATTTAATGATTACATAGGGAGTTACTTAAGCAAAATTGACTTAAGGATACCTAGAGTCTTACATAGGACTTATCATAAGGACTATTAAAATCTTAGTTTAACATCGTAATCAAAACCCCTTGTCCTTATCCCCACTCATAATTAAACCCCTCAACCAAGAGTGCCATCCAAAATCTAAACTTCAACCTTGTGCAAAAAGGGTTTCCTCAAACCCATATGTTTTGTCTTATGGGTGGGAACTATATAAATGGGAGCACCTCTCATTCATTTTTTTCTCTCTTTCACTTGTCACTCAAGTTGAAGGATTTTTTCATTTGAAGATCAGGGTTTCATCTTCAAACCATGATACTAATTTTACGAAAAATAGTTCTAGTACTAATAGATCAAATAGTTCTAGCTTTTCATCCTCAAGTGATGATGGGATGTCGGAGATGTTTGTAGACATGGATAAATAGAGATAATGTGCTTTTGCAGTTGCAATTGTTGTTGCCAACTCATCTAACATGTTCAATGCCAATGAGTTAGAAAAAAACATAGGTCATTCAATGGATTTAGGGGTGGGAGTTCAGGTTGTGCTTGCTACTATGCAAACAACATTAGGGTTGTTCAAAACTTTGACCAACTTCAATTTGGCCAAGTTTGACAAGTTGGCATTATTAGTGGCACCCATCAGTGTGTGCCATGCACAATCTATAGGTGAGCATCACATTCAAGTTTTGGATTTAGGGTTTGCATTAAAGTTTTAGTTTTAACATTTTGAATTAAGGTTTTAGGGTTTAGGTTTGGATTAAGGTTTTATTTATCGCTTCAAATTAGGGTTTTTGTTTTAGGCTTTTAAGATTTTGGATTTAAGGTTTTGCATTAAGGTTTTGGAATTTAGATTTTGGATTTGGATTAAGTTTCTATTTTAATGCTTTAGATTAGGGTTTTGGTTTTAGGGCCTTGGATTTAGGGTTTGGATTAGGGTTTAGGGTTTTGTGTTTTACATTAAATTTTTAGGGTTTAAATTTAGGGTTTTGATTTAAGGTTTGGATTGAATTTTTATTTTAGCACTTTAAATTAAGGTTTTTGTTTTTGAGTTTAAGAATTAGGGTTTTAAGGCTTTGGATTTAAGGTTTTGGGTTAAGGTTTAGGTTTTTATGCTTTGGATTATGGTTTTAGAGTTTAGATTTAGGGTTTGAATTAAACTTTTATTTTAATGATTTAAATTAGGGTTTTAGTTTTAAGGCTTTGGATTCAAGGTTTTGGATTTAAAGTTTAAGGTTTTGTGCTTTGCATTAGAGTTTTATGGTTTAGATTTAAGGTTTGGATTAAATTTTTGTTTTAATGCTTTAGATTAAGGTTTTAATTTTAAGGCCTTGGATTTAGGGTTTGGATTAAGGTGTAAGGTTTTGTGCTTTGCATTAAAGTTTTAGGGTTTAGATTTAAGGTTTAAATTAAGTTTTTATTGTAATGATTTAGATTAAGGTTTTGGTTCTAAGGTTTTGGATTTAGGTTTTGTACTTTGCATTAAAGTTTTAGTGTTTTGGATTAAGGTTTTAAAGTTTAGATTTAAGGTTTGGATTGAGTTTTTGTTTTAAAGTCTTATATTAGGGTTTTAGTTTTAGGGCTTTGGATTTAAGGTTTGGATCAGGGTTTAGTCTTATAATTAAAAATTAGGACTTACAGGTGATCACCACATTTAGCATCCTTCAAATTTGACCTTGGAACAATGCCTTTTGCAGTTCATTTTGTATATGAAACATGATAACGTTTCCATGTATGAAAGATTTGTATGGAATTGGTCAAAAAATGCAATTTGTGTTGATGTCATCTTCATTACATATTGCATTGATGATGCAATTGGAGATGAGATTTAATGGCCCACAACATAGGAATGAGCTATGTTGGGCATAAGTTTGGTGAGACTTTAGGGTTGCATTAGGCTCATTGATGGTTAGTTCATCAAGGTTCGCAAACCTTGGAATGATGAGGCCCATAAGGTTTGGTTAAATGGGCAAAAGAAAATTTACTCAATGAACAACACCATGATTGTTGATCATTGAGGTTGATTCATTTACCTAGACTTTGGGTATCCAAGTTCTTACAATGACGTCACCATTTTGCACCAGTCTGAGTTACATAAGAATTAACATCAATTTTTTTTTTATGGTGATGAATATTTTGGGTGTTTGTTGGGAGATCATGGCTACCTAGGTGAAGAAATGTTCATCATGTGGAGGATTGGGAGGTGTGAAATAGGTCTTAATGCAAACCAAAATGCTTTCAAAGCTTACAACAAAATGCATGTTGGGTATAGAATGTAGGTGGAATGGGGGAATTAAGGATTGAAAAGGAAATGGAGACAATTAATGAAAAGGTTTGATTCCACAAAGCCAAAGTGCACAATTTTGTTTAGAATTGCAACTATATTGACAAACTTTTTGCACAAATGTTGAATAGACTTCACATTTGAAATCATAGGTGAACAATTGCCCAACCCAAGTGACCATAGGTGGGACGGAGACTTCTAATTTTATAGGTTTAAAATTTGCTTAACTCTTGTTGTGAATTCCTTTTCACTAATGACCCCTAAATTCCTAATAGTTTTTAGGTTGCTCATTTTTAGGTTTGTTTTGCTAATAGTAATTTGCATATGTGCCTACATCCAAATTAGACATTGTTCCTAATCCACTTCCATGGTGGATGCCATATGTTCAATGCTTCGTGATTGTTACTACAAATATTCACTCTTCATGCTCCCCTTATTTGTTAGAGCTAGAGTGGAAGCAGATGAACAACTTGAATTCACATCAGGCCCAACTAATGGAGGATTTTAGTCCATAGAAATGGATGCAAAAGTAGATCCAAAAATAAAGTTTCAAGTAAATGGGGTTGTTAGATTATTACTACCATCAATGAGACTTTGTCAACATTTCAAAACCTTACGCATGGCATGCCCATTTGTTGATTTCAAGTGTACCAACTCTTTTTCATTTTGCAAAACCACTTTATCTTATCCCTCTTCATTTGATGTCCTTGTTTTCAACTCTTGCATTGTGTCCCACAACCTTTTTTCAAGGTTTCCTCCTAGGAGTCTGATTTTGGGTAATTTGACTTATATAGAACATAAACAACCTTACACATTGCATTAGGAATAAGTTGTGTATTGTTGGACTTGTTTTTGTTTTAGATAGCAAAGTGATGGTTATAGGCAACACACATGCTGCTCAAGTGAGTGGACTCCACAATGGCATGATTTCCTTTCTCTCGTTGTGGTGCCTTTGACACTTGCATACTCAAGAAGTTTTTTCCATGTTCAGGACTTTCCACCCCAACATAAATGGGCCCATCCATACCTAAAAACCATTCAAACCTCCACATCATTTTATCTTAATCTCACTTTCTACCTTTGTTTCTATCTTTTTGCCTCTATGTCTCTATCTCTGCCTTTCTATCTCTCTTTCTTATCATTATCTCTCTATCTTTGTCTTTGTCTTTATCTCTCTCTCTCTACACCTTTGAATCTTTTCATATACATATATATATATTTGTTTCTTTCTTTCTCTTTATTTACTTCTTTATTTTTGTTTGTCTCTACACCTTTCTAAGTAGCTACCCAACCTAGGTGATGTTAAATCCTAAACCAACAATGGCCATGGATGTATGAGTTCAAAAAGGATTGTTAAAGTTAGATGAAGATGACTACAAGTATTGTGGCCTTGCAATTTGCAATTCCTTCCTTCTTCAACTACACAATGGTTGTTTCGACACCAAGTCCCTAAACCCACCATTCATCATCAAAAAAAGGTTAATGCAAGAACATGAGATGGCCCTCCAACTTGAATTAATGAATATCAAGTAGTTTAGTAGGCTCACTAGTTCATTATGTTCAAAATCTAGATAGATGAATACCAACTAATGTGTATTATGTTCAAGTAAATAATTAGATGAAATGATGACTTGATTGGGTTGATGATTATAAAGATTGTATGTTGAGCAACCAGCTCCTTGGGTTCATTGGGTTCAAAGTAGCAACCAAATGAAATGGTGAAATCGCTAAGTTCAAGTGAATAATGGTTTGGATCTCTTAAACCTTGATCAAACAAAACCTTAAATTTATCACATTGGTCAACATAATAACATCGATGGAAGAACACGATATAAATGTCCAAGTTAAATTCATGAACAACATTTAAATTGTGGGGTTCAATGTGTTCAAAATGGCAAAGAGATGAAATGATGACTTGGATGAGTTGATGTGAACAATTGGTTAGATCTCTTGGACATTAATCAAACATAACCCTAATTCCCACATTCATAAACAAAAACCTTTAATGACATATCCATTTGATGAATGTTGGAGGTTTAGATTTATATGTTGAACAATTAGTTCCCTCAGTTCATTGGGTTCAAGTGAACAAGATGAAATAGTTAATTCATTGCCCTTTGAAGTGAACAACGCTCTCAACTTCCTTGACATTAATCAAACAGAACCCAAATCCCCACGTCCATAAACACAAACCCATCAATGCATAGCCATTTGCCCATAGCTCCTGTTCCATTTAAACAATCATCATTCTTTTTTCATGGAAATATGATTTTTATTAGGGTCTATTCCAAACGGTGACTAAAGCCTAACCAATGCGCATTATTTGGTTGTAATTGGCACTCAAAAGAAAGTCTACCACTTTGAAACAAAATGGGCTTTGTAAGGACCTTGATTATGTACTTGGCAAATTTTACCTATCATGTGTTTTAGAGTTGCTAGAAACCCACATGATGAGTAATAATTTCCACTTATTTTAAAGCCAAGAAGGACGCCTTATATATTCAACTACAAAAACTTACATTTGATCAAGTTGAAAAAATTAGCAGTTTGAATTAAAAAAAGATGCACTAAATTTTGATACCTTAAACCATAAACATGTGGCACTCTCTTGCATGGACCTTACTTGCATATTCAACTTTCTCTATTCTATCAAAACATTTGATGAGTGTCCAAGATATATGTTGAACAACTAACTCCGTGGGTCCAAGTCAATATTAGATGACATGATAACTTCAAGAGGTTCAAGTGAATAACCGATCGGATTTCGTGGACCTTGATCAAACAAAACCTTATACCTACCGTTAATCAACAAAAGAACATGAATGCAAAAACACAAGATGGCTTCCAAGTTGAACTTATGAGCAATAGTTAATTCACTGGTGCATTATGTTCAAGCAAGTAGGTAGATGAAATGATGACCTAATTGGATGGAAGTGAACAACTAGTTATATCTCCTAAACCTTGATCAAACAAAACCCTAAACCCCACCTTGATCAACAAATAACATTTTTAGACTATTTAGGTTTATATGTTGAACAACTAGTTCCTTGGGTTCATTGGGTTGAAACAAATAACCACAATAGATGAATATGACCTTCGTAGGAAAACAAATTCCAATAAGTCATAAAAATAAAAAACTTTATAAATTTTTATTTAATCAAATTACAAAATGTGCGTAACACATGTTAAATTGGCAACCTTAATGAAGAAGAAAATATATATATTTTTGTATTTAATTCCACATTTTCAAAGGATTCAAACGTATCATACCATTCCAGAAAATCTTGTAAGTAATTTATTTCAATTTGAAATCATTCATGAAGACAACATCTCTTTAGACCATGCATGGCTATAAATTTTTTGTCAGTTTGATTATTGATTTTGACAAGTTCCAAAACATTCCATGCAATTGTTTCCCTCACTCCCTTACACCACCTTTTGTTTACTCAAGGTGAATGCACGGTACAATGGTTCAAAAATGGTAGAAAACTTACTCTTTATACGTCCATAGAAGATTTTTTTAAATGATTCAAATGGACATCGTTGTTATTTTTTTAAATATAAGTATTTAAATATTTGAATAATACATGTTCAATCACCTACAAACCTTCCCAAATCTATGTGAAAACTAGTATTTAATGTAGCTGATCTCATTTTTTAATTTGAAAATCCTAAAAGAAAAACCCATAAAGTCCAAAGGAATAATGCCCCATTTAAAACTCTCAAAAAATATTTTTTGGGAGAATTTTTTTGAAAAACAAATAAAAATTGCAACTCGTACGGACTTTTGAAAATATGGTCAAATTTTAACCATTCAAAAGTCCTTAATTATTAAACTATTAAGATTTTTAAAAAACAGATTTTTCATATGAATGTATCATCTTGTATTACATTATATATTGAGTCCCAATAACAAATTTGGAATGCAAAACAATGTAATTTTTTCCAATTTTGTTATGTTCTAATCAAATGACCCATCCATATTTTTCAACTTCAAAAGTCCATTATTACTAACAAACGAATTTTTTAATCGATAAATAACCCCACAATTCTTTTCATAATGAAGTTGTTAGTTTAAATCCAAATCCCAACTAGGCAATCTAAGGATATATTAATCACCACAAGCATTTGAATAAAAGGTACCCAAGGAAAAAACACTATTTTGTCACAAAAGTGAGCCACCGTAGCTTGTATCTACCCCTCAACAAAGATGCCAAAGCATGGATGGGGTCATGGGTAAGCATGGAAGACTGTATGCAACCATAACATTGTCTGTGAAAGGTGATAGAAACAAGCATCATCAACAATTGGTATGATACAAAGCTACTGGAAGTTTTGAAAACCATTGTGGAAGAATATGGAACCCTAGGATGGAAATCAAATTTCAAAGATTACAACAAAAGGGATGCAATTACAAATTTGATTAATTCACAAAACTTGTGGCAGAATATAGAAAGAAACTAGCTTGAGCCAAAAGGAATGCCTCCCATAGAAATAGGTCACGGTCTAAAGCATGGAAAAAAACATCCTCACTTTCCCATGATCTAAAAATGAGGACCATTTGGTTTGGAGATGAAAGAAATTTAGGTATAGAAACCTTACGTAAAGCTCCACATTGTCACCCTAAAGGTTGTTGTCGAAGCTCCTAGTTGTCAAAGTTGCAATTGTTGTTAAAGCTCCTTGCCAACAAAGTTGAAATTCACTACTAGAACCACAAACCATGATGTTGAAAGCTCACCATGAAGACCACAACACTTGCAAAACTCAAAGCTCAAAACAAACCTTTCTTCACAATTTTTTAAACCTTAATACTTCTTCACAAACTATTTTTGCTTTAAACCTTTTTCATTTCAAACCTTCTTCATAAACTAGTTGGGTTTCGGACCTTCCTTGTAAAAAACACATGTTTCAATCACACTCACATTATTATACAAAAACACGGAATACAAAATAAACTCCTTTGATCTTGAGTTAAAAAGTAATTTTGAATTTGTTCCTATCTTTTTTGCCTTCAAGAAATGCCCATCGTGCCTTTTTGTGTTCGTCATCTCTTTTTCCTAAACCTAATGTTGGAACCCTATGTTTTCTAATTTTACAGATAAATTTATTGTGTCTAGGCAAGTCAGTTTTTATTCTCACCCAAATAAATAAAGAAAAGCTAAGAAAAAAGCTTAAAACACCAACATGTCTTATTATATTGTCACATGTCCACAATTTTTTATTTTCACCCCAAAAATAAATTAAAATTATGCCTTAAAATTATAACCATAATTAGGTTTTTTCTTGTCATTTTGGTTTTGATTCTCAAAGCACTTTGGAATTGAACCTTGGTTTGGTTGCACTTAAATTGAATGTTGGATTGTGGGTTGGGTTCCAATGTTGGGCAAGTATTAGTTTTTTAAATATTCGCCAAGTTTAGATATTGAAAAAAATTACCATAAATGCCAGTTCTTTCAATATAATTTTTAAATTAAATTTTAGAGGCCAAATCTGGGTCTCCAATTTGGATTTTTTTTGTCGAGGTCAATTTTTGAGTATTTGGTTCTTACCTATGCAAAAATACTCAATTATCTACAATTTATAATTTTCATTTAATTTTTAAAAATTATTCAAAAATTTATTTAAATTTTAGATTTACAACACAAGTAATATTTCAAAACTTTCTCAACCAAAAAATGTTTTTTGAGTTTTTTTAAATGAACAAACTTTTTTTCCAACCTTTTTCCAACCAACAACATTTTGTTTTTCTAAATTCATAAATCCACAACCTCATCCTTTTCAAAAGACCTTCAAATTCTTTTAGCTCTTCTTTTAAATCTCCATATATGTCAATGATTCTACTAAATTAAAAGGTGATCCAGAACCAATTCCAAGATCACTAGGCCAATTTTTATTAACAAATACCAATTTCTCCAAAAAAAAAACTTATTGTAACCTACATTTTAAATATATATATATTCCAACTAAAGAGAAAATTTATTCAATTTTGATTTGGGATCTAACAATTCCCAAGATTTGACAAGCAAGAAATCCCATTGTTGGAAACATGGACTCATGTTTTGCCACCATCGCAAACGACACTTTATTTTTTCCACATCCTCTCAGTATTGTCTGAAAATGAGAAGTTCCATGTTCACAAGCTTTTTCACTAGTTCATTTGTGTTGGTAGTCTGTTCAAATATATCCAAATTGCAATCCTCATCAACACCAATGTTAGCAAAAACACTTTCAAATTAACCAAAGGATGCAAATGGTGATGGCATTTCAACAATATGGGATATAAGGATTTGCTATCATATTCCTCAACAATAGAAACACCTTGTTCCCTTCCAATAAATGAAGACACAAGATGAAGGCTTTTAAACTTAGGATCTAACATCAAAGAAAACATATTATGTGTTTTCTTTTTTTCAAATTTTCTCAAGAAAGAAAAGAATGATTCCAACACAACATAAACTTCCTTTCTAATGTTAGATGTAAAAGAAGTTAGTTCATCAACAAAAATTGATGCCTCTTCCATCAAATTTGTAGAGAGGGCAGAACTTTAGGTGCATTTTTTATTTTGAAAACCATGGATATTGTAGAATTCATAGCATCATTTAATAACCAATGCCCATAGGACTAACTCCAAACACTTGTAGTCACAATAAGAGAAAGGTAATCAACAATAATTTGGCAGATGTGCCATGTAACAGGTGGTGGTATTTGGCCAACCACCTTCACATCAATTTGTCTACTATAACACAGAACTATACCAGCTCGAAACAACAATGCTTCTTGAAACATAATGACTTTGCTAGCAACTAGCAAACTTGCAAAACAATCAAACAAAATAAATTAGTAATTTTTTATAGAAACAACAAATTGATGATCTTCAACTGAAAATTACTTTTTTCACAAAATAAATGAAAGCTTAATATCTACCTTGTTTCACTAAGGTATTGAGTTTTCTAAGATGAATCCTAGTTTCAACATAAGCTTTGATTCGTTCTTGCCTACCCTTTCTAGATGTTTTGGACCAAACAATACATTTTTGCAAATCTTCTTTGTTTTGATATATACATACCTTAGATTTTTGCACACTTTCTCATTAGTAGTAACATATTGACATGTTCTGGAAAAAGCAGGCCCAAAACAAATACCATTGAAACTTTTTTGTAAAACTAATGTTTCACAACTAGAACAATAGATTTCAAAACAGAAGTCATTACATTTAGGTTAGAGCCCTCATCTTTCACATATGCAATGACTTTTTTTTCAAACCAAATTTATCCAACAAATTTATCAAATTTTTAGCCAACATCTATCTAGAAGTTTCTATAGCTTCAAATAGTCCAATAGTTATATCTTTTAATTGTTAATTAGATCTTAAAAAATTACAACCAATTCCGCAAAAATATCATAAGCACCTTTACTCATCCATAAATAAAAACTTATAGTTGTTGTATAACATTTTGTAAGACTAGGCAAAACATATGATTGATTAATTTTCTCCACCAACTTTGTCAAAAAATTTATGAAAATTGTCTTATAGAAGGAAAATTAGTCTTGGACATACATTTAATGCTAATATTTTAAACCATATACTTTCAACAAATTTAATTGGAATTTTTTTTTTTATAATTAACAAACCTAAATCTTCATCAAATTTTATTTTTGTTGAATATCATCTATTTTGAATGAATCCTTCATAACAAAAAAATTGATATGAAAGATCCAGATGGATTGAAACATTTTTTTGTTGGTTGCTTTTCCACTCTTCCTCTCATGTCATATTTTGTATTTCTTCTTCATTTTTTTTGGAAATTAAATAATGATGAGCATCCACATGTTTTTTGGGGACATTATACCATTTGTTTTGTAATATGAAATTAAACCTATGTTCTTGAGTTTGAAACATTCACATGTGCATTATAACATAACAAACATCTTAGAATTCCTTGTGGTTGCTCTAAGTTTAAAAGTTTTTCTATCATTTATGTAAAAAATAAATTAACATAAAACATTTCTTCCTTCTGGTTTCCAAAACTTCCTTTAATTGTGCAACTTTTAAAGATGTTGTTGGATTATTTCTTTTTCATTATTAGTTTGCAAATTTCCTCCAGTTTTAAATTCTAGCTAGGATTTATTTCAAATTGGTTTTCCACATTTTATTTTTCCACAACAACTTCATTCATGAAAATGTCACAAGTTTCACTTAGATTATTTTCATTTTTTGATGAATGTTCCATGTTGTAGTTTTCATAAAAGATTAGTGGAAGAAATGTAATCAACAATACTCTACCAATTTTATTTCAAATATTGCATACAATTGCTAACAAAAAAACTAAAGATAACAATGTAACAAAAGGTTTGAAGGTTTTGAAAACATTTAAAAACATTTATGAAGCAAAAGGGTTTAAGGTAAAAAAAATGAAAAAATGAAGATATAATGACAAGTTGAAGTAAGAAAAATGAAAGAAATGTTGATTAATGTTTAGTTCAAGGTTTATTTGTTTAATATTTGCATAGTCCAAGTGTAAGAAACTTGCAAGACAACATAGAATTAACAATTAACTACACAAAAAAATGACAAATTAAAAGCTAAAAATAAAGTTACAAATCCAAGAGACAAAACATAAAGAAAAAACTCATGAATTTTTCTTTAAAAAATTACCACATTGGAGATTGGAGGTGGTTGCCATGCCTTTTATGTTCCACTTCTTGCACACACAAAGAAAGGAGGAAGTACTAAATTAAGGGGGTGAGTTTGAAGTTTAAACATGCAAACAAAAAGGTAGGCACATGTGGCAAAATAGGCGAAAGTAAGCAAAGTACTTGAAAAATGGCAACGGCAAAAGCAGGTGGGAGCAAAGGAAAATAGGCAAGCGATGATGGCGAAAGCATGTAAGAGTAGGTAGGTGGCGATGGCAAAAGTAGGCAAAAACAAAAAAGAACAAGTAGGCAACAATTGCAAAAGTATGCAAAAACAAACAAAAACAAGCAGGCCATGATGGCGAAAATAGGTGAAAGCAAAGCAACAATTAATGGCAAAAGAAGGCAAGCGAAAATAGGTAAGCAAATGAGAATAAACAAGCGGGAACAAGGCAACAATGGCAACAATAATTAGGTGGGAGCAAGCAAGCAAGAACAAGCAAGTGGGATCAAGGTGACAATGACGAAAGCAAGCAGGTAAGAGCAAGCAAGCATGAATAGGTAGGTGGGAACAAGCAAGCAGGTGGAAACAAGCAAGTGAGAATAAGATGATGGTAGATGTAACAAGGGCAAACAAGTAGGCATCTTGTGTTATGGAAGGAAAAAAAAACCCAAGGAAAAAAAAACAACCCCCTTAATACAAAACTACAAAACACCTAAACAACAAAAAATAATAGACAAGCTTTCAAGAGAGCTTTCAAAAAAAACAAAAAAACAAAAAACAAGTTTTCAAGAGAACTTTCAAGTTAAACAATGTGAGAAAGCTTTGAGCAATGTGAAAGGGTTAAAAGGGAGAGGTTGATTTTTTTATATTGTGAACAAAATTGGGCACTGTTTAGGGTTTAAGATCTTTCTTCTAGAAGTTTCTAGTTCCTACTTAACCCCTACACCCAACGACCACTTAGAATTCCTTCTTCCAAAAGTTGCTACCTAAGCCCTACACATACCACTTAAACCTTTTAGCTCAGAACTAGATTAGAGAAGAAAAAAACCTTCTCCCAATTCTCAATTAATAAATTTTCAAAAAAATAGTAAGGGTCTCACCTCGGCTCTTTCATGAGAGATCAAAGAGTTAGAATATCAATCTGGATATCAGTTAAACTGATATCCGGAGGTTTTCAGTGAGTGATGCCCGGGTGATGCCAATTAATACCCACTGCTCCCTGGGATATCTACCAAACACTAGTTTGGTCCCACCCAATTCCAAAATTGACCCCCTTCAACCAGGGTCCAATTCCACCTTGTTCTAAATCTGAAACCTACATGGATTTACTAACCTGGTAATTGAACCTACTGACAATTAATATTTAGAAATTTTAGTATTATATATATATAGTCTTTTAATAATGAGGATTAACACCCACCATATGTTAATTATATCTTGATTTTTAAAATAATCATAATTTTATTATAAAATTAATAAAATTATTTTTTTATTGACATATTTTGTAAATTCAAAAGAATGTTCCTAAGGAGCCTAGTCATTATGTAACGCAAGGGTGAATAATTTGTCATTTACTTTACATTTTTCAGTGCATAAGATCATTTGAATGAAAGATATAGAGTGGAGTAAACTAGAATATGTATCATACATTGTGTTCAAATATGGCACATTGGCAAGTGAGGATAGACAATTAGTTTGGTGAGTAGTATTGCAAATATTAACACATTATGAGTCATAAGTGATTTTTTTCTCAACAAATGTTTTTTGAAGATTTTTTTTTTTCTAGCGTAAATTCAACTAATTTTGCTAGTTTTTGGGATATTTCATCAAAATTGTGACAACACAAAGTTGACAAAAGAAAGCTCCTGATTCTGAGATTGAAAACATCCTACAGGAAAGTTGAGCAAAAACTAGGGAGAAACCATTCAACAACACCTTTGGTAATATTTGAAAACTATTTCGATGATGCAAAATGGTACTAGAATCTAAAGAGGCTTTGAAGAGTATAAGAGTCTTGATCAAGCTAATTAGTGCAATTTCTTGACAAATAAAATGCAAATGTTTTAAGAAATATGTGAATTAGCCAATATAATTCAAACAAACCCACTGTAACCAAGTTCACTACAAAAAGTGCCAATACATATAATCTACAAAATGCTTCTTTTTGAACATGCTTGAAGACAATTCCTTGCTTTTGTAAAGATGAACTTTGATTATATAGCCGACAACCCAAGGCAAAAGTAGGGTAAGGTTGAAATATTGACAAGCCACCCTCAAGGAGAACTAAATAACTAAACGAACTAAAGGGATGTGTCACATTGTGGACTTGTCATTTATATTAAAAAGTACCTTAAGGGAAAAGAAGAATTATGGAAACCATATAGTTCACCATGCAGAAATATAATCTTTAAAAAATCTTCTAAAAGAAACCAAAATCGTTCAAGATATTATAACTCTATAACCGATCTCAAGTTTCAACACAAGCCAAAAGTATCATCTTTCAAAAATCCTCAAATAAAAATAGACCTATTTACCTAGGGGCCAAAATCCCTTAAGCTACTATACTCTCAGATAATGAGTGTAAACACAATATCCTTGCCTTGGTAGGCAAGGCCAACAAACTAAACAACTAAATAGGGTGGATATTACTCATGAAAGTATTTCATCCATCTAGTTAGTGCTCGGAAACCAGGCCCAGCAAGTGTTCATTCAATTGTGCCCTTCGTCCTCCATTAGGCAAATTTCTGGAGAAATTGAGGATTGCACAAATGCTTCCGTTGTTTTTTAAAATCAGATGTCTCCAAAGAGACACACAAATACTTCTTTGATGTACTTACTTGGGATGTATGAGTTTGGCAAATGACCAGAAATTATTAATGGTTTAAGAATGGATATCATGGTTTGCTTTGGCAAGAAGAAGGTGCAAGCAAGTGAAGTCCGCTGTGCATGGGCGGCAAGCAGCCTTTGTCTGACATTTGTGCTTTGTATAAATGTTTCTTCCATGTGCGTCAAATTTCTTAATAATTTGGAACACAATTTGTTGCATATGCGTGACCCCAGAAATGTACTTTTATGGTTAATTGTGTGTCTGAAAGCAAGAAGACAAACCAAGATATAAGAGACTCCAAATTGACTCCCAATTGACACTTGTTTTGGCAGAGCTGATGGTGCAAGGACACGCAAGTTTTTGGTTTATCCGGGTCTTGCCACACATGTGTTGGGGCCAAAGTGATCCGGCAGCCAAAAGAACAACACTAGGGATAAATGTTGAGTGGACAGGAAAAACACTTTTCCATTGGGTTCCAGTTCCCTAGTAGCTAACCGTGGCGGTTAGCCCTGCTCCTGGTTTTCCTATCTACCTAATGACAACCCACTAACCCTTACCTTGGTATTAACCATCTACATGCATCTAGTTACCATCATGCATAAGAAAAAAGAGTAGATTATGAGCTACATCTCAGACCATTGAAGTCTATGACCTAAATCTCAGACTAAACCCTAATCACTTGGCACCTTTTGCAGCTGGATTCACACCTAGTGATAATAGGGATTTTAAATTTTTCATTTAACCTTACTCAGAGTGGTTCAGACCAGTGTTGTCCACTTCTTGAATTTGAAAGGCTTTTAGTTTTGGCTTTCTTTCATAAAGTCTTTGGTGTAGTTTTGAGAACAGTTTTTTTAATTTATAAAACCTCTGAAACATTTTGGAGACTTCTTAAAATATTTGGAGCTTGGGTTTAGGGTTTTTTAGTTTTATTCAAGACTAAGTTTAGTTTCATTTTCATTGCAACCAACTAAAACTTATAACTTGTTTACATAGCTACAATGCTCATGGAATTGGGGTGTTAGTCTAGGATAAAAAAAGGTACCATGCTCATGGAATTGGGATATTAGTTTAGGAGAAAATTGAGAACAAACACAACAAACGAAAAAAAAATCTTGTGAGAAATGAAAGAAGGCACTTTTTTTTCTTTTGTGCATGCACATGGGGGGAGAAAGGTTGAATTTTATGGTTATTTTTTGGGAGAAGGATAACTAATAAATTCTCATTGAAGGTTGAGTGAATGGGTTCATAATCATCTATCATCAATTCTTTGAAATGATGAGAATTCTTTGTGTTAGAACTACAAATTGTTGTAAACAAATTTATTTATCTCAATTGAGGTTTGAGCTTCAATTTGAACAAGAGGCAATTTCACAATAAAATTCAAATTCAATTTTAACAAAATTATGAACTCCGATCCAGATACCTTAAAATTTACACCTGAGCCTGGACGTGGGAACACTCCTAGGTGAAAATTAGGATGAAAATTTTAGATGACACCCAAATCGTTGAAGGGGGATATTCTTATCTTTTGAAATCACAAGGTCAAACTAATCTCATTATTTCATCTTAAGTTAAAGCTAAATCTTAAAAAGTTGAAGATATTTTATTCCTTAAGTAAGGTATGTCAAAGCATTTATCACACATTAGCCCAAATAATATGTCACTTGTAAACTCATCTTCTGCAGTATTTTATTCTTTTTATGTGGAGAGGATAGAGTTAGGGTTTGTTCTTAGAGTTCAATTAACAATTGATCAGAAGATCTATCTATGAAGGAAGGTAATTTGTTTTGTTTTGTAGTTATGAGATCCACTGAACCGGGATGTTTCAGATTGTGTTCTTGGTGGTTTCGGAAAGCTCTCTATGAGGAGAGGCGCATGGGCTTGGTTTCATGGTGTTTGGACTTGCAGTGCAAAAGTTCTTGAATATTGAATGATTTCTTCAGTGAAAATTAGATTAAATTGTAGCTGAAAATTTCGGAGGAATTGGAATGTGCCTTTGGTGTTGTTGGAAAGATCTTGATGAGCAAGATTTAGTGGAATTCATTTGGTAAGATTTGGATTCAGAATGTGGGAGATATTGATTTTTAAGTGATTTCTGCCACTGAAATTTCAAATAAATCCCAAAAAACCAGGTTTTGGAAGGAAAAATCAGTTGAGGACATGGTAACACTTGGGGCCAACAGCACAGGCCACACTAGTAGAATTGAAACAAGTAGAGAAGCTACACTATATAATTTGACTAACTTGTTGTAAAGGACACTCAATCAACATTTTAATGTACTAATCAACATTGCTTACTCAACATGTATTAATCAAGAAAATAGTACAAAGTTTGAGTACACCCAATTCTCTAGAACCTGTCTAGAGTTCATAGTGTAACAATTCCCTCATACACATGAAGGGGAAGTTTGGCCTCATTTGGGGAATTTTGATATCAAAATGAGTACTTAATTTCTATCATGATCATTTAAGTTGGGCAATCTAGCATACTATGGCCCAATGCTTATCCCCAAAGAAGGAACTACCACGTACTATGAAGGGGTGGGGTCACTTACATATGTACATCAAGGTTGATGATAGGCATTTGCTTTCCATACACAACTCCACACGTCTAATAATTAATTACACACTGGTGATGAGGACAACAACGCTGATGATAATTAGTAACTAGTTATATGTGCAAAATAACCTAATGAATGAGAAATAGGAAACCAAATAAACTAGGTAGACTAATAAACAACAATGTTGAGACCACCCCTTTTTTTTTTCAAATTTCTTGAAAAGGTCTGCTGATGAGGATTCCCAGCATTAGTTGGCATTAAATGGCGATTGTCCTAGGTGAGTTGTCACAATTTTAGAAAAGTGCTGCTACAAGTGGTGACTTGGGAAGTGGCTAGGTCCAAATGTGACTAATTTAATTATTTTTATTTTGAAATTTTAGAAAAGTGCTGCTACAAGTGGTGACTTGGGAAGTGGCTAGGTCCAAATGTGACTAATTTAATTATTTTGATTTTGAAAAATGACGAAAAAACCCTAAAGACCACAAAATTTTCGTTTTTTTTTCATTTTATGAAAAAACCTTCACCAAGTTGCGAAAATTTGCAGGGAAAAAAAAAAGAAAAAAAAAAGTGGTTGGGATGGGGGAATTTAGTGGCAACGGATAAGGAAATTTGTCACAGAAAATTAAACATTCTATTTAATACTGACAACTTTTCCACAGTATCTATTTTAGAAAGAAGCATTTGAAGATATGGTTGAATTTTATATATATTGATCAATTATTTAGATTTATTATATGTATTCATAAATACGAATAAATATCAATGTTCATCTCATTTCGAACTTGATAGCAAAATTTATGCTCCAAAGACCAAATTAATACAAGGGTGACCTCCCTCACGGTGTAGTTAACCCTCTAAAAAGCCTTGCACCTTTTAAAGGCTTAAAATTTAACTGTTAAATTTTCTTAAATGTACTTGCTGACGCATTAGACAAGAAAATCAGCCAATTGTAGATCAACTAGCCATATTTGGCACTGGCTAGCTCGCCCCCCTCCCAAAAATATACATTCAACTTTGCTGCAGATTCAAAGAATTGTCAGTTCTGGTTATTTCAAAAATCTTAAAGAACTTATGATTTTATGAAATAATCCAGAGTTTTATGACCAGTTATTTGATTTTTCTTCAAAATTTTGAGAATTGCAATTACATAACAGAACTGGTAAATTAATTTTTGAGAACGTAAGCAATTTTGATGGTTTCCTGAGTTTCACCCTGGCTTTCTTTTTTTTCCTAAGCGCCTCCACTGCGAGGATATAGGTTTTCACTGCTCCTACCTGCACAGCTACTATAATTCCTCTCGAACCTTTGTGCATTAAATGTACTGAGTTTCAGGATTTCATACTCAGATTTAATCATTTTTTCTTACTTTGCGGATACCATCAAAAGAGGGGCTCGGGGGTGAAAGGAGGCCCAAAGACAGGGTGACTTTATGGATATCTCTATTGTCACAACATTTTTTTAGAAAATTGTGAGAAAATAAACAGTTTTGGGTCAGCTTCACCACATTTGTATTCCCCATTGCAACAGGTAAGGAATCTACAGACAGCAATTTTGTTTTTTGGACAAGTATTAAAGACTGGTTGCCATTTAATGCCACATCTTCTTGGGATGCTCGCCACTAATGCAAAAGCATCTACTTTAAAAAATAAAAATAAAAACTACTCTGTTGCTGTGCCCTTTTCTTTTTTCCCAAAATGATGAAAATTTCGCCATAAAAAACAAAAAAGAGAAAAAAAAAAAAAACTCAAAGCTGCGTATCGGTAGTACGGTTAGTGCTGTTGCTATTGTGAGCAAAGGTGTGCTGCTGGTGCAGTTCCAGCTCTTTTGACGATGGGGCTGCCCGGGCTGTCGTTGCCTCCATTTTAGTCTTCACAAGAAGCTTTCCATGGCCCTTTCATGCTCTTTGACTCAATGCACTAGTCGTCGTCGTCGACGTGGTCTTTTTTCCGTAAGATTATTCTTCTGACTACCAAGTATTGTGATTTCTTGAGAATCAGTAAAAAAATTGACTGTCGGTGTGTTAATATGCGTCAGTGAACCGGTGATCATCGCACATTTGCAGGCAGCAGTAGTTGCAAGAAGAATCTATTTCTTTCGACTTTGGTGTTCTCGTGCCGCAAGCTTCTTTTTTTTTTGTTTCGCTTTTTTTGTGTTTTTTTTTTTTTCGTTCCTTTTTCTTTTTTCTTTTTTGCTGGATTTGCAGCACAATGCACATGATGATGACTCCGGCAGAAGAAGGCGCACGAGAAAGTGGCGCAGAAGAAAGGATGATGATACATGTGTATGCATGTCATGGCAAGTTGGCCTCCTTCACAATCACTTGCCACAGCCACAGCTGTCGTTAGGCTGTGCGAGCGGAGCCGCGAACGAGCGACAGATTCAAGCTGCTGCACAGTGATAGCTTAGGGAGTTTCGTGAGTAATAGGAGAGGTAGTTGCTGATGGATTGATTGTGGTGATCATCACCATCGTCTTATATATTTATTCAGGATTTTCTTTTTGTTCTTTTTGTTCTTTTTTCCCTTTTTCCCCATTTTTATTTCTTGTCCCGTGACTAGGAGAGACCGGGGGAAATTGTGACGTACAAATGTCGTCATAATCTTTTGCTCCTCATGTGCTTTTCGCGAGCATCGATGGAGAGGCGGCTCGACACAGATCTTTGGAAACTCGGAAGATGCCTTCCAGGAAAGCTCTCAATGGCGGGAATAGCTCGCCTCCGGAGCTGTACGATCGATCTTCTGGCAACATGTATCTCTCTCTCTCTCTATCTCTCTCGCTCTAGTGCTTTGTGGCAGTTTCAAAAGTATTAGTTCTAAAGGATCTCGAAGTTTGCGCTGAACACTAGACATATATATAAATACTGTTATGGCCTTGAAAGATGCAGAGCAGTTTCCAGAAACTGTCCGGGAACTGCAGCTGATCATGTTGCTTGTGTGGCAAGGGATCATCAATTTGTCCAAGACACTCTGGTAGGCGGTAGGATAATCCAAGCGGTAGGATGAATACGATATATATTGCTGTGAAGAATACTACGCGATCCAGCTCCCTAGAGACAGGTTGATATGATTTCGGAGTCCTGGATGATATATCTAGATAGTACGTTGTTGTCGTTCCAGGTTGAAGATCCTCCTCCTGAGTCCTGCTGCGTTCGTGCTCATGCCTTCGGACTTTGCAGCTCTGCATCTAGCAGATTGAGCTAAACTTGGAGATATATTAAACAGGTGATTCTGTGATCGACGTAGCCCCGTCGCTTGAAGCTTCGGCTACAATGGGACGCGCTCCGTGTTGTGACAAGCCCCTGATCAACAAAGGACCCTGGACTGAAGCAGAGGATACGATTCTCTCAGCTTACATCAAAGCGCACGGGGGAGGATGCTGGCGAACTCTACCGAAGGCAGCAGGTAATAAAACATCTAAGTATATATCCAAGCAAAGGAACATGCAGAGCTACGTGATCATGATGTGCAAGAACGTCTCTGATCTGCTCTAGAGACTAGAAGCAAGTTTGTCCACTAGTAGCGCTGTGACAAATTAGTGCTGTCAGGCGCATCATTCTGGTGCCGCAAAACGAAATTGCGATTTATCTATGGACCTAGTCTTCTGAAGCCTGCGTGAATTCTGGTAACAACTCTCCATTAGATCTAGAAGCCTACTGCAGCAGATCTAGCAAGCTTCAAAAGACTTTCACAACCTGAGTGAGAGTGAGGATTAATTCCGATCATTGTATCGAGCTCCGTAGTATGCGTGTCTGCGGGGATTGACTCCAAATTTGTCGAGCTTCGAGCATGCGCACATATTACCGTGTTTTCTTTCCTCTTCGCGGCGCTTTTCAGGCGAAGAAATTAGAGCTCCCTCTCTATATGCGAAATTCTACGTAATTCTACTTTGGTGTCGAGAGTCTAAAATTCTATGCGAGGACTTCTGAGATCAATCAAGAAGAATCATATCTACAACAATTGAGCCAAGTTCGTGTAGGATTTCTTCCGTCGTTTTTTCTCTTCCAAAGAAGTCGAGCGTCGTCCTTCCCTTTTTCTTCGTTTGGAATCGATTTAGGAGATACTGTTTCTGTTTTCCTCTCGCGTTCACAGAAGTAACTCACATGATCGATGCATATCTTCAAAAGGATAGAGCATCAGGTCGTCGGATACAGATTCTTCACAATTGATTCGTGATAAGCTTGGCCGGCACAACCCCGTACTGGATTTGCAAAGAAACATTATGGTGACTCGAGTTTGCGCGTCCATGATATTACTGATGTCAAATTGCGCATCAATCGTCGCTGCAATCTTGTGCTCAGAATCAGTCTAAAGAGGCTCTGTAAGGCGCTCGTGTGCGGCTTTCCTCCGTAGATACATTTGATCTTATGTCCTTCGAGGTTTCCAGGGCACTACTGTAGGAACTGTAGGATCTTGAACTTGCCATTGAAACATTTTCTTTCTTCTCCTGCAGGATTGGCAAGATGCGGGAAGAGTTGCCGGTTGCGTTGGATCAATTACCTACGCCCCGATCTCAAGCGCGGCAACATCTCCCCTGATGAAGACGATCTCATCATTACTTTGCATTCCCTGCTAGGAAACAGGTACGACCTCCTTTTCTCTAGATTACATCGCTCGCGGTTATTTTCCTCGGTTCCGATTTTTTCTTGGTTCAGATTCCTAAAGTTGCTTCTGCAAGCAAGAATCTGTGCATTCACTACTGGCGGTCTTGGAAGTGACAATCCTTCCGAGCCACCTTGGTGTTGATTATTCCGCTTCATTTTTTCTTATAGAAATTGAAAGCACTGTTCATGAATAAAAGAAGTTCTCAAAAAAAGCGCAAGGATTCTGTGAAGAAATCAATGTCGTCATGTTGCAGCAGCTCCAAAATTCTTAACCAGAATAGCTAAGAATTGAGGCTAGAATTGAGAACCACGTTGGTGCAATCAGGAAGACATATGTAACATTGTCTTTGGGAGTAGTGAACTTTGTGAGATGATTAGTGATGTACTGCTGCCTGCTGCAATTTGCAAATCATTTGTGCAATCTTTCTTAGTTTGTATTTTTCCAGCCTTTGCAACTCCAAAGAATGATAAGACAATCTTGAGCTTCATGATGATGCCTGGCAATGGGGTTTGAGCAAACTGATTGCAACAAATATGATGTTATGCCCTGCCTGTTGATGTTGTAATGCAGGTGGTCACTGATTGCTGGTCGAATACCTGGGCGTACAGATAATGAGATCAAGAATTACTGGAACACACATCTGAAGCGCAAGCTCAAGAGCATGGGGCTTGATCCCTCTGGGAAGCACAAGCTGCCATCCTTTCCCTTCTTCTCCACCTCTTCAACAACTTCTCTGGCACAAGAGAATTCTTCTTCACATGTCAATCAAGCCCCCAAAGATGAATCTTCTCTGGAGCCAGAAGAAGAAACCCCCCATGTCCTGCATCAAAATAATTCATCTCCTTCCAGTTTGACAAGTCCGCCACAGTTTCATGATATCAAGGAAATAAAAAAGGACCCACTCTCCATCATGATGAGGACTGCTCAAGTCATGGCCACCCACTCCACCATGAGGACCGCCACCCACAACTCCACAGAAGCCGATCAATCCAAGGCCTTGAGTTTTGGAAATTTCAGTTCAGAGGAAGATTCTGATCGCAGCAGCTCCCTGATTCCAGATCCAGGACAAGCTGCTGTGGCTGCAAGATCAAGCTGGGAGCCAACTCTTGAGAATATTGTGAAAGCAGCTCAGGGCCAAGCACCCTTATACCCAAGCTCGCCAGATAGTGTTCTTTCAACATGCAAAGGATTGCACAAAGACTTGAATCATCACAAATCACAGGCAAGTCTAGTAGCACCTGGTCATATACCACAAATGGTAGTAGCTGGTGCAACCTCAATGGAGATCACGCAAGTTCCACTGCATCATCATCTTCCAGTCAGGTCTAATTCAAACCCTTTAGGCATCATGGTCAGCGAATACAACATGCCTTCAAGCTGCTCCACCAATTCCAGTACCGATGCAAGTTCTTTAGCTGAGCAGAATTACTCATCATCATGGAACAACAGCACATGTATTGAATTAGTGCATTCAGAATCCAGCTCAGGGCTTTATAGAAATGATGCATCATTCAACTGTAATGATTCAGATTCAGGCTACTTCAACAAAAGTATCAGTGGGGAATCTCTTAGAGGAGGAGCAGCAGCAGCAACAACTGTCTTGGATTCTGCTGCCGCTGCTGCTCCTGCTGATCAGGACCCTTATTACACCCTAATGGCAAATCTAAGTAGCTTGAAGTACACAAACACAGATCAACTCAGTTCCATTAGCAGCAGTGGCAGCAGCCACGGTGGTGGCTACTCCTCCCCACTAGAAAATTTGTTTTCCCCATTTCCAGACTACACACCCGACAGCGATGATTTGCAGCATGAGATGCAGGCGTCATTGCTTGGAGATCATGCTTGGGGAGGCAACTTACAGCCATCACATAGTAGTATGGCTTTTCTCAGCAACGATGATAGCTTGTGGGAGCCTTGCATAATGTGACTGACAAGGGAGAGATATGGAGACACAGACAGAGACACAGAGAAGTCATCATCAATAGCTGCTGAAACGAAATGAAATCATACAGCCACTGAGGAAATCCATTAGTGCTTGCATCAATAACTTGTTTTATAATGCATGCGGGTCCATTTGTGCTATGAGAGGGAAAAAAAAAGTCATGGTGAGGACGAGATTTGTGAATTGTTTTTTTTGTAAAGGAAAGAGTAGGATACAGATTTAAGATGTTGCTACTATTTGAGAAATCCCGATTGGGGATTTAATTTGTACATTGGTAAAATCTTGGTTTCAGTTCTCAACTACGGTGTATATGAATTTGACATTGATGAGATTGAAGTTAGTGCAAAGCAGTTCTGAAATCCAGAACTGCAAATTCTGCAATGAGCAGTAAATATGCAAATTCTGCAATGAGCGCATATATTCTGCAGATTGTAGTTGTTGGGTTCATCTTGAGATAAATTTGTCTGAAACAAATTTACAAACGGTGAATGTTCTCTGGTGTGTGTGCATAATATGTGTGCATGAGATTCAATGCTATGTCATGTAATAGCATATATCATGGAATCTCATGCAATCATGGAATATGATGAAAATCTGTGTTGTCAAAAACAAGGAACATAATCTTGAGAAGGAGACAAATGAGCTTTTGGTGAATTGGGCATTTGGCATTAAGGACATTCTTTGATCTGAGAGGGTCTAGTCTAGTTAGACTTGAAGCATGTTCAACTCCTCGGTGGGCCTAAGTCAAGAGGCAAGTACTAAGCTTTTGGGTGGAGTGTCTATCTTGAGCTGTACTGCAGCAGCATCAGGTGGAAACTCAAATAGGGGATTGGACCCACCTGCAACAGAGGCCAATAGCTTTTTTTCTGTTGGATTTGTGGAAGCTTCTGGAAACTGCTCCTCCTCCTATAGTCTCAATAGTTATTCCTCAGCCTACAATTTCTAGTCCTCCTTTGGGTTCTTGGCTTTTGAGTCTGCCTGCGGGAATGGACCCTCAAACAAACCTTTACAAATAAAATCACTGCACTTGGCTTCATTCACAAAACACACCTTCAAGAACCTCTTTTAGTATTACCATTACCCAATATTTCTTTTTAATTTAGGGGTGACTTTCATGAATGAATACTGGATGTGAAGCATTTTTAAATTTCAGGATCATTTTTAAAGTAAATTCAGGTGATTCTCATGAATGTTCTTTTTTTTTCTTTTTCTTTTTTGGGGGGTATCGTGCATTTTTAGTCAACAGAGAGATTTTAAACATGAATCAGGTTTCAGCATGTAGAAAATATTACATGATATAAGAGTTTACACCTGCATGACACCCAAATTGTTGACAACCAAGAAAAAAGGTATATATACTATTCACTTCTAGATGTCATATTTTGTTGCTGGTTGAAAAAAGTAGCTTCTTCGGAGCGTCATCTGGCTGCTGTTTCTGATAGTAATATCTTGACCATGAAGAAACAAAGGTGACAAATATTGTATTGTAGTACCTTGACCATTGTGGCATCTTCTTGACAAAAAAAATTTCCCCTCATTTTTTTACTTCAACAATAAAATAAAATTAAATGAAATTAAAATCCTGAAATTTCTCATTTTTCACTTCGACAATTTTATAAAAAAAATTCCTCAAATTTCTATGGATGAGGTTAGCCAAAAAGAAAAAATGCCAAGTATTTTTGCACTACTTGCAACACCAAGCTTTAGGGCAAGCAGTCAATTGTCATGTCAAGCAAATTTCTAGAACTTTGAGCATTGCCAGCAGCAGCCAATTTTTGAGAAAAATCAGCATTTATTCAAAATAATTCTATTACTGCTCAAATGGCAAAGGTACTATGATGTACATAAAGACATGCCTATATACACCATAGTACCTGGGCCACTCCAAACACTAATTATATTATTTTGAGAAATGTTGAAAAAACAAATTTTTTTTGAGAAATGTTTTTTTTCTGAAGGGAAATAAAGAATCAAATGGAATATTTGAGTATATATTATTTGTTGAAATGGAATTATCAAAATTAATTAATTATTCAAGAAACATGAGTCCAAATCACCAAGGTGAACTACAGTACTTATTTCTTTATGTATGTATGTACGGTGTATGTATGTATGTATGTATGTATGTATGTGTGTGTGTGTTAGTCTTGGAGAACACACAAAGGTTAAAGTCTTGTGTGTGCAGGTGCACACTTAAGTCAAAAAGATACTTCTCAAGAAATTGGACAATTTTTTTCCCTCGAAGTACACAGCAACAGACATAGGTGTGAAGAAAAAGAAAAGTACTTCTTAACAGTATAGCTTTCTCTTTGAATGTGTTTCCATTGGTCCTGTTCTGTCCTACACCTTCTCCTGGAAATAAACAAATGAAAGGAGAGAAACTCTGGACACATTTGAAGTTTCTTCAAAACACAACATCATCTAAAAAAGCCTTGCATAATTGGTTCTACTAACACTATCAACTGTTACAGAGATGAACTGGAGAATTAAGTTACAGAGAGAAAACTCCACCTGGGTTTCTTTGCAACTAGATTCTGTAGCATACCATAATTACTCCTTCGGAAGTCTTTCAAGTTTCCATACCCCAAGTGCAACCACAAGCAAAATCTTCTTTTGGTCCAACGATATAGGGATCATAAGAAGAGAGTCATTAGCTGAAAATGCAGATCCTGTGACATCCATGGGGTTGAATAATTTCCAGTTGGCAAGGCTCTCCAACTGTGCGGATTTATTTGCCCACCAAAGAGCTGTTGTACATGGGTTTGCCCTTGTTGAATGGAGAGAACAACACAAAAAGGTCTCAGAAGAGTAGGATGATTATATGTCTAAGAACTCTGTTCTTTGAAATGTTGTTCTTTGGAGGATTACATGTCCATTCTGATCTTTGAGCACAGCACTCTGGATTCAGAATGCAATACACTGGACTTCACGATAAAGTTCCTTTCACCAGAATTCTTCAGTCTTCAAAGTATGCTCCTTTAAACCCAAAACCCCGTACTCCTCACATGCAACTCCACTTCAGCAGAGCAACCAACCCCATCATGTACTACTACCCCCCATCATGTTTGTTGCAAATTCAGGGATGAAACCACATTTTATGCGAGTCATGATGTTACAGCACAATGCTCCCCAATCCGGAACATGTCATTTACACATCCCCTTCCCTCTCCTCCACCAAAAACCAAAAGAATCAATCAAACAAAGAAAACAAAAACCAAAGCACCAAATCCAGAACACGTGCACATCCCTTCCCTCTCCTTCTCCTCCACCAGAAAACGAAAAGAAACAATCCCACAAACCAAACAAAATCCAAACCAAAGATACTCACAGGTTTAGGGTTTAGGGTTTTGGTGGATTCAGCAAACATGAATTCTTCCTCCTTCCTTCTCCTTCCCCAGCCTCGGACGTTAAGAAGAACCCATTCATGCATGCTGCAATAATGTCAACAACTGGAGCAATTTTGCACCCAATTCCCAAAGAAATCGCTTGTAGGAAAACCTAAATGCATCAAGGTCAAAACCAGACATGGTCCTCACATACCCTCTCGTGCTCTCAAAGTGTGGAGGTACTTCACAAGTGTCTGAAGAGAAAGCAAAAGTTTGCAGAAGAGAGAACTGAATTTGGTGATGACTGAGAGTTTTTGACAGAAAAAAAAGGATCTGCAACGAGACAGAGAGGAATGGGTGAGAGAATTTTTGAAGGAAGGATCTGCAACAAGAGAAAATGTGAAGGAACGCTGATGATGGGTGACAGAGCAGTTCGAGGAGAAGAACAAGAACAAGAGAAGAAGAAAAGAAGAAGAGATTTGGAGGGAATCGCTGTTCTTGCATGGTTGCCTTCAGGTTCAGTCTCGGGTCACTTTATTCACCCAGCATCTTCCACTTGCTTGGGACTCTTCGGCACTGGTAAGGATGGATTCCTGCCAGCCTGCCCACCCATTTGCTGCATCATCATCATCATCTCCAGAACCAAGTTCACTGGGAATCAAACTGTGGGTGCTTGGGTTTCTTTTCTTTTTCTCTTGTTTTAGGGTCGTTTAGGGTTTAGCGATGGGTGGTTAGCATTTGATTCTGACTCCACAATCCCACAATCACTTGTTTCAGAGATACCATGTGAGAGAGAATGCAGCCGAGGCGAAGATCACCGGTTGCTGAATTTCACCATCCTGGATTTTACTGTATGTTTTCTTTCTGACTGTTTTCCCCCTCATGTTTCTCTCCCTCTCTCCCTAGTTTGATTGCTTGCTTCAGGATTTAGTGGGGTTTCAACTCTTGAAGGAAGGTTGGTTCATCTTGCTCTTCTTGCATTTCCTCTTGTTGTTCTCTCTCTCTCTCTCTCTCTCTCTGCTCGTGCTTTCCTCTGGGCAGACTTTTTCTGGACAGAGAGGAGTAGGGTTTTAGGCATTTCCACTGATCAGGTTTTGCAACTGAGGCAAAACCAAGGCAGGTGAAGCACCAGCACCAGCAAGCGTTTTGCATGATCTGCAATTTTCTCAAATCCTGAGAAGCAACCAACGTTGAAATGTAGACTGCAATCCAGAGTCACGGCAATCCAGCAACCCTAAACCCAAAACCGCAAGCCAAAGAATCTCTTCATTGAAATGATGTGAGATGAGACACAAAATGGGTGCAGCAACTGCAACCTGCACTCTGGCAGAAATTCCAATGTCTTAGGCAAAGATTGTCACACTGCTTTGATGTTGCTCAGGCTGCTTTGATGTGATGGTCTCATTGTTGCCAAACGTTGCTTACCATCTTATTAACCAGATACTAGCTCTCTTCCTGAAGGGTTTTTTTTTGGTGAAGGACCAGACTGAAAGGAGTAGTTGAGTTGATGTGAGGAAATATGACAGCTGTGTGAGTATGAAATCCTGTGGACAAAAGTTCTTGTTGTTCAAGGTTCTTTGATGTTGGTTCTGGACAATTTAGCAATTTTGCTGCAACAGAAGTTTCCCCTCAAGATCAACACCACTGACAGCAAATTTTTTTTTCTTACAGATGTGGAAGAAATTGTGGAAGTATTTTGTGATGATGTTTTGTGTGTAAATGCAGACAAGGAAAGAGACATCTGTTGTGGTTGAGCGCAGGGGACTGGATGCAGCTCGCCTCTCCAGTGCCTGTGATATCCATGGGTATAGTTTTAGCTTTCCTACAATCTTCACCCAAATTTCCTTCATCCCTGCAAATGGTGCACTTTGATTTGCAGTTTGATTATTTGAAAGCTGAGCGCATGTGTTTCTTTTAGAATGTGACTGGTAGTATTGGATCCAGCACCTCTCAGCTGCTGAGGTTTGAATGTGGGAAAATGCAGATGGGAAGAGGAGTTAGTTAAAGGGACAGGCAATCCTCAAGGAGTTGGGGAGCAGCTACCGGTCATTTCATTTGAGTGTGAAACACTCAAGGCAGATAACAAAGCTGAACATTGCATAAAACAATTCTTTCCATCTTTGGTAGGACTTGATGCTGTTGGTAAGGCCACAAAATCTTTTTTCTCTCAATTTCTTTTCCAAAGGAATTTTTTTCTCTCAGTTTCATTCTGGAAGCTGTGACCCAACTGCAGGATCATCAAGAAGCTGCAGGATCAAGTGATTCCACAAAACCAACAACTCCACTTTAGTTTCAATGATCACACAATTGGCTTGAAAATCTTACTATCCTTGTTTGTGTTGCAGTAAACATTGGGACGATGACTATTAAGGGACTTAAGCTTGATGCCAGCAGCAGTGTGTTAGTGGATCCTCCCTATGCAGCTGAAGCCCATGCCTGTACCAAGGATCTCAATCTGGAACCCATTACCAAGAGGGCTAACGTGGATCTCTGGAAATTAGTGGATGAGGAGCTGAAGGCTGAGGGGCTTACTGCTGACAAGAACAATGTCAGAAAGGAGATCTCATCACTACTAGAGACTGAGCAAAATATTAATGAAGTCACAGTTCTTCCATTCAACAACAGTTCCAACACACTTGAATCTGATTTAACCAAGTCCGAGAAACCAGGTGATGATCTATTGAGTTTTTAGGTGATAACATCTTAAGCAAACAGTGGTTGTTACTTGGATTTCAGCAATGCACAATTTTACAGCTCTCTCTTGATTTTGCTTGAATAGAGATACAATGACTCTTGGTTCCACAGCAAACTCATAGTTTCGAAACTTCTGTGATCATTGTCTGTTGAGAAAAATAACTAACCCACATTTCCTTCTTGATCAGTCAATCAATCTACAATGTTGAGGTGCCTGTTTATGAACTTCAACAAGAAAAATAGATGCTCACCCATGGTTGAAATCTTCCTGCAAAGTAGATTATTTTTCAACTATGATTTTAATCTGATTGTTGTTTGCTTGCATTGTGGAAATGACTTCTGGCTGAAAACAAGATCCAGAAATGGTGTGCACTTGTTTTGGGGCGCCTTTAAGTGAAGTCAGTGGGGGATCAGTAAGGGCAACTAGTCATTGCAATTCATGATGAAGGTGATGGTCTAATACTTTGCATTGTAACACTGACAAGGTTATGACTGGACCCATTGATTGTAATTTCGGTTTTCATTTCAGTGGAACTGTCAGTGGAACTGATGACATAATGGGTACTTTGCTAAAATAAAAGAAAAAAATCAACTGGAAGAGAGTTATCCTTGTCCAAAATGTTCAACCACAATTGTTATAAGATCAACTAGTGTGGCCTGTGCCGTTGGCCCAAGTGTTACCATGTCCTCAACTGATATTTCCTTCCAAAACCTGGGTTTTTGGAATTTATTTGAATTTTTCAGCAGCAGAAATCACTTAAAAATCAATATCTCCCACATTTTGAATCCAAATCTTACCAAAAAATTCAATTAAATCCTGCTCATTACGATCTTTTCAACAACACCAAAGGCACATTCCAATTCCTCCTAAATTTTTGGCTACAATTTAATGTAATTTCAGTGGAGAAATCATTCAATATTCAAGAACTTTTGCACCACAAGTCCAAATGTCATGGAACCAAGCCCATGCATCCCTCCTTGTCAAGAGCTTTCCAAAGACACCAAGAATATGATCTGAAGCATCCCAGATCAGTGGATCTCATAACTACAAAACAAACTACTTTCCTTCATAGATAGATGTTCCTTACATGCCATTTCTTCAATGTCTAATTCTATTATTCCCCCCCAAATGCACTCTTTGCAATTTGATGTCACTACCTCCTTGTGCAAAAATTAAAGACAATTAATTATCTTCAAGTATTCTAACAAGCAAACACTAGTAAATCACTAAGACAAGTGATGTGCTCTTGGCAATTATTGCCTTTCCATCAATTTGTCCACCATTGTTAGAAAGTTGTTCTCAAAATCTTGGTGAATGTTATGTGTAAGATTTGACATGCAATTAGTCAAGGTACAATGAATGCTTGCCTATAAGCCTTGTCAAAAGCCCCTAATCACAATGTTCCACTCTTCAACAATGAAGGTTAAGTTACATTATGGGTGTAGGCTATATTGTTATGTCTTTCTCCTCCTCCATTTCATTGTCTTGGTCTTTTTACTCTTTTCTCTTTTGTCACGCTTTTGGTAGGAAGAGTTAGGGTTATGTTACCATCATCAAATCAAAGGAAGGACCTTATGTTTCATACTAGATTATGATATTACTACACCAAGTTTACCTTGAACTGTCTATTGGGATGTAAAACCATGGGAGCATGGTTTAAATCGCATAAGAATAAACTCATTTTTTTATAGATCATCTTCATTTTTTCAAGAGCAATGAGATTTTGCACATTGTACACAACCTATATATTGAAAAAGTCCTTTTGTTACAGAATTTTGAAGAGTTGATTCACAATTTAACTCATTAGTCTTTGAAGAATTATGAAGACCTTAACATGTTAAATTATTTGAAATACTTCTTCATCCACAACATTTTGCTATGCCTTTATTGTTTGCTCCAATTTTATTCCTACCACTCTACATGCCTATGTTCAAAAAAACCAATGTGATAGATAGATGTGTCAACTCTAGTTTTTATAAATCTTTCCACACCATTGATAATTGAATCATTTTGAAAACAACTTTACACTTAAATAAGTATTTTGCTTTGTCACCTTTCAGTTATTTAATTGGAAAATATGTTGAATACATATAGTATGTTGAGAAAATAGTAGTTTTATCACATGATCTTACCATGTTGAGTTGCATCTTCATCATTCTTCACAATTTCAAATATTGAAACTAAATTTTAAATAAATATATGATATCAAAATTTTATGTAAGACAAAAATTATAATTCAATTTTAAAGTGGCTTCAACGATGTGCATATTATAAAACTAAATAATAATAGGCTCGGGGGAAAATCCTTTGCTTAATAAATCAATCTACAAATTCAAGGCCCATTCCACCCTTCATAAATTGGGCTTCCATCTACCCTTTGACACCAATAATCATTAACTTTAAAGTCCTATATATTAAAAAACCAAACCCCCAAACTGATCATGAAATAACATTAAATGCACAACATTGTAGTACATGGGTAGTTTTGGCATAAATTTAATATATTATATTCTTTATAAAATATGAACCTTCTATGTTGAAAATTTGAAAAAAATCAGATTTGAAAACAACTAGAAAAAAAGGCCTATAATGTTTATAAATTGAAACATTATAATTGCACAAATCATGACAACCATAATGAAAGGAAAATGAAAAAATGAAGGAAGATTGAAAATGAATCTAAGAACATGTAACATGAAATGTAGGTCACATCAGCACATCTATGGTTTTAAACTTGTGAAGCCTTAAAGGTGGACTCATTCCCAAAACATAGGGCCTAGGATGGAACAGTAACCAAATTCAACTTCACATTAAAGTCTCCCACTCATGGCTCTATATGCATTGTAAACCACAAAACTTTTACATGAACTTAAACATATGTAGATCATAAGGCATAGAAAGGGAGGGTTCCTACACATACATATACGTGTAAAATCCTTCCCATTTTTTAAAAGTAGGCTTATCCTTTTTCTTTTATAGGAGGGGTTATAGCAAAAAAACAAGGTTGTGCAATTTGTCATGACCATATGTGTGTTAGCTATAGCATAAAATGTGATATGGTAGTGAGTAGTGCCTACTTAAGGTTTCCAAGCTTAAGGTTAGAGGAGAGTGGCTCTTCTGGTAGGACCCACCCTCATGTTGTGAGTGGGTGTCGCAACCCTAGCTTTGGGTTCATGACCAAGGCAAAGGGGTTGCAAGGGTGCAAGCCAAGAGAAAGCCCGAGAATCACATCACATACTCCCGGGAGTGTAAGAAAGTGTGAGGGAGTGAACCCTCACACTCCTAAGGCAACTCCCACTTTGGGAGATGAAGTCCCGATGGACTTCCAAAATTTCAGATTGCAATTTCAAAGGCCAAAACTCAATGGCTTGTGGCGTTTTTTATATCATTGGAAAGCTCTTGAAACTTAGATGTCTGAAATGAGCTCGCATTGCTCATTTGAACATTGAAAACACAAGTTATGGCCAAAAGATGGGTTGGGAGTCAACCTGCTAGTTTGACTCCCGAGCAAAAAAAATCGGGAATCGACCTGATTTTCTTATTTTTCAGACGGCATGTGACATATCCTTACAAAGACCTCGATGAAGGCTACAACTTTGCTTCAAATTGCATCTCGATCTGAGGTGTGCTCGCAAAGTTATGGAGCTCCAAAGTCGCGAGAGTCCCAACTGGCGCGATTTTGAGACTCCCACTCGGGAGTCCCGAGAGAGAAAAGTCATTTGGATGTGGGCCTCGTGGAGAGGTGCAAAGTATACTATAAGGGGGAAGGTGGTGGCTTCTCCCAAGTCCAAGCCGTGGTGAGTCTTGTATGTCCGTGTTGCCTGTGGCTTGTCCTAGCACCAAAAGTGCTCTAACTACACACTAACCACCTTGTGTGGGTTTTGTGCATGCCAGTGTGAGTGAGTGAAGCTTGTCAACTCTTCCTAGTCCCATCCTGGAGCTCCAGCACACCCTCTACCCCTCAAAGTGCTGTGAGCTAGGGAGTGTGCCCCGACTCCTCCTTCTTCCATTGTTTTCTACTTGGACTCACATTTGAGTCTTTCAAAGAGTTGGGAGTGCGTCAAGTTGGGTGCTTTGATTGGACCTGGTATATAGATTGAATTGGCTAGTGACACGCCAATCTTTTGTCATCCCTATAAATATAATGATATGGAGAAGGACTTGATTTGGAAATAGATGTTGGATCTATTAAAGGCTGGATTAGTGGAGTTGTCGCATGGTGAGTATGCATCAGCCACTATCATGCTTACCAAAAAGGATGTACATGGTAACTACATGGATAGGCAGATGTGTGGAAACTACCATCCTATCAATCGATAGACTAAATCCGATAAGTATGTCATGCTTACACCTGAGGAGATCTTTGATGTTGTGGGACATGCGAAGGTCTTTAGTACACTTGATCTTTGAGCAGGGTACCATCAGTTATCGATTCGAGAAGAGGACAAGGCCAAGACTGCATTTTGGGGCGTAAACTCTCACGGCAAGGATTGTTTGTATCAATGGAAATTCTTACGCTTTGGGTTGAAAAACGTACCTGTCGAATTTCAACGTGTGATGAATAGGATCTTAACAGGTTTAGATTTTGTCCGGTGTTATATCGATGATATTGTGGTGTATAGTGATACCGTGGAGGAGCACCAAATTCATTTACAGATTGTGTTTGAACAGTTGAAGGTTCATGGTCTATGTCTACATCCTGGGAAATGTAAGTTCTTCCAAGAGAGGGTGGAGTATCTGGGTCATGTGATCTACCCAGGTGGTTTAGGAATGCAATGAACTAAGGTGAAGGCTATTGCACGTATTATGCGTCCCACGAATGTGAATAGGGTTCGCACTTTCATGGGATTGGCGAATTATTACCGCATGTATGTCAAAAGTTTTAATGCAATAGCAAAGCCTTTGAACATGTTGTTGAAGTTAAATCAGGAGTGGCAGTGGGGCAATGAATAGGAGTGAGCTTTTGTGGAGCTCAAGGCCAGGTTGGTTCTCGTTCCCGTCTTGAAGAGACCTATTAAGGGGCGTCCATTCCATCTACACACTGATTGGAATATGTTGGGACTTGGAACGGTGTTGACATAGTGTGATGATGAAGGGAAGGAATTTGTGGTGGCCTACGTGAGTCGTTTGAACAATGTAACAGAATCACGTTATAGTTCATACGAGGGAAAGTGTTTCGCAATAGTGTGGGCTGTTGCACACTTTAGGTGTTACTTGTTTGGCACACAAATTACCTTTGTCACTAATCACCAGCTGCTGAAGTGGTTGATGGAGTCCGATAAGCTTACAAGAAAGCTTGCACGGTGGGCTCTTATCTTATAAGAGTATGACTTCTAGGTGGTGCATAAACCTGGAGTTGCAAACTTTGACGTCGATGGGTTAAATCGGAACCCATGCACTAGCCAAGAGGATAATACTGGAGCTAGATGGCATGGCGAATTTGATGAGGAGATGGTGCCAGGTTGGCATGCATCGGCCTTTTTGTGTTTGTTGGGTGTGGACTCTAGTATGGAGGGCCACATGACATCTTACTTTAGTCAAAGGGTAGATGGCCAATCTTCAGATCCTAAGGTTAGGGAGTGACACGCCCCCAAGTCCCTTGTTAAACTCAAAAGAGTCCAACTATGTCAAAAAGCGGAAATAGATGGGACTTGGTGCTGCTCCCAGCTTTCAGCACTAAAAGGGCGTGGTGAGTCAAGTGAGTCCAAGGTTGCCTATGGCTTGTCCCAACACCAAAAAGGGTGCAGAATGAGTTCTAACCAACTTGTTCTAGCCACCACCTTCCCCCATATAGTATTCTCTGCACTGCTCCGCGGCACCCGCATCCAAATGGCTTTTATTCCCGGGACTCCCAAGGAGGAGTCCCAAAACTGTCCCGGTTTAGACTCCCAGGACTTTGGAAGCTCATAACTCCCGGCTTAGACCTTGGATTGGGATGAAGTCTAAATCAATCTTGTAGCTCTGCTCAAGATTTTTCCAATGGTGTGTCACATTCTATCTGCACACACCAGGGTCGGGTCGATTCCCGACCTTTTGTGGTTGGGAGTCAAAATACCAGTATGACTCCCAACCTTTTGTGGTTGGGAGTCAAACTACCAGTATGACTCCCGACCTTTCTTTCGACCATAACTTATGCTGAAAATATCCGAATGGCTCATGCAAGGCCATTTTCAACATCTACACTTCAAGGCCTTTCCAACAATATAAAGAGCATCTCAAGGCAAGGTGTTTTAACCCATGCAATCAAGCTCTGAAGTTGCAGGAGTCCCGAAGGACTCCAAATTCCCACTTTTGGGAGTGTGAATCTCATCCCCACACTTGCCTCAACGTGGGGTTGCGAGAGGGATGGTAGCATCGGTCACCATGATGTTCATGATGATACATTGGTGTTGGAGTTTTTATGGACCAATATGGTGTTAGGCATGATGGGTGCCAAGGAAAAATACCATGTTTTCCAATGAGCTAGGAGGTATCAATTGGAGGGGACACATACACTCCGAGTGTGGGAGGATGGTAGTGTGCGGAGTGTACCACATCCAACCCAAAGAGGGTGTATTGTGCGGCATGCCCATGAGGAATTGGGGCATTTTGGAGTAAAGCAAACATATATCTTACTCCTAGGTCAATATTGGTGGCATGGTATGCACATTGATGTGCAACAATTGGTGTCACATTGCATGGTTTGTGATAGGGTGAAGGCATCGTTCAATGCCCCTACACTACAATTACGCCCTTTGCCTATAATGGGGTTGGGCTATCGTTAAAGTTTGGACTTTGCGGGACCATTACCATTAACAATACGACATAATAAATATGTGTTCGTGATGGTGGAGCACTTCTCCAAGTGGATTGAGTTGGTGCCATCCCCCGACAAATCCAACGAGGGAGTAGTGTATGCATTCCTTGATAGGGTGCTTAATCATTTTGGTGCACTAGTTGAAGTGTTGACTGATCAAGGTACAAAATTTCAGGGTGAGTTTCAGGTCTTGTGTGACAAGGCATTGATTGATCATCAAACCGCGTCTCGAAATCATCTTAAAGCAAATGGTTTAGCTAAACGTGTGGTATAGACGGTGAAAAGGGCATTGCGCAAGTATGGCCTGCAAAAAGGCCACTTAGGGGATTGGGATATTCAATCACCATGGTTGGCCATGGGATATCGATTTAGTCGTCAAGCATCCTTGGCTTCCTTCTCACCTTATTTTCTATTATATGGTAGAAATCCAGACTTGCCAACAACGATTCGTTGTGAGTCTAGTGAAGTGGTGAACCTTGATGACCCAGAGATGTGGTTGAGGGTGTGTTCTCAACGTGTAGAGCTCTTTCGAAGAGTTATGCCAACAGCGTTTGAAAACCTTGCCATTGCTCAACACAGGGATATATTGCAATATGGAATTATCTAAGGTGGAGGTTATCGACCATCAATTTGTAGGTTCCATGTAGGGGACTTTGCAGCAAATTGCACCAACGACGTTAGATGTAACGGCAAGCTGCACTATCTTATGAATGTGAGAGATGTTAGTTTCTAGAGTTCTCATGTTGAAAGGTCGTGATGGTGTTGTTTGGAAGGACCATGTGCGTAATTGTGCACCATGTCAGCTCCCAAATGTGGATGGTAAAGTTGACCCAAGTTTGGCAATGGTACAGGCTGGCTTGAGGTGTATGTTGTGTGGGTCTAGAGGTGAAGCAACCCATATGTTGGTGCGTGATAAATGTTCTAGGGGTTGGCACATGGCGTGCATGACTCCACCTATGGATGTTGTTCCCGCTGGACGATGGGTTTGTCCTCATTATACTTTGGAGGGTAGATGACTTGATCTTCACATGGTATGGATTGAAGATGGGCGACTAACGATGGGGCAACATAGCACCCAGCCTTTTGATTCGTGCACCCGCGAAGGTGTATAGCATGTAGAAGATGTATAAGGCTACCTGGAAGTTAGAAGGACCTAAACACCAACTAGGGGGGCGAGTTATGGTACACGGGTATTTGTGTATGCTCTCGTCCATGTTATGTGTTTGTTTGTGTATGTGAGTATGGTATGCTAGCAATGTATGTTGTATGACAATATGTATTCGCATGACAATTGTCATGACTATATGTGAGTTATAGCGTATAATGTGTTATGGTAGTGAGTAGTGCCTACTTAGGCTTTCTAGGTTTAGGGTTAGAAGAGAGTGGCTTTTCTGGTAGGACCCACCTTCATGTTGTGAATGGGGTATAATGTGAGAGAAGGCCCAAAGAACGTAGCTTTTTGAGTTGAGCTAAGAGCATTGGGAATAGTTGGAATTAGTGGATATCGCAACCCCACTTTGAGGCAAGTGTGAAGATGAGACTTGCACTCCCAAAAGTGGGAACTTGGAGTCCTCTCAGACTCCTGAAACTTCAAAACTTGATTGCAAGGGGCAAAACACCTTGCCTTGAGGTGTTCTTTATACCGTTGGAAAGCTCTTAACGTGTAAATGTTGAAAATGGCCTTACATGAGCCATTAGGATATCTTTAACACAAGTTATGGTCGAAAGAAAGGCCAAGAGTCAAACTAGCAATTTGACTCCCGACCACTAAAAGTCAGAAATTGACCCGACCCCGGTGTGTGCAGGTGGAGTGCGATGCACTTTTGGAAAGCTCTTGAGGAGAGCTACAAGTTTGCTTCAAACCTCATCCCAATCAGAGGTTTAAGTTGGGGGTTATGAGCTCCCAAAGTCCTAGAAGTCCAAATCGGGATAGTTTTCGGACTCCTCCTTGGGAGTCCCGAGACTAAAAGCCATTCGGATGCGGGTGCCGTGGAGCAACGCAGAGAGTACTATATGGGGGAAGGTGGTGGCTTCCCCCGAATCTGGGCCGTGGTGATTCAAGTGAATCCGTGTTGCCCATGGCTTGTCCCAACACTTAGAGTGATTCCGAATGTGTGCTAACCAACTTGTTGGTTGGTTTTGATGCAGGACTGAGTAACTAAATAAGTTGTCCTTCTTCCTAATCTAATCCTGGAGCTTTCAACACGCCCCTCTCACCCCCTTTAGTGCTAAAAGTTGGGAGCGGCACCAAGTTCCAACTATTTTCGCTCTTTAACATAGTTGGACCCTTTTTGGGTCTAACAAGGAACTTGGGGCACGTTAGTGGAGCTCCAAGCTATGGTGTCCTATTAGCATCGGCCTAAATTCTTTGAGTGGAATGGGTTTGGCTTGACTATATGTGTTTGCATCTTGAGTTTTATGATAGTACATCTTTCTTGTGACATTTTCAGTTGTGGTACATGGGTATTTATGTATGTTTTTGTCCATGTTATGTGTTTGTGTGTGTATGTGAGTATGGTATGTCAATGATGTATGTTGTATGACAACATGTATTTGCACGACAAATTAATACACAACCCATTGTTCTAAAGATATTAAAATATTAATATCATTGAATACACAACAAATGTGAAAGTGAACTCAACCAAATGCAAAACGTATAGATGTTCAACATAATGTTTTCACAACAGTTATTGTCATGGATGTCAATGATATGGAGTTCATTCATTTGAATGTTCATCCAAAACTTGTAATAAACTTGTACTTAACTTTTAATTTTGTTTCAATTCATTCTTAGTTAGCTTTCAGTTAAATTTTAGTTCATTTTTAATTCACTTCCAATTGATTTTTAATTCACTTTTAGCTAAATCTCAATTCATTATTAATTAAGTCTTAGTCCACTTTTAGTTGAATATTAATTCACTTATAATTCACACATGGGGTACACATGGGACACACATGAGCGGACATGAAGACTGCAAGTATATTGAGAAACCTCTTTGAACTAGGTGCCCAATAGGTATAAATAAAGGTAGAATTTCCCATTACTTTTAGTTTGTTCAACACCAATTTTGTGTACATTTTCTTTTCATAACCTTATTATGTTTCGTCTTTGCAATAAAAATATTGTTGGATTTTTATTTGCACATGTCGTGTTCTTGTATTTGTTTTTACTGTTTCATGATTTAGATTTGGATTTAGGCATGCCCATTTTCATTTTAGTTAAAAAACCATGTAGTCTTGGTTGTTTTCGTGCTTGTGATAATTGCATCAAGTCCAATAATCATGTTAAATTTAAAATATTCATAACAACAACATGAAATTTTAGTGATTTGGTAAATCAAATCCCTCGGAACATCACTTTGGTGGCTATCATGGTCTTTTCCACATCAAGAATTTGTTTAATCCCATGACAGATTCCCAACAATCCCAACAAATAATCCCCCAAAAAATTCACAAAGAACTCTTTGGATATGTGTATTTTTTGTCTCCCAAACTCAATTTGATACCCAAACCCATAACTCCCCAAAGTTCCCAACATTAAACAGTTTAGGTCTCTCAAACTTCCTTGGATTTCATTATGCACTGCTAATACTTTCATTAACCCAAATTCTTGATGTCAATTGTTATAAACCAACCTCTAACTCCCCTAAGCTTTTTCATTATATCCACTCAATACACAAACATTTTCATATTGTTCTATTACATGGTTCCTAAATGTTGATTTGAGTGCGAAACGAAAGAGTATCAAAGTTTTTACAAAACTTGAACAATGTTAACAACAAATGCCTAATCTTTAAAACAATAGAACATGCTCGAGAAAAACTATTGAAAGACTACACACTTAGCTTTTAAAAACTTCTACCTTTTATCCACTCCATCACCTTCCCTTCATTACATTCACCAGCCATACTTCCCACTGAGCTCTCACCATCACCAAGAACCATCAAGCACAAGAGAACAACCCGCCATCATAATTGTCATACATTTTTAAACTTCCCAACTCAACTCCACTATGTCTTATCAATAGACAATCAAAATAATTCATAGCCTTTCAAGAGCAAAAAAAAGTCACCATCAACTACCCCTACTTTTGTCTTTTTCATATTTCAACATATTGTTTTTCTCCATTAAGTCATCATCTAACAAATACTTTCATCCAGACTTCCCTTCATCTTACATGTTTAACAACTCCCTTTTAAATCTAGATGTGTCTTCGCAACTTATGTCAGTTACAATTCAGGGTAATACAACTACATGACCTTCCTTGGACGTTCCATTCCTACTTGTTCTTACCTCGTATAATGCACTTCTATCCACTATCATCATTTTCCACATTGTCCTATTCATCCACATAACCAACAAAGAAATAAGGTCCCTCCAAATTCCTAGTTAATGATTTTTTTAACCTAGTTTCTTCATTTTGACAAGGTTAATCCTAGGTTGAAAACCAAAAAACATTATTTTCCCTTTCACAAAGCATAAATCTTCTTTTGTTATATTTGAGCAATTTCATTATTCCCCAAGACCATTTTGGGTAATTTTGCAATCAACTCCAATTTTGTAATCATTTGTTCAATGAACTATTCAATGTTTAGTTCCTCATAAAAAATTTGTGTCAACTTGATTTAAATTATTGTCAGCTTTCAATCTCAACGTAAATCTAATCAAAATCGTGAATGCAGAAAATTTGTGTTGTTTGGATTCCATAACAATATCCAAATAATGCCTTTAGTAGTTGAAAACCCCATATCTTTGCATTGTCATGTAGTGTGGACATAACAGTGATACCATGCTTGATTGTTTTAATCAATCTTTTTGCCATTCCATTACACCAAGGCCATTGAAGTGTTGTATACTACTATTGTATACCATATACTTTACACAAATTGTCAAACTCTACACACCACTCACCACAATTATAGGTGAAGATGAGTTTTGGCACCCCATATTTGCAAATGATGTATTTTTCAAAAAACTTGGCAACCGCCTTGGCTTCACACCACTTCAAATAGTGGTCAATTACTAGCAAAATGTGTTTATTTCCTTGATTGGTCTCAAGAAGAAGTCTCGTGGTGTCAAATGTTACTATGTAAAAATCATTAACTAGGAACTAAGAGGGGCCTTGCCTCTTTGAGAAATTGAAACTAGGAACTTTTGTCTTTTTCATATTTCATCATATTGTTTTTCTCCATTAGGTCATCATCCAACAAACAATTTCATCCAAACTTCCCTTCATCCTACAAGGAATTTACAATTGTAAGGTGACCTCAAAATATAATATGAAAATTTGCAAGTTATTTATGACTTTACAATGGCCACTTTGGTTTAACTTTTAAACTAATGTATGTGGTTGCAAATGTCATTAAAAATTTCAAAACTAGTGGTATCCCAAATCTATTGAGCTAATTTTGTATTATTGCATTTAATAACATGGAAGATATTGGAAGATAATAACATGGGGTCACCAAATTTTGTTTTGGAAGGTAAGAACCTTGACAAATAAAAAATTCCATATAATTTTTGAAACATAAAAAGGATTATATATATATATATTACAATCACTTTGCAAATGGTAATGGGTTCAATTCATGATTAGGATTTGAATATTATAACCAATGTTGGCCGGTTATTAAAAATTGATAATCTTGAGTCCAATAGGTTTAGGGCAGGTTATTCAAAACCAATTTATTAAGTACCAAATTTTTTTAAAGCAAAATAAAAATCCTACCCTCCTGATATGAATTTGGAAATACCCATCCACACTTAATTGATATGGTATCAATTGGAGAAATAATAATACCCTACTTAAATAAAGGAATGAAAGACTTGCCTACCAACTAGGTGGGTTATTTCTAATCCCTAAACACCATTTGCATGTAACACTTGAACTTTCTTTTAGAACTATGTTTTCAATTGCAATGGGGAACGTTTCATAGTTGTTCCAATTGTTGTTTATTTATGTTCTCTACATGCTTCCCTCCATGCCTTGTTGTACAACCTAATCACTTAAACCCTAAAACTTACCTCAGCATGATTTTAAGTGGTTTCCACATTGGGTATTTTGAAATATAGCCCTTTTTATAATGGGTGGGTATTAAGAGGTTTTCAAGTTATATATTTTATTTTATAGACATGTGTAAAAGTTGCCAAAGTATTACAATATTAGATTGTTAATTTTATGATCAGTTAATCAACATATTATTGACTACTTGTGGAGTCTTTTCATTGATTTCAAATTTCTCATTTTTAACAACTTTCATTTTTTTCAATTCACAAATGCAAGCCATAATCATGCATAAACTTCATAAGACATGGTCCACCAAAACAATAATTCAAGCACCCAAGCAAATCAACAATGCATTCATATCAATGTTAACACATTGACATAGGATGACCACCTTGTGAGAATTTGCTTTCATCGTTTCATATACATTTGATTAATATTAACACATTTTAGATGTAATTGAGACCATGTTTTGTGTGGTAGCAATGTGTTAAGTATTTGTTGCAAGGCACTAGTTTCTTGTGGTTTGTTATTTGTGATTGGAAACCAATTCAATATAGAGAAAGTTTTTTTTTTGTGTTTTGAAGCATAGGAGGAGGGGATTATTTCAATGTTGTGGATCTAAAGTCTCATCTTTTGTGTTTTTTCATTTTGACAAATAAAATATTCCCAAAGATTCAATGTTTCCTTTGTCAATTTTTTAATAATTAAAAATATGAAAATTTCAACCTTTCAAAAAATAGTAAAATTAATGTTGAAACCACCAAATGTATTATCATATATTAGAAGAAATTTTCAAATAACTTGAGACTATAAAATAATGGAGAATTATATAAAAAGTTCATGATTGATGAAAAAGACTATGTGATCCAAACTTATATAATGTCAATTTAAAATTCCATAATTAAATAATAGTATTATTAAAATGTTGAAGGAAAAACAATTGTATAAAGGTGGAGACATTATTATTTTTAATGTACAAATAAATGAGAAATGTGATTAATTTTTAAACATTTCAAAGAACATCTAGAATCGTTTAAAAATAAATTAATCTCTAAATTCTAATTTTATGATCATTTCAAAAAAAATCTATGTTCATTTTAATTTATGATCATTTTTTTTAATGCAAAAAGTTATATTTAACTACACTTTCAAAGGGTATGTGAAAAAGAGGTAAATACATTGTAAAGGAGGTGGAGGTTTTGAAAAGGTATTTGAAAAATAATTTAAAAAATAAAAATATTGGTAAAGCTAAAGCTAGTGTGCTTTTTATATCTATGTAGGCGGTAGGGAAGGCAATGAGGTAGTTAGACTCCAAAGATTCATTTATAGGGCATGCAAAATAATGGCATAATGTCATGGATGGCTAGAAGTTGTAAACTTTGAATAAATCCAAAGAATAACAAAATTTTACTTGATAATTTGAAAATCACCTAATTTCAACATAACCTTAACATTTATACCCATGGACACTTTGCACATGGAAGAAAATTAATGTTCAATTACCAAAAATACTAATTTTCAAAGTAAAAATAAATTGATGTGCCAAAATGTCGTTTTACCTTTATGGTTCATATTGCCTTCATATGAAAGATGGACATTTGTTTTTTTAATGATGGGTTAAAGTCCATATCCAAAATTCTAAAATTCAACAAGGAAAAAACAAGAGAAAACTACATAAATCAATGTCCAATTTGAACAGAGCATATATTATTAGGAACAATGTAGAATATAAAAGTACACAATAAAATTTAAATAAAAATAAATTATTGATATCATAGATTAAATAAATAAAAATATTGACTACTCCCTTTTTGAATTCTATTTAATATATAGAATATTATTGTGGCTCTTTTTTTAAATTCTTTTTCCAATAGAAATTATTTAGAGAAACTCTTCAAAAATTATTTCAACAACAATAAAGCCTTAAATTTAGTCATGTATGTATGAAAAATGCCCATGTCCACATGCGAATTTCAGTACACCAATTGGGATGGCCTTTTTCCTATTGCTGAATTGAACCCACGACCCCTTGGCCCATGAGATTAGCCACTAGACTAGCCTGGCTCTATGCCTCCACCCGGGACACCCGGCGAAGCACCGGCCGGAGGTGGCAAACCGCCGGCACACACCCCACCCCGGCCCCCACCAACTTAGGATTTCAGCCTCTAGGGTTTCCAAGGGTTTTGCGAGCTTCTTCTTAGGGTTTTAGCCTCAAGGGTTTTGCGAGCTTTTTCGATTCCGTCCACGCTTCGCTCTTTGGCGTCCAAGCTCTCTAAGATTTTTGCGAGATTTTGGAAGCTTGGATCAAGATCTGTTGCCAGGGATGCTGGCTAGAACATGCGGAGAGGGTGGTATGCGCAGGTTGCTGCGCAAAGCAGCAACGGCGGCAGCTGCCGTGGCCGGCAGCGCGCGAGCTCCTCCCCTGGAACGTAGTCTGCGGACCTCGGCTGGTAGCAGCAGTGGTGGCGTTTCGGGAGCTGCTCCTATTTTCGGTGCCGTTTCTTTACTGCGAGCATGGACGATGGAAGCGAGTTGTCGTCGGATGAGTTCGGCGGTGGAGACAACGGACGACTCCTTGCTATCGCACTGGCCGCTCCAGGAGGAGACGACTTTGTTCGAGAAGGTGACGATCGGGAAGGGTCTGGCGCGTCACTCGGAGGAAGAAGTCTTTGTGGACAGTTTCGAGGAGGAGTCGCCGGTGCTGTCGGAGAAGAAGAAGAAGCAGAGACCGGGGAAAGGCGACGTGGATGAGTTGGCGATCGACAGCCTTGGTCTCTCTGCTGAAGTCGTCGATGCTCTTGCTAAGCGTGGAATCACTCGTCTCTTTCCTATTCAGGTTTTGTACCTTCTCCCATGGCATTGATCGATGGAATTCATTGTGTTCCCGTATGTGAAGCTCTTGTATTACTGCCTTCTCTCTCCTCTAGGGTTTTGTTGAGCTATGAAGCACCATGGCTAAGAGTTCCCTGTTTTTACGAGTCTTGTGACAGAAACTCAGTACAGTAGCCAATCTTTGACAGTAATCTGTAGAGAGGCAAGACAATGTTGAGATTCACATCGACTTTGCAATCCAGTTCTTATGTGCCCAATTCTGTAAGCTTGAATTCTCCAATCTGGGTGGAGTATGTCTTCAGATCGTCTCACAGCAATGTCATAACACTCTCTTAAGACATATTTCCATTAGGCTGCTGTGATCACAGATTTTGTGATCACATCAGCTTTCCATCATGTTTTGTCAAGTATCTACTCTCACAGTCATCTCACAGCTCTACCAGTCAAGCATTGCCCAATTGCAGGAACTGTGAGAGCTGTGAGTCAAACTGTGACTCATCTTACAATGACATCCGTCCCTTTTTTCATGAGAACATGTTTTCCCAGAGTTCCTAACATTATTAAGTACGTAGTTTCACTTTAGTTGCAGCTCTCCAATGGAAAGTGAGTGTCTTTGTAGCAAGAAACAAGGCCCAATGGCAGTGGCTTTCCATTAGGCTGCTGTGATCACAGCACAGATCATAGCAGCCTAATGGAAAGAGACCCTTACATGTCTTGTTCTAGTTTTACAAGCCCATCAAAGACTAAGGATGTGGATGTTGGTGGTAGTCTGTATGGGATAGAGCATTGTACTTGGTTCTTCAGACATTTGTTCATGATTGGCACAGTAATGGCAGCTTGATTTGACACTTTACAGAGGGCTGTTCTGGAGCCTGCAATGAGAGGGCGTGATCTCATTGCTCGTGCAAAGACTGGCACTGGCAAAACCCTTGCCTTTGGTATTCCCATTATCCGGCATATTGTGGATGAGAACGAGATGAACAACCAGGCTGCCAGGTCTGCTCTTTTTGGGTCCAGTTTTTGTTATGTTGAGAGATTGCTACTACACAGGTGGTGTTTTGCCACATTCATATTATTCATAGGTTTGGCATTTGTGGGATGACTCTCTTGACCTATCTCTGTGAGTCCTTGCTCTGCTGCTTGAATCTATAAGTCTTTCTCACTGGGAACTTGTTTCTTCCCAATTATGAGATTCGGTGTCTTTTGTTCTTACCATTTATATAACCTTGTGGTGATTTTTGGATGGGTGTACACAGTCAATTTGGGAGGACCCCACGAGCATTGGTTCTGGCACCCACTCGAGAGCTAGCAAAGCAAGTGGAACGTGAATTCATGGAGTCAGCACCTATGCTTTCCACAATTTGTGTGTATGGGGGTGTGTCTATCTCAACACAGCAGCGGCAGCTGCAACGAGGTGTGGACATTGCAGTGGGGACCCCTGGCCGCATCATCGATCTCATTGATCGGGGCTCCTTGAATCTCCAGGATGTGCGATTCTTGGTGCTGGATGAGGCTGATCAAATGTTAGCAGTTGGATTTGAGGAAGATGTGGAACGTATATTGGAACAGCTCCCAAAGAAGCGGCAGGGGATGCTATTCTCAGCTACTATGCCTGCATGGGTTAAAAATCTTTCTCGGAAGTATTTACATGATGCCTTGACTATTGACCTGGTATGCTCCTGTCTTACAAAGACAAATTGTGGTAATTGACATTTACGCCAGATGTTTTAACATGATGTGGTCTGTGTGATGAGTTCCCTAGAGTATGTCAAGTTCTTACTGAAACTGTGAGAGGAGGTGTTCAGGTTTCTAGCTTTGTCAGGGGGCAAGATTCCCTATGGTAAAATGCTTTATGGCAGGGAACTCCTAAACTAATGGATGTGTTTGGTAGGTGGGAGATGATGATGCAAAATTGGCAGAAGGCATCAAAATCTTTGCTATTCCCATACCAGCAGCTGCAAAGCGAGCTATTCTCACCGACCTTATCACGGTATGTATAGACTTAGTCTGTATGGTGCTACTGGATAGAATCTCCTTCTCCTGGGTGTAGCCACTTTCTTAGTAGTGGGTGTTGAGCCTTTCTCATGGTGGCCTGACACAGGATTATAGTTTCTTGTTGGTATGTTGAGATATATTTTTGGCATGCTATTTAGATGTACTATCTTGATGTGGAGTGCAAATTGTTACACTGGTTGGTGTGCCAGGTGTATGGCAAAGGAGGAAAGACAATTGTGTTCACACAAACAAAACGTGATGCAGATGATGTTGCATTGGCAATGGGGCGCATACTGGGTTGTGAAGCCCTACATGGTGACATCAGTCAAACTCAGAGGGAGAAAACACTGGATGCTTTTCGTGAAGGCAAGATCACAGTGCTAGTAGCCACTGATGTTGCAGCTCGTGGTCTTGATGTTCCCAATGTTGATCTGGTTTGCATCTACTCACTCACTCAGTCCACCTGTAGATCTGTCTTCAATGGTACTTTTGGTTGAAGCCTGTTGATTGATGATTTTTGTCACAGTTTCCTTTCATCCAAGAATTAAACGTGCGGCTTTTCAGCTGTGTGCCACAGCAGTAGAGAATAAGTGTCATGGTACTGATACAAATGTGGGTTTGGCAGGTGATTCACTTTGAGAAGCCTAATGATGCTGAAACTTTTGTACATCGAACAGGCCGTACAGGACGTGCAGGCAAGAAAGGCACTGCAATCCTTATGTATACTGACCAGGAAATGCGTACCATGCGATTGATAGAGAGGGAGATAGGGTGCAAGTTTGAGCAGATTGGACTCCCAGCTGTCAAGGATGTTATGCGTGCCAGTAATGAGCAGGTGATACACTTAATCAAGCATGTGAATCCTGATTTGGCAAAGGAATTTCTTGAAACTGCTGAATCACTTTTGGAGGAGCAGGGCCCAAATTCTTTTGCAGCAGCCCTTGCACACATGAGCGGCTTCAGTCAGCTTCCTCCCAGCCGCTCTCTTCTCACTCATGAGCCTGTATGTCACAACTCCTCCTTTTCTGATACTTATTTTTAAATCTTTCCCAAATCGTGAAAGTCACAAGACCTGGATAAATGTGTCCCTCAACAGTTTGAGATTGTATTGGCTGCTGGGGAGGGAAGGTGAGCATGGAATGAAAGCTCTGCATAGCACAGATAAGAAGCAGGCTAGTTCTGAGGTTCTGTAGTAATGCTTTGGGCTCGGGTGAGACGTTATGGCAGCATAATTTTGCTGCTCAGAGGCCAGGGGCTGGCAAAAGTCTCCTCTTAATAGCACTGGCTCTATGACAACTATATGGTCCTGATGGTAGAGCTGCAAACCTGGGTTGTACCTGAATTCCAGGGGAAGACAACATTGCGGGTGGTACGAACAGGGAGCCGTTCAGGGCAACCGATCTCTGCACGTGTTGTGAGTGGAATGTTATCAAGCATTTATCCACCAGCAGCTGACAACGTTGGAAAAATCTGCATTATTGATGATCCAAATGTGAGTTATAAACTTTCAGTCCTCATCATGTTATTGTCTCAGAAACATCTTAAACAAACTCCAGACTTGCTTGATATTGATTCATTTGACATGGTCTTGCTCAGACTGATATTTCAATGTATCTGGAGAGTGTGCAGGTGGATGGTGCTGTTTTTGACTTGCCTGAGGATGTGGCAAAGGAACTTCTATCCAAGCCAACAAGACCCGGTGATGTCTTGGATGTACCCCACAAGGTTAGTCCCTAAAGATAGCATGTCTAGCTCTAGTGTTGAACAGGTAGAACATGCAGTAGTCAGATTCTTTACTTCTGGTGCCATTTTCAGCTACTTCCTGAGAATGTATCAATGTTTCTGCTGGAGTAGAATGTATTGCTGTGGCACTGTCCAGATCTGGCATTTAAGTTTTTTGAATGACCATGTCCATGGCTTTGGTCAACCCTTGCATGTTGAGCATTCAGACCTAACAAAAGACATGTGTTTGATGATACAGCTTCCAAGGCTGCAGATGGACGAACTACGATCTCGTTCTGACATGTATGGCCGCTTTTCTCAAGATGGAGGCAGACAGCGTTCCTTTGACAGCAGGGGAAGCCAAGGTGGGAACAGGGGAGACAGATTCGGGGACAGGGATAGATCTAACAGATTTTCTTCTGGTGGCTCAGATCGGGGTGGAAGGTAAATATTGTTCTGATCTTCCAAACTACTTACAAGACTGTTTGCTTGCAATGTCCAATTTGTTTCATGAAGATCCAAAGGGAATAAGTTTGCGTGTTTTGATGAGGTTGTGAAGCAAAATCTTAATATGCCTAGCTGCAAAACATTACTCAGTCAGGCAACCCCTGTGCAGCAGTGTCATATATTGGGTTCTGTTGTTGCATCCTGAGGAATCAGAACTGGAGGCAGCAAGAACTGACAGGGAATTTTTCTGGAACTCTTTGACAGAGGGAATTCATTTTCAGGAACCTGCCATGTCTGCAACCAACCAGGGCATCGTGCCTCAGAATGTCCAAAAAAGCGGAGCTCAGTTCTACGGGAGTGGGGCCTTAACTAGTACAATTGCTCATTCTAACTAGTACAAGCTGAACTAGGTCAAATGGAATCCAATATATAGGCCAGGTTGATGAATGCAGTGCATAATCCCAAAATTTTCTTAGGCATCTCTAGGCACTGAAGTCCACTTTGTTGTGCTCAATGCTGGATGATTCCTGAGGTTGACCATTTAGGTGCAGACACTTAATTGTAACATTGAATGCAAAGCATCTCACAGGGGCATCAAGAAGCAGTGCAAGGAGTGAGAGCCTGTTACAAGAAGCTAAATCTTGCACTTCCATACAGATATGATATATGAATTCCCCTCAGTAGGCCATAGTTGGTGAAGCATTGTTCACAACAGGAATATATGTGGCAAACCTTTTCTTTTGCCAGTATTTTCCATTGATTTATTTCAATAGAATGCTCTGCAACTGATAATGATCAAATGCTGTGCTTATTCATTCACACAATCTTACTGACATGTAACAAGATGTGTTGGAAGCTCTTGCTCTGTTTTCCTTTATCTTAGAACTACAGAATGTTCACACGTCCTGAGGTTGTCAAGCTGTATGAAAGAAATCTTTGAGGATAGAGCTATCTGCCATTCTTACACAGCAGAGATCAATTGAGAACATGATTGACTTGTTTGAATGGATTTGGGTATTATTCATGGACATGATGTTGCTTTGTTGTGGTCACTGAGTATTCAGAACTTGGATGTGGCCCTCAGAATGTTGCTTTTTGGTTTGGTTGTTCAGTGTTCTCTCTGTGAGAACTGGAGAAAGCTCATCTGATTTGAGCTATAGCGATTGAGAAGTGCTTGATTTCTGGTCTTGTGATTTCATGGTCATTTGTTTGCTTGCTCTTCTTTTCATTGACACCTGGAGAATGCAGTAGTACTTCAGTGCTACGCAAAGTGGTTTCCTGCAGATATGACTTCCTGAGCACCAAAGGAGGTGAGGATTCATCAAAGATCTATTATGTGAACATCTTGAGGGCACATGTCCTGTGCTTTGATGACTTAAAACACCTCTGTTCCTTACAGAAAAGATCAAGGTAAGGTATCTGCTACTGATATGGGGCTGACCAAATAGTGTATTGGAAATTAGATTAGGTGAAGGGGTCACTGTTTTGCATTTGTCATGTTTGCTTTTACCTTCTCACAAACATGTGAGATCATGGAGTTAAAAGTTGCAGAGACTTGTATAAACAGCAGTTCTCAAGACTTGTGTATTGTGGGTTCAAATCATTCAGGTGTGTGTTTCAAAAGCTTCAGGACTTTCAACAAGGAGACAAGGATACAGTGGTCAGATATGCTATTTTCAATTTGAAGGTTGTATTATTAAGGTTAAAAATAACTGAAACATTGTCACCCCTGGATCCTCCTTGGTGCAAAAATGCATTCCAACTGGACTTGGACTAAACAATGGATGATCTTAGTCATGGATTTGTTTTCATGTTCTCGTCTTATCTGACCTTTTTGCAAAATATTAGGATTGAACTGGTCACGGAATGAATCCTAATATATTGCCTGGTTTCTAATAAATTTTTAGGATTTTTGTGTGTGAGTTTCTTGACCAGTCTTTATATAAGTTGTACCATGTGAGCCTGGTGCCAACCAACATTGAATTTTTCTGTTTTTCGAAAGTTTGACTTGTGAATCAACTAATTGCAAACTATGAAGTGTAGATTTTATGAACAGCTTTTAATCATTGGACATCCGAATTGCCTTGGCTTGTATTTAATTTGGCTCCAAGCATGAGTAGGTTGAGATGCTGATACTCTGACTTGTAATCATTTATTTGTTAGTCCTAATTTTTGGTCTTCTTTTAACCAATGAATGAATGTACAATAGTGACAAGCATTCTTTTGTTTAGGTGGAAGGTACGCAACACATGAAACTACTTCAATTTGACAAAAAAAAGGGTACAAATTATTTCAAAATAAAGTCCTTTATATTAGTCATGACACCGTGATCATGACACAAGGCTTCAACATTTAGTGAAGTTGTTCGGATCATTTGTACTTCATAATCACCCATAATCAATTTCATGTGTTCTATATTGCAGTTGACCTTGTTTGCAATGAGCAATTAACCCATATGTGATGGATCAATCATGGGCAATTAGTTTGTGGGTGATTAGTTTGTGCCATGTGTTCATTTCAAAGTATGTTCAAAGTGTATTGCTAAACTTTGAGGTGCATAGCTAGTTGGTTGGTTGCAATGTTATGGAGCAATTCTCATTACCTAATCAACCACTTTTTGAAAAGCTTCTTCAAACGACCCCATTTGTAGACCTTATTGTTGTGGGTCCATTTGACCATGTTCTAGATTTTCATTGACTCTTTGCCGCATTGCAACATGCTATGTTATGAAATAGCATACATCGTGTTGTTTATACTACCGCACTTTTAGACCCTATTATTACGGGTCCATTTGACTGTATTCTATACTTTCATTGTCTCTTTGTGGCATTGTAACACGCTATGTTATGAAATAGCGTATGTTATATTGTTTATTTCATGTTATGAAACTTTGTGTACCTATTTAAATGTACTCCATTCCATTAGAATGAAAATAAGAAGCTGAAGCTCACCATACTCAAAATAGACATGTACTTACGACCTTCACACATGAAAATGTTGGTCTTGGGTCTTGGACAAGGGAACTCTGCAAATTGCTCCAGGGCACATGGGGTTGAACAATTTCTTCAGCATCTGGAACTGCTAACTCTTCTATGGGACAATGGAACTTGGTCGTAGTCTAGTCAGCAATGGATTAACAGTGTGTGATACTAGTAGTTTACTGTATGCAAAACAGGAGCAGCTTCAACACATTTCTGTTGAATAATTAATTAATTTAAAACATTCCATGTTGGAAAATAGAAGGTTCCTGAAATTTTCAAGAGATAATTAATTTTGCTTCAAAAAATTCTGTTCTTTTAGGAATAAATATTTTGAAAATTTTCACCTTTTTTACCATTTATAATTTGTGTTAAAAGAAAAAAAAACCTGGGCCCCCTTTTTTCTTTTGAGGGAAGGGTGGGGTGTCGAATTTTTCTTATTTCCAATGTGTTCCCATAAAGTTCTCACTGTGTTCTTATCAAGTTTCCAATGCGTTCTCAACATGTTCCCAATAGCTCCTCATTTTATCCCATATCCTTTGCCCTAAGTTTTACTCTTGTAATCTTTATAGGCAGCCCAATGTGAAATCACGACATATCAATTTTAGGACTGTCCAGAGTGGATTAATTGTTTTGTTAATGGGCCAATCAAAGATGCCCATCACAAAAGGAAAAAATTGAAATTTGGGGTCCCCACAATTACTTGATAGAAAGACTTTTGACCTTGGTCTAGTAAAGCATAAAGACCTGCTTGAATTTTTTTGGTGTAGTGGAGTGGGCCTGAACTGAGTGCATGAAGGCAGGGATTTTGATAACCCTAATTGTTTATCCTATTTTCATTTCTCTAAGGAAAGAATGTTGGACCTGTCACTCAGATGTCTCAAGAACCTATGAGTCATTATTTTTCAAGTGGAGGTACTCGATAAGTGTCTACTCATAGCCACCCTTCAATTAACATGGGCGGCTAAATGTTTGTGATATGCGAGGTGGATGTGCTATGAAATTTTTTTTCATTGAAGAGTGGCTATGATGGCATGTTGTCATGCAAATGTTTACAAAGTGATTATAACAACAAGGGTGATCAACAGAACCGGTGATAAGTGTGTTGCCAAATAAATGTATTTGGCTATGAGGGTCTTGCAATGTCAGTACATTTGGCCAAATAAAACACCAACAAAAGTCTGAAATCTCCTAAACTAAATACTATAATACCTTGGCGGATTCAGCACGCTAATGTCAAATAATTAATCGAAGTTTAGTTTCCTGGTTTGGTGCCTAGCTTTTTAATTCTGAAAAATTCAATAGTAAACAATAGGGTTATTGGAAGGTACATTTGTTTGTAATGATTTGAATTGCTTTTTGTGGTTAAGTGGCCCCATACTGAGTTGTCTCCAGTCATGACGTTCTAGAGATCATCAAACTCTTGCAACTCCAGAAAACTTTTAGAAATTTTGACATCTAACAAATAACTTTATAAAATTTTCAGAAAATTAAAAAATAATTTAATTTATGCCAAAGCCGCCAAGGTACTACAATATTAAGTACTACTTGCAAATTGCAATCCACATATCTCTCTTAGAAAGTACATTTGCAAAGTTCAGATTGCTATAACTTCCAATTCTATTATATTGATACTATTGTTACATTGTTGTTGCCATCCAAGATGTTGACTTCCTACAAACAACCAACTTGCATTGTGCATTACTTTTCAAGCATATTTAAAGCATAAATAAGATCCTTCAAAAGGATTTGAAGCCCATCGTAACTCAAGGCTTACCTACACCCAAATGACAAAATGTAATTAAAACACAAACTCAAAACATTTGCACAAAAATAATTCAAGTTTCAAATGAAGATGCAACCTTGGATAGATCTACAAACATATTAAAATACTAATTGAAAATGGACACCTTTGTGAGGAGCATCCACAAAATAGAAACTTGGCATGGACAACATTAGAACCGTAGGAGCTAACTTGAAAAAATTGTCACCTTTTTTTATTACTTCAATACCAATCAATCAACCAAAAGTAAAAACTCAATGCTAATCTATAATCATTTAGTCATCCTTCCCACAAGCTCATATAGAAGTAATGCATGTTGTGAAAAGGAAAAAAACCATTAGAAACACACAAACACAAATTGAAGATGTAATGTGAAAGAGGAAAAAATGCAAACAAAAATTCATTTAAATAATTTTTTAAAATATATTCAAAAAGTTGGCACAATTTTATCTAATTTTCCAACCTAGTTGCAACCCGTAATACTTCAAAAAAACCTCCAACTTCCAAGAACTTATGTTAACTACACATTTGTGCAATAATGGACTTTGCCATTCTACTTGGCAATGACCCAATCATAAGGAGAATTTTGGAAAGTAAATAAATATTGATGTAAAAACCTAGTGCACAAGTCCAAGTGTGTGCTCACACTATTTCACAACTTATTCTTCATGAAACTAAGAATATTGAATGTTTGGTTGTTTTCGTCCAAACTAAGAACTTGGACAATGACAATCTCAACTAACTTTATGTATTCCAAGAGCTTGTGGTTGAGGATGGGAAATGAAACGACTTTGCACCAAAGCTTTGTAAGTGGATTTAAGTCATTCTCTTTTCACGAAACTACTTCAAAATTATGCAACATGATCTTGAAAAAACTGGATTACAACATAAATTTCTAACTTGAAAGTAAGGTGGGAACAATTTGCCCATATTCACCCACCTTACGAAGCACACGAAAAATGGCCTTCACCATACCCAACTAAAAATAAAACCTCTCCTCCATTTCATTTGGATTCATAACTCAAAACCATGGATAACAACTCCAAGAGCAATCATGACTTCATGCTTTGATAATCACTTTTCAAGTTCTAAAACAATGTCCCAAGTTGCACCCTCACATTTTTCTTTTATTTTATTCATTGCCATGTTGAAGGCAACCTTGGTGACATGTCAAGGAAATATAACACCATCCAAGTCAGAAATAATAGGAAACTTATGTCTAGAAAAAGATAATGAAGAATATATCTCATCTTCTCTTGCATTTAGGTCAAAAAACCAATTCACGGGCAAGTTCTTATTGGTCGAAGTCCTAATCACATTGAAATTGTCAAATGTTGGATCTTCAAACTTTGTGAATGGGGGTCATAATAAAATTTGCAAAGTTCGTGTTGGGCCAAATTCACATCATCCACAAAGTCACACAACAAAAATGTCTCTTCCTTATGAAATTTTGATTATGGTATACATACATTTTAGCAATGGAAGAATACACCTTAAAATGAAGTCCACATTAAAAAAACAAAAAATCTTGAATGCAAAATCATTATTCATATTTTCAATGTGCATTTTAATAACAAATGGGTGATATTCAACATATGTACCTTTTTTATTGGGAAAAACATGTTGATCCAAAGGCTTAAATCACATTATTCAACAACTTGTTGCCTTTGTTATTGAGGAAATCAACCAACATTTGAAATTCTACAAATTTATTTGGATCGTGAGTAAAAATGGAATACAAGTTTTGCAAAATACCTTCCAGCTGATGCACAAGGAGATCCAATAAAGTGACAACAAGGTTATTTTTGTTGGCAAAACAATGAATACTAGTAAAAAAATGGCACAACTTTCTTTTTGAATTACAAGGTAACATTTGTTTAATTGCCTTGGAAGACATTATCACCATCACAACCCAATTTCACAAACTTTCTTCCCAACTCTTCCAACACCAAGCCCCCAAGATCAATCATGCACTTTAGCATTAAATATATATATATTATTAGAAGTGGCAAATGAACCTATTGTCTCAACATAAAAGAGGATTGGAATTTTTTATACCACTTTCTAGGACTGAATTTTTTTCCAACTTCTAATGCAAAAACTAACTTGTCATGAGAAACTCAAAAATCAATAAATAAACAATAATTTCTAACAACTTGGGACTAAAAGTTAGAAGTTGTGCTTCTTTGGCAATAGCTTACCTCTTTGAAAAGTCTAAAAATGAAGTTCCACTTTTAAAATAATACAAAAAACACACAAAAATTGGAAATAAAACATTGTTGCAAACAATACAATTGTTAGTACTTTGTTTATTGCCCAATAATTACCACAATGTGGTTTTACAATGTCGTAATATTATTTTCATTACTATAAAAGGTTGGTTACTTTACCACAACCTTAGATTTAGTCTAACAAAAAGTAGTTTGCCCTTTTGCAACCATAAATCCAAGAGTAAAACGAAGTTATTTCCTATTACACTTCATGAAGATAACTAAATAAACAATGCACAAAGTGTTTCACATTGACACTCAAGTTCTCCATTTCACAAATCACACATACATCAAAAGGTTTTCCTTTTCCAATCAATTTTAAACACACCTCAAACTTCTTTCCCAACTTCTCCTCCAGTAACCACATTAAAAAATGCAATACAGGGAAATATCCCCCTTGAGGGATTTCCACCCATTATTACAAACCACATATTTTCCTACTTTCCTACCTCCATCCTAGTATTTTCTTAAGTTAACTCAAATGAAGTGGCAAGGTAGGTCACTTCCCCACCTTCTAAAACCATTAAATTTAATATTTTCATTACTTAGTGAAATTTAAATTTCTACAAAATATTTCACACTATTGTAACAAAATATTTGCATTTCACATGCATATGTTCATTATTCCTATCTTAAGTATCAACAAACTTAACACTACCATTCATTCCAACATCATATTCATGGTTATGGTTATTGCATATAACCAAAATTTGCACTTCAAAATACATTGTAAAAAAATCCATAAACAATATTACAATTAATTTCATCATAATATGATACTTTTGAAAATTCATTGTATAAATGATGCACTCCCAAGTCCCGGAGTGAACCCACTTGAGGGTTCACCAAAATGTAGTTGCGAAAAGTTGGGACTCGGAAGGCGTTCCCGACTTCCAGCACTATATAGGGGTAGAGGGGCGTGCTAGAAGTCCCAGGATTAGACTAGGAAGAGGGTTTAGAATATCAAGCTTGAATCTGCATCAAAATAAACCACAAAGTGGTTAGTTCACATTCCGGGATACCCTTGGGTGTTGGGACAAGCCACGGGCACTTTGGACCACAAGACACACCACGGCCTGGACTCGGGGGAAGCCACCACCTTCCCCCATATAGTATTCTCTGCAACCCCCCTTGGAGGCTACATCCAAATGGCTCTTTTTCCCGGGGCTCCCAAGTTGGAGTCCCGAAATTGTCCCGGTTGGAGTCTTGGGACTTTGGGAGCTCATAACTCCCGACTGCAAATTTTGATCGCAACAAGGTCTAAACCAAACTTGTAGTCCTTGTCGAGATCTTTCCAACAACGTATCGCACTTTCAATTCAGAGGTTGGAAAGAGGTTGATTCCCGACTTTTAGTGGTCGGGAGTCAAACTGCCAATTTGACTCCCGGCCCTTCTTTTGCCCATAACTTGAGCTGCAAATGTTCAAATGACCAATGCGAGGCCATTTTCGATATCTACGCTTCAAGAACTTTTCAATGACACCAAGAACACCTCAATGTGAGGTGTTTTGGGTCCTTCCGTCGAACTCTAAACATTCGGGAGTCCCGGAGGACCCCAAATCCCCAACTCTGGGAGTGTTGGGCTTCACCCCCACACTTGGCCAAAGTGGGGTTGCGACAATAAATATGTGCTTCTCTATATTACTAAAACATCTTTCAAAATTATAACATAGCTCCATGTTTTGTTGAAAAAAATCCAAAACAACATTTAGAATCTATGTTATATCCAAAATAAAATATGTGGTTTTTTTATTGCAAGTACTTATAGCTTCTAATATTTTCCAAAAGAAAAACTCATTGTCTCATCCTCCTCTTTATCTTGTTCTCCAAAACTCTAACCTTTTGAACTATCTCAAGTCACATCATCGTGATCAAAACAATAAGAATTCAAAATTCAAACTAATAAAACTCCTTGATCAGTTCCTATCTTAATTGCGTTGTTCATCCAAAATCACATACTCATCCTACCCTCTTAACATTACCCCCTCTGTACTTTGGATTTTGTCCTTGAAATCCTTGTAAAATGATAGAAAAGAAATAAGAGTATTATATATCCTTTCAAACATTTGTTTCCCTTACTACAATTCTATAATCCTAATTTACACAAAAATTAGTGGCTTTATATTTACATTTTGTTCTTCGTTTCTAATCTCCTCCCCCACTAATTTAGTTTGTGGTTCTATTTCCAAATGTTGTATCTTGGATATCGTTTCTTCTAGTGCTAGAATAGCCTGCACCTTTTTCATGTTCTTGAATTCCCTTTGATTTTTTTCTTCTTGACCCCTTCTTCTAAGGTCACGTAGTATCTTTGGTCGTACCTCCTCCTCCTAAGCTACTACGTTTCTGAGGTCCTATGATTCCTAAGTCTATGTTTCTTCCTCTTGAGTTGTTCCATCGGGCCCTGCTTTTGTTTCTTCATCCTCGCCCAATACCTGTATACTAATTGGACTACCACATGTGAAATCTTGAAAATTATTTTCATAAGCTTCCAACTTGTACTGCAAAATTCTTTCATCAACTCTATGTTGAGTCAGATTCTTCTCCAACTCCTTTGTAAAATATTCCTGTACAACCTCCCACCATTCTTTAAGTTTTTCCCTCATCTTGTTCTTCATCCTCACCATGGTATAATACTACATTTGTTCATAATCCTCTAGTCTTTTCTTGATACTAGCTAGATCCAAACTCTTCCTTTGTTCATGTGCCCTTTCAAACTATGCTTGCATGTGCTATAAAGTTTTCTAATACTCCTTGTTTTCCACTAACTGTTCTCTTTCTGCCTCTATTGTCTTTCTTATAAGCTCGTCAAACTAAAACAAAGATACATTCTTCAAATTTATAATTCCAAATATGTCAGAACATTCTCCTTCTCCTTTTTTTCTTAAGTCAGTGGTTTCACCTGACTATCCAAAACTTCATGTTATTTCTTATGAAGAAACAATGCCTATGTCCACTTCCTCTCTACGGTTTCCCATATTTTAACCTTTATCCTTAATTTTTACAGTTCTTCATCCTACGACTTCAACCATGTCGTGCTACCCTTGAGCTCCTCATTCTCATCTTGTAATTTCTTAATGAGCACTTTATTTTTCTACTAAGTTTCTACCATGTTCTTCCTCCAAATTTCCACATTACATTTATGACCCTTCTAAAATATCTCTCCTTATCCAATTCCTCCTATAACATTGCCTTTGCCTTCTCCTTCTCCCCCATAGCCGATATGTTTTTCAAAGTATTCACCTTTAGAGTCAAATTCCCCATATTCATATTCATAATTGCCATGGTTTGAAATAACTCAAGTACCTTATTTGCTTTCATTACTCATGGAGTTACCTCCTCCATAGACTTTGGTGTACTTGTTTATGTTGTAGGATCTCCAAATCCTTCTATAGATGATCCCAACTCATGTACCATTATTCTCCCTAGTTCAAATTCAAATGGGAATCCTTATGTAGATTATGGCCTATTAGGTGGTACCTATAATTTCACTTGTTTGAACTTTTCAAAAGCAAGTTGTGTCACCACTCTCTCCATTTGCAATTTAATAGCATGTAGACCTTCCTATGTCCATTGTTGTTGTTGTTATAAATGTTGAAAATGTTTTGAACTTGCAATGGTCTCCATCTAATCTTCACATACATCCCTTTCAAAATGCACATGTTCCTCACCTTTTGGAAACCTTATATCATATTCCCTCTTAACTCCTTGTCTTTGCTCCCTCAATTGTCCTTCCTGTTGCGATGTCATTGATGGTATTTATTGCATCTACTCCTTCGGTTGTCTATGGAGATGTCATTTGTGGTACTATTACAATTTGTCTAACTACCTATACCATTGCTAACATTGCCCTTACCACTATTGGCACTACAAATGGTCCACTATGCCCCTCATCATTTTATGTGCCTTCAAATATGTGCTCTCCTATTCCCTTTTCACTCTGAAGCTTGAGGCTCCTTCCTCAACTTTGTTTTCCCTCTTAAGAGCACTTCTTAAAGAGTATGTTGCAGCTTCCTTTCTATTCTTTAATGTTGTTTGCATCTCTTCCTTAGTTCTTTTAACCTTGGCTGGTGGTTTCTATGAATTATCTTTTTGATGCATAAACAAATACTAAAATATTTTTTCCAATTCCAATGTAAACTAATAGGTATCTTTCTTATCCCCCTTATTTTCCTTAACATACTTATACCACCTATCCATCTCACTACATAGAGTATTGAATATAATATGTGCCCAATATACATGTTGCCCCTTCTCTACTTTCACCAATGTAATAACATTTTTGTTACTAAAATATTGTACCGTCTCCCTATGATATATGATAGATATAATGGTACAATATTTGATAGAGTATGGCAAACCCAAACTCTTTACATTCCATTGATCTACAAAAGAATTTGCATGTGCAAGTCTATAACTATGTAATGCCCGAACTACTAGTGACTTACTAACCTATCATTTTGGTTCTCTACATACCTTTTTCCACACACACTCCAAAAACATCTACAATAAGTTGTTTGTTGATTACATACACCTTATCCTTATGCCCAATGTAGATATATGCGCCCTTTACTAAGAATGTGTTCAAAAATTCCAATGTTACATAGGGCATCAATGCTTCCCACCCCATCAAAAACAAAGGAACAAACCCTATTGTAGAAGCCCAATCTTCTTCCTTAGCAATATCCTTCTAGTTCTTCATTGGCTCTACATGTTTGTGATAATTTTGTTTTATCTATGTCCACATGAATTGTTCAAAGTCTAGAATTTTAATACCTTTCTCTAGAAGTGTAGCTTTGTCTAAGAATGCACATCTTCTTTTCATTATCGCTTCTGTTTCACATTGTTACATCTCCATTACCATGTGCTTTTTCCATTGTTTGCACCTTTGTGCCTTGTTGTACTTTCAACTGCACTTTTGTGGATAGTTGTTCTTCCTTTGCAACAACATTCTTTCCCTTACATCCTTCTACATTGTTTAAGCCTCCACAAAATGTTGTTCCTCAATTTATTTTTCCTCTAATTTTTCAATGCACACCAAATCTACTAATGTAACTCTTAGTCCTATTTGCTTTTTTGCATACTAATATCATCTACTTTTGTGTAAAAATTCAATTGCAAATGTTCCAATTATATTTATGTCTTGAATTATTGTTTGTGCAAAATATATCTTTTCATTGTACACCTTCCCTTTTGCACATTTCGAAGATGATGATGAATGTTGTGATGACCTTACATCCAATGGTTGAATATTCAACACTCCTCTCTCTACTCTTCTCAATTCCTTTTCTACTTTTGTTCTTTTCAAAAATTCCGCTTCTTCTTCATGCCTTTGTTTATGTTCACTCCTTTGTGTTTTTTTTCCCTTTCTATTCACTATTGTTTTTCAATTGCACTTTTTGCACTCATATTGTTATGAACTCCAAAACTTTGAAAACACACACAACTTCCAACAAAAAATGCAAACTATTTTTGACGATTACCCCATTTCTTTTCGTCCTTGAATATCCCGCTCATCACATTCATTTTTTCATATGCCCGCCATCTTCTAATTAACTCATGATCCTCAAAATTAATACATCCCATCATTACAAGTTTATGTGTTTCCTATACAACCACGTGGAAGCACTTAACATCATCATTATGAATGAACATTGCAAATTTCATCATCTGATTACTTCACATCCATAATCTCTTTACATTATCTATATTGACTCCACTTCATTCACCCTATACACCTTTTGTTGACTATGAAAACACATTTGGTGATTGTTTTGATTTATTTGTTGACTATGCCCACAATTCTGATGATTGTATGAATACTCCTGATGATTGAGCGAATATTGTTGTTGATTCAGCCGACATGCCTAACATATCATCTTTAAATCTCTACATCCCAAATCTTGCATTTTTGTAATTATTGTTCATTTGTAGGTTAGAAATAAAAATTGTGTTCATCATTGGATTCGTGATTTGTTCTTTATCTTTAGCATTCTTCATTTGTGGTTTCTGTATTTCACATCCTTCATCATCTTTTGGGTCAAAATTTGCTTCCTAAACTCCACTTACATTGTATTCCCAATATATTGGCATATGTTGTTCTTTTTTCTACACTTCAAATTCCATGTATTGACAAGATTTGAGCTTATTTACATTGACCAACACATGGTTAGTTTCAAACTTCTCAATGGTCACCAATAACACAATGTTATTTGGTAACACATATTATATTTTGTACAATCCAAACCAATTCTTAATAAGCTTCCTTAGGTGCGAATATTGCCTTTTGGAAACCACATAGCATAATCACCAAGATTAAAATATTTTTCCGGATTCTTTCGTTGACTCCATAATGCTCTATTAGACTGCTGAATTCCTACAATTTCAACAACCTGCAATTTATACTTCTTGCAACTTCTTGAGCTTTCTAATTATGTTAGTAAAACTTTCACTGGAGTATTATTTATCTCATTTCCACTAGCAATTGGAACAATGTACTTTGTGGGCATTAATGGATGTAATCCATACACTAATTGATATCGTGTATACCTTGTTACTACTTTGTACACAATTATGTATGAAAATAACATTGCAAACATATGCCCATCCTAATTTGCTCTATTTTCATTAACTAATTTGGTCAACAATGTCCCAAATACCTTCGTAAACTTAGCCTACCCATTCCCCTAAGGATAATAAGTTGTAGAATTCATATGTTTCATCAAAAAATGATTTGTCAAATACTTGATGGCATCATGAATGAAATGAACTCCTTGATCTATGATTATGTCAAAGGACATCCAAACCTAGTTAATATGCACTCATACAAAAAAATTGTTGTGATTGTTGTTATATTAGTTATCAATGCTTTTGCTTCCACCCATTTAGTAGCATAATTTATGGCAACAAGAATATGTTTGTTCCATATATATTTTCTTACTGGCTTAATTGGCCCCACAAAATCAAATTCCCATCTCATAAATGGTTCCTATGGAAAACTGTGACCAACTTTGCAAGACTTTGAATTGCCAATCCTCCTGTTCTTTGACATGCATCATAAGATCTATAGTAATCATGCACATCCCTATACATAGTTGGCCACCAATATCCAGCATCCAATATCTTCTTTTGCGTTATTTCAATTGCAAAATGCCCTCTTGAAGGTCCTTCATGGAGTTCTTTCATCACCATTTATGCTTATGCTATTGTCAAACTTTGTTGTAGTCTATTGTATTGGCCCATTATGTACAATTCACCATTTTTCAATGTAAAAGGTTTTACTTTCTTGACCAATCTTTGATTCTGTTACATTGATAACATGCCCTCAAGCTGTCCTATTTTCAAAAATTATTTTTTAACATAATTCAGCCATTTAAGCCCTTTATAAAACAAACTTGCATTTGTGGTTTGATCAAGCACACATGTGGGTTATGTAATATTCGATAATCTTGACAATGCATTTGCATCTACATGAGTTCAGCCTAGCTTATTCACTACTATGAAATCATATTTGAGGAACAATAACAACCATTTAGTTATTTTCCTTGAACTTGTGGTTTGTTGACCAGATAGACCAATGCCATATGATCTACAGAAAAGACAAACTTATTGCCCAACAAATAATGTTCAAAATTGTGCAAAGAAAAAATCATTGTTAAATCTTCATTCGCTATTGTGATATAATCTTGTTTTGTTATGTTCAAAACCCTAAAATCATACACTATTAGTTTATCACTCTTTCTTATTAAGTTTTGAAACAACATAGCCCCCCCAACTAATAAGGACACATGTGTATGAACATGAAATTCCACCTAGCAATTTGGTGATATCAATATCGGTGCTTCAGTACACTTATATTTAATCAATTCCCAAGCCTTTTGACATTCCAGTGTCCAAATAAAAGTCTTTGTCTTTTTGGTCAGTTTGGTGATAGGTGCCATAATAGCGACAAAGTTTTTTATAAAACATTTGTGAAATTGTGCCATCCCATTGAATACTTGACTATGCTGGGGATTCTTAGGTGGTGGCATGTTTATTATTGCTTGTATTTTCTTTGGATTTGGTAGTTTCCCTTCCTTGGAAATAATGAAACCCAATACCATCTTTGAAAACACCATAAATGCACATTTTTTTAGACTTTGACCAATGCCATATTCTCTACACTTTTGAAAAAATAATCTGAGCTTCTACAAATAATTCTCCATGTCATTATATACTATAAAATCATCCAAAATATCTTCATAAAATTGTCAAAATATTTTTGGAATGTTTTGGTCATGGCTCTTTGATATGTTGAAGGTCCATTTTTAACTCCAAACAGCATCACCTTGTATATAAAAGCCCTTTAGTTTGTAACAAATCCAGCTTTGTATCTATCTTCTAGAGCTATAAATATTTGATGATGTCCTAAATATCCATCTAAGAAAGAATATACCTCATATCTTGTTATTGTGTTCAACACCTCATTTATGAAAGGTAATGGGTAAGGATCCTTTTTTGTGGCTGCATTTAATCTTTTGAAATCTATGCATATTCTCAACTTGCCATTTTTCTTGGGTACTACTACTATGGGTGACAACCATGTAGCTTCTTTTATAGATTCAATGAATGTAGTTGCTAACAATTTATGTATATCTTGTTTGATTGTTGTAGCATAATTTGGATTTAATTTGTACATGGCGATGTGTTCATAGTATAGTAGTGTCCAATTCAATTTTATGTTGTGCTAACTTTAGTGGAATCCCTTTCAAAAAAAATTGTATGTCCATGCAAAAACATCTTTGAATTCCTTCAACAATTGCTCCACTTCTAGCACCTTGCCTATTTCTAATTGTGCATTAATTTTCACCATCTATGGTTTTGCATTAGTTCCCAAATTGAGCTTCATCAATTGTTGATCTTCAAATAACGTCCATCCAATTATCTATAATCCCTACGTTTTGATTTTTGTTGGAGTTTCATCCATTACAACACTCTTGGTTGATGTTTGTATTATGTCTTTGGATACACCTTATTCTCCAAAGGTACTTATAACTCATTTCTATTGCCATGTATCTTCTTCTTTGTGCTCTGTACTTCATATTTTTGTTTTGAAATATTAGTCTTCACATATGTATCCATGATCCCACATATGTGGTTTTCATGGATTGAATTGTTTTAGGTAAATTGATTATCCCTATGGACAACGATTATGGTTATGTAACAAAGATGATATCTTCTTCTTCATTTGTGATGCCATTCTAATCATCGTAGCACAATAACACTTATGGTCTTTTTACTTCACTTCCCAAATGTTTGGTAAATGTAATTATTTTGATTGTCCCATTCCCTTGTATGGTAATGGTGTTACTTCCCCAATCATGTGCCACTTTAGCATCCCTCAACCAACAACATAAAATAACTAGAATCTACCAAATTATTTGGAAGTATAGTAAACATAGTTATGTAAAGAATGCCATGAACATATATCTTCAGATCTCTTATCAACCCCACTAGTTGTGTGGTTGTTTGATTCACCATGGTGCAAGTTTAGGCTTTGGAAGCCCCAACCTTAATTTCAACTATTATGTGATAATATTAACTCTAGAACCTCCATCCAACAACACATCTTTTATTATATTCTTCACAATTTGTTTTTGGATAACTACCACATGATTATATATTACTACAATAATTGTCCCTACTTTTGGTACTAAAGGACCAACTTGTTTATCTTTGGTTACTTTACTTACATTTTGAATTTTGTTTGGTTTCAACTTTTGCCAAAGATATATCTTTAGTTTAGGAGCTCTTTTAAGCAATTGTCCAAAGTTCAAAATATAACTTGTTTATAGCATCTACTTACCAATATTTAGAAAAGTCTCTTTTAATGTGATCAATTTCCCATGTGAATTCACTACTTCTTAAGATTTATGCGATCCACATGGGTAATATTTGGCATACTTGGCCAGGTTGTGTTCCGTCCCTCCATGGATGTGGATGGGCCTTCTTATGGTTTTGTGTTTTCTAAATCTATTGAATTGCTTCCACCATTGATTACTTCAATCATTTTTTTCTCTCCCAATGAACAACATTATTTGCTTTTATTGGTTGTTTATCCTTGAACACCTGTTCTTGAGTTATTTTACTTCTTGTGGTAACATTAACATCCACCACACTCATATCTACAATGATTGTTTGTGTTTTAGTAACAGGTTGAACTTCTACCACTGTGATAGATTTCCCATGAAACATTTTATGCATCTCAACAAACTTTGGATTTTTTTTCATTTTATGTCCATTCAAACCACAAATGTAACATGCATATGAAGATGTCTTCTGCGTTTTTTGACTTGGTTGTGATGCCTTTGTGGTTGCCAATGTGGTCTACTCTTTCTTCTTTTTACATGTTTCCACATTGTGATTTGTCATCCCATAACTTGTGTAATGTTTATTAGTCTTCCTTGTATTGTTTTGTGGTTTTGCTAGTACTACCTATTTGACATTCTATGGTATTGATAATGCATTCCTTGCTTCCATAGTAATCATACCTTATTCACACAACATGGCCGCCTCCTTATGCTATTGTAATGTTGACTGTTTCATCCTTGCAGTCACAATTTTGAAGTACGATTACAAACCCACTCTAAACACAATATTAAAAAAATTATGCGGTTGGTACTTGTAAACCATGAACCAACTTTTGAATCTACTCATAGTAAACCTCCACCCTTTTAATCTTTTCATGCTTCATGTTCTTCAGCTCAATGTATATTTTATCATCATTTTGAATCTTTTGATGACGTTTGTAGAATGCTTGTATAAGCTTTGACAAAATATATTCAAGAAATTTTGACATGTAATTATGGCACTAGTTCGTTGTTGTATGTCTTAACATACAACTAAACGCATCGATGATATACTTTTCAAACGTTTTTGCATTTTTTTATATTACAAAATTGAACATTTTGACATTAACATTTGGATCAACATCTTTTTCGAAATCAGGATACTTAAGAGCTACCCAGTTTTACCTAACATAATGGTTGTTTCTACGATCAAGAATTGGTGCAGTTATAACAATTGGTTTTTGGTATCCTCCTTTTGGATGGGCGACATTTACATTTCTATATCTTCCAACAACCATTGAACTCATCAATGATCAATTTGCAATCTTGGTCACATGAATAATCATCATCGGATTATTAAACACCGTTTGAGTTACACCAATAATTCCAATAGTACCTACCAATAGTGCCAAACTTCGATTCAAATTTCTTACTCCCAAGACTCCACCTAATCTACCACCGGATTTTGTTATAGATCCAATTAGTATTCCCCTTTTGATAACATCTATGTTGGGTGCAACAACCATTTCCATTCATGTGGTTGTTATATTTGCATCAAGTGATTGAATACCTCCTACTCCAACATGTTGTTTCTAGGTTTCAACAATTGCCGCTACTAACACTATTGGTGGAATTGTGTTGACACGAGATCAACAATGTTCCAATCTGCGGTTACCCATTAGTATCCATTGTGGTGCAATATGTGGATGTGAATACCCCTTTGGTTCTTTGTTCCTAGTTTCAATAGATGGATGAATTTGTTGACTTTGTGGTCCCAATTGACTTCCCAACTCCATGCCTCTAAATCTGTTACAGACTACATGAATTCCTTATTTTTGTTCTTGTGGTCGATCCATTAATGATCCTACCACATTCTATAATTCCACATGCTTAACAAAACATGTTTTGATGTGAAAAGGCACAAAAGGACAATCCATGATTGCATGTCCTTTTTCCTCACTAAATGCATAGACCCTTGAAAGTAAACTAATCATCTTCAAATCCACATATCCATGATCATGTGTTTCGATTATGTGCCTTGTTTGATCCAACTATGGATTCCTTTGATGTGAATATGAATTTGGTACTTTATCCAACACATTCACCTATGCCTTTGCATATTTAGATGATTATGGGTGATTTTCCTTAGTTTCCTCAAACATATCAACATTGGTGTTTTCATCCACCTCACAATGTTCCACTAATTCATAGTAATCTAGAAATGTAGACTAGTACACAAACCTGGGTTGTATACCTCTTATAACACCCCTAATTCAACTAGTCACCGATTTTAAATTTGAGATTTCCTACAATTGATCAAGTATTACAGAAGTCCTTGCTTCGTCTTGATCTCTATGACTCTAAACCATAAATTGTGATTGAGAAGTATATTGCATCCACTCATTTGAATGAATAGTCGACTACATCTCTCTTCGTGGAAATTGTCATTTGGAACTATGCCTTCTTTAAAGACCCCCAATCCATACGCCCCGCCATACCACTTCTTGTGGTAGAAATAACCTTTACTTCGCAAGCCTTTCCTCTATTATCAAAACTTGTCTGTCCAGCATCGGATTCTAATATAGGGTTTCTGTAAGCCTTACATACTCTTCTCCATTTTCAAAATTTTCTTCTATTTGACTTTCAATAATTTGCCAATTTGCCTCCAAATCCAATTGTTGTTGTAAACTCTAAGTCACCATCCAATTCATCTTGTTTCATAATTCTTTGTCTTCAAAGTTTGTAGATCATTTTGTAGTCCTTATGGCATCAACCGCATAGACCTTTGATACTTTCTAGCATACCCCTTAAAATTTTGAATTGAAAAAAAAACAATAGTATTCATATGAACACTTTCATCTATAGTATACAACAAAATTTGTAGAAAACCTTCCCATTATTGAAAGAAAGAACATAAAAGAAAATCTCCCCACAAGATGGTTGCCAAATGGTAGAAATGAAATTAAAATTCTTGTAGAATATTTCACACTACTGTAACAACATATTTTCATTTCACATGCATATGTTCATTATTCATGTCTTCAGTTTCAACAAACTTGACATTACCATTCATTCCAACATCAAATTCATGGTTATTGCATATAACCAAAATCTACACTTCAGAATACATTATAAAAATCTCCATAAACAAGATTATAATCCATTTCATCATAATTTAATACTACTGAAAATTCACACAAAAGATGAACATAAAATTCACTATAGAAGTATGTGCTTATCTATATTACTAAAAATATTTTTCAAAATAATAACATAGTTCCATGTTTTGTTGAAAAAAATCTAAAACAACACTTAAAATTTGTGCTATATCCAAAACATAATTTGTGGTTTTTTTATTGTAAGTACCTACAACTTCTCCTACTCTTTTCCCAAAAAAGAAACTCCATGTCTCATCCCTTTTTTTTTCATGTTCTCCAAAACTCTAACCTTTTGAACTATCCCAAGTCACATCATCATGATCAAAACAACAAGAATTCAAAATTCAAAGTAACAAAGTTCCCTGATCAATCCCTATCCTAATTGCTTTGTTCATCCAAAATCACATATTCATCCTACCCCTTTAACATTAAGTAACCAGGGAGTGGCAAAATTGATTGTTACCTACCATTGATAACAAGGAGTTATTGGGATATTGTTTGGATCTACTTGTTTGAGATTAACTTACCCATTTTACATTAATCCTTTTTCCATTGTTGACCATGTAAAATTGGATTGATAGCCATTGTGTATTAGAAATTGTCATAACTTCATCCACATTGGTTACAATGAAGTTGGCATCATAAAATGTTGTTTTTGGAACTATTGCTTTTGTAGCTTCCATCAACATGACATGCATTGCCTCTTTCATCCCCCAACCTATTGTGTCAAACCAATGTTTTCTAGACCCATTTTTCATTTTCACGAACTAAAAGAGATCTTTCAAGTTTTCATAATTGGTCATGGGATGACTATTGGTAAAAGGGTGATATATACTATAACAAATTGCACATATTTTCATGTGCATTTAAATGGAACTTCAGTTTCTTTTCTATGATAAAGGGGTGATCATCATCAATGTACCACTCATTCTACATATGTATTGATTTTTTGGTAAAGTCGAATGTCCCAACATCAACATTAGGCATCAAGACTTTAACATTGCAACAACCTTAGTGTTTTCATAAGCTATTTGTTTTCCTTCCACAAAAATGTAGACCTTGCAATAAACCTAATGCACTTTGGGTGCAGTCATACTAACATGTACCATTAGCAATCGTAACCACTACTTAATTTCTTAAACTTTGGATTAATAATAAATATATTTTTAAAATAAATTGTTATTGTGAGTACATTATGTACATATAATAAAAAAATTGGAATTAATCTAATGAGTGAAAAATATGTATAAAGACTTTTAAGGTTTTGTAACCATTGCTTAAAAGTTACCTAAAACCAACATAAAAGCAATTTTGATACTAAAAGCACAATCTGAAAATTTTTTTAATGACATATTTTTGGATTTTAAAAATAAACACCTTAACATAATAGTATTAAAAAATCTTTAAAGATTTTAAGTGTTTTTTTGAAAGACATATTAAAAATATTTAAAGAATATTTTTCAAAAAAAAAACAATGGTTTGAGGGGGCATGTGTGGCTCCTAATAGCATGGTTGGACCCCTTAACCTTTTTTGTTTATAACTAACTTTGCCCACTACAATTTGGTTATCCAAATATATTGGAATTTACGAAATCCTTTGTATAACTTTTGTTCTTTCTTTTGAAAACCTTGTTAAACAAATCTTGGAATGTTATTTAGATCATCATACAAAATGAGAATACATGAAAATAGTTAATTAGGGTTTAAGGTATTAGGTGTTGGAGAATCTTTTGGAGAAGATGATGATGGATCAACCAAGTTTTGAGGGCACAAGGAAATGAAAAAGATGGGCTATATTTATGGATTTACAAAGGGGCCATTAAGTTGTAAAAAGGACAAAATTGATATTTGTAACTTAAATTTTCTTAAAATTGCAAACAAAAAAACACAAAAAAAAAATTAGAAGTTTAATCAAGGGTAAGTTTCCTTGAGTGGTACACTAGGACTATCACACCTTCATTTTCCTAAACCCATTGGTCTTTGAAAAATCATAGGAAACACTTAAATGAATATTTTCATATATTTTCTTAATGCATACATTTATTAGGTTCCATATATTTTGAAATTTCAGTAATATCAAAAAAATTATGTATTTTGATGTTTTTAATCATTGCATTTGGAAAAGTTTTAGGAATATAACGCTAATTCCTTTCCTTGAACTTTTAAATCAAAAACAAAAATTTGAAACATGATTTGAGAATTTTATTAGGAATTGCTTCTTAAGGTAAATTGAAAGTTTTTATTAGGCAATTAATTGAGTAAATATAATTTAATTATGAATTTCCAAGTTAAGGCTATCAATTTCTAAAATGGCCATTTTAACTAGGAATATATATTTTAAACAATTTCCCAAAAATATTATTCCAAAATAAACTTCAAGCCATATATTAATGCATTCAATTGATAAACATGAGAAAAAAAAGTTATAGTTGTGAAAACAATTAAAGTAAAAGGCCCAAGAAAATGATTTGGTTATTTTTGGTTCCTTAACCAATCCTTGAGGTGGTTCCTAGTGGTACCACCCAAGGACGTTTTTGCCCAATCCAAGACGCAATATATATGATCTGACATAAAAATCTTTTACATGCATACAACTTTCCTTAAACAAAATACTACAAATGTGCAAAATGGCTTTTTAAACCTTATAAGCAATTTGGGCTTTGCTTTCATTGGTTCCTAAAAAACCTTTTATAACTTTGCAAAATCAAACATAACACTTACAAGTTCTTCGACAAAGCATTATAAAGATAATTCACAAGTTATAATGTATTATTTGCATGTTTTAATGAAGTTCTACATGTTCAAAGGAAACAAAAAAACCATGATTTATCTTATTGTAATGACCTATCACTTTCCTATTGCCAAATTAAAATATTGGGTTTTTGGTCTATTTGTAGTCAATGTGCATCCTTTAAAAGAAGTAAACATCATCACCAACCATCTAAACACAATAAGACTTATCAATGAATTTAGACCATTTTTTAGTACACCATCCACTACAACTATGTTTGTAGTATTTTATAAAAGCATAACCCCACATTCTTATAGTAAAATTTACTCAAAAAGATTTTAAAACTTTTGTATAAAATGACAAACCTTACATCTAATGGAAAAACTCATTGACAATAATGAGGAGTAGCAAAAACCAAAAATTGCAAACTATTTTTTCAAGCTTCATCCCCCTAACACCACAAATTATTTTTGAGTGTTTAATTTCCCACTTGAAATTTCTTGTAACTAAAGTAAGCAATTCTACCACTTCTTTTGTTTAAGGGGGGTTCATCCTATAAATAGCCCAACTACATCATCACCAACACAAACTTTATTGCATCAAATTATAAGTTGAATAAAGAATAAAATTTTGGAAGATGGGTGCCAATTGAACAATTGTGGTCCAATAAAAAATACATTAAACATTTGTGTTCATCAAACAATACCACAAATTGAGAGAAGAAGATTCAAACACATGTGTATCTTTAGCAAGGTTTTGATCCATTCAATTTATGTATCATGAAAGAACAAACAAATATTGCAAATCAATCACTAAATTATTATTCTCTAGCCAAATTACAAGTTTAAAAGTCTAGGAGATGTGTGTGATTTTAGTAGGAAGGGGGAAAAAGGCATGTTCAAGCAAAGGGCATGAATTATCAATCTAACAATTGTGAACAATTAGGTGATACAATTGACAAGCTATGAGACCAAAGAAAATATATAAAAAAGAAAAGTAATGGCACACTAATCAATATTGCACATAACCATATTCTAGGTAGTACTTTTTGAGGAAAAGATTATTTATTCAACAATAGTTTCTTGTTAGTTTATAAATTGTACAAAAGGATCATTTAAGAATGAATCCAAGAACATCTACACAAAACCAAACCCAAATTGAATCATAGTATCAAAGAACTTTCAAATGACACTTGAGACATATAAGGATAACTTGTTCATGGATTGGAACCTAAAGTAACTACACGTATTTACTGCTGATGTTACACCAAAAACACATGAACGGTCCTTTGTTGATGGATAGAATAATGATACTTTTGTTTCAAGAAATTAGAAAAATGACATAAATCCTAAAATATTGGTGGCCATAATCCTTATGTTTTTGCCAAAGGCACATCAAGTGAAGATGGGCCTAAGGTTACACATAATATAACACCACTAGCACACATAGTGGTTTGCCTAGGAATCCACCTATTTGCAATTAGTGATAGATAGTCCATTGTGAAAAAACAAATTGAGAGGATCATACAATTCATGCCTCTAAGGGACAATACATAATTGGCTTAGGATATGGGATGCAAAATAAACATATAAGTCATATTACTCTCAAAGTACTTCGCTAGGAAAACTTGAAGGATTTGAGTGTAAAGCTAGTCATAAAAACTTGATGGTCTTGAGTTGTTGTTTTTCTAGATACTAGCTTGCTTAGGTTATTTGCCAATTCTCATAAACTTGTAGTGCACTCCTAGTTACCAAAAATGTTTTAGCATGCATAATTTTCATTGTTGGAATTACATACAATGAAAGACCTATGCCACATATTCTCAAGTAGACTAACATATATTCTTACAAAAAGAACATAGTAACGTATGCCAAAAGAATACCGATACTTATACTTTAAACTTTCTAAACATTAGTCAAAGACCTTACTATATTACTGTTGTCATTTTTCCCTACCCTTTTATTTCAATTAGTGCAAGATATTGAATTCATGAAAAGTTCATGCTTGACGTTACAAAACAACATATGTTTTGACAAAAAGTCAAATGTCCCCATTACAAATGGAAGTAAATGTTATGAAAGAAAACCTTAAATCAAATGCAATTGTCACATACAAGGCCAATTTTAACCATCCTCAAGGGCTAGATTAGCCCCTTGTCCTAATGATTTTATCACAACATGAATTGCATTTGCACACATGTGGACCATTTCAACATAATCAACTTGAATAAAATTCAAATTGATCCAATAAGAATGTTATAAGCATTTAGACCTAATAAGAATCAATGATCATGAAAAAAAGATGACCCCAATGTGAAAAACCACATAAAAGCATTACAAGAAATCTTGTTTGTTGAAATCAAATTACTATGTACTTAAATTAAAAAAACAACTCATATATAACTATAGTGCAACTATCCCTTTAGAAATATGGTGTATTAATAAATAAATTACTACATTAAAAAATCAGTTAGTTGTATTATAATTGCAAATGAATTTAAAATGGGTCTTTTATATGGTAATTTATACACATCGTACATACATATGTAATCAGCCATGTTTGATTTTTTTAGGTTTGGGTGTTTGGGAACTAGCCTTTATAACATTTGATGGTTTGTTTTCTTTGAATTTTTAACCCCTTTTATTTTGAAGGGTCATTACTTTCTCAATTCTATTATATTCTTGATAATTTTTAATGTGTTAGATGCACCAATAAGAGGGGTTCAAGTTTTGTTTAGACACCATAAACAATGGAGCCTTCCCCTTGGATCTAGCTAGCCCCAAGCATTTAAGTGTTCTATAACTAGCTTGTTTACCCTATAGTTACAACTCAATTTGCAATTCAAGAACAATTCAATTAACCTATATGTTTTGTTTTCAAATCCCATGTTACAAACTATATGAAGAAGGTTTTTCTCTTATGTTTTCACATTAAAATACATGTGCCATTTTGGGATGAGCTCAAAAATGCTCAATTTAAAAGTAAAACATAAACATAAAATAAAATTCATGGTTATTCTTTAGTCCACTTAGTTTGCTACTTTCCTACTTATTTTCCTACCTAGGTAAATAAATAGGTCCTACTTTTATACCTACCTACATAGGTATGTAGGTCTTAGGTAAATATGTATAAAGCATGTAGGTCTTAAAACCTACCTACCTACCTACTTATGGTTATGTATGACCTACCTAACTATTGAAATAAATATATAATTTTTCCAAAAAATATATAATATGCCATGTGGCAATTTTTGTATTGTGCCACATGTCATAATTTTGGACCATCATTTAATAATCATAATGGACAATGGAGATCAATATTTTGAAAAGAAAATCGTTTTTATGTCTAAAAGTTTTCATATTTCAACGTGTCAAACTTTAATAAATGGATGACAATTAATGACATCAACATGACATCATGGGTGTAGCTATAATGGAGTTGCATAGTAGTTGATAATGAGTTGTTTTGACATAGTTGCAATTGAATTGCATGAGTTACATTGTATATACAATGAGTTGTAACTTTACAACTCATGTAACTTGTTTGTTAACATTCATGACATATAGTGTAGTGCGTTGCAAGTGTTCGATGCAACTCAAAAATTAAGTTGTAAGGCTAGTTGCAAAACATCCTTTTTTTTCATGATGAAAATTAAGGATTACTTTGAACAATATAATAATAATCACATGCATTTTCAATGATCTTCAACATCAACATGTATGGCAATGACCATCAACCATACATTTATCAAATACTATGTGATGTAATGTTTTTGCATCCAAGTTGTTATAGAAACAAGCAATGCAATGGTTGTTAACCTAGTTTGTGAATTACACTATCATTCTCTGGGCCTCACTACAACTCATTCAAGGGACTCATGTAGTTTGCACTAAGCTACTCAAAACTAGCAACAACAATAATTGTAATAACATGATGATGATGTATCACATCATCAAATTTTACAACTACAACACTAGTAGCAACATGATGAATATGCATCAATGAATTAGATTATGTAACATTGCTAGTAACAACATGATGATGCATCTAAGATGAGTACGTAATTATTGCAATACTAACAACAACATGAGGTGTTGCACCATGTAAGTAATGCATTGATTTAGTCTTAGGATGGGACATTTATTATGGTATGTAGGAGGCAGCCATGCTCTTAGAAAGGGGTATTAGTTCAAGCAAAAATGGTGACAATTTAGGAATAGAACTTGCCTGCAGCCAATGAGATGATTGAACATCCACTGAAGAGGGCTCATTCTTTTCCCTTGGGTTGTAAGGATGGAATTAAAACTTTATTTTTGGTGATCCCACATGTTCCCATTGATGTTCCCCAAGTTCCCAATGTGTTCCTAATAGTACTACACTTTTATCCCATATGTTTTGCCCAAAGTTCTCCCTTTTTCAGCTTATAGGTGGGTCGAAGGGAAGGGCACTCTATTTGCACATAGAAACTTCAATTTTGGGGAACCTTCAAAGTTTCAGCTTTCTCTTCTGATGGGCCAATAAAAAATGGCCCATTGCAACCAACCCCAATATATATATATATATATATTTTAATCAGTAGGCAACCACCATCTATTTAATAGAACTAATAATAGGTACCATACACCAAACAACAGGGCTACCTACATTCTCTTTGGAGACATGTGATAGGCCACCCACACAGAAAAAGTTTTACTCGTGGCAATTTGTTGGCCTTGCCTACTACCAAGGCAAGGATATTGTGTTTAGATTCATTATAGGGTATACTGGCTCAATGGATTTTGGCCCCTAGGTAATAGCTCTATTTTGACTTGTTTTGAAACTTGAGATTAGTTATAGACTTATAATATCTTCAAGGATTTGGTTTCTTTTAGAGGATTTTTTGAAGATTATATTTTTGCATGGTGAAATATTTGGGTTTGCCTAATTCTTCTTTCAACCTTAAGATACTTTTTAATGTAAATGGGAAGGCCACAGTTGTGAGACACCCCTCATTAACTTAGCAGAAAAAAAGTGGGGCCACTCACTCACTCACTCACTCACCCACCCACTCACTCACTAACCAACTAACTAACTCACTTGTCACTGACTCTGGAAAGCACGTTTAGAATGTTGATTTCCAAAAAGCCACAAAAAGCTGCAGAAGTTCAGACAGACTCAAGCAGCACATGCTTTGAGGAAAAATAAAACAAACAAGAAAAAAACAACCAACACATGATCATTTCTTTCCAACTTCCCCTCCTTTCCACTCGTTTCTTCCGAACCTTCTTCTCCTCGTCCGTCCAATGCATGCTCAGCAGAAAATTGACTTTGTCGTTTTGTTTGATTTACCTTCCTTGCAGTGTTTTTTTTGGGTTTTTTTTTCCTTCAATTTTGGGATGTTGCTCAAGTGGCCATCATCCATAAGACTAATTAGTCGGAATTGGCAATAGGAAAATACAAAGTAAAAAGAAAATCTAGTGTCCTTCTATATTTTTGGCTAACCACTGGAACTTAGGGTTAGAATGGGGTTCCAGCAGGATATTTCTAGAAATTTAGGATTGAATGTGGGGCTAATTTTTTTTCATAATTTGTTAACTATTTTTTTTAGAAATACAAAAATCTCGCCAATTTGAAAAAAAAATCGCCATTTGGCGAAATTTCTCAGAAATAAGAAACGCTGCAAGTTCCTTGCAACAACCGATGATAATGATGGATGGATGGGTGGATGGAGGGATGGGAGAACCCCTTCTTCGTCGTCCAGCTTCTTAAAGCCTCTTCTTGTTCTTCGTCTTGTTCCGACTTCGTGGAGCTGCTCGAAGTGGAGCTGCGTCTTCGAGCCGCTCCTTGCTCTAGTGTTCTTCAAGCTTCTTCGAGCTTTCTTCGTATCAAGACTTAGTAGTAATAGTAGTAATAGTTTGTTCTTGAAATTTGAGGAACAACTGTTGTGGATTTTTTTTTTTCTGTTTGTATTATTTTGGAGGAAAAACCAGCTCAAGCTTTTCTCTTTTTTTTCCCTCTTTCTTTCTTTCGCTGTCTGGATTTTTTGAGATCACCAAGAAGTTGTGTCGTGGTCGTTGCCTGTTTTCTTTTCTTTTCTTTTGGGTGGGGTTCTTCAATTCTGTTTGGTGCGTTCCTTTGTCGTGGATTTTCGTTTTCGTCTTCTGATTGTTCTTACTCTGTGTCGGGAGGATTCGAAGGAAGAACCCATCAGCTGCTGCTTTGCGTTCTTTCTTCTTTGATAGTGATGTAAAGAACGGGGGTTTTTCTTTCCTTTCCTTTCCTTTCTTGCTTGGTTGCTTGGGTTTCTTCTTTTCGGATTTTTGAGGAATTGTTTTGTTACGGCGTTTTCTCTCGACAGTTTTTACGTACAGCAGCAGCAGCCGGTGCCTCTCTTTCATTTGGGTGCTTCTTCTTCTTCTCCTCCTTCTGTTCCTCGCTCTTAGCAGTGTTTTTTATTTTATTTAATTTTTAATTTTTTTTTCCTTTTTTGCGTGTGATCTTGGCTCTGTCCAAGGGCGAGATTTGTGTCTCCAGAAGCAGAAGCACGTTATGTGTTTTCTGCAGCCTACATGTTTCTGGCGTGGCACTTGATGCAACAGCAGATCAGACTCCCTTACAGTTGCGAGAACACGAAGTTTGATGCAACAGCAAGGAATTAGGGTTGAAGGATCTCGTTCCAGTTCTTTTTCTTTTCTGGGATGAGGGTCTCAATCATTGCGACGCGGAGCTCCAGGAGTTCCTTCTTCGTCTTCACCTTGTTCTGCTCACTGTTGCTGCTTGTTCTCGGTCTATTACTACCACCCCTTGCAGCTGCAGCCAGAGTCGATCCTCAGCCTCTTCCCATAGCTCATCATGATGGCCGCAGCAGCTCCGTTGCGAGCCGGCGGGTGCTAGCAGCTGCAGACTCGAGCAGTAGCAACAACGTATCAAGCTGCCCTCTGGATTTCTCGATTCTCAACAAGTACACATGGATGCAGCAAGCTTGCGGTCCAGGAGCTAACATGACAAACTGCTGCGAATCAGCATTGTCAGGCATGGGACTTGCGACAGCCATGTACCTCAAAGAGACGAACGACTTCGAGCTTCCGGACATGGCCACCACGCTTGTCTGCTTCGATGCGTACAGAGACCAACTGCGCCATATCGGAGTGCAACGAGACGTGGTGACAGAATGCTCCAACAACTATAGCGACACCTTCAGTGCCGCCTTGTTCACCAGAAGCCCTAAGCTTTGTAGAGGGATTGAAACCCTAGATGACTTCCGGAGGATCACAGGAGGTCCAACTGTAACGGCTCCTGTGGACAGCAATTGCAAGTCCCTTCCTAACCATGGCCAGTGCAGTGTGTGCATGAGTGACATGACTTGGCTCATCTCTCAGCTCACTGCCAGTGTCTCCTCCAATGATACTTCTCAGTGCACAAACTTTGTCATCGTGTATGCAGCTGGTATTGTGAATGAGGCTGGTCCTTGGGATCCAGCAACCGCAACTTGCATCCTTGCTGTGCAGTACAACCCTCCAGAGTCTAGTCACACAGGTTTGTTCATTGGCCTTGGTGTAGCAGCTGCTGGGTTGATCAGTGTTGCAGCTGCTCTCACTTTCCTCATTGCAAGACACAGGAGAAAAGCTGCCGTGCACCGTGAGTTTGTTGCTCGCAACAACAAGATGTTGAAGCAAAATGCAGCTCCATTGCTGTGGTTCGACTGGATGGAGCTCAAGGCTGCCACTCATGGGTTCTCTAAGAAACACTTGGTAGGAGAAGGCAGCTTCGGGAGTGTGTACAAAGGAGTGCTCAAGGATGGCCGAACCATTGCCATCAAAAGATTCAGGAACTGTACACCTGAGGGTGATGCGGATTTCTTGAATGAAGTGGACATGATCAGCAAAGTGAAGCATCGGAACTTGGTGGTGCTCAGAGGCTGTTGTGTAGACAGCAACCATGCAGAGGGGCATCAAAGAATGCTGGTGTATGACTTCATGGTGAATGGAAGCTTGGCAGATTGTCTGTTTGACAAGAGCAAACCTGTGCTTGGATGGTCGGATAGACGAAAGATTGGAGTTGGTATGGCACGAGGATTAGCTTACTTGCATGCTGAAGTGGTACCTCAGATCATCCACCGAGATGTGAAGGCCAGCAACATCCTGCTCGATGAGCAATTCAATGCTCGGGTTGCAGATTTTGGGCTTGCAAAGCTTGCACCTGAGGGTGAGGCCCATTTCACCACACATGTTGCGGGGACACATGGCTATGTCGCTCCCGAATATGCGCTCTATGGGCAGCTCACAGAGAGTAGTGATGTCTACAGCTTTGGAGTGTGCTTGCTGGAGCTCATCAGTGGACGCACAGCACTCACAGCAACCTCTGACAAGCAGTATGTCTGCTTGATCACTGATTGGGCTTGGCTGCTGCTGAAGGAAGGCAAGGGCATTGAGGTTGTTGATCAGGCAATTCGCAACATGGGTTCTCAAGAGGTCATGCTGCGGTTTGTGAAAGTGGGCATCCTGTGTGCACACTTGCTGGTTGCATTCCGACCAAGCATGATGGATGCACTCAAGATGTTGGAAGGTGATTGTGACATACCTGAAATCCCTGACCGCCCTCTTCCCTTGATGATGCCCGACACGTTGGATCTGGAGAGCTTTTGTCTCTCTTCTTCATCCCAGTCGTCCTCCTCTGCTGCAGCAGGCTTTGATGCAGATGTGAAACAGCAATAATAAACTGCTGCTACTGCACTCCAGAGCTAATGCTGCAGTTTGTGAATTCTGTGTGAACACTGTGTGCACACTTGCTGGTTGCATTCCAACTGGGCATGATGGAAGCACCCAAGATGCTGGAAGGTGATTATGACATACCCAAAATCCCCAACAGTCCTCTTCCCTCAGTGATGCATGTTGACACGTTGGATCTTGAGAGCAGCATCTGTCTCTCTTCTTCATTGCAGTGGCCCTCCTCTGGTGCGACAGGCCTTGCTTGATGCCATTGTGAACCAGCAACAAAAAACTGCTGCTGGGCTCAGTGCTGAGTGCCATCCATGGGTTGGCTTAAATGCTTTGCACCAATACACTCCCACAGACAAATTTGTATATTGTCAACACTTCATTCGAACAAGACAGGAAAAGCTTATGTTTTTTGTTTTGGGAAATTAAGTTGCATTCAAATGAAAATCTTGAGTAACATTGCATGCAATCAGGTTGTTTGACAATGTACTGATCATGTGCATTTTCTTACTCCAGAAAGGGCTACTATATTTTAGTGGGTACACAGATCCTACCCAGATTCACAGAACCTTAATTTTTTGTGCACCCAGATCTTACCCTTATGAAAAAAATTGAATGGGTACAGACCCTTACACAATGGATAAATAGATTGAAAATTAGAAAAAACTATTTGGAGGGTATATCAAAAAGTTACCTCCACTTGAAACACTACCTTCATTGCCTTTAACTATGAATGGCAATGATAGACAGTACATGTGAGGTGATTTTATTCATCACCTCTAGTTTCCATTAGGTGGGCATATTTACATATGTTCTACAAGTGATGATATGGGGTTGATGTTCAAGATGGAAAAATCATAGCATTTGTAACCAATGTTGTTAAATAATGAGTTCCAAATAAATAGATGTTTCTTTTGGTTTTTAGTCCTTTTCAGTTGTTATATGTGGATGACTTATAGATGGAATGAGGATTAAGTAGGTTAAGCAACTACAAGAACCTTAGGTAGTCAAAAGGAAGAAATAACATTAGAGTGTTGTAACATATTAATATATAAGTGAAAAATGTATAATAGTATGAAAGGGACCCAAATGTTAGTAATTTGTCTTCACTTCAAGTCAACACCAATTCCACATAATAAATCTGATGAACTAAATTGTTAATAGTCTTAATAATATATTTAATTTAGTTCCTTTTCATCAAAATCCACTAATATCCAATTATGGATCTTGTGAATTGGGATGTCCAAGGAACATGAGGTAAAATTACACCATGACAAGTGTTTTAGCACACAAGTTTTGAAAGTAGCTTCAAATGAACTTAAAATTTTGCAAAAAAGTTCTTAGTTTCTTTCATTTTCCACACATCAAAAATGAAATCAAACAACCAAGGGGGAAGGTGAAAATAACTTCTTGAATGTTGCTAGTCTTCATTTGTGCCAGCCCATGCCCATTTCTTGTCAAGATTTCCCTAACTATAGTTTTGTTGGTATTGAAAATTTATGGTCACATGGCTTAACTACTATTAGAAAAAAAAATCAAATTTGAAGACAATCTAATGGTGGATCTAGAACCTTCCAACATCTATTAAGCTGAAAATTTAAAGGTTTCATCATGCTTGGATACCCTTCCCAATTTATGCCATTACCACTATTGCCACACACACACACTTCAAAATTGCAAATTCTCAAAGTTGAAAACGATGTCAATTCTTGGAAAATGTTTGTCCTCTCCTTCTTGAAAGTTTTACCCTCCTAGCTTCTTTTCCTTGCAAAAATTTCAAAAACGCTCCAATGAAGATGATGTGATAAAAATTCAAAACTCCATATCTTTTGCAAAACACATTCTTCTCTAAAATTTTGGAAGTGAAAATGCCTTATGCTCTTCTATAATTTCTCCAAGTTTTAACTCAAGATCTTTCAACAATAGATCAAAATCTAGATGTAAACAATCTAACCTACAAAATTTTCAACATTTGGAAAAACAATTTGCCTTTTTTGTTCTCACATTTTTTCCTTTCCTTTTTCTTTTTTGCACTTAATAAACTCCTATGGAATAATTTGAACCTTTTAGCTTTAGATTTTTAAAGAAAATTCATTCAACAACTTAAGCTCTAATACCATGTCAACAAATAGGAAATCAAGTGCAAAATAAAAAATAATTTTATTGCAAAAAAATTAAAGGCATCAAAACAACATGCTCACAAACATGGAATGTAAGATAAAAAACACACCAAGGTTTTTGTCACAATTAAAACGCAATGCACACTAAGGTGGCTCACTTTTTGAATCATGATGCCCATTTTTGCAAAGTGCCCTTTCTTTAGACACCTATCATATATATTAATTCAGTAAGTCTCTGTGTTTGTGATGGAGGTTTTGGGGGTGGGGGAAGGCAGAGGCCGGTGAAGCAGCGGGCGATTTTTTCAAAATTTTTGTTAATTGAGTTAGTCTGTCTGTCGAGGTCCTAAAACCCAAATCTCATTTGTCCGTCTATCGAAGTCTTCAAACCCAGATCTCAAATTGTAAAAGTAAAATAATCGCCCAAAAACCTGCCTGGCTCCTCTTTTTTGGGTTTTTGTGAAACTCGGTAGTTCTATGAGGTTTTTTTGAAATAACCAGAACCAGCAGCGGTTCTTTGATTCTGAATTTTTTTCAAATACCCGAAACTTCTGATTCTTTGACTCCGAGTTTTAATTCTTTTAATTCTCATTTTACAAATACCCAGACGTGGAGGTTATTCAACATATCAAATACTCGCCCAACATTGCTTATATACTTTTGCTTATATAATAGAATTATCCGTCAAAATAATCCCTTGGGGGGGGGGAGGGGCTTTCTTTCAACCCCAACCTCTTTTTCGATCTCTAAAAACATCGCAAAACAATGAAATTTTATTCAATATTAAAAATATAACATGTTGGAAGGCAAAAGATTGAATGCACCAAAAGATTCTAAAATATTTTATAGCTGGAGTACACAGACAGAACAACAACAAGAATTATTGATTGGTTGAAACAATTAACGGGTACCCACTAATAACAAATAATAAAACTTATCAAATTGAAAATTGAAAATTAATTATATATTACAATTTGATTATAAAAATATTTATATAATTATTTTTCAATAAAAGTACATTCATTGTTCACAATGAACTTTTGAAATTAAAAAATATGGTTTATTTGATAGATTAAAATAGTAAAAAATAAAAAGATTCATATCAAATTTCATTCCAAGTTATCTATAGAGACTCAATATTAGTGTAACATCAAATAATGAACATTTATGTGAAAGTCTTCCCTCAAAATTCATAATCAAATTTTAGTTAAGGACTTGGGAATGGTAAAAATTGAACCATATGTTCATAAGTTCTTAAAACATATATATTTCAAATTTCATTCCTTTTTTAGAGGTGTATATATTTGGAATATGTAGGTGGGCTCCTATTAACATGGACTTTATTTTTTATATACCTATATGAAATTATTACCATTGAACCCTCAGTACCATAAATTTTCAAAAATTTAAGATTTGTAAAATGGACTTTTGTGGACTCTTGGTTTTTCAAAAAGTGAGGCACCTTAGAATACATACACCCAACACACCAACTTGCAATAATGAGAAAAGACTCTAAACCATCAACATCAAGAAACTTAACCAAGAAATAAAAATAAAACATAGACTAATTAAATTGATTAAAAATAATAATCTCCAAAATAACTTAGTTATTTTCTCTTAGCCAATAACTAATGAACACATATGATTTACAACTTTATTTGCTGCACTTGGTGGAAAGAGCATTAAAATCTAGCAAATCTTCAAAGCTCCCCTCCCTCCTAAAATGATGACAACCTGGGCTTCTTGGGTGCATGCAACATCACCTCATTGGCACAGAACAATTTCTTGCTAACAATACTCAACACCCCATTTTTTCCTAAACTTAGGCTGGCTTTAGACTAGGAGTCAGGGCTGAAAAAACTTGGGGCCAACTTTGAGCACTTTTGGTTTGTTGTTTGGCCTCAAGTTACTAATAAATGTTAGAACATTGATGTCAGGAAATTAATAAATGCTGGAACATTGGCCCCCCAGGGTCACAAATTAGTTGGTTTCCTTTTTTAGCCTTGGGGCCAATACAAGGCCATAAAGTTCAGCATTTACTAGTAACTTGGGGCAGATTGAAAAGATTTTTTCTAATTCATCCTCAACTCCGAGAGTAAATCCTTTGATTTGAGTTGAATCTTGGCCTTGATTCCTTGTGTAAAGTGGGCCTTTATGCACCCTTTTTTTTTTATCAGCCTTGGTTAACCAGCTCCTATACAACTTTTAGTTGCTCATTGTTTGGTGAGAAAACCGATCTACCTTCAAAATTCTATCAAACCAAAAAAGCCAATGATGTTTTTTAACACTAAAATGCATTCCATGTGGTGTCCTAACTTATAAGCTGACATTTTAACCTTTCAGGGCTACTTCCCCTACTGTAGTACTTTACACCATTCCTTCATTTTCTTCCCAAATATTTATTTATTTCTTGTTTTTTTCACTCATGCAATAACAAGCGGTGTGTCACACTGTGGCCTTTCCACTTACATTAAAAAGTATCTTAAGGCAAAAGAAGAATAATATATGGAAACTCAAATATTTTACCATGCAAAAATATAATCTTCAAAAGATCCTCTACAAGAAACCAAAATCCTTCAAGATATTATAACTCTATAACTAATCTCAAACACAAGCCAAAATATCATCTTTCAAAAATCCTCATATAAAAATAGAACTATCACCTTGGGGCCAAAATCCCTTCAGCTACTACACTCTATAATGAATCTAAACACAATATCCTTGCCAACTAAACACAATGTCATTTCTAGCATTTCCATTGGCCCTCTAAAATTCTCCACAAACCCCTCAAACCTTATTACAAATTTAATCGTTCGTTCACTCAAGATTAACTAAGAAAGAAAGATTCGGACCATCAGTCCAGCAATTTTATTGTCCAAAACATTTTTTCAACACACCTACACAGAGGCCTATTTCACCCTTTTTATATAACTACACTAGAATTCTGTAACCCTCCTTGTTAGTGTATAGACAAGGGTAAAAACATTGAACCCATAACATTAGTTAACTACGAAGCATGTGAGTCAATTTTACCATATCCTCAATGTTGCCTAAACCTTGAATATAAACTTTGAAATTAAAATACACATTGCTATCTAGGTCCATACAATTGCTCAGAAACGCTAAAAAGGAAAAAAGAGGGCAAAATCTATCAAAAGAATTAGCAGTCTATTTAGTTTTTATACCAAAAAGATATACCAAAAAATGTAAAGTGTTAAATTCACATGTTTTAAGATTTTCAATGGCAAGAATTCAAACAAAAATTGAAGAAAAATTGCAAAATTTCGACACATGGTTCAAATAGGTAGCCAGATTCACTCATCTTACCGGTCTTCTCAGGTTCTCAGACCTAAACATCTACCAGGCGCATAATTTTTTTAAAAAGCCCATTCCACTGCAGCAATCCTGAGACCTCAAGCACCGTCGACCATTTGGAAAGCAATCGTCATCGCTACAAAACTAGAGGGCACAGGGCGAGGAAACCTGCCTGGAAACCTGTGAGCTCAGCCTTCGTGTGGACAGATGCCACTTGCTCACGATTCGTAGTACACCTCCAACGCCGTCCTCAAGCTCACGAGCGGTCTCCGTCACGTGCACTGCCACTAGCATGATGCAAGCAATGGCTACCAGATGAAGCACTGCAGCGGAAAACTTGAAAGTTGTCATCGCCATGATCGCCAAATCGTTCTCACTCAAAACGCACTTGCCCCAGAATGCTTTGCCAGCGCTTGGTACTTGAACTAGCGTAGGTGCTCGTCCACCCAAGGACGTCGTTTATCATTCACTGGAGCTCGTCAGACTTTTATCTGGTTCCGTTCCATTATAAATGCAAATATGATCCAACAGAGCATGCAGATTGTATGTAAAACGTCAAAGCTTTAAACGCTTTTAAGTTCGTCATGGACTGGATTGAGAAAAATGGCAGAAGAGTTGTTGGTGTGGTTATTCATGCTTCTGTTAATTATTGAAGGGCTACACCCACAGTTTTTTTTTCCCAGAAGGAGCTATTTGATTGACCGACCACTAATATTTTTGGAACCTGGGGCACTCCCTGACATAGAAGCTAATTATGCTTCCCTCCCCAAAATAGAAGCTTGCTTTGTCACACTTCCTTTTCCCCCACCTTTTGGGTGCTTTTGGGAACACCCTTGCACAACACATTGGGAACTTGGGACATCCTGCAAAACACATCCCGAACCTGGGAACATGATCTGAAGACAAAAACATTTAAATTTCATCCTTGCAACCCCCACCCCCCAATAGGAAAAAAGGATGAACTCTCTTGGGTGTATGCTAAGTGTCTCATTGGCTGCATGCATATTCTATTCCTAGATATGGTTACTGCTATATTTTTGCCTCGGCTAATACCCCTTCTATAAAGCACACCATACCTCTTTAACCTGTTGCCTCAAGATAGATAATTGTGACATGACATGAGTATTTTGAGATAAAAGATTTAGTTTCAGACCACTTCAAAACAATATGAGAATGGTCACCCAGAGGTGTCTGGGTTTTAGAACTGCATCTGGAAACCAAAAGAAAATATTCATCCAAGATTTCAATATCTGATCCCTAGATTCATGAATTCTGGCCATGTGGCAGGGGCAAGAGTCTCGTGAGTTGTAGGGGATCATGTACTATAGATTAGTATGAAATGGTAAAGCCCCAACTGCTTGTACCAGCCTAGGTGCTCGTCCACCCAAGGGCCAGCATATCTCCTCAACTTTTTCGGCTTTTTGTACAGAAAACTGATAGTATTTTTGGTGATCTTGATTTTTTTTCTTGCACGCATTATGGCTAAAGTGGTGAATTACTTAGATCGTTCTGGCTATAATGATTTGATCATTTTTCATGTGCATGTGGTAATAGTTGGAGCACCAAAATAACATATAATTGCTAAAAGAAGCCAAATGAAATACAAATAAGGTGAAAGTCCAAGCAAGTTCTGTTGCAGAATTTGTTTTCACAAGTTTCAGCACCAAAAACAAGATGCAACCTAAAATATGCCATTGAGAAGAAAAGGACTGGTAAATGTTAGGTGACTGTCTACTCACTTCAATCATGTCTAGTGGGGAAAAAACCATGGCCAAACCATGAAACTTTAGCAAAGTGGCAGATGCATTTGGATAGTGTGAGTTCTGTGTGCCAATGGAGTCTCTCAGTATGATTGGGAATTGGATAACATTGCTTGAAATGTACTTGAATATCATGCATATTTTCTTTTTTCCCCACATTTTGTCTTTGGTACTTTTAGTGCCCTAATTTTTCCACAACATTTTGACTATTTTTAGCCACCAAAAAAATTGTTGCCAACGATGTCTTTTATCATTCACTATAGGTCATTAACTTATATTTGCTTTCGTTGCATTACTAGTGCAAATATCATCCACATTCTACAATTGCAAATATTTTTTAATGCGTGTGTAGACATCTCATTGATTCAATGTGTGTACAAACATCCCATTGATTCTATAAGTGTCCACCTTTTGTGTTGTACTTACAGCAACAAGTGCACAAAACCCAAGAAGCAATTTGCAATACTTTTGTTTTCCATTTTGGATGAAATGTTGGCTTTTAGATGAAATGAGAACAATTATATGCACTTTTTTCAACCGTGTTCAACTCTTCTCGTTGATAATCGACATTGTATTCACCAAAAATAGATTTCACACCTTAGCTGATGTTGTTATTGTTGATTAAAAAATTAAAAAAATTATTTTTTCAATTTTACACAAACTAAGGATTTTTTTACCTCCGAAACAACTCAAGCCAAAGAAAGGAGCTATCGCAACCAAGACCCCAGTCATCAATTCTTCCTTTTAACAATTGAAGTGTTGGATGTCTATACAAATAAACTAATGTGTTCTTTCACAATTGTCATTAAAAAACTTCTTATCCATTCCAACTATATGGTTACAACTATAGATGCAACTATTGTCCAAATCAACCATTTTAGTTAGTCAACTACAATTGAGTTAGTCTTACATGTCATTTTAGTTGTAAATGTGTGTGGTCATATATGCGACTATTATAGTTCAATATGCAACTCCAGTGTTAATATAATCGAATGAAATAAAATATGCAAGTATAATTTATGACTATTACATGTTTGGATGGAACGAAAAAATGAAAGCGTACATTTTTCACCCAATATTGTGAATGAATCCTTGGATGGATAAAAACATAGTTGTTTTTGCAATTGGTTATAATTATTCTTGCAAATTAAGGTTAATAATTTTTCCATTTCCAATATTTTTGATGATTAAAACACATGTGGCATCTTTGGAATTAAAATATTTGTTTGATAATCAACTTGTGTCGAACTATTTATTGGTATTTTGTATTTTTTTATTTGACATTGACAATAAAAATATTATATATTTATGAAAAAAATTGAGTTATGATATATTTATAAATATTATATATGATGATTATTTAATTATATATTATAGATGTTAATTAATTTTATTGGTAAAATTAACTTCTTATAATTGTAATGGAATATGATTTTTAATTAATTAATTTAAATTATTTTTTAAATATCATTTATTTTATCACAAGACTTTTACCATCATTTTAAATAAAATTTATATCTTTTGTTTGTAAAAACATAGAACTTAAAATTCCATTAAATTCATTCATTATCTAACATTACCAAATGTGATTTAGATTATATTTGAAAAAACAAAAAATTACAACTGATATTTTAAAAATTATTCTTCTGAAATGTCATAAATGTATTATCCATTTATAAAACTTGTATTTGAATTAATTAAAGTTATGACATAATATTATAACATTGTATAATTTTTTTAATGAAATGCAGGATTAATATGTGGGAGATAAAATATTTATTTATTTATTACTAAATATTAGGCATAAATTATTTTCATTTATAAATCATGTGCTTGAAGAAAAAAATCAACAAATAATCATTGAAATGTAGTTCATTTTAACAAAATTCAGAAAAAACATTGTTTAAATTTATGTACAATTTTGGAAGAAGAAATATTTAATTGTGTATGTCATTGAAAGTAATTTAAGAATCAACTTTAAAAAATTCCATTTGGACAAATATCAATAAAATATGAAATATGGAAATTGATGTTTGTAGAATGTTTAAAATCAAGTATGGGCCAGATAAAATGCATTACACTATGTTTGCACATCGAGTGGGGTGGTTTGATGGCAAAGGAGTTGATATCCATCTTTGGGGTCTAAGTCTCAAACTTCACAAGTTACATAGTTGTTGCCAATGATGGTATGTTGATTGTATGTACCCTACATAGTTTAGCTACCTAGCCTAGGGACCTACTTGGGTATTTAAATTAGGTTTTTAACCTAGTTTAGCTACTGACACATGTTAACAAATCATAGGCTAATTTTCCTATGAAATTATCAATAATATGAATTATTATATTCCATTAATATATAAATATGAATAATATACTTAATAAATGTGATTTAAAAATGTATTAAATCATTTAAGTTGAATTACTTTTTAAATGATATTGATATATTATGTAGTCATATATGCAATCACATAGTCCTATGACTAGCAATGGATGAAAAATCCCTACATTCACAAATGATATGTGATTACAAAGGTGATTGTACATGTTGCATGGAGTTTTTTACAACTAAAATTTTAATCGTTTACTTCCAAATTTCTTCGAGTGTGCCAATGCCATTTGGAACTTCAAAGGGCCAAAAGGCCTTCCTTTTTTTGTCTTGGTTATTTTTTTTGTTAAAAACTTTCAATTACATTGCAAGGATGCAAGCATTTTCCATCTTAAGTTGGCAGTAGGGGTAGGCCTAGCTATTTCCCAACTTCCACCCCTTCATGACCCATCACCACAGTAGTTGGTTATTGAAATGGAAAAAAATTGACATCTAATTTGTGCTAACTTGACATCTTGTAAATTTTTTTTTTCTTTCTCCTTTGTACATTTTCCAAATTAGCGATGTATTTATAGATAAAATTTTGTAGCATTAACAAAAAAATTATAAATATTCCAAAAAGTTTGTAGTAGGCTACACTGAAACTTAATAAAAATGGCAAAGGAGTTGTTATCAGTTTAGGTATTTATTGACCTATTTCTATTATATTGACTAGATGGATTTTTTTCAATTGTAATTACCTTTTTCTTTTTTCTTGTTGTGGGCCATTTTGATTGGCCCATGACCAAAAAAACAAAAATTGAAACTTGAAAATTTTCTCAAAATAAAAGTTTTTATGTGGAGATGGAGTTTTCCTCTTTGGCCCACCTACAGACGAGAAGGGGAGAATTGGCCCAAACTAGTGAGGTGATATTGGGAACAATGTTGGGGAATTCATTGGGAACCTTAAGAACATTGTAGAAAACCCAAAAGAAACATATGGGCAAATCATTATGAACACATAAGAACATTATGAAAACAAAAAAGTTAAAAAATCTCCCACCTTGTGACCTCCACTCAAGGAAAGAAATAAGCCTTATGAGTGCATGTTCAACTTTTCATTAGTCGCATGCAAATTATAATAAAACATTGATTAGCACCATTTTATTTTATGTTGTGAAAAAATGGAGAAATCCATTGAAAATAAAAGCAAACAATTAGTTGAAGAGGCTTGGGTGAAAGTGACGCGCTCCCAAGTCACGGGGTGAAACCAACTTGAGGGTTTCACAAAGTCAAGTTGCGGGAGTTAAGACTTGGAGGCACGCTCCCGACTTCCAACTCTAGAAAGGGGTAGAGGATTGTGGGAGCCCAGGGATTAGACTAGGAAGAGGTATTACTTGATCAAGCTAGATTCTGCATCAAAACAAACCACCCAAGTGGTTAGAATACTTTCCGAGACACCCTTTGGTGTTGGGACAAGCTACGGGCATTTCGGACCACAAGACTCACCACGGCCCGGACTCGGGGGATGCCACCACCATCCCCCATATAGTATACTCTACGACGTTCCGCCACACCCACATCCAAGTGGTTCTTTTTCCCGGGACTCCCAAGTGGGAGTCCCGAAATCCACCCAAGTGTCCCAGTTCTGGACTCCCGGGACGTTGAGAGGTTGTAGCTCCTCGCCCTGACCTCGGATCGCAACGAGGTCGAAACCGAAGTTGTAGCCCTCATCCAGATCTTTTCAACGATGTATCACACTCCCGAATCGGACATCGAATGTTGGTCGATTCCCGACTTTTAATGGTCGGGAGTCAAACTGCCAGTTTGACTCCCGGCCCTTCTTTTGCCCATAACTTGGGCTACAAATGTCCAAATCGAGAATGCAAGGGCATTTTCGATATCTACGTTTCAAGACCTTTTCAATGACACTAAGAACACCCCAATGCGAGATGTTTTTCTCCTTGCTGTCATGCTCTGAACATTCAGGAGTCCCGGAGGACTCCAAATCCCCAACTTTTCCAAATGTTGGGCTTCACCCCCACACTTGGCCAAGTTAGGGTTGCGACAGAAAGCATCCTTGGGTCATACCATTGGGAACCATTTTAAGGAATGGTTAAGGAACCAAAAACAGCCAAATCACTTTCATTGGTCCTTTTCTTTAAATGTTTTCAGAACTATATATATATATCAATTATAAGCACTAATATATAACTTGAAATTTATTTTGTAATTAAAAAAACTAAAATTTGTTAAAAATTTATATTTTTAATCAAAAGTGTCATTTAAAAAATTGATAGCCTTAATTTTGGAAATTCACAATTAAATTATATTTACTCAATTTATTTCTTGGTAGAAATTTAAAATAGTTACCTTAGGAAAAAAATCCCAAAAAAAATTCTCAAATCAAGTTTCAAATTTGTGTTCTTGACCAAAAAGTTCAAAAAGAGGAATTAATGTGACATTTTTTAAATGCAATGATTAAGAACATCAAAATACACAATATAATTGATATTATTGAAAGTAAAAATATTATGGAACCAAATAAATGTATTCATTAAACAATAATAATGAAAATGTTTATTTAAGTGTTTCTTTTGATTTTTCAAAGTTCAATGGATCCAAGAAAATCAAGGCATGACATTCCTAATGGTACCACCCAAGGATGTTTTTTTCCTCTTCATCCATTCTAGCCTACCATAAGCCACAATATCATCGAAAATCATATGATTTAATATTAGATCAAGTTCCATTGTTAATCATCTAACCATTTCATTTGATCCATAAGCACCATATTACCACACCTCTTAACATAGTCCAAATTGGACTAAACTCCCTTTCAACCTTTAGGAGTTTCTTATCAAACAACATTGCATGGGGTGAAATGTTTTCACCTTGCTTGGGTCATGGCATGGGAGATGAATTTCGAAACTAATTGTCTGATGTAATTAGGCTATTGTTGATAGATATTTCATATTATAGGTGAGTAGTGTTGTGGTTTTGAGCATTTTCAATTGTTTTGTCTTCATTAAACCTTAAACAATGGAAATTGTGGAACATGTACCTTATGTGTTTGAATTTTGTTTCCATATAGTGAGAATTGTTGAATTTGTTGGTATTGAATGTGGCCCAAACATCTATGTATGATCATGAGTCTTGAAATATTTTGGTAGCAAGCTTCAAAAATCATATCCATGAATCAAAGTATCTCACATTGTTCAAAATAATTATAAATTCTGATGATATATTGCCATGGGCTAAGAAATATTTGTAGAATGCAATAACACATCACAATGATACCTATAACCTTAATTGAATATGTGATCACCATGAAAATGCTTCAAATTTATTGTGAGTGTAAGAAAATTAAAATGCAACAAGGTTATGTGAAGATGTTTGAAAATATGTAGGCATTTGAAAAAACCTAAGGAATAATCAAGATCTTTAGAATTGACAGGTGAAAATTTTGGAGACAAAAGTGAGGAGGAGGAGCAAGGGGAAATCTCATGGAGGCATGGTAATTTTTTTGGTGTTTTTAATCTCTTGGGGGTGATAAGGACAATATGTTGCCTTCTGGTTTTTTACATCACTTGCTTGTTCAAGATTTCATTATTAATTAATTGAAGAAATGGAAAGTTAAATGTGGTGGGGGCGTTATTTTATTTTGAATTTGACAAGACATGAGAGATGTAGCAAGAATAGACGAGAGAAAGATGGAAATAGACACCAAGTTTGTGCAATGAAAGAAAAACAAATTGTGTAAAGGCAGTGTAAGATGAGGTGTGGAACCTAACGATGAAACCACACTACGGTATAGACGATTTTAGAGAAAACTACGACTACATATAATATAAAAAGGTAATAACACGTAGGACTTCACTCACTTTGAAACCTTTTAGAGATTGCATGTAGTTAATTTGATATTCAAACATAAAATATATAGTTAAACCCATCAATATGCAATTGATTTGTAGTTGTATCATTATATAAAAATAAACCAATAATTTTATAAAAATTGATTTAACACCCTATTTTATAGCATATCTCCATTTTTTTAAAATTTTGAAAATCCATCTTTTTATGTAAAATTGTAAAAATAACATTTAGCCCATCTACATCTTCAATGGAAAAACATTTTACAACCTAAAAGATCACAGTTTTCATCATTATTATAACATAATGTACTAACAAAGGTTTTTTAAACATTTGATATGAAATTTACAACTTGAAAAGCAATTGGGAATTGTAATGAGAAAGATTCTTCTTCATGGTTGTCATTTTGCATTTGCAAAATTTCACGAATAAACTACCATTAAATATAATCCTTCGTAGTCCTTTTATATAATTGCAACACTATGACAAGGCTATTGCAAGGTGAAAATGTACTCCAATACTAATTAATTTGTTGATATTTGTTCCACTTTCATGATACAATGATATATTGGGATGTAAACCACCGTTAAGTGTAAATTTTAGTTACAAATGTTTTCCAAACATACACTGTGGTATATCAAGATTCCATAGGTATCAAAATTTGTCAAATTGTGACAATTATTTGTTTACTCCGTAGTATGTTTCACCCTTGAACATTGATTGTGCAAATGTGGGATGTTATTTTTGAAACCTATTTGTTGTCCTTTTTGAGTGTTTAGAATTGAAAATCTGCATTCTGCTTGAGTAATAAACAATTGCACTTATGTACATGGGTATGTAAATGTTCAATTTCATACTTATACCTAGAACTTATGTATATTTACATAAATACTTAAGCTTAATTAGTTTAGATTTACATACTTAAATGAAGACATAACTATCGATATGTAGAATCTATATACATAGAAATGAAGTAGGTTTATAAATTATTTATACATAGAATTTTGGTCTAAAAGAAATAGGTACATAGATATAGATATATATTTAGATATGATTAAATGATTTAGGTTTATTTTAATAAGGTTTAACATTGAAAGTTTTGTCCCTTAATAAGGTTTTGTTATAGGTTGGAAAGATTGTGGCATAAGGGTTTGGTTTAAAGTCTAAGGCCTAAGGTTTTGGTTTACGATTTAAGGCTTAGTACGATTTTTGGTTTATGGTGTAAGGTTTGCCAATGGGATTTAGGTCTAGGATTGGGATATTAAAGCTTTTGGTTTTTTTTAAAGGAGTTTATTGCAATGGAGTTGTCCATAGACACATACGTTTCTAAAATGTTTTTGCTACAAATTGAAGTATACAAATTCATAAAATGTAATTTGGTCCTTTTTTCCTCTCTTGTGGAAACAAAAAACCTTTACAATCACTATTAACGTCCAAGCATGATTGGGGCACCCCCTTTGAAACATTAACGATTCAGTCCTAGGACTTTCAAATTTACTTTTTTTCATTTTTCTAATGATTTGTTTTAGATTTCCTTTTTTCCCCCCATGTCAAGTAAAATAATTTTGTTCCAATTTTTTTATAAGCATCTAGAATATATATTGTTTTCACTTATGAAAGTGAGAATAGTAAAATTTATCCAATGTGGGCCATAATCTATCAATGGCCCAAAATTTCTTAAAATTTTATTTTTTGAAACTTTTTACATTGCAATAGGGCACTCGGTTTTTGTCAAAACTCATAAATTGTATGTACATAAGGGTGAAAGCATGTTAAAGTATTCCAAAAAAAATAGTCTTCAAGTGTAAAAAAACAAGAATTTATGACAAGTAGATTAGAAAATAGGTGTGCCCTACAAGATTGTCCTTTTGGACTACATGAAGACATCAAATGTGAAATGTTGAAGTTTTTGAAAGCTTCCAAGGTTGTATCAACCTTTCTAAGAACCTACTTTCAATCTACTTTGCAAAATTTTCTAGTTGGTCACATTGTGAGAAAATAGATTGAAAGTAGGTAAAAAAAATTTAATTTGGAATTGTTTTTCATATGTTGCATTTTGAAAGGGCTTAAGGTGTGATTTAATGAATTAAGCACATGCAATGCACTTTAGTATCATATCAAAAAATTTGTTTTGGATGCCAAATTTGAGTTTATGGAAAATTTACCTTTGAAGGGCTTCACATTCTCATAAACTTCAAATTCCAAATTTTTTTTATCAAGGTGGATAATGGCTCAAACATTAGTACTACAATAGTTAAATTGTTTGATTTGGAAAATGTGTAATATCAATTAAAGTAATACACTTGCAATAAAGAAATAAATTAGTGAAAGTATAACATACATTAAAAATGACCATATATTATTTATTTATTATAATAAATAACTCCCAAATTTTATGGCATGATTAAAATGCCTAAAATGTAAAATATTCCAAATCTACTTTTATTCGTCAGTAAGGATGACCAATTGACATACTTTACCATGCTTACATTAATTAGTACTTAAGGTGTTGGTGGTGGGCCAAAAACATCGGTTTAGACATTCTTTATGAGTCTTTGAACTTTTCTTTCTCAAAAGACAAAGTCTTGGATTTTTTTCTAGAACTTGGTAGGAATTATGAATTCGTTCAAATTTGACATGCTATGCATAGTACATTAATAATGTATCTATCCACAAAAAAAACTAAACTTTCAATATGAATGTTCAAATGTGGAGCAAAACTTACAACAAAAAGTTGGTGAAGGTTTGACAAAGTGGTGAACATACAAGCTTTGAATTTTTATGTGGATCCACAATCAACACCTTAACACTTTGAGGATACTTTATGAACTCTAAAAACTTTGTATGGATGGAAGATGAAAGCCATGAAAAGAAAATGCAAGAATATGAAGTTTGTCCCTTTGTTTTATTTGGTCCCTTTTACACTTGTGGTGATGCTATCGAATGAACACCAGGAGGAAAATGAATGGAGAGTTTTATAGAGAAGTTTCAACAACCTTTTTTCAAAAGGTTTGGCTAGGTTAATTTTTTTGATTATTTACAAAAAAAAATACTCATTATCTTAATTCCATGATGATAACTCAATGGTTTAATGTTGGCATAGGTTGTAGAAGTGGATTATTCAGCTCTTGTTGCATTTTTTCATATTTTGCTACATATTTCACATCAAAAAGTGATTTTATGGTTACAAAAACAATTGGAAAAAATTAGAAAATTTTGTTTTTTAGTGTAAATTCAAAGATAAAACCCAACAAATGAAAAAACGATCACCAAACTTTTGAAACCACCAAATTTTAAAAAACTTGATTGTAAGTATAATAAATTAATCAATAATGATTTTTTATTATAAAGTATAATTCATAATTTATAGTGTATAACTAGGTTGAGTTGGATATCACCATTCCACTAGCCCATAAAGGTAGGTACAAGATGAATCTTGACCGTGTAGTAGTGATAAAACAAGATCGCACAAACTTGTATCAAGATTCATAAATCAAATGGAGGAAACTACTTGGCTTTCCCTAATTGTGGTAGTTTGTAAGAAGAATGGAAAATTGAGAATTTGTGTAGATTTTTGAAAACTTAATGTAACCATAAAAAGGATCCATATCTTGTGCTTTTCACAAAAGACATTTTGAACATGGTCGCTCAACATGAGGTTTATTCCTTTTTAAATGGATCTTCTAGTTACCACCAAATCACGATAGCCCCCGGTTGAATTGAGCTTGGTAAAGAGTTTTGATGGAAATGTAAATCTTGTATTCAACTTTGACTAGAATCTTGCTAGCTACTTTTTGAGAGCTACAATCAACATGTACTTGCGCTTTTAATAAGGGATATTAAGCCCAAGTCAAAAATGGTGACCAATAATAATAGGAATAGAAATTTTATGCAACCAATGAGATGGCCCAACTTGCAGGCATGAAGTTTTCTTCCCATTGGTGGGCTGGGGGATTTGAGATTTTTTGGGGGGGATTTTGGTGTTCTCAGTGTTCCCACCAGGTTCATCATGGTTCCCAATGGTGCTTCAATTTCTTCCCCAAGCTGTTTTCAATAGCAACACACTTTATCCCCCTTCCTCTGCTTAAAGTTCTGGGCTTGTAACCTATGTAGCTAGACCAAAGGGAAACATTTCATAATTTGGGAGTGTCCATAGTCCACAACTAGAGCAATAGTTACCCACAATCTCATTAGCGTTGGCAAAAAGAGGGAGCTCAACACGGAGAGAAAACAATTTTCTAAGCATCCAATGAGCATTGAGGTGAGCCAATATGCAGAAGACAGGACAATTTCTTTTCCTTTTTGAAAGGGACCTTGATGATTATTTAGGTTTAAAGGTTTTACTCCCCCACTTCTTGTCAGCACTGTCCCCAATGATGTTCCCTATCCATTGCCACATGTGTCCCATACGTGTGTTGCTTAAATTTATCCATACACTTTACCAAATTTTCTTTAAGGTGTTGTCCATAGTTCCCATGTGTCCCCATATTCTTCCCCGTAGCATTACATTCTACTACATATTCCTTGCCCAAAGTCTCGCTCTCTTAGCCTACACAGATGGGCCAATGAAAAATCTGCATCAATTCGATCTTGGGAGTGTCCAAAATCTGCAAAAATCAAAAGAATTGCTTCAAAGCTTCGGACTCTGGACACTCCCAGGATAGAATGAAACACTAACTTAGAACCGATTGAATAGTTTTGCTGAACAGAATGGGATCTGCATTTGGACTTAAATTGGACCCAGTTTTGAAATTTTGCGAAGAGAGGAACTGGAACTGGAACTCAGCCATAATCCATATAGGAGGTTTTAACCAATGTTGGCAACAAATCTTGAAGCTTCAGATTCTTATCTCCAACTACACATGTAACACAAAATCTGACTAGCCTGCGAGAAGACATGAACGATAAGCATTTGGAGAAGACTCTGGATACTCATCTACCTGTCCAGTGAGCTCTTAGACTTCAAGTGCCGCCACAGCTAATTCCGTCTGTGAAATTATAAATTTCTGCTTTCCCACCTCATTTTTGTAGTGTTTTTACCTTGTCAGGAAGGTCAAGACATGACGACCTTAGTAGCCTGAAGGAGTAAGCAGCCCCTGAAAAAATGGGTGCTTTCCAAAAGCCAGAAAACTTGGAAATGACATAATATATGAGCTGACATCCAAATCAGAACCAAGAGAATGGATCTAGCACAGCCACTCGACAGGATACCGACAAAACAGAGGAGCAAAACACTAATGTAACCTAAACCTGGTGGCACTGAAGCAGTGTTTATGAGCTGACATCCGAATCAGAACCGAGGGAATGGATATAGCACAGTCAGTCGGCAGGATACCGACAAAACGCAGGAGCAAAACGCTAATGTAACTGCTGCAACACAAAATTGACAAAATCAAAACAGGGGGACGCCAACAGATGCCCATAATATATATCGCCATAGACCACATTCTATCCGTCACATATGACACAAGAAGTGGACCAACAGAGAGTAGGAGAACAATAGCTGACGATGACTATGATTTATACAATTCCCACACATCAGAATTATATACCTAGTTCTGGTGCCACATAATTCCAATGCAGAAGAAACACAAGCGCAAGGCATGGCTTAAAATCTGAAGCAACCACGCAAGAACTCCACAAACCACGATTTTCAGATTCACTGATCTTAACAATCTCCTCAGGTTCTCAGACCTGGTCCTAGCGGCCAACACATCTTCCAGGAACTGGGGAGAAATAGGATGTACAATGCAGCAATCCTCCACCCTCATGCATGGTTGACCATTTGCACCGCAGCCATCATCGCTAGAAAACTGGATGGCACAGGGCACGCGCAAAAGCTTGCAAGCAGAATGCCGGATCAATGGAGGAAAGGGCGGACGCGAGCGCCAAAGAGGTTGTGAGAAATTGTGATGAGATTGCGAGAATCTGTGCGTTTTTATTGACACACGGCAGCACACCTGCCCCACGACAGTCACTGTAAGGGCCGAACACGCTGTACACTCCTCACGTGTCTCTTCGAAAACGAGCACGAGGTCTTGAACTGTACCCTGACGAAAAATGAAAATCTTTCATCCAACATTTTCTGATGATGAGAAGAATTCTTGTCACCTGACTAGAACATGCTGTGTTGCTCACAAGCAAAAAGTAGAGAACTTTAAATTAAACAATTCTAAGTTTGTAGTGGGCTGCATTGAACCATGAAAGAAACGGCACAGGAGTTGTAGCTGCGGTTCTGGCTCAAGATGGATAATTGTAATCTGGCATGAATTCTGTGGGGTAAAAGAATTAGCCTCAGATCACTTCAAAACAATATGGCAACGGTCAATCAGAAAATGTGGATGGGTTTCTAGATCATCACACCAAAATGAAAAGAGAAAATTCATCCAAGTTTTTAAATCTCTCATCCCTTGGTCGGATGAATTCTTGCCAGGTGGCAGGGGCAAGAGTCTGGTGAGTTGTAGGATCCTGTACTATGGATTGGTATGAAATGGTAAAGCCTCTGCTACTTGTGCGAGTGCAGGTGCTGGTGCGTCCGAGGACGTTCTTTATCATTCACTGTAGCTCGTCCGACTCTTATCTGCTTCAGTTCCATCATAAATGCAAATATTATCCCACAGAAGATACTCTTGCTTGCAACCAAAAACCAGAATCTCTAAACTATTTTAAGTTTGAGGTGAACTCCACCGATAGAAACAGCAAAGGAGTTGTTGGGGGTGCTTATATCATACATACAAGCCACAATCACCCACATATTGTGCTCTGCATTAATTAGATGAGCTGCCTCTATTTTTTATGTTTTTGGCAATGAGCCAGTTGATTGACCCATCACTTTAAAGATATGAAATAATGGAGGCTCTCCAGATTAGAAGGCTTTATTTCGAAGATAACAGTTCTTCCCCTTTGGCCCACCTATATAGGTGAAAGGAGGACAACATTACCCAAAGCATATGGGATATAAGTGAGGTGTTATTGGGAACTCTTTGCTTTTAACCGCCCCCGAAGGAGTTCAAAACAAAAAAAAAATTGCATGGACAGTTGATGTCGACTGTAAAAGTGGAGAGTGAAGAGTGGACCGTTACTCTACAGACCAAACACAACTTGGAAAAAAAAAACCCCATTCCCTTCACCGACAAGAAAAAAAGGAAGGCCCCTTCACTCCATGTCCTGACTTCTCTTGGTTGGATGGAAATTCTATTCCTAAAATTGGCTCCCACTATTTTTGGCCTGGACAAGATAAAATGTGGTGCTCTTGGGATATGGAATAAAATGAGGTGCTCATTGGAACACCCTTGGGCACCAATTTGGTAACTTGGGAAAATGATGGGAACACAAGAATTTAAAAATTCCATCCTCACACCCCCATTCCCCCGCCCAAAAGGAGAAAAAAGAGAAACCCTCTTGGGTGTATGCTAAGTGTCTCATTGGTCTATTCCAATACATGATTACCACTATATTTTGGCCTCAGTTAATACCCCTTCTCCAAAGCACGCCATACTTGTAACCTATAGATTGGCTCAAGATTGATAATTGTAATCTGACATGGGATTTGTGAGATAAAACATTTGGATAACTTCAGAACAATATGGCAAAGGTCTCCCGGAAAACGTGCGTGGGTTTTAGACTTGCACCCCAAAATAAAAAGAGAATCTTCATCCAAGATTTCCAATCTCTGATCCCTTCATCGGATGAATTACTGCCCCCTTGTCAACGCCAGGACGTGCTTTATCAATCATTGTACTTTGAGGACTTTAAGCTGCTTCAGTTCCACTATAAATCCAAATATCATCCAACAGAAGATGCTGTTTGCTTGCAACGAAAACCTACAAAGGAAAAACTGTAAATCATTTTATGTTTGCAGTGGGCCAGTTTGATTCGCCCATTACCAAAAAACAAAGACTGAAACTTGAGAGGCTTCTCACAATAGAAGTTTCTATGTGGAAATGGAGTCCCTCCCCCTTGGCCCACCTATGTGGGTTAGAAGGGGCCAACCAGTGAGATGCTATTTTGAGCACCCTTGGGGAACTCATTGGGAACCCAAGGGAAACACATGGGTAAATATAGGAACACATGGGAACATGATGAGAACACAAAAGATTTTTAATCCCTCCCCCAACCCCCCCTCCCCCCACAAAGGAAAAAAGAAAAGCCCTCTTGAGTTTGTGTTCAGCTTCTCATGGGCTGCATGCAAATTCTAATCATAGAATTGATTGTCATGGTTTTATTTACTTTTGGAACAAATGGAGAAATCCATTGCAAAAAAGAAAAGAAAACAATAGTCCCAAGTTGGGTGAGGGAGCAGCAACCCACAAAGACACAACTAATCAAAGAAGCTAATTAGATTTGGTAGTTAACAATTCCAACCAAGTCATCAACTGTCTGTAGCACAAAATGTGAGGGCAACACCTCTTGTTAAAATTATATAGGTCTTCTTTTTCAGCAAAATGACCTTATCAATCAGCCGAAGAGTCTCATCCATTCCAGCCTACCATAGGCCACAACACCGTCCATAATCATATGACCCAGTCTCAGATCACAGTAGGTCAGATCCTTCAAACCTTATCATCTTTTTTCATAGGCAGCATATTATCACATCTCTTAACAGAGTCCAGATTGAACTAATTAAACTCCGTATAAGCCTTGAAGAGCTTCTTATCGAATAAGCACTACATGATGTCAAGTCTCTTCATCTTGCCTCCTAAATGCAAGGGATGTTTCAATCTAAAAATAGTGATGGGAGCTCAAGTCCATGCCAGTTTAGCTCCATGACATTCATAGAATCTATGTTGAAGGGTTTTGGAAGTAGATCAGTCACACATAGGCCAATTGATATTCACATCCTTACACATTTGCACTCTCCAAGCATGGATAGCTATGTCCTTGTGGTACATGGACCAAATAAATCCAGCACCTTTCTTTGTACAAGTCTTCCTCAAATCATTCCTCCATCTAACATTGTGGCTAAGAGACAAGAGGTCAAGCCATTGCTTAAGGATTCATGTTGCAGGGATTCCCTATTGCTTAGCAACCTTCTTCCTTTTTTAATAGAGTTGGACCCAAAGGAGGAGTTCCATCAAACCAAGTCCTCCATTCGGGTTAAATTGTAGGGTTTTCACCTTGCCATGAAAGAGGTGAAAAATGTTCTTCTTGAACTTTTCTCACAATAGACATGCATATATGTGCCATACACTATTTTGCATTTTGTTTTTTCATTTTTTCCTTATTGCACTTCATTAGGATATTGGACCTAAAGTCACCATTCTACGTCACAAGCTCTACAAAATATTTCTAGCCAACACTAACCTTTGCACAAGGGAGGAAATTTTTGACTGCAAACCAAGTGTTGTGGGTTGTATTGTATGTTACTGGTTTAGAACACAAGCCAATTTCCTTAAACCATTTGTTGTTTCTGGGTGTGGAGTTTTGTTTTCCAATACTCTAAAAGCTTTTCCATTATCCTCTCTCAGATGCCGCAATAATCTTCTTCTAATTGGTACTCATTTCTCAATTTTACCCAGCTATTGAATTTTTTTTGTTACAGGATTCTACAGGTCACCAATTGTTTTGAGATCATTGCAATTCAGTTGTTTTGCCCTCAGGATGGATACCCCAAATTCTTCTCTCTGAAAGTATGTTGACCACCAATTTTTTACATTATTTATGCCTTTTGTTAAAGTAAAGGGGCTTGGGCAAATGGTTTAGTTCATCAACTTCTAAGCTTCACATTTGTGGTTCTACAATTTGAAGCCCACTTCTGTTAGGCGATGTTGCACTAAACCCCATTAAATATTTGGCATCATTTTTTGTGCTTAGAAAGTAGGGTTTTGTTCATTCAATATCTCCAAAAGATCTACATATTAGAATCACCAAGTTCAAATGCCATCAAAATCCACTTAAATAACATAGTTATGAGAGCCTGATTTGGGTCCACAAGATTGAACCCTCCAACAATATTCTTAATATACCTTACTCTAATCTTGGTGTTGGTGTCCTACCTACTCCAAGAAATGTCCACAGGATAGCCTTGCATTTTTTAATGGTTTTAATTGACCTCACCTGCATACCATAAAAAATTAGAATGTTAAACTCAACACTAAATTGACAATGGTCGTTCTACTAGTTAATGGAAGGTGGAATGTACTCCAAAAGTGGAGCTTCTATTGGATGTGCTTTGTAAGAAAGGTGTCTATGTCTTGTATCACACCCTTTAGTCCAAAAGTAGTACCTAGCAATTTAGAATTTTCTCCATCTATTGCCCATTTCCATTAGCATTTCCTAGTCCAATTAGGTCTGAAATTTGAACAACCATGCCAAAACGCCATTTATTTCTGCCACTTGAATTCCAGCCTTGAAATTTTCAAAAACTTGTTTAAAAGGCTCATTACATTATTTATAAAGTCCTTGTCTAGAACTAAGGTGAGAAAAATATCATCAGCTTATTGACGCAAGGTTTGTTCCTTCTCATCTCTTGGCATCACAACTCTTTAATCATTCTAGTATGCACTACATGTTTGAAAAAATATATTAGGATCCCTCCCACACAAAAAAAAAGATATGGGGCAAGTGGGCAACTTTGCTTCACAACTCTTTTGATTGAAAATGAAGGAATAATTCTACCATTAAGGAGGATGGAAGATTCTACATCCTTTAAAAAAAAAAAAATCATTTCAACAAGCTCCTCAATCACCCCTATCTTCCTCATGGTTAGGAATAAAATTCCCAAGCAACTTTATCGTAAGCTTTTTCAAAATCTAGTTTGAAGACAATCAAATCCTACTTAGTGTGTCTTGCCCAATCATTAGTTCTATGTGTCAAAACTCATTGTGTAATGTCTACCTCAAGGGGAGGAATGTGAATTGGTCAGTGCTGATCACCCATCAACATTGGTTGAAGGTAAAGTTGCAATGTTTTGGTGTAGATCTTGTGGGCTACATTCAAGAACAAAATAGGGTGCCAATTCCCCAATTCGTCCTTATCACCACTTTTGAATATTGAAATAAACACCCCCTTAGTGACTTTTTTGGGGAATTTGTGAATTACAATGGAGTTTTCAATCATATTAACATAATCCTATCTTACAATGTGCCAAAATTTAACAAAGAATGTTTATAAAATGCTATTGGATTCAAGAATGTTGCCTCCTACTAACATTTTTGCCATTTTGTGAAACTGTCTTCCTGTTGAAAAGGTTTAGATAAAAATCAACAACTTACATAATAACAGATGACAAAGATCTACTTAATCTTTGGTGGTGACTACCTCTTGATTCATTTCCCACAAATGACCCATCAACTTCTCCTTGGTTACATTTTTCTACTACTTTAACTATACCACCAAAGTTAAAGGGCAATTCTTCTTGGACTATTAGTTAATTTTTAAAGATTTTATCTTCTAAGTATTTCCTAACTAAGCAAAGGGGGTAGGAGATTATGTTTGAAATGTTTGCCTTCCCCCTTGTGTCATTTATACTAATGTTAGGTGGGTATCAAAATTTTCTAAAACCTACCAAATGCAATTTTCATAAAGTAATTTACAAAGAATCCTGATTTTCACTCTTTAATTTTAAAAAATATATATATACACGAGTGCAAGGTATCAATGTTTTTTTTAGATTTTTGAACCAATTTTCATAATGCTGGTTTTTAGAAATTTGAAATGTAAAAACCCACCAATCCATGTAAATAAATTTAACTTAATTTAAATAATCTAATTTAGCTTAATGTACTTTAGGTTAACTTAGTTTAATTTATTTTTGCTGAATTTAGTCTAAATTTCCTAATTTAATTTACTTTAAACTAGTTTAAATTAAGCTAATGTTAAGTTAATTTAGCTTATTTTAATCTATCTAAGTGTAGCAAAATTAAACCTACTTTAATCAAGTTTAACTAAGTTTAGCTAATTTTAACCTTGTTTAACCTAAAAAATATAGTTTTGCCAACTTTATCCTAGTGAGCCAAATTCAACCAAAATTATCAATTTTAGAAAGAATAATTTATTTTAATCTAAATTAGCCACATTTCTCCTAAAATAACTTTATTCGACCTATTTTGTCTTAATTTAACAAATTTAAACCAAATTTAGCCTAAATATTTTTAGTTTAACTTAATTTAACCTAGCTTAATTTAACCAAGTTTAACATATTGCATCTTATTTAAATTAGTGTGACCAAGTTCAGCCTTAGTAGCTTAGTTTAATATATTCCATGTTAGTTTAACCAAGTGTAGATTAAGATATTTAATGTAGCCTAAATTAACCCATGTAGGTTAGGCTAGTTTAATTTATCTTGGCTTAGCCATGTTTAATCAAATTTATCCAAATTTAACCTAAGTAACCAAATTATTCAAATTTAGTCATGTTTAAACAAGTTTAGCCCAGCTAGCACAAGTTAGCCAAATTTTATCAAATTCATCATAATTCAGCCTAAATAGTTTTGTTTAACTTAAATTACTTTTTTGTTTCAAGTTTAGTTTAATTTAGCCTAGTTTAATCTAATAGCCTTAGGTTACATAAGTTTAATTTATAAAGGTTCAAATTAGCTTAAGTTAGCTTAAGCTAAATTGTTACATAACCTAGGTTGGGCTTAGGGTGACTTAGGTTAATTTAAGCTCAGAAATTTAATGTTCAAAATTCAGTGGTAATTAAATTTGTGACAAAAAAAAGTTGTGGTGCAATGGTTAAAGACTTAAACCCCAAAAGTGCAGATGAGAGGTTCAAGTTGTCCTATCAATTATATCGTATATAGAACTTAAGTGTCTAGCTTGAGGTTTAAAATTTTGTTCGTTTAGCCTAAGTGTTCTAAGGTAAGTTTTAACCTAACAACCTAACCTAAAAGGTTTAACCTTATTTTATTCACTTTTGATTGCCATGTGGCACCATATTATTGGGTCAAATGCTGATTTTCTTATCTTGGTGTCACATGTCACATTGTGGGCTATTGGATGTGTTTCCATGAATGCATCCATTACAACTACAATCATAAAAGACATAGTCACATGACATTTATGATTAGACCACTTATGTGACTATGGTAAATATGATGTGGACATTTTGAATATGTAATCATGTCAAGTTGTATATGGTGGTTATAACTACAACACCAATCATTTTTCTAATTCTATTTACCATTTTTTTTATGTAGTGCCTCTTAATTGTTTGAACAAAATTACCTTCTCCCTTCATCTAATTTGAATTAAGTGGTTGTGAATAAAGTATTTATTGTGTCTATTCTACCCCATTTGTTATTACTGCCAGTTGAGTTCTTATGGTGATGTGATGGACAAAGATTTTTGTTGAGTTACCTCCACTTGAAACATTATCTTCATTGCCCCCTAATTATGGATGGCAATTGGAAAAGGTACATGTGAGGTGTTTTTTTATTTTTCACTGCTAATTTCTATTAGGTGGCATACTTACATATGTTCTATGAGTGTTATATGGGGTTAATGTTCAAGTTGGAAGAATCATAATGTTTATAACCAATGTTGTTAAATATTAACGATGATTTTCAAATAAATAGATTTTTTAAAGGTTTTTATCCTTTGGGGTTGTTATATGTGGATGATCTATAAATGGAATGAAGATTAAGTGGGTTGAACAACTACTAGAACCTTAGGCAATTGAAGGGGAAAAATAACATTAAGGTGTTTTAAGGTATAAGTATATAAGCAAGAAGTATATAATAGTTTGAAGGGAACCCAAATGTTGGCAATTTGTATACAATTCAAGTCAACTCCAATTCTATAATTTAAATCTAATGGAGCTAGAAACGTTAATAGTCTTCATAACTATATTATTGTAGTTCCTTTTCATAAAAAATCACTAATATCTTATTATGGATCTTATGAGTTTGGTTGCCCAACACCAGGTCAAATTACACCCTAACACACTTTTTAGCACACAAGTTTTGTAAGTAGCTTCAAATGAACTTAGAACATTCCAAAAAAAAACTTGACATTTTTCATTTTTCATACACCAAAAATGAACTTAAACAATCAAGGGAAAGGTGAGAATGATTTTTTGAATCTTGCCATTCTTCACTTGTGCCAAAAACATGCCCATTTCCTCGTTGAATTCTCCTTAATTACAGCTTTGAAAGTATTGAAAATTTATGGTCACACGCCCTAACTATTATTATAAAACAAATTCAAATTTGAATACAACTTTCCAACATCTAAGTTGGAAATTTAAAGGCTTCATCAAGCTTGGCTAGCCCCCTTCATTTCATGTCATTACCACTATTGCCACACACATTGCAAGTTACCAAACTTGAAAATTGTGTTAACTCTTGAAAAATGTTTGTCCTCCAATTCTTCAAGGTTTTTCCTTATAGCTTCTTTTCCTTGCAAAAAATTCAAAGCTACAAATTCAAAAAAAGTTTAATGAAAATGATGTGATAAAAAAACCAACTTTAGGATAAAAGTTTCAAAACCCCATATCTTTCACAAAACACATACATTTTCTTCTGTAAATTTTTTAAATGAAAGTGCCTTATACTCTTTTATAATCCCTCCAAGTTTTAACTCAAGATCTTTCAATAGTAGATCAACATCTAGATTTAAACAATCTAATATACACAATTTTCATTCTTTGTAAATATGTTTTTCCCCTTTCCTTGTTCTCTTTTGCACTTCATAAAGTCCTATGGAATAATTAGAAACCTTTTAGGTCTAGATCTTCTTTGAGTTCTTCATTGAACAACCTAAGCTTTAATACCATGTTAACAAATAAAAAATAAAGTAAAAAATACAAAATGATTCTATCACAAAAAAACTAAAAACAAGAAAAAAAAGATACTTACAAACATGGAGCATAAGATCAAGAACACACCAAATTTTTTGTCACAATTAAAACACATCAACTTGCAATAATGACTAGAGACTCTAAACCATCAACATCAAAATCAAAACTAAGAAATCAAATAAAAAAATAAACTAACAAATTAAATTTAAAAATTAATCACCAAAGTAACTTAGTTATTTTCTCTTAGTCCCCTAACTAATGAAGATTAACTAATTGGGCTTGGATTCTCAACACTAAGTGTAAGAGGCCAATATTCTTTTGGATATAAGGTGCCATTATGTTTGGTGTTGACAAGATTATTTAATACAAAGCAAACAATACCATTGTGTTATGTTTCCACATACTCTACCCTAAGTTACTTTAAGATTGCCCCATTTAGTAATAAGCCACATTGTGAAGTATATTTAAACTCACATTCTGATAGTTTTTTGAGGAGCATGCTACAAGCTAGGAGTCTCAAAATGCCTTCAAAGGGTTTTCCAAACTTGCATGAGAAGGTTTCTCCAATGCACGCAAGAGCTCTGAAACCATTTTGTACAATAAGAGACTTTAAAAACCATCACAAGAACTACATTATGAGGGATGTTTCCAAGGAAGGAATCAACAAAACTCCCTTTCAATACCCCCTTAAAGTGATGCCAACAAATATATTGTACTCCCTAAACCATCAATTCAAGAATAATCAAAATATTATCAAAATTGTCAATTTTCTGAAAATTTTGTTTTAAAATTGCCAAAAAATGATAAAAATAATCTTTGTTCAATGTGGGATTTGAACCTAGGTCAATGGGCTCAAATATTTAATGGCATAGTGAGACAATGGAAAAATTGTTGCAAAGAAGTTTCTGTTATTAATAAGATTAATTATGTTGAAATGTTCAAAATTCAAGAATCGTCTGCCAAAGCTTATTTTTAACTCAATATTAATTATTCAGCAAATGTTTGTGGAATCCCTTCAGTGACTACAATATTAGACAATGCTTTGCATTTGGTGAGCAAAGGGCATGTGTCTCAATTCATATTTTTTTTGTACCCAAAGCTTACAGGGGGTGTAATGCAGCCAATTTTCATTGGAACAAGATCTTGTGGACAAGGTCTTTTGCTGAGTAAAAGAACATGTAGAACGTGCAGATTGAAAAGATTTTTTCTCGTTCGTCCTCAACTCCTAAAGTAAATCCCTTGATTTGAGTTGAATCTGGGCCTTCACTCCTTGTGTAAAGTGGGCCTTAATGCCCCCCTTCTTTGATCGGGCTTGGTGAATCAGCTCCTATACAGCTTTGAGGTGCTCATTGTTTGCTGAGTAACCAACCTACCTTCACATTTCTATCAAACCAGAAAAGCCAATGATGTTTTTTGACACCAGATCGCAGGCTTTGTGGTGTTCTAACTGATAAGCTTGCATTTTTATCTTTCAGGGCTACTTCCACTAATCACATGATATCTGATGGATTAATCTCATGCCACAAGATGCAAGGACAATAACACCATTTTTTTAAAGTCAAGAATTGAGGGGCTAATGTAGGAAAGGGATAATTAACTTGTTGCAGATCAAGACCTTGATCTAAAGGTTAATTTCCCTTCAACTTATCTTTTGAAACACTTATTTTCTTCTCTCCTTTCCCATAATTGGATCATGTTAATGAATACCTTGACAAAGCAGACACCCAATTTGCCAATCCTGCACCACTTAATGTTTTGTGAACCAGTGTTCCAATTTTCCCATACCCTTATTGTTGGCTAAAATTGAATACAAAATTTAAAAATAAAATACATTACATAGGTCTGTATAATTGCTCAGAAACACTAAAAAGGAAAAAAGAGGGCAACATCTATCAGAAGAATTAACAATCGACTCAGTTTTCATAATTAAAAAAGCTATGCAAAGATTTTTGAGTTCTATCATTAACCTAAATTATACATCCAAGTTATTGTTTGCCTCTTATGTGATGAATTGTGCTCAGAAGTCAACTTTTACCATGCCAATATAGCTTAAGAATTTCTCAATTATTGAATTTTGTTAGTGCAAAAAATTAGTGTTCAGCAATTTTCTTAAATCTTCTCCTCACGTATGTGAGTCCAGCCTCCAGAAAAGAATCATAAACATTGATCACAATGTGTTTGCAAAGATGAGAACTTACAAGAAAAAAAACATGTGCATGAAAACATTTACTAGTCATGGCTATTTCGCAAAAGTTCATTTCACTCTTTTCAAACTGCATGCAAAAAGCTTGTAGGTGGCAACTTATTGAAAAAAAAGAAAAATTTAAAATTTACTCAGTCATAAGTAATGTGCTTAAAAATGGAATTATGTGAATATTTTTTAAACATTTTAAATTGTAATAGACAATCCTTTGATAATCTATTACTTTGAAGTTCATAGCATACCAAAACATATCCCTTTATTTCATATGTTTCATAAAAGATATTAAAAAAATCTTGCCCATGTCAAATAATAAATACTGCCCACTGAACAACATGATCAAACACGTGCACCAATCAGTCTTTTCTCTCTGGCTATATATAGCCAAAAATACATATATTAAAAATTAAAAGTGCTAAAATCACGTGTTTTTAAGATTTTGAATGATGAGAATTTAACAAAAAATGAAACAAATTTGCCAAAAAATTTCCATACGTGGTTCAAACAGGTAGCCAAAAAAATAGGAAGATGTTTAAAACTTTTATTTTCATATTTAGCATGTTGCCAAATCTGGATAAATCTTCTTGTGGATCATCCCCGCTTTGGCTATAACACAAAATTGACCCAAAAAAAGAAAAACACACTAGGCCGCCAATATATGTGCATACTAAATGTATTATCTTGATAGACCACATTTTATGGGTCACATATGACACAAGCAGTGGACTAACAGAGAGTAGTAGTACAATAGCTTACTATAACTATAATTTCTAGATTTCCAATACACCTATTCGTTCTGGAGTTACGTAATTCCACTCCACAAGAAACACTAGTGCAAGGCAGATTGCAGGGAATTTATTAGTTCAAAATCTGAAGCAACCGCGCATAAACTCCACAAACCACGATTTTCAGATTCACTCATCTTCACTTCCTTCTCAGGTTCTCAGACCTGGTCCTCCTGCTCTTCACATTTACCAGGAAAAATAGGATCAAAATTGCACTTTCCACTGCAGCAATCCTCAGACCTCAGGCAGCGTTGACCATTTGGAAAGCACTGCTGTTGACATAAACCAGGAAAAATAGGATCAAAATTGCACATTCCACTGCAGCAATCCTCAGACCTCAGACAGCGTTGACCATTTGGAAAGCAATCATCATCGCTAGAAAACTGGAGGGCACAAGGTAAGTGCAAAAGCTTGCAGGCAGTCGCCGGGAAAACGGTGAGAGCTGCCTTTGTGTTCGCAGATGCCACCTGGTCACGATGCAGTAGTACACCTCCAGCGCCATGGTCAAGCTCACGAGCGGCCTCCGTCACCTGCACCGCCACTAGCATGATGCAAGCAATGACCAGCAGACGAAGCGCAGCAGCGGGAACCTTGAAAATTGTCATCGCCATGATCGCCAAATCGTTCTCCCTCAACACGCACTCACCGCCAACCCTTGCAAGCGGAATGCTAGATCAGTGGAAGGAGGGGCAGACGCGAGCGCCGAAGAGATTGTGAGAAATTGCGAAGAGACTGAGAGAATTTGTGCGTTTATATTGACACACGGAGCACACCTACACAAGATAGTTACGGTAAGGGCCAACAAATTGTAGACTCTCACGTCAAGAGTCTCGTGAGTATGTACTATGGATTAGTATGGAATGGTAAAGCTGCTGCTACTTGTACGAGAGTAGGTGCTCGACCACCCAAGGACGTCGTTTATCATTCACGTCAGACTTTTATCTGAATCTGTTCCATTATAAATGCAAATATCATCCAACAGAACATGCAGCTCGCAACTAAAAGCTTAAAGGTTTAAACGCTTTTACGTTTGTACAAGAGTGAACTCAGAGAAATGGCAGAGGAGTTGGCCGGGTGCTTATTCGTGCCTCTATTAATTAGTGAGGGCTGCGCCCACAGTTTTGAGCTCAAAATTGAGTTTTTTGACACAAAAAATTTAGCTTGGGATCACTTCAAAACAATATGATAATTAATGGTCACCCAGAAAACAAGCGCGGGTTTTAAGAAACAAAAAGAAAATATTCCTCCAAGATTCTTCATCGTTTGATTGGAGGATTTCTTGCCATGTGGTAAGGCCGAGAGTCTCGTGAGTTGTAGGATCAAGTACTATGGATTAGTATGAAACTGTAAAGCCATTACTACTTGTACCAGCATAGGTGCTTCTCCACCCAAGGGCCAGCATATTTCCTCGACTTTTTCCGCTTTCGGTGGATAGCTTTTTGTACGGAAAAGTGAGTATTCTTGGCAAGATTGATTTTTTTTTCTTGCACACATGAATGGCTAAAGAAGTGAACTACTTAGATTAATCTGGCTATAATGATTTGATCATTTTTCATGTGGTAATGGTTGGAGCACCAAAATAGCACATAATTGCTAAAAGAAGCCAAATGAAATATAAATAAGGTGAAAGTCCAAGCAAGTTCTGTTGCAGAATTTGTTTTCACAAGTTTCAAGACCAAAAACAAGATGCAACCTAAAATATGCCATTGAGAAGAAAAGGACTACTAATGTAGTTCAATCCGAGCAATATATTGTTTTTTCCCCCCACATTTTTCCTGTATTACTTTTAGCACCCCAAATGTTCCATATCATTTTGGCTATTTTTAGCCACCCCAAAAACGCTGCAAAGGCCGTCCTTTATCATTCACTGTAGGCCGTTAGACTTTTATCTGCTTCCGCTCCTAATGCAAATATCATTCATCAGAAAATTCTGTTGCTTACAACCAAAAAGTAAAAAGTAAACTCTATAAAATAATTTTGAATTTGTAGTTGGCTGCACTGAAACGTGAGAGAAATGGCAGAGGAGTTGTAGCCGGTCGGGGTACTAATTCGCCTATCTCTATTTGAACCCCTAAGAACACCCTACCAATTGTGCTTTGCATTAATTAGATGAGGTGCCTCCCAAGTTCACTTTTTTGTGTTTTCAATTCGATTGGTCCATCACTCCAAGAAATGGAAACTATAGAGGCTCCCCAAAATAGATCCTATTTTTGAGTATAGAGGTCTTCTTTCACAAACATGTCACCAGATATTTCAAAGCTGTGGGAGTTTGTGGAAAGGAGTAGTTGGAAGGATAACCCATCTTGCATCGTCACGGAAGTACAAGAGGATGATGACAGGAATGAGGAGAAGAAGAAGAGGAGGAGGATGAGCAGCAGCAACCCTTTGAGATGATGATCATGATTACCCATCTTCACCAACATGGGTCATGAAGCTTCCAAGACAGAGATAGATACACTTCAGACAAGAGAAAAATAATTACGGTTTAGGGTTCAGATCACTGCAAAACTCCTCCGATCCATTGGATGCATGCATCTACTATAGAACATGTAGGGGTTGTTTTGTCCAAGAACATGGTGAGTCAAATAAGGTGACACCTAATTCCATTAGGTGACAATGGGTCCTTCCAAAATATGTTCCAATACCTAATTGGTTTTCGCAATGTAAATTCTTATTTTAATCATGTTATTAGTTGTTGATTAACATTAAAGCAAAAACTAACATAACAAACAAAACAAATTAGCATGTTGATAAATGCATGTCCCATTTAAGAAAAGGCTTGTAAAAGTGTTGAAATAGAACCCAAACTAGTTCATTTATGCTTAAGTAAGGGCGGCAAAAGGTTAATGGAAATACTTTGAAAACCTCCCTCGGGAAACTCATATTTAAAAAAACTTGGAAACCAAAAAATATGATAAATATTTGATAAGCATGAAAATGAAAATTGATAGATGAACATTATCCATAATGGATGTATAATGAACATTCATAAATGAAACAAAACAACATAATGACAAAGCAAAGCGGTTCACATGGTGTATTTTTTTTTCACATAATCGTATTTTTTTGTGAATTAACAAAAAAGACAATCCATGAGAACTGCTTGTCCTTTGTTTACCTAGATAAAAAGAGACAATTAACATAGGATGACAAGTTCCTACTTCTTCTTTATATTTAACTAGTTTTTATGGTTTTAAGTCATTCATCATAATATGACATTATCTTGTCCACTTTAAAAATGAATCTTCCAAAACTAACCACTTCATTCCCTTCCCATGTCAACCTACATGTATATGAAAAAACCCATTAACTTTGCATTTACCATTACCTTTATTTTACAACTATTTTTCAAATGCACTTTTCAAACCTCCATCTCATTTGTTATTATTTTTTTGACATCCCCTTTTAAACTCCACAGCGATGGTGGAGGGCATATTTATTTGTAACCTGCTGCGAAGAAAGGGGTGAATGATGGACTAATGAATGCGTAGCAAATTTTTGATACCAATGATGCAATTCATCTAGGATGAATTTTATGAGCACGTTTTTCTTGTTGGTGCAGACTTCGTATTAAATACTACAAATAATCAAACTTTTATATTGTTTTTAGTGTGCAATCAAATTTATAAAAAGTTAATAAAAATTTGTATTTCATAGTTTATAATCAAAGTTGGCCAAGTCTTCTGACATTTGGTTGCTACTTTCTTTAGATATCCTATTGATCATTGCCCTTTTGGTTCCAAACTAAAATTCTTACAAATGACATTGCCCCCCACCCCTTAGCCCATCTTCCTTTTATAGTTATCATACCCATCCCTTTTACCTTGACAAATGAATTGGTATTTTTTTTCTAGCCAGGGGTCAATACTCAACACCTTTAGTTTAATTTTTTTCATTAACATCTAAACTCATAAAAATGGCCATTCATAGTTAATGGATCACATGTACTAAAATAGATCCTCAAAGGGACACTTAGTGCAAGGTTTGGGATCTACATGCGTCAAACAACCATTTTTAGGAGGGGTAATAAATAATTATTCAACCTATTTTTTATCCCTTATTATTATTTTATTTTTTATTATATAAATATTAAAGTCACCCTATATTGATTATGATTCATTATATCATATTATTACATACCTTATATTAGAATTAAATTGATTATTTGAATTAAATGTATCTTATGTTTTAACTAATTAACTTATATTTTTTACCCAACAACCAAAATGTTGCACCCTATATTTTTTGTCATGTATTTTCCACTTTTTTTACTAATGTCCCCCCAAGAATAAATCTCACTCATCCAAGTCACCAACATTAAACCTTTCACACTTGTGATTGTCCATTTCCTTTTCCTTTGCACACATGAAGTTTGTCACCATTCGTTCCTTCAAACATTTGAAGCCCACCAATGGCCACCTTTAGTAATTCTTTGAATGTCATGGCCAACTACCCATTAAGAGTTAACTTTAAAACTTGAATGTGAATCTTGTAGCTTGTCACTTAGGATAATCATGTCAAAGATGTTTTAATTATCACTATACCTTCAAGGTCAAATTGCAGTTTTTTTATTATCACCATACCTTCAAGGTCGAATTGTAGTTTGCAATTTCGCAGCCATTTGACGTTACAAACATTGAAAGGAAGTCCAAAGGAGTCAACTCATTGAGATGCAAATATAAATCAAATCTTTTCTTAAGGAACATTAAGGTGAATTTTTTCTTTGTTTGTATTGTGCATTTTAAAAACTATTGTTTATTTTGTATGTACTATGCTTATATTGTGCATTTTGTGCCATGTGCAAGGAATCAAAAAGGTTTGAAGTTTAGGGGTAAACATAAATGGTCATCCTCAAGATAGTTCCACACTAAGGTGGACAAAAAACAACATGATACAAGTTCAATTTTCCACAATTTTTAATGTTATAAACATTTTCACAATGAATATGTTTACAAAATTTGAAATTTTTGCATGAATTAACTCTTATCCTCCATGCTTAATATATTATTGAATGGAGAAAATGTCATAAAAGTCAAAAATTTCACATTGAAACGAACTGAATGAATTCCCACAATTTTAGGGTTTTAAAAAATACTTCAATATCTACTCCCATTTGTAATCACATCCTCAATAAAAAATTTCATTTTCATTTTAATTATATACAACCAATGGTAGATTGCAATTAAACCTTTGATTTAATAGTCCAAGAGTTATGACTAGTCCATTTACAAATGTGTAAGGAGTTTAATGTAGGATGAAACACAAGTTTAAAAAGTCCACCAAAACCCCAAAAATGGTCATTTGATTTTTCTTTTTTTGGTATTAGCTTCCCGTAATAATATAGATTATAGATCTACAAGTCCTTTTCTAGACACTTCCTTACTAATCAAAATTCAGAGACATTACAATAGCAAGTCGTATTGATCGGGTGAAAGCACAATCAAAATATACATTTTGTGATCCTTGTCAAAAAAATGTAATGTAGCCATAAAGTAAGCTTTAATATATTAAACCTACAATTATTATTTATTTCAATGATTGATATGAACATGTTTTTTGAATTTAGGTGAATGATATTGAAGAATCAAATGTTTAAGTAGTTTTAAATAGTTTTTTTTTAAAATGCAAGTAGATTTTTTTTGTTTTACAAATTATCCAAAGAAACAAAATAGGCTTCAAATAAATTAAACATTGAATTTTTTAACATTCTTGGTTCATAGCAATTTAAAATTTACTTATGCATTTATCTTCCAAAATTAAAATAACATATCAAATTTTTAATGTAAAAGTATTTTTGAACACAATTCAACTAGTCAATTTCATTATGCAACATTTACCTTCACAAATAAAACTTTTGACCTACTTCTAGCACATTAATGTTTTTCAAACTTTATATACAATATTTATAGATTCAATATTTAACACCTTGATGGTTTGACAATGATTGAAGAGGTTTCAATTTTATTTTATTGCATTTATGTGTAAAAATATGATTACAATTTCTCAAAACCCTTTTTATGTATATTTGATTGTGCTTTCACCCAATTTTCTACCCAGTGATATTAAAAACTGAATGATGAATGTATGATTTTCCATTGATTGTTTTTTCTCATGTTGTACACATAACAAACTGAATTCCAACTTGAATTTCAACTTTTCCATGGTTGAATGACACTAGATAGTTAACTTTGTTGTACTTCATTTGCGTTGTAACACAATGAAGTTTGTTAATCAAATTTAATGTTGTAAGTTTTGATTGTAATGCTTGCATCATAGTGTGACGAGTTTTACTAATTGCCAAGCTTTGTTATAAGTTTTGATTATAAGTGGTGTTGTGCGTCCACTCTAATTGCCAAAGGTTTGTTGTAAACGTTTCATTATCATACTATGCTACACACTTTGAGTGTTGAGTTTTGTTATAAAATTCAATTGTCAAACTTTGTTAACTAGTCTTATGACCCATGAAGAATGAATACAAACTCCTAGGTTAAATTTTGCAAAATTTGATAAAATATTAAATCAAGCTTTACAAATTGCATTATAATGTTATTGAATTTGAATTTCGACCAACATTTAAGAATTGGTTAAAACTCTTCACTTTTTATTTTTTCTTGAATCTTGTGTTGAACATTTGGGTTTATTTTGGCTATTGCACATGGCTCATGTTAAACCCCCTAGCAATTTCAAGTTTTGATGTTTTGAATTGAATAAAAAATATGAAGAAACCTAAGCAACAAAATTACCATGGGCAAAAAGTGTGTTGAGTGAAAAAAAACTTGTCAAACATGTTTGGTGCAAGATTTGCATAAAGTTTATGGGTAAGGAAAAACTTCTTTCTCCCAAGTTTAACTTTCCTTGACAACATATTAATAGGAAAAAAATTATTTCCCCCATGTCTAATGTTCCTCAAGGTACATTCTATTATGCTAAAAATTGTTAACATGCTAAGAATGAAGTGTTTTATGTTTCCAAAAGTGGGGAAAGTGTGTTGAATAGGGTTATGTAAGGCATGGCATCATGAAGGCTTAAATAAAGTTATTGAACTTGTTAGAATTTTCTACCTATTCTGAGAAGGAAAGCCCATGCTAGAATATGAAAGCATGAAGGGCTTGCTACAATTCCTTCAAGTAAAGAATAATTTACAAAAGCATTAGTGTGAATATACTAACTAGTCCATGGTTGAAATAATGCATGACCTTGTTAAGATAGCCATTGTAAAAGTTGTGAAAACAACAAATTACATCTTCATCTTGTGATGAAGTTACAAGTGTTGACAATTAGAGTTGGTTGTCCTTGTATGCATATGTCAACAAGGATTGGTCCCGGATCCCAATTTTAATTTCCCTATATGGGGTATTGGATACTTGATGAAGTTGGTGCAAGCTGATGTTTTTATTGTTGACATGTTGTAACAATCAAGCTTTGTCAAGCAAATCTATTCTCACATTTTATGGACTAGGCAACATTACTTTCAAATCTAATGTGTTTTATTCCTTCAAGTTTTTTGCATGGATTCTTCCCATGAATTATTCATCGTGCAATGGATACTAAACTTGAATACATGTATGGAGCATTTAATCTTTAGGTGCAATAGACAACACATTTGGGCAAACCCCACTACAAGAAATCATGGCCTTTCTAACTAGGAATTTTAGTAAAAAACACCCCCCCTATGGTTTTTTTGCAAACATGTCCAACTTGACCAAAATGCCATCCTAGACAAGTCATTTTGGACCCAACCATTTTTTACTAGGTCTTTTTATTTGGTTTTTTTTACCATTTTTTTTACTGAAACCATCATGACAATAATACAATTTGGCCAACAACCATAACTAAATTTTATTTAAATTTTATTATTTAAATTTTATATGAAAATTTTAATTTAATTAATTACCTACTCTACTTAGGCACAATCACAATCAAATGAGCCAAAAAGCACATCCAACGACCGCCAAAACTTTATAAAACTATAATTTTGTTAGATATATTTTTTTGGTGCCACTTTATTGCCATCTTAATCATGGAATGTAATGTTAAATGACTAATATGAATGTTGAAGAATTCAAAAAAAAATTCAAATTTTTTTTTTAGGGTTTTGGTTTTTATAAAAGACCTTTGAACTTGAACAACATTTGCATAAAAAATAGTCAATTTTATAAATTACGAAGCTAAGGATTATCTTTATAAGAGAATTTTCCTGAAAGAAAATTTGAAATGATGTTAATTGATTATCCACACTCAAAAAACACTCACAATTTGAAAGTTGTGAAAATTTAAAATTTCAAGAGTCCTTTACCACATGCAAATGGAGTGTAATGTACATGACATCTAAAACAAAGTTGTAGTTTATGAAACAATAAAATAAAGAATTAAATAATTCTCATATTTTCATATCATTTGAAATCAAGATAATTTGTCAAAATGAAATGTAGAATTTGGTAAAATTTGTACATTTAAAAAAAATTGTTAGTTACCCATGAAAAGTTAATATAAAAAAGGTGATGAATTGAAAAAATTATATATTTTTAGTAACATATTGCAAAAGATTTCATCCCGGAATTACTTTCTATGAAAAATGAAAATGACCATAAAAAGGATTGCAACCCTTGGGTCCTTGGTCATTGTTGGTTCATTTCATTGTAATCTCACCCACTTACCCTACCTACCTAATTAATAAACCTAATAATTAATTATGCCAAAAAAATATTTATTTACTTACTTACCAACCCTATGTCTTAAGCCTAAGCTAGGCCACCTAGTTTAATCACATAGGTTAGACCAAGCCACTTAGGCTACGCCAAGCCCCCAAAGCTATGCCAAGTATGTAGGCTAGGTGACTTAGTAGGTTTTGCAGCTTAAGTCATCTAATTAAGTCACTTAAGTAGCCTAGGTAGCCTAGGTTGCAAATGTGGGGACTTGAATTCCTCACATTCACATTGAGAAATCAAGTCCTTAACCATTGCATTGCCGCCCCATAAGGTGATTTTTTGGACAACATATTATAATGAACATGCATTTTTTTACACCACTTACATAAATAGGTAGGTTATAAATAAGTTAGTTTAGATAAATAAGAAGTACCTATTAATAAATGCATGTACTTAAATAACATGTAGGTTATAATCTACTAGGCCTTATGGGTACCTACTACATATATGCTTATATCTACCTAATAAACTACCTACACTTATGCTATTTAGTAGGTTATGTAAATACCTACTAGCCTATTAATAGATCTAGCCTAAGCATATTAGGTAGGTAACCTAGCTTATTAAATAGGTCTAAGCTTAAGCTAATTACCTAATATTAAACTAGGTTACCTATCTAATAACCTAGGTGGCATATGTAGCCCATGTTAAATTACGTACCTAAGTAGCCTAAATAACTTAGATTAGGTTACGTAATTAATTAACTTAAGTTAGGTTACGAACCTAGTTAGTTTAGGCTAGGCTATGTACATACCTAAGTAACCTAACTTAAATTACATACTTAGTTAGCTTAAGTTAAGTTATGTACATACCTAGGTAGCTTAAGTTAGATTACCTACCTAATAACCTAGGTGGCTTAGGTTACTTAAATAGCCAATACGATAGGCCACCTACCTAGTAGGCCTATGTGGCTTATGTTATTTACTTAGTAGGCCTAGGCTAATAGACTACCTGCATAGCTAATAGGTCTACTTAGTAAACTTAGGTCACCTAAAATACCTACCTACAAGGGTTACAGTACACCTAGTTATAAATTATTTAATAGTCCTAAGCTATGTCCTAGGTAACCTACTAAATATATAGGTCTAGATTAGCCTACCTAGCTAGGTTATTATTTGACAAGTAGTCTGTTAGCCTATGAATTAATCTAGACTAGATAGGTAATCTAAGCCTAGGATAATTTATTAGTTATGTTAAGAATAGGTAGCATAAGTTTAACAAGTAAGCATAGTCATCAAATGAGTATGGCTCATTTCATGAGGTGTCAAACTGTAATGGTCAATTTAACTAAACCCTATGCATTAAATATGGCCAATTTGATTAAGCGATGGCCATTTTGATGGACATTTGTCCAATTTGACTAGATCTTTAAGTTGGCACTTGGTCAAAAAAATCACTTTAGTCAAATGTACTCGTCAAATGGAACATGTGTTTTTCATGCCCCAAACCTATAGTCAAAATGGATATATACCTTTTGGTCAATGTGGACACTTTAATCAAGTTGACCTTTTGACAAGTTGTGATTTCTTTTAATGTCATTTAAACCAACTAATAGGGAACCTTGTGAATTTTGTGAGCAAAATGTGCACATTTAGCTTTTGGAAATTGTGAAAAATCAAATGAAAAAGGCAACTAATTTTTTATATTTTAAAGTTGCAATCTTTCTTTACTTCACATTGCATTTTGGGGGTGGATTTCCTTCAATGCTAAATGATGATAGATTTTGAGGAATCCTTCAAGAAACACCTCAATGTGATTAACGTTCAATATTACTACCCTAAGAAGATCAGGTTTAATTAAACCTTGGTACCGATGGTCATATCTTTTATGTTTTTGGATTTGCAAATTTGATTCATCAAATTAGCAATGAAAACCAATGGTATATCAGCCATAGGTTTTCCTTACACTATGAATATTATGATTTAGTTTTGGAAATTTTTGACCTCTTCATAAGTGATTACACACAAGCTACTAAAATATTTCAAGTTGATAGCCACTACCATTGCCCAAGTTATTGGTTATGTTGAGAACAAAAAATACTTCAACAATTTGAATTTCATCAAAGTTGAGTTTCACAAATGATTGATCTAGACCTTGTGGTTCAAGTGTTTGCTTAATAATTGTATACATTGGAGAATTTTCCATACCCAATGATAGATAGTTGCAACTTGGAAGGATATGTGAACTTGATATGACTTTGACACATGCATAATTGTTTTTTGGGTAAATTGAAGTTTGAATTTTTTCCCTTTGGCCCTCAATTTCCTTAATCTTGGCAAGGTTGAGGTCTTGCTGGAATTTGTTTTTTTTTGTTAGCAATAGTAAATAAGTTTTAACCTTTTAATGTTTTTATTATTATTATGGATAATAGTGTGGAAGCATAAATAAGGGACAGATTGTACTATCACACTTGTAATTCTTTTGGATTACATACGAATGTAAAATTTCAAACCATATTCAAAATTGACATTGTCAATTTTTTAATTATTCATGTTGTCATGGACTTTAATGGAAATCATCATAAAAATTTTGGATGAATTTTAAGAAGATTATAAACTCATAATGGACTTTCGAAATGACAATATTATGTTTATCACACAAAACCAATGAAAAATGTAGACTCAAAAAATATGTCAAAGAGTGTCAAAATAAAAATTAAGAAATAGAGCATCATCAAATGAAAATATTACCAATGGAGTGCATTGAAACTTTGTTAATATTTATATTTTTAATTTTAAAAAGTTTTAAATGACGTGAAGTAAATTTTTATCCTTGAGAGTTCATTTCACATTAAACAATTTAATCTTTGCATGAATTTTTTGATCAATCGCATGTTTAGGGATATTCATAGGTTGGTTTATTAAAATTTATGATTAAAAGCATAAGGGATAATTATAAAATTTATGGGTTCCAATCACATGCAATCACAATGTTTAATAAATACTACAAATTTCATAAAGATTAAAACATTTCAATGTTTTTTTAATATATTTGAATTTTTTAGTATTACAATTTTTTTTAAACACAAATATACTTTAACATTACATCATATTAGATTTTTAAATGTATTTTCTTTGAAATTTGACTTATTTGGGTTTTGACCTACCATAACATGCCAAAACATTGTGAAAATCCTTGATAATAATGACATGGTTGAAGTTCAAACATGGGACCCCTAAAAAACAATACAATGTGACAACAATTTTGACCCCCCCCCCCCCCCCTAGTGTGTTTTCACCTTAAATGAAAATGTGAGATAAGATCTTGTGAACAAGCAAAAAAAGAGAGAAGATTGAGAAGGTCAGCTACACACTAGGTCGTTCAAACTAAATAATCAATAATTTTGCATGAAGACTGAAACTAAAGCTAAAGGTTTAGATCCTCAAAAAACCCTAATTTTTATTTTATCCATTAATGATGTGGTTGTTGTGTTTGGATGGAAAGCAAGAGTGAGTGACTCCCTGAATGAATGTGATTGCAAGGCCCTACATGAATTGTATGAAGTTGTGTGTGCTCACACTCCCACCAAAAGAATAAATTCATGTAGTATTTTTACAAAGGTGGTTGGTTCATCACAAAAGACATAAAGTCAATTGGCCACAATATGCATATGATACCACCCAAGAACATATGAAAAGAATGTGAAGGCCTTTAATTTCTTGAAAAAGGTTTTATGGCTTTTAAAAAAATTAAGTACACTACTGAATGTGAAAAACCCTGGCTTTTCAGCAATGATGGGGATGATTACTTTGTTTTGGAAAGGGTTAAAGAAGTTCAAGTGCTTTTACTAGACTAAATTATGATGGTGAAAAAACAACTAGAAGCTATAAAACACCAAAACCATATTCTCCTTCCCAAGAATTGCCATGCAATATGAAAATGAAAACTTGGAGAAAGTACTTTCATTGCATGAAAATTTGTTGGACAAGATGAGATCTTTAGAAGGTGTGCAATTTGACCTTGTAAAGTTGGAAACTAAACTTAAAGAAGCACAACAAGAAGTTATGAACTATCAAACCCTAAATCAAAATTTAAGTGCCAATACTAACCTTATTATTGTAACCAGGTCAAAAGCTGTGATCCTAACATTTGTGAAGGATTTACAAGCTATTGGATTTGATTATAAGGTCTAGTAGGGCCAAAGCATGTTGGGGTACCCAAAAGGACTATCTCATTTTATATTCACCAAACCCCCTCATTTAAACATGTTGAAACTTAGTCACACATTCATATTGAAAGTTTGATTTTATTCATAGATGGACACATTACAAAGTAACTATTCTATGCATAGAATGTCAAATTTGAACAAGTTTAAAGATTCCTACCAAGTCCTTAAAAAAATCTAGGACTTTTGTTTCATTAAAAAAAAAATTAACATTCATAAAGAATGTTTAAAAAACAATTTGGCCCAAGATTTTTATCATAAACACCTTGTGTGCTACTGTGTATAGAATGTATGAATGTGACAAGAACCAAATGCCCTATTGTAATGTAAAAGTTTCAAAAAATCAAATTTCTTGGAATTTTGGGCCATTTATAGAACATGGCCCACATGGGATAAATTCTACTATCCTCACTTTCAAAAGTGAAAACAATACCTACTTTAGAGGCATATATAAAATTTGTAACAAAATTATTTCGTTTGACATGCAAAAAAAGGTGAAATGTAATCCAAGTCATGGGGAAAATGAAGAAAAAGGTGAATTTTGGAGTCCTTGGAGTGAGTCTTTAAGGTTCAAATGTGACACCCCAATCATGTTTAGACCCAATAGGTTTTGGTGAAGAAAGAACGTGACAAAGTTAAGACTATAAAAAAGGAATAAAATGAAACCATTTTTCAATTAGAAAATGTGAAAACTCAAATAACCTTGTTGGATCTCTAGATGAGTTGTGACAAGATGTTTAGCAGGTTTGTTGAAGCAAATCCACCTTATGTTCAATGGGTTAATGTATCAAGTTTTCCATTGCTTATAGATGACCCAACTCAACCATGCCCATACGAAGTTTTAGTTGCATCATCATCACTCCTTGCCTTATTTGTGAAAAGTTTTTAAAATGCAACAACATTCTTGTGTTGTCTTGTGGTTGTACCTATCATTCATTTTGTTTTGGGTTACACTTGGAAACAAATGCCACCCATTGTGTTGTTCCTACATGTGGGAAGTTGTTGTAAGCTAAATGATTAGCTAGTTTTGGCTTTCAATAGAAGCTTCAAATGGTTTTCAAGAGGCCCAAGCAAGAAAAGGGGTGCAATAATCTAACATAGAGCACCACAAGAAGTTTACAAGGGTCAATTTCACCAACTAGTAAGTAAATTTCGAGATTATGTTTCTTTTCTTGATTTGTGTTCTTGTAGTTTTGAATGCACTTGAACTTGACAAATTGTCCTCTAACAAATTGTCCACTTTCTGGACTACTTATAATCAATTACATACCTTTGTACATAGCAAACTATTTTGGCTAAATTTAGTTTTCAACTACATACCATGTAACACCTAACCTTTTCATATACTTGCTTTGCACTTTTCATTTGTTAATATTAAATAGTAATTTTAAACTTTACTTGACATCCCTTGATTTTTCAAGACCTATGTGGGCAATGTACGTGTTGGCTACTTGTTGAAAGTGGACACGCATGATTTCTATTTTGGTAGGTAATAGAATTAGGTTTTCTAACTTGGGCAATTCTTCTTAAGGACTTTGTATAAGTGGCAATGACTACTTGTGGAGAATTCATTGCCACATGGTTACTTGGGTGATGCAAGTGTTATATGCATGAATTATTTATTGGTGTTTTTCTACCGGTTGTTCAAATGGTAAAATATCATTCATTTTGAACAAGTAGGGTATGTCTACTTACCCTAAAAACCCATGTCATAATGGTTAGTTGGCTTATATTTATTTAATACTTGTAGGCTACTTGTTGATATTTATTTATTAGTTGTTCAAAGGGTGAAGTATGATTCACATTGAACAAATAGGATGTTTATTTATGATTAGTTTAATAGTACATGGTTATTTCCACCTTATGTCTATTTTATACATATAAGTTACTTACTACTATTTGTTCAAATGGTAAAATATCAATCACCTTGTTGGGGACAAAATTAATCTGAAAAATACAAAAAATATATAAAACATCAATATTATGAAGAGTTGTGAAAAATGAGAATACCTCTTCAAAATTCTCTTCCGGCAACTTTTGTTCAATCAACTTAGCACCTTCCAAAGATGGAGGAACCTACAAGAGATAATTAAATGAGAGAAAAAATAAGATGCATAATTTGAAAACCAAATGTGAAAAAGAAAGAGTCAAAAATACCTCTATAGATGGATTCCTTGTTTCGACAAAGCTTTGCAAAATAAAAAAATGAGGACAAGAAGGTTAACTAAGAATCCAAAATTGCACTAAGGAAACTAATTTGGAAATTTTTGTAGCTTTGAAAGCTCCAAGCTTAGGAGCTCTAGTTTTCAAGAAAGCTTGAGGCAATTTTTTTAGCTCAACCTCTAATTTTTGGGAGCTCCATGAGAGGCCAAATGCAAATGAAATGCGTTCGACAACTTTCAACGATGAAAGTTGAAGGTTGAACACATATTTTTTATGTTTGGCTGCTCCTCAAAAGCTCTTAAATAAATCAAGTGCAATTTTTTTTGCGTTTGCCTTCTCTTAGAAGTCTTGAGCATGGAGCTTGAGAGCTTCAAAAGAGGCCAAGGCAAATTTTCTTGCCTCAATTAAGCTCCTAAAAAACCTAAAAATTTACAAGAAAGGAAATCTAAACACAAAAACTAAAACCGAAGAAACATAAAAACAAATAAATGGAAAGAAATATAATTTAAAAACATGAAATTGGAAAAGATTGGAAACTTACCTCAAGTTGTGTTGTTTATGTGTCCCCCACCTCTTACAAGAATAAGAACACAATGAATGTATATGTGAAAATCTGAAACAAGAAATTAGGGTTTTCTAACACAACGTTTTCAAGAAACCAAGCTAGGAAACATGATTTCAAACATAAATATGTCTTTTTTTTAGTCAAAAAACATCATTTATCTCATACTTGTTGCAAGGCCGAATGGACACAATTCAAATCCATTCAACTTGTCTCAAGAAATTTTAATGTGCATCATAGAACAAATTACGTTTCTCATGGGCCTCTAAAACAAATGATCAATGGGTTTTTCTACTAAAAGCAAGAAATTGTGTTTCATAAAATAAGTAATATTCATTGTACATTTATTGAAAACAAATGAAAATTTATTTTATTCTAGCGTTATAAACTCCTCATTTTATTTTATTCTTGATAAATAATGAATAATTAATCTTCTAAAAAAGAAAATGGATTTATAACCATTTTTCCATTTAGCTTTATTTCTAAAAGAAACATTGGGATTACTAAATAGGAAAATATCTGAAGCAATGGAACCATTATAATATTTAGTAAAAAGAACAAAATGGTATATATATGAGTGGTTTAGTTATTCAAAATAGGTTCAAGGATCATTGATATATCACATCCTCGTTAGATGGGAAAGTTGTACAAAAAGAAAGAGTTATTTGTTAAAAATGTTGTTTTTAGTTTTATCTCTCCCTTTGTTATGTTTAATAACCCCCTTGGCTTTAAGCCAAAGGGTCATTTTTATTTTTTATTTAATGGAAACTCATCATTAACCGAATTAAAGTTTTTGGAAGAATTTAGGTTTGAAATTTCCAAAAATCACACGATTATAAGCTACACCTAAAATCATCCCAAATGTTGCTGATGTGGCCATTAAGCTATTTCTTTGGAAAGCTCTTACTAAAATAAGAAATTCCCCAATAAAGCTACTAGTACTAAGGTAATTCATATTAGCTAGTGAAAAATAAAAAAACAGTAGAGAAGTCTTTTTCTTATGTATGGCCAATAACATGTCATGTTCAAAATTATTATGACATTTTACAATTTTGGGGCTTTAGCCCAAAACAAAAGTTACCTACCCTTTTCATATAAAAAAAGAGGGGTAGCTTAAACTTTGTATCATACATAAGCCACTCCACCACCCACATGAGCTTTAAGCTTTTTCCAATAACAAGGCCTGAATTATTTGTAAATACTACAAGCCCTCTCCCTTAAAACTATTATATCTCCCTTCTTACAATGTTGTTAGGTACCGTTTAAACGTTTAAACGAAAAAACATTTTTTTGTTGTTTAAACGGTGTTTAAATGTTCTCCTTCGGTACCAAAAAAACACCCATATAAAAGAACGGTGGAGTGCCTTGTTGCAGAGCCAATTGCATTACGGAGTGCGGTTCGTCAGCGTCGCCCCAAACGTTGTCGCGCATATTAAAAAACAATGGAGTGCCCTGTTGCAATGCCAGTTGTAGTGCGGAGTGCGGTTCGTCAGCGTCGCCACAAACGTCGTTGCGCATATAAAAAAATGGTGGAGTGCCTTGCTGCAGTGCCAGTTGCACTTAGCATTGCGGTTCGTCGCGCCAAATGACGCGTTGCTTGTTTGTGTCGTTTGTTGATGAGTGTGAACACCAACAAGCATGGAACTGGGTGCAAGCCTTGCGATGCGCGTCAGCATTTTATCCAAACTGATCGCATGGCCAACAAGACGCAATGTTTCATTCGTTGCGTCCATTGCACTGACGCATTCGAAAAGGGTGTTCTTGGTGCTCATGAGGCCATTGATGTGCGAGGGGAAAAAAACGCCATGGAGTCACACCTGTGTCAGTGCAAGTCCTTGTCAAGAGCCCACCCCCGCTAAGCTCACTAGCTTGCATAGCACAAAAGTGCCTTTGGGGGTCCTATTTAAAGGCGTAGACATTCCTGACTCGTATTAAATGGAAAAAAATGCGTTTCAACGTAAAAAAACCGTTTAAACGTTTACTAAATCTGTGACGATCATTTTTAACAACACAAATTCTTAACCTAATAATGTCGCAAATAACCTTTTTTTATTACTCAAATAGCAAATACGATAGAAGGGTGTTATATTTTTGTATATGATGATTTATAGGTGTTCTTTTTCAGGTTTTAATCAACAAGCTTGAAGTCCAACCAATCATGAATTTTGCATGGATGTAATTATTTTAGTCTAGTTTGTTTTATTTTATAACAGAGCAATTTTTGCTCCATATTATTTTATATAATGTCTATATTTGCAAGAAAAGCCCCCATCAGGAATTCGTTGTTAAGGTGAAATCTTCTGGTAGTATTTCAAAAGGAGCCGTAGGAACTCTATTTTGGTCCTTGATGATTAAATCTCGACCAAACATCCTTTTTTTTTGCAAAACTCCTATGCTTGTTGGCTAAGGTAAAAATAGTTGATAATTTCACATAGTAGTCCACCAGTTTTTGAATTTTCAAAAAATTACCATGACAGGCATTTGGTATTCCTAAAAAAACAAACACAAAGCACTTGATTATGGATGGCTTCCTTTGTGGTCAGTATTAATTTATTTGTTGATGCTAGGCAGTTTGCCAAGTCCATTATTTTTTCTTTACAAAAATTTATAGGATTTCGAAAATGGGTGTCTATAGCTTTATAGGTAAAGAGCCTTTTATTCTGCAAATTAATACCTAGTTACTTTTACGCATTCTAAAAAAAAATTATTTTTATTGTCAAAAAAAATGACAAAGGGAACTTAATAAAGTAATTATGATATTTTTTTTTGTTTTTTGGAATATTGTTTTAGTCTACATTGTTATGGTGATATGTGCTAAAAATCCAATCCATTCCATTTTTTTTTCATTTTAGTTTCCTTTATATTTCGGGTTTACTTGTTTTGTTAGGTCTTGACTTCTTTGATATGATTTTTTTAGTGATTTATGTAGGAGCCATTACTGTTTTATTTTTATTTGTAGTTATGATGTTTAAATATCAAAATAGGAGAAATCTATCTCAGATCCGAGATAGTGCCGCTCCAAACAAAAAGATTTTTTTTTCGGTTGTTAGGTGGGCCTTGGTCCTCTCTCCCAGCAGAGCCCTAGTCAGTTTTCAGCAACCCAAAAATATATATTTATGTTAGAGAACTGATTAGGTTTTCATAACATGATGTAAGAACCGGAATCGGTCACTTCTCACAAAAAAGTGAGAACTTCCCAACACTGGTCACACCCTTTCTATCCTCTCTCGTCCATGCATGAAACCTGACACTTGGAGAATACCGTAGACAAGGGTTAGCTTCCATTTGAGAAAATAAGTAATTATTATTAGTTTTAAATTCAAAATTATTATTTTTTCATGATTCACAGTTGTCTACTATGAGATCGCCATACCAGTAGTGAGATTAATCATATTGGAGCTGTTCTAATAATTATGATGGTTTTCAGCACCTCGACTTCATATTTTTATAAATTCTCATTTCAATATTTAAAGGATTAATTTATGAGGAAACTGACCCTAGGGTTAAGGTATTCAACTGATTTTGTCACAGTCTGGATAGTCAAACCATATTCTACATAACAACTGAAAGCAGGCATTTGTTTCAAATGTGGCCAAAATAGTCTTACCCAGTCTGGGTAATCCAAAAAATACAAGCTTTTTCTTCAGTATTCCAACTGATAGTTTAAAGAAAAAACAAGACCTCACTACAATGCTTTGATACTGGCAAACTTTGCACAATATGTGGGACATGACTGCAGGGTTGAGAGTTTGGTGGAGCAAGTGGTATTGTAGGATAGGATAACTTCCTTCAGGCTGTTAACGACATGTAGATTGGAAGAAGCAGCAATCTGCAGGAACAACCCAAAAAACTGCAAAATCCAATATCAACACAAATACACTTTCACCAAAAAGCTCAGTGAGAGTCTAAAGCCATGGCTACTGTCTGTAGTTCAAGAGCAAGAATAGGAATGACCATAGTTCTAGAGTAAGAACAGGAATGCCTTCTGTCCTGATAAAAAGTCTTCATTAAGAGACAGAAAAAGGAATGATCAAGCAATTTCTGTTAGTTTGCTTCACAAAACAAACAACACTCCTTGGCATAAACCAACAAAGCTGAAAATGAATTCAGGTTTAAGGGCTTTGATGATTATTGCATCAGTGTGGTCTGTCATATGCATAAAAACTCTACAAAGAGGTACATGTTCCTCAAGAGCACAACCAACTTCAGTATGACCTGAAACTTCTGAGAAAATTTGTAAAACATATTTCAAGTGCAGAACATTATTGCTCGTGCCCAATAGTCCATTTTGAGCCACCTTATGAGTCTCTGACTATGGCAAAGAGTAATCAGGATTGTCCAATACTAGATATCCAGTGAAGAATAGTCACAGCATGTATGTAGTCATAAAAAGATATGGACTTTCACACAACACTCATACCAGGAAGTATATGCCATGTGGAGCTCTAGTTCATTGCTATGTTTGAATGTACATCTGCAGTATTGTGATGTGATGTTTTCTTGGGTGATGACAATATCTCACTCTTGCAGAAGACCTACCTCTTCCTTAACAAAGCATAATCTTTAACACAAGCATCTCATGCACAGATCCCACAATAGAATTCATGCAGTGGGATCCTTAAATGCTCAATGCAAGAGTAGACACAAATGTATGAAATCTCCATTACATTAATTTGCTCCTCTCAGATGCAAAGGAGATGTTCTCAACAGTTTGATTAATCATAGATGCCGAGCAGTTGCTCTTCTGCACAGCCACTGCAGAAAACACAGTTGAACAAAGTATATATCATCCATCACAAGCAGTAAACAAAAATTGATAGAATGGAATACAAAATCACAATTGCCCCAATGCAGTCTCAATGTGTTGCTCATCAGCATTTTCTATTTCCTCCAAACAGCAAACTGTAACAATGCACAATTGTGACAGGAAAAAGGAAGGAATGGTACTTAAGCACAGAATGAGCATGAAAACAGAGGCTGAAATAATAGCTTTTTCAGATATCATCAATCATAAGAGGAATGCTGCTGATCTGCATCCCAGATCAGGCAACAGTTGCACATTCACATCATAATGCTGATGCCACCACCACTGGTTACAAATTGCCTTGCTATCTGGAATGCTCACAGGGCACAAGTATGCCATTTGCACATGCACCATGGCAATCGATTCTCTTGCAGGATGACCACAGGTATCATTGAATGGTATTATGTGAGCACAAACTGCAACAGGAACCCTGAAAACTTCTATCCTACAATCTGATCATTGAGACACATGAAGGTTGAAGCAGGAAACTGCATTATAAGCAGTGGAGAAGAATGAATAATTGTGTAAGTCACAAAGTGGAAACTTCAGGTCTGTTGGATTCATTGCTGATTTCATTGGGCTCCGCATCAGGATAGAACAACTCAGTATGCCCATAGAAATGTGCTGCAATAGCGAAGGTGAAGAGCACCAGAATCCAAAGACACACTACAAGCACAGAGAGCTGTACATTGGCAAAGACTTGGCCCCGCTTTTCAGCTGTGTCGGTCTCACACACAATCGTATCACTGTTAGCCATGCAACCTGTGGGCATGAGAGGGCCATAGAGTGTATATGCAGTGCAGTAGAACCATGCTCCTTGTAATGTCAGGGCCAGACCAGCAGCCAAGTCAAGTGCAAAGCTCTGCGGGTAAGCTGCAATGAGGATAGATGCCAAGATGCACAACCCTATGAGCACCACCAAAATCTCATGATAGCTTCCTTCCAGACCTGCATGGCTTGTTGAATGGAAGTAGAACAAGAGGTACTCTGCAGTGAATGCCATGCTTGCAATCCAGAACAATCCTCCCTCAGGCAGTGGCAACCACCTGCCAAAAAAGGTGAAGAAATCTCACAAACCCTATATCAATTGAATTCATCTCCCTGTGTGCTTCATCAAAGAAAATCTTGTCTGGATTCAAAACAGCACAGTGGTAGATACGGTACTGCTTGACATAAACAAGTCATACTACTCTCACGTATCACGGGGAACTCCTAAGGATTGAGAACTTCTTGTGACATTCATAAACCTTTGTTTGAATGTCAGAAGAAGTTCTAGGGTTTTGTGCATCTGGTCAGATGGGTTTCTAGATTCTTGAGAAGTGCTGTCAGAAGTTGTTGATCTTTGAGAAGTTCTGACATTTATAAAAGTTTGCCATGTTGTTTCTGAAAGGAAGAACGACTGCCAATCTGTAGACAGGAAGTCACAAGGGACTGCAGTAGATTGACACTTGCAAACAAAGAGAATCTATCAAACCTTAATTGTAATTGCAAGCCCAATAATAATATCAAGCTTTAGATGCGAGCATTGAGTTTCACTGCCTTCATGATGGAGTACAGAAATCTGATTGCAAGATAACTAAGAACTTCAATATCTGCTGGCTCAAATTGCAGAAAGGAGGAAGAGTGTGGAGTGGGGGGGGAGACGGGGCAAAGGAGGGAAAAAAAACTTAGAAGATGCACAACAAAACGTACCCTGTGGTTTCAGTGATGAGAACACAGGTGCCGAACAGGAAGAACATGAGGAGCATAGCAGCATGCTCAAAGTCATTCAAGTGCGCAGTGTTGAGAGCACCATCTACCTCAAATCGCAGATGCGTTGAGTAGAAAAACTCCAAACACATGTCGATGAAGGTACCAACAATGATGATGTACAACTCCATGTATCTGAGACCTGCATGCGCAAACACTGTAGCAGCAGCAGCTGGTGGTGGATGCCACACTCGACCTCGAAAACCCTTGGGATTTTTCACATAATTGAAGATGGAATTCAGCAGATGCCACAATCCAACCAAACCATACAAAGTTCCTGGCAACACATGACCCTTGAAAGACCCCATGTTATCCCTAATTCTCTATTTCCGCTGATGGCCAGAGAGAAGTCTCTGGCCCTGAATGTATGTCTCTGTCTCTGTCTCTCCCAGGGAACCTGCTAGTTGTTGCTTGCCACTTGCTTGCTCACTTTTGTCCAAGCAATAACAACAACAACAATAGGGTTTCCTCACAAAATCCAAAGCTCCTGCTACTACTCTGCTGCTTTCTTGCCTGATTGCTTGCTTGCTAAGTTTTGTACAAGCAACAACAGGGATTCCTTACAAAGATCCAAACCTTCTGGTGCTTGCTTGCTTGATGAGATTTGTACAAGCGACAAAAACAGGGATTCCTTTCAAAGATCAAAACCTACTGCTGATGCTGCTACTGGCTGCTTGCTCAGATTGTTCAAACAACAACAATCCAGCTCCGGAGAAACTGCTCTGAGAGTGCATCTGATCACAAAAGCCATTGCAGCAAATCTCAAGACCCATCAAATCGTCCTCCATCATCAAAGCAATAGAAACACTTCAAAAAACTAAGAATTGTCAAAAACTGCCGTTGCAACCTTCCAGAGAAATTTTCTAGTGAAGAAGAAGAATCATGGAATCTCAAAGGGGGAGGAAGAAGATGAAGAATTTCCTCACAATCCAACAAGTACAAGACCTAATCAACCATTTTTAGTCCACTCTTCCAAAGAAAAGATCTCTAAAACCCTAGTTTTGCACTAGGGCTTTTCGCAAGGGAAAGAAAGAAGCGAGTGAAAGAGAAGGTTTTAACATAGAAGATAAGAAGTTTGCTCAGCAAAAGTGATTAAGCATCTGAAGTCAACTATTGATTGGTTATTAATCGATTTATCCGTAAAGTAAGAAAAACACAGCACAAAAACCCTGAGTTTGGTCATACACAGGGTGAGATTAAAAAAAAACCTCCAAAAAAGTACATTAGCATTCAAGGGGGGATGAAACTCAGAAAACCATCAATTTCGGTGAGAAACTGAGTTTCATCTTGTCTTTCCTTTTTCCTGAGCGCCTCCACTGCTGCTACATATATTTTCACTTCTCCTGACTGTACAATTATTATTATTAGTCTCGAACCTCGTGCATTAAATGATGAGTTTCAGCATGTCAAACTGAGATTTAATAAAAATGTCTTTACTTTGCGAGTACCATTGAAAGAGGGGATAGGGGGGTGAAAGGAGGCCCAAAGACAGGGTTTACTTTATGGATAATTCTATTATTCTAATCAAATGATTAAACGATGACCTTATGTTGATAAAGCTCTATTTGTACATGGTTTTTTGTGTTTTTTGCTCAATTTTATGATGTAGCCACAATGGTTACGAGGGATTAGCCAAATGTGACTGCAAGTTGGAGATGAAACCTAGAAAAGTTTAAGAATCTTGCTATATTTTGGCGACCTGCTAGAACCAATTGATCATAGAACCCAATCTTATATATAAACGAGTAGTGGGTAACCCGTGGCTACGCCACTCCAGCCACCCTGAACGCTCTGTTAACTCTACTGTCTGCCCTGCCCTGCCCTGCCCCTCCCCCCCTCCCCTGCCCTGCCCCTGCCCTGTCCTGCCCCCCTGCCCCTTACCCAGAAAATGCAGCACGCCACCATCTAGGGACCTCGATTTCAAGACCTGGTCCTGTCCGTCCGTCGAGGTCCTGAAACTAAGATCAGCACCTGGACGGACAGACGGACAGACACCATCTTAGCTTTAATATATAAGATTCACGAACTCGTCCGTCCGTGACGGAGCTCGGGTCCGTCACAGATGGACGACCGAGCCCGGCCCGGCACTCCCGGAGAGGAGCTAATTCAACGAACCGGGTTGGAGGTCGGCGTGCAAGGTGACCGGGCTCAGCTCGGCAAAAACGGGCTCGAAAAAAACGAGATTTAGGTGTAAGGGTTAAAGCCTGGGGGGGTGATGGCATTCACCAAAAGAAGCTACAGCAGTCAAGGATTGGATTGCTGTGACACTGCAAAACATGCACATCTTCCAGGGCTCTCAAGGCGCCCTGGAAGTGTCCATTGAATACATCAATTGGTCTTTACTAACTAGATAGTTTGATTGGTCCAGGTGTGTCTTTCTTGGTTTAAAGAAACTAGTGGGTACCTGTGTCCTTCGGACATTGTGAAGTCCCCGTTTTCTTTAAACCTGGTTCATCTTTTAGATTTTTTTAGAAACATTTTTTTTTTGTTTTTATTTTAATGTGTTTTCTGTTTTTATTATTATTTTGTTTCATTTTTTTGTCATCTATTTTTTAATTTTCTTTTAAGATTATTTTATTGTATTTCCTTTTTGTTTCATGTTTAAATATATTTATTTTATATTTATTTTATATTTATTTCATTTTATTTCATTTTTTGTATTTCCTTTTTTTGTTTCATGTTTAAAGAAGAAGAAGAAGAAACGGAGAGGAGAAGCGGCCGAATCCCGTTTTCCCCGTTTTCGGAATCTCGTTCTCCGAATCCGACTCTCCAGGCCGAATCCCGTTTTCGAAATTCGACTGTGCGGGCACGGTTCCACCGACGGATTAAAACGTGGAATCGTCGCGTCAGACAGACGCACAGACGCACGGACGAAGTGAATTAATACAAATGGGTGCCCGTGGCCGAAGGCCACTGTGAAGCAAAGCGCTTCTGTAGCTCTGCTCTGCTCGGGGAACGATGGCGAGAGAAGAGTTAGGGTTAGGGCACAGATTCCGTGCCCGGAGAATGGGAGCAGATCCTGGCATTTCTGAGAGTTTCATCCACACGTGTTGGTCACCTGCATGTTTCATCTATTCCTTTCATCCACATTCATTTGCGAGTGCCAATTTCCAGTGCTGGCCGGTTTTTAGTTCTTCCTGTTCAAGAGAACCTCCGGTCCAGGTTCTAACCTTTTTTCCCAGTCTGAAAGAACCTCTGGTTCCGGTTCAATGCTTACAAAAGTTTATAGACCCTCGGGTCGAGTTCCAGACCCTGTTCGTCACATTTTCAGGACCCCCCAGTTCCAGTACAAAAGTTTATAGACCCTCGGGTCCAGTTCCAGACCCGGTTCGTCACATTTTCAGGACCCCCCAATTGCAGGTTCTTTTATACATATCGGACCGGACTGTCCGGGTCGGTTCCCGTTTTCAGAATCCGACCCCCCAGTTCCAGTACAAAAGTTTATAGACCCTCGGGTCCAGTTTCAGACCCGGTTCGTCACATTTTCAGGACCCCCCAATTGCAGGTTCTTTTATACATACCGGACCGGACTGTCCAGGCCGGTTCCCGTTTTCGAAATCCGACTGTCCAAGCCGATTCCATCGGTCCATTAAAACGTGGAACCGTCGTCGGACGGACGGACAGACAGACACACAGGCAAACGGTGATGGCAGACAACGAAGAAGAAGAAGAAGAATAGTCGGAGATGGACGCACGCTCTCAAGACCTGGGTTTCAGGACCTCAACACGAGGTTTCAGGACCTGGATTTCAAGACCTGGGTTTCAAGCCCTCAATGCGAGGTTTCAAGATCTGGCTCTCAGGACCTGGGTTTCAAGCCCTTGGTATTTGGCTCTCAAGACCTGGGTTTCAGGACCTCAAAAGCTCTCCATCCAGCGGTCCTCTTATCTTTTTCCCATCACTTTTCCTCTGCGTCCACCGTCACTTTTCTTTTTCCCGTCAGTTTTCTGTGCGTCCACCGTCACTTTTCTCTACGTCCAATGGTCACAGACAGACGCACTAACGCACTAAGTGAATTAATATGTAAGATTGGGGGAGTTCACAGTGGCCTTAAGCAGGCGCCCACGGGGGACTTCAGAGCGGCCTTCGGCCACAGGCACCCACTAGTGGTAGTTAATACCCGTGTTGGTCTAGTATATGGGCCTGCTCCTGGTATTGGTACTGGTATCAAGACTGCACGAATCTGGTATGTACTTGAGGTAATACCAGCCTTCTATCAGCTTTATACCAGTCCTATACCAGTCCTATACGTGCCATATATCAGCCAAAAAACCCTATATCAAGACCAGACTGGTATGAAAGTTTTTTTAAAGTGCCCATTCCAGTACCACCTGGTATGAAAAAATCTGTTACCAGGACCAGCTTGTATGTTCAAAAAGTCCAAACCACACCAACACAACTTAATACTCCAAGTGATGCCTTCTAAACTTAATTATGTGAAACTCTGATTATCATAGTTGAAGTAATCATACCTATATTTTTATGTAAAATTCAAATTAGTGGAATCATAATCAAATGATCATGCACACTGATTTTAATTTGAATTCTATTTATTGTAATCTTAATTGAGGGATGATCATTGGACCCAATTTTATGTAAAATTCTAGTGGTTGTGCTCTAGTGATGATGGAGCCATGGACACAAAATGACCCAATGTTACATAAAACTCTAATGTTTATGCTTGAGTATTGATGAACCCAATTATGTGCAACTCTAATGCTTATACTCAAGAGTCAAGTGATGATGAACCGAATTTTATTAAAACTTTAACTAATGGAATTGTTGTCATAACCAAGGTTGCTAGAAGGGATGTCTTTAGAGTTTTTCCTTGTGTCTTAACAGTTTTTTGGTCAAGCATATGTTGGGACTTATCCTTTCCTTGTGCATTTAGTATCCTTCATGATGTTTCCTAGTGTTTTCTTAGTGTTGGTTGGCACATCTTGACATCTTGTTAACACTATTCAATGTCCTCAAGATTTTTCCAATGTCACTAACATTTTCCCAACACATCTCTGAGCATCCTCTTGGTGCACCTTATCATTTACCCCAATGTTATTTGAACAACAAATTGTAAATGTGTTGCTCGCTTCAAGGTGGCCTGATGCGGGTTTGCATGCACAAACAACAAAGGCCCTAAAGCAAACTGACATGAAAACATGTCATGTTTCGATGACAGCCTAATGTTTGTTTCAACTAGTCGAAAACTGCAAGCCACGAAACATGAGCCTCAAAACAAGAAATTCAAAACTACCACACACCAAAAACATGTCAAGTTTCGACAACACAACTCAACACGCATTTTGATGCTTGGGCAACCCAAGCCCCTAAAACATATCCCACCAAAACATGTAACATTTTGAGAGCTATGTTTTGGCCCCATCCATGCCCCATGACCCATCCATGATGCTTTAGACCTTTTTCAACTTTCCCACACTTCGTATAACTTTTGCCAGACTATTGTGTCAAGATAATTAATGAAAGTAATGGAATAGGTTTTAAAGTTTAGGTAGGAATTGATTAAACCGATAAACGTTGTGTGTCAATCATCACAACAAGTTGAACAAGCACACCCAGGTTTTGGTTTAGTAAGGGTTTTGTTTCATTGTAGAATTTCTTGGTTTTATTATAACTACAAGCTTTTTTTCTTCCTCCAACTCAAGCATTAAATGGTTGAAGTCTTCCATTCTTCTTTTGATCTTCCATTGTTTTTAGCACAAAAGCCAAATTAATCATGATAAAAAAAAGGAAATATGGAAAGCAAAGCAACAACCATGATTGTATAAAATGTCAAATATACAAAACAATTTTTGTGGGGACCTACACCTACGAGGAGTGGCTACGATTACTTAAGGAATGCCATAATCATGGCTGAAAGGACAAAAAAGGATTTATTTGTGTTTATTGTCATTGCGAAATTTTTTGAAGATGATGATTAATGAACACCAAAAGAAGGGGTGTGATAAATTTGTGGATTCTGAAAGGAATCTTTTCAAACTAAAATTATATCCACCATTAAAAAACACAATAAAAGGTGTATATCTTACGAAGGTTGGAAACATTTTAATTTATAGGGCGAAGGCAAATGCATTATCGAAGCCAAACAACATCCGCCTTTTGACTAAATTAATTTTGCAGCCAATACAAAAGTTTGAACATAAACACAAGAAGGAAAAAACCCCACCCTTGGAGATTCACGATGAAATTCAAGAGGATTTCATTGTTGTCCATGATAAACACTTCACAAAACATGGAAGCTAAGTAATCAAACAAGTTTCAAAGTTAGAAAGGATTTTCAAATGCACCCGCTTTGTTGAAACATATGATTCAAGAAAAATCACAACATAATGGTGTTGGATCACATTTTTTCTATTTGAATTTGCAACATTGTAATGTTTCCATAAGTTTCAACAAGATTTAGTTAATAATTGTAAAACATTTGTAAAATATTAGTTTAATTTACAATGTTCAATTGAAAAGAAACCCATATCAATTCATAAGGAACATGTTTCAATATATATCTTTTTGACACGCTCCCAAGTCCCAAGTTAGGCCCAAGATGGGCCTTGGTTTCTAAAACAATGGAATTGTGGGGACTTAAGGGCACATTCCCAATTCTCAACACTAAAAGGGGTAGAGGGGCGTGCTGAAGCTCTGGGATGGGACTAGGAAGAGGACAAGCTTAAGTTACCTATTTGAACTTGTATCAATCCAACTAACAAGTTGGTTAATTCGCATTTTGGAGCACCCTTGGTGCTAGGACAAACCACGGGCAACTTTGGACTCACAAGACTCGCCACGGCCCGAACTTGGGGGAAATCATCACCTTCCCCCATATAATATTCTCTGTATTACTCCATGGCACCCACATCCGAATAGCTTTTTGTCCCGGGACTCCTAAAGAGGAGTCCCGAAATTGTCCCGGTTTGGACTCCCGAGACTTTGTGAGTTCATAACTCTTTGCTCAAACCTCCAATTGGGATGAGGTCTGAAACAAACTTGTAGCTTTTCTTGAAAGTGTTCTAACGGTGTGTTGCATTCCACCTACACACACCGAGGTCGGGTCGATTCTCAACTTTTAGTGGTCGGGAGTCAAACTGCCAATTTGACTCCCATCCCTTCTTTTGCCATAACTTGTGCTGCAGATGTCCAAATGGCTCATGCGAGGCCATTTTCGACATCTACATTTCAATAGTTTTCCAATGACATAAAGAACACCTCAAGGTGAGGTGTTTTGACCCTACAATCAAACTCTGACGTTTCGGGAGTCTTGGAGGATTCCCGAATCCCCATTTCGGGAGTGTGAATGTCATCCTCACACTCTTCCAAAAGTGGGGTCGTGACACTCTTGATAAGAGAGGTAAAGCAATATGGAAAGGAAAACCAGAAATTTGCATTACAATCAAAAGTAATGGAAGGTCCCAAATGAAAGGCTGCCAATGTGATTTTACCATCAAAACATTTTATCTTCTCCCTTTAGTCTTAAAGATATGCTATTACAAGAAAATGCACATCAATGTGGCATGAGGTCTTTGCCATGGGAACATCCTCAAAATGGACAAAGCTACATTTGGCACACATGTTTTTATAGCCTTAAAAGGCTTTGGATTTGACAATTTCCAATCGAGACTTTCTACTTCACAAGTGATAGAAAAACATCATAGAAATGTGCAAGAACTTGTAGAGATTGGTGGGAATTTAACCAAGGACACCTTTTTATGTGAACAAAACATGTGAAACATAGCTGAAAAGTTAGCAAACAAAACATATAAAAAACATGAGAATGATGCCAAAAATGTTTACATGTGGGCTTGAGAGAACCCAAACGTTTCGTTTTATTATCAAAAGATTAGGTCTAAAGTTGGTGGAGAGCTATTAGGAAGTAATATCCCATTCACAATCAGAATTCAGACTCCTTCGTAAACAATGATGATGTAACAAGACGATCATCTAAATGTGATTGCAATCAATGCAACCTTTGGAACAAATGAAAACAAGGTAAATTATTTCATTTTAATTTAGGTTACAAAGCCTAAGAAACCTTTAAAACATAATGAACATGATCATTATTTGTTGACACATGTTGAAAGTTGCTAATGTGAATAACAATTTCCACTGTACACATTGATGGTGTTTGACGAATGAAGGAATAGTTGTCCAATTACATACATAATCACATTTTGGAATAAGCAAAACAACCTATCCAAATGGATAAATGTTATCAATTGAAAGATGCAAGAATCAAAACCAAATGCCTTCATTGTTGATCTAAAAATCAATAGTCTAAGGTAACATTTTAATTTTTTTATCATTCCATATAGCTTCGATGCACAATATTTGATTAAAATCTATGTTTAAGAAGGATAGGTTTTTTATGTTTCAAATGACTTGGATGTGGATATGCTTCAAGATGGAATTATGTCATTTTTCAAAAATTGATTCATTGTGCAGTTCCTAACTCTAAGTTGCTTCAATGGTTTATGTTTCAAGTGGGTTTCAGTGGTCGAACTACGTTTCAGTGGTTTATGTTTTGAGTGCGTTTCTCTAGTCAAAACTAGGTTTCAATGGTTTATGTTTCGAATGAGGTTCAATGGTCAAGCTAGGTTCTATGATTTATGTTTCGTGTAAAATTTTAGTGGATTATACCATGCATTTCAAGTTGAAACTTAGGTGGACTTAAAGTGGTGTGCATATAATGACCTTTGTGAACTAAACACAATATATTATGAGATGATTGGTTATGTTTCAAAGATCATTGTATCATGTTTCTATTTTGATTACAGGAAAATATGGCCAAACACAAAGATATTTTTGTGCCTTTAGCATGTAAAAAAAGTTTGGCAAAAGCAAGTGTGCATTCAAATCAAAGATGTAATAGTCCAAGCATAAATCTTAAAGAATATGGGGCATATCATGCATGATACAACATAGCCTAATGGAAAAACTCCTCTGGAGTTCACAAAGGAGGGGTTGTTGAGCTTATGGAAATGCTTTCAGATGTTCAAGCATTTTGGTCATATGTTTATTTCAAAGTGGGTGCTAAAATGCAAAATGTGGGTGATGGGGAATCAAAATCTACCATATGTTGGCCATGATATTAATGATGCCATTGAAAGCTACCATGCAAACTTGAAAACAACATTGAGAGCTACAAAATCATAACTATGTGGAAAATGTTTTGTTGCATTATTGGTATGAAAATTTGGAAAAGGATCGGGGGTTTGTCCCAAACGTGAAGTAAGAACAATTTGTTGTTAACATTGTTCTTTGTGCAAAGGACATCCTAAATAGTGGTGTAACTTTTTTAGAAAACGATGGTGGATATGCAATTATTGCTTCTTTGAAACATGAAGACGTGAATCACAAGGTCTACAATCCAGCATCTAAGTGGGCATATTGTGAATGTCTCTAATTACAAATGGAAAACATATGTGAACATCAAATTAAAATATTAATGTTCTTTTGCCTTAATTTAATAGAAGGAAAAATTGCACATTATTCCAGTTCATTGAATGGAACTTTGAACGAAGGTTGAATAACATGTTTAGTCCTTACACAATTTTCACATCTTGTTCATAGCAAACACCAAAAACAAGTCCAATTCCCCAAAGGATCGAAGACCTTATGAAGAATATTTGTGATCTCATTTTCAAACTAGTTTTAAACATTACTGAGAACAATATGTTCATGCAACATTTATTAGTAGGTAGAAGGCAACATACAATAATGGCAAAATTACAAAGTGGGCTTGTGAACTTGATACAAGCAATGAAGTTCCAACAACTGAATGATGGTCATGAGATGTGCTTAAAATATCTATGTAATTTTTTCAACCATAATGATGTAGCTCAAAAAATTTAATTTAAAAGGAAACTAAACCTAATTTTTGTGACTTAAAATTCAATTGCGATTCAATATGTTTTAGATTCTTTTGCAAATGAGGACTTATGTTTCTAAACAAGTTTTTTCCTAGCTATTACTGGAACTAAATTTCATGTTTTTACAATTCAACTAACAAGTTTCAAAAAAATTAAACACATTTTGCAAGTTCATATTTGTCTTTTATGGATGATAATGTCATTTTAGGATGTCTTTAACTCTATGTTTCTAGGTGTGTTTTTCTAAGTTTTTAAATTTATGTTTCTAAGTTTATGTTTTTATAAATCATGTTTCTAACATGATCTTCTTAGCATTTTGTCTCTCACTTGGGGCATATCTATGTTGTAACCATTATGAGTTCTACAAGGTCTTGTTTTTAAAGTTCAAAATGAGTTCTTAAACTTAGAAATCCATCTTTCAAATGATCATGTGTTCCTGTGCAAATTCCTTTTCCTTTCATCCTCTATGTTTCTATCATGTTTTGTTGTTTCTTAGTCATAGGTTTAATTTTGATACATATGTTTCTAAAATATTTTGCAAGCCTATTGTCCACAACATATTAAATTCCATCAATTGTAAACAATGCCTTTGCAATATTGCAAACAAACAATGTTGTGTTTAAAAATGTGGTGGATGAATACTAGTGTTACCTATTATTGAACGTTTAATAAAGTTTCAATAATATTTAAATTTCTAGGTTTCTATCATGTTTTGTAAGAGATTTTCAAAACCCTTGATCCACAACACAATGTGTCATGTGTTTTCAACATTATGGTAAGTTTCAAAATTTATGTTTCAAAGGATGTTTCTCAAACCCAAGGTCTATAACGAGGACTCATTAGTTCCAAAAGGTTGTGGTTTAAAACTATTGTATAAAGGCACAATCTTAGTATGGTTTTGGAGAGCAAGGTTTTTATTTCTATCTATTTTTTGTCATGTTTTGAAGGTTTGGTATTTTAGCAGTTTCGAAAAATATGTTTCTTTGTGTTTTTGTCATTTTCCCTACATGTTCCATATAGGTTTGTTACAAGCTTCTTACTTGTTTTTGTCCATTTTTCTTTCATTTTCCTTAATGTTTATCACATGTTCCTTTTCTAGCTTTGTATAACAAGTTTCTATAATATTATCTTTCATGTTTCCAATGTTCCATGTTGTTATCATGTTCCAAAGGTTTCAAAGCATGATAATTCAATTTTTTTTCATAATCCGGGGGTATTTTTTAGATCTTTTTGAATCAATACAAAAAAATCGTTGATGTAACTGAATTACAATATTTCACCCAATGCAGTTGGATGTTTGAGGGTAATTTGAAATTAACTTCAAATTGTTTAAAAACATTCGATTGTTGTGGGAGGATCATTATAATAGGATAATAAGATGTTCAACAAAAACATGTTTAAAACAATGGTCAACAAATAATAAGTGGATGCTTGAAGGCAATGTATGGAAAGACCACATCATTTCCTTCAAACATCCACCTACCTTCTGTCAATCATTTTAAAATCTTTTCAATATAATCTATCAGAACCAAAAACATGATAGATGTATTTGAAAATTACCATTCGATTGGATAGTTAAAACATGTGTGTAGAAATAAAAAAGATGGGTTGAACCTTGAGGCAAACGAAATGTGAAAACTACATGTTTAAGAGGTTTCAAAACATGTTTGCTAGATTAATTTTTCACATTGCATGAGCATGTTCTAAATTACTTATGAATCAATACATCATAGTTGTTAATGTAACCAAGTTGTAAAACATCACCCAATGATCTTGGATGTTCAAAGGTAAATTGATGTTAACCCTCAAATTGTCAATGATCACCCAAGCACTAGGGGAAGAATCCTACAATAGAATAACGAGGCTTCATCCAACAAAAACATATTTGAAATAATGGTCAACAGATGGCAATTGGATGTTTGAAGGCAATGTATCAAGTAGACCATAACATTTCCTTCGAATATCCACATGTTTGAAGCAACAAAAGAAAGGAAACCCGGAAACAATAAGAAAAAAAATACAAAGTAACGAAATTTGAAAACTCACGATGCCAAAAGTGGTTACAAGCTTGAAATTGCATTGTAATTGAGATGTAAAGGCATTATAACATAAAAACAAGCTACATTGTATGTGAAAAACATTGTAGTAGTTGGAAGATAAAAACTCCACTAAAATGGAGATGTAGAAGCATTACAATAGTTCAAAGACAAAAATTCCGTTACGATGGAAATGTAGAAGCACAAGGCATAGTTGGAAGATAGAAAATAAAATAAAAAATTACACAATTGCATGACAAAAGATAGAAGATAGAAGCTTTACACTACACAATGAAGATGCATCAATGGAAATGCAGTTGGAAGATGAAAGTTGCACTACAAACAAGATGTAAAAACGTAATTCACAAAAGATAGAAGTTGCATTACAAGAAATGTTGTTGTAAAAGTGCAGAAAGTAGGAATGTGCACTATGCACATATAACAAAGCAATTCATAAATAAGATTCTAGAAACAAAATAATAAATAATAAAAAATAATGACAAAAATTTATTGAACACAAACAAAGGAAACCAAACATGTATAACTGAACATGAAGAACCACAAATCACCAAACACAAACAAAGGAAACTAAGCAGAAGAATGAAACTCATGAAACAAATTTTAGAAAAGAAATGACACTCCTCTTCAAAATATAAAAACTCAACATTCAATGCAACCAAAAGCTTAACACGTAGAGTAAATGCAAGCTCAACTTTGAACATTGTTGAAAGTTCAAATATTCAATTCAACCATAAGCTTAACCTTGGAACAGTATTGATAGTTAAACGCTCAACACAGCTGAAAGTTCAACCCTCAACATCATTGAAAGTTGAAAGTTCAACATTCAACAACACCAAATCATAACAGTCAAAAACGTCAAAAACCAAGACTCAACGACTCAACACTCAATGGCGTTGAAAAATCAACATTCAATAGTGTCGAAAGTTCAACGTTCAACACCATGGATGAAAATCTTGTGACAACAAGTAGACATGATTCACACTCAATCTTTGTCGTAGCTTGGAAAAAGACCAAACCTAAACTAAAACCCAAAGCCCTAATGCAAGCTCCATATCTAAACCTTAAACCCTAAGCATCAGAATGCATATGCATAATCCCACAATCCATATTTGAGCCCTTGATAGCTTTAGTTGGTGGAATTGCATCCTAATGATTGCACAACGACATGTGGAAATGCATGAGTATTGGTTATTGCTTGAATGCCTTCCACTGGATATGTACAATCTCAAATATTAAAAAAAAAACCTAGATTCTGGATATGCTTAGGTGCATATCCAACCTCTAACATGATTCTTATTCAAAATTTTCAATATATCCAGGCAACACTGGTATAAACTCATGTCCCTACCAGGGAAGTATGGAGACGAGGCTGGTATTGCCTCAGGTTATAACCAGTCTGTCGGTTCTTCGGTACCACGACCAACACCACTTTATATACCAGGGTTCCAACCTGGTACCCGCCCAATACTGGTAGGTAAGATATGCACTTTCGGGGCTTCCACAGTTTTGTTATTGAGGGAGGGGATGGTTCTGACTTCTGACTAGGGGAGGTAGCACCTAGTTAGCTACACACCTATATTCTCTCAATAAGTAGCTCGGGAGTCACAATACTTTTGGATTTATACTTCATATGGTAAGAAAATTTTGTGATACATGTGCTAGATGTACTTTGTTTTTCAATAAAAGAGTAGGCAATATTTAAATAAATATTTAATACTCTCTTCTCAGTTATTATGTCAAGTTGATTTTTCTGATTTTGCCAAGTGGACGCTTTCTGTTCCCCAAGTCCACTTTCTCAAAATGCTAAGGTGACATGCACTTTATCACTTTGCCAAGTTGAGTTTTATACCTTAGCAAATCAGTCTTTTTTATTTTCGTTTTTTAAGTGTCGCAGTACCGGCGAGTATCCCCGCACAGATTCAGTCATAATTCGCCTAACTGGTCATACTTTTTACCAGGAACATTAAAAGTGTAGCCAGTAGGCGTACTTGTGGTGACTCGCTCCTTAAAAAGGGGCGCAGTCTGGCGAATTGATTTTAAGAAAAAAGAGGATTTTCGCCAGAAAATTTGGGCAGTGTCGCCTTTTGGCGATTTTTCGCCAAAAAAATGCTGTACAGTCAAATCACCAATCCCACATTGTCACCGTTACATTGCCAAATCATCAAATCAACTTCATCTTGCAAACTGCCCAAAATTTTAAAAATTTAAAGAGTTCTCAATGCGTAAAATTCTTTACTTTTCTGCCTAAACTTCTGCCCTTAAAAAACTCACTAATTTTCAGGGTAGTGGGCTAATGATGGGCAGGCCTCCTTAAGTTCGGAAATCGCACGAATGTACGATTCTGATGTTTTTTCGGGCACCTGCTGCCCTTAAAGGCATGCGATTCGTGCACTAGTATATTAACTATGGGTTAAGGTTCTCCCTAATCTTATTATTAACCACTGCTACTGGAGATAATAAGAGGCAGTTAGTCTTCTTCTACAACTAATAACCAGCAATGGAAGAGGAAGAAGACAAGACAACGAGGTGCTAATTCCCTTCTTGGAGTGCCATCTTGTTGAAGGTTTGTCGCAACTTCTCAAGCTACCTCGAGTACAATATGCCTTCCAGAGAGAAGCTTGTGAGTGCAGAACAATGATCATCCTTCTCGTAGTTGATGGTCCAGAAATCAGCCTCCATAGTTGATGTTCCAGGCATAACACTGGCCAAACCGGCTATAAAGCGAAGCATGTAGGGGAAACGATTACCGAGTGGCCACCATGCTTTCCCAAAATCAGAGTCTTCGCTTCCTTTTGTCAAGGCTGCCTTGAGGTTTGAGTATGGGGATATCAATCGCACAAGCAGCTCAAACTCGTTGCTGATGACTTCCTCGACAACAATTCCCGGAAAAGAATGCCTCAGCCTCTCCTTGTGTTCAAACAGTAACTCCGTAAATAATAGTTGAAAGTCCCGCGATCTCAAGTGGCAATACTAGAGGAGCAGCGTCGGTCTTTTTTTGGTTTCTTGCGTCACACTCAGCAACTATAGCGGCGACCGAATACATAGCTTGAACATAGACTTGAGAAACATCCCTAGTGACCTCTTCCAAATCATCAGCTGGCAGTCGATTTGCCATGGACATCGCTAATAAATTTGTTCCCTTGATATGCCGCTTTGTTTGATCTCGCAACAATGTAAATGGGCCGTACCTAAAATAAGAAGGCTGGAATTATGTTCTTCTTCAACAAGTGCATCGGATGCTGGATCAGGAGAAGTGCTAGTTTCATGGGTAGCACCGATAGCTATCCTCAATTCAGTCACAAGACTCGATAGGTTAGATGTCTGCTGTCGCAACGTAAGATTGGAAGCTTGCAAAGAGGCATTTCTTGACCAAAACAGATCCAGCATCTTATGAAGCATGAGCAGGATAAGCCACCATTGTTCAGACGGTGCCCACACTACCTCCTTCTCAGCTAGGAATGCCTTGACCTTTTCCCAATGCTTGACATACTAGGATACCACCTGACAAAGAGAAGACCATCGAACCTTGATATAATATGGACTCTTGCTCTTCATTTCGGAGATCAGTTTCTGTTGGCGTCGCAGATACGCGATCATAGTTGTCAACGTGGTCAGGAACACTTCTAGAAGACGGCCCAACGCTTTCTTTAGAGCAAGATCCAGTTGGTGAGCGCCGCACCATACTCGAATGAGACCTTTTGCCACAACTGCTTGGATTCGAGAAACAATACCCTTTCGCACTCCTGTCATGGAGGCTGCACCGTCTATAGTTATCCCAACAATCTTCATCTTCCAATCAGGATCCAATACTGACAGTGAGTCGGAAAGCAGTTTGAACATCTCCTCTCCGGAGTGTTTAACAAACATAGGGACGACGAGCATGTGAAAGTTGTGAATATCTCCATTCACTGGAATGCAGATCCTGAGATCAAACATACTGACACCAAATGAATCTGTCAAAGCATTTAGACCACCTGAGTAAGCCCACGAAGTGCGCATCATCTCACTTAGCATTTCTAGGTTGAGCGCACAAATGATACGTGCGATTCTTGCCACGTCATTCTCCGACGCACATCCAATCTTTGCTGCATGACCTAGCTCCTCTCGGGACACTGAAACCATTTTTGCACACTGCACGAATGAGAGTCCACAACTAAGGAGACGTTGAACATACCACAGCTGGTCAAAATTGTTTATTCTGATATTGTAGGAAGAAACTGGTTCGCTGTCGGAGTTGTGGACTTCTTCAAAGATGGCTCTCGCCTTCGAAGCAGAAATAACATCGTCAGCATCAACATCGAACAACAATCCCAATACAACATTTTCGACAATATCTTTTCCACTGTTGATGGCCGCACGCTGCTTCCCCGATCGGTCAGCTTCGAAGTAAACAGGCATGAAGGTTGTCTTGAAGAACTTCTTGAACTGATTAGCAAGAGGCGTCTCCAATATCAAGGAATCCGGGGATGAGTTTACCTCTTGAATGTAACTTTGCTTGAGCTCGTTGTACTCTTCCCACTGCTTTGTGTGCTGCTGTTGCTGGTGTTTCGTAAAGTTGTCTGTGCAAAATTTTGGTCCTGTCCAGTGCTTGTGGTTGGTAGTGCACTTTTGCTGCTTCCTCTTATTGCCACCACCATCAACCACTTCATTGATTACATCAACATTGTTGGTGTTAATAGGCGGTCCGATATCATTGTTGTCCGACTTCTCCTCCTCTGCTGCGCCGTTGCATGCGTCAATACTTTCCTCACGCCCAAACGCTATGCAAAAACGACATGAAACGATTTCCACTCTCGAAGTCGTCGCATTCCGTGCGACAACCTTCAGACTATACTTGTCCGCGTACAAATCCTTCCACTCATAAGAGCGTTTCTTCTTCGTCGGCGCCATCTCAGAAAGCACCGCTAGCGTAGCTGCTGTGATGATGACTACTACTACTTACTACAACAGCAGTAGCGAGATATTAGATACTATTCTAGTCAAGAAGAACGACGACGAAAGAGATGATAGACGAATGAACGGTGGATCATTCCAGGACCGAGGCTGAATGACGATGCAAGTACGGAGTTTACAGAGTTATGGAGTATGCAAGTATAATGAATCATTAAATTGGCCGCCAAGACATTTCGAATCCTACAGTTTGTTACAGAAATTTATGTGTACGAAAATAGGTGAATCGCATATTTCCTAAATGCATGCAATGCACGCAAAAAGAGGCCCGTGCACGAATCTAAGGAGGCCTGATGATGGGCTTAAACATCTATTTAATTTTTTTTGGGGGGGGGGGGGGGGGTGGGGAATGTGAAGTCTTCATTAGATGTAGGCAAGAAAATTGGGTCAATTTGGATGCTATTGTAATTTTTCTTTTCTCAAAATATGGTTGGAAAAAATCTAGAGACTAGATTGAAAGGGTCATTCTCAAGTTTCAAATGCCATAAAATCAGACACATCACCCCGAACTACACCCCCCCACCCCCAAGAACACAAATGAAGAACTTTGAGCTCTTCATTACCCAACCTTCAAATATTGGGTTGGCATAATTTCGGTCCCATTCTTATTAAAGAGTAAGACCCCTCCTCTTTTCTAGGAGAGATACTCATGGATGCATGTTCTTCAAATGCTTTGTATTATTGTATATTATCTTAATGGATTTGGCACATTGGTAGGAATTTTGCTTTGCACTTAAACCTTCTAAAAAAATTCCAGCATGAAGGAGGAGGTCAATCAATTTTCATCCATTTTGAAACAAAACATTCATGTTTACATTTCCTGATTTGTGTTAACAGTTACTCTTATGTTTTTAGATTATTATCTGCCATGCTTAAGTTCACTTCTACATATTCATATTTCAAAATGTAATGGATTGCATAATACTCGATAAATTTTTGTGGTTGATGTTGATGATTAGCAAGAGCTTCAAATAATGGTTTTTTTATGAAATGTGTTTTCTAAACAATCTTGTATTAGATTTTGATATTTTGATATCCATTAAACATTTTCAATGACAATATTCAGTCTCCACCAAATCTCAAGAGCCTAATATGGGTCAAGTGAAGCATGTACAATAATGATGACCAAAAAATTGAGAAAAATGCTAATGATTAGATCTTATAACCTTCAGGTTTCCAAAAGTTTCAAAATTTCAGCAATCTGGTTAGTGCATATATTCAAATAATTGAGAACTTAAAAAATAATTTAATTGCCATCCAATTCATTAAGGTACTATGATATATCATCTAAGATTCTAGAGCAAAAAACCTCAAGTGTACTACAATTTATTCATTTGTTTTGAACCTATAAAAAGATGAGGACTAGGTGTTAGTGATGTTTTTGGGTGAAAAATAGCCATTTTGCTATTACAAAAAGTCCCAAGCAACATGATCAAGGGAACTTCTCAAAAAAATTCCAAAAAATTGTCATATTTTGAGAAAAATAAGTTATGAAATTGTCAAGATGTCTGGAGGATTCAGGCAGATTTCTAGCTGTCTTCTTTTGAAATTGTCATATTTAGCTAATAGGTCAACAGGTAGTATGATTCCTTTATTTTCTACTCCTCTCTTTGTTTTTGTAGCCATATTTGGCCAAACCCTCTTGTGGCTGCTGGCCACTTTTGGTGCAACATGAGAAAATTGAAAAACAAAAAAGAATCACTTGCTGGGTGGCCTCCCTGACCACAACTTTATTGATCTACTTACATGGAAAAAGCACGACTAATGGTGCATGCACACTTGATGTTAAGTCAGTTTGAAATGAAAATCTAGGTGGCATCCTAAGTGACACCCAATGTTAAATGGGTGATAGCTCAATGTTAAGTGAATGTTAGCTTCACATAAAATTTTAATGGTATCTGGGTTTATGTCCTAAATGGTTAGCATGGTGCTAGACAACTCAACACTAGAGTACCTAACACCAAAGTGTGGATGGACCTTATTATTTTTTCCTCCAAAACTACATGTATACTAGTGAGTGCCCATGGCCGAAGGCCACTGTGAAGTTTTATAAGTTTTATTTTTTCTTATTTTTTACTCTTTATTTGGTTTATTCATTTTTGGAATTTTTTTAAAAAAATTATTTTACTGTATTTCCCTTTCCTTGTTTCATTTGTTTCCATTCCTTTTCTATAGTTTTTGCATTTTTACTTTTTTTTTTGGTTTATGTTTGTTTCATATTTTTATTTTTTTATTTTCATGTATTTATTTATTTATTTATTTTTGTTTCTATTTTCTTTTTCAAAAAAATTAAAATATGTTCTATAATGAAAATAATTCTATTGTCCAATGGGCGGGTGTCTGCCCTGCTTTGCCCTTCATTGCGCTGCTAGAAGATAACGGCCTAGGTAATCGCCCTTGCCCCCGCCCTGCCCTGTTTGTCAGTCAGTCAAACAAAACTGTAGTTTTAATTTATTTGAGCTTTACACCAAATAACCCTAAAATGAGCTCTACACCACCAGAACTACAACCTACCTACCTACCAAATATTAGGTGTGTATACATTCTGTATTTCCATTCGTACTTATCGGATCGCAATGGCCGATTCTGCCGGTGAATTAAAATGTTTATCGGATCGCAAAGACCGGTTCTGTCGGTGAATTAGAATGTTTACCAGACCGCAAAGATCGGTTCTGCCATTGAATTAAAATGCTTATCGAACCGCAAAGACCGGTTCTGCCGATGAATTAAAATGCAGAATTATCGTGTCAGACAAAGAGACAAACGCACGCACAAACTACGTGAATTTATATATAATATTGTATAATGCATGCTTGCCATGAGGCAAAAGGAGAGAGAAACTCAAAAAAGGTAGTTGCAAAGCAAAAAGAAGTAATGAAATGAAACCAGTGAGCCATTCCCTACCCTTTGTAATAAGGCCCCTTCCCCCTCCCCTTTTGGCAAGTCCAAAGTTCTTCAAACCAGCAACAGTTATAATAGGAAACTTTCCATGTAGTGTAGGGTAAAGCTCTAGGCCTTGCTATTTACTGAATGAAGGGCTGAGGCCTAGGCCTGATTCCTATGAAGCTGTTGTTGAGGTCTTTATCAAGCATAAAGACCTGTTCCAATTCTTTTCTTTTGGACAATACCCTCCATGAATAATGATGGAGTGAAAAAAAAAGGGGGGGGGGGGGGGAAACAAGGCATTTCAAAAAATGGACTGGTTGATATATACACGAATTATGTTAATTTCAGAAATGTTGAAATTTTCAGGATTTTTTTTTCAAGTAACAAAGTTTTGTGAAGGGAAATATGAAATCTTCAAGAATATTTTATTTGTCAACATTAACATTTCAAGATCAATTAATTATTCAACAAACATGTGTGGAAACTGCCAAAGATATTACATGCAATGAAAGAAAAGAAAGGAAAAAAATTAAACTAGTTGATTTATTTATTTTTATTCTATGATACCTAATGGGTATCCATTGGGTACATAGCAAGTATCACAAGAAAATCAAAACAAAAATCATGTGGGGCATTTCAAAAATGGAAAGCATCCTTGCATACTTATTTATTTATTTGATATATTTTGCTCTTCCTTAGGGCTGAATTGAAAAAATATATTAAAAATTTGTAAATTTTTATTAAGAAACACATCATAAATTAAGGAAATGTACAAAGGAATAAAATGAAAGAAAAAAAAAGAAGTGACATAACATCAAGTTGGCTCAAAGTTGCTATGAAAATTTATGCATGATCGTAACTAATTGCGTATGGAAGGTCGACCATTTTTACATGTCAAAAATCGAGAACTTTCAATAGATCAGCCATGGTGATAGGAGGTGTGTTTTGAAGGGGTGAATGTTAAGAAATAGTTAAGCTTTTGATTATCGTTTGCCTCCTTTGTAATGTGATTTAAATTTAAAAAATTGTAATGTGATTGAAAAAAATTTGATTAAAAAAAGTAATAATGTAAAACGATGAAAACCTTTTGTCCCCTTCAAGCTTCAAATGGCATTAACATAATCGTGTAAAAACATATTGGCATGTTTGTGTAAATAATTAAATACTTCAATTGTCAAGGGGAGGAATTGATCAATGGGGGTGTCAATGGCAATGACTCCTTTCCTTGGCTTGAGTTGCATCTGAAGTAGCAATCTTTGAATTATGCGAGCTCGCAAAAATAAATCCACTTGCATTACTCAATCTGAAAATTTTGTAACTTGTCAAAGTAACTTCTATTGGCTGAAAGTTATCCACCAGTCTCATTGTTCCCGTCACACTAGAGGAGCACTGCAACACAGTCTGTTGATAGACCCTTCTCTTATACCGCAACACTAGTTACACATTGTAAGCGCTCCTTCAACTACACTATGAATTTCTTGAGAGGTTTTTACATTCCCAAAAAGTGAACTCACAAATTCACACAGGACCTAGTACCTACCCACCTGGTGAGCATTCCTCAAAATGTGTGAACAATTGAAAACTTCAGCAATAGTTGCAAGCCTCTCTCCATCGCAGCTAGAGACAAACAAGCAAACAAACACATCAAAAAGAAACTTTGCACTGATGCAAGAGCAAGATGATGATATTGATTGTGGTGGTGATCATGATCATGAGAGAAGAGTGAAGTAGAGGAATTGTGAAGGAGTTGGTGGAGCAGACTGGAGGGAAAAGAAGAAAAAAATGGAGAAGAAACACAAGATGAAGATGGTGATGATGATGATGTGCAGAGTAGAGTAGAAGAGGAATTGTAAAGGAGTTGGTGGAGGAATGGTGGATGTGGTGGTGGGAGGAGAGAGGGGAAGAAGAAACAGATGATGTTGATGGTGATGATGTCGCGGTGCATTGTAGAGTAGAGTATGAGAGGAATTGAGAAGGAGTTGATGGAGGAGTGGTGGTTGCGGCGGTGGAGGAGATTGGAGGGAGAAGGAGAAGATGATGATGTCGTTGACGACCATCAGCATGTGCAGAGTAGAGTAGAAGAGGAATTGTGACGGAGTTGGTGGAGGAGATTGCGGGGAGAAGAAGAGGGTGAAAAAGAAGCAGAAGAAGATGATTTTGATGGGTGATGATGATGAGTTCCAGAGATGAGTAGAGTGCAACAAATTGTGAAAGAGTTGGCGGAGCACTGGTAAGTTGTGGGAGCGGAGGAGGTTGGAGGAGAAGAAGAAGGTGCAGAAGAGGTCGGAGGGAGAAGAAGAAGAAGAAGAAGAAGGGTGGGATCATCATCAATCAGCATCCATCATTGGTGGTGCCAAAATGTCAGGAAGTGTGTTCACAGTGGGATTGATAGCAGCATGGTACCCCTCCAACATCGGAGTGTTGCTGTTGAACAAGTATTTGCTGAGCAATTACGGTTTCAGATACCCCATCTTCTTGACCATGAGCCACATGACGGCATGTGCATTGCTGAGTTACGTAGCAATCGCATGGTTGAAGATAGTCTGGATGCAAGCAATCCGATCGCCCAGTTTATGAAGATTGCGGCCTTGAGTGTCATCTTTTGTACCTCGGTGGTGAGCGATAACATCTCGCTGCGCTTTCTCCCCGTCTCCTTCAACCAAGCGGTCGGCGCAACCACTCCCTTCTTCAACGCCGTGTTCGCCTACTTCCTGACGTTGCGAAGAGAAGCTTGGCTGGTTTACGGAGCGTTGATCCCCGTGGTCACGGGCGTCATGATTGCTAGCGGCGGAGAGCCGAGCTTTCATCTCTATGACTTTGCGATGTGTATCATGGCGACAGCGGCATGGGCGCTCAAGTCCGTGGTACAAGGAATCCTCCTCTCATCAGAAGGAGAGAAGCTGAACTCCATGAATCTCTTGCTGTACATGGCGCCCATCGCGGTGGTGGTTCTTGTGCCCGCGACGCTGCTGCTGGAGCCCAATGTGGCGGGGATCACTGTGGCTTTGGCACGCAAGGATGTGCTCATGCTGCTCTTGTTGTTTGTGAACTCCACCATGGCTTGCTTCGTCAACCTCACAAACTTCTTGGTCACCAAGCATACCAGTGCCTTGACCTTGCAAGTGCTGGGCAATGCGAACGGCGCCGTGGCTGTGGTTGTTTCCATTCTGCTCTTCCGGAATCCCGTCTCCGTCGTTGGCATGGTGGGCTATAGTCTCACTGTCTTTTGCGGTTTTTCTTTACAGTGAAGCAAAACGGAGGTGCAAGTGATCTTCTTGAGGGATGCATTGTGTCATCAGAGACATCATTCTTTCTTTCTATTTTGTTTGTTGCTGCTGCTCCAGATGCATGCAGAGTAGCTGCTGTTGCTGCTTGATCATCATCTCACTCTCAGAGCTTGATCCTCTCTCTTTTCCGCAGTTTACAGAAACAAGCATCTGATTATACTTGAGGTGGAAGAACCAGAGTGTGAGTTTTTGACACTAGCAGCAGACATGCCTCTGAATGATGGGGCATGTTTTCTTGAGGTCGAAGAACCAAAGTATGAGTTTTAGACACCAGTGGCAGACATGCCTCTGGATGATGTGACATGTATTCTTGAGGTGGAAGAACCAGAGTATGAGTTTTAGACACTGGTGGTGGACATGCCTCCTGATGATGGATTTTGTGAAGGCGAGGGGGGGAGATGTAGAGAAGCTTGTGAGAAGGTGGTTGATGATGGATATTTTTAACAGCTTTTGATGAGCAAGCATATCAGGCTATGTTGAGATGATGGTGGAGGAGGAGCTGCTCCTGATTGTCAAGACCAGATTCTTGGTTTTTCCTTTTCAGATTTGTCTCTGGCAGAAGAAAAGATTCTTTTATTCCCAATTCTATTGAGGGTTTTCAAATGCAGGAAACCAAATAAGCTTTTTGAGTTTTACAACTGCAAACAATTGTAGGACAGCTTGAGTCCTATTGCTTTCAAGCTACAGTCTGGGTGCCTGGCTATGGTAGCAGCTCACCTGCTTGCTGGAGGCAGCAGGCTTTCATCTGGGTCTATTTCCTGTAGATGTGTAATAAGCACTAATTCTCTTCTATTCATCTTTATTCATTATTTGGAAGCCATCTAACAATGTGGAATGTGGGCGACAAATTATGATGATGCCTTCAATGATTGTTCTTCTTGCCTGACTGCAGAATTCTCTTGCTACTACTACTTTCTCCCTTTATGATTTTACTACTTTGTTACAATTGACATGCACTTTGACAATCATGTTACAAGTTGTGTTGCAAGATTTTGTGGATTATGTTCCTTGGACAATCAGATCCACCACTCTGTTTTCTTTCTCTCTCTCTCTCACTCTCACTGTAAACCCTGTAACATTGAATATCTGCCCTGTGGAGGTCTCTTTGTGACTTCTAGCCATGAAATACATAGTGAGAGAGAGCAAGAGATACATAGATGGAACTTGCTAACTTTTGAAGTGAGAGACACAGAGACTGTATTTGTGTGTGTAACTTGGTTGCCACAGTTCTTTGCACTTGGTGCAACAACTTTGGGTGATGGCATTTATCCCTGTCCAGGGTGCATAGAGGGCAGGGTACTTTCAGTTTCTTCTCAGCTTCGATTCATGGTGTGTCCATGCTCTGTGTCCTGGCTTGTCTTGTTGTTATCTCTTTGATTGAGTTGATCAGAACCCTGATGTAAATGTTTGTGCATCGTCACTCAGATGCTTTATTAGGAATGTTGTGAAATTCATTTTGTGCCAACTTGAGTGCTGCTGCAGTGTCTGATTTGCTTTGTGTGTCTCCACATATCAGGAAATGTCTGGGATCTGGAGCAGCAGGATCATGGGTAACTTGGGATTGTAATCACCCACATGTATTGTAATATTGATTTGGATTGCAGTGATTTACATCCTAATAGATTGGGTTGTGCATAGGTTGCTTTTCTAAACTGCTTTGGGTGTGAGAATGTGGCAGTGGTTTTGTGGTTAGGATTCTGGCTGCCTCACAAAGTTCTCATGAATTGAAATCTCCTGTGTGGATCAACTGGTGGTGGTGGACAATCAAGCTGTGGAGAAATGGGGTCTTGTGCAAAATGGGTCAGTATTGGAACCATTGGGGAAGAAAGGTCCCAAGATTCATTGAGGTAGAATGATTGATGATTCTCAAAAGATTGCATCTGAATTCTACTACTCCTACATGCCAGGAATGCGCACAAAAGCAGTTGAAGTCTGTGTGCCAGGCCACTTTGCTGGACCAGGAGGATGATAAGAACTTGCAGCTATGTATTGCTGGACCGGGAGGATGATAAAAACTTGCAGCTATCTATCAAGAAGTTCTCTTACAATTCATGAAGGGTGCTCATTTCCTGTAATTGAGTTTTTTGACATATCTGGCTGCAATCAAGCTAAGATGGTACCTGCATTTCAAAAATTCTTACTTGTTTCTATGCTTGTAAAGACAGTGCCCACTTTTGTGATTGGATTCACCTGCTCGTTGCACAGGTGATCTGGAGCACCTTGCACTTGGGAGCATTGCCTTGCCAACATGGTCAACAATCATTGCTCCGGAGCCCCTTGACTTGTCAGCACAAGACTAGTGTTGTGTGGTTATTCGATTTTATAAAGAACAATCAGTTCCAGTGTTTGAATTATTTCAGAATCCAAGAACTGCTGGATCTGGTCTTTGGAAAATCAGAATCAGAGAACCGCCATTCCAGTTATTTCAAAATCTGTATAGAACTAGAAATGAACTGGTGATTTTATGGCCAGTTATTTGATTTTTTCAAAAGTTTGAAAACTACTGTCGTATACTAGAACTGGGTCTTTAATTTTTTGAGAACTGTGGTTATGAATCATAAGAACCTCCCTGATAACCACTGCCTATTTCTAGTAACCACCCAACACTGCACAAAGACCTCCAACCTTTTATACAGTTTTGGAGAAGAGTGCATAGTGGTCTAGAAGGCAGAGTGTCTTCGTTTTCATGGGCATGGGAGCGAGGACACATGTTCCCATTTTGAGGGAGCAAAGATAACCTCTCTGGACCTGGCCTCAAGATCATGCCTTGGAAAAAGCCCCTTTACATTCTGCCAGTTGTTGAAGCCTTTTACAATCAACCTATCTGTACATTAAGTACTATAGTTGGGCCTGTTCCAGTAGGGAATGTGGCAAGCCCAATAGGACTAGCTCCTGTTCTGTTAGGTATTATCAAGTACTACCAGGACTTGTTCCAGAGTGTAACTGGTGGGGAAGTTGCCATTCTACTTGGTGGTAGCAAGTTCTACCAGGAACTATTCCAGAGCGTTACTGGTGGGAAGCTGCCATTCTGTTATGTGGTAATGAGTTCTACCAGAGGCTGTTCCAAAGCGTAACCAGTGGGGAAATTGTTGATTCACATATACAATTGAAAGTGGCAAAATCAGAAGTAGTACCAGCAGATCGTCTGTCTGCCCCACCTACGAAAACAAGGCGTGTGTCACACTATGGCCTTGCCATTTAACATTTAAAACTATCTTAAGGCAAAAGAAGAATTATGGAAACTCAAAATATTTCTCCATGCAATAGTATAATCTTCAAAAAAATCCTGGGAATGAAACCGACATCCTTCAAGATACTATAACTGATCTCAACTTTCAACACAAGCCAAAATATCATCTTTCAAAAATCCTCACGTAAAAATAGACCTATTACCTAGGGGCCAAAATCCGTTAAGCTACTATACTCTGTAATGAATCTAAACAATATCCTTGCCTTGGTAGGCAAGGCCAAAAACTCAAAAAAGTGCCTGAATATAACACTAAGACCTATGGGAGCTGCATTCAGACTTGATGGCAAGCTGCTCATAACTCAATGTTAATGATCCCTGGTTTTCTCACTGATTCAGACCTGCAATGCTTACTAACATAAATAAATGACATGGCTGCCCATGTGGCAACTCTTCTTCAAGAAATGTTAGCTTGGTGTTAGGACTATTTTTACTAACACAGAATCTATAAAATTGTTAAGATTTCAGGAAATAATGGCAATGTAGCACCCCCATGAGGGGTGTATTATCTCCATGTTTGATTAACATTAACTTGTGTTCGCTGTTCCCTAATCAAAAGTTATGTTCCCTGGTCACAAAAAAGGACCCCATCTACTTCTGTTTCCCCCTCCCCACCCTTTCTCTCTTCTCCACTATTTTGCAAAGTGTGCATGCTTCTTCAAGAAAGTGTAGTTTTGCTCTTGTTGTTGCTACAATTGTATGTCAATGTTGTCTACAATTGTTGGGGTGAAGATGTGATGGAGTTTTTGAATAACACCTTCTCCACAACATATGAAGAGATGGAGTAGTTTGTTGGTAGTAAGAATTTAATTTGTCTTCTTATTGAATTTTGAGTACTTGCAAGCACATCGAGAGAATGTAGACATAACATTTCATTGAAATAAAAAATTGGAGCAATATGAAGATAGCATAAATGTAATTTTTTATGCTCTTGAATTTGGATTACTTGCACCTACAAAGAGAGAGTGCAAATCCAGAGAAAATGCAAGCAATTTTTTGAGTTCTTGGAACCAAAAAATCTAATCCAAAGGGAAAAAAAAATTAAAACATGAAGTCAAAGTTGTTAAAACCTTAAACAAATAAAGTAAAAAAAGTAGTTCAAAGGTCTTTAGTGCTGAGTATTTACAACCACAAAGAAAACATTAAAAAAACTTTAATAAAGTTCAAGAATTTCATTGAATAAAAATTTTCAATTTCAAATAGTGAAAAATATGTTTATAAGCAATTTATAGTCTATTTCAAAATTTTATAACATAAAATTTTATGCACTATAAATCATTAGAACTCATGTTAGAACATTGAACAAATTGGCCCACCAAGAAAGAAAAATAAGAGGAAGGACACCATGAGTTAATGTTCAAAATCAACTTTGGAAATCCAAATAAGGAAGTCATGTCAGCCCAATTGGGAGCACAACAAAATGCTTTCTTTAATCAAAGCCAAAAGAGATGAACATCTTGCAAATATGGAGATGGTTGATGCTTGAGACCAATTTGAAATTATAATGATCAAAATGAAAGTGAATATATACAATTGTAATGAATGATGTTTGTTCAACACACATGCACAACGGTCTTGCTTGCAAAGATAAAAAGGGCACCATAGTAGGTGAATTAAAAAAGTTCTATGATTATAATGTAGGAACAAGACACGATGCAAACTATTAGAGTATGAACATGCAAGATAGAGTTAACTTCAACATTTTGGAAGAAAAATGTATGAGATGATGTAGGAATTTCTTGGGAGTAGACCAATCTTCCAATTGCCCCATATGACACATTGGATGGATGGAAAAGATCACATTTTCAACCATATTGGCTTCACCCAAAAGTATCCCATTAACTTGAATGGTGAATTTGTAGTTTTTGATATTGACATAAAATATAAGAATTTGATTGTGTCAAAAATGAGTAAAGTTGATGATATGGATCGTACTTGGATATATGAACAACTTCCAATGACCTTTCCCACCTCATGTTAGGAACACATCACAAACTTACCAAACTTCATAGTTTCATACAAATTTTGTGTGAAATTTTATTTTCATAGGTTCATAAAAAAATTGCATGAATTTCATGCTATGGTTAACATGAACAATATCTATACATATTCAATATCTTTATTATTCAAATGGACAAAACAATGTTTTTGAATGACATACATGAATGTTCATGTTTAATACACAAAAATTGCATAGTTTTATGCGAAATTACATCATGACAATTGCATAAATTTAGTTTAAATGTAAATCATATGTATTTCACATCAAAACATCACAAATACAAAAAAAACATCATCTATATTATTTATTTTTATTTTTTATTTTTTTTTATGCCATTTTTACATTTTGAAGCCCACAAATTTTACATTAATTTATGATTTTCACATAGATTCTATTGAAATTTTGTGATATTAAATTTTTTGTGATGCATCATAAAACCAACCAAATAATTTTTAAATGTTATCATTATTCCGTTGCAAAACCTAAGCAATAACCCACAAACCTCGCAATTTAGTGAATAGAATAGGTGGCATAAGATAGGAATGGAAAATAAATTTGTAAGGAGTATAAGTATAAGAAAATCTTATTCATCAATTCAGAAAATAATGGAAAAGGTAATAGAAAAGGGCACTTCATCACAAACATGTGAAAATCATAAAACAATACGTTAATGCAAAATCTATGGATTTCAAAATGTAAAAATGGCACAAAAAAAAGTATTACTCCTATATAAATGATGTCTCTTTTCTATTTATGATGTTTTGATGTGAAATATGTACAATCTACATTTAAATTAAATCCATGCAATTATCATGATATATTTTTGCATAAATTTAAACTATGCAATTTTTGTGTATCAAACATAAACATTCACATATGTCATTTCAGGAAAAGTTTCATTTAAAAAAATATTTAAGATATTGAATACATATAAATATTGTCCATATTAACCATAACATGGAATTTATGCGATTTTTGTACAAACCTATGAAAACCAAATTTCACATAGAATTTGTACAAATTCATGAACTTTGGCAAGTTTGTGATGTAAATTATTCATTGATTCCATTGACCCCATTCATATGAGTTTTGTGATGATGGAGCAAAAAAGGACCTAGCTCTAAAATATCATGTTTGACAATCAATTATAATACTTTAAGAATCAAAATGAAACAATTAATTGGATTCAAAAGAATATGGCTTGGGGATGTACCAATTTGATTTAAGTCATGAACATGGCATTTGGTCAATCTACCAACATCAAAAATAAAAAGATAAGCACATAATTGCATGCCATTCTTGAAAAGGACCGTGTTCAAAGTGATACTAAAACTTTTTAAAACTCATGAACATTGTTATGGAAGCACAAATTGCAAAGAATTTTTTATATAAAAAATTACAAATGTTACATGGAAGCAAAAAAAGGTTTAAATTTGGAACGTCACATGAAAAAAAAGGGTATTCATGAGAATTCATTACAAACTTACTTAGTCTCATAGGTTCATACAAATTTTGTGTGAAACCCAATTTTCGAGGTTTGTACAAAAATCATATGAATTATGTGTTATGGTAATATGAATGATATTTGTACATATTCAATATCTTAAATATTCAAATGTTCATGTTTAATACACAAAAAATGCATAGTTTGATCCAAAATTACATCACAACAATTGCACATGTTTAATTAAAATGTAAATTATATGTACTTCACATCAATACATCACATGTTAAAAAATAAAATCGTTTGTATATAAAGTAATATATATTTTTCATGTCATTCTTTCACTTTGAAACCCATTGATTTTGTACAGACATATTGTTTTATGATTTTTGAGTAGATTCTATTGAAATTTCATGATATCATAACTTTATGATGCTGTTGTGGCTAAGAAGCACAATTATATAAATGTTTTGATAAAAAAAATTGCAAGTATTGCAAGAAAAAAAATCCTTATATTTTTAAAAAACATTTGAAACACAATTGCAAATTTATAAACATTGGTTTCGAAACAAAATTGCTTCAATTTTAAAGACATTTGAAACACAATTGGAAGTTTAGGCTTGAAAGGTGAAATTTTATGCCAAATTCCAATATTTGCCAAGATAATGAATGAATTCTATATGCAAAGTCTCTTTGGATATTTATTATCCTTGCACGTGGAATTTTTAATTAATTCTTGATTAATTATGCCCACCATCCATTATCCTTAAAATATCTCCAGTTTGGTTGGTACTTTCTTATAGTTCAAAGATGCGAAATAAACATTCAATACTAATTTCATCCTCATTTCTTAACATGTTTTGAAACAAAATAAAATGAAGATATCGAGAATAAAAACAACATCCAAATCGAACTTGCACACCAACAATTTTTTTTAAAAATGCAAAATGCATTCTCAACAATAAACCGACTACATTTATCTTTCCAATTGTAAAAAAAATTCAAATTTGTGTGAATTTTTTCTTCCTTCGAAGGTGTCATAATCCAAGTGATGGGAGAATAACCCTGGTCACCTAACAAGTATGGTGGAATGTCATCTCCACAACCTTTACTAACATCAAACAAATCATCATATTGCACATATTTAAACAAGACTCTAAAATCATTCACCTCGCCTAGCAAACCTTGGCAAACATTATGAAACCTTTTATTACAGTCTACAATAACTTGAACTACTATGAAAAACCCACTAGTCTTAAAATAAAAATAGTCTTTTACAAAAGGAGGGGAAGATTTAGAAATTAGGATATGTTAAGCTGTTAATGCACAAAACATTTGGTTACATGTCCTGAAGACTTGTTGACAAGTGTAGTCCCTTGTTTCCTTCATTGATTGAGAGTACTTTTATTTGCTTGATGAATTAAAGCAGAAACACGTGTGGAACTGGTAGAACACTACTAATATCTCAGAAGAAACCTACCAAGGTAAGAAAAAAACTTCAAAACCTAAGTGCAACTGGTAGAAGACCACCAATTTTAGGTTTTTAAAACTTTCAGGAACCTAAGAAACCTAAAAGGTTCAGAATAAGACTTTAAAAACTTGTTACAATTTGTAAAATGCCTTGAGGTGGATTCACACCACGGGTTACTAGAGATATTTTTATTCCATTTAATCCTCTTGTTGAGGATTAAAATGATTAAAGAGTAAATTATCCCCTATGTGGTTCACACAAAGGGTATAGAGAAAATAGGACCATGGGTTAATTTAACCTTATGATGAACCATTCACATAGAGGGGGTGAGTTTGGATTGTGCATTTGATGATCTAAATGGGCCCTAAACTTATTTGTGGTAACCAGCACCCTGAAATCAGATACTGAACATAGTCAATTGTTGGGTATTGTCAATTGTACTGATTATGGGACACCTCAGAGGATAAGTTATAAAGTTCAGGCAACCAACTACCACAAATGTGCAAAAAGTTGTTCAAGAGGTACCAAAATGCTTGAAGGCAACAAAATGTGTGATACAACTCTGGAACTCGTTTTAGGGTGTGCTGCCACACAAGTGTGTGATGCTCCCTACAATAACAACTACTCCAAATATTATTACTTGCCCTTCCTCAACATATGAAATGGACATACTTATATGGGACTTTGCCATTGAAGAAGCACTTCACAAATTTGTACTGGCTCATCCTATGCCCCCTTTTTTAGGATGTTGTAGTTTCGCACCTTCAGTGTCCATCAGTCTTTCCTTTTTATTTCATAATGGAGAGGGGCAGCATATTTGTTTTTTGTTTTTTGTTTTGGGTTGTTGCAATCAATTGACCAGGTTTTGAATCTATTGAAGCCCTTCTTTTCCTCAATTTACTTGTTTTTAAGCAATGCTATCCAATACCAATTTCTTTGAATTAAAAAAATAACACTCACCTTTTATGCATAAGGGTTGATTTTAGAATACTTGACCTGATAACCACTGAGCATAATGTTTAAATGAAGCTTATAAAATTAAATAAAATTTTCATTCCTTGTGCAATTCTCACAATTGCCAACCCACATTAGTCAAATTTAACTTAAAAGAGAAGTTGAATAAATGAAGCTAAAATTGAAGAGGTGTAGCCAAACGAAAAGTAATACTTCAAAGGTTATAACCATGAAAGATTCAAGAACATGTTGAGACTTGGGATGAAAAATGGAAAGGTACAAGCTAATTTTTTGTTTTCATCATGTATTTAAAAGAATTGAAGATATTTTTCATAGGATAAGATATCTCAAAGCATTTATCCTTCTATAATCCCAATGGCACATCACTTGCCAACTCATTTTTGAGATTAATTTACTCATTTTGTGTGAAAGGAATAAAATTATAATTGATTTATTCTCTTAGCTTATTCCCTTTACATTGTGATATGCCAGTTTATTCCCTCCTATAATTATCTACATATCTTAATGTTCATGGTAACATTTGACTCGTGTTTTACAATAGGTAAAGCCCTTAGGTGAGGGCAATTGTGGGGCCAGACTTGGAAACCACCTTGGCTTAGGCCCTTTATTTTGACAATGTCCCCATCTTGGGGCCTTACTCTACACGTAAAGACCTTCTAGGATTATTATTTCGGTGTCCTTGGAGGGTAAGCTCATCTCATTAACTTCTTGTCCATGAAGAACAAAATGAAAAATGAATTGCCTATAGGAACAGGAAGTGCTTGCCCTCTTTCTTTTTCCATCATACCCGCTGGGCATCATGAGAAAAATGATTTAAAAATAAAAATTGTAGGAGTCTTACACACAAGAAAGACCTTGGCCATGGGCTTTACCGGATTGGGCCCACACTCAGCTCCACCTTGTACAGCCCTGTCTTCCTAACCTCCAAAAAGCTGGATGGATTCACACCAAGATGATAAATGGGATAATCTAAAAGAAAAAACTAATCCTCAGGCTATCCCATTCAAACAAGGGGTGTGTCACACTGGGGCCTTGCCATTTACATTAAAGATTATCTTAAGGCAGAAGAAGAATTTTGGAAACTCAAATATTTCACCATGCAAAAATATACCTAATCTTCAAAAAATCATCTAAAAGAAACCAAGATATTGGTAACTCTATAACTAATCTCAAGTTTCAACAAAAGCCAAAATATCATCTTTCAAAAATCCTCGTAACAAAATAGACCTATTACCTAGAGGCCATTTTCCCTTAAGCTACTATACTCTATAAATGACTCTAAACACAATATCCTTGCCTTGGTAGGCAAGAAACAAGGGGAAAACTGACTTGGTAAATGACATGGGATTGGGGTTAAGAGGGGGATAAATGTGTTGGAATATCTTAACCCCAAAAATTAATATCTTCACTTTTCTAGATTTGGGATCAAGGTAGGGCAGAATGATTTCAAAAGGTTTTTTTTAGATCTATTTTTTATCTGCCTCATGTTCCTCAGTTCTATTGATTTTGTCGCCAACATACTCTCTTTCATGAAAGAGAGCACTATGCTTGGTGGGAGATGTCATGGGTTTTTTTTTGTGGGGCAGCCTGAATAAACGTTTCCAGTTCTGCCCGTAATTTTCAGCCATCTTGGAACATTTTCCTGGGTCTTTTTGCAAATTAACTTCAATTTTTGGCTAGCCTGGAAAAAAATTCTGAACGTTTTTCAACATTGGCCTGATATTTTGGGCAGTGATGAAAGCTTTTTTTAACCTTATAATCTGCTTGAAATCGTCAAGGAGCATAAAATTCTCAAACCGCATGAATTTTTTGGACCATCCTAGCAGAACTTTCTCACCTTTTTTCCAGAATGCCCAATTTGGGCAGCATGGGAAAAATTTATAGGTTTCCCCAAGCTGCCCAAACGTTTTGGGTAATTAACCCTTTCTCCTACATTTGCCAGATTTGTGGGCAGGCAACCAAAAATGGGTTGGTCCACAACAGTGTTGATTGGCTGCTGGGGTGATGGAAATTGCTGGGAAAAACATAGGGTCCTTTTTGTGTGTGCAGAAACACACACACACAGCCCCCTCTCTTTTTTAAGGGGATTTTCGCAACTTGGCAAAAAAAATCAGAAAATGAAAAAATACAAAAAAAAATTGAAGGAAAAAAATTCGCCATTTTTGAAATAAAATTAATTAAATTAGGTACATAAAAGTATGATGATAGCCACAAAAGAAGACCATTGGAAAACCTAAGAAACAAGGAGTGTGTCACACTGTGGCCTTGTCATTTACATTAAAAAGTGTCTGAAGGCAAAAGAAGAATTATGGGAACTCAAATATTTCACCATGCAAAAATGTAATCTTCAAAAAATCCTCTAAAAGAAACCAAAATCCTTCACAATATTATAACTCTATAACTGATCTCAATTTTCAACACAAGCCAAAATATCATCTTTCAAAAATCCTCATCTAAAAATAGAACTATTACCTAATTAGGGGCCAAAATCCATTAAGATACAATATAGTCTATAATGAATCTAAACACAATAACCTTACCTTGGTAGTCAAGCACAATAAAGGACTGCAGAGTGACTAGAGCAATATAGATCATTTATGTGCTGAGACTATTTGCAATAACCAGTACCCTCTCACCAGTTACATAGTCCATAGTGTTCTCTGTCTGGCAAAATTGGGCTTACTGCACTAATTGCCAAGCCCCCTTTTGGACAAGTCCTTCCTCTAGACACACAAAGGGGATGACAATTGACAAGTAGGTTCAAGTACATTAAAATGAGCTGTTAAGGCTTACCCATCCAAACGTCGTTTCCCATCACAAGGGTACACACAACCCACTACTCAGTCCTCCTAGTCCTACACACTTTTGACGTGGAGGTGATGCAAAGTACCAAGTTACACCACTTCTGTGTACCCACTTGAATTCTCAATTCAATTCGACCTCTCTCATTCACGAGGAATTCATAACTGACGAATAATAGCATTTGGTTCTAAGTTGGCCTAGGTGTGTGCTTATCGGTGTTGGCTAGTTATTTAGAAAACACCTGGTTATCAACCCAGTTATTGATAACCTACCATTCCCTTATTGATCCTTTTGAAATTTGATAAAAAAAGCCTACCTCAATACAGGGTTTCTTTTAAGGATTTTGTTATGTAGCCAAAGTGATGATCATCCAAAAAATCATTTCGCCAAATTTGGCTACATACTAGATATGAAAGTAGGGAAAAAACAGAATTGTTCTATATACCTACTGGAGCTTATCATAACAATTTAGTAATGTGAAAAAAGTATTCTTCAAAATTTGGTGAATTTGGTTAATTTTTTTCATGAAAAATCCTTTCTTTAGATTGAATTCATATGTTTCACGTCAAAATTTGGTGACAATTCGCCTATGAAAGAAACACTGACCTACCTACGTGGCTGGTTTTGAATTTTCAAATTCTAATAACCTACCTAGATGAACCCAGTTATCATCCAGGTAGGTTATGAGACTTAAAAAACAAAACATGCTTAGTATAAAAACCAGAAATAAAGAAATAAATGAAAATGAAAAGAAGTCTTATAATTTTTGTTTAACCAAGAATATAATTGTTGATTTTCAATTGAGCATTTGAAAATTGACCCTTAAGCATAACCAAAGGTGATTACTCTGAAAATATAATTTGTGTATAACCACGAATTTTAAATGTGCTAATCTTTCGATTAATGGAATGATTTTTCTTTGTGAAATTTTATTCAACATTTGATATACATGCGGTTGATTTCTATTGATGTTATGCAAACAACTTGTACATATATATGTGGTTATGCTAGGTTTTATTTGAATTTCAAAATATGTAAAAGTTGTTTTAACAATTTATTTTTAAAATACGTTTTTAAAATACATAACCTTTCATGTTACAAAAACATGAAATTATGGAAACGTCTTGGATTTTATTTTTTATTTTCGATCACAATATAGATTTGGATAAAATTTTAATAAATTGATAATATTATTATCATGAAGTGCCTAATCAAACCATTTTGTTTTTGGTGACATTAAGGTCAATGACTGAATGGGAATGTTCCATTTGAGTACTAAGAATTTGTTCAACTTTTGTAATGGGCATTGCAATCGATGGAGATGAAATCTCAATGCAAGGCATATATGTAATTTTTAAATTATTTTTGTACATATTGAATATGATTTTTGATGTGCTTTTTTTTTGTAATAATTATATTCCAAAAATATTCAATTATGAGACCATAAAATCCAATGGTGAATTCCAATTGTCATTCGAAATGTCCATCAATGTAAAGTCAATTTTTGATTTGATGGAAAGTTTAATTTGGTTGTGAGAATTGAATAGGAGGTTGTTATATTATTGATTTTGAAATTGATGAAAATATGTCCAAATTTATGGTCACTTTGGAATCATTTATTTTAAAAACATGCAAAAATCCAAATATGTCATTATCATACTCAATTGGTTCAAAATGTTGAAAGTTGTAAGTTATATATTAGAGGATGGATTATTGAAAATCTATTCCATATTGAGACATTATGTATTTTAATATTTTATTCCAAACATATATTGGCCTTATAAATACTTTATTATCTAATTATTGTGAAAACTCCTTGCAAGCCTCCCATTGTAGCACTTTGTGCCATTTTGGTCATATTCTCATGTTTCATTTGTCATTGTACCTTGATGTAAATCAAACAAAAAATTTGGATTTAATTCTTAAATGCAACATTGTTGGGCTTTCTTTGTATTTAATTATAAACATTGATTTAAATGTGCCATATTTGTTTCAATTGAAGAGATGGTGATTGATTCTACCCATACATAAGATATGAAATAAAATAAAATTGCTTACATTGAAAAAAAAAACTTACATATAAAGTTATTTTGCAAATAAAATATATAATAAAGGTTGTTCAACCAAATTTGTGATATAAAAAATATTCATGTATTTTAACTATTTGAATACTAATAACAACTATAAAAAGGTCACATTAAAAATCACCAACAAGATGTTCAAGAGGTTTTTTGCTTGGAAGCCAATTCAACTCATCAAAAGTGAAGCTTACATTTCACAATATGTTGCACATCCTCATTACTAAAAATTGCATTAAGAGTTGCAACCAAATATGCACCACACAAATTTCATTTTACTTTTGGGGAAAATTATTGACATCTTCATTAAAACCAACAATGGCAGATGTGAATGATAATTAAAATTTACCACAAATCCAAATTGAGATGAAGAATTGAACTTGTTTAGGACAAGATAAATTCAAGAATGCAAACTTTGTTATATGCACAATTGTTTCCAACAATGTGCCTTAATGGTCTGCAACACTTGTTTGTCATTTATTGAAATGGTACCACAAAAAAAACCATTTTTTTAAACCTTTGATATTGAACAATATGCATTACAATGCACATCACCGGTTGGTGAGATGATATCCATTACATGACAAGTTTCACAAACTTTTTGGAATGGAGGTGCCATAATACTAACCATGGACAACATTCCAATAACTTGAAAAATGTATGGATTATGATTTAGAATACCCAACACATGATCAAAACAAATTTTTACATCACTACATACATGCGAACTTTTACTTTGGATGCAAGCACACAATCATGAACCACAATTGCCCATTGAAGCCATTATTTTTCAAGAATATTCTTAACATCTTTTAGAAAAATGTTCTTAAAATTTTTCAAGTGTTTTTTCTACTATTATGTTAAATTTTATATTGAAAATTTGCCCAAAACAAAGTAGGCATGTACTAAAATTTACCAAAAATAGTTAGGTTTGAATCATTTTACATTGTATACACTAGTAGAAAAAATGCATTTGATGACTACATATATGATTGCATTTTTAATCATGTATACCATTGGTGACTAGATGATCAAGTAGTTCATAAAGCCACATTGTTTATGCCATTAGCCCTTCCCATGACTATTTGTAAGTGACTAATGTTTTCATTACTATAATTTTATCTAGCACAATCATAAAAAACCATCCAACGATTTAGATTAACCTTGTTATATTGTTGGATTAAATTATTAATTAAAAAAATGTCAAGCATAGGTATCCATTGAGATGATGCCACATGGCACACATAAACATCCATTGAGGTGTTGCCACATGGAAGCCTAGGCAAATGATATGTTGTCACGTGGCAAATATTAGGTATCAAATGAGGTGTTGCCATGTGGCAAGCTTGGATTTAGGCATCTAATACCTAGGCATGACATGTAGGTTAGGAACCTAGGCACCTCGGTCATTAAATTTGACACCCTAGGCCATTAAGTTTGGCACATTAAGCACCTAGGCTATAAAGCTAACCCCTTAGGTAGCCTACCATGGTTATTTAATTTAAATTAGGTAAGTTAACTTAAGAACCTAACCCAAGTTGGCTAGGGTAAATAGGTTGTAAGATTGAGGACTTGAACCCTTCACTTTCATGTTGAAGGCCCAAGTCCTCAACCATTGCACCACATGTCTTGTATGTGAACAAGTAGGTCAACAAATTATCTCAACCCATTCTTTTAACCTATTTAAATAACCTAGTTAAAGTATCGTAGCCTAACCTAAGTTAAGTACTTAAACTAACATAGGTTACCCATGCTTAATACAAAAGCTAACTTAAGTTGTTTAGGTTATATCTAAATTATACATAGGCTACACCTAGGTTATGTATGTTATACCTAGTTTATGCCTAAGTTATAATATGTACGTTATGCCTAGGCTATGTGGGGCTATAGCTAGGTTATGTAAATTATATCTAGGCTATGTAAGCTAAACTTAGGCTATCTAGGCCTCTACTTAGGTTGTATAAGATATATTTAAACTATACCTAAGCTATTTAGGGCTATATTTAGGCTCCACATAAGGTTATACTTAAGCTATCTAAGTAATGCCTAGGTTATATATAAGATATGTAAGGCTATACATAAGCTATGTAGGGCTATAATTTGGCTATACCTAGGTTATGTAAGGTTATACCTAAGTTATGTAAGACTAATATTTAGGTTATGGAGGCTATACCTAGGGCTATGTGTAAGTTATGTAAGCTATATATAGGTTACATCTATATTTAGGCTATATCTCAATTATGTAAGGCTAGTACTTAGGTTCTAAAGGCTATATAAAAGGCTATATGGTATATCTGGCTATGTAGGTTATGCCTAGGTTATACTTAACTTGGGTTATACCTAGGTTATATGTAGGTTATAACAAAGCTATGTAATTAGATATCTAAGATATATTTAGGCAATATAAGGTTAAATAAAAACTATGTAGGCTATGTCTAGTTTATACCTAGGATTATATGTAGGTTATGTAGTGCTATATCTAAGCTACACTTGGGTTAGATAAGGCTATACCTAGGGTGATATTTAGGCTATGTATGCTTATACCTAGGTTATATAACTATACATAAGGCTATACTTTAGCTATATAGGTGCCATAGATGATAGGGTTATACCTAAGGATATATATGAAAGTTATACAATAAATCCCCTTTATAATCACACCCATTTTAGTCACATTTTTTGGTAACCATCAGTCTTAGTAAGAGACACCATTCATTATAATCATTATCGCATTCATTAGGAGCACAAAATATTTGCAAATCTTTATTTGTAAATGTGATTATAATGAGGGAAATGTAGGTTTTGTAAATTGTAGTTCATTTTGGCAATGTTAAAGTTTCTTTTTGTTCAAGTTGTGCAAACTAACAACAATGAATCTAGTTGAAAAAAAAAAAAAAACTACTTGCTAATGAACAAACAAAAAAAATGCAAACTTGCCATGAAAGCAAAAAATATTAATTGAAAAAAGATAATTGACAAAATATACAAGTTAATAGTTCAAGAGCTCAAACTCAAAGAGAATCATCACATTAAAACATGTCAAAATCACAACATTCTTCAAGTTTAATAATGCATAGTAGAGCTTAAAATAACCCATGTAAGAAATTTAAACAATTGACATTTTTATTTTAACATAAAAATATTGTTTTATAATTTATATTTTTGCCTATAGTCATGATCTTGTAAAAGTTTATATGGAAAGTGACTATACACATTTAAATCACAATTCGTTAATGTCACAAAAACAAATGGTCACCAAGGGTGTGATTATAAAAGGGGTGTGCTGTACCTACATGGCTATGTAGCCTAGGCTATGTAAAATTATACCTAGGTTATATATAGGTTATGTATGTTGTCTAGGCTATACGTACATTATCCTTAATATATCTAAGCTTTGATTGCTTAAGTAATATGCTTATATATATATGCTATATTGGTACAATATAATACCTAGGTTATGTAAGGAATGTAAGCTATATATACCAATTAAAATTAGTGGTTATAGTTTTAAAAAAAATTACATAAGTATTTTTTATTCATTAGATTGATTTCAAAATTTGAAGTATGTATATCAATATATTAAAAATAAAACTATATAAAAACAACTTCATTTGTATTTTAAAAAAAATGTCAAATATAGAAAATTAAATAATGGTTTCAATTGCTTTTGTACATGTTTGCAAAATTGCACCTTTTTCATTTAAAAAAAGATCCCTAATATGTTTTCTGTACATCCAATGAACAAAATAAACCAAATTCTTTTCTTTCCCCTTATGTTTTCCTTGGATTTTGTGGGGAAAAATAACTAAACAAGTATTGAACAACCACCTGATGTTTTTCCACCTTGATGTGGGAACAAAAGCATAAAACAACCTTGGGAAAATAAACATCTGGCAAACACCTGATACTTTTCTTCCCAGATTTTGGTATGAATGCATTAGGTGGTTGCCCCATGTTTTTTTTTCTAAACCTTAAATTAAAACTAATCCTCAAAAATAAAAATAAAACACGGAGCAGCCACCCAATGCTTATCCTACTAGATGCTGGAGGAAAAACAACAAGCTGATGCCCAATTTTTTGCCATGAATTTTGAAAAAAAAAAAATCCTAAAAAAGCTTTAGAAAAAAGAAATAAGAAAAGTATCAGCTGCCCAATATTTTTGTCCCCAATGTGGAAATAAATTTATTGAGTGACCCAATATTTTGATTTTTTCTTGAGCTTGATACTTCTTCTTGCAAACTCTGGAAAATAAAGTGTCAGGTGATTTCTCAATATTTTTTTCATGAAATCCAAAAAAAAACTTGGAAAGTAGTAGTTTGACTAACTAATGTTTTTTCCCTCTATTATTATTAATTTAGATATTATCAATATAATTATTTTGATATTATTACTTAGTTTTCCTATTAGATGAGCATTGAATATATACTTAATGTCTTTTACTTGAAGTTGAAAAAGAAAATCATAGAAACTTAAAAATCATAGAAAAAAACTTCCTACTACAAATGGAAAAATATTGTACCTTTCTTTATGTTTGTTGAATGCATAATAATTTGTTATGTAATTGAAGAAAATAATTTTGAACAATTTCATCAGTGACCTTGTTAACTTTTTTGTAATATTGTGCTCTAAAAATTTGATGATTTTTCAAGGTTACAATGACATTTTTAATTAAAATCAGCCTGCATTGGCCTCCATTGTAAGCTTTCTAAAGTTACTCATACTCTATTATGAAATTGCTACTCATGATCATGACTTCTTGATGATTTTTTTTTTTCATTTGTAATCATCAATTATTCTCACCCTTGTTCTTTCTTGCTCCCCTCACATTGATAACAATGACCGCAACATTAGAAAAAACATTGAGCGGCCACCCGATACTTACTATTTGAGTGGAAAGTATTGGGTGGTTACCCAACACTTTACTCAATAAACAACTAAAGAAAAAATGCAACTAACATATTTTGTGGAACAGCTAACAATGTTTTTGAAAAACATTGTGCAAGAGAAAAATTAAGCAACTTGAGAGTTCCTCCCAGTTTTTTCATTGAGCAAGTAAGAAAAAAACAAGAAAAAAAGAACATTTTTCACAACATTTGGAATATTTGAGACACATATGGAGAAAGAATGTGACTCATTCAAAAGATGTGTGTAAGGCGTAGTAGAGAGCAAGTAAATATGGGTTGGAACCAAAAAAAAAAAACTAAGAAATGAAATCTATTTGAAACAACAAATGGATCTATTGTAAATGAAAAATCAAAGTATTATTTGAAGCACAAAGCGGGAAGAAAAGTGAATAAATTCAACATTTTAATATTTATAGTTTTTGAGAATTCAACTTTAGGCAAAAGAAATGGGATAAAGTATGCCATTTTGAAAATAGATTGAAGTCGTAAAGGTGGATTTAAAGGGAGTGATAGGTTTTTGTTCTTTTCCTTTTTGCCAAGGGATTTTTAAAAAAACATTGAATAGGGAGATGAGATGGGGTGTTGGGACTTTTTTACTTTTTCTATTTGTTAGAAATGTTATTTTTCTTTGGGGAGTAAGGGTTTGTTTGAAAGGATGGAGCTTTTTTTTCCGGTTCTACACAGGGGATGTTTCTTGAAAAATCATGAGATCACTCACAAGGTTTTAAATATATTGAAATGGTTTGCATATAATAATTTAAAAATAGGAATTAGTATTGAAAGGTGAAAAATGAAAAGAAAAATCCTAATTATTTCAAACCCATTTTCGACTAAAACTAATGCATAAATTTTTATTAGATATAAAAAATATTTTAAAAATTGGCTTTTGGAGATGACCTCAAACTTGCTAGACATATTAGTTATATTAGTTCTTCATCAAGATAATTAAAATTGAAAAATAACCTCTGAATTTTCTATTAAATATATTAAAATAGTATAAATATATAAAGTTTGGCCCACCATCGAAAAAACAACCAAACCCTCACCCCACTTAGGTACAATCCCTTTTGGAAAAGAAACACCTTCCCATCCACCTCATTCAACCCAACCCAACTTTGAACTAGTTGTTTTTGCCCTACACATGCTTGGTAAAACTTAAAATCATACATGCATGTCTACTATCTTAGACCAATAACAAATGTTCATAACATAAAAGATAACAACAATATAAACACGTTAATTAGTTAGAAATTATTTTCATTATGATTTTTGTTATGAAATCTTCATCAAAGCCTTATTAAAGTTTTTAAATAACACGAAATTAACTTAAAACATTTATATTTCAAAAACGAATTCTATATTAAAATTTTAATTAAAATTTGACATGTTTTATTTTAATCAATTCTTGCATAACCTTTCAAATCAATTTCTTAAAAATCTCATTTGAATAAGATTTAAAAGAATTGAAGTCAATTACTTATTTATTTTTAAAATCATTTAAGAAATTAGTCGCATGAATTTTTTACATTTCATAGTGATATGAAAACTCATGATACAAAAAGGCAAATGACAACCCAAAAAAATAAAATGATATAAAAGCATCATTAAATCAATTACCCAACAAGTATTTCAAAACAACCCATCAATTGGATAGATGCACCCAAAATTTACACATGCCCATCCATTAGCTTGGGACAATAAATTTTCTTTATTTTTGAATGGAAAAAAAACACCTTCCTATCTGAGTCCATCCCACCTCACTTAACCAAACCTAACCTTGGAAAGCACAAAACTAACACCTATAAATATTATCCATTTTTGATTCTCCCTTCCCTATACATGCCCAACAAAAAGAGAACCAGGAAAGCCTCCAACCCATTATGTTTTGTTTTGTTTTGTGTTTTTTGGTTCCCTCCGATTTCAAACTCAACCTCAAAATGAACATTCTGTGCATAGAGAAAGATGCGACACTCTTGCAATGATTCTCAAGACATGTTATTACTATTGTAGTTGTTATACACTACATCAACTGATGATTCATAAACATTATAACATACTTATTATAGTGGTCTTAGTTGTCTCCTTCATTATCAAAACAAAAACAAGGGGTGTGTCACAGTCTGGCCTTGCCATTTACATTAAGAAGTATCTTAAGGCAAGAAGAAGAATGATGAAAACTCAAATGTCTCACAATGTAAGAATATAATCTTCAAAAAATCCTCTAAAAGAAACCAAAATCCTTCAAGATATTACAACTCTAGAACTAATCTCAAGTTTCAACACAAGCCAAAATATCATCTTTCAAAAATCCTAATATAAAAATAGACCTATTACCTAGGGACCAAAATCACTTAAGTTATCATACTCCATATAATGAATCTGAACACAACATCCTTGCCTACCAAGGCAAGGCCAACAAATGGAGCGTCTAGAGGAGGTTTTTTTTTTTTTCAAATTCCTCAAGTAGGTGTACTGGCTAGGATCTTAGCATTAATTAGAAATAAATGTGAATGGCGACTGTCCTTAGTGAACAATTAGAATTGTTTTTGGGAATCCTGCCTAGTTCTGACGACGTACAGGAACACACTGTCGAAATCTGGCGAATTCTAGGTTTTTTTCCTCCAGATATGGCCATTTTTGTTCGTCTTTTTTCCCCCCCCCCCCCCCCAAAAAACCATTTGCTGAATTAGCCAGTCTCTTCGAGGAAGAGTGACATGGTTTAGTTGAAAAATATCTATTAACCTTGTTAGCTAATTACCATAGCAACCTAGCTAATTACCACTTTGATTTCGAATATTTAATATCTTTTCTCTTAAGATTCCACCATAGCCATAAAAATATTATTAAGGCTCATTTTTTACTTGTTAATTACATCTAAATTAGTTCTCAAAAATTCATGAATATATTTTCTCATTGTTATTATAAGCGGAACTTGTTAGGTTATGACAATATTGCATACTGTTTAAGGTTTTAGATTGTTGGAACTGAGTTTAGTGGGAACAAGGGGATAGAGTCTAGGTCGAGCCTTGGATGCACTCAGGGCTGTGGTGGACCAAAAAGTGACATATTGAAAAAATTATATTTGATTTTGGGCCTTGAATCAACAGTGTAAAAGGACCCAAAAATAATTAACTTGACCAATATGATGAATTGAGTTGGGTTCAGCCTCGGCCTGAACTCCAAATAAAAATAGAATTTTAGTGTCACATGAAGCACTTTGGAAAGGTGTCCTTTGCATTTTGAGCGTGATTTGCGTCCATGGAAAGCAATGGCAAAAAGTTTCTAGTTTATGGGGAGGGCATGTTATCAAGCAAAACTTTTCATTTGCAAAAGGGTGAGGTCTTTTGAAAAGTGGAATGCCGGTTTTATTTTATTTTTGCCCTGATCTTATTTTCCATAAATGATCAAAAGGCCCAATCACAAGGCTCACAAATTGGCACCCCCATGCATGTGGGCTCAGCAACCCTGGGGTAGTAGTCCTTGGGATAGTAGCCCTTGTTTAGAGAGGCTCAAAAGTCTGTGAAGCCATAGCCCAGGTATCACAGGCAAAAAATGAAAAATAAAAAAAGGTGAGGCTTGATTTTTATGCCATGTAAGGCCCTTGGAGATGGGCTATTCCTGAAATAACCGCCCTCGGATCCCACCTCAGGGGTGGTTATTTCCACAACACCCTTGGGCCTTCTTACCCTACACTATTAAGTTAGAGCTCAAAATAAAATACTGGACTTTACATAATTATTAGTACCGGTGGATTTTTTTGGGTGGTGAATTTTAGCCATTTTATGAAAGATATTTTATAAAAAGAATATTTTGTCAAAAATTCTCTTTAATTTTTTTTAGAATACCAAAGTTGACTAAATATACTTATGGATGACCGCCACTTTAGCAACATCACAAAATTGAAAAAAACCACAAAAAAAACAAGACACTGATTAGTACCCATTAAACCAGCACTGATTAAACATACTTCACATAATTAAACCCTTTGTTGTTGTTATTGCCGCTGAGTTTGTCCGATGGAGTTATGTAGTTGTCGCTGCTCCTGCTGAGTTTGTTCGATGGAGTTCGTCGTTGTTGTTGCCGAGTTTGTTTCATTTGAGTCTGTTGTTGTTGGTCGTTGTTGTGGAATTGATTTCAAGTGGCGCGGGCTTGGCCAGTAGTGTTGGTGTTGATGATGATGATGATGATAGGGAAGCTCAAGCTCTTGTTGTTCTTGTTGTTAGTTGGCTGTTGCATCGGAGAAGTTAGTGCGGTGAATGTCTCGTATGATCACAGAGCCTTGCTTCTTGATGGCCAGCGTCGATTCCTGATCTCTGGCTCCATTCATTACCCGCGCAGCACTCCCCAGGTAAAAAAATTATTCACGTTCTCTCATGTCTTTCTATTTGTCTGTTTTGCATTTTAGTTCCCTTCTAGTACGATGCATCGTGAATGTATGTCTGTGTCCGCGTGTGTAATATGCGCGCTTCTGTGTTAAGATCATCTCTCTGTGTGCATTTCTTTTATCTCGAGATGCTTGATTTCGATGATCTTCTATGAGAAAATCGTGAACTGCGAATCCTCGTAATGATTTTCTTGTGGTTCGTCTTTGACGGAAGGTATGATTGCTATTTCTAGTTGTCCCGATGACGGTGAAATTATCAGAACTCGCGGCTTAACATCGTCCCAAGTCCTGGAGCACTCGTGAATCCTTTTGTTTATTCTGCATGAAACAGACCGAAAATCGTACGATAAGAAGCCACCGGGAGTTATGGGATATCGATTGATGCACGTGATACTGAGATTTCTGATTGTTGTCCGAAGATTTATAATGATTTGCACTGCAGGAGATTTTTGCTTACAAAATTTAGTAATCTATAATGTGTTTTTAAATTTCCTCTGCAGATGTGGCCAGACCTGATCGCGAAGGCAAAGAAAGGCGGACTCGATGTTATACAGACGTATGTGTTTTGGGATGTTCACGAGCCGACGAGGCGATCGGTAAAGAGCTCTTCTTCTTCTTCTTCCACCACCTGCACAGACTTATACATAACAACTGCATTTGATGAGTGTCTGTTACCTGTGTAAGTCTAATGCTCTGGAAACTTTCTTCCTGAAAATGGTTATAGTGTAGGAATTGCGTGCCTGAGACTGCTGCCGCTGGTCGTGCTGCTGTCAAAGATCAATGTCAGGAGTCAATGGAACTAAGCAGAAGAAACGCTAATTAAGAAGGTCTTGAACGTAAAGAGGGTATGGTGGGGATTGCAGTATGATTTTGCGGGGAGGTACGATTTGCCAAGGTTTGTGCAGCTGGTGCATGAAGCCGGTCTGTTTCTCAATTTGCGGATCGGTCCTTATGTGTGCGCGGAGTGGAATTCAGGGTACGTAGTTGAGTCTTGAATAGAGTCACTCATGTATCCCCTGCCTTGTGATTTTGTAAGTGTGAATTCTTCACGAAACTAGCTACCGTCACCGCTTGTGTACCACTAATCTTACATAACAAGTGTGCCCCGGGTCTGCAAGTTTCTCACCAACATTACAATTACCATGGAGTGCGGACATCTTGAGCACTTGAACTATGCTGCAGAACTCTAGTTGCTGCATACTGATAATCTGTGTCTGTATGTTTCTCTCCAAAGGAACAATCTCATCATGTCTGAGGTCTAGGACTTGTTCAGTTTGGAGATCAGAATTGCACCTCCATGCCTCTAGATCTGTTCTGCATTGAGGGAGGTTCTACCAGTGGCAAGAATGTGAAGATTGTTGTGAATTGTGAAGGTAATGTGTCTGCATTTGGAAGCACAAGCACAAATGCTCTGTGTGTGTCAAGGTGAGGTTACAGGGTGCTGCAGGCAGCTTTGAGTATCTTGATGACATTTGTCTGAACATCACCTGAGAAGGACCCAAGAAGGCAGAAGCCTGCATCTAAGAGACAATGTGATTGCAGTAGTACATTATCAGAATTTATGAAATCTTTTTTAGTGTAAAACAGTGATTTTTTGGTGATGGTCGGTGTTTTGAAGCATGCAGGGGACTCCCAGTCTGGCTGCGAGATATTCCTGGTATTGAGTTTCGAACAGACAATGAACCCTTCAAGGTCTGCCTTCAATCATGCAACACACATTCCTTTCAGACATCAGCAGATTTCTTCACAATTTTGGATTGCCATTTTATTTTTGTTGAAATTTTAGCAGCCCAGATTGTAGCTTAATTACCTTTCCATCCTCTTGATAATCAGTGCCTGTACAAAAACATGGTTACAAGACTAATGAACCTCAGTGAAGTCAAGGTGTGTGGTTCTTGCAGGCTGAAATGCAGAGCTTTGTTTCTGTAGTTGTATCACTCATGAAACAGCATGAGCTCTTTGCTCAGCAGGGAGGCCCCATCATCTTAGCTCAGGTCACAAACAAGTCCAATACCCCCTTTGCTTGGAAATTGAAGTTTGAAGGGATCAGACTTGTGAGACGAGAGTTTGACAGAGGGAGGTAGAGAGGAGATTCAGCAATTTTGATGAATGCCACAAGTTCATAGAGCTGGATACTTAAGTTTGGGTGGAAATTTTGGACTTCCCTGCACAGATTGAGAATGAGTATGGAAACATTGATGCTGCCTATGGAGAGGCTGGAAAGAGGTATATGAGGTGGGCTGCCAGCATGGCAGAGAGTCTCAACACTGGTGTCCCTTGGATCATGTGCCAACAATCTGATGCCCCTTCCTTCATTGTACATCATACCCCTGTATCTCTGTCTTCCACTTCCAAAAACATGATATGAACTAACTGGAGCCAGAGTATACCTGCATTGGATCTGGCTGTTGACATTTGTTAGTTTCCATATTTCACTGAAGGAAGTCCTTGATATTTGTTGTGCTGCCTGTGGATAAGTAGATCAATACCTGCAATGGGTTCTACTGTGATGGCTGGAAGCCCAATGCAGCTGATAAACCCACCATGTGGACTGAAAATTGGAGTGGCTGGTAAGCATTCTCTGCCCCATGAACTGGCTGCTAAAAGAAATCTTGGAAATGGAATCTTCTAGAACCTCAACACTATTAATCACATTACAATCTGTTTCCTTCTAGAGTAAGAAAACTTAAAATATGTCCCAGTGAGCTTTGTGAAAGCATACATAAGATTATGGCAGATGCTCTTGCCTTGGTTTCTTTAGGCTGAACTGTGGCATGCTGCAGGTTCCATACATGGGGAGAAGCACTTCCTAGCAGGCCAGTGCAGGATATAGCATTTGCTGTTGCCCGCTTTTTTGAACGAGGAGGTAGCTTCCAAAATTACTACATGGTAAACCACAATCTGCACTGATGGGAGGCTAATCCAAATAGAAACATGAAATTCAAATTGGACATCAAAAGATTGCAGAGAGGAGTTGAAGCTTGGGGTCATCTTGGATGGTCTTGGACAGCCAGTAGCACTTGTGAATATGGTGGATAAACTCTTGAAGCTAAGAGTTCATGTTTGATGATCTGTGCAGTACCACGGAGGCACAAACTTTGGGAGAACATCTGATGAGGATATTACTACAAGCTATGACTATAACGCCCCCCTCGATGAATATGGTATGTTGTGTGTGTGTGTTTCCTCTTTGTCTCTCTCATATACTATATAACACCACCACGGAAAAATAAGAAATATTCTCCAAAACGAGTAGCACATGAGAGCTAATGACTGACTTCCAGATGCTTGGGCATAATGTGGGCACAGGACAAGAGAGGCAACCAAAGTGGGGGCACTTAAAGGACTTGCATGCAGCTCTTAAATTATGTGAGCCAGCTCTAGCTGCTGTGGATGATGTTCCCCCAAGTCTTAGGCTGGGCCCCAACCAAGAGGTCCCACTCTCCAAATCACATGACTTTTTCTTTGTTAGAACACCTTCAAGAAAGGCAACTTGGCAGCATAAATGGACAAGCCAAGGAAGGCACTTAATACATGAGAGCTTCACATGGATGTTATTTTCTTCTGGTTTCCAAATCTAGTAATATCAAAATACATTGGTTTGGGTTGTTGTGTAGGCACATGTATACAACAGCTCTATAGGCTTATGTGCTGCATTTCTGGCCAACTGGGATAACACTTCTGCAGCCACTGTTCAATTCCAGGGGCAAGCCTACCAATTGCCAGCCTGGTCTGTTAGTATTCTGCCTGATTGCAAATCTGTTGCTTTTAACACAGCCAAGGTACACGACCTATCACTTTCAATCCCCTTATCCCTGAAAGTTACATTCTGTTCAGAAAGTTATTGATGTGTACTGAGCACTGATACATTCTAACCAGTGAACAATGCATTACTCTAACCATGAAATAATTCAACTTAGTCAGGAAAAAAAATCTTGTTTGTCAAGCTGAGCAGTTGCTATATGATATAACTGCAACCCATGCCTTCAGGCAGAGGATTTTGAAGTCGAGTTCTGAGCAACTGACCGTGACTTGCTCAATAGGTAGGCACTCAAACAGTCTTGTTGAGAATGCAAAGTCCCTCACCTGTCGGACGTAGCTGGCAGTCATACCATGAACCTCTGGGAAAATGGGGTGGAAATATCTTCAGTGTACACAGTTTGCTTGAACAGACTTCCACCACCGAGGACTTCACAGACTACTTGTGGTACAGCACCAGGTTAGTCAGCATACCATCACTCGATTATACCTCCTGGAATCCAGCTCTTGCAAAGCTTGTTTCTGGCCTCAGCCAACTTCAGCTATCATGTATATGTTTGGATTAGTTATGTTTCACTTTCAGAAGTGAAGGAGTAGATCATTGACAGTGGATGATGTGGTGGCAGTTTACAGGTCGCTGAGGCTGATGTGCACCAGGGAAGAGTGGAGGCAACCCTGGTTCTACAATATGTGCGAGATGCTGCCCACATCTTTGTAAATGGCCTGCTGGAAGGTTGACACAAAAACTATGCCTTGATAAGCCTGTCAATTCTTTTCTGAAAGTCCTGAGCTGACACGCATGAATTCTGCACCATGCTAGGGAGTGTGACAGGCCATGGGACCCAGATAAACCAAACAGTGACCTTGATGGCTGGGACCAACGACATTGTGTTTCTCTCCATGACAACAGGTTTACAGGTATGTGAACTTTGCAGCTAGGAATTCTCACAGCATTTCAATTTTAATGATCATGAGATGCAGAGAGGATCCCAATTAGGTAGACAAGCAATTCAGTCACAACATATGCCACAGATATATGCAAAATGATACAATCTCAGTTGCAACTTTTAATTTCTTCAGCAGTAGTAAGACTAATAGTGGAGTGTGACTGGGAAGGATTCTGGGGCTTTTTTGGAGCAAGAGCAAGCAGGCATTCTTAATGCAGTCACCTTGGAAGGCCTTCCATCAGGAGTTAGAGATTTAACACAGCAACTGTGGACCTACCAGGTACTGTTACCTCTGTGACTTGCACTAAACATTCTGTCATAGGGCAATGTGAGCAACATCCAATTAAGAAAGAGTGGCATGAACTTCTGTTATTAGCCCAACATAGTCATCTGGGTCCAGAGGTCTGATTTCTCTTGGTATCTCTCTAACCTAATGACTACAATATGCATCCTTTGGACTTAATAGGAGCTACAAACTTTCACTTGCCAACTAGAGAGACATCTAGCACATGTGTCTTGGAGTGAGTGTTGATGATGAAAGGCAAGTTGTTGCAAGAGTTCAGGTGGGACTTGAAGGAGAGGCTTTGCACATTTACTCAGCAAATGGAGTGCATGCTGTGAACTGGACATCCAGAGACAATCTAATCACTTATCAGCCCCTTGTTTGGTATCAGGTTTGAAATCTCCTACAATGCAACCATAAGGTCCACATATCAATTGCAATCCAATTCCAAAGACAATTTCATCAAGGCTCTAAAACAATGATTGTGCATGTTGATTTATGCAGACATTGTTTGATGCACCAAATGGGAGTAACCCAGTTGCACTCAACCTAGATAAGATGGGGAAGGGTCAGCTGTGGGTGAATGGGTTCAACCTAGGCCGCTATTGGCCATCACTCATCTCCCAACAAGATAACTGCCCATCTACTTGTGACTATAGGGGTGTATATACTGAATCCAAATGTCTTTCCCAATGCAGTCAGCCTTCACAACAATGGTTGGTTGCATTTCTCCTACTATTACACCGAATGCTCATTGATTTCATGCTTATCATCTCCCGGGCTGATCTCTAGGACATTCCCCCCTGCAAGGTTTGGAAGGCTGTAGGACCTGATCAAACATTATACATCATTCTGCTAGGTCCATGATGAGTTCATATCAAGTGGAACCAGTAAGATTAGCTCAGAGCCTTTGTATGTTGAGCAGCTAGCAAAGTTTTGGGGGAGAGTTGCTCACTTGATCAAGTGACCCCGAGATAATGACAGTGTGACCTTGTCCCATTTCTGATGCACACTGGATGTGCTGTAGCTTGGGATCCTTACCTCCAAATAGACTAGGAAAACACCAGCGAAAGCAGGATGTTGTGTTCCTTGAATGAATTGCAGAACAGTAGGAAATTTAGATCAGGTGACTTTTTTAGTACATTGCTTCTCTAAACTAACAATAGTGATGGGGCAGGTATCATGTGCCTCGACAATGGCTGCTTCCTGCTGGTAACTCATTGGTGCTGTTTGAAGAAAAGGGTGGAAACCCAGAGACGGTATCCATTGCAACACAATCAGCTCACGTACTGTGTTCCCACATCTCAGAATTTCACCCTCTCGATTTCAGGTCGTTTGTCCAAGAAAATAGCACTGTCTCTGACACGGCTACCCTTCGGCTGGAATGCACCACCGGACAACAGATAGCCACAATCACATTTGCAAGCTTTGGAAACCCCTATGGTGAATGTGGCAACTTTCTCAAGGGCTCTTGCCATGCTGACACATCATACAACATACTGAATAAGGTAGGTATGTTCAAACACAGGCAGCCAGAAGAACTCAGTGCCAATAATGAGCTCTTTTGCCCATTACTACTAAGGCAAGGAGTCAAAGTAAGTATGCAGTGGAGTGTCAACCACCAAGGGGACAAAGACAACTGGTCTCCGAGAAAACCTCAATTCAACTTTGCCTCGCTGCAAATGTTCCCAACTTTTATCACATGCTTAAATTGAGCTCATCTTTTATGGGTCTATTAAACAAGTTCATAGTTCTCTTTCTATGAATTGACTGGCTATGGAGGTAGAAGAGAGCATCACAAACTGATGCAATGTCTTGTCTGCAGCCTTGGAAGAATCTAACCAATTGTTGTCTCTTACCACTTCTTGTGCAGGTCTGTGTTGGAAATCAAGGATGTGAAGTGCATGTGTCAAACAGGCTGTTTGGCAAAGATCCATGCCCAGGCATGCCAAAGAGCCTTGCAGTGGAAGCTGCATGCAACTAGATTACTACAAAAACTGCAAAGGTGCTTATCATGAACCCTTGAAAGAAAACTGGGTATGCTTGTGTACTCCCACGGTTTGACTAGACAGTTCTGCCAATGAGAAATGGAACAGGAATCAAGTATAATGCCAATTCCTTACTACCACGGAAGAAGCTTTTACTTTCCCATCCCCCTAACTAGTGGCCCTAAATATGTGAATTTCCCATACTTGTATTCCAACTCTGCAATTGAAAATCACAGAATTGTAGTGATTAGGGCTACAACCCTCCTTGAAGATGTGCCACAATAGAGGAGGCCTTTGGCAACAAATCTGTGTAGGGTAAGGTAATTGGGATGGGGTTTGTTCCCCTTACTAGGTGATTGTGGTGAAGTGATTCTTTTTGGACCATCATAAATGAAAAACCCTTATGAGAGATAGCAAAAGGAAATGAGAAAGAAACATGCACTCATAAGTTAACAATAGTCAGAAAATCTAGGAAAGAATGCAAGAAACAAGTATAAGTATCCATAATAATCCATAACAAAAAAATTGGGATACAATACATTTCACATCAATTCATTTGAGCGTATATGTTATGTATTTCAGATATAAGTTGTACATTTTATGGTTATGTCCAGGTCTACTGCACGAATCCAATTTATTTGGTTTCCAAAAGCAAAATTGCTGGTTGAAACTCGTATAACCTAGGAACAAATCACATGGGTTATGATCATGGCACCTGGCTCCCCTTTCTCTTACCATAAGGCAGTAGGGGATGCTTGTTTACCTTTCTTTGTGGTGTTTTTCCTGATGTTTGCTGCTGTTCTTTTTTTGGTGAAATTTTGGAAATTTTTAATCTCAAAAAATAAAAAGGACTATTTCGTCACGACTCATGACTTCTCTGTTTTAAGAAAATTGAACTTTGTCACTGTGACACGATTTTTAGTTGCAGGTGGTGTTTTTCTTTTCCCTAATTTTGTAATGTTGCATGAGTTGCCATCATCCATAAGATAATTGTGGCTTTTAAAAAATATGTGAAAGTAAAAATGTTTAAGCATCCTTGTGAAGGCTTGTGTATTTTGGACATATATTGGAGGAATTTGGAACCCGTGTTTTAAAGTTTTCTCAGATTCTTTATGCAGCATCATTAGGCCATAGATTTGCAAAAAGTTTGTAGAAAACTGTCTAAACCATTAAAAAAAAGTAGCCAAAAAATGGGCAAAGACTAAAAACTGTGTGATAATTTGGTGCATGTTTTTTAGTGAATTTTCAAATTGTCTTAAAAAATGGCAAAAACCCCTCAAAAACATCGTTTTAAAATGATTTTTTAAATGTTTGCAAGCAACAAAAGCCATTATACAAAAATTCCCCACAAAAGTAAATTGAAGTTTGATGTTAAATATGGTAATTTTTGTACAATAAATTTCAACAAATTGCAATAAAAAATGTTAGAAGTCACCAACTTTTAAATTTTTTGAAGAAACTATTCACAAGCTTGTGAAAAATCGAAAAGAAAACATACTGGTTTGGAGGCAGCTTTTACTTTCTGCCAATCGTGGTCAAATCTTGTGTCCGATGGTGTCTAACAATTCTACAAGACATAACTAACCAGGAAAAAAAAAAAAAACACTTATGAGAGTAACTTGGACATGAGCTCAATAATTATGACCACTAAGCTCAACTGAAGGAACCCAAATTGTCCTTTGATTATGTCAACAGTGTTCTAAAAATTGATCATAAAGTCTCACAGTGTTATCACTTAATGCTGCACTGAACTGATACACTGTGCGTCAAGAGCTTTCAAATACTTAATCAATGACCCCACCTAGACACACACCACATGTCTGGTAGTTATCAACCGCTGTTTGTGCTCCTTTGGTTAGTCATCACATCACATCCATGAGTTCATTTTTCATTAACTAATTAAAATGTGATGAGGAAAAACCTTTAAGTGTGGGGATAACTCCAGGTTCTCAAAATAATGAACTTGGGTGAGGCATAGCCAAAGCTTCGACTCGCATTTCAGGGGTTCCCTCCCTCTAGGCATTCATGTGTCGTCAAGCATTTTCATAAACAATGAGGTGACGATGGATGCATGGATCAGGAAGTGACCATCCATTTAGGCATGGAGGTGCAGTGCTTACACTTACTAGGGGACAATTTAAATCTTTTGAAAGGTGTAAGATGCCGACCACCTCAAGAGTAGGCATGATTTGTAGATAACTAAACAAATTCTAAGTTTTTGGCTTAACGGTGTGCAAACTGTCGTGCTAAATGTACTTTCACAACGAGTTTGTAGGAAATAACAAATTGTCATGGGGCAAAAAATTGATGTAATTTTATGAAGGATTAAATGATAATGGGAAAAGAGGGTTGCCATTTCCCATGCTCCATCTGGATTAGCATGTCATGAGCAATGAAACTGGATTAGGTTCCTTCATCCCAAAATGCCAAATGAGATTGCATGGTTGTATTCAAGGTTGTGCAATCATAAAGTGCATCAAACCATAAAACTTGAAGTTATAAAAGTAGTATTTAATCAACCACGAAACTAGTCTCATCCAGTATCCAACCTGTTGGAAGGCTAATTTTTTTGGATGAGTACTGGATGGGTCTTTTAGAAGACCCATCCAGTACCCATCATGCGGCTTTTATTGTGGTCCTCATGCCCATTAAATTTAGCACCTATTGCGCCTTTGATCGAGAGGCCATGGGATGGATGAACTTTTCTTGGACGAGGTTCCCAGGCTAGCGCTCTCGGGTCGGGCCGGAGGCCCTGGTTCTTCTCCGCGCCCTTGTCGACCCAACCCGTTCGTCGCGCTCGCCTGCGCGTCATGCCGTCGTTCGTTGCGCACGCTCTTCTTCTTCGTCTTGTCTGTTCTCGCGCTAGCGAGGGCTTTGTCGTTTTGCCCAGTCGTGCGAGTGCAGACAAAGGCTACAGATTGCGTTTCTGAAGGACAGAAGACTGCTGCTGCTGCTATTGTTTTTGTAGCGGTACCCATTTGGGATGCACTTATGTTCTGGGATTCGTCTCCTTTCATGGCCACATTTTGCAGCTACAGTAGTGAGCGTGAGTGGGCGCAAGCGCGAGAATCTTGGTGAGAATCGACCCGCCTGCAGCAAAGGAGCAGCGGAGATAGCAGCTCTCGAAAATAATAATATCCACAGTTCAGTTTCGTTGTACATGGTGGTGGAGACGGGGACGTGGTTCGCTGCTGCTGCTGCAGCTTGTATGTGGTGAAGCTAGCTGCACCTGCGCAAGGTGCTGCTGTTCTTCGACCACCAGCTTCAGAGGAGGTCAGTCGCTTAGTCCAGCTTCTGAACGCATTCATATTGTAGCAGCTCCTGGAGCTTGCAGCTTCTGAGAGCCGTGGTCTATCAGCACAGCTGCTTCCGTGGATTCATTCTGGTCGCGGATTCCGTCTCCTCACATTGCGATCTCTCTACTGCATTTCTACCTCATGTCAGAGCAAATACACGGACGAACTTCGTGAACTTCTTCGACTCAGGAAGGTGCAGCAGCAGGATCAAAGTGTACAGAAGTTCACGAATTGGTTTAGGTGCAGTAAGGTAGTACGCTAGTGTGAAGATGCAGGAGCTAGGATGCTCACAGCGAGGAGCGAGAAAATACTACTACTGACATTCTCGAGCTGCTTGCTGCTGCTGCAGGTATGTACAAGAATCAGCTGCAAGAGCTTGCTCAGAGGAGCTGCTTCAACCTGCCAGCTTACGCATGTATCAGAGAGGGACCTGACCATGCTCCTCGCTTCAAGGCCACCGTGATCTTCAATGGCGAGCTTTTCCAAAGTCCGAATTACTGTAGCACCTTGCGGCAGGCGGAGCATGCGGCAGCGGAAGTCGCCCTCAATACCCTCTCGCGAAGAAACTCCTGCTCTCGCTCTCTTGCCGCGCGTTTTCTCGTAAGTCGTCGACCGATCTCTTTGTCTGTTGCTCCTTAGATCTTATGTTTGCTGCACTGTTTGTATGTCTTTGGATGTGGTCTTTGCTAGTTATGGAATTGCGCTGCGATGGATCGTACGCAGCTGATCATAGCTAGCTGCTGCCGAACCGCCCGGCGATGGCAAACTGCAGGACGAAACAGGGATCTGCAAGAACCTGTTACAAGAGACAGCGCAAAGAGCGGGTGTTTCTCTCCCAGTCTACACCACCACTCGCTCTGGGCCTGGACATCTGCCAGTCTTCACAAGCTCTGTGGAGGTCACTGGCATGACTTTCTTGGGAGACGCTGCGAGGACAAAGAAACAAGCAGAGAAGAACGCTGCCATGGCAGCTTGGTCAGCTCTCAAACAACGTAAGCGCAGGATCAATTCTTTCTCTCTCTTGCTGTTGCAGTCGCTGATCATGTGATTGCTGCTGCTGTTGGCGCTGTGATCTGTGACCCTTCATCTGAAGTCTTGTGTCCGATTTTCTTCTGCAATGAATCTGCATTGTGGGTTGTGCTCCTGCAGTTGTGAACCGGAACTGCCGCATGGCGCAGCAGTTTCCCGGGGCAGAAACACTAGAACAGCTTGTGAGCGAAGAGCAGGAACAGAACACTATTGCCGGAGCATTGGCTATCGCAAACAGCAAGGAGCTGAGCACTAGTACTGTGACCACAATGCAGCAGCAGCAGTTGCCTTCACACTCTTCAGACCCAGCTTCACGCAATTTCTGCAACCATCCAGCGGCACACCATAGTGTTATACATCGACAACAAGAAGTAGTAAGCACACCTGCAAGATCAATAAGAAGCTCTGCGGTAGCTTTGCGAGATGTTTCTTGTCTTCTGTCAAGAGGAGAAGCTTTGGCTGCAAGCAGATCAGTAACAGCTTGCTGCTGTATGAGCAATCTTGAGAGATCATCAGCTGCAGTACCTCCTGTACAAACAGTGCGAAATCTGGCCACACAAAGAGACAACAGACATGAAGTTCAGGCTCCTCTTAGTGAGCATCAACTTGATGAGGATGAATGGCTCAGAGGACTAGAGAGCTCCAAGACAATCACTAGAGAGACAAACAACAACAGGAGTCGAGAAGAGGTAAGCAAAGAAGAAGCAGCAGCAGCTCATGGATCTGCAATTTTGCACAGCTTTTACAATCCCTTGTCATGGTCAGAAAACTCTTCTTGTTTGTGGGGCACTGCACATCATGCTGTACCTGTGTCAAAGATGAGGGTCATGCCACAAACAGCAGCCATGCCTGTACGACTACGACCAGCTGTGACAGTATGTGCTGCACCTCCTCCTTCTCCCCCTCATCCCCAGAAACTGCAAGATGAAAAAAAAGACAAACAAGAAGGAGAAGCAGCAGCAGCAGCAGTGACACATCATGCAAAACTCCTCAACCAGCTCAATCTGTGAGAGAGAGGGAGAGAGAGAAAAGGTTGCAGATTTTGTGTCTGAAAGAAATTTTGGTTTTGGTTTTGGTTTTGTGGAGTATGTATGTGCTGCACATCCTCTGCATTGCCGAAAATCACAAGAGGAGGAAGAAGAAAAAAGAAGAAAGATGTAGATAAAGCAGCAGGGATAGAAGGAAAAACTCAACCTGCTCAATCTTTGACAGAAAAAGTGGTGCAGATTTCCTAGACCAAAATTGTGATGTATTTTATGACTGAAATTGTGGTGTTTTTTGTTTCTGGAGCAACTCCTCTGCATTGCCCAAAACCACAGGATGAAGAAGAAGAATACATAGAGGAAGCAGCAGTAACATAAGAAAAGCTTCCTCTCAGTTGCACAAGAATCAGCTAAATCTGTGAGATGAAAAATGTCTAAGAATTTCTTAGACCAAAATGTGACGTTTTTGTTACTGAAACTCTGGTGTTTTGGTTTGTGGAATATGTGTTGCACCTCCTCTGCATTATCCAAAACCAATTTGATGATGATGACAGAGGAAGCAGCAAGTGGCACTAGAAAAGTCTTCTCAACCAGTTAATCTGTGAGAGAAAAATGGAGCAGGTTTGTGACTGAAATTGTGCTGTTTGGTGTTTGGCATGTGGGTTCCATTTTACTTAATCAAGGACATGCTGTCTCACTGGATGGATTGTCCAATTAGCTTTTCATAGTACCGTTGTGAAAGTGCATCCTTTGAGATGGGTCTGTCTGAATTTGTCTCTCAGTTCTGGCATACATTTTTAGCTAGCATTTTCTCTTTCAGGAGAGTACATGCCAAATCTATTTGTTCAGTGAATTTACTCTGCAAGTCTGATTTCATCTGGGAAGAATGTGACATACATTCTTCATATGGCATTCTTCAAGTGGTGTAGTTCCATGTGTGCAATTCTTCATATCGCATTCTTCATGTAGTGCAGTTCATTTGGCATGCATCTTGGGCTCTCTAGGAAGTACCTAAATAGTCTCTACTATTGTTAATGAGGGTATGAAGTGATGATGATTTCATGCTGCAAAAAGGACCCTTTGTGAACTTCAGGTTTGATGATGATTTCATGCTGGGAAAAGGATCCTGTGTGAAAACGAATTTTCTGTGTAATGCAGCATTTGCTTTTTGGCAAAATTACTAGTTGGGTTTTGCAGTTTGAAACTGGGAGTACTTGGATTCTATGAGAAATTTCTCCTAAGGAGGGCATTGTTCCAGAGGGTTAGTGGGTCTGTTCATCTTTACACATGAAGACTTCTCTTGTTAAGGATTACAGTGACAACCTATTTCAGATGTTTCCTTGTCTTCAGAAGCTATTTCCCCAATTTTCTTGCTGATAGCAAAATTTTCCCATTACATTTACAGCCCTGTTTGATCACAATCTTCAAAGAGACCTATGTTTGAGAGTCTAGCCTGAACAGAAAATGAACTGTGATTGTTGTGATTTTAATGTTGGAAACCCAGTTCATTTCATCACCACGGTGAATGAAGTCTTTTGGTGTCTGCTTGTTTCAATTGAGTTGAGGAATGAGGGTTTAGGATTGTTTGATATGTACTTGTGTTTTGTTTATGTGTATCATGTAAAACTATGTACTTGCGTAATGTAAACTCATATATATTTGTGTTGTGTAAATGTATATACACTTGGGTTATGCAAGCATATATAGATTTGTGTTGTGAAAACTTATGTATACTTGGGTCACATAAACTTATATACATTTGTGTTGCAAATACCTGTACATACATGGGTCATGTGAATTTAGATGTATTTTGTGTCATGTTAACGTAAGGCCTCTGCATTTTCTGACAACTTGCATCAATGAAGATGAACACAAGCCTGATGTACTTTTTCTCTCAACTGTGCTTGCTCACTTCTCTGTTGCAGACCCAAGTTTAATGCCTGCACCTACCAACCAGATTTGAATCACAACAAAAAAAAGGCTTTCTCATACACCTCTTATAAATTTGCAAGTGTCATGTCGTTCACCTTCTTAAACCAAACCCAAATCCCTCTTGTTTGGAAGGTCAAACTCACCCCAAATTTCCTAAAACCAGTGGTAAAAAAGTTTAAATCTATGACATACAACTCTAGAGCTGTGCAATATATGAAAATTTATCACCTGGTACACATAGCATCATACCCAAAATCCAATTCAAAGGTGCAAAAATCTGTTGAATTTTTTCCTTTTGTTGGATCTGCCCAATTGGGAAGTTTTCACTTGAACATGGAACCAATGTGCACAACAGCTGGACAACTAGAACTCCTATCTAAGCTTCATTTTTTTAATCTAATTCATTTCTGTACTATGTTCTCTGCTTTCTGTTTTATTAAATTCATTTTGCAGTCGAATTACCTAACCATGTTACATAGTTTCATCATTTTTCATGATTTTGTTTGAACTTGATATGAAGGCCAAAAACCCATTGTGTCTAAGTCAGGGGACTACTTAGGCTACTCCTGTGCAGTGTAATTTGGAGGCCAAATCGGCCCTAGGTGCTGATGTTGTAGTGGCCCAATTCTGCAATGCTCCCATGAGTTCTCTAAGTAGTTCCCCTGCCTTCAACATTGAATAACAGGTTGTCAACTGCCTATTCTAGCACCCATAACAGGCACCCAAGAACTTGCTGGGAGCCAGAATTAGCAGTACCCAGCCCCTTATCTAGGCCTTGAACCTGCACCTACACTGGTACCTTCACCTTCTTGAGTGAGGCCAGTTAATGGCTCTATTTACCTCAGGAAATGTTATTTGGACTTTGAAACCCTAATTTAGTCTACAGACATCAAATTTAAAATGTTTAGAAGCAACCCAAAAAAATTCTGGTTTCTACCATCATACCATTGTAGGGAGCTCCATGCTGGAATATTACCCTAGTTACCTGGAGTGGTTTGGAAGCAGAATGCCTAATAATTAGTATTTTTTTGTCGTTTACTTTTGGCAGTAAAACTAATAATATTCTACAATTAGGCGTTATACTAAATAATGAAGCTAGTGTGCTCAGAGTTTCTTTCAGATTTTTGGCATGGCAGGTAGGTATTTTTCAGAATTTCTGGCAAATCCAAAGACATTTAATTAGTGCTTAACCAGCCTAGATTCTAGGGTAGCAATCAAACTAACCAACTTGGTTTCTGGAAACCAAGTGTATCACACCACAATTTATGTTGGCATTTATGTTGGCATTTAGTTGCCAAGAGTCCTAAATATGCTGCTCAGATGGGTTTGGTGAACATCCACAGAGGAGATGAAAAGGGCAGCTAACACTTTATGTGAGTCTCATTAATGGAATTAATAGAACTTGTCCAAGAAATTATGTCATGGTACCAATATAGTCTTTTACTCATCAGAGATGGCAGGAGAGACAATAAATAGGGTTTAGACTGCAGTAATGAACACCAACATGGGTCTCAAAAGTCTTTGGGTTTTTTAAAAAACTGTTCTCACTTCTCACACTTCCAAATTCAACTTGCTTCTGTTGTTGAAAAAAATCTAATTAAATTGTTTTGGAGTTAAGAAAAAGCAACAGGATTGTTCAGACTCTTTAAAAGCTTCAGCAAATTTTGTATTGAACTCATCAATGCTTTAGACCTAATTCAGACCCTCTTCAAATCTTGTGTATCGTCTTTTATTATTATGAAAGTGCAACTGCAGTTTTCAAATGATCCTTTTCAGATTGTTTGTTTGTATCATGACAAGCCAGAGATGGGTATCTGTTTTATGGTAACATGTCAGGGACGGTTATCTGTACACCCACTCCATTTTCTGCCAAGGGCGTTGGTTGGGGACACAGTAGGTTTGTGAGAGCAGTGTTGGGTCTCTTTTGGTCTTTTCCAAATCTTTGAGAACCATGGTTATATATCAGTAGCAGTTCCTTGATTTTTCCAGAGCACAGTTTTGAGCCCTAAGAACTGCCCTGGTACCCGCGTGAGGTTATCAGGGATCTATTCCTGTTTATGATAAGTGGCCAACACAAGTAGATATATAGAAGGTACATAGAGGGGAAGGGTATGAGGGTTTCAGGGAGAGGTTAAAAAGGTTATCAAAGCTGCAAAGCAAAACACTTGGCAGAGTTGTGGACACTATTAGTACTTTCATGTAGCACAACTGTGTGTAGTAGTTGTCTTCAGCAATTCGCCAGATGGATCTAAATCCACAAACCAAAGTCCAGACAACTGTGGCCACTCACTTCAAGCAACACACAAAACTTGCCAGGATTTCCCTTATAGAAGTACATTCTGATTACTAGAGTTGGAAGAATGAATAAACCTCTGACAGGCATCACCAGAGTGAAGCAAAGCAAATTTTTGCTCCACAGTCAAGATGGCCATCTAGGAAAGCAGTCAAAACCTGCATCAAAATGCTCATCAAATGATATCAGCAAGAGTTCCGCCCATCAAAGTTAAGGAAAGAAATATTAGGATCACAACTGGTACTGCAGTGACCTAAATGCTGTAATGAGTTTCAAGAACTTGGACACAACACAATAATCCACAACAAAAGACACCTGTCTTTCCTAAACTACCAGTTTCTTTTATTTTTCTCGAATGTATATGACTCAGGATATCCGACATTTCCCAGAAATCCTCCAAAATCTTTGCCCAAACAAATACCAGCCACTGGGTCTAAAGCCAATGACCCCCCCACCTTCTATAGCTGGTGTGGATTTCAATCAAGAGCCTACCTTTTCTGCAATGTATATGGTCAACAAAAAAAGAGAAGTGGTCTATATCTCTACAGTAGATAAGAATACCTCTCAACCCTGTTCCCTACACATGAAAATTGCAACTTGTTACAAGAGCAGGATTGCTGCTCACAATCACAAACTTATCCGGTACTACTAACGGGCTCCAGAGGCTCAACGTGTTTGTCCATAAGCCCAACTCATCAACAAACAGATCATTACAAATGGATGTCGAACTCTGGGCCTGCATCACCAGGCAATACACCTTGGCAATCACCACAGATGAGGCTGCTTTGAGGGCCTGTCAAGTTGCTTGCATGCCGTCCACACCCAGGGCGGTTGCACTTCAGGCATTTAGGGAGGCGCAACCAGCAAGCTGAACACACAAAGTCAAGACAAAAAGTTTCCTCAAACTCAGAGTCATTTATGCAAGTTCCACACTCTTCACATCTTGCTATACACAGGAAGCAGCCCCGGCACTGCTGGAGTGTCATGCCCTGCTTTGGTTGACATCTGTCCCGAGTGCAGTCATACACCACCCGTGCATTCCCACACTTAGGACAGGCTTCGACATCAATAAGTTTATCCTCATCACAAGCAAAAGACTGGTGGCCACTTTTGTAATACTGTGGTTTCCAGGTCTTTGCCGGTTGCAATTGCACTGCACCTTCAGGTTGTAGCATTGCCTGCAAAGCATCCAGAATCTCTCTGGTGACACCATAGAGCCCACGGATTCGAAGTTGCTTTAAAGCAGGCATCCCAACCATGCGACAATCTGTCTGTGCTTTCACCACTTTCAAAATCACCTCTGCACTTATCCTGGTGCATCCAGGGAGGCTAAGCTGCAAACATAGCAGAAATTTACCTCCATGAGTAGCAGCAAAATGGACAGAAGAGTAACAAACAGAGCCCTCAATGACAAGGTGTGGAAAAGAAAATATATCAGAGCCAGTGATCAATCTTTACCCCCTACATAAACAGAAAGCTGGAGGAGCGCCAAACATACCTTCAAAAGCATTGGATTGGATGCAAGCACTTGCTCGATGGCCTCATCTGATATTCTTAAGCACCCGACCAAACTGAGAGATTGGAGTCGACCGTCTGCCCGCTTTGCAAGCCGTATGAGAGCTTCGTTTGTGAGCATTTTGTTCAAGGGAGCTTCCACATGCAATCTCTGCCACAACAAAACATCACCTCGTACTGCATCATGCAGCGATTTGCTAACCATCTCCAGAGCGAGAAGCTCTTGAAGACCCACATATGGGAGCGCATAAAGAAGCCCATCAGCAGGAGGGCCACCTTCTTGTATTGTGCCACTTGTACTTTCACCCCCATAGGACTCATTTCTGTTCTCCCCCGATTCATCTAATCCTAAAATCCTCTCCAATTCTCCATCCTCTCTCCTTTCACCAGCTATCATAGTTGTCGTAGTTCCAGCATTCCACAGTTGAGTCGCCTTCTCCTCTCTCCATCCTCCCAGCAGATTCGCTTCCTCGATCGATGGCCTCCAGTAATCTGCCAATGCCCAACTGCCTCTGTTCTCCACCAATACTGACATTGTGCTCGAAGCAACAAGATCCAAGAAAGTGGTGGCCACAAAAGAAACTTTCAGTCACAGTCAAGTAGGCACCGATCTCTATGCTCTACACGAAATGGCAAGGTTTGTTCTTTTCTTTTCTTTCCTCCTTTCGTGCCCAATGATCCCACAAGAGAGAACTGGAACCTCAAACACAGAACAAAGAGCCTGGTGAACAACAAAATGGTTTAACAGACAAATCCAGCAGAGGAAATCAGAGCGAATAGCAGCAGATAATTTAGAACGAAAATGGAATACAAACCCTAGGAGAGGGACAAACCCTAACTAGAAAGAACTGTGGCGATGATGTCTCAGAACATGATGGAACATGACAAAAGCTCGTGTTGTTAAGAGCCAACCTCTTGGCGATGATTACTACTGCATCAACCTCTTTGCGATGACTGCTGCACTTACAGCCGCGACTTAGATCAGCAAGAGAAAGGGAAGTTTTGCAAAAAGCCACAAACAAAAACAGGATTTGTTTCTTTTTTTTTTCTTTTTTTTTGCATCAAGAAAGAAAAACAAGGGATGAGAACAAAAGAACGCACAAATAACAAATAAACAAACACAAGATGACGAGAGAGATAGAGATAGCTTTACTAATGGAATAATAAACCCTAGAGTTGCAAATAAACACTGAAGGAATCGCCGTCAATTTCTCCGATTCGAAAAATCCACAGGGTTTGTTGCAAACGTCCGTAAAAATCTCAGCTAGTACTGCTGAAAACGACGAGCAGGAACCGATATGCAGACTGACGAAGTCTCGAGGGTTTTGAAGGATTGGGGTACAGACTCAAAAGAGCGAGCAATACGATGTGTTCCTTCGTCTCAAAAAACCAAAACAGAAAGGGAAGGAGAAAAGAAAACAACGCAAGAAACAAATCAGGTTTTTGTTCGTGTTTTAATCAAAGATTATTGAGGAAAACCGCAACAAGTGATTCGTAATTGCACGGAAGTACAAGAACGACAAAACACTAGAAAGAAGCGAGCACCAGAACACAAAAGAACCGGATTTGCAAACCAGAGGATTTACAGGAATTAAAGATTTCCAGTACCTTCTTCTTACCACTTCTTCACACAAATGTGTACACGGGTTCACACAACAGGGAAGACAAACACAACACCAAGAACACGAAACAACGGGAGAGACGACGGGAGGAGAGAGAGAGAGAGAGAAGAGGAGGAGGAGAGACAACCCTGATGAAGACAGAGAGGAAGAACTCAAAGAAAAAAGGGAGACGGATCGGAAGGAAAAGAAAAAGGGTTTCGAAAAAAATACTATTTCTGTTTGCATACCAAAAAATAAACAGAAACCAGATAGCAACCACATACACGGACGTGCACAGAGAGAGAGCCACTGAAACAGGGATAGAACGAGGAAATGTGAAGAAAATGTGCAGCAAAGGGAGCGCAGAGGATTGGGCATGCAACGAGCAGCAAGAACAGAAGAGAAGGGATGAGATGGGAGGGATGGGGAGGGGATGATGCTGTGTGCGAGAGAGACGACGACAACTGTGCATCCTCCTTCCTTGCGCAACAAGAGACTGTCTCGCAGCGTTTGACCAGCATTGGTGGCGGTTATTAGAAACCGGAACAGACACCCGGAAGTTACCAATACCGTCCCCGGCTCTTGACTCCGCGTGGGACGGTCATCAGTCCTCGGAACGGCACCTGGTGGTTACCGAAGCGGTTATTTAGATCCATAACCGCGGTTCTCAAAAACTTTCAAAGACCCGATTCCGGTGAGTGAATCACCTAGGTTTGCCTGGCTCCGGTTGTGGTCCCAGCTAGGCTGTGGCGGACATGAACCGCCGGTTCTCAATACCGTGAAAATCAATTCAGAACCTTTAACTGGAACCTGCAGTTGGCCAAAAACCGAGACCAGAACTGAAATTGAGACCCGGCCTCCAGCTAGAACCAGAATCACCTCCAAAACTTGTTTTATACAAGTTAGGTGTATTTTTTTCTTTAATTTTCAGTTTTTCAAGTTTTTTTAGGTGGTAGGGTAAACTGGCTCATCACCGATCCCCTGCCTATGACCAAACATTTATTTAAAAATTCATAATATTTGCTTTATTTTTAGTGATTTAAAATGTTATGAGAGCGCTACCTCAAGCTCTCAAAATCATCTTTGAAGTGCAAATGAAAAGGAATAATGAAGAAATAACAAGGAAATAACAAGCTTTCCAACTTACAAAATGCATTTATTTATTATTTTCTTCTCTTCAAACCCCTCTATTTTTAAACCTCGTAACTTTCTTATTTTTTATTCATTTTAAATGACTAAAAGTGCTATAGGAGTGACACCTGAAGTTCCATAAATCATCTTTGAACTCTAATAGCAACATACAAAGAGGTTTTCAATATTTGGGCCTTTGTAATGTTTGATGGCTTGTCTTTTTTTTTTTCAGATTTTAACCCTCTTTACTTTGGGGGTTTTAACTTCCTCATTTCTGATTCATTTTCCACTATATTAGATGCATGAAGAGGAGGGGTTCAAATTTTTGTTTGGATACCAAAAACAACGGAGCCCTCCCCTTGGATCCGGCCTGTCTTGAGTACTTAAATATTCCATCACCAGCCAGTCTGCCCTACATGTTTTAAGGATGTTCTTGAATTTCTAGGCGCAAATCCTACCCAGAATTGCCCTCTGCCTATTAATAAAACAATATAAAATATATTTTCACAAGTACTTACAACATTCACAATTTGTGGTTTTACTCATTTTAATTCCTTGTAGACTATATTCATACATTTTTCTTATTATAATTATTTTTTCCTTTTTTTTCTAGATTTTATGTTATTTATAATAATCAAAAAATTTGATCATAATTCATAATTCAATTAGAAAAACATAATAGTTTAAAGTAGTCTCACTATTTCCTCATCAATATTTTATTGTTTTCTTTATTCAAAATTGAATATATCAAACATCTGTAATATTAAGTTTAGAAATCCAAAATGAAAAATAGGAAAGTTTGTGATTCAAAACCCAATAGAACTCTAAACTATTCACTATCTCATGGACCTCTTTTTTTTAAAAATGTTTAATAAATGAATAAATTTTTTACTAATATAATTATACTACCTATGTTAGGTTACTTCAACTATTATAAAGCTACTTTTCATTGTTCTAAATTATTTCATCCTACATTATTTATGGCTATGTATGGTTATTTTCAATTTTTTTGTTATTTTTAATTATTCCACCTTAAGTTATTTTTGGTTATTTTATGTCATTTTTGGCTATTGTAGGCTATTTCACTTTAGGTTATTTGTGGTTATGATAAGTATTGGTGCTTATTTTATTGGTGGCCATTGGTGTTCATTATATGATGACTATTGATTGTTATTCTATTAATGGTTATTAATGGCTATTGGTCGGTATTTTATTGGTGGCTATTAACGACTATTCTATTAATGGCTATTAATGTATATTTTATTAGTGGCTCTTGGTGATTATTTTCAATTAAATTATCATAGGCTACTAATAGCTATTAGTGGAATTATTTTATTAATGGTTGCTGGTGGCTATTGATGGTTATTGTAAGTTAAATTATTATAGGCTATTAATGTTTATTAATAATTATTATATTAATGGCTATTGGTGGCTAAATTACCATAGGCTATTGATGGCTATTGGTGGCTAATTTATTAATGATTATTGGTGGCTACATTACCACAGGTTATCGATGACTATTGGTGGCTATTTTATTAATGACTATTGGTGGCTAAATTACCACAGGCTATTGATGGCTATTGGTGGCTATTTTATTAATGACTATTGGTGGCTAAATTACCACAGGTTATCGATGGCTATTGGTGGCTAAATTACCACAGGTTATCGATGATTATTGGTGGCTATTTTATTAATGACTATTGGTGGCTAAATTACCACAGGTTATCGATGATTATTGGTGGCTATTTTATTAATGACTATTGGTGGCTAAATTACCACAGGTTATCGATGGCTATTGGTGACTATTTTATTAATGACTATTGGTGACTAAATTACCACCGGTTATCGATGATTATTGGTGGTTATTTTATTAATGACTATTGGTGACTAAATTACCACCGGTTATCGATGATTATTGGTGGCTATTTTATTAATTACTATTGGTGGCTAAATTACCATAGGCTATTGTTGACTAATTTACCATAAGTTATTGTTGACTATTTTATTAGTGGGTATTGTTGGTTATTTTATTGTAAGCCATTGGCGGTTATTTTATTAGTGGTTATTTTAGGTTATATTACAGCTATTGGTGTCTATTATTTTTTAAACTATTGTTGGATATTCTATGTTATAATATCATAGGCTATTGGTAGTTATTTTATTATTGGTTGTTTTAGGTTATTTTACTTTAGGTCATTATATTATATTTTATATTATTATAGTTAGGATAAAATAATTTATAATAACATAAAGTAGAATGAACTTGAATAATTCAAAATATAACTTGAAATAACATCTATTAATTTAAAATAAAAAACATGTAATAAATTAACTAAGATACATTAAGGTAAAATAATTTATAATAACTTATAATAATTTAGGGTATAAGTTAGAATAATTAAAATGGCTTAAGGTATATCATGAAATAACATAGGGTATTTAAAACAACAACATAAAAGTAAACCTATTTACTATAATAAGTTATAATAGTGAATTATGTCAATTAGTAATGAAACATGATGTTTACATAGTGATATTATAGTGAAATTATTTTAACTAGGGTGAAACCATTAAAATGTAATGAATTTTAAAGTTTCAATTTTAAAGTTTAATGATTTAGGTGGTGAATTACACCCTAGTTTTGTATTAGTGAATGGTTAAGATCACTTCTATTTGACCATTATTACTATAGTCATGGTAATTAGAACTAAAGTCATTATTTTAAACAATCATTCATGATTAACCATATGAATGACAAATATGACTTTCACCAAAACCAATATTACATGGTAGAAGCAATGGGTCTTTATGACTACATAGTCATGTAGTTGTAAATTAGTTTTATAATTACATTTGTAGTCATAAATACCATATTTTGGCTAATAGAAATGATTTACAATTATGTTGATTGTTATTTGAAAATAATTTATTTTCTCTAAATTACTTGCAAGGCAAAATAATTAATTTTGGAATATTATTGTGGTAAATTTTAATAATTAACCTAATTTTATTAATAATTATTATAAGTGTTTAAAAATTGCTTTCATTGTTTCAAAATAATAGTTGATTATTTTCACTATTTTAGAATAATTTTTCATGGCTTCTATGACGTGGATAGGTACAAATTATTTTCATTGATTTAGAATTAAAAATTCTAAAAGGTGAAGTGTTATGATATGGTGAAAAAAAATAAAGAGAGGATGAGGCGACGTATGGATTTATGGGCAGTGGGGAACCTTTTTGGTTTGTCATTCTTCTTTTGTTAAATTTTGAAAGAAGAGATATATTTAGATTGTGAAATAACATTTGATCAAATAACAAAAAAATAGAAAAATGATAGAATTAAGAAAATTTTATATAAAAATAATTTTTCATTTAAATACTTAGAGTTAGGAGTGATATGTTCATAATTATCATTATGAAAATAATTTTTAATATGTAATTTTCATATTTTCAAAGGTAATCCCTAAATAAAAATTACTTAAAATAAATCATGATCATGAATGAATTGTGAATGAGTTGAAATATATTGTGATTTTGCACATGATTCAATTTTTAAGAAAAATTGCAACATCACGTTGTTCAACCTTTTTCTTTTTGGAAACTAATATTAAAATACATTCACACCATAAATGCATAGGTAACTATTTTAGGTTATAATACTTACCAAAATAATAATCTAAGTGGAATTAATATATATATTGATTTAATTAAACTTGTTTAAAAAACTTACTCATGTTAAATTATTTATGTACATAGGTTACTTACCTAATTTCATTTAAACCACTTACATATTTAGGTTACTTATATGTTTGGGTTAAATTATATTCAATACATAATTTTAAAATAATATGAAATTATTTACATAACTTATGTGTAGCTTAAACATGTAGGCTAAAATAAGATATTTACATATTTATACTAAGAACATTAATTAATTATTTACAAGAAATTAATTGATGTGAAATTAAGTTATTATGTATTAACAATTGTAACTAATTTTTACATTCACTTAATTATTGTACCTATATTTTTAATTAATTAATTCACCTATCTTTTTACCTATGTATAAGTATATAATTAATGATTTTTTGATTATTTGCAAATAATGTTGAATGAGATTTGAAAATAAATCCATTTTCAATCCTTTATCCCATATTTTTTGACATCTTTTCAAATTTGTAAATAATGTAAGTGAATGCATTAATAAAAAATTATATATATATAAGTGTATTTAGATTGAGCCAATAAAAAATGTCTAACATCATAAATTCAAAATTCAAAATAAAATAAGATTTTTAAAATTTAAGTTCCAAATGGTTTATGTTTCAGTTTAATTTAGGTCAAGACCTAACTTAGGTGCCATGTGATTTATATTTATATTTGGTTTATGTGCCACATGGTTTAATTTAATTTAAATGGTCTATGTTTAAATGTCATGTGATTTAACCTAATTTATGTGGTTTATTTATACATGTCATGTGTCCTAATTTATCTTACATGCCATATTTTAACATAGGTGACCTATGTTTAAACGTAATCTAGGTGTGACATTATTTAATTTAGCCTAACATAGTTTAAGTAAGTTATGTTGAAATGTAATGTGGTTTATTATATTGTAAATGATGTATATTTAAATTGCAAATGTTTTAATCAAAATGTATCATATGTGCACATTTTATTTAAAATGATCAAGTTTCGTTAATAAAATAAAATTGATTAGAACATGTGTTCTTGATTGAAAATTTGAACACATTATTATATGATGGCACTATATTTTGATGTAAATAACTTGTTATTATGTGATTATCTAAAGGTTAACTTTGGTAATTTATTTGATGTTCGGGTTTTATAATTTAATAATGGTTTGGTGAGTCATCAACAATTAATCATAATTTTGATTAATGTGCATGATTCACATATGAAAATTCATTGAAAATGTTTTTGCTCACAGTAATGTGCATGATTCATACATGATAATTCATCGGGAAAATCATTGTTGACATTATTGTGCATGATTCACACATTATAATTCTGTGACCGAACAATAGGTAGCAGGAGAAGGATCCCATGAGCGCACTGTCTATGTGAACACGAAGTTTTGATCTGGGTAATCTGGCCGCCACTCTTGATTAGTGGCGGCGGATTTCTCCTTCATATGGATGTAAGGAAGATTAGATATGCATGGAATGCATGGGGACTTAAGAGAGGAAGATGACGGCCCATTTGATGAATGGAAGCGGCGCCTCATTGATTAGTTTTGGGTGAGAAAAGGGAGGAAGCAAGCTTAGGAAAGAAGTGAGGGGTAAAGAGGAGGTCGAGCGATGGGGAGAAGGGTCAGGTCCAGGAGAAGATAGATAGAGGAGCTTAAGGTGGTTAAGGTGATTGCTTTTGTTTTCCGCTGCGTCTAGTGACCAGGGATGCCTTTGGCTCTTGGATCCAAGGAATCTGTGTAGTAGATGCAGAAAGAATGCAACTATGGTAGCAATTGTTGTAGCAATTTTGATGGCAAAAATGCTTGCACTGTGAAAGAAAAACATTCTAAGTAAAGGAGTCACAGAGTTTTGACATCCGAGGCTTTTGTCTTTTGAGATGTGTTGATGTCATGAAATGTGAATGGATTGCGTCTGTTCTGTCAGGACCAAGCGATTGCTCGGGGTTCTGACTATTAGCTGTGTTTCTTCTGTAGTTTCACCTCCTTTTTTGGTTACAATTCATTACAAAAATATTGTACATGATTCACATATAATAATTCATCGAATTTTTTAGTTTGACATTAATGTGCATGTTAAATCACAAGGTGAACTATGTGATGAGTAAAATTTAATTTGTTTTTGTTTATTTTATTTTTGGTTGGTATATATGTGGTTGTTTAAATTTTGGAAACACCTTTACTTAATGAAAATAACGTTGTATGAATGCAAAGTTTTATGGAATAAATTTGTGAAAAAAATTGAAAGTTTGGTTTTCAAAGGTTTTGGCATAGTTTGTGAATGTGAAATCCATGGAAGGAGAATGGTGTGGCATAATAATTATACATAAAAAATAGAATGGTGAGTGGATATTTGTGACAAGAATATAAATTTGCATAGATATGTAAAAAAAATACATAGTTTTGGCTTTATATCTACTTGTGGTCTACATCTTTTGGTTCATTGTTGGGATTTGAGTTTATGTTATTTGTGTTGTAATTTTTTTTTTTTTGGTTAATGTTTTTGCAAAAACATAAACTCTTTGTTTTTTTTAGAATGTGAAATGTAAGATGATTTGTTCATACTCAAATCATGAATAAAAATGACAACATGAATCGAAAATGTTCAACTTGTGATTATGAAACAAATATTAGATTTGTAAATAAACATAATGTTCAAATAACTAAACATGTATAATTTTTCACATGCTATTATGAATTAACACCTTTGAACATTTATAATATTTTAAATATTCTAATAAATACATTCTGGACAATCGATTGGATAATAGTTAAAATTTGAAATTTTCATTAAAATTGATTCAAAGTTTAATTATGCTTTAAAAATATGAAAATATTGGTTTATTCAACTTGATGACAAAAATGATAAAACATTTTACACCTTAATTTTAAAGTAAAATATTCTAATTTTGAAAATTGAATAATTAACACAATTAATGAGTTGGTTTTTAATGTTTTGAAAAGATGAAATTATAATTTTTAAAAATGCAACTATTATTTATTTAAAAATGTTAATGACCCCAAAAAAAAAAATCTTCAATGAAGCCTACGAAAGTAATAATAGTTGATTAAAATTCAGATAGGTTGTATAAATTCATTTCCCAACCATTTTTTCCATATAACATTGTAAAGTTGAAAGTTTTCCATGATTTTAACAAATATCTTAAGAAAATAAGGAAAATTAAACTATTCACAACTATGGGACTCATAAGAGAAAAATCTCTTTTCTACACATGATAAAAAAAGATTTCAACTTTAGTTACATATCATGATTTCATGTAAATAAACTATTAATCAATTGCTTAAATTTGTACATTATAATTTTGGAATACAAACACAAAGCTTGGATATTAACTAATGTACATAATGTTTTGTAAAAGATTCATTTGTAAAACATGTCAATTATGCAAATGAAAATTTCAATATAATAAAAATTATTCATTAGATCAAAACATAACATTATTTGAAATTAATTTAGTGAAAATTACCATGGCATTAAAAGAAATATTATTTTGCATATTTGTCTTATCATGAGTGTAAGCATTATGAAAACTTTCATATTAATGTGTAGTATACAAAATGAGTAATAGTGAATTTATTTCTACAACTTTTCAAGGAAATACATTTGAAAGATTACCTATAATTACCATATATATATATATATCACTTAAATTCCCAATATATTAATGCAATATAATCTAAACAACATTTTATACAATATGTATATAATGTTTTATTATAATAATTGAAGATGCTACTATGAATATGTTAATTAAAACATATTAATCAGCTATGATAAAAACATTTTATGCAACAACTTATTTATAAATTCTATTTTAAAAATCTACCATTGTTTATAATACACAAATGTATTACATATGGCCTAATGCATTAACACAATAATCTCACTTTTCATCAACCTAAGCATATTGGATAGATCAAAAATACATGTTTTGCATTAAAATTACAAAATACTACATTTTGATTCATCTCACCATCCAATTATTACATGATCATTTAAAATAAAAATTGGAATTCAACATATACATATAGAAACATGATCATTTAGTAACATTCACATGTCTGTTCACATTCCATTTTGTTGTGAACTAATATTTCAAATTTGTTTATGACATAATTTATTTTAAATGATTTTTCATTTTATGCGTTGAAATGTATAATTTTAAAAAAATTAGTATGGAAACATATGTTATATATTACACATAAGTTTTTCTTTGTATATTATCATTTCAACATCTATTCAACTTTATTATTTAAATATTTCATGTCAAAAATAAAATTTAAAGAAATGATTATTCATTTATCTCTTGAAAATAAAATAAAAAATACAATAGCGCCCCACCATTATTTTTTAATTTTAACTTCCCAAACACATTATGGCATTTAATTTTTAAAAATTTAATATTATTACCTCAGAAATTTACAAAAATCTATATGAAACTTGTATGTAAAATTTCATATCCATTTATTTAGAATTCCATAATGCTAAATAAATTTACGACAATAAATTACATTATTATATTACACTAAAAATTATGTACACGAAAATTATTAAAAATAATATAGGTACATGAATGTACATGTTTATATACTTGTACTTTACATTCATGTATTCAAAATTAAACATAAATAAAAGTTCAATCTTCAAAACTATAATTTTCATATCCTACATCTATTAAAGTTCCATCAAACTAAAATGTAATAAATAAATTAAAATATATACAAAGATTGTAAGTAAACAATGTTAAAATGTATCTAGAATCCGATAAATTTAAATAAACTATTGTAACTAGTGTCAGTTTTTGGGCACTAAATTCTAATAATATTGTCCAAAAAATGTATTTGCATGTATGTAAATACACATTTATACATATTTCTAATGGCACACAATTTTCCTCACTTTTCAAATGGGCAACGCCCACTCACATTTCCCCAAGGTTTTATTCTAGTTTTTTACAATGGATGAAATGAAAATGATACCTTTCACAAAGGTTTATTGCATAATACTTTTCTAGTTGTTATTTGTTACTGGAACCTAATTTCATATAGTTCCATACAACCTCAACAAAGCTGAAGATCAAAACCTTCAGTTTAGCCAATATTGAGGATGTGAAACCAAATCTGTTGTGGACCTTTTACCACCAAATTTGGTGTTTCCAAATCATGTGCAATAAATTCTATTTGGTACCCCAATTCAATATTTAATATTAACTTTCACTGAACTTTACTCAATTTAAGGATATCCAACAATTCAGAATTGAGGACAAAACTATGGTCTGGACTTAGGACCATGCTTAAGGATAACTTTAATGCAATTAAAGCTACTAACATTTTCTTGTTTAGGGGTTTTATCCTCAAGGAATGGATTTGGATCTCATCTTCAATGTTATGAGATCCCATGGCACAATAAGAGTGTAAAGCACAATTGAGAAGTTTTAATTTCATTTTGTGTTTATGCTTTGAGCTGGAGTTCTTGACAAGTTTTGACTTCATTCTGTGTTTGTTCTTTGAACTTGAGTTCTTATAGTTGCACATGAGTTCATTTTGACTTGTGTGCATGTTTTTGACATGCAACAATTTTTTCTCACTTTTCAATTGAGGTCTACATTTTCACTTGGTTCATGCTTTGATGTGTGTTGATTTCAATTGTGTTGGGCATTGATCTCATAGCATATGTCAACTTCAATACTTATGATGAAGGATCAAATGCTGTTCTTAGACATTGGTAAATATTGTGGCAACAACTGTTCTATGTTTTCCACTTTTCTTCCGAGTGACAAGATGATAAAATTTTAGTCATTTGGTGCCTTTCAATAAAACTTGGGAAACAACCCACCACCATGAATTGATTTATTCCACAGTATCAACATTATCCTTCTTATCTTCAATCTTTTGTGTGTTTAAACAAATTTCCAATGTGAACAACATCCTGTTTCCAACTTCAAACTTCTATGGGTAAAACAGCAACAGGTTTCATAAAAAATTCTCACCCTCTTTGGGCAACAGGGAAGTCTCTTTCTTCAAAATCCAGTAGTCATCCACCTTGCTACATCAGAACCGGTTGCAATCTGTCAAAATGTATATATACCCAACAGACTGCAGAGGAAACTCCGCAAACTGTTACTAGATTAACCATTGTGTCAATTTCAGCCAAACCTAAACAAACCTGCTGCAATCTACACATATGTGTATGCAAAAAGTCATAATCTTTGTCATAAGAACCATACCTTGCAAAGTGATCACTATTTTTAGTTTTCTGAACTTCGGAACCCAACCAAGTCAGTGTAGCCCTGATAAGACATGCAAGAAAACCAAGTGAAAATGTAGATCTCTACAAGTTTGCAGAGAAATCTCCACAGCAACACTCGCTGCAGATGACAATAACAATGAGTGCAGTCACAACCTATAAGAGTCACTCACAAAGTGTCAGACAGTTACCTTCATTAACACCAGTAGTAAAGACTTAAGACCTGCCATGATAACCCACTGACTTCATCAGATCCCAGCTGCCATAATAACCCTCTGTATTTCATCAGTTCCCCATCATGAGTGTAGATGAGTATAATATAATAAGCCCAAAATTCTGGGCAAACCATTACAAAAACATCTGCATCCTGAATTTCCGTTGCATTTCCAGAAGTCTTAGCAAGACTAAGTCATCATGTTAGCTAGTAGGAACCCAGTTCCAATGTTTCACAATGAAAGGGAAAGGAACCAACAAAGAATGTCCTCACCTTGGTGACCATCTATTGAACTGGAAAAGTAAAATGAAGAGAGGAAGAAAGTAGTTCTCTCAGACAGGAACAGTGAAACTGGTTTCATAACAAGAGACCACCAAAATACATTTGCCCAGGTAGAAACCAGAACAATATCCATATAGAGAATTTCCAATAAAGCCTGTCTACTTTGCACGGATGCTACAACCAAGTCCTCTGTGATTCAAACAGGCTGACTGGCTGGGCTGCCTTGGCCTTAAAGCTTCCAGGTTAGGGTGTGCTCACATTACAACAGGTGCACTTTCCTGGAGTCAAATATTCATTCCCAATAATCAACCCAACTATGTTTCTCCCCTACTCTTATATTGCACAGCTTCATGGAACTAAAACTACATGCATTGAGTGATGATTGTCATTGCCAATACCCTGGTAACCTATCCCTACAAAGACCCCATTGAAATATACAGCTGTTTTGTGGTGTGTCCACCGCCAGCTTACTTGTACTGGTGGCTTTCAGAAGCATTCAACTACATGCCTCTCTCCAGCTAACCTGATTTGACATAACTACTTCCAAATTGCTCTCTACCAAACATCACGAAGGTACCGTCCATCCACTTGCAACTGTTTTACGATAGCTTCAGACTGGGTGCCACTCACTCCTCCCTGTCCATGCCACATGTTCAGTTAAGACTTCATTCTAGGCCTTCTACAACTAACCTTCCAATTTCTTATTCTCTTTCATTAACAGAAAAGTCAGCAAAATTGAGGTACTTCTACCCAAGTATTAACTCACTCCCTGCCTGTCATGCTGCTACAAACAACTCAAAGCATTTAACCTTCACTAATTCTGGTACCACACTGCCACCAAGCTAATGCAGATACATCTTTCACCTCCATATCTACCTACCTACCACAAAGTTGAAGATAATATCTGCAGGCATCAGAGTGGAATCTGGTCATACAGGAAATAAATCCATGGAGGTGCATACCTCTGACTGGACAATTGAAAGTAATGTGCGATGCACATCCTTTGCCATGCCCTTTGCATCACCACACACATATACATATGCACCCTCAGATATTAATCTCCATAAATCACTTGCCTGCAACAAAATCAACCATAGAAAATTAGGCTGCAAAGTACATTTTGAACTAGAAATTATAATACTTCATTGATGACTACAACAAGATTCAGTCAGACACTCTTTGCACCTTCTCAAGCATGTTCAATATGAACCAAGATCACATTTTTGTACTACATCCATATATGCAAGCAAAATACAGTAAAAAAACTCTTCACACCTTTTCAAGCATCTTATTTTGAACATACTCCTTTGTGGTACCTTCCCTGGAGAAGGCCACGACCAACTCAATGACCCCTTTATTGACAAAATCCATCAGCTCCTCCTCGTATATGAAATCCTGCAATACAAAGACTTCACACTAGATGAGAACACAGATGTGGATACAACATGTCTAGCTGTTGCCTGCAAGGATTAAGATTGAAAGGTAAGAGGCCAAAGCATTTGCCTGATAGCGAGTCCGACAGCCAAAGAAGAAAATGCCCTGTCCAAGTGTCTCCCCAGCTTCTTGCAGCACAGCCCTCTCCTATTACAATCCTCAAGGATGAGCCATCAGCATGGAATATTGAAATTGGAAAACCTCCATGCCTGACTACAGAGAGAACAAATGAACCAGAACTTAAGAAAAGCTGAAAGAAATCAGACCTGTAGAAACCCCCTGAATGGAGCTAAGCCTGTCCCAGGCCCAATCAAAATAATCGGAGTCATTGGGTTTGAAGGAAGCCTGAAATTTGACTGTCGTACAAATATTGGTGACCGACTGCATTCAAGATCTCCAACCTCCTGTGCAGAAATAGCATTCTGCAAAATCATTGCATCCAGATGTTATTAAACAATATCAACTGGAACTGCACAGTGCATCAGAAAACAAATCGTTGCAGTTGATGATTGTCAACCCAAGGTAAGCATGAGTTAAGGGGTTGCAGATAGGTACAAACAAGATTCACAACTACAGGTGCCTGGTATTGGAAACAAATCCAGATGACGAAAAACTCAATTGGACCTCAGACAGTTCAAATAAAAGTTCACACATCTCTCTGCCCACCACAAAATCACTTTTCTGACAGGACAGTATCTGTGATTTGCCGAACTATAGCTTCTACAATGTCTCTAGTATGTATTCTATTATATGTTCCCTGTAGTGGCCTGAAAGCTACAGTGACTTGAACAAAGCTACCATTGCAACCCAGGTGCAACCCCAGCATTTAGTACCATTCAGGGTTTACATGAGAATGAGTGTTGAGGAAGAAGATTAAATTGGAAAATAACCTTCATCCAAGTAGAGGCAACACCATGATGAATGCGTCCTGTTGGACTAGGTCCATGGACCAAAGCACAGGTGACATGAATTCTGGTGGGCGCAAACCTATGGCACCAAAGCAACTCATTCACCAAACCACAGTCAGCTTCTCTCACACAGTTCATGGAAGTGAAACCTCTTTTTGCAGGCCAAACAGATGATGCATTTAATACCTGGGTGAGGAGGAGATGGAGTAAAATCGTGGTTGAAGACGAGGAGACACAGAAGCAAAAAAGACTCCAAGTGGAACTTTCACAGATGGAAATGCACTAATCACTTCCAATAGACTTCGCTGACTGGCTATCACCCACTGCTGGTACTCTTCCTGCATGGCCAAACAGTGGTCAGGAAATAGATAGCATGCAAACTGAAACACCTGTCACACCCTCTGACCACAGCCCTGCTGCATACCAGGTTATGAAGTAACTACCTTGCCCTGGGGTGACACAAGATGTTTCAAGCGATCAGCTTCCTCTGGGTCAGATGCATATGCAGCCAATGCAGACAAAACAGCCTGCGACCCACATCAAGCACCAAAGAGTTCAGAATTTAACCAGTGTGCATGTGCACCCTATTCAACACTGTAACTCTTCATAAACGAGCTATGAACCACAAAACATGCTGCTTAGCTGCTCCTTTTAGAAGCTGCCAAAGCTGGGTAACCATTCCTGCCATGGTAGAACTTCCCTGCAGATTGGATTTTTTGTTGACTACAATGGACTATTCTAGTTCACCACTTGTGGAAAGAAGAGGACCCCATTTGCAGGTTGCGATCAGTACTCACTTTGCGAGGAGAATTCAACAGATCAGCGTATTTACTGAGTGCAGTGTAGAGGGTCAATGGACCAGGGAATGGAGGAGGAAGTGATCCGCTGCCACCTCCCAAGGCTTCACCATCCTCTGTGTCTGTATGAAGAGAGAATACCGTATCAAGGGGAAAACCCAGGAGCTTTGCTGCTTCTTCTACATTCTCCCGAGAATTATGTATGTAAACTCCAACATGGTCCCCTGTTTCATACCTGCCACCTCACAAGGACTTCAGCTGGCATGGTAGAAGCTTATAGCCTAGAACTCCACATAGTTAACATATGCTATCTAACACAAACCAGAGGATGATTCTTGGGATATACTCACGTTAGACCTGTGTTTGCAATGTCAAACTCCAAGTGCGTGCATGAACGGTCTGATAGGGGGGTGTGAAGCTCCCTTCGAACAGCAACATCAACCCTTTTATGCACACAGCCACACCAGCCAAAGACAGTCTTCAGTCCTTCAAAATTATAGCTAGAGAGTTGAAATGCTCAAATAAAACAGCAGAGAAAAAATAAAGAGCAATAGAGTCCCAGACATTACCGGCAAGGATGAGTGACATCATAGATAGCTTGACCATTTCTTTGCAGAGAATCTGTGTGTTCCCAGATCTTAGTTCCACTCTCCCACATAACCACACGATATTCAGGAACAGCCACCTTGTATGATACAGCAGCAGCAGGTCCATCTTCTTCATCACGCAGGAGCCCATCAAGTTCTGGCCACAATTTTTCCTTCCTGGAAAAGTTTCAAAATTTATTTGAAGACATTATGATTGGAATCAGATGACAAACCTGGGACCCCAAAACGGTACTGTAAGTGTGAACAAGGATAAAGATTGAGTCCAGGATTACATGTTCATTTCAACAACAATGTAAATCCTATAAAAAGAAAATCTGTTGGCATAGACTGTGAATGTTCAAGTCCCTCTACCCCAATAGATTGAATCGATTTGATTTGTCAGAAAGGACCATCCAATATAAAAGGAGGTATTATTATTACTACTCGATCTTCCTCTTTTTCCTTTTCTTATACTATGATTGCACCACCAGTAGAATAAAAATGGAATATTTCTACCATTTTACATTATGTTGGGGTAATTCAAATGACAGAGGCTGGGATAGCTCAGTTGGTAGAACAGAGGACTGAAAATCCTTGTGTCACCAGTTCAAATCTGGATTTCCACCACACAATAGAAGGGCTACTGTGCACATTCTTCTTGGCAATCCAAATGGCCTTGCTTTGAGGTGTAAGTCCATGTAAATGACTTCTAAGGTCATAAGAAGACAAATTGCAAGGACGAAATTATGGCAAATCACATTGGACGTCTTGTCCTTTTTCAACATTCATGATGTACACACAGCATAGGGTCCACTGAGTTTGCAAGAAAAGACACATACCATGCTGTAAAATCATCATCAATGCATTGATCATCATCACCCAATCCACAAGGAACCAACCTCTTCGCACCTGAAGAGAGAAAATGTCAACCCAGGAGCTTTAGTTTGATACAAATCATCATCTAATTTCTGATAATAGTATGATGCAAAACGGCACATATGCACTGGTGATCAACTGGGCAACAATATCAGCACTAACAGTCAGGCAACCATATGCACCTTGCTTTTCAAGAGCTGCATCAATCTGTATTGCCACCTGCATGGAGCATCAGGATGACCTGTCAGATGGGCACAGTTAACTTGCCCTTCTAAAACAAACAATGTGACTGACACAGATATCCACAGCCACTGTATATTTTGCAACAACAAAGACAATCATGTCTCCTACCTTGTTGAAGTGTTCATACTGTCTGTTACCAAGGCCAAAAACTGCATATGTCAACCCAGTCAAAAAAGGTTCTTTGTCCTGTGGCAAAAGACAAAGCAAAACATTGTACAGTGAGAAAGATATACAGATCTGATAACAATGCTCAGAACAATAACACCACCCATTCCCTTGTCATCTCTATCAGTGCTCAACTGAAAACTTCAACATGTTACAACCAGCTATGTCACAACAAGGAAGGGCAGGAGAGCATTCATACTGTAACTCCCTCTATGAACCAGTTGAGGAAACGAGCTGCATTGTCAGTGGGTTCACCATCTCCATAGCTGAATAAGCACAATGAAAAACTGTATATCAAATTCTGTTGTTACTGTTGCTGGGGACACTGACAGCTTTGGCATAACTGAAGCATTGAACAGAGGCCAAAGTAGGTAAGCACTTGAAGAGAAAGTGGATATGTTAATTGTTTATACAGATCAGTGCTTACGTGGCAACCGAAAACAAGGCGAACTTCTCCTTCTTTAACTTTGTTTCATACTGCTGATCATCTACACCATACTCCTCCTGTAGCCACCAACATCCCATAAGATTTGCCAAGCCTTCAACTTATATTGTGTACTGACAACCATCACCCAAAATTGTGTAACCAGATTGGTGTATTCCTATAGACAATGGCCTGCTAGGTATCAATCTACTTACAAAATTTGATACTAGACTATATTCTCATGAACATCAGGACAGTTCCCTGGTGATTTGGACCCATCACCACCTTTCATAGATTGACCATCCATCACTAAGTTATGGGAATCTTCTGGCTCGTTGATGGAAGAATTGACAACCAAAATGTTGCCAGAGTTTCTGTTGTAAGAGGATGTGAACATTGGGTAACTCTAAAGGGCTAAGTCAAAGCCAAGATAAGCAGTTGCTGAACCATTCTCTTTCCTGGTGTTTCAGTGCACAGTGCAAAGAAGTACAACTGCTGACCTGTGCTCATAGTGAAGGAATCTTGGTTAGAAACTGGCACTACAGGAAATGCAGGTGGCACAACATGTTGCTGCCTTGTATCTACAGCAGTTTGCTGAAAGGAGAAGAGATATTTCTAGGCTGAAAATGTCCTTTCACCCAGTATCTGCTAGCAGGTAGCTCAGTCTCTGTGCTTGGGTAATTCTTACTAATATCACTAGCAACCACAAGATTCCTGTCAATGCAGAGAACAGAGATGGATGGATATGCAGATGTCTTCAGTCTGGCATGCACTGTTTGTGTGTCTGACAACAACCCTGAGCTACACTTGGCAGGAGAGTCCCCATAACATACCAGATCTACCACCTTGAATTCCACCTTGTTGTCATATCTGGCCTTCCCTTCTTCAGCAAGAGCCTGTCAGTGAGACAGCCAGATCAGGGACCTTGCAACTCAATAAAATCCAAAAACATTTACTGAGCAGCATAATTGCAAACTCTATGCCAACACCCATTTGTGGCAAATAAGATCTCCACAACATCCTCAACTGTTCAAACTGAGCTGCAACGTGGCATCCTTAGAAGTTTTGAATGCAGAGAAACCAATGTACAACTACTCCTCATACCTAAATGCTGAATATTAATGAACTGTTCTTTTTTACCCCGCAGCAATAGGACAGGCACTGCAAGGTGCCTGTCAAGTTAGAGATCTGTTGAAATGCATTAGAGAGGACCCGCATACAGTAGAATCAAGAGGAGTCATGCGTAGAACAGTGAGTACCTTGGCAAATCCTTCCGCAGTTCCTGTCTGAGTTCCAAAAAGAATGGTGACCTTTTTCGTTGTTTCATCTTCAGCTTCAACATCCACCGGATCAGTCTCCTCTCCCAATAGGTTGGATGTCGCCTGATTTGAAGAAGCTTTTCTAGGGCCTTTGTTGGGGGAAGAAGACTGTCTCCAAAGCAGTAAAGTGAGGCAGAGGAAAAGCACAGCCACGGAAGCCCCGATAATGAAGTAGACAGGCGGAATACTCACGGCCACAGCTGCCGTCACTTCTGTAGTGGCTGTCATCTTCCCTTCCTTCCCTGCCTAATTGAAGCTACGGGAGGATGTCCGGGGATTTCTCGTGAGCGCTTTTGAATCCCCCCCGGTTCCTAGGCAGTTTTTTCGTGCTTTTCTCCAGTGCACAACTGGCCTATATATCTAACCCCAGTCTCCTCTTCGAAATTAATCTGTGGCCTTTACAAAGAGCTTCAGAATATGTGTGCGGGAAGAAGAGTACCTCTTCTTGTGCTTGTACCTCGGGAACAGTCGTGCAGTAAAAGTCTCTTCAAACTTAGAAGCAAGTAAAGTACCTGCTAATCACTCCAAGAAGTTCACAAAACTCGGATAACTACTTCTTTAACAAAGGGAGGAGAATATGAATATCACAAGATAATCCGCTTGCGAAGAAGAAGATGCAAAAGTTGCTATTCCGATCAGACTGAAAGAATGGTCCTTGCGAAACACTAAACAATAGAAGAAGCCATGCTTATTACAATACTCCTGCTCACTGCGATGGATATAATAAGAAGAACTCCGGGATCATGCACTACTGGTGTTATCAGAAGATGATGATGCTGCCCGGCAGGAAAGAGTAAAACTAGAAGAGAGAATGCGGCCTATAATACGATGATCGCAGCTAGTACACAGCATGAGAGACAAACAGAGAATCATCTAGAATAGCCTCCTCTAGCATCCATCAACAAAACAAAAACACAAAAACTGACTCTCCCTCTGTCTCTCTCTCTCTCTCTCAATCTCAAAAAGCTTCAAAAATAAGAAATGGAAAGAATTGTTGCGAGAGACCAAAACAGAGTTCAGGAACAAGCGAAGATAAACTCTCCTCTCTTCTTCCTCTCTCTCGTTCTCCCTCGATCGCGACTCGCGACAATTGTAAGCGTCGAGAAGGAGAAGAGGAAGACGGTGATTGGCGCTAGCGACGGAAACAGAGTTGAGAAAAACAAGCGATGAAAAACACGGCATGAGAAAAAGAGAAAAAGCAAAGTGACCAAAAACACGAGACGAGAAAAAAACAAAAAAAAACGGGCGAGACAAATCCCACGCCCCCAAAAGAAAGGAACTAAATAAATCAATAAACTATTATTAATTAGTAATAAATTGTTGCTCTATTTGTGCTTTGCGTTGCTACCTCACTTCCAATGACGATTGACTGACATACGGTCGGAATATTAATATATATATTTTGATTCTTCCTTGACCCTTACAATATCAAATCATTGTTCTATTTTTTTTAATTTTCCCTTTTTTTGGACATTTTTTATAAAATCATTTTCACTTTCATTAAATTTTTATATGAAAATTAATCTCACTTCAATTCCTCACTATTTGTGTTTTGATTTGTTACTTGAATATAATAATATCAAAAATAAAAATTCATGATCGCATAATTTTTTTAAAAAATGTCTATCTCACTTGAAGTCTCAACATTTGTGTTTTGATTTGTTTCTTGAATATTCCAATATCAAAAAATTAAAATTCAGGATTGCATAATTTTTTTATGAAATCATTTTCACTTCCATTTATTTTTTTAAATAAAAAATTGATCTCACTTGAAGTCTCAATATTTTTGTTTTGATTTGTTACTTGAATATTGTAATATAATAAAAAAATCATGATGGCAAAATTTTCTTATGAAATCATTTTCACTTCCAATAATTTTTTAAAAGAAACTTCAATCTCATTTGAAGTCTCAAAGTTATTATTTTTAAATTTGTTACTTGAATATTACAATATCAAAAAAAAATTAATGATTGCATAAAGTTTTTATGAAATAATTTTCACTCCCATTAGTTTTTAGAAAGAAACTTTGATCTCATCGCATGTGTCAAAATATTCATATGTTTTAATTGGTCCCTTGAATCTTACAATATCAAAACACAATTTCATGATCACATGTATATCTTTGTGAAATCATTTTCAATTTCATTTATTTTTAAACATGAAATTTCATTTTCACTTATGGAAAGCATTAAAAAAATTTGATATATCAATTACACTAAAAAAGAAATTCATGAAACTATATCAATTTGAACAAAAAAAAAACAATTTAACAATTGAAAAATAAATTCTATGTGATGTGACCTAAATTTTTTGATGTATCAATTACACCAAGAAATAAATTCATAAAATTATATCACTCTCAAAGAAAATTTTAAGAATTGAAAAAAAAAAAAAAAAAAACAATGTGACGTGACCTAAATTGAATTTAATTATGTTTTGGTGTTACTTGAGTCAATACTATTGAACTTTCACATGTGACAATTTAGATCTAATTAATTTTTTATCATTAAGATGGTTTTGGAGTGTTGAGATTGGAGAGTGAGGTAACTGTTTTGGTACTCATTCTATAAATTGAAAATCAAAGACTGGAAGATTATCAACCTTTGGAAAAAATTACAATGTAGAAGCAAATTCTTTTGAGAAGTCAAACTTGTGGGACATTTCTTTTTAAAAAGAGGGAAGAAAAAGAGTGCGATTATTGTCACAAAGTTGGGCTATCATGTAAAGGAAAGTTGGCATGAAGAATAGAGTGGAGTGAGGTTTGGACAATGATTTCATGTGGAATATCAATCTTTCAACATCCCAGCATGAGCATAGTAATAAGGATCAACACTTATGTTGGCTTTCAAATGTTTGTGAAAAGGATAGTGACCACACCATTTATGTGAAGAAAATATGGCAATGCTTCAAGTGTGATAAAAATTTATTACATCAATGACTTCATCTATGTTTGCAAAACAATATGAGCTTTCTACTATAATTTTTTCATATATTGTAAATATTGGTGATTTTTAAAATATTTTTAGAATACAATTTTTTCATAACAAACACATGCATACAATTTTCCTTAGTTAGCACAAATACCTGAGTTCATATGTTGAAATGATTTGGTTGCTAAGATTGCAAACTTGCAAATACATCAAAGTGACAACAAGCATCAACATTTTGTAATTGCAAAGTTCTTCCTCTCACAAGAACTAGGGTAAACTGGCCGGTCATAGCACACTTAAATAAGTCCCTTGTATAATTATTCAAATTTCTTACAAATATGCTCACCTAAACCCTTAATACAAAACACAAAAATTTGATGGCTGGTCACCAATATGAAAAATTTAGAACTATTTTTTTCTTAATCAAACCTTTGGTTATGGGTTAAAAAGACAACGGCCTTTTGTTTTATCATAGGTTAGTTGCTGGCACTACATGGGTGATCGGTGACCAGCCTGTGTTTGATGATGGGCCAGTTTACCCTAGCACCACTTGCATTAAGCAAATCCGACTACTAATGGCATCCTTCCATTAAGCCTCAATTTGCCACTTTTTGGTCTTGGACCCTCATCTAAAGATAGTGGGTCCAATATATGGCTCTCAGCCAATGGGATTATTCTATTTCATTGGACCCTGGACCTTGGACCTTCGTTTAAAGTGACCTTAATATTCAAATTAAATCCCAATGAACAAGAGGGTAATTGATTTGGCTCAGCCCACATTTACCAGAAGATTATTAAAAAATAAAATTCTACTGGATTTCTATAGTAACCGTTGAATAAAAACCAGCCAAGAGAATGAAACGCTTGTGTCGTCACAAAAATCTCACTCATTCTATATAGTGCTTGCAATAGTAGCTTGTCTTTCACGTGTAGGGTAAAGCCCAAGGTCACATGCTTTATGGGAAGCCCAGGAGGGCCCATATGAGGTGTTTCAAACCTTCCCAAAACCAATGGAGGAAAATTTGCTGACGAACATGCCATCCAATTACACTAAAAAATAAATTAAAGTGCTTTATGGGAGGGTCCATATGAGGTGTTTCAACCTTCCCAAAACCAATGGAGGAATATTTGCTGACAAACATGCCATCCAATTACACTAAAAAATAAATTAAAGTGCTTTATGGGAGGGCCCATATGAGGTGTTTCAAACCTTCCCAAAACCAATGGAGGAAAATATGCTGAAAAACATGCCATCCAATTACACTAAAAAATAAATTAAAGTGGGTCTTTAGATCATTAGTTGACATCTTGGTCATTGGGGTATGTTGTGTTCCTATGCTATCCATGCATCAGAGTCTTTTACCTTGATTCATTTGTGGTCAAATATTTAGAGAGGGTTTCCTTTGCAACTTTTCACAACTTTAGACCCCCCCATCACATAAAGTTTGAAGAGCCCCTTTTCCTTCAACAGTCAATTGCAAGTAAAACAAGGGGTTCCACACACTGTGGCCTTGCCTTTTAGTATCTTAATGCAGAAGAAGAAGAAGAAGAATTATGGAAACTCAAGTATTTCACCATGATTGAAAAAATCTCTAAAAGAAACCAAAATCCTTCAAGATAGTATAACTCTATAACTATCTCAAATCCCAACACAAGCCAAAATATCATCTTTCAAGAATCCTCATATAAAAATAGACCTATTACTTGGGGGCCAAAATCCCTTAAGCTACTATACTCTATAATGAATCTAAACACATAACCTTGCCTACCAAGGCAAGGCCAAAAAGGTTATGGCTAATTGTGTTTTCACTTGATTGCACGCACATTTATGGACTTGGTGATTGCCTTGAAGTCTTTGATTATTGGAAATAGCTGGAATGTGTAGAACCACTAAAAGGTATTTCCAATAACCAACAACCTCAAAAATAGCTGAGTTGCCTTCATATGGAAGGTATTTCTGGTAATTGCCGACCTCAAGTCATTTATTAAACATAACCTATCATTCAGAGATTCAAGAGCGACAACATAACCCTCCTATCAATGGATGAAAAGACATGTAACCGAAGGTATTTCCATTAATCAACAATTTTGACATAACTTATCATTCAAAGAGTTCAACAAAACCTTCTTATCAATGGATGAAAACTCATGTAACATTCCTCTCAATAAATGAAAATTCATAAGATCACAATGGTGTCTTCAAAAGATCAATTGTGGTGAATGGCCAATAGAAATCCACATGAGCCTTTGGATGTGATTTGAGTTGATTTCTATGGGTCGTTCATGTGTGGGATAAGGCAGGCCACTTTGTGTATTTTTTATTTTATTTTATCTATTGAGTATCTATGATAGGAAATGAATAAAGAACACATGTTGTTGGGGGCACTCGGGTAATTTTTTATGCCATCTTTGCAATTACATCTTGTGAATCAATAGGGCAAACACAGACTTCTGGTGTTGTGTTTGCTCAACTTTACAAATAACTCTAATAACTAGTCGATATGTTAAGCAACATATAGTTAATATGTACACTAACTAATCACTTACTAGTAACCTATCCTTAACAAAACGGCCTTGTGAAGAACCTTGTGAACTTGTGAAGGGCTTTTAACTTCAATTTTAAGCCCTTTTGTAGCCTTTTTAGTGTCTTTTTTACTACAGGGGAAAATCCTATGAGAGCCCCAAATTTGACCCACTTGGCCTGCTTTTGAGAAACTTTTAAATAGGAGGCCTGCTAGTGTAGATTTCCTTTTTGTGGTCAAGACCCGAGAGCCATTGAAAATGTCAAGAAGAATAGTTAAACTTGACCGGTAGGTAGTTGATCCAACAAACAGTCCTCCTTCTCAAAGTCAGTCCACCCGGTGTACCCTCCCACAAGCACATTTAGGGTTTAGGTGGGTTTAGGTCTAGTGTAGATATTCTTTTTGTGGCCATTTTTGTAGTCAAACCTACCAACTATTGATTGGGTACCATTTGTTTGTTGACATTATTATACGAGTAAAAGGAAAATGATTTTGGTATGTTCCCATGTGTTCTCTAAGATATTCCCAATATCATCACACTTTATTCCATCTCGTTTACCCAAGATTCTACCACCTAATATATATATATATAGCCAAACCAAAGGCAAAGGTTCCATAGTTCCCTACTGTGGGAGTGCCCCCTAGTGTGTGTGTTATTCTTTAGGTGATAGGCCAAAAAATTTGACCCATCACCAAAAACAACCCAAAAGAATCACTTTAGACTCACCCCCTCAACTAATTAATACTACTAGCAACCAAGAATCCATGTAAAGGTCACAATTGTCATTAGAACTTGTTATTGATAATCACTACGGCTTAAAACCTTTCTTTTGTGTCCTTTGGATTCTATATGTTGGTTTTTCCTTCTTTTTTCCCCATTTAGTGCATGTATTCATCATTGTATGAGTTTTTTTTTAATAATTTTAAAATTAAAATTTTATTTTATTTTATTTTATAAATTTCATTCTCTTGACAAAAAGGTTGGGAAATTTTTGGATTTTTTTTTTGAGTTTCAAGTGTAGATTTTGGCAATTCACTAATTTTGTTAATGTGAGGGGGGGCGGGGGGGGGAGGGGGGAGATAATAACATGTAATTGAAAATTAAAACCCTAGATAATATTAGAATTCAGTTATTAAATTACATTTGGGACTTCTCTAAAACTAAAAATACACTCCAAAATTAATAATGTTCAACCTAATGTGGTTGAACATGGGGGGCAAGTCATCTTTTATTTGCCTTTGCTTTGTTTTCCACCAAATTGTGGAGCAATTCACTTTATAGCATTCATTCATGAGCTTTAATCTTTGAATGGGTCAACTTGACTTGATGTTGTGTCTCTCACTTTCTCCTTCCTGTTATCTTTCTAATGGAAATTGCATGATGTTCACCCAATTTTTTTCTTTTTTTTCTTTTTCTTTTTTCCTTTCTAGGTCTTAAATGGAATGAATGACGATTTGACCACCTTTTAAGTGGCCTAGGTGAGACCATGTATTGCCAACAATGAAAACACCCTTTGCTTCTTCTTCTTTTTTAACATTTTTATTTTTATGGTGATCTTGAAGATGATTATTTAGGATGTTGTGGCATATTTTCACCCTTTTGTGTGGGTTCCTTGTTGTTTTAATTATAATTCTCAATAGCACATATTTCCATATTGCAATATAAAAATATGTTGATTCATGTGGTTAAAGGTATTTTTGGTCAAATTTTACAAGTAGTTCCCCTGGCAAAGATTCTTAACCTTACCTAATTAATATTAAATTGTGATTGTCATGGCTGGGCTGTAGCATTTTTACAAAAGTGATATTACAAGTGATGACCTAAGAATTCCTATGTCTAGATGCAACTAACCTTTTTTATTTTGAAAAAAGGTGAAAAATCCTCTAAAATTCCCTCTTTTTTTTTCAATTTCTAAAGACAAAAATAACTAAATCATAAAAAAATCCCACCAAAAAAAAAGCTAATGATGTGGTTTAAGGAAAATGCAAGAGTGGCATCCTTTATAAAATAAGCTAAAATTAACACAAAAAAAACACCTTGTGAACATAATGCCCTTTCCCACACTAAGCAAAATCCTCTACAATGGCAACATTTCCTTCAATATTTGCATCTTGACATACAATGACAAATATATTTGACAAAATAGGAAACATAATTGAAACCTTCGATGGGTTTGTAAACAACCAACCTCCAAGTAATAATATTCTGAGGGATAGAGATTAACTCAAAACATTAAACATGCATAAAATCATTTTTCTATTTTGAAATCCCAAATGGGATATAAGTTGGTAGTACCATTGGCACCCTCATCCTAGTGACGCAAAGCGAACAATCTCTTTACAAAATGTTGAAATTTTTTCACTGTTGTCACCTTGTCTAAAAACGCAAAGAAATCAAAACTCTTCACTAAATATTTAAAACGGTACCAACAATGTGCATGAAATGTTTTGTATGTGGTTGAACAACATGTATGAAAACACAAAACCTTAAGGGTTTCAAAGTTAACATAAATTCTTCTTTGATTGTATTGAATTCAATAGGAAAATCATTGAGTTGTGTATTTATTAGTTGTGATGAGAATCATGGAGTTCAAAATCTTCCAAAGTTTTATTATTTGTAACATTCTAACAAAGGAAATTATATTTTCAATTATTATGTGATAGCATATTGACATGTGAATATGTGTTCATATGTTGTTTGTGAAAGGTAAGTTTGTAGATTCGAAGGAGGTAATGAAAGGTTTGGAAGTAGTTATGAACAACACAAACAAACATATACACCAATAATTTTTATAATTTTTGCATAATTTTTTCCATAAACTTTACCTAGAATGTCAATTTTCAATTGATCTCACATTCAAACATATTTGCAAATATTAAATTCAACATCTTATGCCAAAATATTGGTGCATAAATATTTATAAATGAAAATATTGCAATAACATCATAAGACAAATTATGGGTGTAAATAGTTTATTATTTTTTGTAAATATTGTATTCACAAGACAATAAAATGCCCACATGCATTATATTTTTAATTACATGGATATTTTTTTCCACAAGAATAATTATATTATTTAATCTCATTCATTTTATTTTACATTAAATTCACATCTCATGTGAATTAGAATTGAATTACATTCATAATAATTATATAAATGTGAAACATAATATGGAAGAAAACAAAAAAAAGGTTCAAAATTATGTGTTAGTCTTACTTCTTCACAATAGATTGAACCATTTAAACCTTTATTATTTATAGGAATATAAAAAATGGAAATAGTAATGAGATCCAACAACAACAAACACAAGTAAAAACAAAAACCTCCCATAAAATGAATGATTTCCAATGTTCAAAATTACAAGTCTTTTGATAGGATGACCAATTCACATATTATTTATTAAAGTCATGAAAGCCATGAAATATCTTTTCATAGTCCCTTCAATAGCATATCAAATTGGTGGCAGAACATGAACCAAAAGAAATAAAGGCATAAGCAATGGCCACCAAGTTGGTAAACAAAAGTTTAACCCATTCAAATGAATGTAATTTCTCCGAATGAAAAAAGGTCAAAATACATGTGCCACACACATTTGTCTACTTTTCTTCATGTAAAGGTGTGAAAATGTGGCCCATGAACGTTGCCATCCTAATAAAGGCAATGTCGACGGAATAAGTTCAATTTCTTATTTCCAAGAAAAACTACTATCACTTACTAAGTTTACTATAACTATTCAAGTAATAATTAAAAGTTTATGCAAAGAGACAAAAAGAAAGTAGGGTTTGTCATTTAGGGACATACCTACCATCTTAATTGTATGCCATTCCAATAGTGTGAAAATAAAAAGTATAAAAAACAAGCAAATAAGAGGGATTAAGAAATAGTTACCCTTCAAACCTTTATAGTACCTTCAATACATCAAAATGGTGTCTAGTGGGTCTATAGGCCTTCCATCGTTATCGTCTAACCTTTAGAGTGCTTGTAGACCCTTTAGTGGCATTGTCTATCATTTGTAATCCCCCTACAAGCTTTTTCAACACTACCTACCTTTTAACACTACCTACCACTAGCAGCCACTACAAACCCTTTATGTCGCAACCCTACTTTGGCCAAGTGTGGGGGTGAAGCCCAACACTTGGAAAAAGTGGGGATTTGGAGTCCTCTGGGACTCCCGAGTGTTTAGAGCTCAAAAGCAAGGGGAAAAACACCTCAAATTGGAGTGTTCTTGGTGTCATTGAAAAGGTCTTGAAACATAGATATCGAAAATGCCCTCGCATTCTAGATTTGGATATCTGTAGCTCAAGTTATGGGCAAAAGAAGGGCTGAGAGTCAAACTAGCAGTTTGACTCCTGACCACTAAAAGTCGGGAATCAACCAGCTTTCGATGTCCGATTCAAGAGTGCAATACGTCGTTGAAAAAATCTTGACAAAGGCTACAACTTCAGTTTAGACCTTGTTGCAATCAGAGGTCAGAGCGAGGAGCTATGACCTCTCAAAGTCTCGGGAGTCCAAAAACCGGGACACTTGGTGGGATTTCGGGACTCCAACTTGGGAGTCCCGGGAAAAAGAGCCATTTGGATGTAGCCTTAGTGGGGCGTCGCAGAGTATACTATATGGGGGATGGTGGTGGCATCCCCCGAGTCCGGGCCGTGGTGAGTCTTGTGGTCCGAAATGCCCGTGGCTTGTCTCAACACCAAAGGGTGTCCCGGAAAGTGATATAACCACTTGGGTGGTTTGTTTTGATGCAGAATCTAGCTTGATCAAGTAATACCTCTTCCTAGTCTAATCCCTGGGCTCCCAACTCGACCCTCTACCCCTTTCTAGAGTTGGAAGCTGGGAGCGTGTCTCCAAGTCTCAACTTCGGCAACTTGACTTTGTGAAACCTTCAATGGGTTTCACCCCGTGACTTGAAAGTGCGTCACTTTATGGTTGTTGCCTATTGTTTGCAGTAATCCCATTTATCATCTAGATTTCAAGTTTCAAATTTATTTCTTTCCTACTACCATATATTAGTTCTACTTTCAAGTGGCTATAAGAGATTTCCTACTTTAAAGACTAAAACATAGTATACATCCCTACTACTTTTTTAGAAGAAATGAAAAACTATTATAAAAAATGTAATAAAACATTATGCAAACTTATAATATACTACATTCCTTCATATTTTAATACATTCCAAGATAAAGAGAACTCTAACAAGACATTAAATTATTATGTCAACCATTTTCCATTGCAATGTTCAAAATACATTTTGAATCCATATTCATCCCCTTTCCTTAAGAGTATGCACCTTCTTCACAAGAGAAGTATCTCATAGCCAAAATTCTAATACTCCAATATGAAACAAGTTTTCCCAAAATGCAATTGTATTGAATAGCATAATGTCTTCTTCCTTCTAATCCCCTTCCTTAAAAACCACACAAGGCCCATCTTACTCCCATGAAAATAGGTCTTCATCTTAATATTTCTTAGAAATCCTTTAGGTGATTAGTGGATTACAACCCACTGTTCATCCACATGAAGTAACTAATCCCATTAATTTCATCCTTTAGGTAGATGATGGAAGTCTACTAGTAGTAATTAACTAGTTATTAGGATGCCCCATGGTACTAAATAACCTAGGGATTTATAGGGTAACTGCATTTTGGGTGGCTCAAAAATGGCAAGTTAAGAATCCATGGTCAGTTTAAGAATAGTCTTGAAATATAAAAATGAGCTAGCATTTTATTACGTTGCCATTGGTTACTTTAAAATTGTGTAGGGCCCTAAGCTAGGGGGACAATAGTTATAATTGTGAACATGAAATGTTTCAAAGTATTTTGACAACTTTCCCTTCTTGACTCTTTAGCCACAATTGAAGCCCGATGTGAAGTGGGCGGACACAATGGATTACAATCTTCACATGTGTGTGGTCATCGATTCTTTTCATATGTGTAATCATGCATGTGAAAGTTTCGACAAATTAATGAATGTAGAATGTATTTAATCACTGATTTGCTGTAAATGTTGCAAAAATTTACAAAGGATTTAGACATGTGCTTGATATTTTTATTATTTTCACAAGAAACCATGTCAACCAATCACTAAGAGAAAAGGGCATTTTCTAGCCAACCAATTTTCAACTACATGTTGTCTTCAACTTTATTTCAACTACACAATAATATTTATTTTTAAAACTTTTACATGGATGGGATGGCATCTCAAATGAGTTGAAATGTTGACTAATTTGGTGAGTGTACAACATTGACCACTAACAGGTGTTGATTGTCAAAATATTTTTTGAAATAATATATAACCCGGTTGAGGAGTAGTTGAGAACTCCACTTTACCATGACATTATGCCACATCAAGTCAATTGTTTGATTATTTTGGTGGACCTTGTTTTTGAATGGATGAAAGAAGGCTATTGATGGATGAAACATTGCATGCATTTTCAACTATACTTCAATTTTAATTTTCACTACTTATACCCTACCCACATGTTACCTACCCTCCTAACTACTTATCATTACTTACGCCTTGTGTACATTTATTTACTTATTATTGTAACTTATACCTACACATTACATACCTACCTACCTAGGTACCTATAGATTATTGACCTACATAACTTAACGTACACCCTACTTTAAATCACCTATGTTATAATCTAAATATATTTAACCTACAATTTATCACCTACCTATAACTACTTTGGTAATATATGTAATAAATACTTACTTAACCTACAAAATATTGCCTACCTACCTATAGGTACCTATAAATAATTTGCAAAAAGTGTATTTGCTTAACCTATAACCTACCTAAATAGTTAATGAGGCATGTAAGCGTGTATGTTACCTAAGTAATTAAGTTGGATAGCTAGTGAGGCTAGATTTAAATGGGGTGGCAAGGCAAGGCAAGTTATGACTACCTACCTACTTATTGTCTACCTAGATGCAATAGGAGGTCGCTAGATAAGTAATAGGTAGATATGTTAGGTCAAATGTAGGTAAGTAGGTTATTAAAACTAATTAGGTATAGGTAGATAGATATTAAATAACTAGGTAATTAAGCAAGGCTTTTAAGTAGGTACCTACTTGATTTTTGTTTAATCACGGTGTCACAACTCACAACCTACCTACTTATCCCTACCTAAGTTACTCACAACCTACCTATACTTAACTATTATTACCTACCTAGGTTTACATGGGCTTTAAGTTAGGTAAAAAAACTAATTAGAACTAGGCTAGGATAGCTAACTAGGTTAGGCAAACTACTTTAGCTTAACAAGGGTTTTATTTTGTGGTATAAAATAATTAGTATGTAATTTTATAAAATTTTACATATTCATTAAAATGCCATAAAAAACCACAAAATTAAAATATACCATTTATAATGTTTTAAATTATATCATAAAATGTCATTCATTTATAAATGATTCCATTCATGCCATTAAATGTCATATAATATATGTAATGCCATAATTAATTATGAATGGGTGGATTTAATGTGGCATATATTATGAATTCATTAATTAATGCACCAAATAATATGGATGAATGGATGTATGACATATAACAATGGTGACAATGTGTTGGCGGGAAATTGAATTATAGTTGAAAACTACTTGAAATGATGTCAATTTGCGTAATTGAAAATTAGTTAACATCCAACTATAACCACATACTTCATCCATCCATGGATGAAGGGACTACCCTTATATAACATTACCATTCATTTTGAACTTTCTTTGCACTCTAATTTGATTTTTCTCTCCTTGTTTATTTTACCTTGCAAATTTTTAGGCCCAACTTTGTTTAAAAGTTTAAATCATGTAGTTTAATATCAATTCATGGATTTTTTCAAATGAGTGCATCGTACCTTTTGCATGCGAAGAATTTCAAGTTTTTCATTTTGGGGTTATTATGAAGTTGTTTTCTTTTTTTTATCATGTTTAAGTTGTTTTTTCTTCTTTTCATTGCACTTTTCTAAAAAAAAATTTTACACACATGAAGGTCATATGGTGTCAAGGCAAGTGAACATGAATAATACGAGGATAAAACTTATGGAATTTGGAAGCCACCACCACACATGCCTTTTACAATTGCAAGCATTTAAAAATCTTTTTTTTTTCAAATTTCCATTTACCAAGATATTTCTTCTTTTTATTTATCCACCATGTTACCTTTAGTTTTAAGAAAATTTAGCTAGGTTTTGTTTTAAACTTTGTTGGGTTTGTTTTTCAACTAGATTATTTTGTGAACTTTCATTAAAATAATTAGGTTGGTTTTAATACACTTAAGCACATAGGGTAATTTAGATCCAAGGGGAAGGCTCTTTTGTTTTTGGTGTTGAAATAGATGTTGAACTCCTCTTCTTGGCACATCTGAAGCACTAAAAATTATCAAAAATGAATTTGAAATGAGAAAGTTATGGCCCTTCAAAGTAGAAAGGATCAATGTCGTAACCCTAGCCTTGGGTTTCATGACTAAAGCAAGGGTTTGCAAAGTTGCGGGCCAAGAGGGAAGCCGGGAGTCACACAACATATTCCTAGGAGTGTGAAGAGGTGTGAGGGAATGAACCCTCACACCCCAAGTGAGTTCCACTTTGAAAGTTGAAGTCCCAATGGACTTTTGAATCTTCGAAGGGCAATTGCAAGGGCCAAAACTCAATGGCTTGAAAAGTTCTTTATATCAATGGAAAGTTCTTAAAATATAAATATTTAAAATGGGCTCGCATTGCCCATTTGGACATTTGAAACACAAGTTATGGCCAAAAGAAAGGTCAGGATTCAAATTGGCAATTTAACTCCCGACCATTAAAAGTCAGGAATCGACCCAATTTCCGTGCATATGGATGGCATGCAACATACCATTTGAAAGCTCTCGATGAGGGCTACAACTTTGCTTTAGACCTTATCTCAATTTAAGGTCTGCACGCAAAGTTATGGCGCCCCAAAGTCGCAAGAGTCCCAACCTTGGCAATTTCGGGACTCCCACTTGGGAGTCCTGGGACAAAAAGCTATTTGGATGTGGGCCCCGTGGAGAGGTGTATAGTATAATATAAGGGGGAAGGTGGTGGCTTCCCCCAAGTCCGACCCTGGTGAGTCTTGTGTGTCCTTGTCGCGTGTGGCTCGTCCCAGCACCAAAGGTGCTCCAACTATGGACTAACCACCTTGTGTTGGTTTTGTGCAGGTTTGTGGGAGTGAATAAAGGTTGTCAATTCTTCTCAGTCCCATCCTGGAGCTTTAGCATGCCCCTCTACCCCTCCAAAGTGTTGTGAGCTAGGGAACGTGTATTGATCGATGCATTCCCAACTCCTTGAGTGACTCAAATGTGAGTCTTAAACAGAAAACAATAAACCACAACTAGTTCTTGAACCCCCCAAAAATTCCTTTTATGTTGTTATGTTGTTATTATAATTCTAAGTTTATTTGTATAACTTATGGTGGCGCTCCTATAGCAGTTTAAATAATTTAAAATGAATAAGAAATGAAAAAGAGCTTTGAAAGTAAAAGAGGTCCAAATGGAAGAAAAAAGAAAAACATGTTTTGTAAATATGAAAGTTTTTTTTGTTCAACTCTAATTGGTTTTTTTTTATTTCCAATTCCAAAACAAACATTTGGGCAAGGAGATTTAAATTTATGAACCTTTTCAACCATCAATGTAAATAAGGTTTCGATTATGTTTGTTTTAGTGAGCTGCTTTCAAGTTTCACTTATATAATTTACCCTATATTTTGTTTAGGTTCAACTAGATTTCAATTAGGTTTCAACTATGTTTGTTGATTATGTATAAAGTAAGCTCATGATGTGTGCCATTTCTATTCATTATTTAGTTATAATTTTTCCAGATTTCAAAATGTTTTTTTCTTTGTCAAATTTCCTTATTATTGAATAATAAATGATTGTTTTTATTGACTTTTAATGTGTGCAACTAATGCGTAATCTTTTTCCTGATGCATTTAAACTTATATTCATATTAAGTTTTATCATTTCTAACAACTTTCATTTTCTTTGATTAAAAAATATAAGGTGCAACTATGAACAAGTCAAAAAATGTGGTCCAACAAGGCAATAATCTAATTAAGCATGCCAACAACGAGTTCACACCATTAATGCATAAACATAGGACAACCACCTAATAGGAGAGTCATTTCATTTTTCCAATAAATGTTTGATTAATAACATTAACATCTTTAGGATGTCAATGGGACCATTTCCTACATGGGAACAATATTTACTTGCATTGTTTTCATATTATAATAGGTTTTGCATTCTTAGTTGATAATGTATAAGTAGACTATGCTTTTATTATGGTTTGATTGTTTTTAATTCATTTTAGCTAGGTGTATTATCCCCACAGTCTAGTTTTGGTAGTTTTAAAATTGTGATTATAATTTGTGTAGACTTGTAATGTCAACTAATTTACATACAATTTGACTTATTTTCAACATATTTTCAACTTGTTTTGAACTACCTTGTAATTGATATCTTTGTTTTGGTTTTAGCTTCACATATGTTGGATGACCTACAAACAACAAGATGCCATATGTCATACAAGTGTCCAAATGGCACAATATCATATGTTGAGATTTTCAATAAATCAATAATTTCAAGATTTTGAAACCATACAGATGGCACACATTAAATAATTTAGTTTGATGGTGGACCATGAATGCCCTATGACATGTGTCAATGTTCCATTGGTTATAATATAATTGAATAATAATCAAAAATATAAAATTTCATACCCTTCCTCAATGACGTGACACGTGCCAATGCTACATTGGTTGTAATATAGTTGAGAAATAATCATAATTCTAATTCCACACCCCCAAATGATATGACACGTAGGTGGATGAAATTCATCCATTGATTTACAACATGGAATCAACTAGGTTTAGTTAGCATTTTACAATTAAAATGTTGCATCAACTAAAATGTTGTCACTTCAACATTAACCTACAAATCGACACGTGTATATTGTTTTCAATTGTGTTGTAAGGTTGACTCAACATTGTTGACTATTTTGGAAATTAATAAACAATGTCATTTTTGAGTTGAAAAGACACATTTGTAGTTGAAAATGATGTTTTCAACTATAAATGAGAGTTGAAAAATAATTGAAAACATAGTTGAAAAATGGGGTTTTTCTTTTGGTGAATGTAGAAGGTAGTATAGGTAAAAATATCAAACAAAAAACATTATATCATCTTGGGTAGCTCAATTGTATGCAACAACACTAGATATTATCCTTTGATGAGAGAACACTAGTAGAAATCAGCCAAAATGTAACCACTCCATTTATAACTATATGCAACTTGTAATTGTTTGTAACTAGATTTGGGAATATTTGTAACTACAAAACCAAATTTCAATTAGTTGGTCATTCCCACAACTATGATGCAACTATTAGAAATTTCATCCTATTGGTTGAATCGATTTTACATTTATTCTCATGCATTAATAGGTTGATATGTCCCATTAGTCGCACTAATCACCAAATTAGTTACATCTTAAAAGTATTATACAATGACATAAAGGTGTATTTTGATGTTTGTACTAAAATTATAAATATATATATGCATATGTATTTATATTGTTCATATAATGAATCTCAAAATTAATATTTGAACTTTGAATTTTTTATTCAAATCTGAAAATTGTTATTTCAATTGTTTCAAAAATTATTTAAATTTCAAATTTTAGATTTGAATATGGTATTTTCAATATAAATTCAAAATACTTATTTGATCTAAAAATTGATATTTGAATTCTAAATTATTATTTTTGAATCTAAAAGTTAGTTATTACTCTATTTGAACTTGAAATTTGATGTTTGAATTTTGAAGTTTTAAATTCAAATTTTAATAAATTATTTAACTTGAAAGTTGAAATTTGAATTCCAAATTATTATTTTGGAGTCTCGAAATGAATATTTCAATTCAGATAATTATTAATTGAGTTTAAAAATGGACATTTTATTTTGAATATGATTATTTGAATCTGAAAATTGACATTTCAATTCTGAAATTTGTTATTTGGCTTCAAAAACATTATTTGATCTAAACATTGATATTTGAATTCTGAATTATCATTTTGGAATCTTAAATTTATATTTTAATTCAAAACATTATTGATTGAGTTTTAAGGGTTTTTTTCTAATAGTGTTATCCATAGTAAATGACTTTTATAAATAATTATAAATGATTATGTTTTCTAGAACTAAGTTACACTAAATGATTATTGATATAACATAGATTTGTATATTGCTTAATTTATATTCTTATATTAGAAGAAATTAATTAATGTGGTTAATGTGACATTACTTTAAAATCATTACACTTACTGCAGATAAAAATTAATTAGTATGTGCATAATTATTTTCTAATTTAACATAATTATTCACACTCTATAATTTATAACTTCAAAACTGAATTAAAAATTTGGAAAAATTATAGTGCAATTTAGATAATTATTGTACTGATTTTAATTTCATGAATTATATAATAGTAAGAATAATATTAAAAGTTATGTGATTAATCATCCATGATAAAAATATAATAACTTTATAATAATTATGAAAATTAATGTTATGTTTTATTAAATTGTTATATTTATAGTTAATAATTACCAAGAAAAAAAACATTACTTTACTTATAATAATTTTTACAACAATAACTGTAATTATAGAATAAGTAATGTAATTATTGAATAAAAATTTATAAAAATTCTTTTAAAATTTACTTTTTAATAGCAATTGTTAATTCATTACCTATAATTTTAACATAAATATTTAAATATTTAAATAATAAATTATAGTCATTAAATTATTTTAACATTAATTAAATTATATATAATTTGATCAGATTTTAAATAGTAGAAATTTTTTTTATTTTAGTTATCTAATTATTTATGAGTTGTATATTAATAACTTATGAATAACTGGATAACTAATTTAATAAATATTAATAAATTATTTTTTATTCAAATAATTGATAAGGAATATTGAATATTTGTAATGTATAATTTATAGTTTATATGTAAATTAAATCATTATTAAATAAATGATAATCTAATTATCTAATACTTGAATTGTTTATAAATTCTTAAACTAAGAATTTAAGGTAGGAAAAAAAGTTTAAGAATTACAACCTAGTTTGTGACAAAGATGCAACTTCAAAACTTACCCCATATTGTTTGTTCTTCATTCTTGTTTTGAAGATTATATAAACAATGGGTTGTGGTCATCCAATTTCACATTAAGAAATTCATGCACATGGGATGAACTAATCAAGAGGCTCAAACCAAAACAAAAAAACAAATTATACACATTTCTAAAGTACTTACCTTCCCAACCTACTTATCCACCTAGCTAGATAAGGACCTAGTTTGACCTACTCACCTAGGTTGACATGTGTACCTACTTACCTAAGTACCTACCTATTTGAATAGATATTTAATTTAGGAATGTAAAACCTACCTACCTATTTTTTAACTTAAATAGGTAGGTTGGTATGTAGTCTAGGTTTATTGGCACCTATCACTAGTACAAATCTGTGATTTTGCAACCAACGAATTTACGACTAGTTGCGACTATTTGACATTTATAACTATTGTTGGTTATATCTACAACTACTGTTTGCATTTGAAGCCGCTTGCAACTACTCTATGACTAACTTACGACTAATGGATTATTTCATCCTTTCATTTGGATAACTTTCATTACAATTTCCATCCAAGAATACCCCTCTACCTACCATTAGTTGCAAATGTCACCAAATGAATCATAGCCCTCTGAATATTCCAAATGTATTATACATATTTTAGGCATAAGTGGTCTACAATTGTGTATTGAATGTATTCTACTCGTTATTTTATATGGGTACATACTAAGATGTACCCATATATTACTGGTTATATATAATGGTTGTATTTAAATTGTATGTAAGTTGTATTTGAAGCATACTTGAATATGTATTACATACATCACCTTAGTTTTTGTCTAGTTTATTTATGTTAAATTTTTTAAAATAATATATAGATTATACCCAGGTCATATTACATGCCTTATGTGGTTTTCCAAATCAGTGTTCCAATGTATTTGCCCAGATTTAAGTGTTGCAATCTAATAAGGGAAAAAAACCTACATTTCTACTCTTATAATCCAAACATTTAAGTCTTCAATCCTAAATTTTTGTGATTATATTGGCTCAAAAAATAATGTCATGTAGTACAACAATTTGATGCTTACAAAAACTAAATGCGACATTCTACATAATTCTAAGTAACTTAGCAAACTCATGAATGTGTGAGGAATTATTGCACACCTTCACCATTGAGATATGCACTCACAAAAAAACCCGGTTAGAAGTGAAACTACTATGTAATTGTAGTCTAACACGTAAGCGGTTCAAAATAAGTAATGAAGTTCACTAAGGATCTAACGCGTTGTGTCCAATTTGAAGATACAAAGATAGGGTGAGAGAATCGTAACTTACCATGATGGAATATGAAGGAGCCGTATGTTGGTGTTCACTTCAATGTCGTGCTTGATGGTTGGAACCTTCCGTTTCATTTGCCATGACATCTACAACAACCTCCTAATCTAACATGCATTGAATTTTTGAGAAGTTGATAATAAAGAAGACATGCCACAACATCTCATAAGTTTTTTTTTTATTGTATTTTTTTGATCAAGAGTTAAGCCTTGAAACTAGAAACCACTTGCTTAGATTGAGGAAAAAAACAACCAATTCGACCCCCTCTACTTCCAACCGGTGCAGCTCCCTTACAGCAAACCCAATGATGCTAAAATTTGAGGAAAAGCTTTTACACCTTTCAAACTAAGACTGATTCAAATTCAACACAAATCCAACGGTGATTTGAGAGAAACAACTAATTGAACAAAAAGTCCAGAGGCTTTGCCATGGAAATCATTCCATTAACCCCACTACAACCCCCCCTACTTCCAACCCACGTAGCTCCCTTACAAAAAGCTCGATCAAGCTAAAATTTGTAGAGAAGCTTCAACACTTTCCAAATTAACACTGATTCAAATTTGACACAAATCGAACGGTGGATTTGAGAGAAACAGCTAATTGAACCAAAGTCCAGAGGCTTTGCTACTAGTACTTGCTACACAAGTTCTTTTCATGCCTAATTTTCACACACACTCTTTCCATGCTTGATTCTTGCACACATCCCTTCCATGCTTGATTCTTGCACACATCCTTTCCATGCTTGATTCTTGCACACATCCTTTCCATGTTTGATTCTTACACACATAAGAACTAACAAAATTCCTCACAATTCCTCCTCCTTTTTTTTTTTCTTCCATACACAAGGACCCTTTCCTTTGGCAAGCCTCCATGACATTCCTTGAGCTTATTCCCCTTGTCCAATGAAAGCTTCGAAATCCTTTTGCACCAATCAATGGCCTCCTCATCTTTCAAGGGCCAATGAGAATTTGAGAATGAATTGTCATCTAATTGAAATTAGGATGAGAATCCTTGGGCCGAATGGAACACAATAATTATTCCATCCTACAATCAAAGAGGATGACAATCCTCATGACTAATGGGATTGAAGGATTCATCCTTCCCCTTGTCTTGGATATCTTGATGAAGTCTTTTGAGCTTGATCCTTATTTTTTCCGTCCGTTGACCTTCACATCCTACTTCTTCATCCTAATTACTTCAAGTAACTAACTACTAGGATAATTTATTGGTAGTAACAAGGGAAAATCTTGGAGTTCGTACTCGACTAATTCAATGGTTGAAGTAACGTTTTCATGTACCATTTACTCTTTGATATTCCCTAAAG